>CM053783.1:716671764-718076764 GCA_028749045.1 Cupressus sempervirens
CTATATTAACATAGTAGGAATGTCACTCCTAACATATACTACATCATATGTAGAAAGTATTCTAACATGCAAATGTAAGCATAAGATAACATCATCTAACATATGTTAATCATCAATGAAAGGATACATATCCGCCATCATGAAGGATGCATCAACCATGATGTCTCAATGAATCTCAAATGATAAGAGTGGAAAAACACTACCACCCGACCGCGTAGTACATAAGTGGTCCACTCCCACCATGCTGAGGAAATAATCTCAAGTATCAAATAGGCTATCAAAATCACATAACACAAATCTCTATAAGTCCAGGAATCCTAAAAGTATAATAACTCAAAGGTTCCAAACACTAAATCGACATCTAATCCCAGAGGCACACAAAGACATGTAGGAACCTACTATGCAAGCGAGAAAGTGTCATCACATTTATCACGTACAAGTTACCTTGGTAGTTAGCTAAACTCCAAGGGTCCATACTGATCTCATGCAACCACTAGTATCCTCTCATACGAACAAGGCATACTATGAAATGCAAGGTTGCAACCATGCGTTCTCTCTACTCCCATCCTAGTCTATACAAGCACTCAAGGCATGGGCGAGAACCAAAAAACTTATCTTTTTAGGTTCATTTAGTTAGTATTAGGTGTGAATGTTATCACTTATTAATCCAACTTACAATGAGTTACCCTGGCATCCTCTTAGGGCCCCGGTCCCCATTGCAAGCCACTTCTCGGCACTACATGCAGATATCCTACTCTAAGCTCATGGAATCATAAATCTCAAAATCACAAAAGATAATCCATAATAAAATCATCAAATATGCATAAAAGCAAAAAATCTCTATGAGCAAGCATCCATAGAAAATCATGACCACAACAACTCTCTATTGGCAACTGAAGTATCACTAATAATCAAAAGTATCCATTGGTTCTCAATAACCAAAATATATCTCAATCATACTAATTGAAGACTCCAAAATGGTTGAGTCATCAAAAATAAATCCACATTATAGTCCCATCATTGTGACTCGAAAATAACAAAGGATAACTAATCGATGACCAAAAATGGTTAAGTCAAGTGTCTCGTACGTAAGAATCTCAACTATAACAATCAGTAATTACAACCAATACATAGAGCATTCCATCACATAACCATGGTTGGGTTTATAAAGATTGAGATTAAAACCATCATCATGACATCACAATCACATAACCCCCAAACCTCTAGTAGATGTCCTATAACTGGTCAACACTAGTCAATCCAAAACCAAAAATAATAGCATAAAGAATACAATGAAAACACATGTTTTGGTTTTGCTAAATTTACAAACTCGAATTAAATGTAGAGGTCTGAGTTTATGTTTCCATGTTTGGAGAATGAATGGAGGAACATTTTGTACAGTTTTCCTAACACATGTATTGTTTTTGATGAATAAATTTTTTCCTTAAAATCCATCTTCCAATTATAATCTTTGTTTGAAAATGTCCCCCACCAAACTATGAATTAAATTTCATACACTTTATAAAAATTTTAATTAAATCTTGAAAATTATACAAGAGTTCACCATTATAAAAATGAACCTTTGATATAAATCATTTATCAATTATACAGTAATAATTAAAATTATTAATAACATATTTACATATTACATATATACATATATATATATATATATAAATACATATATAAATATATAAATAATTATTATTATTGCATTTTATAAAATCAAATTAATAATTTCAATTTATACCATATAACATATGAAAATTTAATAAAAATGAAAGTTGAATTCATATGAATCGACACACACACACACATACATACATATATATATATATATATATATATATATATATATATATATATATATATATATATATATATATATATATATATATATATATATATATATATATATATCAATGTGTACCACTGACGGTTCGCAAGACCCTACAGTCGCAGGGCCTACGACATTAGTGGGTACTGTGTACCCCTGCCGTCGTAGTACCTACACAGATGGTACACTACAACCATAGTGGGCACGGGGGCACGGGTCTCGGCCCCCCCCATTTAATGCATATCACTTTTTTTTTAAAATTGCATAAGTGATTTTCCATTCGCCGGTATGCAATTTTGATTATAATAAAGTTTTATATATATATATATATATATATATATATATATATATATATATAACATTTTTGATTAATGGTATGATATTCAATTTTTAAGTAAATAAATAAATATATATATATATATATATATATGTATATGTATATATATATGTGTGTGTGTGTGTATATATATATATACATACATACATATATATATATATATATATACACACACACACACACACACACACACATATATATATATGTGTATATGTGTATGCAGATTCAAAAATATCAATAGTTTATTTAAAAATTTCAATTTTCAAAATTTTTCTATAAATTTTCAATCTCAAATTTATCCAAATATTAATCTAATGGATTTTGTTACAATTTAAACCCTAGCCCTGTGTTCTTTTCAGATCTATGCATATAAGACTCTCAAATAAATGTAACTACCCATATTGAGAATATATACAATTAAAATAGGAAAAAAAAATTTAGAAGACATATGGAAGACATGAAGAGGACAGGGAATGCAAGATGTGGAAATAGCATAAGTAAAATCACAAGAATCTACCTGAATTCTTATGCTAATTCACTCTTCCTCAAAGAACCTAAAAAGCAAGCTCCTCCCTTCTTCAGAGTTTTTGAGTCCTCCAATGCTCAAATTGCTCTCCAAACGCTATGTCTAAGCTTCTAGGAATGCCTGAATATAAAGAGCTCTCAGGAAACATCTAGAATGCTTCTAGAAACAACTAGAAGGTGTCACCAACTAAGCATGTGTCTTCTCCAACCTTCTAGATGAGTCATAAGGTTATAGACACCATGTGCCTAATTGATGCACTAACCCCCGTGTTGTCAACATATGAGAAATGAAAAGGTGTGTTAACTCCCATGCAAGTTTATAACTCCAATTTACTTTTTATATAATTTCTATTTAAATTTTTATAACTTTCATTTTAATTTTTATAACTTTAATTATTATTATTTATTTATTACTTTATTATTATTTTATTATTATTATTAATTTCAATTTCTAATTTTTTTTATTTAATTCCTTTTTCCTCAATTAGTTCTCATTTAATTAATTATAATCAAAATATCAAATATCATGATGTTTTATATTAATTTTCTCAAGTAATTAATTTATTAATTAAATCTATTAATTAAAACTTAATCAATAGAAAATTCACCATAGACCTCCAAGATAAAATATGAAAACCCATCATAGAGCAAATCACAAAAAATCAGTCTAAAGGGTTAAAAATTACGAAATATGTCATCTAACACATTCGGTGGGTAAAATATCCAGATACTTATCCTACCTCACTAGGACAATTGGTTTAAGGGTTTGGGATTTGGACTTGAGAATTTATCTCCCTTCTCTTATCATTGAGATAGTATAATATGGTACACTCATCCTGGCAATTTAGGGAAGCCGATACCTGATACTTGCAACCTGTAGAAAAACCATGCATGTACATACAATATATATAATGCTAAGCTAAACAGATAATGGAGGAAAGTGGTGCATTGTGTAGATCCCAACTAAGTAGGTGACTATGACTCCCTTCCTTAACCACATTAGAAATGCCATACAATATGAAAACACACACACCATACACATGCAAGTATGGTGTAAGTATCCATAATAAAACACATGAGATAATAAACCATCTAACTAATCATCAACAATAACTGAAAGCAATATAATGATCATCATGCATACATGAAATGTAAAGTCTAAATGATGTCATCATGTAACCACTAAATCCATAACATAAAACCAGTCTATCATAGTCTGATAATAACAACAACAATGTCCAGAAAAGATGTGAATGAGGGTAGGCACTACAGAAGAAGAATACTACATGGGCAAGAAGAAACCAACCTTGAATCCTTTTGCAAAAATGGAAATGAAAGGTTGTAGAAAAGCTCCCTCCAAGCTTCCAACCCTAAGAGTTTCTAAAGTTAGAGAGAGGGTAGACACCCACTAATTTGATCTCAAATTCTCTAAAAAGAATCCCAAAACCCTCACCATCTAAAAATGGTCATAGCATAAACTTCCTTTACTTACACCATTGTCTCTTCCTATAAATGTAGCCTTGAACTACTAAAAAGGTTGTGGAAGGAGTCATGTGACACTCTTAATTTCGAATTTTGTTCAAAGTCACTTGTTTGGAGGGTTCCCAAAGTCATCTAGGCTTACTAACATGTAAATTTAGACCCCCAACCCATACTACTATCATGTGGGAACTTATTTTTCACCAAGGTAACCCCCTAGAACCACTTTTTGATCACCAAAAGTTAATGGAAAGTTGGAATTCGAAATTCAAATGGATAGGGACTTGTCCTAGCATATTTCAATGTGAGGTTAACTTGAATACTATGTTGGGGTTACATTTAGGTTAGGTTACTTTCGCAAAACCCTAAATGCCAAGTCATTTCCACATGGACAAAACAAGTGTCAAGTGACACAAAAACAAAACATTACATTTAAAGTGACTTGTATCTAATAATGCACAAATTGAACTATTCCACACATGACATTCACATTAAAAAATAAAACACATTACAATGAGTTTGAATCATTTCCATTGATTCAACCTTGGCTATGTCATGTTCATATGGGCTTGAGCCTTAGTTCCCCATTAAAACCCATGGTTAAAATCTTGCACACTACACTCAAGCATCAATAGTCCAAGAAAATCATATAAGTAATATATAAATAAGTGCAATAAATCACTTTCACATTCAACATTAGCCTTTCATATTTCATCATTTCCAATTAACTTTCCCTTTTCTAATAATTTTTGTATAAAATATTAAAAACACTAAAATATCAAATCTACATATCCACTTTCATTGATACACTAAAATCCACATTCCTAAACATAATACACCATGATCATTATTATCTACTCCAAATGCTAAATCAACTTACATATACCAATGTAGGCTTCAAATGCAAAATAGATAATGAAATTACTTCACATTAACAATAATGATATATAATTATAACCCGAAATACACAAGTATGCTAAAACATAAGTAATTAATTTCACTTGGAAACCATGTTTGATAACCAAAGTATCACAATTAATGTATCAAATTAGTATCATCACAGCCTATAGAACCTAAGGTAGTTGGATAAGCATGTCTTAAATAACATCACATGGACTCATCACATAGTCTAGAGGATCCAAAATATCAATGTCTATAAAATTTTCTAAACAACCACATGAGATCATCACATCATCCAAATGAAAAAAATATCACTAACATCCAATTAACAAATACAACATAAATAATTTACATTAGAATCTCACATAATGTTGAATTCCTTTCCATTTTAGAATCTTGCCATCTAGTGCACATTCTTCTTGGCATACTCCCTTTTCAAATTAATTATTTATGATAATAGTACTAAATCATCTCATTATTATCCTGAGATGGGGCATAACCCTAAATTTACTTAAGCCAACTAATCAAAATTCATGCTATTCATGTCATCATTGATTTGGTAAATGTTCATAGCATCTGGGGTAGATGAGAAAAAATTAAACCAACATATCTAGCTTGCCTATTTATTTTAGTTAAACTTCAATTCAATTTCTATCACAATTAAATCATCTACTCTCTCAAGCATCCATGAAAGTAACCCAAACTTACATTTGCTTTTAGTTATCATTCCTACATAGATAATCCATACTCACTGTAATATATCACTATAATATTTTACCACATGTAGCCCTACCAATTTTATGCACATTAATTTATCTTAACACCTAACATTATGTTATCAAATTATGGTGTTCCAATTCCTCAATGAAAGTTCCCATGAAGGTTTACATAGGACAATTGTTACCAAAATCATCCTTTGGATTTGAATAACTATGGTTTTATTTAATTCATAAGAGGAGGGGTATTACATATATTACAAGAAGAATGACAAGTTCAAACTAAAAGTGTCCATAGATGCTAACTGGGATGTAATTGTTGATGATAGGAAGAGTAAAAGTGGTGGATCTTTATTTCTAGTAAAGATATTGGTTTCATGGACAAGAAAAAAGAAGAACTACATTTCATAATCAACAAAAAAATTAGTTGAATGTGTAGCAGTAATAGTTAATTTTTCTAATATTGTGTGGATCAAGAAACTATTGAAAGGGATGAAGAAAGAGATCATCAATCTAGTTGTTATCTACTATGATAGTACAAGTGCTATAAATATATCAAATAACCCTATGATGCATATAAAGTACAAGCATATTGCTATCAAGTATCATTACTCGAGGGAGCTAGTTCAAGACAAAGAAGTGAGCTTGGAGTATGTGAACACTAAGGAGTAGATAATTAATATTTTTACTATGGATTTACCTAAGGATGCACATCAGTATCTAAGAGGAAATTTAGGGTTTATTACCCTAGATGAGGATACTTAATCTAATATTAGACTCTTCATAAAAAAATATTGGCAAGAATAGCTTACAACTTGATGCAAAAATTCATACTTTAGGAGCTTCCTAAAGTACTAAAGGGAGAAGCACAAGATGTTATATCAGTCATAAAGCTAGATGAAAGATGGAGAATCTAATTTAGTACATTGACATGAAGATATCTACATAGTGATGATGTATGAGAAAGATGAAGTGTCTTTTGCATTGTTGTCAAAGAGGGAGAGAATGTAAGTTACCATTCTGAGACACAAAAAGGAGATGCTAGAAGAAAGGAGAGAATCTATGGTTAGTTACCATTAGAGGTAATCATGAGGGAGATCTATTTAAGAAAAGTGTATGAAGTTTATGTTTTGATATGTCAAAAGGAGATAAATAGTTATTTTTATAATTGGTATCTAGAAGTGTTACCACTAGATGATGTTGCACAAGATGAGAACTAGAATGAAAATAAGGATATTAAAGAAAATATATTATTGAGCATAGAGGGATTTGATAAAATTTACTTTTTGGGTTGCATTGTAACTTATGTTGTGGTCTTGTCATCAATGCCAAAGAGGGAGATTGTTCGAAGCTACAATTGGAACAATTTTTATGTTGTCATTGATGTCAAACCTATTTGGAAAGATATTTTCTACTTGAGTAGAGTGTCATATCTAGATTATTCATGGAGAGGATTTGAAAAGGGACCATAAAAATAATACCTAGAGAAAATGTTGAGTTATGAAAGACTACAATAGGTACTTGATCAGTTAGAGTTTGACAAGATTATGTGATTGTTTAATCATAACACTAAGTGGAGAAGACATTTGTAATGAAGCCTAGAAGGAATGAACAAAGGAAGACCAAATGCATAGGCTTGATTGAGAAAAAGAGAAAAAGATTTAGGAACTTGAAGAAGAAGATGAGTGATGCTAGTGCTGACTGAGTGATAGTATAAGCTTAGCACAATACAATGTCGATCAAGCAATAGTAATGTTCATGTATCAAGAAGTGTGTTGAATAGAACTAGTATTGACCAATTTATCTAGTGATGATCAAGCCAAGAAAAATAGTGATGAATGAGTTTGAACATTTGGTAGTTAGTGAGAAAATCATGATTTCCATCCAATATAGTTGAATTCTTGGAGCATGCAAAATGTGTTAAAGATAAGGATTGATCATCTAGAGCATTTAATACATGATAAACCATGTTTGTGCACTTCTAGGCATGGATTCAAAGAGAAGCTTTGAGAAATATCTAGAAGGGGAGAAAGAATACAACATGGTGGAAGGATTCAATGAATCTAACCAAACCCTAAGTTATATGCTGATGTTTAAGAAGAAAAAGTTCAAAACTTATTATTTATGGAGGCATAAGGGTAACATGAAAAGGTTGGAGTAAATTTTTTGATGCTATTGATTGGAAAACTTGATCAAGAACCTGAGAAGAGTTGTGAAGAGGTGAAGAGTGATTACTTGAATGGTTGCCAAGGAGATTAGAGATAGGGATGATAATAGAGGCTAGTCAATAGATCAAGATATGAAGTAAAATGTGATATGTATTAGAAAAGTTAGGTGTATTTACTAGATTAACTTGTTGTTACTTTCTAACCATTATATCAGTTTAAATCCTTTGGTCAATTTTACCTAATAGTCATTTATAAATCCTTTAATAAAGGTAACATTATAATATAGTGTTCTTATACACTCTAACTAGGGAACTCCTAACATGCTTATTAAATACTTTGATGGGGCTACACCTATTAGTGTGTATTGTAACCTTTAATAGGGTTGTCTCCTCATAGAGCTCACTTGAAAAGAGTGAACATTTGGTAACATGTTATTGGTGTTTTTTTTTTTAAATTCAGGTTCTATGTCAAATCGTGGTGTCTTACTTGTGTGAATGTTATTTGTTGAGTTTTATTACTTACTATTTATATTTTGCAAGTCAGTTACTATTGGATAGTGAAATACAAGTTTATGTTATTGATTATTTTCTATAGAGATTGAGTGAACTAATAAATATGTATAAGTTTTTTGAAGATTTTAAAGGTTGAATTGATACATTTAGACTTGAGGATAATTGATTTGTCCCCCTACCCCCCTTTTAGTTATTCTAAAAATTCTAATAGAAGGTAGGGTATCTCTATAATTTTTAATGGATCTACCATAATTTCATCATGCTAGTGTGCATTTATATAGAAGATGCCAAATGCTTCAATGTAGATCTCCTCCCTTGATGGCCAACAAAGTGCTAAATCTTGAAGAGGAAATATCCACAAAGGACCCTTCAATGTTTTATAGAAATCTCCCATGCTTAAATATTTGAAAAAGGGTATGAAGGTCTGAACTCCTAGAATTCAATGTAAGAGGGAAATTTTTTTGGCTCTTGTATTAGTATGTATTGGATCCTAATTTAAAAGTGTTTGAATAACCAAGTAGTTGAATCAAAATTCATCTAAGGGTAGATAATTATTATGATGGATCCACTTGAATAAAACTTGGGCCAATTGTAAGGAAACTACTTTTCTATAATTCAAGCTCTATAAAACCTAACAGAGTAGAAATTAGATTCTCACAAGCATAACTAGTGCTGAAAAATGCTCTTAGAATCCAAAAAAAGCATATGATACCCTTTAATCCTCTACACTTATGTCTAAAACTAGATGTGAGGTAGCTAATCACATAAATTAGAATCTCACAAGCTAAGTGAGGGTCTTCTTTTCAGCTCTACAAACAAAAAAGGGAAAATTCACTTTGACATTTAAAATATTTAGCAAGATCCTAATATAAACCAAAAAATGTATGCAATCTCCCAGTTAAGATCAGTGCCCTATCCATTGGGTGTAACTCAAATCAAGACATAAACCATGATCTTTATGATCGATCCATTTAATTTGTAAATGAGACATTCACTTTTGCAATAAATCTTCTCCTCATCAAAATCCTTCCATGAGACTTGTAATTCTATCAAAGTATGATAAGAATTTACTTGACTTTTTGAATCAATAAAAAAATTTACTATGGCATGAAAATTCAAAACAAGTTGTAATTGAGATGCATGTTCTTTGTCCACATATCACAAAAAATTGTAAAACTCTGAGAAAAGAGACAACATTAAAAATTAAAGTATTCTCAATGATGTTTTGTATTCATTTCTTTGAAACTAAATACATCTCAATGCAACTAAATACATCTCAATGCATATAATAACTCAAAGCAAAACACAACAAACTAGGACTATAACTATGGCTTCACTATTGCTCAAGGAAAATATATTTGTTGTTAAAAACTAGAAAAATGTGTAAGAATGGTGGAATCATTACTTGAGACTTGCTCAATGTGCAGGAACCAACCATTTATAATGAGAAGAGAGAAGAAGATACAGGATGAAGAAAATAGTCATATTTGATCTTTAGATGCCAAATGTCACTTCCATTTTCCATCTACTACTATTACAAAGTATCTCTCACCTCTCCCCAACTAAAAACCAAATAAAAAACTAGCATTTGAAACAATCAACTTGCCAAATATCTCTCTAAAATGATGAGAAATCCCCTTTAAAAGAATAGTAGATATGTTGATAAAATCTCTACTAAAATGTCCACCAAATAGATTAGAAAGTAAAACAATATCAATAGAAAACCCCTCTCCAAGTTTTGAGGTGACCCACATCATCTTTTGCCCACAGAATGAATTTGAACTATCATGGGAAAGGCCAAAAGAAAATAGTTTGAGAAATTTCCCTATTGTAACAAATATGAGAATTTTTTTCAATGATTTATACATGTACTTTATTGAATTACAATTTACTAAAAGTTCATTTTGAGACCTCCCCAAGAGTATATGATAGTGTTATTATTAGGCAAAAATCATACCTTAGGTGTCCATTTGAAATTTCCAACTACTTTGGTGAATAGGATATTTTAAACACTTCAAAATATATCATATTATATAAAGTTTAAAAGTTTATAATAAAAGCCATCTTAAAAGTGCATGTACATGCCCCATTTTGAGATCTAATTTAACTAGTTAAAATTTTGACCAATCAGATTTTATTCCTTTTTTTCTTCTCCAATTGGTCAATTTTATTTTATGTGGGACCCACTTTATTCCTAAAGTCTTTTGAATGTATGTTACCTTAATATAAAAGATGATTTTAAGTTTTTATTATTACATTTCCTTCTATTCTCTAAGCTTGGTCAATGTTGTTGATTGCAAGTGTCATGTGTCAAGCATTGATTGATCCACTATGTCATGTCATCTACCATGTTACTGCTCCACTTTAGCCATCTCAGTCTACATGTGACATGTGTCACATTTTTATTCATTACAACCTCCATCTCAATCATCCAAGCCATGCTAACACATGCCAACACATCACAATGTTGCATGTGTTAACCTCTAATCATTTGTCCTTGGAACAATGCAATGACTATCAATTTCCCATCATGTGTTATCATATGGTATGATATTCCTCTAGCTCTCTCTGCCATGTGGAAACCTATAGTGATGTCATATCATTTTTGACATTGAAACCTCTTGACACATGTCACCTTTGCATGATCATTTCCCTATATTTTTGTGCCATGTGGAACCTTCTCGTTCATCCATTGATCTACCACATGTCATTTAGGTTTTTGGTCACTTTGGTTAAATTTTGGTTTTTGTAGCCAAGTTGGCCAAGTAGGCCCCACACATGTGCCTACTTCATGTCTAAAAGTTCTCTCTTTTAATACACCTCCATAGTGATCATTGGTATAGTAAAATAGAAAACATATCCTCGACATATCAAATGTGGTATAATGTAGTACTCACTCTCATGAAACTCTACATGCAAATAGTGACTCTTCTCTCAGTTCTCTATATATTCTAGTGAAAATCATCATCAAAGTGTCTAGATTCAAATGTTTTTGTTGTGATTTTTTAAAAAAATGGGGAAAGTCTATTAGTGAAGGACTCTAACACTAGAAATTGTTTCCATATTCACTATTGTCAATGTGTCTCCAAACTTATTCTAATAGAAGACTCTTTGAATCTATGTCATGTCCATGTATGGTATTCACATCTTTACTTTTCATATCCATATATTCCACCATTGATATTGTGCTTCTTCATTATGTTGACCTCCCCTAAAATTTTCATATTGGATTTTGTAGATGGCTAATAGATAGTTAAAAATAATCCACTTTATCATTCCATGCATCTTCTAACACCCAACTAAAAAGTACTCTATAATGAAACCTTTAAACAAGAACTTAGAAGGGTTATTTCTAGCAATGTTTCAAAAATGGTACTCAAAATCCACTTGCTATTTTGAGTCCCAATAGTATGCTTGATCATGAATTATGGAACTTGTGAAAATGAATCCTCCAAATCTCTTATATATGAATTGATAGGTAGGAAAATAATACAAGATGATTAGAGAGAAATATCTAAATAATTAAACCCTCGAGGCCTTTCAAGATCTAGGTCCTACAATCTCTAGGGTCAAGGTTGAACTTGTCAAGGTCAACCCTAACCACTCTAGGTGGGTTAGGGTTGACAGATTTTCCTAAAGGAGAGGACAATGGAGCTTAGAATGCTCAAATGAAGGGTAGGAGATCCTAGGAAAAGGGTGGAAGACAAGATGAAAGAGGGAGCATCAAGCATAGGTCTCAACTAGTTTTTACCTATCCAACTAGAGTTGATGGAGCATATGGTTTGGTTCCATAATGAATGGATTAAAAGTTGCACCATTGAGAAACTTTCAACTAAGCAACATTGCAAATTTTTGTACCAACCAATGTAATACATTACCAAATAGAATCTAACTATACTATTCCAAAATTTATCTATGTGCATGTAGACCTTTCCAATATGGTCCTTGTTTATTTCATAGTTCTATAATACCCCTCACAACATCCAATAAATCACCCTCCAAAACCTTTTTCACACTTTGGCTTAGTGTACCTTGGAACACTTAGGACCAACATGTGTTGGGAAATTAATGATTCTACTCTAGAAAAATGAAGCCTCTAGTAGTATTTATCTACCCAACCAATTTTTTTGGATAAGATGGCTTGATCCTATGATGGATAGTTTAAAAGTTGCACCATTGAGAAACTTTCAATGAAGCACCATTCCAAATTTTTTCACCATCCAATATTAGGTCACCAAATGGAATCTAGGTGAAATAGTTTTGGATTCATATAGGTCTACATAAGATAGTCTTTTTTAACTATATAACTCTTGATACCCCTCGTAAGTTTGATAAATCACCCTATTGTTGTCTATTTTGGCTTATTGCACCTTGGGAACACTCAGGTATAGCATGTAGTAGAACATTCTTGATGCTACATTGTAAACATAAGGTATACAATAGTATTTACCCACCCAACCAAAGTTGATGTAGCAGATGTTTTGGTCCCATGATGAGTTATTTGAACTTTTTACCATTGAGAAAGTTTCAACCGAGAAACTTTAAAATAAGCAAGATTGCAACTTTATGCACCAACCAAGATTGGGTTCCCAAAAAATAATCCATGAGGAATATCCAAAAATTGATCTATGTTCCTATAGGCCTTCTCAAGATGGTCATTCTAAACTTTAGAGTTATTTGATACCCCTCATGAGGTTTGAGAAATTTCCCACCAAAATGTGTTACCCAATTTGGCTAAGTGCACCTTGAGAGAACTTAGGTTTAGCATGGATAGGGTCATTCTTGATCCTAAATTGAAAAATGAGGTCTCCACTAGGGATTACCTATAAAATCATAGCCAATGGAGTAGATGGTTTAGTTGCATGATAAGAATTCAAAATGTTGGTCCATTGAGAAACTTTCAACTTAGTAACATTGTGAATTTTTTCACTAATCAAGATTGGGTCTCCAAATAGAATCCAACTGGAGTATCCAAAAAATATTATATATTCAAGTAGTCCTTCCCAAGATGATCCTTATGCACCTTATAGCTATTTTATAACCCTCACATAGTGTGATAAATTACCCTATAAAAATTCGTGACCAATTTGACTTAGTGTACCTTGTAAATACTTAGGTTCGACATGCACAAATAAATTATTTTTGTGTGTGAAAAATAGGTTCTTGACTACTATTTACCCAAAAAACCAAATATTATGGAGTATATGGTTTGGTCTAATGATAAAAAGTTTGAAATTTTAACCACTAAAAAACTTTCAATAAAAAAAGATTGCAAGTTTTTGCACAAGCGAGATTGGTTTGCAAATGGAATCCATGTGGAATACCCCAAAACCAATCTACATACTTGTAGTCCTTCCTTTGATGGTCCTTTTTCATTTTATAGTTCTTTGATACCCCTCATGACATTCAAAATATATCCATCCAAATATTTCTTACCAATTTGAATTAGTGCACCTTAGCAACACTTAGGTCTCACATGTTGAGACATTCTTGATGCTACACTAAAAAATAATGTCTCCAATAGTGTTTACCTAATCAACTAGGTATAATGGAGTAGATGGTTTGGTCCTATGATAAAATATTTTAAATTTTTATCATTGAGAAAATTTTAACTTAGTGATATTGCAACTTTTTGTAGCAATTGAGATCAAGTCACCAAATGGAATCCAAGTGCAATATCCCAAAAATGATTTTTTTTTGTAGGCCTTCCCAAGATAGTCATGTTGTGTACTTTATAGTTCTCTGATATCCATAAGGAAGTCCAATAATTTTCCCTCCAAAAATCATTTCTTGATTTTTCTTTGTTGACCTTGGGAACACTTAGGTCTAGAATGCATTGGGATATTCTTGATGCTATGATGGTAAAATAAGGTCTCTAATAGAATTTACCTTACCAACTAGATCTGACATGATAGAAAATTTGGTCCCATGAAAAATGATTTAAAATTTGCACCATTAACAAACTTTCAACCAAGCAACATTACAAATTTTTACAATAATCAATATTGGGTTGTCAAATGGAATCTAAGTGCAATATCTAGAAACTAACTGTGTGTCTATAAGTCTTCCTAAGATGGTCATTGTGTAATTAACTAAAAGGGTCTAAAAAATTACACTCCATTTTTTTTAAAAATTTTTTTGGCTTAGTGCACTTGGAAACACTTAGGTCTAGTATGGGTTGGTGCATTCTTGATACTACACCACAAAAATGAGATCTCCACTATTTTTTACCCAACTAGCTTAAGTTGGTGGACTAGGTACTTTGTTCCCATGATAAATAGTTTGAAAGTTTCATCATTGAGAAATTTTCAATTAAGAAACATTTCAAATTTTGTACCAATAGAGATAAGATCCCCAAAATAATTTGTGTACCTATCAACCTTCCCAACATGTTTCTTCTACACTTTATAGTTCTTTGATACCCCTCCCAAGGTCTGCAAAATTATCCTCTAAGATTTTTTTAATAATTGTCTTAGTGCACCTTGGGAACACTTAGGTTTGGTATGTACTAGGAAATTATTGATGCTATGCCATAAGAATGATGTCTTCACTAGAATTTTCCCAACCAACTAGAGGTGGCAAAGAAGATAGTTTGGCCCCATGATGAGTAGTTTGAAAGTTACACCATTGAGAAAATTTTAACTAAGAAACATTTTAACTTTGTGCACCAACTAAGATTGGGTTGCTAAGTAAAATATAAGTGGAATATCCAAAAAATTATCTACATTCATTTTGGCCTTCATAGGATATTCCTTTTTCACATTGCAGTTCTTTAATATTTCTCACAAGGTCTGAGAAATTACCCTCAAAAAATTGTTGCCTAATTTGTCTTAATGTACCTTGGTAAAACTTAGGTTTGGCATGCATCAAGAAATTCTTTATGGTATGTTAGAAAAATAAGGTCTCTACTAGTATTAACCCAACTTATAAAACTTTATGGACTAGATGATTTGGTCCTAAGATGAATGGTTTGAAAGTTACACCATTGACTTTCATCAACTTAGCAAAATTGAATTTTTTGCATCAACCAAGCTTGGGTTACCAAATTGAATCTAGGTAGAATATTCAAAAACCAAACTATGTTCTTATAGGCCTTCCCATGTTGGTCCTTTTTCACCTCACAATTCTTTGATATCTATCACAAAGTCCAACAAGCTTCCCTCCAATTTTTTTTTTCAATTTGGCCTAGTGGACCTTGGGAACACTTAGGTCTATCATGTGCTAGTATATTCTTTATTCTACATTGAAAAAATAATCCATCTACTAGTATTTACCTAGCTTAGAAAAAGTGATGGAGTAGACAATTTATTCCAATGATGAATAATTTGAAAGTTGCACCATTGAGAAATATTGTAACTTTTTTCTCAATTAAGAGGGAGTTGCAAAATGGAATCTAGGTGGAATATCCTAAATTAATTTATGTACTAGTATGCCTTCTCAAGATGGCCCTTTTTCACTTCATATGTCTCTAGTACCCCTCATCAATAAATTTCCCTCCAAAAAATGTTACCTAATTTTGTGTAGTGCACCTTGTGGACACTTAGGTTTTGCATGTATTGTTACATTCATGATGTTATACTAAAAGATGAGTTCTACACTAGCATTGACCCAACTAACCCAATCTAATAAAGTAGATAGTTTTGTCCCATAGTGAATGGTTTGAAAGTTACACTATTGAGAAACTTTCAATAGAGCAACATTGCAACTTTTTGCACAAATAAAAATTAGGTCACCAATTAGAATCAAAGTAGAATATCTCAAAACTAATCTGAATGTGTGTAGGTCTTCCCAAGATGATCCCTCTACACTTCAATATAGTTATCTAGTACCCCTCACAAGGTCTGAAAAATTACCCTCCAAATATTAATTCTAATATTAGGTTAGTGCACCTTGGGAACACTTAGGTCTAGCATGTGTTGGGATATTCTTGATGTTACACCAATAAAATAAGGCTTCCACTAGTGTTTACCTAGTCAACTAGAGTTGATGGAGTAGATGATTTAGTCTTATGGTGAATAGTTTAAAATTTACACCATTGAGCCACATTACAGCTTTTTACACCAACTAACATCATATCACCAAATAGAATCTAGGTGAAATATTCCTAAATTTTCTAATTTCCTAGAGTCCTTCCCAAGATATTCCTTCTACACTTCATAGTTCTTAGATACCTCTTACAAGGTTCAAAAAATTTCCCTCCAAATATTATTAATTGATTTGGCTTAGTGCACCTTGGGAACACTTAGGTATATCATACACTAGCATACTCTTGGTGCTACACCACCAAAATGAGGTCTTCAATAAAATTTACCTAGCCAACCAAAGTTAATGGAGTAGATGGTTTAGTCCTACAATGAACAGTTTAAAAATTGCACCATTGAGAAGCTTTCAACCTAAGCAACCTTGTAACTCTTTGCACCAATCAAGATCAAGACACTAAATAGAATGTAGGTGGAATTTCCTAAAATATATCTATCTACTTGTAAACCTTCCCAAGATGTTCCTTTTTCACTTTACATTTCTCTAATACCCTTCACAAGGTCCAAGAAATCACCCTCCAAATATTGTTTCCTAATTTGTATTAGTACACCTTGGGAGCACTTAGGTCCAACATGCACATAAATATTCTTGATTCTTTGCTAGAAAATAGGGGTATCCATGATTGTTAACCTATGAAACCAAAGCTAACTAAGTAGATGGTTTGGTCTTATGGCTATTGGTTTGAATTTTACACCATTGAAAACTTTTCGTGAATCTTACAATTGACCAACAATAAAACCTATTGGCATTTTTACATTGGTGATACTAACCACTTTGCAAACATGACAAAGATGACTTGGATGAAATAAAAAAATCATTAATATTCTATGATGAAATTTATTTAACAATTTTGACAAAAAATCTAATGAAATCTATATTACGATTGAAATATATTAAAATTAAAATGTAATGCAAGAAAATGATATGTTTGGTCGCATCACATTTTTGTTTAACTAAGTAGTTGTGTTGTTGTGTGTATATTATCATTCAAAAAGCTTGAGTTCAAAAAAAATATTGTGTACAAATACATCATATATCATTGATTAAAGAGTTTTCTAAATAAAAACATCAATGTTATAAAAATTATTAGATACATCATGACAAAAAGCCTTAGATACACTATATATCAAAAATCCCACTATATAATAATTGTGCCTTTTCTACTTCTTAATGTATAGTTTTAACATCTGATCATACTTGATGAAATCTAGATTCTAGTCATTGCATTCCAAAGGCATAATAAAATTAATATATAAAATAAGAAATTTGTACATGTTGACAAAAATATTATATTGAATGTATAATTAGCCAAACCATAGTGAAGTTTATTTTCATCTTTTATGAGTAATAAAATGCATCTCTCAATATTATACCTATCATAAAATTAAAAATCTATTAGTTCAACCAAATGTAGAAGAAAAATTAATTAATATATTGAATGAAAGCATAATTAACATTGAAAACCTTGGAGTGAGTTGCACTTACCTACTATAAGTGAACCTCAAGGGTTATCTCTTTTCTTGAGGGTATTCATGATTACTTCATGATCAATAGCTATAATAGTCCAAAGTTATTTTGTCTTTGGTATTCCTTGATGCTTCAACAACATGATATTGGATATTATGACAAGTTTTGAATACATGAGAATGATTTTTTGCTTCTCATAATTGTCAAATGCAAGAATTCCATTATTGTTAATCATGTATGTATAAACCCACGTTCCTTAAAATAAAATATATATATATTTTTTTTTAAATGTCGTATATGTGAACCTATCATCATTTTTCATCAAATATGAAATATTTTTCTTTCCTTGGATACAATTTTCTAACTAGAAATCCAATATCTCATCATTCTTCTAGCTTAAAGTCAATGCAAACACATGTGATGTTTGTAGAAGATCTAAGCAATGCTCATACTCAATTGAATAGTCCATCTCCTTATTTATTATAGAGTGTGAGAGATAAAGGAGTAAGTTATTGTGGAACTGACAAATCAACCCATTAACTTGATCCCCTTGATCCCAACCACACTAAAGATGCCTAGGACCAAAAAAATTCATCTCTTATGTCCAAATGGTCTATTTACTAGCATCTAATCTAAAAAATGAATGTATTTTTGAAGAATATTTCATTGTATATGAATTATACCTATCTCCTATTGTGCCCAACTCAACCAACTAAAATAATTTTTGCAATATTGAATCAAGATTTCTATCTATGACAATGTTAAATTACACAAATCAACAATAAAACAAGCATCAATGAAATTTTTTTCACCTAATGTTCTCAATTTCTCCTTCACTATATACTTTTTTACACATTGATGTGGGTGATGGTAGGAGGAATAAGTGGAATAAACTCTACTTAAACCTACTAACACCCTTCTTAGAGTACACATAGAAGGCAAACATGAAATTACAACAAAGAGACCATTGAATTCATAGATTTACTAATTGATTCATAAGATAAACTCCAATGAGAATGTGTTCTTAAGAATAGTTCCAAACACAAGCTAGGAGTCAGCTCCTAACTATGCAAGAAACTAAGTAATAATAAGGAACCATTTCTAAAGAAACAGCATGCCTCACAAAACAAAAATAGCAAGAAATAGTGGCCAAAAAGAATGACACATAATTCAAGGAATATGACACTTAGTATTTTTTCTCTTAAGGTAAGGACTGAAAATTGGTCCTCAAAAATATGCAATATTCCACCTATGTATAGAAAAAAAACTCAAGGTAGCAATAGATACACTACAAACAAAAATAGGAAGAGAAAACAAGAAATGTTTTTGGGCGATGCAAAATTTCTCATCAACCCAAGATGCTCCTGCATAAGACACATGGGGAAAGTAAAAAACTAATATCCACACAAAGAAAACTAGAGGCACTAATTCAAATCATAAATATACATCTCATCTTGTGTTTGAATTTCCACTAAACAAGGTATTCTATGTAGTATTTTCCTCTAGTGATCTTCCTTATTCTATTATCCAAAACCTTGTCAACGATGTCATCCCTCTTCTTAGGATTATCTAGGTTAGCTTTTAATTGCTCATATTATTTAAAGTACTAAAAAATGTCTTGAATATTGATAATAGGTGAAATATCCATATCTCTAGATAATTCAACTTCAAAATCATTTCCACTATTAAACATCCACAAAATTTTACAAGGACCAAATTTCTTTCTCTTTAGCTTATTATAGGTGCCAATTGGAAATCTATACTTCTCCAAATAAACCTTCACTTTATCTCCAACCTCAAAATATTTATGTCTTCTTCATTTGGTTGTGCTCTTTTTATATCCAAATTCTTTCTCACTTCATCATGCAAAGTCTTCATGAAATTGGGAAATTCTTCTACTATAGAACTTCTATTTACCTCAATAGTCAAGTGCCTTGGTTTAGTAGTTCCTTTAGAATTAAATCCTTTAAAAATATCAAAAGATTTTTCCTAGATGATTCTATTCACAAAAAATTTATATGTGAAATCTACTTGTGCTAAAATCAAATCCCAATTACAATGTTTATTTCCAACCAAACATCTCAGTAAGTTATCCAAACTTCTATTCACAACCTTAGTTTTTCCATGAGTCTATAGATGAAATGTAAAACTTAAACTTCAACTATATATCCATTTTCTTCCAATTTTTTCTTCAAAAATTATCATTAAACTCGGTATCTCTATCTAAAATAATAGTTCCAGGCATTCCATATAATCTTACTATCTCCTTGAAGAAAAAATCAACCACATGTATTGCATTGGATATTTTATTACAAGGTATGAAAATAGTCATTTTGGAGAATCTATCCATTACTACTAGAATAGAATCATTACCTCTCTGAGTTATAGGTAAACCAAGAACAAATTTCATACTATTATCTTCCCAAAGTTTAATAGGTACAAGCAATGGTGAATACAATCCCAAATTTTAATTAACTCCCTTTTTTGTTTGACAAATTTTGCAACTTCTAACCAGCCTCTATACATCCTTATAAATTTGAAGCCAAAAGTACATATGAGAAATATACTTCACTATTTTATCAATTCCAAATGTCAAGTAAGTCCCCCACTACATTTCTCCATGATATTATCTCTCATAGATCCTCTAGGTATGCATAATTGATTTCCCTTAAACAACATATCTTCCTAAATGAAATGATCAATCCACTTATTATGCTCACTCATCAATCGGTTCTTACAAGCTTACCAAGGTTCTAAAAAATCAAGATTATTTTTGTACAAATTCTTTAAATCATCATAACCAAGTACCTTAACTCTCATTTATGTTATAAAATCCTTCTTCTACTCAAGGCATCAACAAACTTATTTGATTGTCCACTTATATGTTTTGATATGAAGAAAAATTATGCAAGTACTCATCCTACTTAATATATCTATAGTTCAACTTGTTCTAACTTCCCAAATGCTGTAAAGATTTAGAATCAGTAAACAACAAAAAATCATTAGGAATTTTTAATACCCCTAAATTGGCACATTGTCATTCTAGAACAATTTTGGTCTATTGATCTTACCTAAAGTCTTATTATACAAGGAAATTTTGAGTCTACTAATCACTACTTGACCTAAGTGTCAAATGTAGGAAATCCTAATCTAAATTAATCACATACTTCATTTAATTCCTAAGTATTGACTTGAATTAGCTAAATTAAACCTATTAATTGAGTCTAATTTACTTATAAGTCTTAATACTTTACTTAAATTAAAATCAGCTTTTTGGCTAATGTACATGAGGAATTAAATGTATTTGATTTAGTTAAATATCCTCATTCTAATTATTGAGTTTAATTATTCAATTAATTAGATTATTCATTTATGAGGACATATTTATCCTTCTTAAAGTCAAATATATTCTCCAAATTCTCTCTTCAGTTTAGAATTGGAAATTCTAAGTGAGCTAGAATTAGAAAATGGAATTAAGCTAGTTAACTCCCTATTACACTAAAAAATGATCAGTTAACTCCCTTTTCACAAAGGAATTTCCTATTCTAACTTCTTCTCATCTTCAATCTCAACTGTTCATTCTAATTGATGTTGATCATTGATAAAATTCTTGGATTCTATTTAAGAAACCCTCAACTCCTCAAAGAGGAGGATGCACATGAAAAGTATCAACCTAATGCCAAATTGTTGACTCAATCATTTGCATTCATAGTTTATTGCTTTCACATTTGCAATTTCATATAGTTTAAAATACATACATCTAGATTAATTTTCTTAATTTATTCTTAGATTAATATGCTCATCATCTAGTTTAATCTTGCATTTCATACAAAGTAAAAATCCTTTGTACTAGTGGTCTAGTTGTTGATCTCTCAAATCGTAGAGTGGACAGCAAAATCCAATTAGTTAGAAGGAAACATATTGGTTTGTTGGATCATTTTGGATGAACAATCCTTATTAATTTTGGGATTTTTCTAGCATATAAGGATCATGTTGAAGTGTGTGGTTAATTTTGAGGCCCACAATTAGGACATATATTTCTCCTACTCACCATGGGGCTAAAAAAATAAAAAATTTTGGCCTCAAATTTTGATAATTTCTCAATTTTATAAATTTTCTAACATTATGTCCATACAATTCAATGGTTTCTTATGGGATAAGATCAATTCTCACATGAAGAAACAAAACCCTCACTTGTAGTTCTATATTTTCTCACATGAAAAAGTGTATTCCTACACATTTTATCATGTGGTGCACAACATATTCTCATGTAGTCTATCTATAACTTTGTGCAAAACTCCCACACCAGTAAAAATAAAATTCAATTTTCAGATTTTGTTTTTCATAATGTTGTTTATCTAAGACTTGTTTTTGAAGCATTTGATTTCTAATTTCTAATTTTTGACAATCTAATAGTGGTGTGTAGATTCTTTGTCAAAGATACCTTATCATAAACTCACAAGTAGTACTGATAGTTTGATTGTAGGATGCTTGGTCAAAGATTCAAATGTCAAAGAATGAATTCAAACCCACTCAATCATTGTGTCTTTTTAATGCTTTCTTACACACATAGTTTAATAGGGCTTGTGAACTTTATAGGGATCTAGAGAAAGGAATAGGGGAATATGCTCTTTGCTACTTGGAAGTGATGCACAAGAGTAAGTCAGAAACCTAGATGCCCTTGGAAGATGGTACCCAAGCAAGGCAAGAAAGTTAGTCATTCTCCTATAAAAATATTTTTTTTATGGAGAGATGATGACTTCCTTTAGGAGAATCAAAATCTTGAGAAAAGACAAGTTGGGATTGATAAACTAACTTCATGATGAACATGTTTTGTGTGTTTGGGTAAGGCAACAAGGTAGAGGAGTATGCTCTTTTCCTTTTGTGAAAATCAAAATATTTGACCCTTAAATCCAAGCCACTAGTCCAACTCAACCTTTAGAGGGCCTATTGAAGTGATACAATCTTTAGGAATGACCCAAGTGAGCATACACCTTTTGCTAGTGATTCCAACTCACTATAATAAAGAATCTTTGTAGATCAAAAGAATCCAAAGCCATCTTAATTTCTTCTCCTTAATTTTGATGTCATATATTAAGAAGACACTCTATTTGTTGCACTAGGCACTATTGCCCCTAGTCTTGCTAGTCAAGTTTGTCCACTTATAGATGATGGTGTGGGCTACTTGGCTCAACTTTATTTATGAAGTCACCAGGGATTGATGTTAATGGAAGCCAATTAAAAACTTTTAGATAGTTGCTACCTAGTTCACCTTTGAAAGGGGGCATAATCTTTGTGTAAGGAGGGGGAAGAATCTCTCCTATAGATACTGATCATAGGCATGTACTTGGATGTTGGAAGGTGTTATACACCCTTGATCCTTGCCACAAGGGTGCTCATTGAGTGTATATGTTATTGAGTCCTTGGAATACACCAAAAACATAGGCACCCTCTAGTGGGGTGACACAGATCACATGCACATAAGTTATGAGACAAAGGTTTTTCTTCCTCTATAATTTTTGGTTATAGGGATAAAGAGTGCCTTTTTCAAGTCTTTAAACTATCCAAGTCATCCAAACAACAAAAGATCAAGACTCCTCCATCCTTTTGAGTTTCTTTGCCCTTATTTGGATTGTTTGAGACTACTACTCATATCCCTTGTCTAGAAAACAACTATCCACTTGCAAACCAAAATGATTTCCAAAATCTAAAAATGATGTGTATATCTACCTAAAAAATTTCAAACATTGTTAGTCCTTTATTCAGAATTTACCAAAATCATGGAAAATCTCTTCAAAAATAGTCAAAACCTGTCAGTTTGGTAATTCTCTCACTTGTAGTTCTGCAAAACTTTGTACGCAAAAAGTGTTAGTTTTCATTTCCTCATGTGGTTCTCTATATTTCATCACATCTTGTGGTGTGAATCTTCACATGAAAGTTTTCCAAAACTCTAAATTTTGAGTCAAAAACCTATCCTTTTGGTTAAATTATATTTTCCTCATGTGCCTTTGTATAAATACTCATGTGAGAAAACAAGTCCAACATTGTTTTTCTAAAATCTTCTTTGGTTCATTGTACTTCCTTGCATGGTTCTATGTGGATATTCATGCATACTTTTGTCCTTAAACTGTCAAAATTTCTTTGCTAGAGTTGTTTTCTTACTTGGTTTTCTATATTTCCTCACCTTGGAGTCATTTCCTCATGTGAGTCTATCCAAATTTGTCCAAAAGAATGAGTAAACAATGACTTAGTTAAAAACTTATGATTTACACATGAAGTAGTCTCCTTACTTGGTTGTCATATTTTGTTCTCTTGTGTTTGTTATACCTTGCATCATGATAGTCAAAACTCTTAGTTTTTTTAGCCATTTCTCTGAGTATTCATACCTAGATATACAACATGCTTACTCACTTTGAGATAATGTTCTAGTGTGATCCCTATTTAAACTTTGTTTTGAGTCATTGTCTATGACTATTTCCACAAGGAGTGAAAACTTATTTTCTCCCTATAGAGCATGACATGGTAGAGCTAGAGGTAGAAATCATGGTAGAGTTTGCTTCCTAGTTTATACACAGTCTGAATCTAGTTCTTTTGGTTTCACAACCCACACCCCATTTCTCATAGAAATGGGGACCCTGTGGTATTTTTTTTCCCTAGATCCCTAGTCTAAGGTTTGAGTCTTTTTTGGGACTCTACCTAGAATTTGGTTCTTGTTTGGTCCTTTGACTAAAAAACCTAGGTACTAGAATTGAGAAGTTTGGAGTTAAAAGCATGATTTTTGTTCTAAGGTATGCACTAGTGGACCTAGGAAATATGTACACCTATCAAAGGTGAAGAAGTAAACTAGATGAATTAGTGCACTTGAACTTTTCTTTAGAGGCACACACCTATGCACATATCTAGGTGTGTACATCCAAAGGGTGTGCATGATGCCATTTCTATAGATACTTAGGGCCACCTTCCCCTCTCCTCACTTTCCTTTGCACACTCCTTGAACCCACACCTCCAAACCATTGAAAGTGCACAAACCTACAATAACACCACAAAAGCATAAGCTAAGGACACTATAAAGGTGCATGTGTGTGCACCTATCCAAGGTGTGCATGTGCAAACCTTTCAAACAATCAACAAAAGAAACCTAACTGGAAGGTGCACACATGCAAAACTATCCAAGGTGCACATGTGAGCACCATTTTTTGTCCCATAACACAAAACACAAAGTAAGGGTGCACACATGCACAACCCCATCAAGGTGCACATGTGTAGACCCTTATCATTGTAAAATTACTTAGCCCCGCTCTTTGCACATGAAAGATGCATGTGCATGTACACACTCTATTAGAGTAAATAATTATTTATTAATTATTTATTCTTTTACTTAAGTTTACTTAGGTTAGTGTATTTATTTATTAGTTGTATTCTAGGAGTTGTTGACAATACAGGAGTTTGTTCCTATCTGGTCATACTTATCCTCTCACTTTGATCAAGGATATTCCACCTTTTGTGGATGTATGCTTAGTTGTCAACCTTATCTTCTAGCTCTTTCTAGCTTTTTCTACAAGCTTCCTAGAGGCTTTATATTTGGGCTCTCCTATTGCATTTCTCAACTCAAAACTCATTTTCAAGGCATATTGTATAGTAACTCATTTTTCTTTGTTTGTAATATCTTCTCTCTTAGTTTGTTAAGTGTTTTTCCAAGCTCTACCTCTTCCTTCTTTGGTTTCCCTTTGATAGGTTATTTGCATGCAGGTGATCTTGGTGAGCTGTGAAGTTGGCTTTCATCAACTTCTACATGGTATTAGAACCTCCTTGCTACTTCTCAGTTGAAGGATTTTTGAAATCATGATTCATGGACACAAACCCTAGTTTTTTTTTTCTTCAATCCGGGGGAAGATCATTTTTTCAAAGCACTTTGGGCCTAAATGGACACAATCATTGAGTTCAAAAGGCTTGTTATAGTCAGGATTCATATAAAATTTTCTATTTTTGGCTCTCGTAGCGTCTAAAAAATTCTTTTAGACCTTTGGGTGAACTGTACGAATGATTTCATTCAAAAAAATAAAATAAATATACTTGGGCACACCATTGTAGTATAGCCTAGTGGCCACCTCCATGCCATCATGGCCCTACCAATGTGCAGCCCGCACACCACCACTACTAGCCATGCCACCCTGCGAACACTGTAGCCCGGTCACCACCGGCAGGCTTCCCTCTAGCCACCATGGCCCGGAAGTACCTCCAGCCTCTATCACTCTATTCTGAGCTTCGTCGGTATTTGCTTCCTCTCTTCCACCTGCCAGCACTACACATAGTCAATACCCTCACCCCACATGGATTTTCGATTTTTAGACACTTGGCACAGTCTCTAGGTTCCATGTGGCACAAGCGTCATATTAGCACTACCACATCACTCGACCACATCAACATCCTACTATGTGGCTGCTATGTGTCATGCCACATGGCTCTTTTTTTGCTGCAATGGCTATGAGGCCATCAATTTTAACATAGTTGTTTGCTAACATTAGCATGACATCACACTACATCATCACACCAACAGGCTCTATAGGGTCTTTTTTGACCTACTTGCAATTTTTTGGCCATAACTTGAGCATATAGAGGTATTTTTCTAATTCAAAAGAAGCATTGAAAAGTTGGTTCCAAGATAGAGACATTGATGTAGGTATTTTTAGGTCTTGATGTAGTTTTATGGCTCATTTTTCTAGTTGAAGTCCAAAGTTCTATTTTTCACTTCGACAAGCTTTTCTTCAGTATCCCATCTCTATCTTTTGAAAACATTATATTTTTGGAAAGCTAGTTTTTTCATCTTTCCACAAATGCTATCATTTCCTTCAAATTCTACCCCATGCTCTTTCTATCATGTTTTTGGCATTTTTTCTCTACGGTGGATATCTTGGGTGTTCTAGATTTGAGGATCATTTTCATGGCATGGGATCTTTTGTCTTGGGTTGTACTATCTTTTCTATCATCTTTTTTCCCTTTTTGATCATTGTTGGTATCATTTGTAAGCATCTTTATGCACACGCACTAAGATAAAGTGCCACTTTTGCATTTTAGATTCATGAACATTGTTTTGAGATAGTTGTACTTGCATTATTTTATAATACACTATGTGGGGATAGTTGTTGCCATTTTTGTGCCCCTTCCCTTGTCGAGTGAGTGTCCCTTCCATGACATTAGCCCCATGTAGTGTTAGTGATTGTTCCTTTATAGGTGTTTGTACCTTTTCAACTCTCTCATCATTCTTTGTTCTTTCTATAGGGGACTTTGGCCCACTTTTCTAGTTGCCTGTCATCTCACCCTATCTGTATTAAGGGGAGTTATTCTATTGTTCTAATGCTTCTTGGTTCAATGGTTCAATAGTGTAAACTATGTATTCAATATTTGATCCTATATACTAGGTGATTGTGGTGGCTGGCTACCTATGCATTTCTATGAGATGGATCATCTACCATATAGAAACACTCGATTCGTGCCTTCTTATTCCATGAAGATTCTTCGGATTAGCAGTTTCCTTCTGATAGATTTTGTGACTCCTTCATGCTTCAATAATGCTCTTCATGATCTTCTCTTGTTCCTATTTTATGGGACATTCCTCTAGTTAGAGGCTTCTTTAGTCCTTCACTAGGTTTTCTTCTACCTCTTTTTGGGGGAGGGTTTTCCCAATGAGGTATTCTCTCTTTCCCTATTTTCAGAGGTTGCATTTATTTGCATTGCACATGGGTACCTAACATGGCCTCATTTCTGGGACCCATTCTACATTTTATCTTAGTTTTTGTGAGCTTAAGGCATTCCCCTAAGTTGCACTTAAGGGAGGTGTTAGAGTAAATAATTAATAACTAATTATTTATTCTTTTACTTAAGTTTATTGATGCATTTATTTATTAGTTGTAGTCTAGGATTTGTTGACAACATGGGAGTTTATTTCTATGTAGTCATACTTATCCTCTCACTTTGATTGAGGATATTCCATGTTTTTTGGACATATGCGTAGTTATCGACGTTATCTTCTAGCTCTTTCTAGCTTGTTCTACAAGCTTCCTAGAGGCCTTTATATTCAGGCTCTCCTATTGTATTTCTCAACTCAAAACTCATTTTCAAGGCATATTGTATAGAAACTCATTTTTCTTTGTTTACAATATCTTCTCTCTTAGTTTTTTTAGTATTTTTCCAAGCTCCACCTCTTCCTTCTTTGGTTTCCTTTCAACATGTTATTTGCATGCAGGTGATCTTGGCAAGCTATGAAGTTGGCTTTCATCGACTTCTACACAATCAAATAGGTGCCCACCTATGTAGGTATATAACTCTATACTAAATATAATTCTAGAGGTTATTTAGCCCAACTAACACACCTATCAAGGTGTGTAGAGTGTGCTAAACTGCATATCAAAACTTAAAAAGGGGGTTTGAGTGGTTTTGCTTGGTTTTGGTGTTCTGGGTCTTATTTTTTTAGTAATTAAGGTTTGGTTAGAGTTTTACTTTCAACTTTTTAAACTAATTTTTTAAATGTTTTGTGCAAATAAAATGGCTTCCTCATCATCCTCACTTGCAAGGAAGATTTCTCCAAAACCATTATCTTTAAGTTTCAAATTGCATCGAAGAAATCAAACTTTCAAGATGGACATACAAAGATTAGAGATACTAATTTGGGACAAATATACTAAAATGCATTCCTAGTACTCTATAATAAACCTAAAGAGAGGTTCTTGATGGTCTTGGAACTTATTAGATTACGGTTGGTCAATGCAACATCACATCCAACATCAATATAGTCTTTGAAGCTTGTAATGACATTGATAGAAATTTATGTGTTAGAAGAAAGAGTTGTCAAGAGTATCATAGGGGAGATTGTATTAGATCTAAGACTGAGGGACATTCAAAAAATTTTCCATTTCCCAAAATCTGATCAATATACAGAGATAATCTATCATCAAGTAGCAAGATGGTATAGGGATAAAGAAAAGAAGGTTACAAAGATCATACAATCATCATTTTTTATTAATAGGACACCCTTGGGAAAAAGAGCAAGAAAGGTAGATATGACTAGAGGATATATGAAGGATGATGTCAAATACTTCATTGTACTTATGAGTAGAGTCATGGGTCTATCAGTAGTTAGGAATCTTAACATTTGGATGGTACCTTTCATAGAGACCATTAGAATAGCCAAATTGCCAATTGACTGGGCCACAATACTAAGTGAAAACTTAGATGAGTAGCTAGTAGGAGTAAAAGTTGACCCCAAGTTTTACATAACATCATACTTGGTGTATTTATTTGTGGCAAGGACAACTTACTATCCAGGTTTATTCAAGAGGGGAAGCATGCAGGATGCTAATACATGACCTTTTTTGATATACCCCCAATCTATAAAGAAGAAGCTCTCAAATTAGAGAAAGGAATACTAGATATTGAATGATTCCTTGATTTTATAAATCATCTAATTCATAGAGGGTGATTATGCCAAAAGGATGTTAGTAGAGGTAGTAGCAAGAATTGCAAAACTTGGCACCTACTACATCCAGTTCCAAAAATTCACTTACCTAAGGGTAGTTGGTAAAACTATGAATTCAAAGAAACTCTCTAGATATCCATTAGATAAGCATATCCTTTTGGAGATTTCAAAACAACTCACATCTACATACGATAGAGTGAGGAAAAAAGATAAGAAGACATGGGTATGGCCCATTACTATAGGTCCTCTTGAAATAAAAAAGAAGTAGGATATCATAACCTTTGATGTAGAATGAGATAAATATCCCTTGGAGGATTACAACTCCCCTTTCCCTTATGAAGATGCAATAAAAGATCATTGGATGATGACTATGATATCTAAATAAGGGATTATTGTAGGATGAGTCTATATTTGGCAGGAAGTTCCTTAAAAATAAAGGTCCCACTAAAGGATGTCCAACAAGATACTCAAGATGTCTTAGATCACTTGTACAATTATGATAAGATATTTGATAGACCAATCATGAATGTGGAGATTGATAGGGATGAAAATGTAGATATAAACCATAGGGCTCGGCATATAATTTAGTTGACAAGGGACTAGATCAAGAAGCTTTTTAACCTTGACCTAGTTCTACAGATTGTCACCTTTTAAGCCATGCCACACCCAATAAAGGGTAATGGTGAAAATGTTATAGTGCCAACTGTAGACACCTAAAAATCCTTTAGAAAATAAAGTATTTTTATTTTCTGAAAAAGTCCTGATGACATCATCATTTATTAATTAATTAATTATTTAATTAATTAATTAATTTTTATGCCATTAAATCCCTTTATCTTAATTAAAAATATTTAATTAAGGAATCCCTCCCAAAAATGTTTAAATCTTATTTAAACATTATTTCCTTATTTATTAATTATTTAATTAATAAATTGACCAAAAATCCTAAAATAAATAAAAAATTTATTTTTTGCCCAAAAATTGGCCAAATTCCTTATGACCAATAACCTCTTCCAAAATCTTCTAATCCTTCTTTAATTTCGATTAAAGGCTAATCTCATCATTTCCTACCCCTAACCCCAACTCAAAATATTTAATTAAAATTAAATATTAATCCTCATGTTTATTAAAAAAGTTTTAATAAATATCTCCTCAACCCAAACCCTTGAAATAAATAAAACTTTATTTATTTCCTAAAAATCTAATTTATCCTCATCCTAAGAAGTTCTAGACTCTTCTAGAAAGTCTTCATCCTCATCCTAGGAAATTCTAGACTATTCTAGAAAGTCTTTATCCTCATCCAAAATCTAGACTCTTCTAGAAGATGTCTTTAAACCTAATCCTAATCCCCTCCTAACCTTGTCACATTCCCTAAACATGGGTTAAAACTTACTAACCCAAGCCAAAGTTAACAAATATCTCTTCCTTCACCCACCCTCATTAAATGCCATCCACTTGCCTATCCTTAAGCTAATCCTAAACCATCCTAATCCATCCTCTAATCATTTGCACAAGCCTAAACAAGCTTAAAACATTTCTAATCAAGTCCAAGTCGAATTTGCTCTCATCACCCTCAAAATATCTCAACCATAAAACTTTATGAAGTCCACTAGGTCATAAATGACTCTTACAAGCCCTTTTATTGCTCTTACAAGTCATTATGAGGGTCTTTATGAAGATTTTATCCCTTGAGCCTCCTTTGTTGACTCATCCTTGCCCTTTCCTCCATCCTCTCACCATGTGACATGTGTCACTCCTTGATTGGCTATAAAGAAGCACAATCCATGTGCTCTCCTTTCATGCAATCTGAGCCTTCCATAAGCTTTTTCCCATCCTTGCATCTTAGCCCTCAATCCCTCAAGCCTCTTGCCTATAAATTGGATCCTTCCCCTTTACAAAATAACACAATCCATGAAGTAAAGTTATAATGCTATTTTGAGAGCCAAATCCATACTAAAGCCATCTATCCACACCAAAAATCCACAATCATCCATTGAAGCCTTTGGAAGCATATTGAGCATACATCCTATCCATTTAGATAAAGCTACTCAACAAGAGAGCTTCTTATTGAGAGAGTCCATTAATGGCTCATATTCTCAATTAAGAGCTCATCTTAGTCTATCTTGAAGTTTATGAATTTTGTTTAGTTTGTAGAAGCTTTATTTGAATTTGGTTTCTATTAGCATACTAACATTGCTCATATACATTTTGGCACGCCCGGTGGGACCCCTCATGGGTCATCTTCATTAGCTTTTTTAGTCAAGTTTTGTATGTCATTTGCTGATTTTGGCTAATTTTTCTTGTTTTTGTGATTGGTAGGATTGTATAAATTGGTTTTGTAGGTCTACATGAGCATGAAGAAGACAAAGGAACTCATAGTCAATCTCATAGTGTTTGCAGATTTTTCAAGCTTATAGGTGGAGAAAGCACTTGGGATTATTCTTCCTCTTCTTGTCTATATTCTTCTTATTCCATCTACTTCTTCTTCTTCTTCTTGTGGGAGATCTTGGCCATTTTTTTTTTGTTAAGGAAGCAAAATCATACACACTTCTTTTTAGTGCTTAAAATGAACCCCCAAATCATACTTAAATCCATTGAAAAACTAACAATTTGCAAAAAAGAAAAAATCTTTTAACAAGTGAAACTAAACCAATCTAATAATTTGCATCCTTGAAACATCAAGGTTTTAGATGCATTCATGCAAAATTAGGAACACTTCATTTTTGGGAATTTAAAAAGAACTTCAAGTTTCTATTTCAAAAGGTTCAAAATCAACACTAAGTGCACACTAAAGTTCTTTTAAAAAATTTCATGAAAGCTAAGAGTCCTAAATGGTTGCCAAAAATTGTCCTAAAAGCTTTGTTATTTGTTCCAAACAAATGTCTTATTGCAAAATCTTGAATGTTTCTTAGGATTTTCATGCATCAAAACAATCTAGGAATATCATTTTTGGGCTTAAAACATGCAAACTAGAACACAAAATTTTGAATGAAAACCAAAGTCCAAAGAGTCATTTTCACTTTTGAGTCCAAAACAAAATCTTGAATGATCTAAGGTTAAAACAAAGCACTTCAAAGTTCTTAAAACAACACACAAAATCTCAATCTTGAATGCTCAAAAGAAAACACTTGAATGTTTAACCACTTGTCTTTGAATGCATGTTGCTAAAATCACTCTTGAATGCCATGGATTAAAATCAAATTTTCCTTGAATGCATGATTAAAACAACAAATCCAATCTTGAATTCTAAAGATCAATTAACCATTGCAATATCAAACACTTCATTTGGAGCTTCTAAAAATTGAACAAAACAAATCTCTTTTTGCAATCTAGGTAAAGTTTGATTTTTGGACATTTAAGAAACCTTGTTAAGTTAAAATACAAATTTGCAAAAATCAATTTGAGTAGTTCCTTGGACTCACCTCTTTTCTAATCACCCATCAAATATTAACCATTGGTTGCAATCTCAGCGCCATTTATGGGGATGGGTCTACTTGAAAAAGGTGTTAAATGTTCCACAATCTAACTCACTCACTTGGTCTTTGAATGTTTGCTTTAACTTTATCAAAATTCTTAAATGATCAAAACTCTAGATTAAATCGATCACACTTCAAGTTTGGGCACTAAAATTGAACAACAACTGACGTGGAGAGCCTCCGGGTGCGCGCTTGAAATAGAATCTCACACACTTTTGTTTTGGGCTTAAAACAAACTCACACTCAATCTTGAATGCCTTAAAGAAAATTAATCGATACTTGACGTGGAGGGCCTCTGGGCGCGCGAGTTTGCTTTTGTTGACCCTAACTCTTCTTATTGTTTTCATTCTTTGATCGATTTACTTTTGTTGGCGCTTCAAGTTGGAATAAACATTGTATCTTAAACATGAGTGCTTGCAAAGTCTAGATCAGAAAACTTAAGCATCAGTTGGTAAAAAAAACAAGTGTGTTTTTTAGCCCAAGGTCATCCAAGTCTTCTCTCCCCTTGTCATCTTTCAAAGCCATCTTGGGTGCATAAGATTAGGATCCAAAACCTTGTTTCTTTTTAGGAGGCCTGCTTGGGGATTTCATCACCCCTTGGACGACCTCAACTCCAGCGTTCTGGCGGAGTATAAGAATCGAAAGGTGAATCGAAAGACACCTCTCTTGGGGTCAAGATTTTGTCACTCGGGCTAAGCCTCAAGGAACTTTATACCCTTGAGAAGTGAAAGAGGAGAAGTGGGTTACCGCTCCTCTCAGCTGTGTGACATCTTTTTGGTCTCATCTACAGATTTGGGCCTCACGTACCTTGGGTATATCGAGGACTCCTTAGCTAAGCCAACTGTCAACCCTGTAGACAACCATCTAGGATGTTAATGTGTTTGAGGTGACTGATCGAAACATTTGTAGAACATAGACACTCCTTCACGCAAGTATCACTTTCTGAGAATCAAAAACTTCTATCTGGTTGTTTCTATCTATTGCTTGATCTTTTATTTGTTGAATAAATATTTGCCAAACTTGGTCAATCTTAGCTTAGGGCATACTTAGCGTAGTCACTGCCTATTCCAGAAGTTGAATGAGTTGAGGCAAAACAACCAAGATCTCTCAAAGCCAAGCAGATTCAGAAATTGATGTCAGAGCAACCCAAACCCAAACAGAAGTTCCACAAAGTTAAACTCAAACCATCTCTAGCATACCAAGAACTTTCAGCCAAGAGAAAAGAAATAACACCAAGCCCACGAATTGCCAAACTCCACAAAGTAGAGGCAAAAGCTACCGACGAAGCACTTCAAGAGGCCTGGTTAGAGCGCACCATCAAATTTAGCCAACATCCAAGAGTTAATCCTGCTTATGCCTTACCAAGTAGGCATGATTTCTATGATTAGACACCCTTGTTTCTCCACATCTTCTTGGATAAGCTTCACTTTAGAGTCATTTTTGTAGAAAAGCCAGCCATCTTAGGTTATCCCCTTAAGCATTATTAGCTCATCCATATCATTTAGAATCAAACCATCTAGCCAGCAATCAAAACCTCACATCCAAGCCTTAAAAATTGTTGTCACTTTTGCCAAAAGTTTGCCACTCCTAAAAATCTTCCAAATCCATCAATCTCACCAAGGTTATCCCTTTGACAGAGCTTTGTCTAGGGTAATCCAGCTTTGTCACTTGTTATCCCTCATCACCTTGAGCTAAAGGTTGGGATCCACAAGTGGTCAATCTCGTGTTCTTCCTAAAGGATCATCAGTCTATCCTTAAGTTGACACAATCACCACCGAGCTTGCACATAGAAAAGCAGACCTTTCGTGCTTTGGCAACGTATCTTTGAAGTTTGAATCTCCAACCCAATCCTCCTTAGGTTTTGTCATATAGCTTTGCCTTAACCTAGGAAATCATTTGCATAGAGAAGCCTTCCCGCTTTTGCATCCATCAGCATTATTGCATCTCATCCCTAGGAGCATTTTTCATGCCACCCGTCACTCGCTTAGCCAAGAAGAAAGAAACAATGGAGCCCTATCATTTGGATCGAACAACCTCACCCCCCTTGAGCACTCAACCATCCTTCAGCCCAGAGAAAGCTATGCCATCATGTACTGACATTGAAGCTTTCATGAACCAACCAGGAAATGCAGTATTGGTAAATGCCATTATAGACAAGAACAAAGAGACAATCATGGCTAATTTTCGAAGGGAAAATGTAGGAACCTTTGACTTTGGAAGACCCCCTCCATTATCAGATCCATCTCACCCATTGTTTGGGCAGCTACCACCACCCATAGGCTCTTATGATCCAAATTATCCTCAATATATGCCAAAAGAAGAGCCTCCAGCCAATCTATATGATCCAACAGACCCAAACATACCATCATCCACCCAAGTTGAAATCTCCATGCCGCAAGCCAACCCAGCCACCACCACTCCATCCTTGGTTCATACCTCTCCGCTCCAAACCCCCTTTACCCAAAACAGCTCACCGTTCACCCCCTTCACTATTGCTGCTGCTGCTCCCCAACCCAGCCTTCCAAATCCACCCATCTCCCAAATCAGTGCTAGCATCTTTGGCCAACCTCAGCAATATACAACAGGGATGCCACCCATGGGGCCAAGTAATCAACCTTTCATCACCCCCAGCTTGTTCACTGTAGCCCAAAGCACAATCCCATCATTTCCATTAGGTCTTGGGAGCTCAATACCATTAGCCACAAATCTACAAGCTACTACCCTCACTCCACAAAGCTATCAAATCCCACAAGCTACTACCAATTTTCTACCAAGCTCCCAAGTGACCCCAGCCCCTGCCACCACTCTACCAAGCTTCCAAATCCAACCACAAAGCTATCAAACCCCATCAGTTCCATTCCCAAGCTTTCAATTCCCACCACCTCCACCACCAACTAATCCATTACCTCCAATTACCAACTACTTTTCAATGCCACTTCTAGGAGGTAATCCACCACCCCAGCCAACCACCAATTGTTTGCAGATACCATCCCAAATGGGGGCACAACCCACATATATTGGTCAAACCCCACAAGCCCCCCGATCCTTTCCCCAAGCCTCTCAACCATCTTATACCTTACCTCCACAAAGCAATCCATTTATCCCATAGCCAGCTTATGTTCCTCAATCCCAACCTCAAATCCCATATCAACAGCAAGCCTTGCAGCACATGCAGCAATATGCGCCACCTCCCCCTCAGCAACCTGTCATCCATCATGCAACTGCCCAAACAATGTACAATCCCTATCAGCAAATCCCTCATAGCCATCCATATTCAGTGGCCCCATCCAGCACATACCTACCTCAAGGCACTCCTACATTGGGGGCACCCCAGCCATCACCTATCAATTCAGAATGGGAGCAAATGAAGATAGCTCTGAAAGCCATCCAAGAAGGGAATGATCTGAAGACATTCAAGTTTGAGAATGTGTGTCCTTACCCATTTGACAGAGCCATTACCATGACACCATTTCCCAAACACTTTGAGGTACCCAAATTTGACAAATTCAGAGGAAAAGGAGACCCTGTCACACATATCAAAGAATTTTACATGCACTGCCAGGACGTAGCATACAATGATGTCTTCCTCTTGCGCCTTTTTCCCAAAAGCTTAGCTGGACCAGCTCTTGAATGGTTTTATAGAATCCCCTATGGCACAATTAAAAACTTTGCTGAATTATCTGAGGCATTTGTAGCCCAATATGCCCATCTTGTTGAAACAGAGCTATCAATAGTTGATCTTGTCCACACCAAGCAAAAAGGTGGAGAAAGCCTTGCCGAATACCTGCAAAGATGGCAAACCCTTACCACCCGCATATCCTGCACCTTGCCAGAACGCCATGTTGTGAAAATGTTTATTGATAATGCCCATCCTAGCTTGGCTCACCACATGACCATGAACTGTTTGCAAACCTACAAAGATATCAAAGAGAAAGGAATGATCCTTGAGCAAGGACTCATTAAAGATGGTGTGGTCAAGCTTTACAAGGAAGCCAACCAAAATCAATCACATTCCAATGACAAGTCTAGGTATTGGAACAAAAACAAGCACATTGCAACAGATGGCGTCACTGACACCAGACATGTGAATATTGTTGGTCCTTCTCACAACCAGTCCAACCCACCATATCAACCAAAAAATCAACAAGCTATCAACTACCAACAACAGAATAACCAAAGCTATCAAAACCACAATCCAAGACCCAACTTCCAAGGGTCTAGCAATCAAGCTAATGCCATCAATGTAGCTGCAGGACAAAAGCCTAGATTCCAACCTACACCTAGAAACTATACACCCCTTGGTGAACCATTGGATGTCATTTTTGAGAAATTAGTCAAAGAAAACCTCATCAAATTTCCTCCTACCCAGCAAATTGACCCAAGCCAATCCAAAGCTGCATGGTACAAAGATAATGAGTACTACAAATTTCATAGGGTAAAAGGTCACACTACCCTCAGATGCATGAAACTAAAAGACTATGTGCAGGACCTCATTGATCGGAAGGAAATCACTGTTGGTGCCCAAACCTCTCCCAATGCAGGCTTACAAATCTATCAAAATGCTTTTCCTCCACACCACAACCAAAATCCTGGAAAAGCACCTATCCAAACCAACAACAACAACACCAACAACCGTCAGCCAAACCAACAGCATGGGAAGAACAATGACCACACTTCATCCTATATAGACTATGGTAGCCTTATAGGTTGTATATCCGAGAAAGAGCCTTCCGTCAATGTTATCAATATCCAAGGACCAAACAATGAGTGTGCAGTCACCACTCGAAGAGCGCAATTTAACATCGCAGGCCCACCTGTTACACCAACACCATCAGCTCCATCAAAAAGCCAGTACAATATCTTGGAACACCTTGGGAACATGCCAGCCCAAATCTCCATTTTAGACCTTCTTCGCACTAGTCCTGTGTACAAGAACATCCTTGATAGTGCTCTCATAGAATCTCGTGTCCCTTTTGATATCAATGCTACTGACTTTCGTAATCTTGTTGGACACCTCTCATCCTCATGTGCCCTATAGTTCAAACCCACCGACATACCCATGGTCGAGCCAGATCACACCCTTCCGCTTCGCATAGCCATCATGGTATCCAACTTTGCTGTAAAAAGAGTAATGATAGATAATGGATCAGCCTTGAATATTTGCACCCTAAAATTCATAAAACAAGCTGGGTATACTGAGGCAGATATCATCAGTGAGGTTATCACCATCAAAGCTTATGACAACTTGGAAAGAACCACAGAAGGAACTATTTCGCTGCCAATCAAGGTTGGGCCAGTCATCCAAGAGACACTCTGCCATGTTATTGATCTAAACCTACCATTTAACATCCTCCTTGGTCGCCCATGGATTCATGCCATGAAAGCCGTTCCATCCACTTACCATCAGTGCATCAAATTTCCGCATCAAGGCACTGAGGTAACCATCCATGCCGATCCAGAACCCTTTGCTTACTGCAATGCGGTTGAAGCTTCATATACAAACCATTGCCCTGGAATTGATATTGGCACATCCATCGCCAGCTCATCCCACACTTATAATGACCCAGAAACCATCCTCACCTCTACCCTGTCTACCGTGAAGATCAATAACAAAGGTTGTGGAGAGTATAGTTTGTCAGATGCATTTGTTGTTGGGGCACTCCCACTTGATCCACATGCCCATGGACGACCGACATATCACAAAGCTAAGGAGGTTCCACCTCCTCGATACAAACAGTTTGGCCCAACAACCTTTGTATCCTCAAAAATCCCTCTTCATGAGGAGCTCACTCCAGATATCAACAAATGGTTACATAAGGATGCACCTCAAAGAAATCAAGCATGCCTTGATCACTTCAGCCAAAAGTATCCCCAAGAACATAAGCTCATCACTAACAAATGGAACTATCAAGGTGGTGGTCTAGGACCAGAAGAAAGAGGCATGCAGTGCCCCATCGATGCACATAAGTGGGAATCGAAGTCAGGTCTTGGCTTTGGCATATCCACAACTGGGGGCACCAATGAGAACGGTCACACTTTTTCGAACATTCACCGCAACCTTGTCGAAATCGAAGACATTCCTGAGGAAGTTGAAAAGAGAGCCTACGATGATATCCTAGACCAAATCTCCCTCGGAGACTCTGTTCTCCAAGAACTATCCATCCACCTCATTGACCTACCACTCGCCCATCCACAACTCATAGATTGGGACCAACCAAGTGTCATACACATCGATGAGTTCACATCAGAGGAGGCACTTCTAAGATTCATGGGAGCTGAAACTCCTCACAAGAAAACAAAGCCAGATTCTACCTATATCTACAAGCTAGATCCCAAGGGGTATTTTGGAGAAAATCCCCAACCTAGTTCCGATACACCCAAAATTGGAACTAAGTTGAATCTGAGACTAGCTAAGGCAACGAAGAGAACCCCTCAACAAGAAAATCCAGAGCCACAAGAAGAACCTGAGGATTTAGCATTGCCTCCTCAAGATAATCAACCAGAGGTGTCTTCTATTCTAATTGAGGATACTCGAGAAGTCAACATTGGTTCTTCAGAGATCCCCAGACTTGTTCACATTGTTGCGTCCCTATCACAAGACCAAGCTGACCTCCTCTTTGAGGTCTTAAGAGAGAATATTGGCCGATTTGCATGGTCATATCAGGACATGCCAGGACTTGATCCAAAGCTTGTAGTTCATCATCTTGCAGTTGATCCAAAGATCAAGCCCGTCAGACAAAAGCTTAGAAAAATGCACCCCAAGGTGGCATTATTGGTCAAAGCTGAATTAGAAAGAATGCTAGCTGCTAAGGTTATTCGAACTATCGACTACTCAGAGTGGATCTCCAACATGGTCCCTGTCACTAAACCTTCCGGTGACATCAGAATCTGCACTGATTTTAGAGATCTTAACAAAGCTTGTCCAAAAGATGATTTTCCCTTGCCCAACATAGATATGATTGTAGATCTTACAGCTGGACATGAAATTTTGTCCCTCATGGATGGATTTTCTGGGTATAATCAAATCAAGATTGCAAAAGAGGATCAGCATAAGACAGCATTCACTACCCCTTGGGGAACCTTTTGCTACAACATGATGCCTTTTGGCCTAAAGAATGCTGGGGCTACCTATCAAAGAGCTATGACAGCCATTTTTCATGATCTCATCCATAGCATTTTGGAGGATTATGTGGATGATATCTTGGTCAAGTCTCATACCTTAATGGATCATCTTGCTGACCTGGAGAAAGTCTTTGATAGGTTAGCCAAATATCATCTCATGCTGAATCCCAAGAAATGTGTCTTTGGGGTCACATCTGGCAAGCTTCTAGGTTTCATAGTTTCTAAACGAGGTATAGAGATCGACCCAAAGAAGGTCAAGGCTATCTTAGACATGCCTCCTCCGCAGACACTGCGACAGCTTCGCTCTCTTCAAGGAAAGCTCCAATCTGTTCGGCGCTTCATCTCCCAGCTTGCAGATAAGTGTACACCATTTTCACATTTACTGAAGAAGGATGAGAACTTCAAGTGGGATCCTTTATGTCAGCGCAGCTTCGACCATCTCAAGAAATATCTCATCAATCCCCCTATCTTGGTTCCACCAGTTCCTGGTCGTCCCCTGATTTTGTACATATCAGCAACACCTACTGCTCTAGGGGCACTTCTAGCACAGCTTGATGACTACAACAGAGAAAGAGCCATCTACTACATCAGTAGAACCCTAGTTGGTTATGAACTCAATTACACTCCTATGGAAAAAGCTTGTTTGGCAGTTGTTTTCTCAACTCAAAAACTTCGCCATTACATGCTAAGTCATACCATCCAACTAGTCTCCAAGATTGACCCTCTCAAGTATATGCTCTCTAGAACAGCACTTACAGGCCGTTTGGCCAAATGGGTTATGCTCCTTAGTGAATTTGACATCCAGTATGTGGATAGAAAGGCAATCAAAGGGCAAGCTATAGCAGATCACCTAGCTGATGCACCTCTAATAGATGTTTATCCGTTGATCACAGAATTTCTAGATGAGCATATCTGTCTAATTGAAGAACAACCCCCATGGAAACTTTATTTTGATGGCTCATACACATCTCATGGATCAGGGGCAGGAATATTGTTGGTCACACCTCAAGGAGATTACATTCCAAAAGCCTTCAAGCTACAATTCCCTAGCACCAACAATATAGCTGAATATGAGGCCCTCATAGCAGGATTAAAGATAGCTGTAGAATGGAACATTGTTGAGCTACAAATCTTTGGCGATTCTCAGCTCATCATCAAGCAAGCCCTAAATGAATATCAAACCAAAGATGAAAAGCTATTACCCTACAAAGAGCTAGTTGATCAGCTAACCCAACATTTTACAAAGCTTCAGTTTACACAAGTGCCTCGAATACAGAACAAAGCAGCAGATGCTATGGCTACTATAGGCTCGCTCTTGGAAATTCCCCAAGCAGCTACACAATATGAGTTTTTAGTGGAGCAGCTCCTCACACCCGCCTATGCGAATGAGGATTCAAACCGTGTTTGTATCTTGGTTGGTCCCCAATCCCCTTGGTACCATGAGATTCATGCTTACCTTAACGATGGTATCATATCCCCTCACCTCACACGTACCCAACGCCAGAACCTCATCCGAAAATCATCCCGCTATGTTATCATAGCCAATAACCTATATCGTCGGGGTTATCACGATACTCTCTCTCGATGTTTAGACCAAAATGAGGCCGCGATGGTGTTAAAGGAAGTACACTCTGGACTTTGCGGTGCCCACACGAGTGGTATTGTCCTAGCGCGACAAATCCTTAGAGCAGGCTACTATTGGCCTACCATTGAAGAAGACTCCTGTGACTTTGTCAGAAAGTGTCTCCCATGTCAGCAGCATGCAAATCTTGTGCACGCTCCGGCACAGGATCTACAGCCTATTGCACCACCTTGGCCTTTCGCTTTTTGGGGCCTTGACCTAGTTGGAACTATCACACCCCTCTCATCTGATGGACATAAATGGATAATAACAGCTACAGACTATTTCACTAAATGGGTGGAAGCAGTCCCCCTAGTCTCAGCTACAGGAGTTCAGGTCTCCAAGTTCATCTTGTACCACATTGTTTGCCGCTTCGGCATCCCATCCACCATCTTCACCGACCACGGAGGTAACATTGAAAATCTCAACATGGAAGAATTATGCACTTCCCTCCGCATCCATCACCGCTTTTCTAGCCCATATTTCCCACAAGGTAACGGCCAGGCAGAGGCAACTAACAAAACCCTCCTCAAAATTCTAAAGAAAGTTGTCAATGATTCCGGCCGTGATTGGCACCTACAAATAAATCCAGCCTTATGGGCCTATCGAACTTCCTTCCGTACATCCACAGGCACAACTCCATACTCCCTAGTCTATGGTGCCGAAGCGGTACTACCTATAGAGGTTGAACTTCCCTCCTTGCGCATATCTTTGCAAGGGCAAATATCAGATGAAGAATATAGAGTAGCTCGACTCACCCAGCTAGATCTCTTAGATGAGAAGCGGCAACAAGCCTATGATCATCTCACAGTCTATCAAACTCGTCTCAAAAGAAATTTCAACAAGAAGGTGCTTCCACGACACTTTCAGCCAGGTGACATGGTCCTCAAAGAAAACATGAAAGTCCAAGTAGATCGAGAAAAGAAAGGCAAGTTTGAACCTACATGGCTTGGTCCTTATGTTGTCACTGCTTCCTTTGGCTCTGGAGCTTATCAGCTATCTACACCAGAAGGAGAACTCTTGAATGATCCTACTAACATCATTCATCTCAAGAAGTTCTATGCTTGAAGATCCTTGGTATACCTAGCTTTTGAAAAATACAAAAGAAAAAAAATAGTAAAGAGAAATAAGCGTCCAATGGTGAAAACTTGGCAATTCAAGCACCTTGGATAGGTACCTTGGTGAAAACCTGGTAATTCAGGCGTCCAAATATCCAAAATCTGATGAAGCTTGTAAATACCTCCTGTACAGCTTGTAAATCTTGTACCAAAGCTTGTATTATACTTTGTAAATCTTGTACCATACCTTGTCTATCCAAATCTTGTCCAAGGTTTGTACCATATTCCAGCCTATAAATAATCCTGTATCCTAGCTTGTATACTATCACGTGCACACACAAAATTCCATTTTCCTTAAGCTTTTTGCAAACCATCTACCTATCCACCTATCACCTATTATAGACATCCCATCCTTCACAAACATTTCCATCTCACAAAAACCAAAACATGAACAAACTTGTACATTTGTAACATATCTTGGTCCATCAGCTTGTACATCCTCTGTAACTTAGTACCATTGTATCTATCCAGCGTTCATGTCAGTTTGTCCTTGATCAGCATCTTGCATCCATCACACATCTTGGTTAGCTATTCCAATGCATCCTTTAGCTAGATTTCCTGTCACCAAAGTGTTATCTTTCTTAGTTCAGCTTGCCAGATGCATCACTCATCCAAATCCACCAGCTTCGGTGCTCTCCAATAGGTCCTTGCAGGATATAGCTTTCCTCATGTCTGATCTTGGTCCGTTAGTGCCTTGTCCTACCCATCTCGTTGGCAAACGGCTCTCTTTTGGATTTTCACTTTCTTTTGATTTGGGATCTTCCCTTTTAGGTCTTGAAGTATCTTTTCCAAGCAATCTCCTTGTTCCCTCCTCAAGGTTGCCACGATCTTCCATATCATGGTATGCTGTGAATGGGGCAATTAGAGTGTAAGGTCTTGATCAGGTTTTTCGTTTGTTTTTCTTTTCTGCTTGCGGGTTCTCCAGTGTCGTTTCCACGCTGCTTCCTCTAGGATTCATGTGTGATGCTAGGGCAATCCTTGTGTGTTTGTTTTGAGTTACTTTGTTAGTCCTTTGGAAGGTTGGTGAAAAGGCCTTGATGTTCTTGGTAACCTTGGCAATTAACCAATAGTCCTATAGCAAATCTAGTGCTCAACTACATGGTGGTACTTCTCTTTGAAGTATCCCCCCGCTCAAAAAGCTTCAATGGTTTTCCTTCATCTCCATTATCCCCCACCCATATCCAGCATCTGTCTCTCCTACCCTAGCTGATGCACCAGTATCTCTTTGAATCACTCATCACTCTTAGCTTTAGGGATCCACAATCCTAGTCTTAGGGATCCACCAATCCAAATCAACCCACCAAGCCTCATCTTTCGAGATCCACAATCCTAGTCCTAGGGATCTTCGAAACCCATCTTCCGCCAATCTAACTCTTTGAAATCCTGTTGCATCAGCTTTATAATCCCCTCATCCATCTCCCTATCCTGGATTCCTTTTTATAGCGCTCTGCTCCTTCATCCTCCACCTTCCCTAAGGTCTTAAGCTTGCTTCCTCTTGTGCATCTGATTCTCCTTTATCATTCTCCCATAGTGAGAGTTTGAGCTAATTCAGCCCCTTCTCTTTGCCAATCTAAGTCTCCTTGCTCATCCCAGATTCTTGTACTTTTCAAGAAGCCATCGAGCCTCACTTTCTCTCCCCGCTGCCTTCTTGAGGGGGCATCTCACAGTCCATTCTCTCCTCTTCTGCTCTAGCCTTGGGCATCTTATTTTCTTATCTTTGATGTCATGCCACTTGCGGCATCACATCAAAGAGGGGCAAAATGTAGACACCTAAAAATCCTTTAGAAAATAAAGTATTTTTATTTTCTGAAAAAGTCCTGATGACATCATCATTTATTAATTAATTAATTATTTAATTAATTAATTAATTTTTATGCCATTAAATCCCTTTATCTTAATTAAAAATATTTAATTAAGGAATCCCTCCCAAAAATGTTTAAATCTTATTTAAACATTATTTCCTTATTTATTAATTATTTAATTAATAAATTGACCAAAAATCCTAAAATAAATAAAAAATTTATTTTTTGCCCAAAAATTGGCCAAATTCCTTATGACCAATAACCTCTTCCAAAATCTTCTAATCCTTCTTTAATTTCAATTAAAGGCTAATCTCATCATTTCCTACCCCTAACCCCAACTCAAAATATTTAATTAAAATTAAATATTAATCCTCATGTTTATTAAAAAAGTTTTAATAAATATCTCCTCAACCCAAACCCTTGAAATAAATAAAACTTTATTTATTTCCTAAAAATCTAATTTATCGTCATCCTAAGAAGTTCTAGACTCTTCTAGAAAGTCTTCATCCTCATCCTAGGAAATTCTAGACTATTCTAGAAAGTCTTTATCCTCATCCAAAATCTAGACTCTTCTAGAAGATGTCTTTAAACCTAATCCTAATCCCCTCCTAACCTTGTCACATTCCCTAAACATGGGTTAAAACTTACTAACCCAAGCCAAAGTTAACAAATATCTCTTCCTTCACCCACCCTCATTAAATGCCATCCACTTGCCTATCCTTAAGCTAATCCTAAACCATCCTAATCCATCCTCTAATCATTTGCACAAGCCTAAACAAGCTTAAAACATTTCTAATCAAGTCCAAGTCGAATTTGCTCTCATCACCCTCAAAATATCTCAACCATAAAACTTTATGAAGTCCACTAGGTCATAAATGACTCTTACAAGCCCTTTTATTGCTCTTACAAGTCATTATGAGGGTCTTTATAAAGATTTTATCCCTTGAGCCTCCTTTGTTGACTCATCCTTGCCCTTTCCTCCATCCTCTCACCATGTGACATGTGTCACTCCTTGATTGGCTATAAAGAAGCACAATCCATGTGCTCTCCTTTCATGCAATCTGAGCCTTCCATAAGCTTTTTCCCATCCTTGCATCTTAGCCCTCAATCCCTCAAGCCTCTTGCCTATAAATTGGATCCTTCCCCTTTACAAAATAACACAATCCATGAAGTAAAGTTATAATGCTATTTTGAGAGCCAAATCCATACTAAAGCCATCTATCCACACCAAAAATCCACAATCATCCATTGAAGCCTTTGGAAGCATATTGAGCATACATCCTATCCATTTAGATAAAGCTACTCAACAAGAGAGCTTCTTATTGAGAGAGTCCATTAATGGCTCATATTCTCAATTAAGAGCTCATCTTAGTCTATCTTGAAGTTTATGAATTTTGTTTAGTTTGTAGAAGCTTTATTTGAATTTGGTTTCTATTAGCATACTAACATTGCTCATATACACCAACATTCCCTAACCAATCTCTAGTTAGGCTTAAAAGAAAATATACACATGATAGGGCTATTAGGTACTTCAGGGAAGGAAAAGAAAAAAATAAGAGGAAAAGAAATTCTCCAAAGCAAGCTAAGCTCGAAGCTGAAGAACCTCAACTTCAAGAGGTGGCTCAAGCACCTAAGAATTTGATTCAGTACAAGGTAGGAGAATCCCCAAAGGAGATGTCCTAGCCCCTTGCTATAAAACCATGTAGTGGAAACACAACAACAAGAAGCAACAATGCAAGATTTGATACCAAATAATAATAATATATTCATAAAATATAACTGATTACATGCAATTTGTTGGGCTATAAGGCCTTCCCAGTTATGGCCAAATACAAAGCAAGTAATAGTTTTGCAAGATCCCTCAAGATCCAAATCAATCCCTAGCTACTCCAGATCCACACTGTGGTAGAAACCTCCAAGGAAGATCTCAACTTGTGCTCGCAAGCCCACCAAGCATTCTCTTTGTTTTCTAAGCTGTAGCTACTAGCCCTTCTCAAACTCGGTCCAAAATCAAAGTATAGACTACCTCACATTCAGTGCTATGTCCACACATTCACAATCTCATCAGAATCCTACTATAAACTACCTTACATTCAGTGCTCTACTTACAGACTCATGAAAAATCTATCTTTAGCTACTTCCCACACCCACTCCTCTTCTAAGTGAATAAATAATATCTAAAGACTTCGCCACAACCCCTAATTATACCAATCTAAGCCACAAGTTTGCCCAAAACACAAATTAAATGCCAAAGTCAGCCTCCTACAACAATTAAATTCCCAAAATTGATGTCTTAGTAAAATCATGATATCTCCTAGCTCCGCATGAATTAGAACTCATGCTTCAAAACATAGTTAAAAATATAGGCCCTATTTAATCCCTAATATTTTAATCTTTCATTTAATTATAAAAAATTATTTATTTTTCCTACAAAAAGCACCAAATTCCTAAGCAAGGCCAAACTCCTAAAAGACCATGCCGAGCAACCAAAGACCATGGCGAGCAACCAAGACCATGCCAAGTTCCAAGACCATGCCAAGCTCCAAGACCATGCCAAGATCCAAAGACCATGTTGAGCTCCAAGGATCATGTTGAGCTCCAAGACCATGCCAAGCTCCAGAGACCATGCCGAGTCCCATAGACCATATCGAGCAACCAAAGATCATGCTAAGTAACCAAGACCATGCCAATCAACCAAGACCATGCCAAGCTCCAAATCTTCTTTGACCGAGTACTAGTCCAAAAACCCTACAAAGAAACTACTAAGCCTCCTCCCATGAACTCCAAAGTAGTCACCAAGTAAATCCAAGATGCTCCTGCATCAAAATTAAGAGCCTCAAAATGAAGAAGTAGTTCAAGCTCAGTATACTCCATAAGTGTCTTTGCTAGAACAAGTATAATAAAAAGAACTAGTGTAGGAAGCACAAGAGGTCTAACCACCTATACAAGAGTAAGAAGCCTCTCCTTCACCTACTAAGAAAGCTAGGGTTGGACCTACTATCAAAAAGACTAGAAGAAAAAAATACAAAAAAATGTTATGCCTATTCCTCTAGTCCCAAAAACCATCCCTAAGGTGGATTAAGAAGATGAAAAAGATGAAGAAGACAACCTCCCTATGAATCCAAGAACACACTTAGCTAGGGCTGCCAAAGAAGAGAAAAGGATAAGCTCCACCATTATGTTGCCATCTATTCCTAGGCAACCTATTCAGGTTACAACTTCAAAGGATGAGTAGCAAAATTGGATGGATGAGCAAAAAGGTAGGGAAAAATATTTTTAACATATTTGATTTCAACTTTATGCTAGTGGGAACTAAAATGGTGGGTGATAAAATATGAGATACAACCACAAACCAACCTTTGAGAGAGGATTGGAACCAAATTCCACCTGTACCACAAGGATCTCTAGGTACCTAACCACCACCATTTCAGGATTTGTCATTTTTTGACAAAGGGTCAACCACTATTCTCCCTCTTATTACCAAAGAAGAGCAAGGGATGAAGAAGAGCTAGAACAAAGGCCAACTAATGAAGTATCAAAGGAAGGATAGATACCTAAGGAAACTCAAAAAAATTCTCAAGATATAAAGAAGAGGACTTTGGATACTATGGATATAGGGCACCAAATCTAGATCTCTTTCTAAAGGAGAAGACTCCAGAAATAAGGGATAAGGGAAAAGGGCCTGTAGGGAAAACTTCCTCTTCAACCAAATACATGTCTCCTATGGGCACTACACTTGTCTAGCTGAAGAGGGAGGTTATGGTTTAACAAAAGAGGTAGCTGAACTTGAATGAAGAAGAGAGTATGGATGCACTAGGCCATCAAGAGACGTGAGCCACCTACAGGTGATGCATAAAAATTGACCTTCATAATGAAGAATGAAGATCATGACTTACACTCTAATATAATCATTCCTCCTCCACATGTTGAGATTAAAGATTTGACACCTATGGACTATCTGATTAAAGAAGTGATATTACGAAAGCCCACAGTAGACACAACTAATGTAATGATCACTACAAGCATCAAGGTGCTCTTCAACATGTAAATGAGAATGAATTGATAAAGTTGTGCAAGTAAAATGAGCTTCTAAGAGGCTTTTTACATGGAATTGTAGGTCCATTGGATCAAGATCACACAGAGGTTACTCTCATTGCATTGTTGCAAAGGAGACATAAGGAGAGTGTCAAATTTGATTCATTTTTTAGAGCATACTAGCAATAGTGTGACAATTTTGAGAAAAAAGGTGTAGAGATAATATGGGCTAATTTGAACCTATTACATAATGTTTGTGTTCTAGTGTGGAGAAATTGGTATCTATAGTAGACTAGGATTTTGGGCTTATTGATGAGGTACACACTTGGGGAAAAGACCTTCAAGCACTCCAAACAATAAAAGATCAAAGGTATCATACACTCACAAAAGTGTGCACAATAGATGATATTAAAAAATTTGAGGATTGGATCGAAAAGATAGCTTCCAAAAATAAGGTCATGGAAGAACTTCATGAAGATATTCAGAAATTAAAAGGCTAGTCTCAAGAGAAAAATTTTCATGCAGATAGGTATTATGATGCTATTTCCCTTGAGATTTTTGAATATGAGTCAAAGATGAAGCTCAATTAGTGTAAGAAGTATTTGAAAATTTCCAAAGAACTTTCAAGGATACTTTGTTGGACGAAGATATTAGGCAAGCATTCAAGACTAAAGAGATATTGTTGAAACTTGATAGTAGAATTGACAATTTTGCAAAAACTTGAATGGGTATTAGTATTTACCAAAAAATAGTCACACATAAATATTAGCCCTTATATTTTTTGGAAGCTTCCGAGGTGATGGAAATTATAGAGAAATTTAGGAGCAAACATCTAGACATTGCTTTGGTATAAAGGGGAAGAAAACCCAAAAGCTAGAAACTCAGCTTTGACACTTGAATTTTTTTGGATTTTTTGAACCTGCCACTAAGGTGTGCAAGGTGCACTACTTTTTTTGAAAATGTTAGAGGTACATTGGTAGGTAACTACTAGTTCCAAATTTAGAGCTTTCCATGCACTAGAAACACATTCTAATGGTATTTTAACTCTTAGAAACATTCAAAGAAGGCCAAGCTTCAATTTTTAGAGATTCTAGTGACTCTAAGATCCTCTTATTAATCTCTTCTTATTATCTACTACTTCTTTCTTTTCTTTCATGTAAAGTCTCATGAACCCATTAATTGATATAAACAAGGGTGGAGTCCTACTTAGCACCATTTAAAGAGTCAATTTGTACATAATTAGATTTGTTTGATTAGTTTTAAGCATATATTTTCATGAAGAGATCTCTCACTCTCAACACAAGTTGAGAAGATGATTTCTTATGTATTATAGGACAATATTTTGATGCAATAATATCTATTATTGGTACTCTCATTATAAGTGTAGTTATTGTTGCTAGACTGTGTTATTTTTGTGGATTCTTGTTCATGATAATAATGGAGCCAATAGTTCTGTTGTTTTGATTTCATTGTGCGATATTTTAGTTTTGGTGTTTGTCATGTGTTGACAAGTTTTGCTAATGTACTGAGTTGGAGAAGAGATCACCCTATTGTTCCTACATAGCTTCTCATTTTGCATGAGTGCACTTTTTGTTGCCTTGCAATTTGATACCAAGTGAAACATCTTCTGATTTTACTAAATTCCCATTGATGATTGAATTAGTGGATTTGAAGAAGCACTACTCCTACTTTCATTGGTTTTCTACCTAATATTTATAATGATTTAATTCACGAAGGCATTGTTACCATGGTTTATGTCCATTAGGAATTTCCCTTCCATGTTATTTGATTTCATCTCTTATTAGCTTATCTTTGTTAGTTTCTTTCCTAACACATGGTTAAATTAGGAATTCATATAATTTCATTTGTTAGATTGTATTCATTTAAAAATAGAAAATACCAAAAAAAATCTCTTTTATGGTTAATTTTGAAACAACAAGTCTATTGAATATCTTATCCAAAATTGGTTTGAACCAAGAAAGGCCTCCCTATGAACAAATACATTTATCTTAAACTAAAAAGATTCTAGTAGGTGGCAAGATCACATGGACCATGGATTTGAATCCAAATCAGCTTTTCAAGAGAGGAGTTCAAAAGGATTCCTATCATTAAGCATTGTGCAAAATGATATCTCAAGTCTAGTGAAGGATCCTCACAATCTCCTTTTCCTATTAGTCCACCTAGTCATCAAAGAATGTTTTCCATAAACTTTCAGCAAACTATGAATCCCTTGTATCAAGAACATACTAAAACTAGTAGAACACCTACATCTTTAAATGAAATAGTTGAATTCTCATTCAAAACATCTTTTCAACTGATATATATGAATACCTTCTACACTCCTAAAATGATTGATCAAGATCAAAAAATAAGAGACCATAGTAGAAGACAAGACTACCAAAGAAATGAAAGACTAAAATAACCTTACACCTACATGAACGAGTATGAGAAAACTAAAGAGATACCTCCCAAAGACATAGAAAAATGTCATAAGGATAAACACTTTCAAAAAGTGATGGAGATCTTGTTTGATTAAGAAAAAGAGAAATATTTTCCCAAGCTCACTCAAAAAGGAGCAAAACTACTTCAACCTTTTAATGTTCAAACAATTATTACACATGAAGAAGAAAATAAAACATCCAAGTTACATAAACAACTAAAGGCCGTGCAAGAAAAATTGGCCCAAATGATGCATGACAAGGATAAAAAAAACAAAAACATACAGTCTGGATACTCTTTGTCCATTTCCTTTTGACAAAAGTTTGACATGCCTCCTTTTCCAAGAGGAGTTGAGTTACCCAAGTATAAAAAATACTTTAGAGCATCTGATCCCCAAGATCATTTCATGGAATTAAATTCTTTGTCTATTGAATTCGTGCATAATCAAACATATGTCATGTGTTTACTCCAACGAAGCCTATGTGGTCAAACCATGGAATAGTTTTCAAGGTTATCTACTGGTATCAAGACATTTGATGAGATTTCTAATATGTTTGTTCAAGAATACTCAACAACAAACAACATTCAATCAACATACACAATCTTTATAACCTCAAACAAAAGGTTTTAGAACCTTTCCTCACATTTCTTCAAAGGTGGTGATAATTGTATACTAAATATTCATGAAAGATTCTTGAAACTAAAAAACTTGATTTCTTCATAGATAATATTTTTCCTAACTTTGGGTATAAAGTATAACTCCAACATCCATGAACCTTTTTGAAGATATGATTACACAAGCTATCTTAATAGAGGATTTCATGGTCAAAAAGGATGAAATAACCCTTCAAAAGGACATTAAGAAAGGATCTACCTCTAGCAAGGACAAATCCAAGTATGTAAAGAAGGATCAAGAGGTAGCAGACAATGGAGTGGTTGATAATATTACTCCCAAACCTACTAAAAGGACTTTAAATCTCATAGATAACATCAAAGCATCTAACGCTTCTAACAAATCTCTTCCTGATAATAAGACATTTGGGAACAGAACAAAGAACTCATCTTGGGTTGCATGACTAGAACAAGAGTACACACCTCTTGGTGAAAATTTGGATGTGGGCTATAAGACCTTGCTTCAAACAAGATCATTTCTCCATTGGATAATTCTTGTCCTTATGATCCACAGCTATGACCCCCATATTGGAATGAGAGTGCATTTTTTGAATACCATTAGAACAAGGGTCACAAAACTATCAATTTCATCAACCTACATCACAAAGTTCAAGAGTTAATTGACAATGGTGAAATCATTGTAGATGGACATAATAAGAATTTGGATCAGAAGGCTTTTAAGGAGCCATTTCCACCTTATGAGAAAGGATAAACCTATAAATAGAAAAAAAATAACAATGTAAACTATACATAGACTTATGATGATGATGTGATCAACATGGTTGAACTTGTGGACTTTGAACATTGTGATGTTATCATGATTAAAGGAAAACATGACAATATGAAACCAAAAACACCATTTTTCTTAAAAGGTTTACATCTCCTACAACTAATCAAGGACCATGTACCAATGTTGTAACATGTTCTTGTGCCAAGATAGTACTTAAGATCCTTGCACTTTCTAATCTTGAGTTAGATCAACATAGAGACAAATCTATTGCTGGTCTATCCAACATAGATACAAAAATTGTAACATCTTTTGTGGTTACCAACTATAGTATCATTGACAAAGTGAAATAGACAAGGGCTTAAATAATGATCTTTAAATTACTAAATATCTCACCTGCTCATTAGAAGATTTTTGATAAAGCCCTCAATGAGGCAAATTCACCTCAAGCTCTTGATCTTGATAGGTTCCAATGTATGGTGGGTCACTTGACCTCACCTCACTACTTGTCCTTTTCTAAAGAGGATGATAATTCATTGAGTCATCAACATAACCAACTATTGTACATTGAAGTCATAATACATAAAAAATGTGTCTATCATGTGCTCATTGATAATGGAATTGGCCTAAACATCTATTCTACTACTTTTCTCAAGAAATTGGGCTTTTCTAAAGAGTCTATTGATTCGTGTCATAAAATAACCATCAACACATATGATGAAGTCAAGCTTAAATCCCTAGGTATTGTTATGTTTCCACTTTGAGTTGGTCTAGTAGAAAGAGATGTTACTTTTCAAGTCCTTGACATTCCATTAGCATACAATATCATGTTAGGGAGACCATGGATACATGAGATGCAAGTTGTGCCTTCAACATACCATCAATGCATCAAGTTTCCCTTCCAAGGCTCTGAAGTCACTATACCTACTAATACTATTTACACATGTAACATGCTAAAATCCATTGAAATATTTATACCTACTAATAGGGAATCTACATATCATCATGATGATAACAAATCAAAAAGTCACTCAAGTTAATAGAAACTAGGATTGGTGAGTATCACATAGAACCTATTCTATCTTTGACATCTCTTCTTGAGTCTCCCCATCATTATGGGAGACCATATAAAGTGAAGAAACCTTTTGTGATATCACCTTAGACTAAGTTAAATGTTGCCTCTGTCAAAGATATTTTACCTCTAAAAGAGGAAGATGAAGATAGAGCCATCACTAGATGGATATATAGAGAGGAAACTTTAGTGGATTTCATAGAATAGTCTCATGAGATTACCCCAAAAAAGCATGGTCCAAGTCTTTAACTCATAAAACAATTTAGATACAAATGAAATGGTTCAATTGGAATAACAAAATGGCTTGATTGATCCTATCAAAGAAATAGCTAGAAGGTCTCAAGATACAATACATCTAGGTTTTAAGAAGATCCCCTTTCATTAGCGATTAACAAATTTATACTAGAATCTAAAAGTTTAGTTGAACATGAATCAGAAACTAAGTTAGATAATCATGAGGATAGCTCTAAGGATGATGATACCTATCCTTATACAATTCCTTTTGATCTTTCTAAATTCTTTGCAAAACCAGGTGACTAGTTTTAGCACTATGGATGTCGATAGTGATTCTTTTAAAAATACTATTGGTCCTCCCTATATTCAAAAGAAAAAAGGAGAGTCCATTCATATGGTAATTGTTAAAAACCTCTATGAAAATCAAGATAATAATGAAACTGGAGAATGGATTCCCATGAGTGCTAGGGAATTCTATAGTGTGACTCCATATAGAATAGATTCTCAAGGGTATGAATTTGATTTCCTCTCAGAGAAAACTATAGAAAAGGATGTAGATCCAATTCATATCTATGAAAATCAGCTTGAAGTAGGTGAGAAATATAGGGTTTGGTCATATGAGACTCATCCAGTTAGTGAAGACAAGTCTTTGATTAATGTTGTTAGAACTCAAAGGAATTCAAGCACACCTTTGGATGAAATTGCTCTAGGTCTCAAATTACTTGTCCAAACATTTGATGACTATACCATGAGGACCATAAAAACTACCACATATCTCTCACTCACCTATCTTGAGCTCATAGATTGGAACTCCAATACATCTAGTGAAGTCCCTAAATTCTAGAATGACTATGCTCTTGCCTACTACTTAAACATTGTTGAAAAAATAACATCCTCGACCAGTGAATAGAGTGTCAACATGACTGAAGCTAACATCAAATATCTTAGTCACACAATTAAAACAAAAAGAAATAGAAGGTCTGATGGTGAAAACCACATTGTGGTAGTATCAAAACCCAAAATAGTAGAAATAAAAGATTTGTCCAAAGGTGAAAATCCTCTAAGTCATCTAAGGATGAGATAGTTGATGCACTTCCTAGTCATTTTTAGGAGAGATCATCAATGTTGATAGAGACAACAGAGCCAATCAACTTGGGAATAGAGGAACAACCTCACTTCATACACCTTGCATAGTCTTTATCTATAGAAGAAAAAGAACTTAATGCATTCTTTCAAGAGAAAAAGATAAATTTTGCATGGACATACTTAGACATGCTAGGCTTAGATCTTGATCTTATAATGCCTCAATTTCCTATTTCATTGGGAGTGAAAAACCAATCATATAGAAGCTTAGGAAAATGCATCCTTATGTGGCATTACTTGTTAAAGTTTAATTGGAAAAGCTTTTCAAAGTTGGTTTTGTCTTTGCTATCAACTATGCTGAATGGATATCAAACATTGTTCCAATCTCTAAATGTGACAAGTCTATCTGAGTTTGCATAGATTTCTAAGATCTAAACTTAGTATGTCCAAAGGATGATTTTCCACTTCTCAAAGTTGATATGATAGTGGATATGATAGTAAGATATGTAATTTACTCATTCATGCATGGTTTTTATAGTTATAATCAGATTAAAATTGCACTAGAAGACTAGGATAAAACTACTTTCACTTAAACATGGGGCACTTCTATTGGAATGTGATGCCATTTGGTTTGAAAAATGCTAATACCACATATCAAAGGGTAGTTACAATAATCTTTCATGATATGATGCATAAGATGATGGAGGACTATGTCAATAACACCTTAGCCAAGAGTACACAATCCAACACTCATATTCAAGATTTTGGACTAATCTTAGATCTAATAGAAAATTTCAATCTTAGACTAAATCTCAAGAAATGTGCATTTGGTTTAACTTCTGGGAAAGTACTTGGCTACATTGTTTCTACAAAAGGAGTCAAGGTGGGTCCAAAAAAAGTTCAAGCAATAATGGACATGCCTCCACCCCATAATGAGGGGCTTGTAATGAAGACTTCAATATATTTATAGATCCATTTCATAATTGGTAGATAGATCATAGCCTTCTACTAATACTCTACATAAAGGTGTGAAATATGACTAGAACAAAGATTGTGATCAGAGTCTAACATAGATAAAGTAATATATTATTAATCCACTGATCTTGATGCCTCCTATTTATGGGAATCCTCTCATTTTTTACATCTCAATAGTAGAGTCATATCTTGGTATCTTGCTACCTTAGGAGGACAAATGATAACAAAGAATGAGCTATCCATTATCTCAATCACACATTGATTTCCTATGAAGTAGACTATAGCATCATTGAAAAAGCTTTCTTGGTAGTCTTCTTTTCTTCTCAAAAGTTGAGGCACTTTATGCTTTCTCATGCTATAAGACTAGTTGCAAAAATTGATCCACTAAAATACTTACTTAGCAAGGCAACTCTAACAGGGAGGCTAGCGAAATGGGTCATGATACTAAGTGAGTTTGATATCACATACATTGAAAGAAAGGCTATCAAAGGACATATAATTTATGATCAATTAGTAGAGGAAGTGATACAAAGTCTTCTTCTACTAAATATTGACTTTCCTGATGAATCTATATTAATGCTAACACTTCAAACCTAGGTGATATTCTTTGACAATTCCTTCATAGAACAAGGATCTGGTGATGGGCTCTTATTCATAGCACCACATAAGTATTCCTCTCCTAAGGTGTAAAAAAGTCTATTTCCTTGTACAAACAAAATTGCAAAATATGAAGCCCTAATTAGTGACATGAAGATTGGAATTGAATGGAGAATATATGAATTGAATATCTTCAGTGATTCACTATTGGTAATCAACCAGGTCAATGATGTGTATTAGAAAAAGGATGAGAAGTTGATACCTTATAAATGAATGGTTGATAATTTGAAGAAATACTTTGTTCATGTCACTTTTTAGCAGATTCCTTAGGTAGACAACAAAGTAGTTGATGTAATGGCTACTCTTGCTTCCATGCTACAAATGCCTGAGAATGATTTTTGACATAAGTGCCTAGTGGAGATGTTACTCTACCCTTCCTATAACCACCTAAATCCAAAATGATTTGTTCTATTGTAGGATATGAATCATTCTACTACCATAATATCTACTCTTACCTGTATGAGCAAACAATTCAAAACAATCTAACCTAGAATAAAAAATGTCACCTTATCCATAGTGCTTCATGGTATGTTATTATTTCTAATGATTTTTTTAGGAGAGGTCTTGATATAACACTCCTTAGGTGTCTAGAACTTGATGATTCTAAATGTGCATTAATCAATGTACACAAGGGCATTTGTGGATCTTTCTCTAACGACTTAAAACTAGTTCATAAACTTATCAAAGCTAGTTACTAAATACAGAGTGTGGAGAAAGAGGCAATCAAACATGCCAAGTCCTATAAACAATGCCAGCTTCATGAGAATCTTATTCATGCTCTTGCTAGGAAGATAATTCCATCTATCATTCTTTGGCCATTTCAAAAATGGGCCTTTGATCTAGTGGGTTAGATTCATCTTTCTTCTTCAAATGGATGTAAGTTCATCATCATAGCTATAGACTACTTCACTAAGTGGGTAGAGGCAATCCCCCTCTCTAAAGAAAATGGAAAAACTATAGCTCTATTCATTCTAAATTACATCATATGTGGGTATGGTGTAACATCCTTCATCATTACTAACAATGTGGGATAGTTTAAAAACAATGATCTTAAAGAGTTGTGCTCAAAATTTAGAATCAAATCACATTGCTCTTCTATTTATTACCCCCAGGGTAATGGTCAAGCAGAAGCATCCAACAAGGTTATCCTTAAGATCTTGCATCTCATAGTCAAAAAATATAGAAGGGACTAGCACCTTTAGATTAATTTAGCTTTATGGGCTTAAAGAACAAGCATCAGAATTCCAATAGGAACAATGTCCTTTGCTTTGGTATATGGAATGGATGTTGTGCTTCAAATTGAGGTCGAGATTCCTACTTTGAGAATCACCATGAAAGGCCTCATTACTAATGATAACTATAGAATATCTCAACTTTAAGAGCTAGAATTTTCAAATGAACACCAAAAAGTGGCATGTGATCATCTCCAAGATTACTAGAAACACATGTCTACGAGCTACAACAAGAAAGTTAAGCCATGTGACTTCCAAGTGGGTGATCTCATCCTAAGGGAGAAACTTAAAATCAACAACAATGAGTATAGAAAGGGAAGCATGAACCCAACTAGCTTGGTCCATACATAGTTACTATAGTGTTTGGATATGGTTCTTACCAACTTTCAACAACTAAGGGAGAATCGCTCAAGGATTTTATCAACACTCTTCATCTAAAGAGGTTCTACAACTAATATGCATTCAAAATATCTTTGGACATACATACAAATCCTTTAAAAAATCATTATCATGGAGAAAACCAAGCAATGGGTGCCTTGATAATACCAAAAAAGTGAAAAAAATAAAAAGTACAAAAGAATACAAAAAGACCAAAAATAAATTGAAATACAAAAAAAGTTCCATTAATGAAAACTTGGCAAAAAAACTTATCATGCTAGAGAAAAAATAATATATACCAAGAAGGTGAAAATCTAGTAAATAGGCATCTCTTGTTTTGAACACTACATCTTGTAGTGCATCTTCTAGCTCTTGTTTTCTTGCTTTCATTTGTTGCTTTTGTTCATGCATCCATATATTGAATCTTGTCATAGTCTTGGGGGAAATATCCTATAGTGTCATAGAACATATCTTGTGTGTTAGTCACCAAATTTTCTAACTATGTCTACCTATTTTTGCTTATTTAACTATAGAGATTCCTCTTACTGAGGATCTCTTTCACATTAGTCACTAGTTGTTCTAACTATGTCTTCCTACTATCATTCACTTTACCATAGAGATTCCTCTCGAAGGAGATATCTTTCACATCAATCACCAATTTTTCTAACTACATCTACCTATTGTCACTTATTTCACCACAAAGATTCCTCTCATAGAAGATCTCTTTCACATTAGTTATTAGTTTTTCTAATTGTGTCTACCTACTAGAATTTTCTTCACCACTGAGACTCCTCTCAAAGAAGATCTCTTGCATGTCAGTCATCAATTGTTCTAACTATGTTTGTCTATTGCCACTTATTTTCCTACTGAGGCTCTTCTCAACAAAATTTTATCTTTAAAATTAGTCACCAATTGTCCTAACTAAGTTTTTCTATTATTATCACCCTAGTAAAGATATGTCTTTCATATATTATTATGACTATCAACACTTCACATCAATCCATTGAAAAAGAAATTGAACTAAAGATGCTGAACTTTTTTGAGATATGCTAAGCTTTTCTTTATTTTTTTTCCCTTTTCTTTATCATACCCCTTTGATAAAATTTAGGATGTCACTTTTGACTAGACAAGTGAGAATTGTCGGCATGATCTTTTCTTTTCTTTATGTTTTTTGGTTTAGTTCCACTAATCTAAAACATCCATATAAAAGGGGAATCCACTATCATATTGAATGGTTGTGTGTACCTCACCTAATTTTATATGGATACTTTAGTGAGGTTGGTTCTTTTCCTTTCTTATTTGAGTGAATTATTTATGCTATAAAAAATATTGATACTCATCCTGCTAAGTGAACATATGGGTCACTGCAAATATACGTAACACAGTTCTATCTTAGGTTACAAACACAAGGGTTGTTGCAGATAGAATGTTTACTAAAAATAGAGCATAAGAAGGTTCTCTTGTGTGTTTTGTGTGTTTTCATTCAAGAAATATTTTGGTAATCCTAGCATTTATGCTTTGATGCTTATATTAATGAAGGGACAAATGTTATGGTCATTTTGGCTTCTTGTTCCTTAATACTTACATTTAATCCCAAAAAAACTAAGATACATGTCATATTCATATTACCATGATTGCAATGTCAGTGTGAATTGTATGAAATTTATAGGCCTAACTAAACACTTGGTGACAATAGTTCTATGAGTTCACTAACTAGACCTAGGGTTACATTACATACTTGCATAAGAGCATACTTTGATCACTTCTTTACTTGCATCTTTTGACATGAGAGGTTGTTGATTTCTTCAAAATATCATGTTTCTTCATGACTACACAAGCATCAAGCTTTTTGGTTCATCCTCTTGACTTTTAAAGGATAAATGACACTGGTAACAAAATTAAAACCTGCGTGAGATGTGAGTTCATTCACATTTTGCATTTCAAATACATATTTTCATATTCATCTCATCTACACTACATTCATACATCATATCAATTTTTATTGAATCAATCATAGCATTAAAATCTCATGTATGACAAACTATAAGAGAAAAGATGACACATGCAAAGATACTTGAATTGAAGATCTCATATATATGGAGTCAAGTGTACATCAATACAAAAATGAGTGCTACTCAAGCACTGTCGATCTCAAAATGATACAAATGGTGTTGGCACACCAATTGATACATAGCTAGAACAAAATCAAAAGAGATAAATCTAATTGTTTCCTTCTCCCTCATCTTGGGGTGGAGGAAGAGGAGGAGCATCTAGTCTCACTAGTCAAAGTACACCACCTGATGCTCTAGTATACTCTAAAAACCTCAGTATCTAAGTTGTAGCCTTCAGTACTATGGAAATACAAATTGCATAATAGTAGGACACTCTAGCACTCTAAAGTTGAGCCTCCTCTCACTACTACTCTAAATGCTTTTGCAGCTCTTAGATCTCTCACTCTCTATGGCCTAATCACATGTCACAAATAGTCATCTAGATCTTCATCTCACTCAACTATTGTTGTGCTTCTATCAATCACTTCCTAGTCCTCCTCATAACATCCTAGTATGGCTCAAGGGTATGCTAGTCCTACATCTCCTCATGACACATGAAATGCTCTACCTACTCTATGAGTTGGTCCTCCACCCACTACCTCTAGGCATCACTACCAATGGCACCCAAGCTAGCCATCTCACCTCATGGATTCCTATGTCATATCCCTCTCCTACCAACATCTAGATCCTCTCTGATCTAACAAGGAGGGATTTGTACCTATAGTGTGCACTACCTAGGTCTATGTTATTGTTATGGTGGTTGTTGTGGTGGTTGCTATGGTGCATGCATAAGTTGTATTAGCACTGCCATCCTTACTAGGTCTATGAATCAAGGGAATGGATAACTCACAAAATTATTTTTATAGGTAGGAGTCATCCCCCCATCTACAACTATAGGAAAATAATCCCACAGTGTCAAGGAAAGGGAGCACACATCAATCATCAAGCTCTCAGGGTCTAAATGGATAGACCTCCCCTTCTCCATCTTGAAGGTGAAGCAAGCATAGGTGTAATACTCCTATGAGATATCCTATGGCTAAATATATTGATACCACACATGTGTTAATGTGAATCTCTTGATCAACTAGATCAAGTGACCAATCAATGGTCGAGAAGCAAACATATGGCCAGGCTCTACTTAGGCATTATCCCACATCTTTGTCTCTCTCCATAGCCTCCATATTTCTACTATCAGGTCATTGAGCTATGTTTGCCACTGCTTGGTCTTACCTAGACACATCTGGGTCATTTTCCCTTGGTATCTACATATGTAGGGCTCATTATCTTGCCTCATGTTAATGCCGATAGGCCTCATGATGGGAAAGTGCTCCCATGCCTACACCTATAAAATGTAAACTCTAGCCATCATGATCTTCTTCTCCCAATATGCCACCTCATGCATCTTGTGGTACATGTGGCTGGCATACACTGACCCCATCCAAACCATGCTAGCTCCACTAACATCTTCTACATAATCCAACTCCAACCACACTCCAACTTGTGCTGGCCTCTATTAGGCATTAGAAAGCAGCTCAAAAATATACCAAGTACTATTGCCAACCTATAGATAGGACCATATATCTATACTAACTCCTCCCATGTGATGGCTCTACCTCTCAAATATGGCCATCAATTCCAATGCACCCAATCTTAGTTGAGTTTCATACTTAACTTGTGGCCTATGGAAGCGTATCCATAGTATTTGGTAGATGTTCTTTGGTGTGATTGTCATCTCTCCCAAGGGCAAGTGAAAAGTGTTCATCTTTGAATGGAAACATTCAACAAGTGCTATGAGTAATTTTTTATTCACCCACAGACCAAGGATATCATATAGATGGGAAAAACCCAGAGAATCAATGTGCACTACCTCTGCATCATCTAGCTACTGAATCATAACCCCGATGGGAGGATAGTGTGATTTGAATGATACATCAAGAAATCTCACCTACAGACCCCAAAAAATCATGAACATGATCAATCTCTAACATATGAAATGTTATATTGTCCATAAATGCACTATAACATACTAAAGACATGCAAAACCAACTGACAAAAGTATGACATGATGATGAAAAAAATCAAGTTTTTGATAAAAGAAAATTGCACACAACATAGATTTTCATGCAAGGATTTCATTTCTTTGTGCAAGAAACATCATTACTAAAAGCAAAAAATGAATAGTTTTTATGGTCTCTCATGCGAGAGATGGGTACCTCTTGCTTGAGGAAACCTAGCACTCTATGTGAAGAAGCACCATTTTGGTAGTTCCTCACATGAGAAAGCCTACAAGCTCACATGAAAAATGAAGCTTTCACGTGAGACTCGATGGTAGACACATTTTTAAACATTTTTAAACATGGAAAAAATCACCAAAATATGAGAAATTTTAAATGCAAAGGAACATAATCAACTACTCACTGGAGGCTTGTAGTCTGTTGGTTGGCTATGTCACCTCAAATGCTTGAATTGATGAAGATGCACAAGGACTGCCATTTTTCTTCAGAGCTCCGTCTTCAAAAAAGAAAAAAAGCATAAATCATTTGAAAATGACCCTTTGGCCCCTTATATAGGTTTTGACCTAATTTTTCAAAGTGCTCTAGTTAACATGAAAATCACCCTCCTGGCCACTTTGCTTACTCTGAACTCATTTTTGGGATCAAATTTGACATCTCATAGACTTAAATAACTTAGATTCACACTTTAAATTTTTGGGACCAACACGATTGAATGCTTGTGTAGTTCAGTTTTCTGATACTTTGTGAGTCTTGGAATATTCTCAAATCATATTTTCTTCAAAAAATTTGAACTTTTTTGCAACATTCAACTCTAGTCATCTTTGGTCAACCAAAGTCAAACTTGGTCTTTTCAACCTTGAAATCAATCTTATCAATTCAAAATTTTGTTCATGCTCTTCTAATCTGTTCTACATTCTTTTGAATCTTTGGTCACTTTAGTGTCTTCCAATCTATGGCTCCACATCACTATTTTGGTGTGTCATCTTTCAATTTTTCTCTTGAGGGGGCGAGATGACTACATCATTGAATCTTTCAAAACTAGCTTTAACTCAATCTAAAGATTATGTCTTGATTGCTAGGGGCACCTCATCACTCGAGGCATCTCTATTTCCCTAATCTAGCATCATATGTCATCTATCTTATCTTTGATTACTTGATCAACCTAATAATATCCCTTATCATAGTTTGATGCATATTGGGGCATTCAAACCCTAACTCATGAGAGTCAAGCCTCATTTTGGGGATGATTATATGCCTCATGATTAGGTCTTGTTATCTTTCACGAACTAGTATTCAGGTGTTCTATTTGGACTCTGGAGGATTATGCTTCATTTTTTAGATAATCCTAACTCTTTCTAAGAATTAAGCTTCATTCTAGAGATAATTCTAGAAATCTCACTTTCAATCACTATTTAATGGATAGGTATCGAGGCAATCTAACCCTAACTCCTGAGGATTAAGCCTCATTTTGGGGATAATTCTATGAATCATAATTAATCCTATTAGCTTCTAATGGACAACTATCAGGGAAATCTAACCTTGACTCTTGGGAATTGAGTCTCATTTTGGGAATAATTCTATGAAGTTTGATAAGCTTTGTTCTTTCATATCAGTATCTAGGTGTTCTATCTAGATTCCCTAAGGATAAGCTTCATTTTGGAGATAACCTTAAAAATCTCATCAATTGGTCTCTGTATCATCAATCTTAGAACTAATCTCACTTCTTGGTCCATATTCTTAGACTTATGATTTCTTTGAATCAACATGCCACTTGCACATTCATTCAAAGAGGGGCAAATGTAATACCCCTAAATTGGCACATTGTCATTCTAAATGAATTTTAGTCTATTGATCCTACCTAAAGTCCTATTGTACTAGGCAATTCTAATTTTGATAATCACTACTTGATCTAAGTGTCAAATGTAGGAAATCCCTAATCTACATCAATTACATACTTCATTTAATTCCTAAATATTGACTTGAATTAGCTAAATTAAACCTACTAATTGAGTTTAATTTAATTATAAGTCTTAATACTTTGATTATATTAAAATCACCTTTTTGGCTACTGTACATGAGGAATTAAATGTATTTGATTTAATTAAATATCCTCATTCTAATTATTGAGTTTAATTATTCAATTAATTAGATTATTCAATTATGAGGTCATATTTAACCTTCTTAAAATAAAATATATTCTCCAAATTCTCTCTTCAATTCAAAAATGGAAATTTTGAGTGAACCAGAATTAGAAAAGGGAATTAAGCCAATCAACTCCTTATTACACTCATAAATGATCAGTTAACTTCCTTTTCAAAAAGGAATTTCCTATTCTAACTACTTCTCATCTTCAATATTGACGGTTCATTATATTTGATTTTGACTATTGATAAAATTATTGGATTCCATTTAAGAAATCATCAACTCCTCATAGAGGAGGATGCACATGAAAAGTATCAAACTGATGCCAAATTGTTGACTCAATCATTTGCATTCATAGCTTATTTTTGTCACATTTGCAATTTCATATAGTTTAAAATGCATACATCTAGATTAATTTTCTTATTTTATTCTTATATTAATATGCTCATCATATAGTTTAATATTGTATTTCGTATAGATTAAAAATCCTATGTACTAGTGGTCTGGTTGCTAATTTCTCAAATCTGAGAGTAGACAAAAAATCCTATTAGTTAGAAGGCAACAATTTAGTTTGTTGGGTCATTCTAGATGAATAGTCCATGTTTATTTTGGGATGTTTCTATCATATAAGGATCATGTTGAACTGTGTAGTTAATTCTAAGGTGCACAATTAGCACATACAGTGTCAAATAATGTCTCCACTTTTTCCAAAGCTTGAACAATAGCATACCATTCCTAATCATAAACTAAATATATTTTCTTAGCATCATTTAACTTCTCACTACAGAACATTGTGGATCTTCCTTCTTGAATAAGAAAAACTCCAATAGAAATTAAATTAGGATCACAATAAACTTGAAAAGCTTTATTGAAATTATGCAAAGCAAGTGTAGGTAATTATGTTGCTCTCTATTTCAATATTTCAAAGCTCTTATGTGCTCTATGTGTTGACTTAAAATCCCTTTTGTCACCTTTCATAGTTTATATCATAGCAATACATACTGATTTGAAATTCCTTATAAGCTTCCTATAGAAATTCACCAATCCATGAAATTATTTAGCTTCTCCAACATGCTTAGGTGTAGGCCAATCAAGAATAGATTTTATCTTTTTAGATTCCATCTTCAAACCATCAACTAGAATGACAAAACTAAGATACACAATCTCCTCATTCATGAATGAACACTTCTTCAAGTTAATCAATAACTTTTCCTCCTTCATTCTCTTTGATACATGTCTGATATGCTCAAGGTGTTCTTTAGTCTTACTGAATTATAAAATGTCATCAAGACATACAATTACAAACTTACCTAAGAATTTCTTCAAAATCTCATTCATGAACCTCATGAAAGTACTATGTGTGTTACTTAAACCAAAAGGCATAACTAACCATTTATAATCCTTCATTGATCTTAAAATTAGTTTTCTATTCATCTCCTTCTCTAATTTTAATCTGATGGTAGCCAATTTTAAAATCAATCTTTGTAAAATAATTTTTCTCCACTCAAACAATCCAGAATTTCATCCATCCTGGGCAAGGGAAACCTATACTTTACTTTGATTTTGTTTATAGCTTTGAAATCAATTCACATTCTCCATTCTTCATAGATGCTAATATAGAAACTATTGTACAAGTACTCCAAATTTCACTAATAAAACCCTTTTCAAGAAATTATTGCACTTTCTTATTCAACTCATCATTTTTAGTAGGTTTAATCTATGTGATGCTTTATTAGGAAGGATAGCTCTAGGTATTGAATCCATACAGTGACTAATACTTCTCATAGGAGGTAAACCATCCTATATATTATCATAACTAATGTCTTGAAACTTTGACAACAAAAATTCAATCTCAAGTGCATATTCCAGTTCATCTTGTCACTTAGTCTTTCTAGGAATCAAATAAAAACAAAGATTCTAATCCTTTACATCTTTATCAAATTGAATTCCTTCAATCAAACATACTCTAATTGTGGTATAAAGATTATCATCAAGATTTTCTATTAGAGGTAAGATAATTTTCTTCTTTCCATCAACATAAATAGTATACTAATTTAATCTACCATCATGCAAAGCTTTTATATCATACTACCAATTTCTATCCAAAAGAATATGACAATAATCCATGAGCATAATATCACACAAGACTTCATCATGATAATTCCCAATTTTAAACTTACCAAATAATTTTTCAATTAAAAGTAATTTATGCTCCTTCTAGATCCAAACAACATGATAAGGTTTAGCATATCTCAATCTTTACAATTATAATTTTTTAACCAACTCTTTATATGCCTAATTATCTAAACTTCCAGTATCAAAGATTACCTTACAATATTTTTTAGTGATCTTAGTCCTAAACAAACTTCTTCTTAAAATAGGTTCTTCATCATATTCCTCACTCCACAAAACTCTTCTTATTATCAAATTTTCAACATATGTAGGCTCATTTAGTGTTTCAAAAACTTATTTGAAAGCCAAAGTATTTCTACTACTACCTCTAATCTCCTTTCCATAATTACTATATTCAAAATCTGTATGTCCTTCTTCTCCATACTTCAAACAAGTACTCTTAAACCAATATTTTTCTTCTCTCTTACTACCATTATTATTCTTAAAGTAACTAGTATAGCTACCTCTATTATTGTTAGCTCTTTTTTAGTATGTTCTTCTTTCCATTTTTTCACTCATCTTAGGTTTTATTTTCAAATCTACTACCATTTCCATATGTTCTACCTCTACTTGTTTGAAATCTATTCTTGAGATAATGGGTGTTGCACACATTGCATAATATTACTATATTGCATTATTTTATTTTATTATATAATGTTGCACCTAGATGGACATGAAACATGTAAAGATTCTCATGGGATACATTTGGTGAGTTGCATTGCAACATTGTGATAATATTTCATGTAATGATTTAATATTAAATGCGGGGTCAGTGGGTTAGGTAGTAGATGGTTTATGTAATACCACTTGGTGGTTTTGTTGGACATGCTACTATATAAGCAGCCACAAGGGTATTTGTTGTATATGAGAAGGGAGAAGACATAAGGCAAAAAGGAAAGAGTTGAGTGGGACAAGGCTTGACAGGTTAACCAAGGGAGCATTTGTGAAGGTTGCAAGCATGGCATGTGATGTGTGGATTCATGCTTGTTCACATAGTTTTCTCAATTGTGGCTATGGCTTTGAAGGCTTCCATGGTTGTATTGCAATGGTGCTTTTTCTAAATAATACATGGTGATGGATGCTTTTGGAGGCTGGGGTTTTCCCTCATTCAAGGTTTCCTAGGGTATGTCTTGTGTCACATTTCTATGGATATATTGTCTATTCTCTTGCATGTGGATTTTACTTCCATGTTTGGTTTAGATCTATTATGGGTCATGTGGAAATGATTATATTCTTTATTGCAAGTTTCCTTACATATACCATCTCTTCCTCTTTGTCTTTGTTCCTATTTCTTTTCCAATATTTATATTTATTTATACTTTTAATACTTTCCATCTTAACATTATTAATCTCATCTTTAACTAATGTCCTCAAACCATTTAGGTATCTATTGAAATAGCACAAGGAAAGTGAATCTCCAAAGGAGATATCCTAGCCCCCCACTATAAAACCACATAGTAGAAACACCATAATAGGAAACAATAATGCAAGATTTGACACCAAATTACAATTCTTTATTCATAGATATAACTAATTACATACAATGTGCCAGGCTATAAGGCCTTCCTAGTTATGGCCAAATACAAAGCAAATAATAGTTCTGCAAGATCCATCAAGATCAAATCTAAATTATAGCTAGTCTAGATCTACACTCTGGTAGAAACCCCTAAGGAAGATCTCAACTTGTGCTCACAAGCCCACTAAGCAATCTCCTTATTTTCCAAGTTGCAACTACTATCTCTTCTCCAAATTCACTCTTCCAAGCTCCTCCACTTCTCCACAATGGATGAATAATGACTAAATACTTCACCAAAACCCTTATATCAATCCAAGCAACAAGTAGGCCCAGAAAAAAAGTTAAATACAGATACATAAATTAAATGCCACAAGTCAGCATGCAACATCAATTAAATGCCCAAAATTGATGTCTTGGTAAAATCATGATATCTCCTAGCTCTAACTGAATTAGAACTCAAAATTTAAACTATTGTTAGTACTCTAGGCCCTCTTTAATCCTTAAAATTTGCATTGTCTAACTCAATATGGAAAATTAGTTGTATTCCCTACAATAGGCACCAAATTCCTAAGCAATGTCGAGCTCCACAGATCATGTCGAGTAACCAAAGACCATGCCAAGCAACCAAGGCCATGCTGACCTCCAAGACCATGCCAAGCTCCATAGACCATGTTGAGCTCCAAGACCATGTTGAGGCACCATATACCATGCCAAGTTCCATAGACCATGCCAAGCTCCTAGACCATGCCAAGATCCAAGACCATGTTGAGCTCCATAGAACATGATGAGCTCTTAGATCATGCTAAGTGTTGGTCTAATTTTTCACATTTTCTGAAATTATGAAAAATTTAGTGAAAAATAATTTGAGTCTTTAAATATTTTAGATTAGGGTTTTGTTCCTTGTATTTTTTGAACACTTAGATTTCCCTAGTTTTGGAAAACCCTCAAAGTATTTTTAGAAAAAATATTTTAATGGTATATCTTTTCACCTAAGGAAGGGCTTGCACAAGCATGAGTTATTTTAATTTTTTTAAAACCTTACGTGGCCATGCTTGGCTTGAAAATTGCTTAATCATTTTATAAGGAAATACCTCTAATAACACAATGTTTTTATAATCATTGATCTTGTTCAGATCAATGGGTATCGCATACCCACAATTTTGAGATGCAAGGTTTTTAAATAATGCAAGCATGTAACTTGGTAACACATAGCCCTTACTTTTCTAAATTCTAGTGAACCATAAGTTGTCAAAAACTTTTGCAAGTTTGTCAGTACTTTTGTGCATGTTCTGGATTTCTCATGGTATCATTGGTTGAGTCACCAACACAAACATGCCTTTATCACCCAAAAGCATCAACCATTGATTTCATTTGAATCAAGGGCTAGCACTTTCCTGCAAGAAGGAGATGTTCATTAGATAAATAGTGTGGGGAAGCAAAAATTGGAAAAAGTGGCAAGGTTTGACAAGATGGGCCCACCATTCTCAAAGATGGACATCTTCCGTGGTGAGTGTTAGACAAGTTGGGATGGTTGGAGATTTCTATTTGTCACTTTAGCCAATGTGGTGATAAGGATACCTAATTCTATAACCATTGATATATAGAGGATGAAGGGCTAATGCATGCCTACAATTTGAAGCTACACAAGAGATAAATAATGTAGGCAAGCGGTTTTTTGATGTTTGGCAAGGTGGGGTTAGATAATTTTAATTGTATGTTGTAGTGTGCCACACTATAAAATGATTGTTGACATGTACTGTCAAATATGAAACTAAAGAAGTTTGGCTGCTAAATGGAAGTGACGTTTTATCAGCCATAGATCTTTCAAAGATCTATGGTTAGTGCAATCCAACATTATGAAGCTACAAGTTAGATAAGAAAAGTGGGTATGCGCCATTGCGACATGTGTCATAGTGGGGCCAAATTAATGAAGAATGTTGAGTCATGCCATGTGATCTACCACTTGTGCTTACCTGGAACTACTTATGATGGGGGCATGGAAAGTGTCAAAAATTAATGCAATAGTTAGATGAGTCAAAGCACGCAGATTGAAAGAAGTCATTTCATTGGCCCAAGTGGATGATGCAAGTGTATAATGTAGAGTTGTTTCTAATCATTGATCTTATCCTAATCAATGAAGGGCACATGCCCACAATTTGAACTTGACTGAAGTTTAAACAAAGCAGGAATGCACCATTTAGACACATGTTCATGGTGACATCTAATTTTTTAACTCAAAAACTTGGCAAGGTATAATCAGTGTCATTGTTGATCTTTTAAAGATCGACGACTGGCACAAGCCTACAAATTGAAAATGCTCGTTAGATAAGAAAAGTGGGAATGCACCAGCATGACACATAGACTGAATGATGTCAAATACCTACTCACTCAGAAAAAGATATGGGATGTGCTAGCATGGAATTTTGTCAAAAGTTGTGAACTCATATGGAGGTTTCCTATTGGTTAGTATAGCTGACTAGATTTTATTAGAACGTGAATTGACTTGATCATTGATCTTGTCTTGATCAACAAATGGTGCTTCCTTGCAATTCTAAGGTGCAAGGAATTTAAATAATGCGAGCAAGCGCGCTATTGTGACAAATAGCCTTGTTTTTTAAAAGCCATAAAGCTTGTTGTTTTTTAAATCAGAGTTTTCCAATTTGGTGAAAATATATGGACAGGATTCAAATTTGGTTGCAATTTGGAGGTAATGGTTACTGAGAGTAAATATGATTCATATTTCATTCATGCAATTTAAATGTATGAAAAGAACCCACAATCTCACCATTAATGAATCACCAAAGTGCAGAAAGAACATTAGGGCATACAAAGCTTTTAGAGCCAAGGCACAAAAATTCTTAGCTAGCACTCCAATAAAATTGTAGAAGATATCACATAGTGTAGAAGTGTGAGTTCTAGTAGGTAAGTACTCTATGACTTTCTAAGAAATTCATAGTATCTACTATTGTGAAATTTCTAGGGTTTTATTCAAAATGCCTCCCCGAAAGAGTTCACTGGGAAAACAGATTATTTGAAATATTCTGTGCATGATGACTTTCTTGAACAATTCCCCTTATCAGTACATGAAATAACTAAAGGGGGGGAATTCATTCCAAGACATCCAAGAGTAGTTGTAGTAGAAGGTTTTTACAAAAAAGCTAATTAGGTAAGAGATGCCCTAGTTTCCATGGGGGGTCTAGAGTTGTTTAAGAAATGGTTTTTAGAACAAAAACTAGACACTCCTATGAGTAATGTATGGGAGTTTGATATTGGTAAATTAATAGTCCCCACATTTTTCTTTGATAGTGATTTATTGATGGATCTGGCAAAGAAATATGATCCAATTACAGGGTGGGTAAAAAACCATGCTGGAGTGAATTTGTTTAGGATTTGTCCTAAATTATTTAGTGAGGTTTTCAACCTCAATCCTAACCATGTCATACATGAAACTATTGACATAGATTACCTTCAAGAAAGGTACGATGCACAAAGAATTTACCTAAGAATAGGGCCACTACAAGAGCATGCTGCTAAATTTGGCACTTTGCCTGTAAGTATAGCTAGTACCCCAAAGCCATTGTTGAGAAGACATTTCAACCTGAGAGCTCAAGCATTGTATTTTTCTCTTTGCAAGATTTTTGGGATAGATGAAGTTGATCAAATTTGAGGCTCTATTGTCCTTATCATGGCTCAAACTCTTCAATTTGGAATGAGTACTATTCTGGATTTTGCTACTTTTCTTGCAAAAGAAATTCATAATGGCCTGGTGGGGATAGTAAGGGGAAAAGTGAACAAACCATTATGTTGGTATTCATTGCTTATGCATGTATGCTTGTACAATGGATTCACCTTTTTCTCCAAGGGTATGGAGCTAGAAACAACAAGGGATGGAGAAAGGAATCTAGTGCAGCCGTGGAGTGTAGATATGACTTCAGAAGCTACAGATGCCAACTATGTGAGATTTGATAGATAATTTTCTTCAAAGATTAGGTTGCTCTTGAAAGGTGATAGCCCCAAAATTCCACAAGCATTGTTGGAATTGGTTAGACCTAAGGACCATGCATAAGGACTATTGGTTAGTCATAATTGGGGGGATATAATCCCTTATAATGTTGCAACTGTAATAAGAGTATATGGTTTTTTGGGAAAGACACGTGTTGCCCTTTCATGTGCCCTTGAAGATAGGGATAGCTAAGCTCTTATTGCACATAGGAACTGTAGATGAGAGGGAATTGTCTAAAAAGGGTACTTTCTTTCTAATTGTTACTATAGTGCATGATTTTATCTTTTTCAAGAAAGGTTGGAAGCACCTTAATTTGTTTCTAGATAAATATAACATGGTAGAGTCTCATGCTAGATTCACTGATCTTGAAGGATTCTATGACCTCTTAAGAGAGAGGGTAAAAGCTTCTCACATGGTACAACAAGTTTACTATCCAGAGGATATAATCAAAAATATTTTCACTTTGCAAGAACAAGAATTGAGGAAAGAAAAATGGATAGTATTCAGTAAGACCCTAGAATTCATTAATGCTTTTGAGCCCCAATATGACCCATTGAAAGATAAGAAATACTGGGGAGCTAAGATGCAAGCATTAATGAATAATTTTTCTATAATAATTCAAACCATGAATGAGAAGAAAGCCACCTATGTTGAGACACATCCAGACAAGGCTGCAAAGGTACAAAGAAGAATAAGTAGCAAAAATGTGGTGGCTCCTGGCTAGTATACATTGTAGAAAAGGGTAGGTTATGTCATGATTCAAAATGTGCAATAGGCACCCCTTCATGGGAAGCCAAGGTCAAGAAGTCCATCTACAACCAGCTCTCCAAAAAGGAAAAAATTAGAACAGGGGTCTTCTTCTTCTCAAAAGGAACAATACTCCCCAAGCCAGTCCCCAATCTAGATAGATGATGAAGCATCTCTAAGGGAGCAGCTTAGAAAAATGGGTGGAGAAGGGGATGTGATTGTTACTTCTACAGATTTGGATGTTGGAGAGCCACAAGAACTTCCTACACCTTCCATGGACCTAACCATTAATGATTACCAAGGTAAGGAAATTGATCCAACAGTTGTCCAAACTTCTAAAAGGTTTATTAATGATGAGAATTATGTAAATTCTAGGGCTCTTTCTCAATTTTTGTGGAGGCTAAACATGAGAAATTTTGAGAAAACTTGTGAGAAGATAAAAGAAGAACAACTAGACAAACATGATTCGGATATTAAGGAAGAGGTAAAATCTAAATTTTTGAATGATTTTTCCTAGTTTACTCTTGAAGCTAGGAGGAAAATAGTTAGACAGTCAGGAGTCATCCTTTTGTCAGAATGGGATATAGAAAATACCATTATTTTTGATTTAGTGAGAAAAAAGAGGGATGTTCAACTGAGGACTGCTAAAGAAATACTACAGGCTCATAGAGGAGTCAAATTTAGTGATGACCACCAAGCCCTTGTTATATGGTCCATGGAAAAAAGGGAGAATACCATAATGCACGAGATTCCCACTGTAGAGCATACTAGTGCATTGACAGTGTTCAAGGATGGCGAGGTAGGTAGCAAACAAATAATTGGAATGGCATTAGAGATACTAAAAATTGGTAGCATAGTATTTGGCCAAGAGAAGGATAAATTTTTCCAACTCAATGCTAGGTTTGAAGAAGTTTTGAAAGCATATGAGGAAAGGGGTATGCAGATACAGTCACTAGAAAAAAAGTATCTCAAATGGAGAAGTTCCTTGGGAAAAGAAAAATAGGAGAATCTAGTAGACCTAGGATTGTATACCCTCCTAGGCCACCTATTGAACCCTTCAAGTCTACTCCAATTATTGAGATACCTGATACTCCAGAAAGGCCTTAGTTCTATATTTTAGAGGATTTTAAAGAGGAGAAGAATAAGTTGTATGCAATGCATGTAGAGCTTAACAATCATCATGGAGAAAAATTGAGGCAGGGTATCATGTATTTAATAGACAGGATAGAATGGCCCACATTTTTTTAATCAATTATCAAGGATTTCAGCAATTAGGGATGAATTGAAGCAAAATGAAGCTATATTTAGACCCATTGTATAGAAATAGACAAAGAGAAGTTCAGATATCATTGCTATGTGTATATCTTTTATTCATCTAACATATCATCAGATAGAAGGAATTTTTGATTTACTAAATAAGTTACAAGGTTTTGATGATAAGCAAGATTCTTTCTATAGAAGATTAACTAATTGTTTTTCCAATTATCTTGTGGAAAAATTTGATTTATTTCCTTGTACTCTAAAGGTAGTTGATAAAATAAACAAAAAATGAAGAATGGAAGAGGGAGCTAGATGAAGCCTTTTGTGAGAGAATAAATAAGGTTATAAATGAAGTGGGCCATCTATTGTGGGCAATGACAAATGAAGAGTTGGTAAAAGTATAGTTATTCTATAATATCATTAGAAAGGATTTTGTTGATTTAGAGGCAAATGCAAATTCTTTAGTAACTATACAAAGAGAAATTCTATATTTTGATTGGTCGGAGGACACTATTTACAATAAATGGAAGGAAGAATTTATGTCTAAAGAATAGATAGAAGGAGATGATGAGGTGGAAGATGATGACAAAGAAGAGAGTACAAAAGAAGAAGCTAACTCTACTACTAATGATAAAGACAGAGAGGATCCTCAGATAGTGGGAGATGACTCATCACTGTCACATTTGATGGCCACCTATCCCGAGGAACCAGAACGATAAAGGAATCCAATCAAAGTATTCTTGCCTTTCCAAAGGAAATAACAGAAGTAGACCCACAAAGGAGAGTTCAATGTATCAGTTTTTCTATTATTCATAGTTTTGTCCTTTTGTTACAGATGTATGTAAAAATCTTTTTTGAAGGACACCTATCAATCACATTTGCCCTTTGCTTGTTGCAACTCATGCCTATATAAATGAGTTTTCAAGGCAATGTGATGGTCCAAATTTTGTAAAATTTTAAGTCTTTGAGAGAATATAGTTGGTCCAATAGGTTGTAGCTATTTTGAGTTTATTTTCTAGTTGTACTTTCTAAAGATATATATTGAAATGACAGAACCAACAAGTTGTTCTGGGTTGTTCTTTGAATTCTATTGGTCATTGTATTAGTCATATGAAAGGATAATACAAAGGGGCATTTACACTATATTTGTGTCATCAATTTTTGTCTCCTTTTTATGGGTTTGTTTATTTTAAAGTCATTTTAAATAAAGTTTAATTTGGTTGAATGCAATCTGGATGGATTGTATGCTGATATCACTGTTGCTTTTAATTCAAGGAATTATGGAAATGCTTCAATGAATTAGTAGGGTTTATGAGTTTATAGAAAGGATATTTCATAAGAATGGAAATGGGTGATTATAATTGATTAATTCATTTACAAGTTAAGTGAATTAGATCTCCCACCAATAGTCAATTTTTTGCCCAATGGATAAGGCACTGGTCATATAAGTTAGAAGTGAACAAGGATAAATTCTGCTATTGCATATCATAAAAATTATAAAATCAAAATCATTTTTCATTCAATATTGTTCAAAGTTATAAATGCTAGTCAATACTCATTTATATCTATTCTCTAAATCTTAGGTAGCAGCTATTGTCAGGAATATTGTTAAATTCAAGGAAAATGATGACCAAATCTACTGATAAGGGATGCATATAAGTTTGAAAACATTAAAGGAGGCAAAGTAAACTGCTTATGTGTTAGTAGGTAATAGATGAGAATTAGAATGAAACTAAAAGAATCTCTACACAATAGTTTGTACTAAGAATCAGCCCTAGGTATACCTGCCTTGGTTTAGTAGAGCCAAAAGAGTAGGAAACCATCCTTTGATTTTGTTGAAGTTGGGTCCAAATGATTTACTTATATAATTGATAATAGGAATTGGCTAATCCTTAGGTTATATGAGTGTTATCATTCTAGTATTGAACATTTTGTTGTTCAATAGTTTTCAAACACCAACACTAAGCTCCTAAAGCATGCCAAGTAGAAGACCAAGCACCCTCCAAAGAAACTACCAAGCCTCCTCCCATGAACTCCAAAGTGGTCACCAAGCAAACCCAAGATGCTCCTGCATTAGACTCCCCAAGAAAATAAAAAAGTGTGTCCCACACTTTGATGCCCAAAGAAAGAGTAACGACCACCTTCAGCTTCACAAAAGGCTTCCACTCCAACAAAGACAAGAAAACCAATCTGCACATCATCCGCATCTACATCATTCTATCAAAAACCAAAATCTCAATCATCCAATCAGCATGCTCACTCCCAGGAACAACTTGAACATAATGCCTCAAAATAAAACCTTCATCCACATCAACAACTAATGAATCAATACAAGCAAAAAAAAACCTCATATCAATAATAGTATGAAGATCTCCATCAACACATGCCAAACTCATAACCCTAGCAATCTCATTGCTCACAAATAGATGCTCTACAACACATAACTCACCACCAACAACAATTGCATCATCTATGACCAAATTCTCTAAAATTCCCATGTCAGACTCAACCAACTCATCATGAAAAGCAATCTCTATCTCAACATCAACAAGGCTAGGAATATCTTTAGAAACTACCTCTAGCTACTCTGCAAGTTCTATATCAAACTCCACAATTTGATCAACAAAACCAACCTCTTCTACCTCAACCTTGGTATGCCATCTTCTCTCATAAAAAAGTCTCTTAACTGGCCAAAAAACTCTCTTCTAGATTAGTAGACTCCAACTCCACAAATAGCTATAGAATTCCTTCCTCACCCCATCCTTAACTTGATTAGCTGAGCTAGCTTTAAACTAAGAAATCATCTCAAAAACCCTCCTCTCCACCACATCATAGAGATTTGTAATCATCTCAGGGTTTAAACCTCTTAGAGCCATCTTCCAAGATCTTCGTAAACCCTCTACAAAAAATCCTTCTCATGCTCCTTGTGAAAACCTTGAATTTTTTGCAAGTTAGATCACAACCTACCACCTCACATGAACAATCAAGAACCACATCACAAGTCTAAGACCATAGATTTATAATCCACATGATCATGCATCAACAAGATCAGCCTTCCATCTTTGCATACATTGATCCAACTGCAAGCCTTCTACAATTGCAAGTCAAAACCATGATCTACCACCTAGTAACTAAGAGATCTAGGACTCTAGAAAGAACAATAAACCACCAAATCAAGATCTCCTCAAATCTACTTCTCCAACCCAAGTCTTGGTGCAAACTACCACAACTTCGATGATTTGTCTACACACTCAGGAACAACCTTTACTTTGATACCACTCGACACAGTGCAAGGTAGGTGAATCCCCAAAGGAGATGTCATAGCCCCCAGCTATAAAAGCACATAGTGGAAACAAAACAACAAGAAAAAATAATGCAAAATCTGACACCAAATTACAATTCTTTATTCATAGATATAACTGATTACATGCAATGTGTTAGGCTATAAGGCCTTCTAGGTTATAGCCAAATACAAAGTAAGTAATAGTTTTGCAAGATCCATCAAGATCCAATCCAAGCCCTAGCTATTCTAGATCCACACTTTGGTAGAAACCCCCAAGGTAGATCTCAACTTGTGCTCACAAGCCCACCAATCAATATCCTTGTTTTCCAAGCCATAGCTACTAGCTCTTCTCCAAATTTGCTATTCCAAGCTCCTCCACTTCTCCATGATGGATGAATAATGACTAAAGAATTCTCCACAACCCTTACTCATACCAATCTAAGTGACACATTGGCCCAAAACAAAAATTAAATTTAAATACATAAATTAAATGCCATAAGTTGGCTTGCAACAACAATTAAATGCCCAAAATCAATGTCTTTGTAAAATTGTGATATCTCCTAGCTCCAAATGAATTAGAACTCACACTTCAAACTATAGTTATTACTCTAGGCCCTCTTCAATCCTTGAAATTTTCATCTTCTAACTCGTTATGGAAAATTAGTTACATGTCTTTCAATAGGCACCAGATTCCTAAGCAATGTCGAGCTCCATAGATCATGCCGAGCAACCAAAGACCATGTTGAGCAACCAAGAGCATGTCAAGCTCCAAGACCATGCCAAGCTCCGTAGACCATGTCAAGCTCCAAGACTATGATAAGCTCCATAGACCATTCTAATTTCCATAAACTATGCCAAGCTCCATGACCATGCCAAGCTCCATAGAACATGTTGAGCTCTTAGAGCATGCTGAGCTCCCAAAGCATGCGAAGCACTAGACCAGGCACCCTCCAAAGAAACTACTGAGCCTCCTCCCATGAACTCCAATGTAGTCAAAAAGAAAAAACAAGATGTTCCTCCATCATCTATCCACATTTTCAACTCCATAATCTACATGTCCATATCTAATATCCAATTCATAGAATTTCTTAGTATATTCCTTTGCACTCATATCCTTTTGTCTTGAGTTCTATATCTTTCTCAGCAAGTTAACTTGATAATCTATAGGAAGGAACTTCTTTTTCATTTTTCCAATCATCTCTTTCCATGTCTTGATCTTTTCTTTTACTCTTTTCTTTTTCTTTTAGTCTATGAGTGATCCCACAAAAGGGAAGCATGGCCCTTTAACTTTGTGACTGGTATCTTTATCTTCTTGTTATCAAGAGTGCTTTCATACTCATATTATTTATCCATCTTAGATATCCAATCCAATATTATGTTAGTCTAAAGTCTTCCATCATAGCAAGATATGGCAATAGTAAGTTTGGAATTTTCCCTAGACAACACTTAAGAAGTATTTTTTCATCTTGTTCCACCTAAGGATAGGATTAGGTGTTTCTTCTTTATCATCACTAACATGCTCAATATCTACACCTCTTCTCTAGGTTATCTCAATAGCTTCAAGTATTGTTGTAATCTGCCTCAACATGTCCATTATAGAATTGTATACATTTTATCTACCTCAAACATCTAGATAATACTTCTTGCAAGATTGTAACCTTCTATGAGTTATATGTCAGATCTTATATCTTCCATCCTATGATCGATCCAATTAAGGTTCTCTATGATCTAATTCACAAGAAAGAACTCAAGATTTGATATTGTCTAACATAGGGGATGGTTGGAGGCATAAATGGAATAAACTCAACTTAAACCTACTATTAGACTTCTTAGAGTACACATGGAATAAAAAAACAAAATTGAAAAAAGTGACCATATAATTCATAAATTTCCTAATTGATTCACAAGATAAATAAAAACCAACATGCCCACTTGTAAGGCCTTCTAGGTTGTGGCCTTATACAAATAATTAAATCTTTAAGGTTCCAAATGTGTGGTATTCTTCTACCTTCTATTAACAATTCTACTTTTATGCTACCACTCTACAACTTTCTTGCATCAAATCCAAGTGCTTATATAGCTAGCTAAGCCAAAAGTCAGCTAGTAAGGCATTTAATTGCATTTTGGGTCCTACCTTAGAAGAGTAAGCCATAACCCAAACAATGGGAAACAATTATTCATGTGCTCTTAATGATAGATCTAAAAAAAAGTTAGGAGTTGGCTCCTAACTACACAAGATGACACATCATCATAGGAAACTATGCCAAGAGAAATAACATGCCTCATAGAATGAAAATAGCAGGCAATGGAGACTAGAAAGAATGCCACAAAACTCATAGAATATGACACTTCAACATTTTCACTCTTAGGGGAAGGGCAAGGAATAGGTCCTCAACAACATGCCAACTATGCAAAGCACACAACTTAAAGGATAAATGACTACACTACAAATACAAAATAGGTAAAGAAAACAAGAAATATAATTTGTGTGATGCAAGATTTCTCATCGACCCAAGATGCTCCCACATCACACATGCACCTATTCTATAATGATTCCATTTTTAATTTCTATCCTTTAAAAAACTATAATATGAGGTACACCTCTCTTTAAATGCATTCTGTAAAATCAATAAAATATACAACCATTATTGAATTGACATATGAAATTATCTGACCAATTGAGATGTTTATCCATAGCAATATCATTTTCTGACACCCAATCAAAATAGTTCTCAAAGAATTTTGTAAATATTTGTGAGAGTTAGGTTTATCATTTCTCATATAAAAATGGTATTCTATAATTATTTTCTAGTCATCTTATGTACTATCAAGAGAATGTATATATGTTTTGTGAAAAAAATAGCAATATGAATGGAATTGTAATATTGAGCTCACAACTCATTTTGGGGTAGAAATATATAGTTCTCTTCAAAGTTAACAAAAAATATAATAGTGCCAATCAAAAAGGAGTCCTTACACATCATAAATTATTGATCCAACCATTGAGACTCTTAACTATGCCTTGCATACTTGTAAAAAAGATTATTCTTGAAATCTGAAATAACTTTTTATCTAAATTGAATTCTTTTGTAAGGTTAACTTACATCCATATTCTTCACCTCCACAAGTTTTAATGTATATGTAACCATTTTATACACCTTTTTTTGACACTTAACTTTCCAATGATTTGTTTGTAGATCTCATGAAAATATGAAATAAACTTCACTAACCCACCACATTCATAGATTTTATCATTTAAGAAATGATTTCTATAAAATAAAAAACCATAATCTCTAGGACTTTAATAATGATCTAGAAAGTCTCTTGATGATTTTGTAAGAATAGAATTTTTTGCACACTCCTCTAAAGTTTCATTAGTACAAAAAGTAGAATGAATGAAGCATAAACTTTCATGGGACATTCAAAACTCAACATTATATTTACAACAACAAATATTTTTAATCTTAAGGGGGACAAAAAAAAAGTCTCAAAGGCTTAAAAATACCTGTGTGATATTTGAAATAGTGGGTGAATCTTAGAAAATATTATGAATAATATTGTTTGACTCACCATGTAAATAATGTTTAGGATGTGGGGTACTGTCTAGATTATTAGTTCTCAACTTGGAAAAACACTTCACATTTTTGGACACTCTTGAGTTAGATTGAAAAAACACTTGAATTTGATCATTCATAGAATCAATAAGCTTCTTATCACAAAATGGAAGTTCCCCACCATAAGTTAATGTGATGTAGGTGCATTCTGGGTGTAAGAGAAATCTTGCATTACCCAAAAATATTTCATTTTTGTTTGTTGAATAAGGGTTGTCTTAGTGTAGAGTTGTTGTTTCTAGAGGCTTTCTACTTAGTCAGTTAGTCATACAAGCTTGGAATTTCCTAATTATAGAAGTGGATATTCATCTAGGATATATCAACCAACCAGTTGAGGTCCAGTTCTATATCATGAATATTCATGGATTTATCATATTATTTTGGTGTGCAATTTTTGTATAAAAACTTCAAGCTCACCATTGGAGGCCTAAATGTGCATAGATGAGGCCCAAAATATTGATGTATGGGTGTATGGTCTAATCTAAGCCTATAGATCAGCAGTTGAGGATTCCAAAAAAGTGGTTATAACAACCAATCAGAGAAAAGGCTCAAAAATTATGGCTTGTCGAAGTTGTGCTAACCAAAACTTCCAAAATAAATGTCAAAAATGTATTTGGTCAACTCCATATGTACTATTAGGGTCTTTCAGCCCTAGGTATTAAGTTGGAGTGTCTAGACAAGGTTGTGATAGAAAAACTACAACGACACTGCTATTGCAATTTGGTACCAAATGTATTAGTGAATTGCCTATTTAAGAAGTGCCTCTATATTTTCGAGGACAAATCTAGGTGATAGTTCACAACTTTGGCTTGTATATAACTATAATGAAGGGACCCATGTGGATTAGCATATTGCATTCCTGAATTTTGCAATTCCACATCTATATCAATAATAAGAAGCCCATATTTTGTTATCACAAATTGTTGTTATTTGTTTGTTTCTATTATGTGTTTATGGTATTAAGGGAAGCACCCTTCATTACCATGTATCATTTTGAAGAAGATCATCAAGTATTTCCCTTCTTGGAAGTGCCCTATCCAAAGTCATATGATTTAGGTTCAAGTCAACTCTAGTTTATCTCCACAAACAAGATTTTTTTAAATGATTTCTTACTAAGGAGGTTGTAATTACCCTCTGCACATCTCTCTTTTCTTTTTCTTTGGTATTCTTCATAATTATATAAACATTTGATAATCCTCAACCAATGTATTGTGTTTAGAAAAATGATCAAAAAAATTTGAAGTCCACAGCTAAATGGTTCTTTATGGTCTCTTCCCATCAAAAGTTTTCATTATGCTATCATCAATTTCAACTAACCATTCTATCTTTATTTAATGTCTCAAATTTAAAGTTTTTCCTTCTTCCTCAAAAGAGACTTCATTTCTCATGTATAATATGGAGATGTATAACATACATTTGGCTCTTGTCCACAAATATCTTTGTTAATTCCTTCACTTTCAATCACTGCACTGTCATTGCCAATGTCCACATGTCCATTGTTCACATCTACATATTGATTTTGGAACCCTACATTCTTATCTTCAACCCATATATTTGTATTCTCAATATTATTATTGATATATATCATCAAAAATTCATGTTCTTCACTGGAAACCACATTTATGGGTGGGCCTATGGCCTCACTTTCATTAATATTGAACATACCTTGTCTCTTTTTTGAATAGCCAACCCTATTTAATTTTTTATAAACTTAAATCTCTTCATTTATTTGTTTCCTCTTTTCTTTATACTTTTAATGATAGTTTCTCCCAATGGTGAGACTAAATAAGTGATAGAAAAGCTTCAAAGATTCCACACTAGCTCAAAAAATGGTGAAAAAGTGGATTTTTTGTCTACCATTGCTAAAATCCCATAAAATGTCTAGAAGAAAGTGTGCTTCATAGAGTAAGGGACCTAGAGATGATTTTTTTTCTATTGAATGTCTATAAAATATATCAGTTAATCAATCATTTATCAAATATCTGACATCTTCTATCAAGCTTATACTATTTCTTTTGAAATCTATAAAATATGTATGGACCCTACTTATATTTAATAAGTTTAGTAATATTATTATTGTTATACTATTAATATTTCAGTAATATTATATATATGATACTAGTCATTTGGTAATATATAATATTATATTTATTGCTCTACTAATGGTATTCATAGGTAGAAAACTATTCCAAGGACTCCATAGGAAAATGGAGTGTCTAAATGCATGAATATGACTATAATGGAGCATGCAAGGAGCATGAGGTTGCATGTTGGGTTGCCCTTACAAATGGGTTGGAGGTTATCAATACTACTATATATTTGATTAATATAGGTGAGTTATTTTTTTCTCAAAACTTTAGGTTGTGAAGTATTTTCTCATATGGATTTTGAAAATAGAACCAAGTTGGAAGCTAAGTCAAAGAAATGTGTATTTGTTGGATATGGAATTAATGAATTTGGTTATAGGCTTTGGGATTTTAAAAATTATAAAATTGTAAGAAGCAGGGGTGTCATATTTAATGAGAAAGTGTTGTACAAAGATCTATTGTAGCAACATGAGAAGAAAGAAGATGATTATGTAGTTCTAGATGATACTCCAAAAGATGACGTTCCAACAATTCCTCATAATGTGCAACAACTAAAACAACAAATAACACACACTAGTGCATGTTAAATAGTCAATAAGGAAAATTAGACCTCCAGAAAGATTTTCTCCCTCTTTGTATTCTATTTTACTTACCAATTTTGGTGAAATTGAATGCTATGATGAAGTTGTGCAGGTGGATACTAAGATTCAGTGGGAGATTGCAATGAAAGATGAAATGGACTCTTTTCTGGAAAATAAGACATGGGATTTATGCAAGTTGCCTGTAGCTAAAAGGGCTTTATAGAACAAGTGAGTTTACAGGTTAAAAGAAGAGGATTGAGGTAAGAAAAGATTTAAAGCCAGGTTAGTTGTAAGAGGATTTGCATAGAGGGCATTGATTTTAATGAGATTTTTTCTATTGTTGTTAAAATGACTTCTATCCATACTATTTTAAGTATTGTGGCTACTGAAGATTTGCATTTGGAGAAGCTTGATGTTAAAATGACCTTCCTTAATGGCAATTTGGATGAAGAGATATATATGGCTTAGCCATAGGGATTTTCGATCAAAGGTAAGGAGAACTTAGTGTGCAAATTGAAGAAAAGTTTATATGGCTTGAAATAAGCACCTCAACAATGGTATCTAAAATTTGATAGTTTTATGCATGAACATGGATATAGTAGGTGTCATTTAGATCATTTTGTTTATTTTAAGAGGTTGGATGATGATAGGTATATTATTTTATGTTTATATGTTGATGATATGCTTGTAGCTAGGTCTAACATGGATCACATTAAGGGATTAAAATGCCAGTTAGCACATGCACTTTTTATGAAGGATTTTGGGGTAGTAAAACAAATCCTTGGTATGAAGATTTGTAGAGATAGGAAGAACAAGAAATTGGTGCTATCTTAGATTGATTATGTTGAGAAGGGAGACGAAAAAGGCAAAAAGGAAAGACTTGAGTTGGACAAGGCTTGATAGGTTAGCCAAGGGAGCACTTGTGAAGGATGGAAGCATGGCATTGGATGTGTGGATTCATGCTTGTTCACATAGATTGCTTGGTTGTGGCTATGGCTTTGAAGGATTCCATGGTTGTATTGCAATGGTGTTTTTTTTTAATAATACATGGTGATGGATGCTCTTGGAGGCTAGGTTTTTCCCACAATGAGGGTTTCCTAGGGTATATCTTGTGTCACAATTTCTATGGGTAAGTTTTCTATTCTCTTGCATGTGGATTTTAATTTTGTGTTTTTTTTAGATCTACAGAGCCACTGTTGGCGCTCAAAATTGCAGCCCTAATTTTGAGCATTTTTGAGACTTTAAGCCCCTATGAATGCTTTTCATGCTTGTGTACCCAGATGTGGAAATAAGGCCTAAATGGTGTTTTATGTTTCTAACACCCTTCATTTAGCCTACACATATGTTTTGTAATGTTAAATTGATATCCCGAGCCATCTAGCAAAGTTCCTTTTTGAGTGGTTCTCAGTTCTACATTTCTTGCCTGAGTGTTAAACAACGACATAGAACCATGTTTGCATTTGAATATCTTTTACCTGGTTATGTTTCATGATTTGCCACTTTGAGGATATTTAGTATGCATATTAGAGAACCTATTTTTTAAGTTTCAAGATATTTTGAATCTGTTTGACTAGGTTTCGAACCCCTCAAAGTTGGTCAGTTATCTCTGCTATAAATTTGCATTCTGTTCATATTTCTGGGTAGCCCTGTTTGACAGACTATAAATTTTGACCAGTTGACCCAAGTGAGAAAATTCCTTTTGCATCATATTCTAGGGGTCAAAGACTTTACATGTTCAAGTTTGAAGCTTATGATGAATCCATTTGATCAGCTTTCAAATGTGATTCCATTTGCAATTTTTAAAGTTTCATTGGTAGTCGAAAGTGCAGATTGATTAGGGGCCCTATTTGAGATGTTGTATCTTTGTGCCCGTGATTGGTAGGACAAAATGGTTTGTTCCCTTGTACTCTACTCTAAAAATACTAAAATTGTGCCATTTTTCAGGACATGACGAATCCGTTTTCACACTTTCCAGCGTCATTCCATTTGCAAAAAGCATTACCTTACTGATGTTCACTGTCCTGCAATTCCAAGTAGCTAACTTCAGACCTTCGCCAAATGTGCCTCGTGATTCATCATGAGCCCAACTCATAGAAGTACATTCCCCTCATAAAAAAGTATCAATGCCCCAGTTTTTAGAATCTCAAGTGCTCGTTTTCCCAGTTTTCAAGGCTCAAACCAAACGCAATTTCCATCTTTTTGACATATTATTCTGCAGTTAGTTTTAAGTTGGCAACTTCGGAGGTCAATATCTTTTGACTTTGATGTCATCATGAGACGAGATTTGGTAGGCTTGCTGAATGTGTTTGAGAGATGATAGATCCTGAGTTTTGGAGCTCGATCAGGTGATCTTGACAGTTTTTAAAGCCAGGCAACAAGCCTCCTGACAGTGATTTCACAGTGGTGCGGAGATGATCAAAGTAAGTTTTCAATGGTGATCCAGCGTTCAAATGGGTTTCCAATCAGTTCGAGGAGGTTGATGGATCAATTTTCCATGTCAGTTGTTTAGCAATGAATATTTTTTTAGCCGAACCCACTTTGGGGCCCAACTGATTCCATCAAATTAACAATGACCATAAAAGCTCTAAAGTGATTAAGTGGATGATTATGCCTTTTGTATATTAAGCACATCATGGAGTTCATAAAAATCTCAATGTCTTGCTTTGAACTTTCATGATCATACCTCGAAGGTCAAGAGATAATGGCAAACTTTGTCATAATGACTTCCCATTGACGGCAGCATCCCTTGGTGCTAAGGATAAATTTATGTATAACATTGAGTGATGATAAAAAATAATATTTTAAAATTGGGCAAATGATTAGTGCATTGAGAGGAAGCTCCATGCAAGTAGCTGAAATTCCTAAACATCCCACAAAAAGGGAGAGGAGGTTGAGAGCTCTAATAAAGTGACTTTCCATGGAGAGAAGCTCCAGGCGTAAGTAAGAATGAAGCCACAATGGTCTAGAGAAGCTCACGTCCAAAGATGGTGCAAGGATTTGCATGTTAGAGACCCACATGGTTAGAGATGTGGGGCAAGGGTATGTGGAAGTCTTCCAACATCGTGAGGCACTAATGAATTTGAGTGGAGGTTACAACATAGAGGTGGTCCTTTCTAAATGGTAGAATCATCCACGCAAGTCAATAAATCCTTCACCTATAGGTAGCTCACACATCGTAGGGGGCACATCGTGCCAATATGGAGTAGCTTCACTCCAAACATCAGCAGCCCACATAAATTTGCTAATATCTTAGTGCTAAAACAAAGACCCATGCACAACCAGGAGCTACTATAAGGAAAATCCCATGCAGCTTGCAAAGACAGAGGGCAGACATGTTATAGCAAGGTAATCCACATTTTAAAATAGCAGATCCATGCTAAGAGATGGTAGTTTAAGGGAATGTTTCAAATACAAACCCTGGTGTTAAGAGAAGCCACTGCCAATAAGAAGAAATATGAAGACCAGTAAAAACAAAAGAAAAACATCACGTGAATGGAGAGTAAGCCACCTGTTAATGAGAAAAGTGCATGGAAAAGCATTTAGAGGCCATTATCCCACATCGTCTATGGGAGGCCTTTTTCATTTTTTTAAATGCAACTTTACATTTATAGTGTGATGTCTAAAAGATAGTGGCCTTTTTGAAGGCAACACTTAGGCCCATGGGGCCTGTGGTTGGCATGAAGACTTGGTCAAATTTTGACTCACCACGTGTATGAGCGTCAGACCAAGATTGTGTGAGAGCATAAAATGATTTGAAAGACTCTTCGGTCTTACGCTCACGTGTGAATGGGAGAAAATCTCCAAGGAGTTCTGATTATATGCTAAGGAGATTCACGTATAGGCGTGAACCAAGTTTTCAAGCTTTCTGATGGTACGTGAGTTGAAGACCCCGTAGGCTGGAGAGATGAATTCTAAGTATCTCGGGTAGTACGTGCTTGTGAAGGCGTAAAGGGATGAACTTTGTATGAGCAGAAGTCAAATTTTCATGTCTCACGATGCTACGGGATTCACTGTGAGAACGTAAAAATGGATGAACATAAGGAAAAAATTGGAAGCTCAAGGTGCTACGGGAGATGGAGATGAAAGAATTAAGGAAGTTAATTAATATTAAAATATTTATTAATTAAAAACATTTAAATCTTGCATAGTCAGTCAGATTTTGACATATGGCATCATAGGAATGGAGGGTTGAGAAGATTTTGAAAATAAAGTATAAGTTCAGAAAAGTTCCAACGCATGAAATGAAAAGTTTAAATGAATTTGAATTTTTATATAGTTTAGACTATATAACTTTTTAAATTTTTCATTTTTAAGTGCAAAGCCATAGTATAGGACCAGATTTTCAAATGGTCATAACAGGGGCAATTTTTGTCTGAATCAGACACTTCAATATACCATTGAAACTGGGAAGAGCTGAATTTTTTGATTCTGGATTCAGATTTTTCATAGGTAGCAATGTGTTCGAGCTATACCAGGTTTTCTCCCAAGTTTCCAGATTGTAACTGTATTCAGGTAATCAAAGATTAGAACTAATTTATAACATAGTAATGACCTGAATATGGTTAAAGGGCAGAAGAAATACAGTTTGGGTTAAAATTTGAACACATTCATTCAGTAAAATTCAAGTTTTACCATGCATTTCAGTGAAAATCGGATATGTTGGTGACTCAAAGGATTTCATCATTTAGTAGGAGATATTTTGCAAGTTTGTTATAGATTAATGATGAAATCAAATCAGATCAGATGGGAGAAGGAAGAAAGAAGTTTTCAATTGCTAGAAGATTGAATTTCAAGTGGACACTTGTCAAGTAAAGATCAGATCCGAGAATTCTTTCTCTTCTATATCTTTCATTCTTTCCTTCATATGAGGGGTTCTAGTTCCTTGGAAAAAATCTACTCATGACTATGATACCAGATTTTGGATTGAGTTCTTGATGCATTTCCAATACCAAGACACCATATTCTTCAGCAAATTCTTCTTGTATGAACAACAGTAGTGAAGATAATACAGATGGTTCAAACATGTTAGGTGTTTTCATATTTTGATTGCATGCTTTTAAATGTATTGTTTCAAGGAAATTAATACAGAGAAATAGGAATTTCATTAGTCTCTTTCTGATTCTTGTCTCCCTTATTAGTGATCTTCAATGTTTTACAATCTCTGAACAAAGAGTTTAGGTTGTAATTGCAGCTCCTTAAGGCTGCATGTTAGTTCATTGTTGCTTATAACCCAAGAGGTTATGTAAATGCTTCAAAGAATCAATAGGATTGCAGGTTTGCTGATGGGGATATCATGCAAGAATGAGTTTCAAATTGAGCATAGATGTCCATTTACAAGTTAGATGGATAGATCAGATATCTAAAGATACACATATGTCTCAAATATTCATTTGTATACATTTGATTCATGCATTTTCCCAATAGATAAGACACTGGTCGTTTACAGGATCACTTGTTCATGTTGCTACATTTTAGGGGTTTTGTTGAATTAACATCATTAATCAAACAATCTTTTCTTTTTATGTTGAAGAGCTATAAATAGAATGCCCTCACTCAGCTTATGAGGTTCATACATCTGCATCTAGCTATCATAGGTCTATGTTATTTCATGAGTTCTTAGGAGAAATAAGGGTTTTTATTTTCTTTGAATAGATTTAGTGTATGCTTTGATAACAGGTACCATATAAAGAATCTATAGGTCCACCCACCTAGGTTTTGTAGAGCCTAAAGTGCAGAAGGAGTATAGCCTTATAGTTGGCCTGATTTCTGAATGGATGTGTTGATAATGGGAGTTAGCTGCCCCTAGATGCATTTTTTTCTCATCAGGGTAATTGGAAATGGGTAACATTTTCAAACACCAACACAATGCACCCTATGCAGCTGCACAAAAGGTGTGCATAATCTATTTAAGGGAGGGTATCCCCCCCCCTTCTCACCTTGTCTCTTGGGTTTTTTTTGATCACTTTTGTTGTTCCTTTTGCTCTGGTCTTTTTCTCACACCCGCTCTCTACATAGTTGCACACCCAGTAGGCTGTGAACTTCCTCGTCTTCCCTCCTTGCACCATTTTTCGCATTCCCCCCCCACTTCGTAAAAGGAAACATAACAAATAAAAAATTAGGTGCGAATTAGTGCAGCTACACAAGTGCATTGATGCACATCTAATTTTGTTTTAAAAAAAATTAAAAACTTTAAAAACTTAAAATTGGTAAAAGACCCCCTAGAGACAATTGCGCATCAGCACACCTATTTGGGTGCGCATCAATAAAACAAAAAAATAAAACCTAAAAAAACATAAAACAAAAAAACAAAATGCAAATCACAAAAGGTCTAAGTGTGCACTAGCACACCTAATGTGGTGTGCTAGTGTGCACCTAAAGATTTCAAACAAATTTAAAAATTAAAATGTTGTGCATTAGGTGCACCTTCTTAGTGTGCTTACTACACTTTTTTTGACATTTTAAGGTTAAAGATAGGTTTTTTCTAGTGTTTTCAAGGCATCTAACTTTTAGAGTTTTGTGCAAGTTAAGTCTAGGGGGTAATTCATTTATTTATTCTTTAAATCTAAACTAATTAACACCTATTTCATGCAAATATAATAGCATCCTTTTCAACATCCATGGGCAAGAAAATGACACTAAAATTGGTGGTCTTTAAGTTCCAAGGAGTACCATCAAAATCAATATTTTAGGATGACTACTCAAAAATCAAGGATATAGAATTGGGACACATGGATTTGGGGGAATTTCTTAAGATTTTCAACAAACCCACCAAGAGATCACAAATTATTTTTGCACTTATCTGATTTGAACTGGTCAACAAAACTTCACACCTAGTATCAGTGCAATCATTAGAGCTCGTGATGACACTTGTAGAACACTTCATCCTAGAGGAAAGAGTGGTGAAGAGTGTGATTGGAGAAATTGTCCTGGATTTCTACCCTCAATTGGTAAGGAAGAAGCTCTCAGAGCAAAGTAAAGAATATAGAATCATGAATGATGCATTCATATTTTCCATCATCCGATTCATAGAAGGATATTATGAAAAGAGGTTATCAGAGGATGCAATGGCATAGATAATACTACTCAAATCATATTACATTTAGTTAAAAACATTTACATATCTAAGGGTAGCTAGTACCACTATCAACTCAAAGAAGCTTCCAAGGTACCCTTGTGATAGACTCGTCCTCTTGGAGATTGCTGGGAAAATTGAGTCTGCATATGATAGGGTTAGAAAATAACACAAAAATTGTTGGAGATGGCCTCTAACCATAGGACCTTTTCAAGTGAAATGAAAGTAAGATATTCCTTCATTTGAGTGTGAATGGGATCAGTATCCCTTGGAAGAATACAATTCTCGGCGGCCATGTTTCAATAATATTAAGAGAGTACAATATCTAGTAGGTAAAGCATTCACACATGAGGAGGCCATTCAAGACCATTGGATGAATGCTACAAATGACTATGACATCCAAATAAGGGACTATTGTAGGATGACTTTATACTTGGAAGAGAATGCCCTAAAAATGACAATTCCTTTGAAGATATGGTAGCAAGATTCTGACAAGTTGTTGGATCCTCTATTTAACAGGGACAGAATTTGAGATCTAGGCCTATTATGAGTGTTGAGTTTGATAGGGAAGAAAACTTGGATATCAAAAATTAGGCTAGGAACATCATTAAAATGATGCAAAATTGGATTAAGAAGCCATTTGATCTTGATCCAATACCTGAAACAATAATCTTCCATGCACAAGCCCACCTGGCCAAAGGTAGAGGGAAGAAAGTCACCATTCCTACCTTTGTAGCTCAATCTCCAGTAAGGCCTAAAACCATGCATCAACTTGATAGGTTGGTAGGTTATTATATAGCTTAGAAGAGTGGAAGCCAAGGAAAGTGGGAAAAAAATTCCTCTCAGAGTGCTAAACCAAAAGAGGGTGAAATCCCAGCACCTCAACAACAACAAGAAGTAAATGTATAAGTGTCCAAGGATACTAGGGCATCACAAGTTCAAGATGACCCACAACTACCACTAGCTACTACACTTAGCCAAACAAAGATAGAATTTGAGGTTCAAGAGGTCTCTCCACCTTGACAGATAGAAAAAGCATCCCCTTCTATGCCTAAGAAAGGAAGAAAGATCAAGACCCTAGTCAAGAAGAGGCAAAGGGTGATTAGGAGGGTAGTTCCTTCCCCGTTTGTTCTTGAACCTATTCCTAAAGAAGAGGAAGAAGAAGAAAATAAGGACAATTTACCCTTAAATAGAAGAACTCAGCTAGCAAGAGCCATAGAACAAGAAAGAAGAAGTTCCACTATTACACTGCCATCAATCCCAGAAGAACCTCTGCAAACAACTACATCAGAGGATGAAATGCAACAATGGATTGATGAGTAGGATATGGAGGGTACTAACATATTTAAGATGTAAAATTTTGATTTTATGCTCATAGGGATAGAATTAGTGGGAGAGAAAATCAGGGATACCCAGACAAATGAGCCTCAATAGGAAGACTGGACTCAAATGCCACTAGAATCACAGGGTCCTAAGATAATTACTTCATTCCCATTGCAAGTTTTAGTTATTGATAAAGGCTCTACTACTCCCCTGCCTCCATGTACCAAAGAAGAACAAATTCCAAAGGAAGAAGAGGAAGAATCACAAAAAATATCAACCGATGAAGTGTCTAGGGAAGGGCAAATGGTTTAATATCCTCAGCAAGCTCCCTAGGACATCAAGGTAAGAACTATGGGCTCTACTGAAATGGAGGCTATGGAGGGAGAGCCATAAAAAGGGGAGAGAACCCCAAAAAGGAGCGATAAGGGAAAAGAGGTAGTAGAGAAAACTCCATCATCCTCAAGGTGGTTGTGCAAAGAAGTGATAAGAAACAAAAAAAGAGAGGCAAGAGTGTTAATATTCATCAACAATGATCAAATCAAGACTTGTTTGTTCAAGTGGCTATTCGTCCTCCTAGTTCAAAAATAGAAGATTTGGGTCCACAATATTATCAAATCAAAGAGGTTATGCTTAGGAATCCCACACTGGGTACAACCAAGTTGATGGTTACAATGGGGATGAAGGAGGTGTTCAGAAGTTTAGAATAGGAAGGGGTAGAACTAATGACACTTTGTAGGTAGAATGAAATCTTAAGGGGATGTTTAGCCAAAGTTGTCAGTCCCTTGGATCCTGAGCACCCTAAGGAGTCTCTGAATGCTACACTTAATTCAAGAGATGGGGGAGGAGTATAGTTGGATCCATTTTTGAATGCCTATCAGCAATGGCAAAAAAGTTTTGAGGAAAAGGGCTTTCTAATCATCTAGAGAAATCTAAAGCTACTTCATGTTATGCAAGAAAATGTGGATAAAATGGTAGCAATTTTGAAGCAAGATTTCACTCCTATGGATGAGGTATGTACCTGGTAGAAAGATTTATAGGTACTATAGGCAATAAAGGGCCAAAGATACATAATGCTTATGGATGTATATATTGTTAAAGAGTTACATTTTCTTGGCAATTTGATAGAGAAAGTAGCAAATATTAATAAAGTAATGGAATCATTACATGCAAAGATCCATCAGCTCAAGGACCAAGCCTGAGAGAAAATTTTGGAAGTAGAGAAATATTATAGTGATGCATGTCTTGACATATTTGAAGATGATGCATAGGAGAAACTAATACTAGTAGAGGTAGTATTCAATAAATTCATGAATATTTTGTAGAAGTTTCTACCGATGATGACATTTAGTAGGCCTTCAGCACAGAAGAAGCCTTACTAGAGTTAGATACTAAACTCAAAGATTTTTTTGAGACACCTATAGAGGTAGATAACTATAGGCAAAAGGTCAAGGATAAATATAATGCCTTAGATCTACTGGCCACCAAGATTATTGAGAGATTCAAGGGCAAACATCTAGACATAGCTCTGGCATAAAAGGGGACGAAACCCAGAAGCCAGAATTTCAATTTTTACACTTGGTGAAATTTTTACATTTTTGGACCTTTGAGGTGTGTAGGTATGTTGGTGCACTTTTTATCTCAAAGTGTTGGAAGGTTTTTTGGGGAAGTCAAAGGTGCGCTGGTGCACTTTGTCTAGAGGTGTGCCAATATTTAACCACTAGTTCCAAAATTAGAACTTTTTATGCATTGGGAACACATTTTGATAGTAGTTTAACTTTAATAAGACACCCAGTAAAGGATCAACTTTTTTTTTTGATACTTCCATACACTTTTACTTCAACTAAAGGCTTTCTTCTTCTTCTTCTCTCATAATTTATTTGTTCCATGACATGTAAAGGCTCATGCATCCAATTAATAAATATAAAAATGGATGGATTCCTACTAAGCACCAGTTAGATTTTTAGTTTGTACATAATTAGATTGTTTTATTAAATTAAAAGCATATTATTACATGAAGATATCTCTCACTCTCAACAAAAATTGAGGAGATGATTTCTCATAAATACAAGATTGTATTATGTAATCAGGGCTACCATTATTTTGCAATAATATTATACTTTTGGTGCTCGCATTTAGAGTGTAGTAATTCTTACCTAAATGTGTCATTATTTTGTAAATGTATGTTCATGAAATTGTGATTGAGCAAAAATTTTATTGCATTATTTTTGGTTGTGAAAATTTTAAATTATGGTGTTTGTTACAGTTTAATGAATTTCGCTGATGTATCTAGCTTGAGAAGAAATCACCAAATTGTGCCTTCATAGCTTTTTGTCTCGCATGAGTACACTTTCCATGGCCTTGTGATTTGATGAAGAGTGAAAGATCATATGGTTATTTAAATTTCCCATTGATGATTGTATTAGTGGAATTAAGGAAGTGGTGCTCCTATTTTTATTGGTTAACCACCAATTTCTCTAAAAGCTTAACTCGTAGACGTGTTGTTCTCGTACCTTATGTCCATTAGGATTTTACTTTCACATTATTTTCTTTAAAGTTCTTATTATTTTCTTTACTAACCCCTTATTAATTTAAGAATTCATATTAGTTGCATTTATATATAAAATAAAAAATAAAAAATATAGTCCTTTTATGTGTTTTATTTTGAGGCAGCAAACAAATTCTACAACCCATCCAAAATCATTCAAACCAGCAAAGGCCTCCTTGTGAACAAATAATATTTATCTTCAACTGAGCAGATTCTAGCAAGTCATAAGATTACCTAGAACCTTGGAGTCGATCCACAAGATTGACTTTTCAAGAGAGGAGATCGAAAGAATTCCTACCATTTAGCATCATGCATAACAACAACTCAACACCTATCCAAAGCATATTTAACATTTCTAGGTTCAAATTTAGAAAGAAAACATGTATCTTTCAAAAAACAATCTTGTCATCATTTCATCTAACTTGTCTCCAATGATTTGATTAGGTGCATGATGCCTTTTGACATATTTTTCTAACATAGGTACCTTGAATTTAGAATATGTTCCACTAATCTCTTCATGATCTTCTATATCAAGCTCAAGTACCACTGTCTATGACTTGGGTCCATCTGACTTGATTTGTTTTGGCACTAACTCGGTAGCTTTTTCCTGTGACTTGGGTCCTTCAGACTATGACTTAGGTTACACTAGGTTCAACTCGGTGGCTTTTGGAGATTTTGGAGACTCAGTAAGTGAGGCCTCCTAACTTCCAAATAGATTTGGTAATGTATCAGGTTCATAGTAAAAAAACCTTTTGTTATCCTTGGGTTCTTTGTTGCTTTCTTCTTCACTCTTTTGTTCAAATTCATCAATTCTCACATGTGCACTTTCTATGATCTTATGAGTAGTTAGATTCAATCACTTGTATACTTTACTTTTGGAAGAGTATCCTATGAATATGCCTTCATTTCCTTTAAAATCAAATTTATGTTTCCTAGATTCTTTCAAGATATAACATTTTCTACCAAATACTTCCAAGTAACTTATATTAGGTTTGTAGCCATACCATATTTCATAAGGAGTTTGATTTGAGTCTTTCTTCAACTATACTCTATTCAAGGTATGTAGTGTAGTATGGATTGATTCTTTCTAGTATTTGATTGCATCACTCTTTTCTATCATTAAGTTTGTTGCACAATCCATGATGGATCTATTCCTTCTTTCGGCTATACAGTTCTGCTAAGGTTTGTGTGTAACGCTTTGCTCGGGAACCCAAAAAAAAACCTAATATGTTACAAAGTTGACTTAACTATTTTTTCCTAAAATTTAAACAACATCAATGTAACAATAATGCAGAAGCAATATGTACATACACATTATATACTCATAATCAATTACAAATATAGTTTCAATTCCTAAAGGGTTCCTTCATGTTGAGTCACATTTAAAAAATCTTTATTTATAAGTAGTCTAAATTACAATGTCCATAATCATAAAATGAATAAACACATACATAGTCATATAAGAAAATGCATAAGTACAACTAATAATATGAAAGCACATCTAATGAATAACATCCACTACACATGTCACAGGGTATGTGAAAATAGATACAAGTACATCAATATACAATAGAATATCTTGTAAGATCTCAAAACACATGATATATAGATACATCAGATAAATAGAAGTCTTCAAAATAAGAGGAAGAATGATAATGGTACCACTATATCAAGGAGCATCCAAGATCTGTCAACTGAGGGGGACCCAAATGGCAAGAATGCACTACCTCTTGATTGCATGGTCACCTAATCAGGCTCCCACTCCCACCATGTAGGAGAGATAATTTATGATCCACACACAAATAATCAAATCATAAAATAATCCTAGGCAAGAAATTCTAATAGCCAAAACTACCTCAAGGGTACACAAACTACTAAAGAAGAAGAGATAATCAAAATCAAAAAGACACTCATTCCAATACTAACATCTTATGCCAAGTAAATACCAAGACCAAAAATATACAACCACTTTGGAATCAATGTCAATTTTCATAAGCATAATGAACAATACATAAAAACTGTGATCAATAAAAGTAAACTACTGATCACTAACTCCAATAAAAACACAACGAATAAATAATTGATCATTCATTAATAAAAGTCAACTGTCAACAATAAATGATATCCAATCAATGAGTAACAACTCACAATAAATGCACCATCAAAAGTAATATCTAACTTACCAATAGAAGCAAATATAAACAAAATCATGAAGGAGACTCAAGCTACATACTATGGAGTGTCATCACATGAGCCAACTTTAAGGTTGCCCTAATAGTCTCTCAGGACCCTGACCTCTTAGTGACTTTATGTGAAAATAGGATACCCTCTCTTGAAGATGAGGAAACTAGTCATACCTCTCGAGGTATCATCTACATCTCATCCTTAGTCTATACAAACACTCAAGGCATAAATGAGGAAAAATCTCTAACATATCTTTTTGATGTATCTCAAGGAAAAGGTCTAGGAAAGATATTTTAATTACTATGTTATCCCTTGTTACACAACTTACAATGAGCTACCTTAGAATCCACTTTGGGCCTTAGCCCCCATTGCAAGCCACTCCCATAGACATGCACCTAGACTACCTTCCTAAAAATCAAAAATGACAATAGTGTACCATACCACAAGAGTAATATTGATCGAATTTGGTTCCTTAACAGGCAACTCAAAAAATTAAATTGGTTCTCGAAACCTAAGTTCTCATAAATAATCACTAGCATAAAGATCATAAAATATAAATATCAATTCAAATCATAAAGTTCATCATGACATCTAGTCAATTAATGATTAAAAAAATCTCAAAAATGCCTCTAGTACACATCCTTATTTGGCCGACTTAAAAACTCATAAAGAAAAACTATTAAGAAAATAAACATCACAAGTCTATAAATAGAATATTAGAAACCACATAATTTTTAGCCACATGATTTAATTCCACCAATTTCTCTTGTTTAATTTGGGTCATAAGGATGTGTTTCGAAATAAAGGAAGAATATACATATTAATATAAACTATTATGCTAATATAATTATTTAAAACAATAAGTATTTAAATATCCAATCTTTTTGTGCATAGAAAGTATTATGCAATATTATCATATTATTAATTTAAATAATCATAAATCATAAATGATTTCATTAATAACAAAAATTTATATTATTATATTTAAATATTTATATTAATTTTAATTTCCAAAATATTAATATGACTTCTACATAAGTCTAATATTAATATTTACTTTTCCTTTAATTCATAATGAAACTAGAGATAAAATTATAAATTTAATTTAATTATTTATAATTTCTCTCATAAAGTCAAATAGTTATTAACTAAATGATTACAAAGTGAAATCTACTAGAACTTCTCTTTAAATATAATAAAATTCTAAACATTTATTTATTAACTTCCCTCTTACATTAATAAATATAAAATCATTTATATGCAACTAAGAGTTTAATTAGACTTAAATAATCACTAATACTAGCATTCACTTTATAACTAAATGGATAATATTTATTTAATTTTAGAAATTAATAAATTGTTATTATTATAATTAAATAAATAAATCTAATTAAATTATATTTTTATAAAATAAAAATAAGCATGCAATTATTATTTTCACATATCTTTGATCTTTCAAATCATATAAGCATACTATACTTAGTTTTTTATTTTTAGCATATTTGATTTCACATGCAACCTTACTACACTTAGCTTTCTATTTTTAGCATATTTGTTTTCACATGCATGTAACCTTATTATACTTAGCTTTCTATTTAGAACATATTTTTTTTTACATGCATGTAACCATATTACACTTAGTTTCTATTTTTAGCATATTTGTTTCCTCATACATGTATACATTTAGTTACAACGTGCTTTCCTCTCAATTAAACTTTTGCTTTCCAAATAAATATTGCAATTCAATTATTTTAGATGTAAGAAGAATGTTCATCTATATTTAGAAAATTTATCATAATCATATAGGTTTAATGACAAATTTTAAATTGAAACCCTAACTATTCAATTTATTGTTTTCTTCCAATTTGCAAAAATCAAATTTGCGTGATACTAAAAAGGGGTTTATAAGAATACAGTCACAATAATTTTCTACAGTTTTTCTATAATTTTTCTCAGTCATGTTTTCTTGATTAATAAGATTTTCTTATTCAAAATCTGCAACATAATTCTTTATTCAACAATCAATAGAGTAAATTAATAAGCAATATGCAAACACCCAAGAAGACACAAAGTAGACAAATCTTTCAATAAAATTCTACAATGGATTTTCAAACCCTACCTCAAAACCATAGCTAAAATCTAAGACAATTTTTGAATGCATGCAAATCCAAACCCTCTAAAACTTTCAACAATTCTTTTGATCTAATTCTGAATTTTCACTCCCTTAACCTCAAAACCACAACTAAATTCTAAGACAATCTATGAATGCATGCAAATTCAAAACCCTTCGAAACTCTCAACAAATATTTTGATCTCATTCCAAATTTTACTCCCCAAAACTTGTGTAATTGCAAAATGAGCTCTAAATCTCTATTAAAAATTTCTCCCCTAAATTGGGGCTCTGATTGTGCAATCATAAGAGAGAACTTACTGATCAATTATTGTTTATTACTTTATTACCTTTTACCTTTTCATGCACAACTCTTTTAGATATTTAATTACAAATATCTTAATTTAAATAATTAGCTTTCTCTCTTTAATTATTTTTCAAAGTGTTTTTAATATTATATTTATTAATTGAATTAATAACATTATTAAGAGTTTATTATTAAAATAAAAATACTAAATAATTATCATTAAAATAAATAAATATAACTACGCCACAATTAGAACTATAACTTTATCTTTAAATTTCATTCTTTTATATTTTATTTTCTTCAAGTTTATTAATTACTGCAAGCACTAATTAAAACATAGTTTATTATTTAAATTAATAATAATTGAATCTTATTGTTTAAATGCAACTCTAATTTAATTATTATTAAATAAATAATTATAATAAAGTAATATTAAATCTTTAATATTTTAATATTTTAATTCTGTTTTTGTCCAACTTCTTAAATTAAATCTTTTAAACTGAAGTACATATTTAATTAATTTATAATTAATTAAATATCATCATATTCTAATTTCTTTTTAACCAATTTTCTAAATTAAGACTTTTAAATTAAGACTTTTAAATTAAAGCGCATATTTGATTAGTTTTTTAATTAATTAAATATTCTCAAGCTTTAATATATTTTTTTTAATCAAATAATATTTAATAATTCTCAATATTATATGATTCAACTATGTCACACTCAGTAGATTATACTTTAGTCCTTCAACACAACAAGCATTGTTACATCTAAGTTCATTCATTAGTGAGACATAACCTTTTCCCTTTATGCAACATGGTTTATTTCTTCCAAATGTCACACTACCACGATAATAATGTTCCACATGTTCAAATTTTGTTTTATCACTAGTCATATAATGTGAACAACCACTATCAATAATCTATGTATCATTTTAGCTAACATGAGAGATAAATGCTATTTTATCTCCTTCATCATCAAATTCAACTTTTACAACAATATGAACCTTTTTATCATCTTCATTGCTATCCGAATTTTTAGCCATAAAACAATATTTCTTACCTTTGTCCTTGTAGTCTTTTTAGTTTTTGAAATCCTTCTTGTCTTTGTACTTGTTGTGCATCTTTTCATCTTTGTTTTCTATGTTTTGACACCTTGCAACAATGTGTCCAACTTCTTCACAAGAGAAAAAAATTAGAGGAATCTTACCTTTATACTTTCCTTTGCCATTGGGATACCTTCTTACAAGCAATGCTTCAATGGCTTCAAGATCAAAGTTAGAACTATCTTCCTCTTCACTTTCAGATTGTTTTCTTTTGGATCTTTTATCTTTCTTCTTTATTGATACCATGGCTTCAAATGTAGACTCAAGATTGCAAGAACTAGGAGTATAATTATCATAGTTATATAGTTCAAATGTTGTCAATCCTCCCACTAGAGCATCCAAAGTTATATTGTTTTTTTGGATCACATCTCATCTCTTGAATAGAAGACACTTTGATTGCATAGATAGGAAGAAGCGTTCTAAGTACCTTTCTTACCACTATTACATCTTCAATTGTTCAAGTCTAGAGGCTTTGATTCTTTCAACATATTTTGCAATTTTTTCATCCTCTCTCATTTTCATCTCATCATACTATCTTTTATGACTTCCAATTTTGCCTCTCCTTACATTATCATCTCCTTGATAAATGACATTTATCTTGAACCACACTTCATAATTAGTTCCATAATCTTTGACCTCATCAAATTTAGCACATTTAAGAGATGAAAAAATATTAATCATCATGATATTATGACTCTTTTTCTCTACAATTTCTTCAACGGTCATATTTCTAGTAGGAGCCTTGTATTTAGCATCTAGATACTTTATCCCTAAATTGCCAATGGTTGCCAAGTGTAGCCTCATCAGTTATTTCCCTGCCTTGAAGTTAACTTTGTTCAACTTTGGGATCTCCCTTCTGTAAGACATCCTGATCTTAGCTTAGGTCCTTGAAACCTTTTCTACAAGCATCAAAAGCTCTAATACCAATTGTTGGAAACATATAAGAGGAGTAACTAAGAGGTAACGGATGAATCAATTACTACAAAAATAAATCACAGATTCCTTAGATGTCAATACAAATCAAAACTCTAATTAAATTGTATTCTACTATAACTCAAAAAACACACATGCACTCAGTTTACTCTAGCAAATACTATAACTCATCAATAATTAAATAGACTTGAATTTAATGTGATTAAATTTAAGAATAATCTAGTTTCATACACATAAAAGAAATAGCATGAACACAAGTGACACCAAGATTTAACATGGAAACCCACTTTGGCAAAACCCACCAATTGTAACTAGTTAATGATTTTCACTCTTTCGAAGTGAGCCCTATTAGAAGCCAACCCTGTTAAAGGTTACAAACCATGCTATTAGGTGTGACCTTGTTAAATGATTTAATCAACCTATTAGGAGTGGCCTTTTTAGAGGTCTTTAGACACTTCACTCTACAAATTCTACCTTTTTAGAGTATTTACAAATAACTATTAAGATGACTCTGTTAAGAGATTTATATCACTACCATAATGGTTAGAAAGTAAAAAATGAGATGACCTTATTTATAATGCAACTAAATTTCTGATTACAAATTTCAGTTTTGGCTTGAATACTTAATCCTTCCTGATCGAATGTATCTTTGTAAGTCAACAAGGATATTCTTCTTATGCTTCAAATTTACTTCCTCTAAGCATAATTGAAGCTTATGCTATGTTCCACACATTCAATTCTCAACATATGTATGTATGTATGTATGTATGTATATACATATATATGTGTGTACGTATATATGTATGTATATATGTAGATATGTATATACATATATATAAATTTGTGTCTGTATATATGTATGTATATATGTATATATGTATATCTATACATATATATTGATGCAGGAGCATCCAGAGGTATAAGGGCAATCCTGTGTCACCCAAAAAAAAATACTTAGACTTAGTTTCTATTTCATGTGTTTTCATTTTTGGATACCCATTTGGGTCAAATAAAGGTTCCAACTCTCACAGTTCCACTATTAGTGTTTGTGTAAATCTCGAAAAAATAGGAGTATGTAATTGAGTCATCATTTTGATGAATTAGGAGGTGTAAATTGGATAGATGAATGTAATTGTAATTTAGAGCATTCCAAAAAAAGAATTAGGTCAAAAGGCCCCACGGTTTGAAAGTTATTAAAATTTTTTGGGTTGTGGAGGCCTCCTAAGAATGCTTCAAAGTTAGAATAGGGGAATTAACTGACCTCAAAAAAGGCTGCAAAATGGGGGATGAGTGAAGCTAGTCCACATGGCTATAGAGAACTTTGAGAGCTTTCCAAAAATGTAAATGGTTCATCAATCAGAGCTACGGTTCAAAAGTTATGCCTCCTGGAAGTTTGATTACCGTTTCTGGATTCTTCTAGATTTGTGTCAACTTCTAACATAACTTTTGGAACCTTCTATTTGGTCGGTGGATGCCTACTAGCACTTTCTAGAATGTACTCCTAGTCCTTAACTCTTCGGGGTCTATTTAAGGAGATTTTTGGCATTGTAAAAGGTAGTTCAGAGTGGAGTTTGAGAGGAGGTATTGAAAGGAGAAATTATCTCCACATTTATGCTATTGTAAGCCTTAGGGCATGTTTTGAAGTTTATTTTCTCTGTACTAAATGTACTAGCTTATTTTTTAGTTAATACAATTTCCCTTTTCTGTTGTGTCCATTCTGTTCTTGGGTTCTATTCCAATCAAGTGGTATCAGAGTTAGTTTTCTTGAGTGTGTAGACAAAGCGCTAACTGTAAGGCAGTTTGCATCAGGACTGTGTGGTTATGGGTTTGAGTTAGAAGATGCCTCCATGAAGAGAGCATGGTGGAAGGACTAGAGATATTAATCTTGAGGAGGTTAGATCCCTCCAAAGGCAGGTACAAGCATTGCAGGAGGAGCTCCATAGAGGAGCAACTGTGGCTGCAGGTGATGAAAGTGAAGATGACAACGAAGAAGATGAAATGGGAATAGAAGGGGAATTTGATGGGGAAGTTCTAAATCATGCAGAGGAAAGGCTTTTTAGGGCCATTACTAAGTTTGGGAAAAGACTCACAATTGAAGTGGGTGTATTTTCAGGAAATCAAAAACCAGATGAGTTGATCGATTGGATCAATGAACTGGAAGAATACTTTGAGTATGAGGATATCAGGGACCCAGATAGGGTTAAGTTTACAAAGGAAAAACTAAAAGGCCATGCCAAAATTTGGTGGCAAGAGGTTCAATTGGAAAGAAACAGAAGAGGAAAGGAGAAGATCACAAGATGGGATCGCATGGTGGACAAATTGAAGAAGCAGTTCATTCATGTGGACTACGAGCTTGATTTGTTTAAGAAGATGCATTGGTAAAAGCAAGCAGGAAGATCAATCCAAGAATATATAGTGGAATTTTAATGACTCTTGATTAGAGTGGGGCATGCAGAAGCAAATAAGGAGAAGGTTTCTCGTTATATCAGTGGGTTGTGACCTAGCATCCAGGAGGAATTAAGTTTGGTAAGAATGACCAGCGTTGAAGAGGCATACCAGTTTTCCCTATGAGTTGAAGAGAAGCTAAATAAAAGGTTTGAAAGAAGAAAAAGAGGGAATGGTCAAAGATGAAGGGGAAGTGGTAGATCATCTGGGGGCCGCAATAAAACCCAAAAGAAAAATGAAGATGTGGGTACTAGCAGGAACCAGAGGAATGAGGGTTTCAACTGCTCCCATGATCAAGACTTTGGAAATCAGAGAGGAAGAGGTAGAGGACATGGACAAGGAAGAGGAGGCTTTTGTGGTACCTATTTCCATTGCAATGAAGAAGGTCATCATGCCTTTGAATTCCCTCAATGACAAGGAAGGATAGATAGGAGAGCTAAGGGCCTAGCTAGGGTTGCTCATCTGGATGAAGATGCACAATCATCACATTCAAAGTATGCAAAAAGAGGAGAGACCTTGGTAAATGAAAGAGTCCTACTAGGTGGTGAGATTGAACTAGGACAACAGAGGAGTTTTTTCCGTACCAGATGCAAGTGTGAGGATAAATGTTGTGACGCGATCATTGATGGTGGTAGCACTGATAACTTGGTATCAGAAGAGATGGTCTCTCAGCTAAAGCTCAAGAGGGAGAAACATCCCCAGCCCTATCAGATTGCTTGGGCAAAAGATGATCATAAGGTCCTGGTAAGTGAACAATGTTTAGTAAAATTTAAAATTGGGAGTTACCATGATGAAGTTCTCTGTGATATTATTTCGACGGATGTTTGCCATCTATTGTTGGGTAGAGCATGGTAGTTTGATAGACATGCAGTACATGATGGACATGCAAACACATACTCTCTGAAAAAGGATGGAGTTTGCCACAAATTGAAGGCCATGAAAAAGGAAGGTGAAAAGGTATGTAGCAGTGCTAGGATTTGTCTTGTTGATGAAAGGAAGTTTTTAGATGGCATGAAACATTAGCATATGTGCTATGCTTTGATTCCTAGGAAAGATAAAGAAGGTAGTAGTGAAATACCACTTGAAGTTTCAAATTTACTAGGGGAGTTTGGAGATATTATCTTTGATAATGTTCCAGATGGATTGCCACCAGTAAGGCAAATTAGTCATCAGATAGATCTAATTCCAGGAGCTAGTTTTCCTAGCAAGGCTGCTCACAGGATGACTCCTACTAAAATAGAGGAGCTAAATAGATAGGTTCAGGAGGTGTTGAGGAAGGGCTTGATTTGAGAGAGGCTGAGTCCATGTGTAGTACCTGCAGTACTCGCACCAAAGAAGGATGGAGAGTGGAGGATGTGTACAGATTCTTGAGCTATAAATAGGATAACCATCAAGTACCAGTTTCCTTTGCCAAGGATGGATGATCTTATGGACTGCTTGAGTGGAGCTCAGTACTTCACAAAGATAGATCTCAAGAGTGGCTATCATCAAATATGGATTCGAGAAGGAGATGAGTGGAAAACAACCTTCAAGACCAAGGAGGGTCTTTATGAGTGGTTAGTCATGCCCTTTGGATTGACGAACGCCCCAAGCACCTTCATGCGGCTCATGAATGAGGTACTTAAGAAGTTCTTGGGAAAAAATTTTATTGTCTATTTGGATGATATTTTAATTTTCAGCAAGACTTTGGAAGAACATTTACTGCATATTCGTAGTGTCCTTGTGTCATGCCCAAACTATGAGGGCAAGAACACAACAAAAAAAAATTTTGATTTAAAATTCAGCATGCTCTAAGTTTGAAAATGATTGTGCTTACAGTTTAAGTCAGTTTCTCTACATTACGTCTTAAGATTATAAACAAGAGGATGGTTATATAAATTAAGATTTGAAACTTTAGTTATAAGATTTATATCGATAAACTTATGTTCTTACATTAACTTTTAATAATAAGAAAATAATTATTTAAATGACAAAGCAAATGTATTCGAGTTTAGATTCATTGAGAATGTATAATCAAAATCAACTATAAAACTCTTAGACAATAATCAATTTACAACTAATCGATATTGAAAAGTCACTTTAAGGAAAAACAATTTAACTAGAATTAAAACATATATTATATATATATAATTTATTAACTTTAAACATTTCAACTATTTTAACATAAAAATTAACTATCTAATCTTACTAAATTGCATGATGATAGAACCTAAAATTTAGTATTAATTTATCATGATGCTTATATCAAAATTAACTTAACCTTGTAATTCAAATAAAATCACCATTCAAATACAAATTCGATTTATGCTAAATTAAGACTATGATTGCAACTAAACTATATTAAAAGATAAATTTATTTTTAAAAAAATACTAACTAAAAATAAAATCTAAACTATATTACATTAATATAAATTTGATACTAAGCTAACTTAATTCTAAACCTTAACTAAATCTAACTAAAATTACCTCCTAAAACTATAGATCAAAAACTAACTTATATTAGAACTAAAGTAAATATCCACTAACACCTATAACTTTAAACAAACCTACATAATCTTAAATTTAATTAAATTAATTAACCACTAAGTAAGTAAAACATAAACTAGCAATGAATTAATATTATTAAATAAAAAACTAAACTAAAAAAAATAAAAATAAAACTTAATACTCAACTAACCTACCTACTCTAACCACTAACCACCCATCCTACTATCCTACCAATCTCCCCATTCCCCACTTACTTGGGCGGATTCCCAAGTGGGGGTGCGCTGCCCCACGCTTGAAAGCGCAATCACCAGTGGGATACGCTGACACAAGTGTTGTCAGGTCTGTCCCCATCCCCTACGTAAGGCAGAGCCTGCCATGATCTAAGCGCAGGATAAAGAGGGGATAAAGCCTTCTAAAACCCCCCCCAATCACTTCAATGAATTTTGCACCAAACGATGACCTACGAAAGGGTTAAAAGGTGGGGTGACGTCACCCCAAGACCCATATTATGAAATTTATTAACATATTCCTTTCAAGCCCATCTCCAAAGGTAGGCACTAGTGCAGAATAGTTAATGCCAAAAGTTTTCTTGGTAAGTTTCAGGATATTTAGGATAGGAATACTTTTTTTTTTTTAAGTTTATTTAATGATGGTCTATTATTCTATTAGTCTGTAATAGAGTGAACTATATTAGTGATTTGCCATACAAATTCCAGAGGGATAAATGTGCTTCTAAAGGCCTCTTATATAAGCATTTTTGAACTTTACTTGTTGGCTTAGATCTTACTATGTAGCTTTATAGGATTGATGTTTTTAATTCATAATGATATTAATCTACCACCTTTTTATGCATTATGCTCAACAAAATCAACTATTGCAAGATCATCAAAATCTTCATCAATTTCTTATGAATTCCTGCTTAATAATTTTCATGAACCTCAGATGCTATGTATTTCAATGATACCTACATTACATGAAATAATCATCTACATATTCATTTAACTATCTATTATAACTAATGGAGCAAAATTGAAATAACATAGTGACGAAACTAGTCTTAAGGCAATTGAAACAATAAAGAGATCAAAATGATAATGCTCTATTCATTTTGATGGGAGTATCAAAACACACCACGTTCTTTCCTCTATCATGTTTTCATATTTAAGTTGGATATCTTGACATAATTCTTTCCTTCATGTTCTTGCAAATTCACTTTCAACACAACCTTACATAAACTAAATCATACCAAACTCAAGGAAATACCATACATTTACAATTTGAATCTTGCATAATTGGATATCATTGTTTCATCTTATCTTTGATACACATTCATATGACAACATAGAATACAAAAATTTTAAGAGAAGTAAAAGTTACTCAATCACTTATTTTATTATCAACCTGATTCAAGGGCTCAGCCGGGAAAGAACCAGGAAGAAAACCCGGCTTCGTTGCCATTTACAATAAGGTTTAAAATACAATTTACAATATGATCTCAATCCCAAATTTCAACAATTAAATCAAATTTTTTTTCCTCATGATCAAAATCAAGGAATTTGTAATGTTTTCTGAATCTCTTTTCAAGAACCATGGAGGAAACCAATAACTGATCAGGTGACAACCAAGCAGAACCAAAAGAACATCAAGCATGCATAATCATACATGGTTTACACAATAAGATTCATAATGAATCAAGACTAGGGAAAGGTGGATTCTTCCAACAGGAGAAGTCAAGCACAACACCCATTCAGATGCCCAATCGGGGCTAATCACCAAGAACTTCCGGTCTTCCATTTAAACTTGCCATACTCATACTAGGTTCGTGCTGATGGGTAAGGGCCCATAACACCCTACCCTTTATCCCTCTTCTCATCCTGAGAAGAGACTCTACACAGGTTGGAGTCCAACTAAACAGACCTTTCCCAAAATTGGTCACTTCTGCCCTCTCCAAGGGTGAGTAATACCAAAACACCCATATAAGGAAAACTCAAAAAAAATGCAAACATAAACATGGAAGGAAAACAACCAAAAAGACATGGTTTCCAAATCTTCCCACATACCCACAACCATACAATAGTGAAGCAACAACAAGATAACATGAACATGAAACCAAACATAAAATCTGAATAAGGGAGATGAGAATTTCCTACCTTCACAAAGAGGTAATGGCAATGAACAAGTTTGAGTAGAGTATCCCTTTCCTTCCTTCAACCTTCAAGCATTCCTCCCTAAATGTAGAGATTGGGTAACCCCCCACTAGTCCAAGGAAGGTCTCCAAATAAGCCTCCAACTCAACCACCCAAAAGGAGCAATAACTATTTTCACCCACTAGCCACCCTAGAAACTCCCAACTCAACGTACACTATGGTTAAACCCCAAGTGGAGATGAGGTGAGGTAACTCAAGATACCCATGATCAATTTTTGCACAAAAGCAAAAAGGGACTTTTTGAGTGCCCTCAAAAGTCAAAGCTAGGGGCTTAGGGGTTGGAAAAGACCCCTAACCCATACCCATACCCTTTTGTTAGAATAAAAACATGTTAAAAGCCTTAGAAAAGAGGTTTAGAGACAAAATAAAATCTAGGAATAAGATAGGTCCATCTAACTACTCTATCTTGTAATTTAAGCACTAATCCGAAATAAGGGATGACTAACCTTGATTAAGAACCTAATAGAAAACTGACACTAACTTAAACCAACTTTGTCCCAAGGTTAAACACTTAACCCCACACAACACACCAAAGCACATAAACATTTTTACGAGTGTCAAGCAACACTGAAAGAACATAATTATGAACATTAACATTAACTGAACAAGGAAGATGCATACATACATCTCACAATACAAGTACATGAATTATGAACAATAAGGTTTCCAAAATTTAGCACATGGAGATCAGTTCTGTTCCTCTGTAGGGTTTCTCGGCTAAATATCTGCACACTCATTCCACACATCAGTAGTCCTGTAAAATCACATGTTCATAAATGTATACGTATTCAGAATTCACATAAATTAAAACATACATCAATAAGGGTTTCTTCATCCTACTTAATTCTTAACCATTTAAAATATCTTAAATCAAAGCCTTGATCCTACCTTTACTGATTTCATCAACATACATACACATGAAACATTATATGACAATCATCAAATATATCTGAAAATAACATCACACAACATGAAATAATAAAATATGTTCTAAGCATCAGATAATGTCTCGACATCTCGAGTCGTGAATAACAAAATAAGGGTAATGTATCACTATGCTACGATGGGTCGGGGCGAGGCCTCACACCTTGAAAGGCTAAGGGAAGAGAAACTGTTAATTAATCTAAACAAGTGTATCTTTGCAAAAAGGGAGTTAGTCTATTTGGGGTTTGTTATATCACCCGAAGGTCTCAAAATGGATCCAGAGAAGGTAAAAGCCATCTTGGAATGGCCTACTCAAAGGTCTACTACTGAGGTAAGATCATTTCATGGTCTGGTTAGTTTTTATAGGAAGTTTATTAAGAATTTCAGTGGCATATGTGCACCCCTAACTGATACAATAAGAGGGGATAGAAAAGAGTTCAAATGGATTGCAGTAGCTGCGAGAAGTTTTGAATTGCTGAAGAAGAAGGTTATAGAACAACCTATGTTGGCACTTCCATATTTTAGAAAAGTGTTCCAGGTGGATTGTGATGCTAGTGGCAGCACTATTGGGGCTGTATTAAGCCAAGAAGGTAAGCATATTGCATATTTTAGTGAAAAATTGAATGATGCAAAGAAGAAGTATTCTATTTATGATCAAGAGTTCTATGCAATAGTTTAGGCTTTAAAGAAATGGAGGCATTATTTATTGCCAAAGAAATTTGTTTTGTATATTGATCATCAGGCATTAAAGTACCTAAATAGCCAAGGTAAATTGAATCAGAGGCATATGAAGTGGGTAGAGTTCTTGCAGAGCTATACATTTGTGTTGAAGCATAGAAGTGGAAAATATAACAGGGTTGCAGATGCACTAAGTAGGAGATAGTTGTTGCTTATAGTAATGTAGGTTGAAGTAGTTGGGTTTTATGAACTAAAGAAATTGTACCCCGAGGATCCTAATTTTTCTGAATCATGGAAAGCTTGTAAAGAATCTATTATTGTAGATAGAACCAAGTGGTTAGACTATTTGATTCAGGATGGCATGTTGTTCAAGGGCAGTCAATTGTGCATTCCAAGGAGTTCCATGAGGAAAAATCTGATTAAGGAGAAACATAGTGGAGGGATGGCAGGACATTTTGGTCGAGATAAGACCACTGCCATTCTGAGAGAACATTATTTTTGGCCTCAAATTTCACAGGATGTGAAGAAGTTTGTACAGAGTTGCCAGGTTTGTCAAGTTGCCAAGGGGTTTAGTCACAATACTAGCCTATATCAGCCATTGCCTATTCCATCAAGGCCATGGGAGGACATAAGTATGAATTTTGTTCTTGGATTACCAAGGACACAAAGGGGTAATGACTCATTATTCGTGGTGGTTGATAGGTTCTCCAAAATGGCACATTTCATTCCATGCTACAAAACTCATGATGTTGTCCATATTGCAGACTTGTTTTTCAAAGAGGTGGTAAGACTACATGGTCTTCCAAGGAGCATAGTTTCTAACAGAGATACTAAATTTTTGGGGTATTTCTGGAGGACATTGTGGAAAAGTTAAGAACCGACTTGAAATTCAGTTCCATGTATCACCCACAAACTGATGGCCAAACAGAAGTGGTAAATAGAAGTTTCGGCAATTTGCTGAGATGTTTAGTTGGGGATAAGCCCAAGGGATGGGATTTGATTCTACCACAAGAAAAGTTTTCTTACAATAACTCTATAAATAGGAGTACTAGAAAATCACCATTCCAAATTGTATATGGGAATAGCCCAAGGACTGCACCAAAATTGAGGAAGATAGAACAAGGGGAGAGGACAAGTGCTGAAGCTGAGGAATTTGCTGAACATATCAAGCATCTACATGAGGAGGTTCAAGCACACATTACCAAGATGAATCAAGAGTATAAAGCTAGGGCTGATCAAAGGAGAAGACATAAGGAATTACAACTAGGGAATCTAGTCATGGTGCACTTACAGAAAGAAAGATTTCCAGCAGGTACTTACAACAAGCTGAAAATGAAGAAATTTGGCCCCTGCAAAATTTTGAAGAAACATGACTCAGGAAATGCATATGAAGTGGAGCTGCCAGATGGTATTCACATTTCTCCCATTTTCAACATTGCAGATTTAAAAGAGTATCATGATGATGGTGCAGATGAGGGGCTGGTTTTAGAGACATGTGTAATTCTTGCTTCTAAGAAGGAGGAGATAGAAGACATTCTAGATCATTGTGTGTGTAGGAGTACTAGAAATAGGTAGTATGAAGAGTATTTGGTCAAATGGAAAGGACGATCGATCGAGGACTCAACTTGGATTTCAGCAGCTGAGGTTTCCCATTTGGGATTTCCTCTACCATTCATAAAGTGACAGGGTCACTTTTCAATCTACCCTGGGTGTGTGATGCAGGAGCATCCAGAGGTATAAGGGCAATCCTATGTCACCCAAAAACATATACTTAGACTTAGTTTTTGTTTCATGTGTTTTCATTTTTGGATACCCATTTGGGTCAAATAAAGGTCCCAACTCTCACAGTTCCACTATCAGTTTTTGTGTAAATCCCAAAAAAATAGGAGTATGTAATTGAGTCATCATTTTGGTGAACTAGGAGGTGTAAATTGGCTAGATGAATGTAATTGTAATTTAGAGCATTCTAGAAAAAGAATCAGGTCAAAAGGTCCCACGGTTTGAAAGTTATTGCAATTTTTCGGGTTGTGGAGGCCTCTTAAGAATGCTTCAAAGTTATATTAGGGGCATTAAATGACCTCAAAAAGGGCCAAAAAATGGGTACAAGCAAAGCTAGTCCATAGGGCTATAGAGCGCTATGAGAGCTTTCCGAAAATATAAACAGTTTGTCAATCAGAGCTACGGTTCAAAAGTTATGCCTCCCAGAAGTTCGATTACCGTTTCTAGATTCTTCTAAATTTGCGTCGACTTCTAACGCAGCTTTTGGAACATTTTATTTGCTCAGTGGATGCCTACTAGCACTTTCTAGAATGTACTCCTAGTCCTTAACCCTCTGGGGTCTATTTAGGGAGATTTCTGGCATTGTAAAGGGCAGTTCAGAGTGGAGTTTGAGAGGAGGTATTGAAAGGAGAAATTATCTCCACATTTATGCTATTGTAAGCCTTAGGGCATGTTTTGAAATTTATTTTCTTTGTACTGAATGTACTAGCTTATTTTTCAGTTAATGCAATTTCCCTTTTTTGTTGTGTTCATTTTTCTCTTGGGTTGTGTTCCCATCAAGTGGTATCAAAGTTGGTTTTCCTAAGTGTGTAGACAGAGTGCTGACTGTGAGGCAGTTTGCACTAGGACTGTGTGGTTGTGGGATCAAGTTAGAAGATGCCTCCATAAAGAGAGCATGGCAGAAGGGCCAACGCTATTACTCCTAAAGAGGTTAGAGCCCTCCAAAGGTAGGTACAAGCATTGCAGGAGGAGCTCCGTAGAGGAGCAACTGCGGCTGCAGGTGATGAAAGTGAAGATGACAACAAAGAAGATGAAATGGGACCGGAAGGGTAATTTGATGGGGAAGTTCTAAATCATGCAGAGGAAAGGCTTTTTAGGGCCATTACTAAGTTTGGCAAAAGACCCACAATTGAAGTGGGTGTATTTTCAGGAAATCTGAAACCAGATGAGTTGATCAATTGGATCAATGAACTGGAAGAATACTTTGATTATGAGGATATCAAGGACCTAGATAGGGTTAAGTTTGCAAAGGCCAAACTAAAAGGCCATGCCAAAATCTAGTGGCAAGAGGTTCAATTGGAAGGAAATAGAAGAGGAAAGGAGAAGATCACAAGATGGGATCGCATGGTGGACAAATTGAAGAAGCAGTTCATTCATGTGGACTACGAGCTTGATTTGTTTAAGAAGATGCATGGGTTAAAGAAAGCAGGAAGATGAGTCCAAGAATATACAGAGGAATTTTACTGACTCTTGATGAGAGCAGGGCATGTAGAAGCAAATAAGGAGAATTTTGCTTGTTATATCAGTGGGTTGCGGCCTAGCATCCAGGAGGAATTAAGTCTGGTAAGAATGACCAGCATTGAAGAGGCATACCAATTTTCCGTATGAGTTGAAGAGAAGCTGAATAAAAGGTTTGAAGGATGACAAAGAGGGCACGGTCAAGGAGGAAGGGGAAGCGGTAGATCATCTGGAGGCTGCAATGAAACCCAAAAGAAAAATGAAGATGTGGGTACTAGCAAGAACAAGAGGAATGAGCGTTTCAACCACTCCCATGATCAAGACTTTGGAAATCAGAGAGGAAAAGGTAGAGGACATGGACAAGGAAGAGGAGGCTTCCATGGTACCTATTTCCATTGTAATGAAGAAGGTCATCGTGCCTTTGAATGCCCTCAACGACAAGGACAGATAGGAGAGCTGAGGGCCTAGCTAGGGTTGCTCATGTGGATGAAGACACACAATCATCACATTCATAGGATGCAAAAAGAGGAGAGACCTTGGTAAATGAAAGAGTCCTAATAAGTGGTGAGATTGAACTAGGAAAACGGAGGAGTTTGTTCCATACCAGATGCAAGTGTGAGGATAAATGTTGTGATGTGATCATTGATGGTGGTAGCACTGATAACTTGGTATCAGAAGAGATGGTCTCTCAGCTAAAGCTCAAGAGGGAGAAACATCCCCAGTCCTATTAGATTGCTTGGGCAAAAGATGATCATAAGGTCTTGGTAAGTGAACAATGTTTAGTAAAATTTAAAATTGGGAGTTACCATGATGAAGTTCTCTGTGATATTATTCTGACGGATGTTTGCCATCTATTGTTGGGTAGAGCATGGTAGTTTGATAGACATGCAGTACATGATGGACATGCAAACACATACTCTCTGACAAAGGATGGAGTTCACCACAAATTGAAGGCCATGAAAAAGGAAGGTGAAAAGGTATGTAGCAGTGCTAGGATTTTTCTTGTTGATGAAAGGAAGTTTTTAGATGGCATGAAACATTAGCATATGTGCTATGCTTTGATTCCTAGGAAAGATAAAGAAGGTAGTAGTGAAATACCACTTGAAGTTTTAGATTTACTAGGGGAGTTTGGAGATATTATCTCTGATAATATTCCAGATGGATTGCCACCAGTAAGGCAAATCAGTCATCAAATAGATCTGATTCCAGGAGCTAGTTTGCCTAGCAAGGCTGCTCACAGGATGACTCCTACTGAAATAGAGGAGCTAAATAGATAGGTTCAAGAGGTGTTGAGGAAGGGCTTGATTTGAGAGAGGTTGAGTCCATGTGCAGTACCTGCAGTACTCGCACCAAAGAAGGATGGAGAGTGGAGGATGTGTATATCTTCTTGAGCTATAAATAGGATAACCATCAAGTACCAATTTCCTTTGCCAAGGATGGATGATCTTATGGACTACTTGAGTGGAGCTCAGTACTTCACAAAGATAGATCTCAAGAGTGGCTATCATCAGATATAGATATGAGAAGGAGATGAGTGGAAAATAACCTTCAAGACCAAGGAGGGTCTTTATGAGTGGTTAGTCATGCCCTTTGGATTGACGAACGCCCCAAGTACCTTCATGCGGCTCATGAATGAGGTACTTAAGAAGTTCTTGGGAAAATTTGTTATTGTCTATTGGGATGATATTTTAATTTTCAGCAAGACTTTGGAAGAACATTTACTGCATATTCGTAGTGTCCTTGAAAGGTTAAGGGAAGAGAAACTGTTAATTAATCTGAAGAAGTGTATCGTTGCAAAAAGGGAGTTAGTCTATTTGGGGTTTTTTATATCACCCGAAGGTCTCAAAATGGATCCAAAGAAGGTAAAAGCCATCTTGGAATGGTCTACTACTGAGGTAAGATCATTTCATGGTCTGGTTATTTTTTACTAGAAGTTTATTAAGAATTTCAGTGGCATATGTGCACCCCTAACAGATACAATAAGAGGGGATAGAAAAGAGTTCAAATTGACTACAGTAGCTGCGAGAAGTTTTGAATTGTTGAAGAAGAAGGTGATAGAACAGCCTATGTTGGCACTTCCAGATTTTAGAAAAGTGTTCCAGGTGGATTGTGATGCTAGTGGCAGTGCTATTAGAGTTGTATTAAGCCAAGAAGGTAAGCCTATTGCATATTTTAGTGAAAAATTGAATGATGCAAAGAAGAAGTATTCTATTTATGATCAATAGTTCTATGCAATAGTTCAGGCCTTAAAGAAATGGAGGCATTATTTATTGCCAAAGGAATTTGTTTTGTATACTGATCATTAGGTATTACAGTACCTAAATAGCCAAGGTAAATTGAATTAGAGGCATATGATGTGGGTAGAGTTCTTGCAGAGCTATACATTTGTGTTGAAGCATAGAAGTGGAAAATCTAACAAGGCTACAGATGCACTAAGTAGGAGACAGTTGTTGCTTACAGTAATGCAGGTTGAAGTAGTTGGATTTTATGAACTCAAGAAATTGTACCCCGAGGATCTTGATTTTGTTGAAGCATGGAAAGCTTGTAAAGAACCTATTTTTATAGATATAACCAAGTGGTTAGACTATTTGATTCAGGATGGCATGTTGTTCAAGGGTAGTCAATTGTGCATTCCAAGGAGTTCCATGAGGAAAAATCTGATTAAGGAGAAACATAGTGGAGGGATGGCAGGACATTTTGGTCGAGATAAGACCATTTCCATTCTTAGAGAACATTATTTTTGGCCTCAAATTTCACAAAATGTGAAGAAGTTTGTATAGAGTTGCCAGGTTTGTCAAGTTGCCAAGGGGTTTAGTCACAATACTGGCCTATATCAGCCATTTCCTATTCCATCAAGGCCATGGGAGGACATAAGTATGGATTTTTTTCTTGGATTGCCAAGGACACAAAGGGGTAATGACTCAGTATTCGTGGTGGTTGATAGGTTCTCCAAAATGGAACATTTCTTTCCATGCCACAAAACTCATGATATTGTCGATATTGCAGACTTGTTTTTCAAAGAGGTGGTAAGACTACATGGTCTTCCAAGGAGCATAGTTTCTAATAGAGATACAAAATTTGTGGGGTATTTCTGGAGGACATTGTGAAAAAAGTTAAGAACTGACTTGAAATTCAGTTCCATGCATCACCCACAAACTGATGGCCAAACAAAAGTGGTAAATAGAAGTCTAGGCAATTTGCTGAGATGTTTAGTTTGGGATAAGCCCAAGGGATGGGATTTGATTCTACCACAAGCAGAGTTTGTTTACAATAACTCTATAAATAGGAGTACTAGAAAATCACCATTCCAAATTGTATATGGGAATAGCCCAAGGACTGCACCAGAATTGAGGAAGATAGAACAAGGGGAGAGGACAAGTGCAAAAGCTGAAGAATTTGTTGAACATATCAAGCATTTACATGAGGAGGTTCAAGCACACGTTACCAAGATGAATCAAGAGTATAAAGCTAGGGCTGATCAAAGGAGAAGACATAAGGAATTCCAAGTAGGGGATCTAGTCATCATGTAGTTATGAAAAGAAAGATTTCCAGTCGGTACTTACAACAAGCTGAAAATGAAGAAATTTGGCCCCTGCACAATTTTGAAGAAACATGACTCAGGAAATGCATATGAAGTGGAGTTGCCAGATGGTATTCACATTTCTCCCATTTTCAACATTGCAGATTTAACAGAGTATCATGATGATGGTGCAGTTGAGGAGATGGTGTTAGAGCCATGTCCGATTCCTACTTCTAAGAAGGAGGAGATAGAAGACATTCTAGATCATCATGTGGGTAGGAGTACTAGAAACAGGTGGTATGAAGAGTATTTGGTCAAATGGAAAGGATGGCCAATTGAGGACTCAACTTGGATTTCAGCAGCTGAGGTTTCCCATTTGGGATTTCCTCTAACATTCATAAAGTGATAGGGTCACTTTTCAATCTACCCTAGGTGTCTGATGCAGGAGCATCCAAAGGTATAAGGGCAATCCTGTGTCACCCAAAAAAATATACTTAGACTTAGTTTCTATTTCATGTGTTTTCATTTTTGGATACCCATTTGGGTCAAATAAAGGTTCCAACTCTCACAGTTTCACTATCAGTGTTCGTGTAAATCCTAAAAAAATAGGAGTATGTAATTGAGTCATCATTTTGGTGAACTAGGAGGTGTAAATTGGCTAGATGAATGTAATTGTAATTTAGAGCATTCTAGAAAAAGAATCAGGTCAAAAGGCCCCACGGTTTGAAAGTTATTGTAATTTTTCAGGTTGTGGAGGCCTCCTAAGAATGCTTCAAAGTCAGATTAGGGTCATTAAATGACCTTGAAAAGGGCCAAAAAATGGGGGACAAGCAAAGCTAGTCCATAGGGCTATAGAGCACTTTGAGAGCTTTTTGAAAATATAAACGATTCGTCAATTGAAGCTACGGTTCAAAATTTATGCCTCCCAAAAGTTTGGTTACCATTTCTGGATTCTTCTAGATTTGCGTTGACTTCTAATGCAGCTTCTGGAACCTTCTATTTGGTCGATGGATGCCTACTAGCACTTTCTAGAATGTACTCCTAGTCCTTAACCCTTCGGAGTCTATTTAAGGAGATTTCTGGTATTGTAAAAGGCAGTTCAGAGTGGAGTTTGAGAGGAGGTACTAAAAGGAGAAATTATCTCCACATTTATGCTATTGTAAGCCTTGGCACATGTTTTGAAGTTTATTTTCTTTGTACTGAATGTACTAGCTTATTTTTTAGTTAATACAATTTCCCTTTTCTGTTGTGTCCATTCCGTTCTTGGGTTGTGTTCCCATCAAGTGGTATCAGAGTTGGTTTTCCTAAGTGTGTAGACAGAGTGCTGACTATGAGGCAGTTTGCACCAAGACTGTGTGGTTGTGGGTTTGAGTTAGAAGATGCCTCCATGAAGAGAGCATGGTAGAAGGGCCAGAGGTATTAATCCTACGGAGGTTAGAGCCCTCCAAACGTAGGTACAAGCATTGCAGGAGGAGCTCTGTAGAGGAGCAACTGTGGCCGCAGGTGATGAAAGTGAAGATGACAATGAAGAAGATGAAATGGGACTAGAAGGGGAATTTGATAGGGAAGTTCTGAATCATGCAAAGGAAGGGCTTTTTAGGGGCATTACTAAGTTTGGGAAAAGACCCACAATTGAAGTGGGTGTATTTTCAGGAAATCTGAAACCAGATGAGTTGATCGATTGGATCAATGAACTGGAAGAATACTTTGAGTATGAGGATATTAAGGACCCAGATAGGGTTAAGTTTGCAAAGGCCAAAGTAAAAGGCCATGCCAAAATTTGGTGGCAAGAGGTTTAGTTGGAAAGAAATAGAAGAGGAAAGGAGAAGATCGCAAGATGAGATCGCATGGTGGACAAATTGAAGAAGCAGTTCATTCCTATGGACTACGAGCTTGATTTGTTTAAGAAGATGCATGGGTTAAAGCAAGTAGGAAGATCAGTCCAAGAATATACAGAAGAATTTTATTGACTCTTTATTAGAGTGAGGCATGTAGAAGCAAATCTCATTATATCAGTGGGTTGTGAGCTAGCTAGTCCATAGGGCTATAGAGCGCTTCGAGAGCTTTTTGAAAATATAATCAGTTCGTCAATCGGAGCTATGGTTCAAAAGTTACGCCTCCCAAAAGTTTGATTACCATTTTTGGATTCTTCTAGATTTGCGTCGACTTCTAACGTATTTTCTGGAATCTTCTATTTGGTCAGTGGATGCCTACTAGCACTTTCTATAATGTACTCCTAGTCCTTAACCCTTTGAGGTCTATTTAAGGAGATTTCTAGCATTGTAAAAGGTAGTTCGAAGTGGAGTTTGAGAGGAGGTACTGAAAGGAGAAATTATCTCCACATTTATGCTATTGTAAGCCTTAGGGCATGTTTTGAAGTTTATTTTCTCTATACTGAATGTACTAGCTTATTTTTTAGTTAATACAATTTTCCTTTTCTATTGTGTCCATTTCGTTCTTGGGTTGTGTTCCCATCATATATATATATATATATACATACATACATACATACATACATACATACATACATACATACATACATACATACATACATACATACATATATATATATATATATATATATATATATATATCTTCTACATTGTCAAGTCAACTTGAATACAACTTAAAATATTTAATATTCATCTTCTCAGTCGGTTAGTACCAACAACTAAATCAATTGAGCTCAATATGTCAAAACAAGAAAATTGTTCATTAGCTAAACATGCCTACACTAACTCTTAAATGGTTTTCTTGTGTTAACCAAGTAAACTTGGTTAACACTGCATATTCACAAAGTTTCTTTGGTAATAGAGTGAACTCAGTTAACACTACATATTCAAAAAGTTTCTTTGGTAACTAAGTGAAATCAGTTAACATTGCATATTCACAAAGTTTCTTTGGTAACTAAGTGAACTTGGTTAACACTAATTCCATCCAACATTTTCTTCATTAATTGAGTTAACACTCAACTTCTATAAACTTTCTTTGATGATCAAGTGAACTTGGTAGACACTATCTTGTGAACTAGGTAAACTTTGGAATGCTCGACAGACACAAGAAATTATCTTCACCACTTGAGTGAGCTTGGCATACAATGACTAGCAATGATATGATTTTTTTTTTTTAACATTAAAGACAATATGCAATTAATCTGTTGTTTTCAACAATTTATTGCAAATCATAGGATTTTAGGTTTGTTGTAACGATGGATTATTGGAAGATTTTGGGCATTTGAAATTATTTCTCAATTTATTTTTGTTAATATTTCATTTAAATGAGGATTTTATGGAGGAGGTGACATTAATGGCCTTTTAGGAAAAAATAGACATCACCATTGGATCTGGATTGGCCTTTCCATAGGTATTGATATATAATTTACCCTTGTTTGGTTATGTTGAGAGAAAATGAGAAAGTCCTTTAGTTGTAGTTCATAATGATAATCATGTTTAATCCTGTTGAAATTTACATCATCAAAATTAAAAGGAATAGTTCATATGAGAAAATAGATTAATCTTGTTAGAACAACTATAACTTTCATTCAGGATGTCGAATTTTGGTTTCTCATAATTGTTGGAAAGCTAATTTAAAACATTATAGTTTGGTATTGGTTTGATTTTTTAATTCTAACATTTTATTATCTTTTAGTAGCCTAAAAGTTAGACATTCTTTATTGTATAGATTTGGGAATATTAGATTTTGAATTTTGAATAGTCAATAAAAAAATCTTGTTGAGATCTAAATGTTGGTTTAGATTTAGTGCAAGTTTAAAATGGTTTATTTTGTGAGATAGTGATCAAACAAGTTTATGATTTACATTGACTATGTTAATTTTGTGAGTTTATGGTGTATGTTTGGAGATTTGATTTTGATGTCATTATATACTTAGTATGTATTTTAGATTGGACTCATGATGATATGGTTGTCAATGTTTGATTTGGATATGTATGATGACTTGTTTTGTCTACAAGTTATGTAGTGTTGTAAGTGGTCTATACTTACATGTTGCATTTATGGCTTGCATATAAGTTTTTATTTCTCATTGATCTTTCATTATTGATTCTTATTGAGATTGGTGGCTTGGATTTGAGTTCCATATGCCCTTGGTCACATGATTTTATAATTTTGTCTTCATGCAAAGGGGATAAAATGTTGCTACTATGTACAGTCATGGTGGAGGATCATAGTTGACTATTTTTGTGTTAGCAAGTTCAATACTTTGAGGGTTAGATGCTATGGATTTCGATATGAAATGATTGGATATAAAAGTACTTAATTGATATTTATAGGCTTAGATTCCTAATTTAGTTGTGGAGATATATTATCTTCCTATTAAGGATCATGGTTATTTGATTTTAAGTAAGGAGCTCATGATGTGCAATTTGAGTTATTTGATGGTTCATTTGTTGGTTGATTCTCATGTTTAGAGGATGCTTTTTATCATTATGTAATGGATAAATTGGATATATAATTTATTGGGAGATTATTATATTGATGATGTGACAAAGAAAGATTGGTTTTTTGTTCTATTTGTATCTTCTTGGTTTGAAGATCTTGGTTTCACTTAGTGCTAGATGAAACCAAAGAATTGACTCTAAAAGACTATCAAATGAAGGAGGTCATATCAAGAAAGCCCACAATGGATATGAACAAGGTCTTGATCATTATAGACCTCAAGAAAGTGTTCAAATATATGTGCCAAGATGAGTAAGAGCTAATAATGTTGCTAAAGTAGAAAGAACTACTCAGAGGATACCTAAATGAGATGGTGAGAGCCATAGACCTAGATAATCTTGAAACCACTCTTAGAGATGCACTTGAAAGAAAATAGGAAGGGCCATATATGGATTTTTGGATACATGTCACCAATGGCATCACAATTTTAAGAAGGGAGTGGAAATCATATAGGGAAATTTGAACATGTTAACAACATCCAAATTAATTCTAACAAGTTGGTTTCCATTATAAACCAATATTTTTGGCTAATGGATGAAGCGTTTACTTTAAATAATGATCTACAAGCACTCAAATCTATAAAGGAGAAAAGGTACTTGTTAGTAATGGAGATATACTCAGTAGAGGCTCTAGATAAACTAGAGGATTGCATAGAAAATATATCATTGGGGAATTAAGTCATGGAGGGGTTGCATGAAGGAATCCAATAGATAAAGAATAAAGCTCAAGATAATTTTTTTGAAGCAGATATGTAATATAACACCACTAGCCTTGAGATTTTTGAAGATGAGTCGAAGACCAAGCTTTCCTCAATGAAAATAGGAGTTCAACAATTTAGAGATACACTTGAGAATGACTCATTTGAAGATGATGTATGACAAGAATTCAAAATTGAAGAAGCATTGTTGGAACTAGTCACCAAGCTTGAGGATCTTGTAGATATAAAAATAGAAGTAAGAAACTACTGGCAATTAGTTAATAATTAGTATGATTCATTATATTTATTGGAGGCTAGAGAAGTAGTAGAGATAATAGAGAATTTCAAAAGTGATCATTGAGACAACATTTTGGTATAAAGGGGAAGAAAAACCAGATACTAAAAATTCAATTTTGACACTTAAAAGATTTTTAAGATTTTTGGGTCTTGTCATCAAGGTGCGAAGGTGCACTTTTCTTAGAGGTGCAGTGAAATTTTTGAAGAGAATTATTGCACTAATAGTTAATCGGTAGTTGCTATTTTAGAGAATTCCATGCATTGGAAACACATTTTGACAGTAGTTTAACTCCTAGAAACACCTAGAGAAGGTTGAGCTTCCATTTTTAACAGCTCCTAGAGAATCCTAGATCATCTCATGGCTTCTATCTTCTTATCTTCTCATTCTTTTATCCTTTTAAGTAATGTAAAGGATCATGCACCCATTAATTAATATAAATAGGGTGGAGACCTACTTAGCACCATTTGGAGTGTTAGTTTGTATATAATGAGGTTTGTTTTATTAGTTTTTAGCATCATTTCAAATTAAAAGAGCTATCACTCCTAACATAAAGGGAGGAGATGATTTATTTTAAATATATGGATGTAATATGTTCTGACACATTATTTGGATGCAATAATATATCTTATTTCTACTCTCATTTTCAGCATAGTTATTCTTGTCAGAGTGTATTATTTTTGTGAATACATGTTCATGAATAATAATGGAGCCAATGGTTTTATTCTGTCGTTATGAATGTGTGATCTTTTCATTTTCATGTTTTCCTTGTGTTAAGAAATTTCATTGTGATGATGAATTGTAGAAAGGATCATCTTTGTTTTTGCATAACATTTTGTCTGATGTGAGTGCACTTTTTGTGGCCTCGTGATTTGATGAAACATGAAACATCTTTTGGTTATTATTGAAGTTCCCATCAATGATTGCATTAATGGAGTTGAGGAAGTGTTTCTTCTAATTTTATTGGTATCCTACCAAAATCCTTTTGATAATTTAATTCATAAACATGTGGTTACTTTGACTTGTGTATGTTAGGAATTTCCTTTTCAATAAATTTTTTAAAGCTCTTGTTAATCTATCTTTTTTATTTTCTATTCAAACACTTGGTTAAAATAGAAATTCATATACTTGCATTGATTAATTGTGTATTGTCTTTGATGTTACAAAAAAATTTCATATCATTGCCAGTAAGTGTATGTTGAGCTCACTAAGGCATTGAAGATGGTTTCTCATGTCTATCGAGCATTCCAAAGTTTTCCTAGTTTAAAAGATAGTGTCTATCAAGTTCACTTGGGTGACAAAGAAAATTTTGTAGAAGTTGAATGTTAACCAAGCTCACTCAGTTAATGAAGAACATGTTGGATGGAACCAATGTTGAAAGAGATCACTTGGCTACCAAAGGAACTTTGTGAACATGCAGTTTTAACTAAGTTCACTTGGTTAACATAGGAAAATTACCTTGAGTTAGTATCTACCGAGTAGGGTCCACTAATGAAGGATTTTCTTCGTTTGGAATATTAAGTTCAATTGAATTGTTTGTTGGTTCTAGGAAAATAAGGAGATGAATAATAATTATTCTAAGTTGTATTCAAGCCAAGTTGGCAATGTGTAAGATATAAATATCAGGTCAAGTTGAGATTGAATGTGTGAAACATAAATTGAAGATTTGATGATGCATAGAGGAAACAAATTAGAAGGATAAGAAAAATATCCTTGTTGAGATGTAAAGATACAATCAATTAGGAAGGATAAGGTATAAAAACCAAAATTGAGATCCATAATTAGAAATTTAGTTGCATTAGAAATTACGTCATCTCATTGTTACTTTCTGCCCATTTTAGTAGTGATCTAAATCTCTTAACATAGTTGGCTTAATAACTATTTCTAATCCTCTAACAAGGTGATATTTCTACTTAAATGTCTAAACACCTCTAACAAGGCCACTCCTAATAGGGTGGTTAAATCCTCTAATAGGGTCACAGCCAATATTGTGTTTTGTAACCTTTAATAAGGTTTGCTCCTAATAGGGCTCACTTCAAAAGAGTGAAAATCAGTAAACTAGTTACAATTGGTAGTTTTTCTCAAATTGGATTTCCACATTAAACCTTGGTGTCAATTGTGTTCATGCTATTTATTTTATGTTTATGTAACCAATTTAAATTAATTGATCAATCAAAAATGGTATTTTTTGATTTTCATGTAAAGCATTAGCCAAGTTATTTCAGTGTTTACCAAGTTACAACATTTTTTCTGTGTGTTTGTTGAGTTACAATAGAGTTAAATTTTCATAGATTTTTTATTTGTATCGACATCCAAGTGATCTAGGATTTAGTTTTGTGGTAACTAATTCACCCCTCTCCTCTCAAGTAGTCCTCTTATATTTCTAACAATTGGTTTCAAAGCTTTTGGTGCTTGTAGAAAAGGTTTCAAGGACCTAAGCTAAAGATCAGTCTATCTTACAAAAGAGAGATTCCCAACTTGAACCGAGACACCTTTACACCATTGCAAGGACTTACGAGGTTACATTACTATCAATGATTTAAGTTGTAAATATCTTGATAGTAAATACATGACTCCTAATCGAACATTATTAGTTGAAAAAATTGCTGAAAAGAAAAACCATAACATCATGATGATTAACATTGCATTTTCTCTTAATTATGCTTAATTTGATTAAACCAAAAGTTGCACTACAGCTTATGATATGTGGATCAAAATGAAATCCATCTATGGAGGAGATGATAATGTAAGAAGAGATAAAGATCAATGTCTTAGATGATAATTTGATCAGATGAAGATGATTGAAGATGAAAACATTACAAAATATGTTGAGGGAATTAAAACTAGTGTGAACACAATCAAAGCATCTGGAGGAGACATTGATGAAAAAATAGTTGTAATCAAGGTGCTCATAACCCTTCTTCCTATCTATGCAATTAGAGTGTCTTCTATTTAAGAAATAAGATGTGATCCAAAAAAAAAAAACTTTGGATGCTCTAGTTGGAAGATTGACAACTTTTGAGTTGGATAACTATGTCCCTAGTTCCAAAGGTATTGAGTCCATATTTGAAGCTAGGCTTTCACTCAAGAAAAAGGGTAAGAAATCAAAAGCCAATCAATTAGAAAGTGAAGAAGATGAAGAAATTTTAGACAATGATCTTAAAGTTGTTGAAGCCCTACTTGTAAGGAAATATTCCAAAGGTAGAGGAAAGTACAAAGGTAAGATTCCTCTAATCTATTTTTCTTGTGAAGAAGTTGGTCACATTGATGCAAGGTGTGCAAATAAAGAAGAAAAAGAAAAAAGGAAAAGAAATAAGTTCAAAGTCAAGAAGGAATTCAAGAACTACAAGGGCTATAAGGAAAAAGGTAAGAAATAAATTGTTATGGCTAAAGATTCTAATAATAGTGAAGATGAAATAGTATATATTGTTGTAAAAGATGAATCTGATAATGAAGGTGATAAAATTAAACTTATATCTCATGTTAGCAAAAATGATACATGAATTATTGATAGTGGTTGTTTGCATCATATGACTGGTGAAAAAACAAAATTTGAACACATGGAGCATTATGATGGTGGTAGCATGAGATTTGGAAACAATGAACCTTGTTGCATAGAGGGAAAAGGGTGTATCTTATTAAACAATGAACTTAGATGTGACAATGCTTATTAGGTTGAAGGAATAAAGCATAATCTAATCAGTGTGGCACATTCAAATAACATTGGATTCAAGATAAAATTCATGAATGGGAAGGCCAAACTGCTGGATAGAAAATGTAATCTGGTTGGGTTCGAAAAAAAAACAAAAGGTAATCTATTCTATCTAGATCTTAGTGAAATTTCATTGTTTATTGCTCAAGTACAAGAAAGGTGGTTATGGTACAAAATATTATGTCATGTAAAATTTGATAATCTGGTCAAGATAATAAAAAAAGGAGAGTAAGAGGTATTCCTAGCTTGAGGAAACCTGATATGGGTCTATGCAAAAATTGTCAAATTGGTAAGATGGGAAAAACTAGTTTCAAAAGTAAGAACTATCATTCTGAAGAATTCTTAGAGCTTGTACATACAAACTTATGTGGACCTATTGGAATAGAGTGTTATAGTGGAGATAAGTTTTTCATTCTTTTTGTTGATAATTATTCTAGAATTGTGACTGTAATGTATGTAAAAGAAAAATATGAAGCTTTTCAAAATATTAAGTGGTATCTAGAAAGATTAGAGAAAGAAATTGGAAAGAAGCTGAAATGTTTGAGATCAGACAAAGGTGGTGAATTCATTTTGAATGAGGTCAATGAATTATGCACTAAAAAATGCATTAGAAGAAAGGTATTAGCTCCTAGTACACCACATCAAAATGGTATAGCTGAAAGAAGGAACAGATCCATCATGGATTGTGTAAGAACACTGATGATAGAAAAGAATGTTGCAATCAAATACTAGAAGGAAGCAATCAACATTGTAGTGCATACCTTGAATAGAGTAAAATTGAAGAAAGACTCAAACCAAACTCCTTATGAACTATGGTATGGCTACAAACCTAATGTAAGTTACTTGAAAGTATTTGGTAACAATTGTTATATCTTGGGAGGCAACATTTCTAATCCAATAAGGAAATTAATAGTTGGTCTTGTGATGAATGGTGCCCATGTTCTCAACTCATTTTGCATCTATTGTGCATGTGCCTGCCTCCATTGCCTCTACATTACTATTTGGGTGAACCTCTACCTTGGGTGTGGGGTTTGTTGGGTCATCTCTAGTTTATGCTTCCACTGCTCCAATCTCTTCCATCCGCAAAGCCCTAGATGGGTTTCAAATCCCATCCTCTTCCTTTGGGTTTGGTTTTGGCAACCCCTCTATGTGTTCTACTATAGGGAAGGTGTCTCCACCTTGTGGTGTTGTGGGCAAGTCAGCTATTTCTTATACTGATGTTGCAGCTTATGAGGCTGACATTTGTGGTGGCTTTAATGGCCTACATTCAGGGATCCAAAATGTTATACCTACCACTGTAAGTAACCTGATTATGATTGATTTAGAGTCTAAAGTTGATGAGATCTCCACATATGTGGATGACTTCTCTTCCACTGTTGCTATCTTTTGTTTTAAGGGTTTCTAGCCCTCTCTATCAAATCTGCACACCTAGATATCCTTAGTATGGGAGCCCCTCTTTTCAAAAGTTGCCCATATTTACCCTATGGATAGGGGTTTTTTCATTGTGAAATTTTGCTCTACTAAAGATAGAAATGCCATCTTGCACCATGGTTTCTCATGGGGGGAGAAGTTCCCCTTGATGGCCAAACCTTGATATAAAGATTTTGAATTGATGATTGAATCCTTCAATAAAATCTCGGTGTGGGTTAGGCTTTCGAATCTCCCCCTTCACCTTTGGTTGGATTTAGTCCTAGAGGTGATGAGGAAGGCCATAGGGGATAACTTAATGGTTGATATAGTGTCATCCAATGTGCTTCAAATGACATATGCTTGCATTCTTATTGATATTGACATCTCTAAGGGACTCCTTGAAAAGATTAAGTTGGAATCTTCTCTTGGCTCTTGGATTCAAATGCTTGAATACAAGAGCATCCCATTTGATTGCATGAAATTCCACAAGACAAGCCACCTAGCTACCCACTATTCTTTTAAAAAATCTAGACTAAAGAAGTCTCCCAGTTGGTGGAAAGGGGTTTCAAATGACTACTACATGTTTTAGAAAGCACCTACTGTCATGGATTATGGCTTGCCTCAGGACTCTTTGGTGGTGGAATTGACTGGTACTAATGCTTCCCCAATGGTGGTGACCTCTCCCGTTATCCTTCCTCTAATTTTTGTGGTGGTGACCTTTCTCGTTCTCCCTCCTATGGATTCTATCACCAGTGATGGGCCCCCTCTTGGGGATCCATCTTTGAATGAATTTTTTGTTTTTATTGCGATCCATAGTCCATCATAGGCTATAGGGATTTTAGGGGCTGATTGTGGTGTTGCCAAATTTTCATGGCAGAAGGCTACTGGTTTGGAGGAAGATGGATGGACAACTATAAAAGGGAAAAAAGGTCAAGCCCCCCACTCCAACTTTTGATATGGCATTACGTTGTCAAAATTTGGGACCAAAAGGGAAATCTTGAGTCCCTATCCCATTTTGGATCTCATGACTTTTTGGGCCTATTGTATGTTGTAGTTTTTTATGGTTAGGGACTTAGTGTATATCCTTTGCTAACCATGGGGTTTTAGGTGCCCAATCAAAACCTATTTTTTGTGGCTCAATTGTACTATGTTATCTATCTTGCCACAATGGTCACCTTGTTCTGGTTTGTGATCTATTTCACCTTTGGTATGTAGTTTAGTTTGTGTTGGGCTTCATTGAAAAAGTTTCAATTTGTAATAGGGTTTCAAGCACCCTTCAAAACTTATTTTCCATAATAAAAAGCAATTGTTATATCTTGAAAGAATCCAGGAAAGGTAAATTTGATGTCAAAGGTGATGAAGACATATTCCTAAGATACTCCTATAGAAGTAAAGCATACAAATGTTTGAATTTTTCTACTCATAAAATCATAGAAAGTGCACATGAGAGAATTGATGAGTTTGCAAAAAAGATTGAAGAATAGATCAACAAAGAACCTAAGGATTATAGAAGATTTGTTTACTTTGAACTTGATATAATGTCAAATCTCTTTGCAAGTTAGGAGACCTCACCTTTCAAGTCCCCAAAATTTCCAAAGGCTACCGAGTTGCAACTAGTGCAACCCAAGTTACGATCTAAAGGACCTGAGTCATAGTCAAAAGCTACCAAATTGTTGCTAAAAAAAACTAAGTCTAATGGACCCGAGTCATAGACTGTGGGACCCAAGCTTAATATAGAAGATCATAAAGAGGTCAGTGGAATGAACTCTAAATCCAAAGTACCTTTGTTAGCAAGATACATTAGAAGGCATCATGCACTTGATCAGATCATTGGAGACAATTCAAATAGAACAATGACAAGAAAAAAATTGAAAGGTACATATTTTCTTGCTGAATTTGAACCTAGATATGTTAAAGATGCTTTGGATAATGAAAGTTGGATTGAAGCTATGAATGAGGAAATAGAATTGATAGAGAAGGATAAGACTTGGACTCTTGTTCCTAGACCCAAGGATAAAAATGTAATTAACACAACGTGGGCATTCAAAAATAAGCTAACTAAAGATGGAGAAGTTTCCAGAAATAAAGTAAGATTAGCATGTAAATTTTATTCTCAAGAAGAAGGTATTGATTATGTGAAACTTTTTCTCCTATTGCAAGATTAAAAGGTGTTAGAACTTTACTAGCATATGCAGCTCATAGAGGATTTAAAGTTTATCAAATGGATGTAAATATGCACTCTTGAATGAAATTCTTGATGAGGAAGTTTACATATAGCAACATGAAGGTTTTGTAGATCTTAGCAAAAGAGATATGGCTTGCAAATTACACAAAACATTATATGGTCTCAAGAAAAATCCTAGAGGTCGGCATGAAAGACTTCATAAGTACTTGATAAAGATTGGTTTTCAAAGAAAAATGATAACAATAGTCTATATATCGAAGAAAGACCAAACAAAAAGATTGTGTTGGCAGAAATATTTGTTGATGACACTTTATTTATAGGAAATGATGACTTGTGCAATGAACTTTCAAAAGAAATGAGTAAAGAATTTGAGGTGTCTATGTTTGGAGAGATAAAATTCTTTGTTGGATTGTAGATCTAATAGAAGAAAGATGGTATCTACACTACTCAATCTAAATATATCAAGAAGAAACTAAATAAGTTTGGAATGGAAGATTCAAGACCAGTTGGAACTCCTATGTATACTAGACATAAGCTTTCCAAAAATGATGATTCCAAGGAGGTAGATTAGACCACATACATATCGATGATTGGAAAATTGCAGTATGTAGTACATACAAGGCCTAATATTGCATTAACAGTTGTTATGGTGGAAATATTCTTACCACATCCTAAAGAAAATCACGTGATGGTAATCAAAAGAATCATGAGATATTTGAAAGGTACTAAAGAAAATGGTTTATGGTACAAAAAAAAGAAAATTTGGATTTGAAAGTATTCATAGATGCTGACTGGGCAAGAAGTGTTGATGATAGAAAGAGCACAAGTGGTGGAGTATTCTTTCTTGGTAAAAGACTAGTGTCTTGGACAAGCAAGAAGTATAATTGTATTTCTTAGTCCATATCAGAGGTAAAATGTATGATATCAATAGTTAATTGTTCTAACAATGTTTGTTTCAAGAAAATATTGGTAGGTATGAAAATAGAGATCAAAGATCTAGTGGTAATATACTGTGATAACACTAGTGTAATTAATATATCAAAGAATCCTATTGTGAATACCAAAACAAAACACATTACTATAAAATATCATTTTTTGAGAGAATTAGTACAAGATAAAGAGGTAGTATTTCAATATGTGAATACTAAAGAATAAATTGCACATATATTCACTAAGTCATTACTCAAGGATGCATTTGTGTATCTATGAGGTAAGTTAGGGGTCATTCACCTATCTGAAACTCATAAATGAAGTTTAGTGATGCATCAACTAGAGCATGTTGAAGATCAATCAATTGATGCAGTATTGACAAGGTCATATTGCAAATGAATCTGTAAATGAGGTACATTGACATTTAGTGAATATTGTCATTGGCATGACATGTCAAAGAGGGAGAATTTTACTATCATATCTCACAAAATTTTTATAAAGATAAAGAGAAAGAGATGTCAAAGAGAGAATGAACATGGTCAAATATCAAAGATTGATTTTTTCTAACAGAGGGAGAAAATGAAGGTAGAGGGAGTTCACATTGGTAGAGGGAGTTCTCTTGGATGAGAATAAAAATAAAACTAAGGATATGTTCCTTATCCTTGCTCTAAAATTTCATTGTATTATGACATGTTGTGTTTCCATCAATACCAAAGAGGGAGATTGTTGGAAACAATTGATTAATTGTGTATTGTCTTTGATGTTACACAAAATGTCATGTCATTGCTAGTCAATGTATGCCAAGCTCACTCGAGCATTGAAGATAGTTTCCTATGTTTATTGAGCATTCAAGAGTTTGCCTAGTTTAGAAGACAATGTCTACTAAGTTCACTCAGGAAATAAAAGAAGATTTGATGAGGTTGAGTGTTAACCGAGCTCACTCAGTTAATAAAGAAAATGTTGGATGGAACTAGTGTTAACCAAGGTCACTTAGCTACCAAAGTAACTTTGTGAATATGTATTGTTAATCAAGTTCACTTGGTTAAAACAAAAAATCCACCTTGAGTTAGTATTTACAAAGAAGGATTGGTTAGCAAAGAATTTTCTTGTTTCGACATATTAAGTTCAATTGAATTGTTTGTTGGTTCTAGTTGACTAAGGAGATGAATATTAATTATTGTAAGTTCTATTCAAGCTAACTTGACAATGTGCAAGATATAAATATAACATAAAGTTGAGGATTGAATGTGTGGAACATAAATTGAAGATTTGATGATGCCTAGAGGAAGTGAATTATAAGGATAAGAAAAATATCCCTGTGGAGCCACAAAGATATATTTGATCAGGAAGGATCAAGTATACAAGCTAGAATTGAGATATGTAATCAGCAATTTAGTTACATTAGAAATCAAGTCATCTCATTGTTACTTTTTAACCATTGTAACAATGATCTAAATTTCTTAACAAAGTTGGCTTAACAACTATTTGTAAATCCTCTAACAAGGTGACATTTCTATTGAATTGTCTAAAGACCTCTAACAAGGCCATTCATAACAAGGTTATTAAATCCTCTCATAGGGTCACACCTAAAAGTTTATTTTGTAACCTTTAATAGGATTGGCTCCTAATAGAGCTCACTTCCGAAGAGTGAAAATTAGTAACTAGTTGCAATTGGTCGTTTTTCCCAAATCAGGTTTCTGCGTTAAATCTTGGTGTCAATTGTGTTCACACTATTTATTTTATGTGTATTCAACTAAGTTTAAGTAAGATCAATCATAAATGATATCTTAAGATTTTCATGGTAATCATTTGCAAAGTTATTTTAGTGCTTACCAAGTTACAACATTTTTCCTGTGTGCTTGCCTAGTTACAATAGAATTTAATTTTCATAGAGTTTTGATTTGTATCAAGATCCAAGGGATTTGGGATTTATTTTTGTGGTAACTAATTCACCCCTGCCCTCTTAGTTACTCCTCTTATATTTCCAACAATATTTCAACAATATGTGTGCAAATTGATTGGTACCAGAAAAGGCCTCCTTGTGAACATGCACATTTATCTTCAATTGAGTTACTCACTAGGTTGAAAAATAGCCATCTAGAACCTTGGAGTTGGTCATTGATCAAATTTTCAAGAGATATATTCGAAAGGGTTTTTGTTGTTCAACATCGTGTGAAACAACTACTCAACAATGTTATAATCTATAGCTATGTTGATTCATATTTTGATGATGATTGGGAGAAAAAAGAATTGTAATTCAAGTTATGATTTTATTTTAAGATAATTTTTAAGTCAGATATCAATCTTCAAGGATTAATTTATTTTTCTACTACTATGATAGAAAGTATCACAATCTATTATGCAAAAGAGAGTGATTTTGGTTATAAGGTTTATTATGTGATCTTGGAAAAGAATATTGTTTGTTGTGATTTGTAAAGTACTACACACTTGGGTAAAAAATTGAGGTAAGTTAAATATATTTTTGTAATATAAGCTATTGATTGAGGGGAAGTAAGTAGTTATTTAAAAATTTTATTGACAAGAAACATGTGCAACAATTATTTACAAAACTAGTAGTTTTAGGATAAGTGGGGTAGAGCTTAGCTTCTCTTAGTTTGGAAAAAACATGAGTAGTGGACATTGATACATACTAGGTAAAGCTTTTTCAAGGTGAATAATTCCTAATTGGAACAACAATAAAAAGAAACAAATAGTCTAAGAACAATCTACTCTTTTTTTGTCCTATAGATCCCTCAATGCTAAAGTAGAGGAGATATAGGGGAATCTTATGAATTATAATAACAATGTGTTTGATGGGAAAAAGGAAAATTTATATAGAAAGAAGGAATAGTTGTAGGGGAAGTTAAGAAAAATGAAGGCCTCTATTAAGGGTACTATTAATAGGTTTTTGAATAGGCTTGTGGGGAAAATTGATCATAATTCTTGAACTATGTTGGTGCTATGTCTTGAGGCGGGTGATTCTACTGCTCAAGCTGGTGGTTAAAGAAGGAATATAAAATCTAGCTCAAATAAAGGACATGCTCAAAACTCTCCTTCTAATTTTGTTAAGCTAAAATAGGTGGTTCTAAAGATGTCTCCCTTCCTCTTCTATTGAGTTAGTTTGACATCCTATGTTTGTGGTGGGTTTGTTATGTTTTTTATTTATATTTTAGTTTTTTCAAGTTAACTTTGCTTAGTTTTTGTTTTGCATTTTGTTAGATTATTTTTTGGGATACTAGTTGGGCCAGCATATAGGCACAAATGATCTAGCTACAAAATTTGAATATGATTGGATGTATTCTTGCATGCCTCATGCCATACCATACTCGCCAACTATGATTGTACCTATCAACTTTGTATCTTCCAACTCTGTACTCCTCATGAAATCTAGTTACCATGCAATTGGATTTGAAAAGAACATAAGAATTTTTAAGGTATTCATGAATAAAGTTCAATAGTTCATTTTTTCTTCTAAATACTAGTATAAATATATAAAATTTTGATATTCAAAAGTTTATATATTGAAATTTTAAATTTTTATTATTCTTAGATTTTTAATAATAATAAAATTATGATCTAATATATAATTTAGCATCTTTAAAATATATTATTCAAATTTTTTTAATACTTCTATTACTCAAAATTTTTAAAAAAGTATTTAGCTTGAAAAACCATAGTCTCTATTAAAAAAAAATTGAATTTGTATTTTTTTATAGGTAACATTATGACTATGTATTGATATTAAAGAGAGGAATTGCAATATTTCCATATTCAAAGTTTGGCCAAAGCCCTTACTACCATATATCTACCCATTCCCAAAGCCATACATATTTTTTTATAAAAAAATGGAGCATTAATACTCTGCGACAAACACCAACAACCCAAACCCACATAATGATCCAAAAAGAAAACATGTAGGTGCCCAAAGAGCTAACACCATCTGCCACCACCAACATATTGTGGCTAATCCTTGAACCAAAGAGTTGCCTCCTCTTGTGTGAAGGTTGGAGTGGATCAATCATCTAGCATAGTCGTCAACCTTAACATCCCCTATGGAGTTTGACAACACTTCCTTTTACTTTCTCCATCCTCTTCTAACAATGAAGCATCCACCCACATGCCCTTTACCATGGATGCACCCCCTTCCTTTTGATTCTTCCTCCCAAGATGATGTCACAAGAGCTATCCTGGAGCTAACATGCTCTTTTATGGTGTTGCCTTCTTGAAACCATAATTGTCCTTGGCCAACACCCAAATCCTCCCTTGCAAGAAGTCCACTATCTTCTTCCAACCATGCTTTTCCTTGGGGACCTGTACCCCTGTTGGACTCACCAAAGACCATACTACCAAGGGTTGTACAAAAGTCTTCCTGCTACCAATCAATCTCTATGGATCTTGTCCCATCTCTATGCCCACACCTAGCATAGCACATTCCACTATCTCTACCAACCCTAATGGAAACTATGGGTCAACACAAACTGCCATGACCAAACATACTTCCTCCTTCAATTCACCTATCATTAGTGTTAGTGCTACAAAAAGTAAGGCCACAACCAAATTCAAGCACCACTTCTAGTAACAATCCAAGTAGTTCAAACCAAACATCTATTGTATGCCCTCAAGAAATCTAGATCATCAAACATGAAAATTTTCTTCAAACATTGGACTATAATCTTTCCTTCACAAGTTCTTGTTTGGTTCTCTGATCCCAACACAAAATTTTCCTACATATTTGCCTCCCTTTTATTAAACTATATTTATTGTCCTGTCTTTTCTCCTTATATTAACTCACTTTAAACTCTCTAGAAATAGGCATACATTGGGGTACCAAAAAATGATATCACAATCTGACATGCACTGGGGAATGTGATCTCTACATACCATAAATTGATGAATGCCATCGGGGGATGGAGTCATGATTCCATTCCCTAAGAGATCAACAAGGGTGTTGTATTTTTGTTTCTGGCCCCTTAACAATAACTTCCTCTCTTCAATCTAAAACAAGAATTATATGGTCTTCACATAACATTCTAAATCCCCAAAGCTACATTTGCACCCATATTGGCTAGCTTATCTACCACCCTATTTACCTCTTGGTAAGTATGGGAAACCTTAAAATCTTCACATTTCATTAACAATCTTCTGATTTGTTGAATGTATTTGTCTATTTTCCACACTTATAGCTTCCCTTTCTTTATTCTGTAAATTATTATCTCTGAGTCCCCTTCAAGATGGATTCTTTAAATGCCCAAATTAGCTCCCAAAACTAAAGCCTCTTTTTCCACACAACTTTTTGCTACATTATTTGTGCCATCACTCATTCATTTGGCCATGAAGGCAAGGGTGTTTCCCTTATGATCTCTTGCTACACAACCACACCCTGAGACCCCTGGATTCCCCCTCAAAGTCTCGTCAAACTTTATTTTAACTCATCCTTCCTCTGGTAGTATCTAGTATACATTTTCCCTATTGTGAATAGGATTAGCCCTACCAAGCCCATTAACAAGCCGAGTTTAAAATTGCATTTAGATGCAATCAAAATATTTATTTTATAGTTTTTATAATTTTAAAATTTAAATTTTATTACTTAATTCAAACTTTTATTTTAACAACATTTGTACAAATTAGATTTGTGTAGATTTGAAAAAATCAAAGCTTGATTTTAACACTTGAATAAAAATCAATTTTGGTTATTTTGTGAGACATAATTAGTGTTTGCACAAAACTATTTTAATTTAGGTTAACTAATGCTTAAAAAATATCAGTATAATTTTGAATATATAATTTTGTTTTGGGTTTTGTGAGTATTTTAGCATCAATGTTTGGGATCACACTATGTGATTCATCATCAAATGAGAGAGAAGGATAGAAAGAAAAGAAAAAAAGAAACATTTTTTTTTCTTTCCTTTCTATCCTTCTCTCTCATCCTGATGATGGATCATAAAATGTGATCTGAAATGTTGCTAAAAGAACACACATAATGGAATCCACAAACAAAATTGTATTACAAATAGATTTTGGAAACCCTAATATTATAAATTTTGAGCATTATGTATCTATTTCATCTCTTCAAAAATAAATTTCAATTTTTAAAAAGTAAGTGTTTATATAATTATTCACCTAATTGAAACTTGAAATTGATTACATATCAAATTATATAAATACTTAATTTTAAATTATATATAATAATATCTGATTATCTTAAAATATAATTTAAAAGATTTTTAAAATTTTAAAATAATTATACATATATTTACGACATACTATATTTTTTAAAAATAAAATAATAAAATTAGTGATAAAATTTATATAACTCATTCTTAAATGACTAAATTAAATATAATTATTACTAATAATTAAAAAATAATTAGAAATACTAAATACTTAAAAATTAAATATTCTTAATCATCAATAATGCTATATTTTAAACAAATCTATAAATCCTTTCTTTCATACTGATGATAGTGTGACATACTAATCATTTTTTACATAATACATAGAGAATACGAAGTTGCGAATTATGGTAGGCATGGGGCATGTGGGTATACATCTAGTTACATTCAGGTTTCATGGCTAGATAGGTGATTAACATAAATGGTTTATTGGGTTCTAATGTTTTATTTGATGTAAAGATTGCATCTTTAAAAAGAGCTCTTGGTGAGTTGGAGTCCCTGCCTAATTAAAGTGAAAAGAAAAAACTAAATTAAACCTATGAAATGGAAGCTTGGAAACATTAAAAATATTATATTAACATTAGTCACATTTAAAATATTGAAATGTGTAATGAAAATGGATTATAAGAAAGAATAGTTAAAATAACTTCTATATTCTAAAATAGTAACCAAGCATGCCTGGAAGTTTAAACAAGGTAAAAGACTAATTGTATAAGTATTAAATATTTAGAAATTGATTAATTGAATTTTAAGTTCTAAAATTAAATATATAAATGTAAAGTTTCAAAACTAAATCTATTGAAAAAATAAAATTATATTGTCAATATTATAAAATCATTTTTAAATAAAGTTGCATAATTATATTATGGATTTATTATTTGAAAAAGTAAATTTAGATAGTGAATATTATAAATTCATCTTACAAATTTAAAATATAATCATTCAATCAATAAAATTGAATGATCATAAAGAGCCCATGAAGGTGCAAATTTTTGATGTTTTATGTTAGATTGTGGTGACTGATCAAGAAAGTACTGTACATACTTAATAATTAGTGGGGTTCGGGGCATCGCCTCGAAAAAAAAAAAAAATTGGTACTATTCACCATTCATAGATTTGCCACTAAAGTTATGGCTAATTTATGGTCGACATGTTATAACCCTAAAGCGGTTTAATACTTGTATAAAAGGGTTTACGGTTGGGTATTTTCATTATGTTGTGATGTGAAATTGCTTCTTGCGGCGGTATTGAGCTGTAAGGGATTACGGATTGTAATCAGGTTGTAATCACTAGATTGTAATAAGATCAGATTTGCTATTTGGTGGATGTAGCCTAGGGATTGGGTGAACCATGTTAAATCTTGGTGCCTTGTGTTCATTTCTGTGTGATCTATTATTTTTCTGTTATTGGTTATATTTGCATGTAGTTTTTATTTATGTTCGTGGTTTATCCTAACAAGTGGTATCAGAGTGAGGTTGTCTTTCAATTATCCTTTGTAGGAAAGTCTCATGGTTAAGTGGGAGTCTCACAATTGAGTGGGAGCGATGGCAGATTAGGGTAAGCTGAGGGTTGACAGGTTTAATGGGTAGAACTTCCAGTTATGGAAGATGCAAATGGAAGACTATCTATATCAGAAGGATTTATGGAAGCTATTGGAAGGCAAAGCCAAGAATTAGGGAACTATGTCAGAGGCTGAATGGGATCTTTTGGATAGAAAGGCACTCAGAAGCATTTGATTATGCTTGGCACCATCGGTGGCATTTAATATTACAAAAGAAAAGACGACAAAAGATTTGATGAAAACCCTAGCGACACTGTATGAAAAGTCCTCCGCTTCAAACAAGGTATTTCTCATGAAACATTTATTTAATATGAAAATGGTAGAAGGTGGATCTATTGCAGATCATTTAAATGAGTTTAATACTATTACTAGTCGGTCATCTTCTGTGGGTATCAATTTTGATGAAGAAATTAGGGCTCTCTTGATTTTGTGTTCTTTGCCTGAAAGTTGAAATAGCTTGGTAATGGAGGTCAGTAATTATGTTCCTGGATCTAGTACCCTAAAATATGATGATGTGATCGGTGTTGTTTTGAGTGAGGAAACTTGTAGGAAATCCTCAGGTGGATCTACATTAGGAAGTGCTTTGAATGCACAAAGTAAGGGCAGAATGATTGAGAGAGGAAGTAACTCTGGAAATCGTGGAAAATCAAGAGAAAAGTCAAAGGGGAGGAGGTCTCAATCGAGAGGACCAAATGATTGCTGGTACTGTGAGAAACCAGGGCACAAAAAGAAAGATTGTTGGAATTGAAAGAAAAATGAAGGAGATAAATCAGATGGAGACAAGGAGGCAAATGTGGTAAGTAACAAATCCGAAGAGGATGCTTTGCTACTATCTTTAGAAAGTGTTGATGATTCATGGGTTTTAGATTCTGGTGCTTCATTTCATGCTACACCTCATAGAGGTTATTTCATCGATTATGTCCAAGGGGACTTTGGGCTTTTTTATTTGGGGGATGATGAACCTTGTCAAATTGTTGAAAAGAGAAAAATTAAGATTAAGTTGTAGAATGAGAATCATTGGCTACTACATGAGGTAAGACATGTTCCAAGGCTGAGTAGGAATTTAATTTTAGCAGGGCAACTCGGTGATGAGGGCTGTGTAGTTACTTTTAATGATAAAAATTGGAAGGTTTCAAAAGGTTCCCTTGTAGTAGCAAAAGGTGTGAAAGTAGGCACCTTATATCTTTGTATAGGTCATATTGTTCCTTCTACTTTGATTGTTTTAGAGAAAAGTAAATGTTCATGAACAATTATTGCAGTTGAGTAGCGAGAACAAATAGCTACTGTAGATTCTGATACAGCACTGTGGCACAACAGACTTGGGCACATGAGTGAGAAAGGTATGAAAGTTCTTCATTCAAAGAAAGTTTTACTAGGTCTGAAATGTGTTAATATGAATTTTTGTGAAAATTGTGTGTATGGAAAACAAAAGAGAGTGAGTTTTGTAAAGACTAAGAAGGAAAACAAAAAGGAGAAATTAGAGCTTGTGCATATAGATGTATGGGGACTAGATTATGTATCTTCCCTTGGTGGCTCTCATTATTATGTTACATTTATTGATGATGCCACTAGAAAAGTATGGGTTTATTTCCTTAGACAGAAATCTGATGTATTTCAAACTTTTAAAAAATGGAAATACTTGGTTGAAAATGAGACTGGTAAGAAATTAAAATGTCTCAGATCTGATAATGGTGGTGAGTATTGCAGTCATGAATTTGAAGATTATTGATCCACTAATGGTATTCGTAGCAGAAAACTATTCGAAGGACTCCACAGGAAAATGGAGCAGCTAAACCCATGAATAGGACTATATTGGAGCGCGCAAGGAGCATGAGGTTGCATGTTGGGTTGCCCTTACACATGTGGGCGGAGGCTGTCAATACTGTAGTATATTTGATTAATAGAGGTCCCTCTACTCCTTTGGGTTGTGGTATTCCAGAGGAGGCATGGACTAGTAAGAAGGTGAGTTATTCTTTTCTCAAGATCTTCGGTTGTGAAGTTTTTGCTCATATAAACTCTGAAAATAGAACCAAGCTAGAAGCAAAATCAAATAAATGTGTCTTTGTTGGATACAGCATTAATGAATTTGGTTATAGGCTTTGGGATTTTGAAAATCATAAAATTGTTAGAAGTCAGGATTTCATATTCAATGAGAAAGTGTTTTACAAAGATCTGTTGTAGCAACATGAGAAGAAAGAAGATGATTATATAGTGTTGAATGATACTCCAAAAGCTAATGTTCCAGCTATTCCTCATGATGTGCAACAACTACAATAAAAAATACCACACACACCAGTGAATGTTAGATGATCAATGAGGCAAATTAGACCTCCACAAATATTTTCTCCCTCTTTGTATTCTATTTTACTTACTGATGTTGGTGAACCTAAAAGTTATGATGAAGCTATGCAGGTGGATACTAAGATTCAGTGGGAGTCTACAATGAAAGATGAAATGGACTCTTTGCTGAAGAATAAGGCATGGGATTTGTGCAAGTTTCTTGCAGGTAAAAAGGCTTTACAGAATAAGTAGGTTTACAAGTTGAAAGAAGAGGAAGAAGGTAAGAAAATATTTAAGGCCAGGTTAGTTGTAAAAGGATTTGCACAGAAAAAGGGAATTGACTTTGACGAGATATTTTCTCATATTGTTAAAATGACTTCTACCCATACTGTTTTAAGTCTTGTGGCTACTAAAGATTTGCATTTAGAGTAGCTAGATGTTAAAACAACCTTCCTTCATGGTGATTTGGATGAAGAAATCTATATGGCTCAGCCACAGGGATTTGAGGTCAAAGGTAACGAGAACTTAGTGTGCAAATTGAAGAAAAGTTTATATGGCTTGAAGCAAGCACCTCGGCAATGGTATCTGAAATTTGACAGGTTCATGCATGAGCATGGCTATAATAGGTGTCATTTAGATTATTGTGTTTATTTTAAGAGGTTGGATGATGATAGCTACATTATTTTATGTTTATATGTTGATGATATGCTTGTAGCTGAGTCTAACATGGATCATATTAAGGGGTTGAAATGCCAATTAGTACATGCATTTTCTATGAAAGATTTGGGGGCCACAAAAAAAATCCTTGGTATAAAGATTTGTAGAGATAGGAAGAAAAAAATATTAACACTATCTCAAGATGATTATGTTGAGAAGGTGTTGCAATGTTTCTCTATGGAGAATGCTAAAGCTATCAACACACCTTTACCTAGTCATTTGAAGTTGACTAAGGAGATGTGTCCTAAGACACAAGAAGAGGAGGATAAGATGTCCAAGGTACCCTATGCTTTAGTTGTAGGAAGCTTAATGTATGCTATGGTATGTACTAGGCCAGATATTGCACATGCAGTGGGAGTCGTTAGCAGGTATATGAGTCATCCAAAATTTGAGCATTGGAATGTTGTCAAATGGATTCTCAGATATTTGAGAGAAACATCCAATAAGTTTTTACACTTTGGGGACTCTACTACTAATTTATAGGGTTATGTTGTCTCAAATTTGGCAGGGGATATCAATACCAGGCGGAGTACTACAGGTTATGTCTTTACTATTGGTGGGGCAGCCGTGAATTGGGTTTCTAGGTTACAGAAGATTAATGCTCTATCCACTATAGAGGCAGAGTATGTTGCTACTACAGAGGTAGCTAAGGAGATGATATGGCTTCAATTCTTCTTGGAAGAATTGGGACATCCTCAAAAGGATAATTATTTGTTCATAGATAGTCAGAGTGCCATTCATCTTGCTAAGAATTCAGCTCTACATTCTAAGACCAAACACATACATTTGTGGTACCATTTCATTTGGTCAGTTTTGGAGGATGGACAGTTAAAGCTGGAGAAGATACATACCAATGACAATCCAGTAGATATGTTGACAAAGGTTGTAACACGAGAGAAGTTGAACTCCTCTTCAGCTTTGGTTGGTCTTTTAGACTGAACATGAATAAAAGAACAATAGAGTCCAGGGTGGTTTGATCTAGTGGGAGCCCCATGTGGTAATGATATTGCTACAGGATCAGTCTCCAAGTGGGAGATTGTTGTTTAGTGTGGAGCGTAATCAGTCCCAAGTTGGAGATTGTTAGATTGCGGTGACTGATCAAGAAAGTACATTTTGGTACTATTTGCTATTTGTAGATTCACCACTAAAGTTATGGCTAATTTATGGCCAACATGTTATAACCCTAAAGTGGTTTAATACTTGTATAAAAGGGTTTAGGTTTGGGTATTTTCATTATGTTGTGATGCGAAATTGCTTCTTGCAACGGTATTGAGCTTAAAGGGATTATGGATTGTAATCAGTTTGTAATCACTGGATTGTAATAAGATCGGACTTTTTGTTTGGTGGACGTAGCCTAGGGATTAGGTGAACCATGTTAAATCTTGGTGCCTTGTGTTCATTTCTGTGTGATCTATTATTTTTCTATTATTGGTTATATTTGCATGTAGTTTTTATTTATGTCCGTGGTTTATCCTAACATTTTATAAGTATGTTGTACTCAATTCAAAGAGTTTTAACCTTTAACCAAAGGATGAAATTTTGACTATAATAAATTTTCTCATGGATTAGACATAGACACCTTTGAATAATAATAATAATAATAATTCTTCCCCCAATATCTATTTTAGAATTATACAATACTTATTCTTGGATTTAAAATTAAAAAATATTCAAAATCATTTAACTTTTAGATGTATAGTCATTCATCTCTTGTTCCCTATTGCCTAAGATTTGTGAAATGTGTCTCATGTATATTTGTTTACCATTCTACCTCAATGACCATTTAGTTTAAAATTCTAAATTAAGGCTTTTTCCTAATGAGGGAGATTATTGCATTAATTGTTTAAACAATATTTATAATACTAATACCTAAGAGATGTTAATGTTGGGCAGGAGGAAAATTAATAATAATAAGCTATAATTGCTTGGATGATTCATACAAATATTTTAATAGCAAGAGGAAGCCTTGCCGAAATGTCATGTGCTTTTAGAAAAGCCCACAATACGAGAAGCCCCAAAAAAGAACATAAATGTTGAGTTGGTTCTGTCAAAAGTTCTAGAAAGTTGTTGTCGAACAATTTTTAAATTAAAAATTAGATCACAAAAACCCCAGAAAATATGGTACAAACAATCAAAATACATAAATTTATAATTAAAAATTAATTTTTAAAATATAACTACCATCAAACTTTACAAGTTTGATAATTTAAGTTATGAAAATTAATTGAAAGGGGCTATGAGGATTTAAGTGTGTAGTTTTTTGGTCAAACTCATTGACCCATGTATCATGAGTAGTGATTCACACATGAAACCATCTCTCATGAGAATAAATAGAACACTTGACACTCATTGTAGAATGATAGATTCATGTGTGAATCACTACTCATAGCACATGGGTCAATGAGTTTGACCCAAAAACTACACACTTAAATCCTCATAGCAAAATCACAATTTGACTTAACGTGGAAAAATATTTAATACTTATCAATATAACAATTATCTATCTGAAACCAATGTGGCCAGAGGTGTTGCTGGCTGGATGGAAAAGGAATGCATGTTCGTAACGAACGAACGAGAAAATAAGTTACAGTTGGCACAAGCTTTTTGTCGTTCAATGTGTCATTCAATAAATTTCCCCTCCCTTGGGAAGGTCGGTGATAAACCTTGTTCGGTGGAAAACATGTTTTTTGTGGCCAGCAGATAGATGTCTGGTAGGAAACCAGATGTTTTTGATTTTTTTTTAATTGTTTATTCTTGATACCCACCATTGGGACATTGATGTTCAGAAATTCTGGAGTACGCGTCGTTTGTGCCCATGAAACAAAATATCGGGATGGATAATGCTTTTGTAAAGGCCCCACTTCAACTTTACGAGTTGCTTCTTATTTCTGGATAGAGTGGAATGCATCATTGGATGCAACGTTTTACTTCATTTCCTAGACCAGAAATCTTTAAATATATTTAATTCAGAAGAGGATTAGGTTACTTACATGAACTATATTTAAAATTGGCTAGATAAAAATCCTAAATCATATGTATGTATGTATATATGTGTGTGTATGTATATGTACATATATAGATACATATATACATACATACATATACATATATACACACACATATATATATGTGTGTGTGTACATATATGTATGTATGTATATACATACTTACATATATATACACACACACCAACATACATATATACACAAATGTGTGTGTGTGTGTGTGTGTGTGTGACACACACACACATGCATATACATACATAGGCATACATATATAGACTTCACCTTTTCAAAATATCAAGACAAATTATTAGTGAATCTATTAATGCATATCAGCATGACATTTTCTAATGACAATATAAATTTGTAAATGTACCATCTTAATATATCTTATTGTTGAGATTTTATTTCCATTATTAGCATATTACTTTATTAAGTGCTTATTAATGATGATTTTAGGTGTGACAAACATGTGGACTCTATTCAAGTACACATAAATGGTTTGCCACACTGTATCATGATTTGCGCCCTACTTTCATTTCCCCCTCCTCCTCTATCACTTCTTTTGTTCATCATTACTTCACCAGCCATCTGCATTCTCTTTCAAAGGCCATTGGAATATGGATTACTACCCAAGGAACTACAAGATTTGTCTTCTTTTCTTTGACTGGGAGCATCAATTGGAGGGTGCCATATCAAATTTGGAGCTTGAATTGATCTTCAATTCATCATGTCCCCATTATTTTAGGGCACTTAAGTGGATATTGGGGATAATAATTTTACCTTCTAAGAAATGCTTTATTTTTCATTCTCAATAGGCTGCCATCTTCCTATCAAATATCAAGGACTTTGTGCAATGTTGGAGTATGTTGGAGGAGATTATTGGGAAAACACTTAGAGTTGAGATGCAAAATAGTATTAATCTATTGGATATTGTGTTTCACACTTTAGTTTATGGGACCCTTACCTTAGTATTATTTGGGTGAGTCCTCTTAGATTTTTCCCTAAGGGCCCATTTGGTTGCCAACATAGGAATGGAGAATAGGTGTGCATATTGGGAATATGAATGGCTATTCCAATAACAACTATTTTTTGGAATGGGTATATAAGCCCATTTTAGAGGCAAAATAGGCATATATCTTCCTATTCCCCATTCCAATTGATGAACCAAATAAAAAATAGAAAACAAATTCCAAATTTTCTATTCTTATTCTAGCAACCAAATGGGCCCTAAAAGAATGTGGAGCTCTTACACTTATGCTTTTATATTAGTTTTTACCTTCTTTTGATTAAAGGATTCAGCCATGGAAATGTTTCTTTTTCATTTAGGTTTTAAAAAATATAATAAGTTTATTTGTCATAAAATCTATTAAGCTCGTCTTTCATAAAAAAATAAATCATGAATTTAAAATATGCATTATTGTAATTAGAAATAGGTATAGCATAATTTTTTATATAAAATATGGAATTATTTTTTAGAAGAATTTTATTTTAAATACAAGTATCATTTCTTTTCTTTAAAAAATGTTACTTTTAAACTTTTATTTTCTTCACTTAATATTTATTAAAAATATGTTTCGAAGTTTTAAAATATATTGTGTTAGGTGATATACTCTCTTTCCAAACATGTCTTCCTTAATTCCACAAATAAAACTAAATAGTTAATACTATTATTCGTGGTAAACTTTATTTTATTTTCTCATTTTAAACCTTTGTTAGATGTTTCCTTTGATATGTGCATTTAGTGTAGGTTATACACTTAATGCCTATTTGTGGCAAACTCAATATTTTGGATTTATGTGATCTTTATGCATCACATTTAAAAAACCATATCCATAATTTACAATACACTTATTATTGTTTAAATACCTTTTAGAAGGTACACTATACTTATAATTTTGTATTTATTATTCAATTTAGTCACTTATGCTCTTTGAATCTTTAGAGAAAAATTATGTGGCATTTCAAAGGGGTGATATTTTCTGGCTCCTTAGTCCATTTTTCTTATCAAGTATCTTGTCTAATTGCTTCATCAATAATTTGGATTTTGTGTGAGTTAGATATGATCATATTTTCTATGTATTTAATTGTGGGATTTCATAGCATGATATTTTAGGTATATTTATTCGAGTATATATGGGTGCACACATATATGCCCAAATAAACATGTGTAGTCATAAATCATTTAAGTACCCATGTTCACCCTCAATGGAACTTTTACATGATATTCATATATTTATATATTTCTCATTGCACCTCTAGTTTATCTCTAAATATTCCTCAAATTATTTTCAGTTGTGATCTATAATACACAATTGCCTTCATTTTTACTATGCTCTATTGATTTGCACATAGTTGCAATTTTATGCTTGAATAACATCTATTTATGCCGATGTTGGAACTTTATAGTTTTATGATGCAGGCAAGGGATGAATAACTAGGGCCAAAGGCACACCCAACTATCCAAACCACCCTGCAAGAGTTAACACAATGGAAGCAAACACGAGGAATAGCACCAAGGAGAGAGAGAACAAGGATATATTTCTTGATTCATCAAATATTCAGCATACATGCCCAACTGTAAGGCCTTTTGGGTTATGGCCAATTACAAATGTACAACTTCCAGATTTCCAAATAAGCTTTTTAAATCCACATATCTCTTTTGTTTTGAACTCTCCCCAAAAATTTGCCCCAACCCTAAACCTAAACACCCTACTTATACTTGCCAAAATGGCTTACGGATAATTCTAGAACATAGAGAAACCACAAGTCGGCCCTCATCAAATATAATTAACTATACCAAAATTAAATGTGAGCAAAGTCGGCCCAATTTGTAGTGCCTGCCCCTAGGTCGCATTTTTGTTATCATTGTCAAGCTCTTTTAGGGCTAGTTTTATGATGATGATTATTAGTAACATTGTTTTGAGACTATCAGATATGTGCTATGGATTTAGTTGATATGTGATGAGATTACTTGGTACTTTACATTTCATGTATGCATGATGATTATTACAGTGCTTGCAATTATTGATGATGATTAGTTAGATGATTTGTTATCATATGTGTTTTCTTATGGATACTTACCCCATACTTGCATGTGTATGGTGTGCGTGTTTGTTCTTTTGTATGGCATGTCTGATGTGGTTAAGGAAGGGAGTCATAGTCACCTACTAGTCGGGATCTACATGATGCACCACTTCCTGCCATTGCCTATTTAGTTTAGTATATATTGTGCTTGTACATACATGGTTTTTATGCAGGTTGTAGGTACTAGGTATTGACTTCCCTGAATTGTCAAGATGAGCGTACCCTAACACATTATCTCAATGATAAGAGAGGGGAGATAAATTCTCAAGTCCAAATCCCAACCCTTTAAGCCATTTGTCCTAATTGAAAATTAGGACAAGTATCTAAGTTGAGCACCCTCTGAATACGTTGGATGACATAATTCATGATATTAACCCTTGGTTTGATTTTGTATGTATTTTGGCTATGATGGATTTTCATATTTTACCCTTGTGAGTCTTTGGAGTATTTTCTATTAATTAAGCCTAATTAAAAGATTTAATTAATGGTTTAATTTAATGGAAAATTACTATGATATTTTAATATTTATTTTATTTAATTAATTGGGAAATTAATTAAATAAAATAATTAAATATGAAGATAAAAGTTATAATTTTAAATTTGGAATGTGACAATATTTATTTTAATAATAATATATTTGGAATTCATTTTTAAATAAATGACTAAATAATATTATTATTAAAGCTAATAAATATTTTAGAAATTAAGTTTTGAAAATGAAATTTAAAAGTGGAAAATATATTAAAATTATTAAAAGATTCTAAATTGCATAATGTGTACATGTGATTAAAATATAAATATATTAAGATAAAACAAGTGGAGTTATTAAATTTAGTACATGAGATTTAAAAAAATTTAAATTAAATTGAAAAAAGTAAATTAAATATTATATTAATTAATGTGCATTATTTGCTCACATAGGAGTTTGCAAATTCTTAGGAGTTGTCATGTAGACAACCTTATGACTCATCTAGAAGGTTGGAGTAGACTCATGCTTAGTTGTCATGCTTATCTTCTAGTTGTTTCTAGACACATTCTAGATGCATCTTAGAGGCCTTTAAATAGAGACTCTCTTAGTGTGTTTGGACAAGCTTAAATGGAAGCTTCAAGCTTACATGCTCATATGCTTCTACATGCTCATATGTTTCTCCATGCTCATATGTTTCTACATGCTCATATATTTCTACATGCTCATATACTTCTACATGCTTCTATGCTTCTTCTAGCACTTGTAGTCACTTGGAGGATTCGATTGGCTTGGGTCTTGGAGGAATTACGAATGATGGAGAAGGAAGGGATTTTCTATGGACTTCTGAGGCATGAAAAATTAGCATTAGTGTCCAGGTGCACTCGTGATATTCGCATATTCTCTTTGCACTATTTCTCTTCTTGTCTTCATCGTGTCTGTTATATGTGTTTTAATACTCTCTGTGATTGAATCTACAATTTGAAATTGGAATCTAGATATTATGTTATTTTGTTTCAAAGAAAACATTAGAAAACCCTAGCTTCAATTTAAAATAGGTTTGGGTTCGAATTAGAATCAAATTGAGGAATGATGATTTCAAAATTTATAGTTAAACCTATTAGATGGATTAATGGATATATTTAGAAAACAATTATTTAAAAGGGAAAATTCTTGTTTAGAAAAGCCCCTTTCATTTAAATCTAAGTATATGTTCTCTTTTGTAAAATCTGCATATATATATATATATATATATATATATATATATATATATATATATATATATATATATATATATATATATATATATATATATATATATATATATATATTTTTATGTAGTGATAATTGATAACAAATTTTGTATATATATATATATATATATATATATATATATATATATATAATATACATATACATATATACATATACATATACATATACATATACATATATGTATATATTTGTGTAATTTGCAGCGAGTAACTTTATTTATAAAATCCAAATCATATATGGTAAAAGTGTTTATTATAAATCATGTTAAAAGAAGAGGGAAATCGTTTATTTAAAAACGTTATACATATATATTAATACTGGGGGGGATGGACCTGCGCCCCATACTCCCGTGTGCCCTCATGTCAATGGTGGTCGTAGGGTACCTGCGTACCATAGGGTACCCGCGACAGACTCTTTACTGCCACACGACATATATTATACTGCCCAACGATTCAATAATTGCTAAAAGCTTTCGTAGGAGCTTTGTTGATATGTGATTTCAATGTATTAATTTTTAAGGAGTTTGTTTATTACATTTTGTAAATGATGTTTGAAATCAAATTTTTAATTCGATTTTCTTTTATGATGTTAAATGTTAGTAATGGTTGTATATTAATTATATGTATATATATATATATATATATATATATATACATATATACATATGTATACATATATGTATACATATGTATATATGTATACATATACATATATATATGTATATATGTATACATATATACATATGTATATATATATACATATGTATACATATATATGTATACATATATACATATGTATACATATATGTATACATATGTATACATATGTATATATGTATACATATATATATATATATGTATACATATATGTATACATATGTATACATATGTATACATATATACATATGTATACATATGTATACATATATGTATACATATATACATATATGTATACATATATACATATATACATATGTATACATATATACATATGTATACATATATGTATATATGTATACATATATGTATACATATGTATACATATGTATATATGTATACATATATATATGTATATATATGTACATATATATATACATATATATACACATATATATGTATATATATGTGTATATATATGTGTATATATATATATGTATGTATATATATATATATGTATGTATATATATATATATATATGTATGTATATATATATATATGTATGTATATATATATATATATGTATGTATATATATATATATATATATATATATATATATATCTATATATATATAATGTGAATGAAATTTTAAATATGTAAGATTTTTAATTAGAATTTTATTTTAAATTAAGGTTACTAAGAATATTTTGAAATTAAAAAAATATAATGGAAATGAATTCATGTTATCATGAATGAAATTAAGTTGGTGATTATTATAGTTAGAATCATTAAAAATTATTTTAGATAAATGATTGCCTTTAAGGTGCATGAAGGAAATTATAAATTATTTATTTGATTATTTATCTTAATGACTCGTATAATGGGAATGTAGCTTAAGGAAGTTATATTCAACTACTAGTGACATTGTTGTTAGCAAAATAATGAAGAATATACCATCATAGATTTATTTGAATATAACTTGTTATTAAATTATTATCAACTCAAATGTTAATGAAATGGAGTATAGTTGATTATCAATAATACGGGTTTGTTAAGAAAACGTTAGTATACTTGTTATTAAATGTTAACAAGTCATTATTGTTATTAGTTTTTGATGAGTTTATTATTTATTAATGTTTGTTGGATCTAACAAACTATTAATAAATAATGGTATAAATGGTTTAAAAAGTTATTAGTTAATGATTGAAGTTCTATAAAAGATATTAATCAATTTGAATTGATTAATAATTTGGAGGAGTATTAATTAATTGAATTATAAACCAACGTACATAGGGAAAAACTATTTTGGGGTTTCTATTACAACTTGTATTAATAGGTACTTTGTTGAAGAGTGATGAAATTGGCTATTATAGACTTATTAATAAGATTTCCAATATAGCTTGTCATTAAATATTAACAAGATATTATTATGAATATGTGTGGCTGATTATTAGTTTTTAGCCAACTGATATTTATTGGGTTGATGGTATGGTTGTGTAATTATTAATTAAATCAATTAACTAGAGTTAATTAGATTTAATTAATAATTATGTTATGTAATAAAGTTTTTAATTGATATGATAATAATGATTCTTTAGTGGAGTTGTTAAGTATCGAAGTTGGTAAGCCTTGTGACTTGAATAATGACTTTAGATATTTAATGGTTATTAGTGATGATTTAATTATTACAACGATTGAATTAAGAGGCTTAAATTTTAGTAATATTTAATTAAGTTTTAATTAAGTATTATTAGAATGTTAAAAAGGTCATGGATTGTGTACCTATGATTGATTTAATTGATCATTTTAATAAAGATATAATCTTCTTATTCGAAAGATTGATAATTGTCTCTCTTATAATTTAATGAATAATGATTCTTGATATATGTTGGAAGTTGAAGTAACCTTAAAGAAGAGTTAGTCAATTAGAATATGGATCATAGTTAAATATAGAGAACAAGTTAATTAAAGTCAATGATGATCAATTTAATGAGTAAAGTAATTACCCTTAAGCTATTCTTAGAATATTATTTTAATGATGGAAAGAATAATGCTATTGAGGAAACAAATGGGTTGACGCGTAGGTCAAATGGTAAATCCTATACACTTGAAGTATACTTGAAACGAAAATTGGAAACCTCTACACTAAATTCAACTATGTGATTTTAGTAAACCAAAACATGCGTTTGCATTGTGTATTCTCTATGCTATATGTTTTGGGTTTTTGGGTTGATTAGTGTTGACCAATTTTAGGTTGTTACCAGAGGCTCGGGGGTTATGAGATGCGATGGCATGTTGATCTTATTTGGTCTCGATCTTTATAAACCCAACTATGGTAATGTGATCGTATGCTCTATGAAATGTTTGTATTTAATGGTTGTTATTGCTTTTCAGTCCTCATGTGTGAAGCTGAGATGTATGTGTATGAGACACTTGAGCTAATCATTTTTGAGTCATCGATCAATTATCCTTGAATCATTTTCTAGTCGCCATGATGGGACTAAAATGTGGATTTATTTCTTGATGATGTCATGTTGTGACATGTTTTGACTCAACCAGTTTGGAGTCTTCGACCAGTATGATACTTATGATTATCAGTGATGCCTTTAGTTGCCAATAAAGAACTATTGTGGTCATGATTTTTTATAGATGCTTTTCAGATGCTCATGGAGATTTGATGATTCTTATCATGGATATTTGATGCTTATATTGTAGATATTTGATGATTCTTTTTATGGATGATCTTTTGGTATTTCTTTCCAGTCACTTGTATAGGACTGGGGTGATTTTATGATTCCATGAGCTTAGGGTAGGTAATCTACTTGTAGTGTCAAGAAGTGGCTTGCAATGGGGATCGAGGTCCTAAGTGGCTGCCAGGGTAACTCATTGTAAGTTTGGTTAATAAGTGATAACATTTACACACTAAATGGGGATTAAATGAACCTAAAAAGATAATTGTTTTGATGTTCTCACCCATGCCTTGAGTGCTTGTACAGACTAGGATGGGAGTAGAGAGAACGCATGGTTGCGACCTTGCATTCCGTAGTATGCCTCGTTAGTATGAGAGGATACTAGTGGCCGCATGAGATCAGTATGGACCCATGGAGTTTAGCTAACTGCCAGGGTAACTTGTACGTGATAAATGCGATGACACTTTCTCCCTTGCAGAGTAGGTTTCCTACATGTCATTGTGTGCCTGTGGGAACTAGATGTCAGTTTTGTGTTTGGAACCTTTGAGTTAGTATACTTTTAGGATTCTTGGATATATAGAGATTTATGCTATGTATTTTTGGATAGCCTATATGGGACTTGAGATTATCTCCTCAGCACAGTGGGAGTGGACCATTTAGGTTCCACGCAGTCGGGTGGTAGTGTTTATCCACTCTTATCATTTGAGATCCATTGAGACACCGTGGCTGGAGCATTCTTGGTTGGTATTTATCTTCATTATGTTCGTGGAGCATTATGATAGATGATATACCTTATGATGGATGTATTTACTGGTATGTTTCTTATATTGATGATTTTCATATGTTAGATGATGTTATCTTATGCTTTACTTTGCATGTTAGTAGGATGTTTTAGGAGTGACATTCCTACTATGATAATACCGATGATCTCTTCAGTGCTTTGAAATGTTATGCACGGAGGGATGGCTAGGATCCATGATGGTCTAATGATGCTATTTACGATTGGGAGGAACCGTGCACTTAGTTAGTTATGTTTGTGATATATGGTTATATTTTATGATGGATGTTTATATCTTTATGATGTTGATGTATCATGTATGATATGTGGTTTCATTTACTTTAATTGCATCATGGATTAATATTGGATGATGATGTAGTTTATTTACATGGATGCATATTCTTTTAAGCTTTTCATACCTTGTGACATGTATAGTAGATGATTGAGCATTTGAAAATGTAATTTATAAACATTGGACTTTTCGTTACTATTTTATGTGGATGTAGTACTAGATGGAATCGTTAATAGTTAGTTTGGATGTAACTCAACATTAAGGGATCCTTAAAGAATGTAACCTGTTATGTATGTGATGTTTACTTTCATTTGAATTGTTGCTATTGCTTTCGCTATCATGTGAATGATGTAAATGGTTTATCTTTCATGATTAAAAAGAAAAAAATTGTTTGGCAAACTTAGTGAAATTCTTTGGATCCCTTGGTGGGGCATTACACAATTGGAACAAGGTAGAATGAACTAATGTGCAGGATTACAAAGAAACCCAGGATACTCCTGCATCAAACAACCAGGGTTGGAAAAAAAAATGATTCTCTTGAATCATGCAAGTGTCAAACCCTGAGCTGAAACCACCTCAGACTAAGAAATCCATGTAGCATCTTCAACTGGTCTATTCTTCCACTTCACCAAATATTCATAGTAATCTTTTCCTCTTGTGCTCTTACCAACTCTTTGATCCAATATCTATTCAACCTCTTCAATTTGCTTCTTAGGATAATCATTAGGTACAACAATTTCATCCTTTGACTATAATACTTATACAAATCAGCAATATTGAATATAAGAGATATATCCATGTCATTAGGTAACTCAACTTCATAAGCATTACCACTATCAAACTTCTTCAAGATCTTACAAGGTCCAAATTTTTTCATCTTCATCTTACTGTATGTTCTAGCTAGGAATCTTCCTTTCTTCAAATGAACAATCATCTCATCACCAACCTGAAAATTGTGGTGTCTTCTAGACTGATTAGCATTCTCTTTATACTTCTAATTACTTTGTTCCAATCTCAACTTTACTTCCTTATGCAAAGACTCCATAAAATTAGAAAATTCTTCTCCTACAGCGCTTCACTTTTCTTCACCAACAATATCTCTCAAATCTAATATACCTCTAGGATGCATTCCAGTAACAATCTCAAAAGGGTTCTTCCCTGTACTCCTATTCACATAATTGTTATATGCAAATTCAACTTGTGCCAATACCATCTCCCAATTACTTGGCTTATTCACAACCAAACATCTTAGCAAATTGCCCAAGCTTCTATTCACAACCTCTATCTGTCCATCTATTTTTGGATGGAATGTAGAACTAAACTTCAATTAGTACCCATCTTCTTCCACAAAGTCTTCCAAAAATATCCAACAAAACTTACTGTCTCTGTCAAAAATAATACTTCTTGGTAATCCATGCAATCTCACAATCTCTTTAAAAAAAAGTTTAGCATCTGATGTCTTCTTACATGGTATAAATGAGCCATCTTAGAAAATCTATCCACTACCACAAATATGGAATCATACCCTTTCATTGTCTTAGGAAATCCAAGAACAAAATCCATACTAATGTCAGTCCAAGGTTTCTCAGGAATAGTAATAGGTGTATACAAACCAGTATTTTGACTCACTCCTTTTGCAACTTGAAAAACTCCACAACTCTTTACAAATTTTTGAGAATCCTTATACATTTGTGGCCAATAATATTTTTCTTTGAGAAAACCCAATGTCTTATCAATTCCAAAATGTCTAGCTAATCCACCACTATGCTTTTCCTTAATTAGATTCAACCTCATAGAACTTCTAGGAATACACAACTGAATGCCTTTGAAAAACATACCTTCTTGAATGAAATACTCATCATACTTGCTTATGTGATCTATCAGATTTGGTGCTCTGCACTCTCTCCATGCCTCAGAAAAATCAAGATCAACATCATATAACTCTTTCATCTCATCAAAACCAAGAACTTCAACCTTCATTTCAGTCAACAAAGAATGTCTTCTACACAATGCATCAGCAAATTCATTAGTAACTCCACTCGTATGCTTAATCACAAATGTAAAACTCTACAAATATTCAACCCACTTCATATGTCTTTGATTCAATTTATGTTGACTTCCCAAGTATTGTAAAGCTTTATGATCAGTATACAACACAAACTCCTTAGGCATCAAATAATGTCTCCACTTCTTCAATGCTTGAACAATAGCATAAAACTCTTGATCATACACAGAATAGTTCCTTCTAGTATCATTCAACTTTTCACTAAAGAAAGCAACAGGCTTACCTTCTTGACTTAATATAGCTCCTATTGCATTACCACTTGCATCACATTCAACTTGAAATACTTTGTTGAAATCAGGAAAAGCCAATACCAGTAATTCTACAACCTTTTGTTTCACAATCTCAAAACTCTTATCAACTCCATGTGTCCACTTGAATTCCTTTTTATCTCCCCTCATTGTCTCAGTCATAGCATTGCAAATAGAACTGAAATTCTTTATAAACTTTCTATAAAAACTAGCTAAACCATGAAATGATCTTACCTCACTCACATTCTCAAGTGTAGGCCATTCCAAAATTGTTTTAACCTTCTCAAGATCCATCTTCAAACCATCAGCTGAAATCACAAATCCCAGATACACAATCTCCTCTTGCATAAAAGAACACTTTTTTAGATTAATCAACAACTTTTCCTCTTTCAACTTCTGCAATACTTGTCTAATATGCTCAAGATGTTCTTCCTTAGTCTTGCTGAATATCAGAATATCATCCAAATAAATAATTACAAACTTACCCAAAAATCTTTTCAGAACTTCATTCATTAACCTCATGAAAGTACTAAGTGCATTAGTCAAACCAAAAGGAATAACCAACCATTCATACAAACCATCTTTTGTCTTGAAAGCAGTCTTCTATTCATCACCTTCTCTAATTCTAATTTGATCATAGCCACTCTTCAAATTAATCTTGGTAAAATACTTTGCCCCACTTAAACAATCCATTATTTTATCCATCCTTGGCATAGGAAACCTATATTTCACTGTTATCTTGTTAATGGCTCTCGGATCAGTACACATTCTCCATTCTCCATTCTTTTTAGGTGCTAATATAGTTGGTACAACACATGGACTCAAGATTTCTCTGATCAAACCTTTCTGCAACAACAAATGCACTTGTCTGTTAAGTTCTTAATTCTCTGTAGGTGTCAATCTATATGGTGCTTTTTTTGGCAAACTTGCTCTAGGAATCAAATCCATACAATGACTTATACTTCTTATTGGAGTTAATCCATTAGGAAGATCATTAGAAATAATGTCTTTATATTCATTGAGCAATTCTGAAATTTCTTCTAGCACTTCGTCAATACTACCATCTATCACTCGGTCACCACTATCTTGTACTTGGTTAGCATTATTCTCTTGCACTTGGCCTTCATTGACAAAACTTGGTTTTCTTGAAATTATGGCAAAAAAAACCTTATTCTTCTTCACTTCCTTTTCAAATTGTTTCCCATTAACCATACAAATCTTTATAATAGTACAATTAACCTCATCTGAAACTTCAATCAAAGGCAACAATGTTTGTTTCTTCCCATTCACCCAAAGAGTATATTGATTCAATCTTCCATCATGTATAGCATGTCTATCATATTGCCAAGGTCTACCCAATAAAATATGACAACAATCCATGGGCATAATATCACACAAAACTTCATCAACATAATGTCCAATTTTAAATTTCACAAGGCATTACTCACTTACCAATATCTTATGCTCATCTTTGATCCATGAAATATGTTAAGGTTTGGGATGTTTCAGCCTCTCTAACTGCAACTTGGTAACTAGCTCTTATGATGCCAGATTTGTAGAACTCCCACTATCAATGATCACTTTGCAGCATTTTTCAGCCATCTTACATCTTGTCTTGAAAAGACTTCTCCTTAAAACAGGTTCCTCATCACTTCTTTTATTACATAAGGTTCTTCTCACCATCAAATTTTCTCCAACCTCAGGTCCACTTGGTGAACTTTCAATGTCTTCTTGAATCACAACATTTCTATTATTCTGTCCACTTTCAAAGGATCTACATTCAAAAGATCTATGCCCTTCTTTGCCACATCTAAAAAAATTACCATGAAATCCACTTCTAGAATAGGAATTACCTCTTCCCCGGTAAGAATTAGTGCCTCCTTGGTAAGAATTACCACCTTTCCATTCGGTTTTTCCTTTATCATCACTCTTCCATTCAGATTTGCCTTTATCTTGCATAGAATTGTCAGATCTACTACTTTCTCCATAAGATCTACCACTACCTCTTTGTCTTTTTTCATGCTTCTTTGTCAAGATCTCCTCATCCTTCAAGGCATACTGGTATGCTTCTTCCACACTTTCCAACTTCACAAAACTTATCTCATCTTGAATTCCAGATCTCAATCCATTAATGTACCTTGCAATTTTCTCAACACCATCATCCACATGTCTAGATCTGATGTCCAATCTATAGAATTCCTCGGTATATTCTTTCACATTCATGTCCCTTTGTTTCAAATTTTGCATCTTTCTCAATTAGTTAACTTGGTAATCAGCAGGAAGGAATTTGTTCTTTACCTTGTTCACCATCTTTGGCCAAGTTCTTATCTTCTCCTTTCCTCTCCTTTGTCTATCAGTTTGCAAGTGCTCCCACCATAATGATGCATGACCTTTCAACCTAGTGACTACAATCTTCACCTTTCTATTATCAGGAGTGTTTTCATACTCAAAGAACTTCTCCATATCAGAGATCCAATCCAGCACAGTATTTGTATCCAATTTCCCATCATAAGGAACAACTTCTACAACAGGCTTTGAATTTTCCCTAGACAATAATCACAAAAATCTTTCCTCATCTCGATCTTCTTCAAGTTCTGGATTATGGTTTGGTGCTACTGCTTCATCATCACTTACATCTTCAAGATGCACTCCTCTCCTCTGGGCTATCTCCACGGCATCTAATCTGGCTGTAATTTGTCTTAACTGATCCAATGTAGCGTTATCAACATTATTTCCTCTACCACAAACCATCTTTACAAATCAAGTTCCTGCAAGATCGTAACCCTCTGCAAGTTATAGGTCAAATCCATAAATCTGCCACCCTACAACCAAATCCAAATTAGGGTTCTACATGATCTAATCTCCACAAGGATGAAATTCAGGCTCTGATACCAACTGATGTAGGCAAGGGATGAATAACTAGGGCCAAAGGCACACCTAGCTATCCAAACCACCATGCAAGAGTTAACACAATGGAAGCAAACATGAGGAACAACACCAAGGAGAGAAAGAACAAGGATATATTTATTGATTCATCAAATATTCAGCATACATGCCCAGCTATAAGGCCTTCTGGGTTATGGCCAATTACAAATGTACAACTTTCAGATCTCCAAATCAGCTTTTTAAATCCACATATCTCTTTTCTTTTGAACTCTCCCCAAAAATCTGCCCTAACCCTAAACCTAAACACCCTATTTATACTTGCCAAAATGGCTTATGGATAATTCTAGAACATAGAGAAACCACAAGTCGGCCCTCATCAAATATAATTAACTATACCAAAATTAAATGTGAGCAAAGTCGGCCCAATTGGAACTAGGTAGAATGAACTAATGTGCAGGGTTACAAAGAAATCTAGGATGCTCCTGCATCATTTTAACACCATTGATTTATATGAATTTTATTAGATTTCTTTGTAAGTTGCATAAGAAGCCAATCTTTCAAGGTTAACTATGGAGGGCCCCTCAATTATACCTAATTCATATCATGGAGGGCCCTTTAGAATAACTAACACATAATTTCCTTATCCATCCCACATTGTTTCCCTCCATCCTATAATGGTATGCACTTACTTTATATGTGTGGTATTATATCTCTGATGCCTACTACATTGTATGGGCATATCATTTTTCAAATAAATATGTTCAATACTAGGCTAATGTCAAATCAACTAAAAATGGAGGGAAAATCTATAAATAACATCTTCCTAATGAGGAACAAATGGAGGGAAACTCCATATAAATATCATTCTTTCAAGGTAGAACAAATAGATCAAAATGGAGGGAAAGCCCATACAAATATCATCTTTCAAAGTGATTTGTTGACCAAGATTGGTTGAAATTTCAACCAATCTAATCTGTTTTAAAAAAAATATAGCAATAATCCAACACTATCTAAAAGAAGCCTTATATTGCATTGGATTATTTTTCAATAAGTTTTACAGATTATAAGTGCACATTTTTGCAATTTTTTATACAGAAAAATTAATGTATTTATGCAAATAATCAGTGCTAGGTATTTTAGTGATTAAATCATTTCTAGGGGCAACTGAAGATACATCATGGTTTTTGTGATTTTTGTGTGATATTTTCAACTATGGTTAAATGAGTCTACTTGTAAAAATATATAAAGTAGTTATGAAGAATAATTCATGCAATTTCAATCTTTCAACACCTTTTATGATACCAAACATAATGGGAGACTAAAAAGGATTTTGCATGTAGTAGAAGTTTCAATTATATAGGTGGGGATAGCAAAGAGTAAATAACATATGGAGCAAGTGAATTGAGCAATGCACATATTGTTTCATCTTAAATAATGAAGTATATTGAGATGTGACTTTCTTTAAAAGGGTTCAAAGGTAGATTGAAGGTCATCATAAACATTATTTTTGTTTAACATAACCTTTCAATATGTTGTTCTTGATTTGTTCTTGGTAATAATAAACTATAAATCTACACAAAAACCCATTTGTATTGTGGATCATATCTCGTATGCCCTTGTTTATGTCTTTGAATGCACTTGCATTATCCTCATAGTTACTAGCATATATGTCGAGATTTGAATCTCAACATGTGAATATTTTTTCTTAGTTCTCATATGTAGTCAAGGTCCTTAACATCAACTACAAGTCATAAACATGCATTAACAAAATGCAATTGGGTCTCACAAACTTGATTACAATTTTTCTCATGCTTAAGTGTCTGGTAAGCCTTAAGGCCCAACCAATAAGTCATCCTTCTATGTTGATAGGCACATATTGTAATCAAATCTATAGGACTTGATTGCAAGCTCTTTCAGCATCTTTATATGTCATCGGGTTAGGTCTTGCATCTATACAATATACTCTTGAAGACCTAATTGCATATTTACCTTTTAATACAATCATAGTTAAGTATTTGAGACTTGACTACATATCACCATGTATTTTTTACAACTTGTAATGTAGATCTAGGAACCAATTACATATTGTATCTCTTCTACACTTGGAATCAAGTCTTTAGGGTATGAAGGCATATCTTCTTTCTAGACACTTGTAGGAAAGTCTTCAAGACCCGACTACATATTATCTACAATGCATTCTTGTAATTGAGTTAGTGAGACCTGATTACATACTAACATTGCATATCCACTTGCAATTGGGTCTTTGAGACCCAATTGCATGCTAAGGCTTTGCGCTTGCAATTCAGGTCTTGAGACCCAAATCACAACGTGGTCTTCGTTTAACCACTTTTTATCCATTTTGTTGTCTTTTGCAAGGTTTTTACCATCTCATGGTTTTTTCCAAGTTGTTATCCAAATTTCAAAACCATTATATCCATCATTGCAACTCCTTTCCAAGTCCTCTTATTTATGTATTCACACTTCAAGTCTCTAAGCATGGGCCATCATGAAGAAACATGGAACCTTCTAGACATTGGATAGTGTTATTGAAATCATGTCTTTGGAAACTTAGTTTAGTGTTAATCATGCATTATGTAATTTAGCTATGACACATTACATGTAAAGTTGTAACATGGATTGCATGCGATCATGTTACAAGCCAAAATAGTTTAGGATTGTAAAGTTTGATAAGTCAAAATTTTGTTAGAACTTTTTCACCTTTTTCTCATAGCCCCTCACCTATATGTATGACAAAGCTTATTGTACAAAAGGGATCTTTTGGCAATACAACAAAACTCTACCAGTTTATGTTGGAATAAGTAGTTATGTGACAACATTATACAAAGTTTTCTGTGGGTTTTTTGGTATTACTTAAAGGAATTTAAACTAAATATTTTATTCTTTGAGTTGCTTGATGTTTTTATAGCTAGTATTATGCACTCAAGGTAGAGATACCTTGTAGTCTTTGTGATCATGAGATGAAGCATGAAAAATATAGCAATAATCCACCATAATAATAATATCAAAGAGGATTCCAAAGCTAGAACATGAGTAATGGAGGTACTTTTGGATAGCGAGGCTCACCAATAACTTCCCCTTTGAATGAAGCTACAATGATATGCTATAGGAGAACTCCAAATTTTTATTATAAATCTAGAGGTTGAACTTATAGGCTGTAAAAAAAGAAAAAGAAAAAGAAAATTGATAGAATTTTGAGGGAAAATTCATGTCTAGTATAAAACTCTCAAAATTCTAGTAAAACTCTCAAAAGTTACTTGATAAAATATAAAGGGAGAAAACATGTTAAGCCTGTGGCTCCCAAGGAAATAGTAGGGTGTTTAAAAGAGAACTATTTCATATCAATCAATATGATACATAGGTAAGATAATACAAAGCTTTAATGTTTTTTGTAACAAAGAAGTAACAACAATACATGCTAGAGATGGGTCCTTCAAAAAGATGGAGGCCACAAATAGAAAAAGGGGAGAACATAGATTCAGATAGGACAAATTATTAGCTTTTCCAACTTCACAATTGCATATGAAAATCACAAAATTGGTAATCCATGCTTAGTATTAAGGCCCAACAAATTAAACAAAATTAATTGTCAATTCATCAAGCATAATTTTAAATTAAAGGGAAGGTAGAATATATCTTGGTCATTTATGTCAGTATTAGAATGTATTAGAAAATAAAAACCTAGCAAATAAAGTACATGTGAAAACCTCAAAAAATAACACACAAAAATTTAAAACATACCATTACTTTCATCTTCAAAGTGAATGTCTTGGCATCATATGGATTTTCCTTCATATGAGTATTAATTATGAGATCGAGGAATGATTCGGGGATTGTTAATCCTTTTGGAAGTGCTTCATTGTTTTCCTACAAGAGAAGTTAGTATATGTCTCTTCCCATTCTCTAAAAAATGCCACATGTTCTAGGTTTAGATTCCAATAAGTGCAGAAGTCCCAAGATAGAAACAAATTGATCATTCCTCATTATAGTTATGCGAATATGGATGGTATTTTAATTTTATCTTGATTTTCTATATCAATGGAGCTTCTTAGCACATCTTTAGCAACATCAAGGGAGAACAAATAGTGAAATGTCCTATTGACTAAAACATTTAATATCATGAGTATTTTATGTAGACACCTAAAAAATCCTTTAGAAAATAAAGTATTTTTATTTTTTGAAAAAGTCTCTAATGACATCATCATTTATTAATTAATTATTTAATTAATTAATTAATTTATTTTTATGTCATTAAATCTCTTTATCTTAATTTAAAATATTTAATTAAGGAATCCCTCTCAAAAATGTTTAAATCTTATTTAAACATTATTTCCTTATTTATTAATTATTTAATTAATAAACTGACCAAAAATCCCAAAATAAATAATTTATTTATTTATTGCCCAAAACTTGGCCAATTTCCTTAAGACCACTAACCTCTTCCAAAATCTTCTAATCCTTCTTAAATTTCGATTAAAGGCTAAACCCATCATTTCCTACCCATAATCCCAACTCAAAATATTTAATTAAGATTAAATATTAATCCTCATGTTTATTAAAAATGTTTTAATAAATATCTCCTCAACCCAAACCCTTGAAATAAATAAATCTTTATTTATTTTCTTAAAGACCTTTTTTATCCTCATCCAAAGCCTAGACTCTTCTAGAAGATATCAATCCTTATCTTTGACCCTAATCCTAATCCCCTTCTAACCTTGTCACATTCCCTAAGCATGGGTTAAGACTTGCTAACCCAAGCCATAGCCAACAAATATCTTCTCCTTCACCCACCCTCATTAAATGGCATCCACTTGCCCATCTCTAACAAGCCTAATCTAATCTTAACCCAATCCTAATCCAAGCCTTAATCATTTGCACATTCCTAAGTCAAGCTTAAGACTTTCTTAATCCAACCCAAGTCAAAATATCTCAACTCTCTCACAAATATCCCAACCATAAAACTTTATGAAGCCCAAAAAGTCATAAATGACTCTTACAAGCCCATTCATTCCTCTTACAAGCCATTATGAGGGTCTTTATGAGCTTTGAGCCTCCTTTGTTGACCCCTCTTGCTCTAACCAATGACCTTGTGACATGTGTCACTCCCTGATTGGCTGTAAGGAAGCACAATCCATGTGCTCTCCTCTCATTCAATCTAAATCTTCCATAAACTTTTTCACATCCTTGCATCCTATCCCTTGATCCCTCAAGCCCTTTGCCTATTTAAGGAATCCTCTCCCAAGCCATTTTAACACAATCTAAAAAGTAAAGCCATAATGCCATTTTGAGAAGCCATTTTTACATCAAATCCATTCACCAAAATTTATCAAAAATCCTCCATTGAAGCCTATTTGAGCATTTGAGCATACATACATAATCAAGCCATCTTAGCTATTAGACACACCTCTACATCAAGTGATCATTTTCATTGAGAGAGCCTATCCATGGCTCATATTCTCATTTGAGGACTTGACTTTGCCTCTCATGAAGTTATGTTAAATTAGTATGCAAATACTTTTTTATTGTTTTAATTTAGTGTTTCTAACATACTAAAGTAGCATATACATTTTGGCATGCCTGATGGGACCCCGCATGGGTTATCTTCATTATCTTTTTTAGTCAAGTTTTGTATGTCATTTGTTAATTTTGGCTAATTTTGCTTATTTTTGTGATTGGTAGGATTGTATAAATTGGTTTTGTAGGTCCACATGAGCATGAAGAAGACAAAGGAACTCATAGTCTATCTCATAGTGTTTGCAGATTTTTCAAGCTTATAGGTGGAAGAAGCACTTGAAATTCTTCTTCCTCTTCTTGTCTATATTCTTCTTCTATTCCGTCTACTTCTTCTTCTTCTTCTTGAGGGATCTTGGCCTTTTTTTTTAAGGAAGAAAAATCATACACACTTTTTTTTTAAGTGCTTAAAATGAACCCCCAAATCATACTTAAATCTATTAAAAACTAAAAATTTGCAAAAAAAAACAAAAACTTTTAACAAGTGAAACTAAACCAATCCAATCATTTGCATCCTTGCAACGTCAAGGTTTTAGATGCATTCATGAAAAGTTAGGAACACTTCATTTTTAGAAATTTAAAAAGAACTTCAAGTTTCCATTTCAAAAGGTTCAAAATCAACACTAAGTGCACACTAAAATCTAAATCAAACTTAAAGCATCAATCAACGATAAAATGAAACTCATTTGCAAATAATTTTAAGTTCTTTTAAAAATCTCATGAAAACTAAGAGTCCTAAATGGTTGCCAAAATTGTCCTAAAAGCTTTTTTATTTGTTCCTAACAAATGTCTTGTTGCAAAATCTTGAATGTTTCTTAGGTTTTTCATGCATCAAAACAATCTAGAATATCATTTTTTTAGGCTTAAAACATGCAAACTACAACACAAAATCTTGAATGAAAACCAAAGTCCAAAGAGTCATTTTCACTTTTGAGTCCAAAACAATCTTGAATGATCTAAGGTTAAAACAAAGCACTTCAAAGTTCTTAAAACAACACGCAAAATCTCAAATCTTGAATGCTCAAAAGAAAAAACTTGAATGTTTAATCACTTGTCTTTGAATGCATGTTGCTAAAATCACTCTTGAGTGCTATGGATTAAAATCAAGTTTTCTTTTTTTATTTATGAATGCATGATTAAAATAACAAATCCAATCTTGAATGCAAACGGTCAATTAATCATTACAATATCTCACACTTTATCTTTTGGGGCATAAAAAGAATCTACATTTTAGAAACTTTCTAAGTTATAAAAACAAATAAAGACACTTTGAGTGAATTTGTTGTTGGACTCACCCTCTTTAATCAGCCATCATTCTGACCATTGGTTGTAATATCAGCACCATATATGGGGATGGGTCTACCTAATAAGGTGTTAAGTGCTCCACAAAAATCAAACTCCACTCACTTGAGTTTTTATTGATTTTTCTAAAATAGAAAATTTCTTGAATGCACATTAGTCTCGCTAACACTTCATTTGGACATAAAAATTGAACAAATCTTGACGTGGAGGGCCTCCGAGCGCACGCTTGAAATTGAGATTTACATACATCTTTATTTTGGCCTTAAAATGAACAATTGCCAACTCTTGAATGCCTTAAAGGAAATTAATCGATACTTGACATGGAGGGCCTTCGAGCACACGGGTTTACTTTCTTGTTGACCCTAACTCTCCTTTGTGCATTCATTTTTTGATCACTTCTCTTTTGTTGGCGCATTTCAAATTGGAATTAAACCTTTGCATCTTAATCACATGTGTTTTCAAAAAGTCTAGATCAAAAAACTTAAAAAAACTCTTTCTTTTAGCCCAAGATCATCTAAGTCTTCTCTCCCCTTGTCATCTTTCAAGGCCATCTTGGGTGCATAAGATTAGGATCCAAAATCTTGTTTAAGTTTTAGGAGGCCTACTCAGGGATTTCATCACCCCTTGGGATGACCTCAACTCCAGCATTCCGACAGAGTATAAAGATCAAGAGGTGAATCCAAAGACACCTCTCTTGGGATCAAAATTTTGTCACTCGGGCTAAGCCTCAAGGAACTTTATACCCTTGAGAAGTGAAAGAGGAGAAGTGGGTTACCACTCCTCTTGGCTGTGTGACATCTTTTTGGTTTCATCTACGGATTTGGGCCTCATGTACCTTGCATATATCGAGGGCTCCCTAGCTAAACCAAATTTTATCCTTGTAGAAAGCTTCCTAGGATGTTGGTGTGTTTGACATGCTTACTCCAAAATTTTGTCTGCTTGTTTGTTCATAGCTTCTGAATGAATGTTTGCCAACTTTGGTCAAAATCCTAGAAAAGCAAAAATCTCCTAGCACAAGGCATACTTAGTGTACTCACTGCCTCATTAGAAAATCATCCAAGCTCCCCCACTGCAACTGAATCTATCTAGTTCTTTGCTTTAGAACAATCCCAAATCCAAAGTCCATCCAAATCATCCCCCAACCAGCTAGCAACCCAATCCAAAATCACCCAAGCCTTTAAGGAATTGTTGTTACTCTACCAAAGCTTGCTATCCAGTCAATCTATCCAAATCCCTCAATCTCCCCAAGGTTATCCCTTTGACAAAGCTTTGTCTAGGGTAATCTAGCCTTGTCACTTGTCATCCCTCATCACCTTAAGCTAAAGGTTGGGATCCACAAGTGGTCAATCTCATGTCATGCCCATAGGATCATTTTTCTATCCTCAAGTCGACATCAAAAGCCACCAATCTTGCACATAGGAAAGCAAAACTCTCACTTTTTGATAGCATACCCTTATAGTCTTCCATCCACAGGAAAGCCAAAAATCTCCAGCCAATCCTCCTTAGGTCTATCATGCAGCTTTGACTCTCCCTAGGAAATATTTCATCAGCCAATCCAAAAGCTATGCTTAATCCAAATCCAACCATGAGCTTCCATGTTCATCCATATGCAAGACCCCATCCCCATCCAACTCATCATCAAAACATGAAATCCCAACCCTATCATGATGAGTTTGGTCACATTTTCCTTTCTCCCACTACATCCTATTCCAATGATGATGAAAATCTTGTTGACTATGATGGGTATCTTGAGAGCCTTAGATGCCTTCTGCCAACCATCCCCCAAAATCCAAGCATTCCTCCAAACTATCTAGTCATACCATCTCATATCCCAGCTTCTCCTCCATCACCTAATCAACCAAGATTCCAATCTTCCACCCCCATCACACCAGCTATTCCTGTCAATCCACCACCTCCACCTCTGACACACGAGTCTCCCAGGAATCTCCTAGAGGAAATACAAGAAAATCTGCCTCCAACAGTTGATAAGCCATGTCATCTAATCCAACCATGTGAACTAGTCAATGATGAAGCTTCCCCATCTATAATATAACCTCCATCTCCCATAGCTATCATCCCCATACCATCCATCAAATTGCTTAAAATCCTTCTACTTCCTGTAAGCATCAAAATTCCACCACCTATCAAATCCCTCCAAATCCTATCCACATAACCTCCAAGCATTTCCCAAATCTTCTGTAATGACCCTTATGCATCCATCTTCTACTCACCCATCTCCACTACTGAATCTCCCATCTATCCATCTACTACCTTTGAAGAATTCATCCCTTCACCTCCTATCGTACCATCCACTCCAATGCAATCCTATCAAGATCCTGCCCAAAAGCATGTTGACATCCCCCAAAGCATAAACGAAGATATTATCGTACCATGTCTTCCATCCATAGTGTAGTCACCATCCCCTCCATCTCCAAAACCTCAAGCTATACCTCCTCTACTGTAGGATGTCTTTTCATCCCATCAGCTAAATCAAGATCCTATCCTACCATTTCCTTCGCTCCATGCTTCCATCTTACCATCTATCCAAGCTATTCCACCATCTATAATCTACCCTCTTGGTTCACTTACATTCATCCATGGTGGCCCCCTCTCAGTAGAACAATTAAGAACAATATCTCCCCATTGTAGTACATCTAATAAAGCACGTCTACCATTTTTTACAAGCAAAATGTTTCATCAGCTCGTTCAAATGCTCAATCAATGGCATTATCAAGGTCAAGGTTTAGGACCACAAGAGCAAGGAATTAGAAAGCCTATTATTACACAAAAGAATCCAAGATTTCATGGTCTTGGATATGTATCCAAAGGCTCACCATCTAAAAGTGTTGGTACACACCATCCCAAAACCAAGCCTATCTCCAGGCCCACCATGCCAGCCTCCCATCACTCCTTCAAGAAATCTTATGTCATCCCCCCTCCACCATCTTTGCAACCCAAAACAACCTACCATATCCCCCCTTCATCCACTAAATCCATTTTGGGTCCCCATGTCCCAAAATCTACCATCCTCCATTCTCCTATCAGCCATCATAAAAATCCTATTCCCCCCATTCCTACACAAGATCAACAAAGGCATGTATCAGGGCACATCATCCATCATCATCCCCTACATGCTCTTCCATATCCTCTCCATCTCACAAAGCTTCTCCTAACCATCTTCCCAAAGCTTACCATAGCAATGTGAATGCCAACTTCCAAATGCATAAAGCTAAAAATCCATATCCTAGGCAATCATATGTCTATTGTAAAAGACATACTCCAAAAAAGAAAAATCCAATCAAAGAATGCAAAACAATGCAAAATCCTATGAAAAGAAAATCCAAAACCATGTGGATCCCTAAGAAAAAAGTTGAAACCCAATGCATAATGGCATCCACCATTTCTAATCCCCCATCCAGTGACTCGTGTCCCTTATCTCCTAACTCCATCTTGGGTGCCTATGTCTCCAAGCGCGCTTCCACAAATCCTCCATCAAGCCTACATCTACCATCTATCCCCCATATGCTCTTTTCACACCCATCCAAACATGTGCCAATGTTGATCTTGCAAGCATCCCCATCTCATGCTCCTTTCTATCCTTTTCATCCCTCCATCTCCTACCATTAATCCTATCTAATCCGATCTATTGCATAAATCATACATTCGGTGTACCAACAGCTAGCAACAAAATTGATCATTCCAAATAGCCAGTGAAAAAATCCCAAAAAAGCAAAAAATAGTTGAAGAAAGTCAAAATCATTCCAACTAAGTCCAAAGTCAAAAATTTAAAAAAATAAAGAAAAATAAAGCATCCACTGGTGAAAACTTTGCAATTCAAGCACCTTGGACAAGTACCATGATGAAAACTTGGCAAACAAGCATCATGCGTAATCTAGCCATCCCCAGCTTAGCCTATCATCCTCATTCTTTTGGTCACATCTTGCCATCCAACTCCAACATCCAATTTATCCACCTATCTTTCATCCTCCAACTTTTATCTATCACTATCCACTTATCTTCTACAACCTCACCCCATCATCCCAGCTATCATCCATCTCCCTAGCACCTTCATCTTTTCCATCCTAGCTTCAATCCCATCACATCCATCGTAAGACCTCCTTTTGCATGTCATCTTTTGACTGGGGGCACTGTATTCCTTGGAGATCTTGTTTTTTCCATCCTCCCTTGTCATTGGTATCTCACTCTAGGCTATCCTCATGCAAATCCAATGTCATCCTCTCATTAGCCATTCACTCTAGCACCATCTATCAGCTCAGTTACCACCAACCTTAGCATTGTCCCCATCCTTGGTTGCACATCTATCATCATCATTGGATGCACCCTGCCAAATCCATATCTTCTTCTATCACCTCATCCTTAGCTTCTACATCTTGCACCAACTTGAGTCATCCCACTATCTTATCATCCAAAGCTCCTGTATAGCTTGTAAATAATCTTGTATCCAATGCTTGTATCATACCTTGTATCATAGCTTGTATATCCAATCTTGTCCAAAAAAACTTGTACATTTGTACCATATCTTGGTCCCTCAGCTTTTACATCCTCTTTAGCTTAGTACTATTGTATCTATCCACCTTTTGTGTCAATTCATCCTTGATCGGCATCTTGCACACATTGTACAAATCTTGGTTAGCTATTCCAATGCATCCTTTAGCTAGATCTCTTGTCACCAAAGTGTTATCCTTCTTAGTTCATCTTGCCAAATGCATGATTCATCCAAATCCACCAGCTTAGGTGCTCTCCGATAGATCCTTGTAGGATATAGCTTTCCTCACGTCTGATCTTGGTCCATTAGTACCTCATCCCACCCATCTCGTTCGCAAATAGTTCTCTTTTGGATTTTCGCTTTCTTTTGATTTGGAATCTTCTCTTTTAGGTCTTGAAGTATTTTTTCAAAAAATCTTTTTGTTCCCTCCTCAAGGTTGCCATGATCTTCCATATCATGGTATACTGCGAATGGGGCACTCTGAGTGTACATTTTGATCAAGTCTTTCATTTGTTTCTTTTTTTCTTGTGGGTTACCCAGTGTCAATTCCACGCTGTTTCCTCTAGGTTTCATGTGTGATGCTAGGGCAATTCTTGTGTGTTTTGAGTCAGTCTATCAATCCTCTGGATAGTTGGTGAAAAGGCCTTGATGTTCTTGGTACCCTTGGCAATTAACCACCAATCCTATAGAAAATCTAGTGCTCAACTACATGGTGGTACTTCTCTTTGAAGTATTCCCCTACTCAAAAAGCTTCAATGGATTCCCTTCATCTCCATTATCCCCCATCCATATCCAGCATCCGTCTCTCCTACCCTAGCTTGTCCAACTGTATCTCTCAGAATCAATCATCACTCTTAGCTTTAGGGATCCACAATCATAGTCTTATGGATCCACCAATCCAATCAATCCACCAAGCCTCATCTTTCGAGATCCACAATCCTAGTCCTAGGGATCTTTGAAACCCATCTTCCACCAATCTGACTCTTTGAAATCCTATTGCATCAGCTTTATAATCCCCTCATCCTTCTCCCTATCCTGGATTCCTTTTTATAGCGCTCCGCTCCTTCATCCTCCACCTTCCCTAAAGTCTTAAGTTTTCTTCCTCTTGTGCATCTGATTCTCCTTTATCATTCTCCCATAGTGAGAGTTTGAGCTAACTAAACCTCTTCTCTTAAGCCACTCTTCATCCTCCCACCCGCCAAGATTCTTGTACTTTTCAAGAAGCCATCGAGCCTTGCTTTCTCTCCCGTCACCTTCTTGAGGGGGCATCTCGCAATCCATTCTCTCCTCTTTTGCTCTAACCTTGGGCATCTTATTTTCTTATCTTTGATGCCATGCCACTTGTGGCATCACATCAAAGAGGGGCAAAATGTAGACACCTAAAAAAATTTTTAGAAAATAAAGTATTTTTATTTTCTGAAAAAGTCCCTGATGACATCATCATTTATTAATTATTTATTTATTTAATTAATATATTTATTTTTATGCCATTAAATCCCTTTATCTTAATTAAAAATATTTAATTAAGGAATCCCTCCCAAAAATGTTTAAATATTATTTAAAAATTATTTCCTTATTTATCAATTATTTAATTAATAAATTGACCAAAAATTCCAAAATAAATAATTTATTTATTTTTAGCCCAAAACTTGGCCATTTTCTTTAAGACCACTAACCTCTTCCAAAATCTTCTAATCCTTCTTTAATTTTGATTAAAGGCTAAACCCATCATTTCCTACCCGTAATCCCAACTCAAAATATTCAATTAAGATTAAATATTAATCCTCATGTTTATTAAAAATGTTTTAATAAATATCTCCTCAACCCAAACCCTTGAAATAAATAAAACTTTATTTATTTTCTAAAAAGCCTTTTTTATCCTCATCTTAGGAAGTTCTAGACTCTTCTAGAAAGTCTTCATCCTCATCCAAAGCCTAGACTCTTCTAGAAGATGTCAATCCTTATCTTTGACCCTAATCTTAATCCCCCCCCTAACCTTGTCACATTCCCTAAACATGGGTTAAAACTTGCTAACTCAAGCCAAAGCCAACAAATATCTCCTCCTTCACCTACCCTCATTAAATGCCATCCACTTGCCCATCTCTAACAAGCCTAATCTAATCTTAACCCAAGCCTAATCCAAGCCTTAATCATTTGCACATTCCTAAGTCAAGCTTAAGACTTTCTTAATCCAACCCATGTCAAAATATCTCAACTCTCTCACAAATATCCCAACCATAAAACTTTATGAAGCCCACAAAGCTATAAATGACTCTTGCGAGCCCATTCATTGCTCTTACAAGCCATTATGAGGGTATTTATGAGCTTTGAGCCTCTTTTGTTGACCCCTCAATCCCTATTGCTCTAACCAATGACCTTGTGACATGTGTCACTCCCTGATTGGATGTAAAGAAGCACAATCCATGTGCTCTCCTCTCATTCAATCTAAACCTTCCATAAGCTTCCTCCCATCCTTGCATCCTAGCCCTTGATCCCTCAAGCCCTTTTCCTATTTAAGGAATCCTCTCCCAAGCCATTTTAACACAATCTAGAAAGTAAAGCCATAATGCCATATTGAGAAGCCATTTTTACATCAAATCCATTCACCAAAATCTATCAAAAATTCTCCATTGAAGCCCATTTGAGCATTTGAGCATACATACATAATCAAGCCATCTTAGCTATTAGACACACCTCTACATCAAGTGATCATCCTCATTGAGAGAGCTTATCCATGGCTCATATTCTCATTTGAGGACTTGACTTTGCCTCTCATGAAGTTATGTTAAATTAGTATGCAAATGCTTTTTGATTGTTTTAATTTAGTGTTTCTAACATACTAAAGTAGCATATACATTATAATCTTAATCTATTAGTATTAAGTGTAATCAAAAGAAGCCATAAAACACCTAGAGCATAACAACAATGAAAGTCATAAAGCATGACAAACTTAATTATTATCTAAGTGTGCAACAGTCATGGTGGCTTAGTGAAGAATAAAGAGATAATCCTATGGTTGTTAACAAATTTTTGAGGTGATACATAACAATGGTAGTAGAAGATCAAAAGGATATGGTTACATGAAATTAGTCTAAGGGAAGCTTCAAAAGGAAGAACTCAATCCAATGAACAAGAAAACAGTGTCAAAAGCTATTCAAAGCCTAATCAAAAGAAATGCAATCACATTTTTTATAGGTTGTAGGCCAATCATGTTCCTACATATCCCAATTTTTGCATCCTCATTTGTTTCCTTAAAAATCTCTTCCAAATGTTCTAATAAGATAATAACTATCATATGGTAGGACAATAATAAAGCCCATGTTGAGAGATGAATATAAAGAAATGTAAACATTGATTAGTCAATAACATGAAATTTAACACCAAATATATTGTATATAACACATATTTGTAATTAAATTTATTCAAGAAAAAATTATTATCTTAACAATCTTAGCCAAAACCTAATGATTGAAGTGGAGCAAGGAAGAAAACTTGTGAATGTGGTTTGTAGTAGGAAACCTAAAAAGAATGGACATGTTGATCACACTGAAGGCCTGGAGTATGGTAATGATGAAGGAAAGGGGGATGTGATAGAAGATGGGGACCCATCGGCTTTTTAATTGTATCTAGGAGAAAAAGAGGGCATTGCTCCAAAATCAAGGGTATTAGGAGGGACCCTAGGTGTCTGGGGATGATGGACTAATTCATTTGAAGTCAAATCATCAGGTAAATCCTCCTTCCCTAAGATTATTGATGAATCAAACAAAAAGAAGGGTATTTTTTCTTAAAAGTAGCTATAGAGATTAGTGATTATAATATTCTAAGTATGGAAGAAACTCTGGTGGGTAAGTTCATAGGCCCTCAAGAAAACATAGATCTTGTTTAAATCTTTCCTAGGAACAAGTGGGGGCTCAAAGGATAAGTTTAAGTAATGGCTATGGCTAAAGGTTTTATATCATTTGAGTTTTTCTACCTAGAGGATTACTCAAGGATTCTTTGTGTAGGAAATTGGTTTTAAGAATTTGGTATAGCTCTAATACCATGTAAGAATTTTCCTAAGGCAATAATTTAATGCCAAAATCAAGAAGCTTGTTAGATAGCACAAGAGAGAAAAATGATGATCAAATTAGAATGGATATCAGATAATTGGAAGAACACAACATAGAAGTGCCTTGTATATAAAGGCAACCGATATATCTAGGAGTCAATAAAGAGATAAGCATAACAACTAAGCACATTTCCACCAAGAGTGGATTATCCTCCATTGTGCATGAATGCACATGCAAAAATAAGAGGATAAGAATGCAAAGGTGTATCTCATAAAGAGCTATAGTAGGCAACATGTGCTCAATTGAAGTGTAAACGATTGTGTTGTCTACATGACAACTCATATAAATATGCAAACTCCTAGGTGTCTAAATGACAACTCATATGAATATGCATTATCCTAAGTAAACTTAAGTAAAGTGTAAATAATAAATACTTATTTAAACCAAAACCACCCCTTAAGTGCAACTTAGGGGAATGCACTTAAGCTCACAAAAGCTAGATTAAAGTGTATGATGGGTCCCGACTACTAGGCCATGTTAGGTACCCATGTACAAAATGCAAGTTCAAATGATATGCAATGCAATCTCTCATAAAGTGATGAAAGAGAGAAAATGTCATGGGAAAAACCCTTCCCAAAAAGGAGAGATGAAAAAACAAGATGCATGGATGGATGGAGTAATTAAGACCCCCCCCACCCGATATATATACATATACATATATACATATACATATATATATATACATATACATATATATATATATACATATATATATATATATACATATACATATACACACACACACACACACACACACACACACACATACACACACACACACACACACAATAGAGAAGTATGAGAATGAAAAAATCCCATAAGAGGAAAAGGTCCCCCCCATAAGATAGAAGAAGAAGAAGAAGAAAAGAGACAAGGTAGTGCCCCCTCAATATAGAATACCCATCAGTGATAGCTACTCCAAGATGAATGTAGAAGTTGATCCATGACTATTGAATAATGTTCCTCCCCTTAGGAAGAAACAATGTCATAGGTACATATGAGATGCTTCCCCAATGTGTAGAAAGAATAACAAAGATGAATGGTGTCTATGAAAACCACTCAACTGTCCCTATGTCAATACTAATGGTCACCCCTTCCAACACTACTGAAAAGAATAAGTTTGGATCTAGCAAAGATGAATGTAGAACATATCCCAAAGAAACAACTATCTCCTCAAATCATAAAGAGACCTCCTAGAATTGTTGTACATAAGGATTCAAAATAATATCAACCTTGTAAGACTAATCATGTAGAGAATGGACAAGAGGGTCAGAGTGTTCCCTCACAACAACTAAAGAAGGATCTTCTTCATCAAAGAGAAGATTTATATCGTCAGTAATGTCTCCCAAATCTACTATGTAGGACTCCACAAACAAACCTAAAATATCTGGCAGGTAGTCATCCCCTAATGATGGAATTAGAAGACAAGGTGTACCCAAATGTATTTAATTACATGGGCCTATCACTATAGCAATGTATGAATGTGAAATTTTCTAATGTTTTGACCTCATTCTTCATTTGTCAAAAAGATCCCCCACATCTGAACTTGTTGAATCACTATCACTATTGTCACTATCAGTTTCAACAATGTATGAGGTATGGAGAGGATTAGAGGATAAGCTAGGTGAGCTTTCCTTAAAGTGAACATTCTTCTCTATGAATATCTCATGAGTCTCAGGATCCATAAGTCTATATTTCTTAACACTTTCATCATATCCTATGAAATTACAAGGGCTTGGTGGTAGTGCCTTGTATTCCCTTGAAGATATGTGTGCCCATGCTGGACAACCAAAAACTCTAAAGTGTTTTACAACTAGTTTTCTTCCACACCATGCCTCAAAAGGAGTCATTCAATCTAAGACATTATAAGGAGACCTATTAAGAATGTGATTGGCACTACTTATAGCTTCTACCTCAAGTGATGGATCAAGAGACTTAGCTTGAATCATGCAACATGCCATTTAATTAAGAGTTCTAATCCTCATTTTTGCAACACTTGTCTTTGGTGGACTAAATGGTACAAGATTCTAAAGATAAATACCATCAAGTTTACAAAAGTCTCTAAGTCTTTAGTTCACATATCTACTTTTGTTCTCCATACAAAGAACCTTGACGACTTTACTTGATTGCTTATCAACATGACTCTTCAAGGCTAGAAACTTATCAAGCACTTCATTCTTGTGATCAAGAAAGTAGACCCATGTGTAGCATGAAAAGTCATCAATGAAAGTGAGAACATAGTGACCCTTGCTAACTAATGTCATTGAAAAAGGGCTTGATAGAATTGTGTGAACCAACTCAAGAACAATTAATGCTCTTCAAGACTTCCCTTTGTCAAACTTCTCTTCCAGATACATATCAAACAAATTGAACATTTACTTATAGAGAAGTTGATTGTAGGTATACCTTTGACCATATTTTTTTGAGCTAAGTTGATGAAGATAGCGAAAGGCAAGATGTCTATACTACTCATGCCATAATTTATTTTGTGATTGTGAGTGTGTCAACAAGGCATGTGAAGGAGACTTATGCACAAAGTGAGAGAAAGATTAAAGCCTGGTGGCATAATTTTCTTTATCCACTATAACTAATGAATCATCCTTAAGATTATGCACTATTGCTAAACTAGGAAGGAAATCAACTTTATTTCCACCTCCATAGTGAGTGATTTGGTAAATTGAAAGGAGATTAGTGCTAAGGTGAGGAACATAGAGAACATCTTTGAACTCTCCATTTTCCATCTCAAATTGTTCTTTCCCTTCAACTTCCACTTGTTATCATTCCTAACAAAGATGTGAGGTTGCTTAGATTGTTCCAATGCAGAAAAATGTCCTTTTGAAGAACCCATATGATGTGAGGCACCCAATTCAAGAATCCATTCCCATGAAGAACTTGAACTTGCCATAAGTACTTGCCCTTTTCCCTTTGAAGTGGATGGATTTGAATCCTTGGAAGCATTTTCCACATTGATTTTTTTATTTTAAGTAAGTTCTCCAACTCATCTATTCTCTTAGTCTCACAATGATGCTCATCATGATTTGGTTTCTTGCAAAATGCACAAAATATTCTATCCTTCTTTTTGTTGTTTCCCTTCTTGATGAAAGAAGAATTTCCTTTTTGTGAGGAGGAAGATTGTTGTGTCTCTAATTGTGATTTTGGCTTCCACTACTTTTTCTTATTGTTGATGAAACTTTTTCTACATTAATTTGTTTGGTTCTCATTACTAGCCACCAATGCTTTAGACTTTGATGACTTGAGAATTCCCATATCTATCAACTTAGATTGTTCCAACATCAAAATTTATGTAAATACATCAAATGAAGGCTTAGGGAAGGCACTTCCCATGGTCAACTTGTGAGTGTTGTAAATTGAAATAGAAGATGCACAATCTGAAGGTAGCCTCTTCAAGGTGTGATGAATCAAGCTATCATCCTTCATGGGATTACCACAATCTTTAAGTAGTGCTCTCAACTCATTATCTTTGTTGAAATAGTCTTGAATTGTGTCAAAATTCTTAGGATCCAAGAGAAGTAGATCATCCTCAATTTGGAATCCCTTTTCCCCATCCACCTTACCATACAACCCATCAAGTTCGTCCCAAGCACCCTTGGCATCCTTAAAGCTAGAAATGTGGAAGAAGAGATCTCTATGAACAAAATGTTATAAATGATTTAGAATAATTGAGAGAGGGGCTGAATCAGTTATTCAAGGTCTAAATGTCCAATTCAACCTTTTTCATCAAGTAAAGTATGCCCATCAAACTATTCATTTGTCCAAGCTGAAACTTTTCTAATTTAGCAAGTTACTATAAATCAACATGCAAGCATAACACATGACATAGTGATTTACATGGAAACCCAATTTGGAAAAAACCACCAGTAACATGCTATTCAATTATCACTTTTTTGAAGTGATGCCCTATGAAAGGTGTGCCCTGTTAAAGGCTACAACACATTATTAAATGTTACCTAGTTAAAGGATTTAACCACCTTTTTAGAAGTGGGCATGGTTAGAGGACTTAAAAAAATTCACTCAGAATGTCACCCTATTAAAGGATTTATAAATGTCTATTAAACCAACCTAAGTCCATAGGATTTTACCCTTACTGATACAATTGCTAGAGAGTAGCAATAAGGGGTTTTGACTTGATTACAATTCACAACTCATCTTTTAGATTTTAGATCATTTTTCAACTCTTCACAATTTTCTTGGCTTTCAATCTCTACAACTCTGACAACTTTCCCTCCTTTCATCCTTTGTCTCCTTGAGTCTTCATTCTTGATATGCCATTGCAATCCTCTCTTTCTAACCACTTATCAAAGTAGAGTCCGCGTGCTCTGTTATTCCTTCTCCTTTCTGATGTCTTCTCCTTGACACCCTTCAACCACTTCACAATTTGGCACATCAGCAACTCGTGCTTCTTGGCTTGTGACTCCTTAAATAGAAGTCTATAATTGCTCTTCCCACTCAATTCTTCCCTCCTTTAATTTTAGTTCAAATGGATTAGGTAGGATTTATTGAATCTAACCCACATCTTGTTCCTTCTAGAAACATGTTGAAGAATGCTCTTAAATTTACTCAAAAATAATTTATCTAATTTTTTGTGCCACCAACTCAGCATCCTTATTCTTCATCTAGTTCACAAAATTCAAGGTAACAAATTTTTTAGCTCAAATTTGGTGAATTTTTGACATTTCAAATAATGCAGTAGCTCGGCACTATTGAAATTCTAGTGCTTAGCACATACTGTGTTACTCACCATCAACTACGTTTTATAGATGCTCGACACTTGTTGTGAATTCACTCAGCATCCACTAAGGTTTTTTGACACTCGACACCTATTACTTTGCTCGGCACTAACTAAAAATTTTCTTAGCTTGAACTAGCTTGTTCAACACTCACTAATGAACTTAGTTAAGCTTTGCAATCAACCTTGTTACAACTTAAACTTCTAATGTTTCTAAGTGTGTCCAACCTTTGTATCTTCAAGTGTATTTTCAATATATCATTTTACTAGTGTCTTAACTAATCCTTTCACTTCATTAAAAACCCATAACTCAACCTTTCCCTTAGGTACCATTGTTACATCTTGTTGATTAAATCCTCTTCATCAATCAACTAAGTTATGGTACTTGAATCTTTATAAGTAATTGTCATTCTAGTAGTTAACAGGTTTGACATCAATGATAAAACAATGATTGAAAAAATTCTATAACAACAATCTTCCACTTTGCAATAAATCTTCTTCAATGATCTTTTCAATGAAATTTCCACAAATCTCCCTCTTTGGCATTGATGGCAAACCAAACTAATCAACCACCAAACCAAACTATTCAATGAAGTTGTCAAAATTCTAACTAGGTTAGAATAGTAAGTCAAATGCCAAAAAGAGAGCCTTATCAAAACTATTTATTATTAGCAACATAAACTAGCTTATGACTCCCTCTAAATTCTTTGCTGATAAACTATCTTCTCCCATTAAGAAACTATTTCCTTTTTCATATCTGTACATTCTTTATCTTTCTACTACACCTAATCCTTTGTATGCATTGATCATGTTCTTGTATTTTGGTACTTCTCTTTCTGTCCATAAATCTGATCTATTTTTTTTGTTACTTCTCCCTCATCTTTGTTTTGTTACTTCTCCCTCATCTATTGATTGGTTGGCTATTTCTCCCTCTTTGAAAACAATTCCAAAGACATATTATCTTAGGATCTTATCATGCAAGTGTAACATTTGTAGGTACTTCCAATTTCTCCCTCTTTCACCTTTCTTTTGACTAATTTGGAACTACAACACTTTTAATTACTTTAGGCAAAATCCTAAAGTAAGTATCCTCTACATCAATGTGTAATATTTCAACAATCAACTCAATTGATGTAGGGTAGTCTTACTTTTTCTTGAAGTAGCCTTGGCTAGTGGTATCACCCCTAACTTACCTCTAAGATACTCAAAAACATCTTTAGGTAATACTTTTGTAAAGATGTCAGCAATCTGTTCCTTTGAACTAATATATTACATTCTCACTTTCTTATCTTCCACCAATTCTTTGACATAATGATACTTAATTGAAATATTCTTTGTTTTGGCATGCATCATAGGATTCTTTCATATGTTGATGGAACTTTTGTTATCACAATAGAGTATCATAGGTTCAATTACCTCTTCCTTCATACATTGCAACATATGTTTGATCCATACAATATTAGTGTAGTTGATAGCAACAACAACATATTTAGCTTCTTCTATGGACTGTGAGGTACAACTTTTCTTTTTCTTGGTCTAGGTAATCAGTCTTTTACCTAAAAAAATTGTTCTTCCACTGGTGCTTTTTCTATCATCAATATTACTGCCCCAATCTACATCAGTGTAAGCTCTCAACTCAAAATTTTCACTTCTCTTGTAATACAAACTAAAGTCATTAGTTCCTTTTAAGTACCTCAGTATTCTCTTTACTACCATCAAATAATTTTCTCTTGGATTTGTAGAAAATCTTGCCACTTTTCCAATAGCTAATGCAATGTCTAGTCTACTATGTACAACATACTGCAACTTTCCAATCATTGATCTATACAATGTCTGATTCACTTCAGTTGACTCATCATTCTTGGATAACTTATTTCCTATTACCAATGGTGTACTAACTAGTTTTGAATTTTCTAATCCAAATGTGTTGAGTATCTCCTTGATGTATTTTGATTGGGTCACAAATATTCCATGCATCAGTTGATGTACTTGCAATCCAAAAAAGAATTTGATTTCTCTAAACATTGACATCTCAAACTCATGTTTCATTTGATCAACAAAATCTTTGCATAGAGCATCTTTTCCTCTAAATATTATATCATCAACAAAGATTTTAGATATCAAAATGTCTTTACCTTTTTTAGCTTTTATATATGGGTTTTTGTTGTCATCTATTCTCTCAAATCCTATCTTCACAAGATATTTGTGTAGTCTCTCATACCATGGTCTAGATGCTTGCTTCAAACCATTGAGTGTTACAAACCATATCCTTGTTGCTATCATCAATAAATCCCTCTAGTTTTTCTATGTAGACATCCTCTTCTAGTATACCATTCAAGAAAGTAGACTTCACATCCATCTAATAAACTTTGAAACCTTTATAGGAAACATATGCAAGTAGTGTTCTTACTCTTTCCATTCTTGCAACATGGGAAAATGTTTTCCCATAGTCTAGTCATTCTTCTTGTGCATAGCCTTTGCATACTAGTCTTTCTTTGTTTCTTGTTATCTCACCATTCTCATCAAGTTTGTTATTAAACACCCATTTGGTACCAATTACATTCTTATTAGCTAGTCTAGGAACTAGGGTTCAGGTTTTGTTCTTCTTAATTTGGTCTATCTCTTCTACCATAGCTTTATACTAGTCATCATCTTGTAGTGCATCTTTCACTATTTTGGGCTCAATCTCACTCAATAGACAACATTCATTCCTTAGTCTATTCCTTGTCATTGGTCTTGCATCATTGTCACCAATGATTTGTTCCATAGGGTTATGTCTTCTCACATACTTGGCTAGTCTCGATTTTGTTCTTCTTTCCATGTTTGATCCTTCAACTTTAGAGTCACTTTGCACATCACCATCTGGTATTTTATCATCTCCTCCATGTGTACTAATTTCAGAGTCAGAATGTGCATTTTCTTCATTCTGCAACTCAACTTCTGAATGCAACTTGACATTCACTATTTGTGACTTGGTTGATATTGAAATTTGTTGTTGATTTCTAACTTGATTGACAACTTCATCTTCAATAGGCATTCCTTCATAGAAGTATAAAAAAGATTTATAATCTTCTAATTTATTGGATTCATCAACTTGGACAATCTTGTTAGTATTAGTATTCAAACACTTATATGCCTTACTTCTAGTGGAGTATCCAAGAAATATGCCTTCATCACTTTTTGCATCAAACTTGTCATTTCTAGTCTCTTTAAGAATATAACATTTGCAACCAAATAATTTGAAATTTTTTACATTAGGTGAATGATTATGCCATAGTTCAAAAGGTGTTGTATTTGTTCCTTTCTTGACTTGTACTCGATTTAGGGTGTAAATAGCAATACATACAGCTTCTCTCCAGTATTTCAAAGCAACATTTGTGTCCATATGAGCTTGAACAAAGCCTCTGAAGTTTTAAAAATTGAGATTAAAAATTCAAGAACAAAGATCACAAACAACCTGAACCAATGTGTAGATCATGAAATTCTACTCCAAAATTTTAAAAAATTGCTTAAAAAAAGAAGTATGTATGAGGGAGATATCATTGTTTGAAACTCACCTATGTAATTATTTTTTCCAAATCATCGTCATCACACCTCCAAAAATTGAATGGCTCTAGATTTCACCTTAGATGTCTGATTTTGGTGAAAAAAAGTTGATTTGGGAGTTTTTTAACCTTCTAAATGTGATGCCAATATCTGATTTGCACTAACAAGCTCCAATCTTGACCTGCAAAAAAAAAATCTCCAATGGCTATGCGATGAAACTCCTATGGCTCTGATACCATGCAAGAATTTTCCTAAGGCAATAATTTAATGCCAAGATCAAAAAGCTTATTAGATAGCATGAGAGAGACAAATGATGATGAAATGAGAATGGATATCAAATGATTGGATATCAGATAATTAGATGAATACAACATAGAAGTGCCTTGTATATAAAGGCAACTGATATGTCTAGAAGTTAGCAAAGAGATAAGCATAACAACTAAGCACATGTCCACCAAGAGTGGATTATCCTCCATTGTGCATGAATGTATGTGCAAAAATAAGAGGATAAGAATGAAAAGGTGTATCTCATAACGAGATGTAGTAGTCAAGATGTGCTCAATTGGAGTCAAAACTACTATGTTGTCTACATGACAACTCATATGAATATGCAAACTCCTAGGTCCCTACATGAAAACTCATACGAATATTCATTATCCTAAGTAAACTTAAGTAAAGTATAAATAGTAAATACTTATTTACACCAACATTAGTCAATGGGAAAGTCTACTCTCATTGTTTAAAAGTGGACATCCAACCTTGACCTCCACAATGATTTCTTGACCCAACCCCTAGTTTGGATAAAACTACTAGAACTTCCCCTAGATTATTGGCATGAAGATGTGTTTGATGGCATTACTAACTCTTTTGGGGAGTTTCTATATATTGATCCAGTTACAATAGCCAAGAAAAGACTCACCTATGTGCAAATATGTGTAGGAGTGGTTGAGGGTTAGGATATGCCTCAAGTGATTGAGTTTCAATCAAGATTGGGAAGGCAAGTGCAGTAGATAGATTATGAAAATGTGCCTTTTGCCTATTTCCATTGCAAAATGGCAGGAAACAAAGATAAAGTGTGCCCTATTTTCATAGAGAAGGAAAAATCTCGGAAGGCTCAAAGAAAATAGGGAAAAAGAAATAAAAAATCAACAAAAAGTTTTGAATCAAGATGAGGCTTCTAGGAACGTGTGGAAGGAGAAAACCCCCAATGGAAAGACCCCTAAGGGGGATTTTCTAGGAGAGAGATACAAAATGGTGGGATCCAAATAGCTTGGAAGGAATAATAGAAAATAAGGAGACGGAGCAGCAAAAGGCCTAGATGACAATAGGCAATAATGGAATGAATATTTTTGAGACTAACCCCAAAATCATAACTATGGTAGGGGGAGGGTGATGATGGTTGTAGGAAGAATATATAGGATGGAAAGATCATAGTGGAGGAAATCAATGAAGTGACCATAGTGGAGGATATCAATGAGTCATCCTTCATTCCTAACACCTAGGATTTTGGGGGGTCGATGGAGGTGCATGGACCTTCTCTAACATAGGAATTGAACATTAGTAGAAGCAATGGGGTTTTTGCTACAAAAGTTAACTAATTTCTTGAGATGGTATCTACCTCTACTTCTAGCCATTTTTCTCGGATGGAGGCACTATTTGATAGTTGTAAATATGTCAACGTAGGGCCATAGGTAATAGTTGAGAATAAGGAAAATTAAAAAAATAGGGATACATTGGTTGTCTTGCCTATAGCTATGAGGAGCAAAGTAAAAGTTGACAGAAGAAGTAAATCCAGTAGTTCAAGTAGAAAGAACAATCACCAAATCAGAAAGGAAAAAAATAAGAACAAATATTGTAGATGAGACCCAGAGAACCATCCATGAAACATGCTCCCAAAATAAATGATGAAGGTCATATCCTAGAACATTTGTGGACTCAATGGAATCCACAAATAGGAAATTGTTAGGAATATGATAAGGGATCATAGGCCAAATTTTTTCTTGATTCAGGAAACTAAAATGAAGAAGGAGAAAGTTGAAAGGAGTATTTTCAATAAAAGTATGAAGATTACGGCTATAGATTCTAAGGGGGCTTCTAGAGGTCTATTAGTGATATGGAAGGATACTTTTTAAGTAGAAATCATTTTTGATGAAGGTAACATTTTGCTCATGCATTTCAAAAATCCCAAGGACCAGGCTAGCTGGACTATTATTAATATCTTGCCACTAATTCTAAGAATGGTAAAAGAGTTTATTAGAATAAAATATATGATTTAATGGCCATGGTGGGAGATCCTAAGGGAATTATTACAAGAGATTTCAATAATCTTCTTTTGGCCATGGAGAATTCGGCAGGCTCTCACCAGACCTAGAAAGTAGGCAACATTTGGATGATGTGATCGGAGACCTAGTGATGGCATGAAGAAATAGAAGTCTTTTTAGCCCCTTTTGTGAATATTTGTCTATAACATACTGAACTTTATCATTTTTTAGTATAAGTGTTTTGAACTTTTGATGTATCAAGTATGGACATAGGGCATAAAAATGATAATTGCAATTATAGCTAAAAAGGGTTCATTTTGTGGTAAAAATCTTTCTTCTGGGTAGATCTTCCTATAGCTGAAGAGAATGCAAAAACTCTTAGTTGAATAATTAATGCCTTTTCTTTGTAAACTAATAAATGTAAATAAATGTTTGTGGGAAGTCTTGTGTGTATCAAATGTTGATTTCAAGAATAGAAGCTAATCTAGAGTTAATATAAAACAAACTGCAAAGGAATAACGCTAAGGCATTGATGGTATTAAAGAGAAGCGTTATGACATCATTGTAGCTGGAGACTTGGCGACAAAGTCAAAAGGGACCTATTTTAATGAATAACAAAGAGGGACCTGATAAAGTGGCTGAGCAAGGAAGCAAGCATCAAAGCAGTTAGTTAAACATGCAAAGCATGATACTTGGATTCCTAGAAGCTATTTAAAGTCAGATAAAAGAGAAGATCTAGCATTTGCTATGATCTATATTTGTGAGGAATTTAAGGGATAATTAATGTCTTTACAATTGCATGCTTGTAGTCTTAATTTGTAACTGACTTTCCTTTATGAGGAATTCATAGTTATAGGAGTTTTTTGTTTTCCTTCCTTTTAAATAAGACCTCATCTATATCTATGAGGTTAGGGTAGTGAGCAGACAGATAGAGTTGATAGATATCTTGTTTTCCAAGTTATTGTAATACTGCATATTTGAATGAATACATGACTTTGATGAGTTTTTATACTTTTGTCTGAGTTGATATTTTCCTTCATTCTTCTATGGGGGCCTACATGGAAGGTGGATTTTACTTTAGTAAGTAGAAGTTAGACTCAGTTTTCTAAGTTAAGATTAGAACTGTTGTTCCTACAGCCACTGGAAGCAGAACCAATCATTATTCTTGCAGTAGTAGGTGCATAGATGTATGGTTAAATAATTAGAATTTCCTTCCAAGTATTTGATAGTTGTCTTTCCTTTGGATAAACTAGATTTCCTTAATGGTTATTGCATTCAAGGTAGTAGTGAATTTTAGCGAAACTAGAGCATATACTTTGCAGACATCATCTCAAGTTCATGCTCTTGGATTGACATTTAATGAAGATCAACATAATAATTTGGTAGTAAGGGATGTCCAATCCTATAACTAAAAATGTGTTATATTGATTAGACATATTTTTGGCACTATTGTCGGGGATGGTGTCAGTCTAGTATTCACTATTGAGTCATTTAGTTTCATTCTTAGAATTTTTACATGCATAGGAGAAGAGACCACCTTGGAAGATTTCTTCCCAACTTCAATTAGGAAGACCCTTTTTATCTTGACCCTAAAGAAAGAGAAGAGAGAGAAGAAATAGGAAAAGAACCATTTGAGAAAATATTTGTAGAAGTACCAGAACAAGTACAATCACTAACCACATCTAAAGAATCCTTCCATTTGAATAATCTTTTTGCTGAGCCAGAATATCAAGATAATTCATTAGCTCTAGTCATTTATCAGCCACCACTAGGACATCTACAAATGGCAGCAACTCAGCCTACCTTTCCCTTTCCAATTCCTCTTCAGCAGGGTAACCAAAATTTGAAAAATATACCCTTATTTGCCCTGCCTAAATTCTATGTCCTTATTACTAAAGATCCAAAAACTTTTCTCTTTGAGTTCAACATCCTTTTTCAATATTATGACTACACAACTGATACCCATAAGCTGAAATTGTTTCCATCAACTCTCAAAGAAGCCACTTTAAGATGGTTCATGAGTCTAGGTGCCAGTGTTGTGACAAATTGGCCAACTATGAGTAACTTGATTCTTAATAAATATAAGGAATATTGCAGAGGCCATGATTTGGAAGGAGATAACATTTTTAAAATGTCACAAAAGAAAGATGAGACTTTGGAGGACTATGTTGCCCGATTCATGTTTAACTTATAGTGTAACACACAACATCAGCTAAACTTGGAGTCCCAAATGCATCTCTTTCTGAAAGGACTACATGATAGGAGTATGGAAGCTTTAGACTTAATGGATGGAGGTGACATTACACAAAAGATGTGGGTTAAAATCTAGAATATTTGTTTGAACTATTCTAGAGCAACAACAAAAAAATGACGAGGTTTGAGGGACTTACTCCAAAATACTCCTGGAGCAGGGGTATCTAAGACAAAACTATCAAACCTCTTGTCGAATTTTAAGCAAGGCATCATTAATGATGTTGCTACACAATTGGACACCATGCAAGCACAAAGGAAGAAGCAGGATGTTGATATTATGTTGGCAAAATATTGTCCACATTGTAGAGAAAAGAAACGCAACTGCCGATGTAAGCCTATCGCTAGCTTGGAATCACAGCATGTGCCTACTGAGTTCAAGGCAATTGATGAAGACAGGGAAGTCCTCTATGTTTCTCAATGAAGGCCATGGGCTCTAAGATAAGGTATTCCTCAAGACCCACTCCATAATTATGGTGGTAATAGCCAATGGCAACAATAGAATGGTAATTATAATAATTGGTAGTAGCCTAACCAAGGGTGGCAACAACCTAACCAAGGTTGGCACCAACCTCAGTAGAGTTGGAAACAAACCCAAAACTGGTAGCAACACCAGCATCAACTAGCCTTGACTCAACCTCCTCAATAGCAAGCCTTAATGCCTACTACAACTAATAAAGCCCCTCCAAAATAGCCATAGTTACCTGCACAACCTGCGCCTAATCCTAATAGTGCAAAACCTTCAGCCCAGCAACAAAGTTATTCCATCACCCTGAATGATATCCATCTATGATTTGGAACAATGCTTACCTCACCTTAGTAGCCCATTATAATAGAAATAGATTATACAAATGTTGAGTTAGTTTAGGAAACTACCACCACTATCTCTCCTACAACCAAGAAACCACCATTTCTTAATAGGTTAACAGAGCAAGTTCTGCCAAGTGAAATCAAGCTGCATTAGATTTGCTTAAGCAACTCAAGAAAATGACGGTAAAAATTCCCTTGCTTGATGCAATAAAGGAAGTCCCTATATATTCAAAAGCCATCAAAGAAGCCTATGTTAAAAATACAAGAAGAAAAAAGAAAGACCCAAAGACTATCCATGTCCTTGGGTAGCTTTTTGATCTTATGCTTGATAACTGCAAAATGCCTAAGTATGTAGACCCTGGAAGCCCAATAGTGACCCTCACCATTCAAGGAGTGCAAGTGCAAAATGTCTTAATAGACCTAGGAGCATCCACTAACATAACGACCAAGGAAGTAGTGTCCAAATTAAGCATCATTTATCTCATAAAAACACCAACAATCTTGCAGCTAGCAGATAGTTCTACCATCATTCCTAATGGTATACTAGAAGATGTCATTGTCACATTAGATTCATGAGAGTATCCAGTTGATTTTGTAGTACTCTCTCCAAAAACAAGTACTGGGGGATAACCTATCATTCTAGGATGACCATGGTAGGCAACAACAGATGCTTATATTGTATGCCGATCAGGGAAAATGACTATTTTAGATGGAATGAACACTAAAAATTTAACCTTGTATTCTCCTGATTAGCCTTTATTGCAGGATGATCAAGTTGTTTGGCCAAATATGGATGACTCTGATATGGACATAGATTCTATTCAACAATTGATGATGATCTCATGGGACTCATTTGTAAACATTAAAGAAGAAGATGATGTCATTTCTTCTATCATATTGAATGAGTATGGAACACAACTTGAGACATCTTCTAAACAAGAGTGTCTTAGAAAGCATTCTTCCTTTACCCGCTGAACTTCATTATTCTAAGTCTACATAGCTTATGCATTCACTCCTGCCACATGAGATAGATTCATAACCAATTGTGCAAATTTCAATGGCTGAAAAAGTAGTCAAAATAGAAATCATTTTAGGAAGAGAATTAAATATAAGTATGTCCTTATCTCACGCACAACATCATAATACCTTGCAGCTATTACAAAAGCACCAAGATGCTTTTTCTTGGGAGTATACAGATATGAAAGGTTTGGATCCTACACTCTATACCCATAGGATTTATATCAGTCTGGATTGCAAACTTGTGAGAAAACCTTAGCGTAGGATAAACCCAGCATTAAGGGATATTGTCAAAAATGAATTGCAAAAGCTACTCAATGTTGGCTTCATATATCCTATTTAAGATAGCCAATGGGTGTCACCATTGGTTATTATTCCCAAAAAAGGGGTAAAATGGTGAGTCTACATAGATTGTAGAGAACTTAACTCAGCTACCAAGAAGGATCATTTTCCATTGTCTTTTGTCGATCAAGTTCTTGATAATCTTGTAGGAAAAAAATACATTTTATTCTTGGATGGGTTCAATGGCTACAATCAAATCTAGATAGCACTAGAGGATTAGGACAATACCACATTCATGTGTCCATGGGGAACATTTTCTTATGCTGTCCTACCATTTGGTTTGTGCAATGCACTTGCAACTTTCCAAAGAGCTATTATTAGCATTTTTTCTGACATATCTGTAGATTGTTTGGAAGTGTATATGGATGACTTCACCACATATGGACAAACATTTGAAGAAGCCAAGGAGAACTTGGATAAGGTTTTACAAAGATGCAAAAACTACAATTTGTCTTTAAACAGTGAAAAGTGTTTTATGATGATGCAAGACAGAGTGGTGTTGGGACACTTTATTTCCCCTAAATGAATTGAAGTAGATCCAGCAAAAATAGAAGTCATACGCACATTAGCTAAACTAGTTGAATTGAAAGAAGTCAAGAGTTTTCTAGGACATGTGGGATATTATTAGCATTTTATCAAAGATTTCAGTCAAATTGTAGCACCCTTATGTAAATTATTTTGAAAAGATGTAGAGTTTGTATGGGATTCAGATTGTACAAAAGCTTTCCTATAGCTTAAGGAAGTCCTCTCAACAACACCAATACTCCAAGGACCCAATTGAGAGTTACCTTTTTGCATACACATAGATGCTTTAGATCATGTCATTGGAGTAGTACTTGGCCAAAAGATAGATTCAATAGAACATGCAATTTACTATATCAGTAAAAATCTTCAAGGAGCCAAGTATAACTACACTATGACAGAGAAAGAACTGCTTGCTATAATTTATGCTCTAAATAAATTCAGACATTACATTACAAGATATCAAATATTTGTACATACAGATCACTCTTCTATCAAATATTTGATGAACAAACCAACAATCTCTAGACAATTGGCTTGATGGTTGTTACTAATGCAAGAATTTGACATCACCATTATTGACAAGCCAGGTAAAGAAAATGTTATAGCTAATTTCTTTTGTTCTCTTCAAACACATGATGATCCTACAGCCATAGAAGATAAATTTCCCGATGAGCATCTCTTTCTTTTATCAACACAAAACCCTTGGTATGCTAACATTTCCAACTACCTAACTACTAGAAAAACTCCCCCACATTTCTCTGCAAAAGAAAAACGATTGCTGGCAGAAAAGAATTTTAATTTCTCATGAATCTTAGGGTTCATGTTTTATACTGGGCTAAACCAGGTGACACAAAGGTGTCTCCAAGAAGATGAAACATATGATGTTCTCCGTGCTTGTCATGATGAGCCCTATGGTGGTCACTTTGCTAACAAATAGACTACATTAAAGATTCTGAATATAGGTTATTATTGGCCTATACTTTACAAGGATGTGGCTCAGTATACAAAAAGATGTGATAAATGTCAAAGAATAGGTCGACCGACAAAAATAGATGAAATGCCCCTATAGCCACAGATAGTAGTAGAACCATTCGATAAATGAGAAATTTATTTTGTTGGCCCTAATGAACCACCATCAGAAGGGAAAAGTTACATACTGGTTTGCACTAATTATGTTACTAAGTGGGTAGAAGCAAAACCCATGAAGCGTCCTTGTGACAATAATGTTGTAAAGTTTTTGTACGAATGTATCTTTACCAGATTTGGTGTTCCACGAGAATTACAATCAGATCAAGGGCCTTAGTTTACATCTAATCTGATAGCTGCACTCATGGAGGAGTATAAAATTTGGCATGGAAAATTTCTTTGTATCATCCACAAGCTAATGGACAAGTAGAAGTGACCAATAGAGAGCTAGAACATATACTCACTAAAATCGTGTCTTTGCATCAGAAAGATTGGGTAGCTAGACTTCCTAAAGCCTTATGGGCATATAGAACGGCATGGAAATCCACTACTAGGTTTACACCTTTTCAGCTCCTATATGGGAAGACAACTATTATGCCCATTCAATTCGAACATAAAACTCTATGGACAACTTTGGAACTTGATATTACCCTTCTTGCAGCACAACAAGATCACATTTTGCATCTCAATGAGTTGGATGAATGGTGAAAGTTAGCTCTTCATAACATAGAATTAATTCAGAGTCAAAGAAAGCAATGACATGACAAATTCATTAAAGATAGAGAATTCTCTATTGGTGATTGGGCACTCCTGTATGATTCATGATATCAGCATCACCAATGAAAATTTTAGACTCGATGGCTTGGTCCCTATGAAATTATTGTAATTTTTAACAATGGAGTAGTTCAACTATCAACAATTGATCCAATCAAATTCAAACTCCTAGGTAATGGGCATCGCCTAAAGTTATATCATAAACCAACAACCCAGGAAGAATTTCTTCAATAGTTCACCACAACAGAAACATCTCTTCCTATAGCCACTCCATCTGAGTCTCCCACTCAAACACCTACAACCCCTTGAATTTATGTTCAAGGCCTTCATAATAAAAATTTTGCATGCATGTGAAATTCATTTCTTTTCCACCTCATTCCATCCCACCTTCTTGTCTTTCCATCATCATGCCATCTCACTTTCTTTCTCTCATATAGTAATACTCAGACCATCCTTCCTATCGCACCTCAGGTCAGTCACACTTGACCCCTTTGTATTTATTTAATTTATTATTTATTTAGAAAAGCACGTTATTTCAATTTTTGGAATTTGCAATCTTTACGGTTTGTTGGGACCTGGTCTTTGCTAGCTTTGGGGGAGGGAAAATCGAAATCATGAATGCAAATCAAGGAAAGAAATCATCAATGCAAATCAAGGAAAATCTTAAGTTGGCATGTAGGATGTACGGGGAAGGGTTATTTTAGTAATGAGTTGGCGCTCCTTTGTACTTCTGAAATGTGTGAAATAATATAAAGAAGGCTAACTATTAAATCATGATTTCACATAACCCCTCATTAATATGGAATATATTTTTTAGAACAATCTTTATCCTCATTATAGTTTGGTGATTAAAATGTCATCATGAAGTACCTAAGGATGTGATGTTTGGAAAGTATTGAAGTATTTCTTTTTTTTTAAATTCCTTTGTTGAAACCCCTGTAGCCATCTCTGTCCATACTCTCAAATCACTTGCAATGAATTTTCTAGTAATAGCATTTTTTTTGAAAAATATGGGTGGAGAACGTTAGTGGTATGAACCAACAGACCATAGAGTCTTATTGGCAGACCCAGCAACATGTATTTTGTTTCAACAATGAGGTGGCTGGATTACTATCTCAGTTTGAAGCAGTTTGATCAAGAAATTGTGCTCTAATTTCATAATACATTAAGGGATGGATATGCAACTATTAAGGGCATTCAGATAGAATCCACCAAAGAAGTGGTGGTAGAAGTTTTTGGTTTGCCCACAAATGGAGAACGATGGATAGAGGACATGGATGCATGACAAGAAAAAGAGAAATTCTTAGTACCTGAAGATCATCGGCTGGAGGAAAACAAAACGCAAGGTACATTACAATTATCTCTCCCTTTGCAATTCATCCACCTTGCTGAATTTATCATAAGGTATTTTACCTGTGAAGGAAGGTATTCCTATTTGCATGCTATTCATTTCAAATTTTTGAGTGGTTTGTGGCATGGTGATAGTCTTGTAAATCTCCTAAGTTTCATTTATAATATTATCAAAACGAAAGCTACCTATGTATAGTAAGGCAAAACCCAGTCAGTATCCCACCATTGCTTGATTAGGGCCACAATTGAAAGGGAGGTGACTAGGTAGCACTTGGGAACATGGGAGGATATTGTAAAACTCAAGATAGAGGGACCTAAAAGGGGTGGACCTAAAGGGAAAGGAATCAGGACAAGAGAGAAAACTACTATAGGAGTAAGGAAAGTAGTATATAGAATGGCTCAAGAAGCTTTGAATTCTACATCTGTACCTAAAATTGTGAAAAGAAAAATTTTGCTTGCAGAAGCCTCAACTTCTACGAAGAGGAAATCACACACAGTTGCTATAGAGGAAGGTTCAAAAGAAGTATTCCCAGTATCACAAGAACCGAAACTCAACCTTAATAAAGGGAAATCTTTTGATAAGGGGAAGAAACCAATTTCTACCCCAATTTTTACTCCTCGATGAGTCACCAGAATGCGTGGGGTAAATTTGAGAACTAAACCTCTTGTGCTTCCTATTGAACCTCCTATATCACCTGTTGATGTTGAAACTCTAGTACCTACACCTACACAGTCACCAGAGCACACAACACCTACTCTTGAACATGAAAATGATCTTGAGGAAATTCTCGCAAAGCCAAATAGCCCTATTAATATTGATAGTGACACAGAATCCTTAGAGAAAATAGTGTCCAGGCTTGAATAGGCAGCGGAGGAAACTGATAATCTACCACCAGAGGAATATCCATCTATTGCACAAGAAATGGTTTAGGAAATTGTCGAAACATTTCAAGTAAAAATGACTATTGCACCCTATCCTGTAGCTGTTGTACCTTAAGAAAAAGTTGATAAAACTGTTGCCTGTAAAAATAACATCTTTGTTGAACGTCAATATTCTCAAGACAATAGCACTACTGACCACCATCATCCTAAGCACCACCTTGAAGATTATATACTAGTTGTCCATCGGCATACACCATCAAACATTTCTACCCCATTAACAGCCAGCTTTAGTTTGTACCAATAGTTTCAATGGGAAAAAGCAAACAAGGACCTATAAAGGAAGCAATTGCTCAAAACTATCAAGGAACAAACACAACAAATTGAAGAGAAGGATAGTGAAATTATGGTCCTATAGCAATGTGTCACAAAGATTACAGAGCTTGTAAATTATAGGTCACCATCTCCAGCTTACACACTATTCCTAAAAGAGCAAATGATTAATTTTCAATTGTCTTGAATTACTCGAGGGTTGAACCCTTCCTTGCACACTCCCCAGGAATTCTATGCAGCATTCAAATCAATTTTGATGGCTCTAGAAAATCTCCTCTATGAGTTATATGTTCATAATCTTACTATTCTAGATGATAAATATTTGAATTCATTATTATATGTGGGAGATGTATAGTTTAGAGTAGTTATGTCATGGATGCAGAATGAGATTACTTGAGAAAACTAGGCTACTCCTTATAGGGAAAAGGAAATGTTTGAACCATTGTATTTTCAGCTAGAGGTGCAAAACACTCATAGAATATTCTTTGATTGGCTTTCTATTAACAATAATCAGAGTGTTGCTACCAAAATTCACCCTTTCTGCAAACAAGAATTTCTAGATTGGGAGCAGCATTGTTCTGCAAATGCCCCTAATGTTATACAAGCCTTCCTTCAAAGATGGATCCAATTGCTAGAAGATCTAAAAACAAGGGAGTTACACTCTCCTCAAAATTTGGAGTTGGCCATCAACAAAATGCCTAGCTATATGATGTTAGGTAGAAGTCAAAAAAATTATTGGGTGCCTCTTTGTTTCCAACCACCAATACTCTTGCATCCTATGCTTGGAAAGTATGATTCATTTGCTGAATATAACATGATTGTTGAATAACATAAATGGGAAAGGTTGAAACAAAATCATGGATATTTTAATTACAGAGCTCATGAATCAGGGGAGAAAATTGCTAATGATCTCAGGCTGCAGATGAGGATCAAAAACCTATAGATGCTAAAGGGACTAGCCTCAGGATGGTTGGGGGGAAAAATGATGACATGAAGAAATAGAAGTCCTTTTGGCCCTTTTTGCGAACATTTTTCTATAACATACTAAACTTTATCATCTTTTAGTATAAGTGTTTTAAACTTTTGATGTATAAAGTATGGACATAGGGCATAAAAATGATAATCGAAATTATATCTAAAAAGGGGTTCATTTTGTGGTAAAAATCTTTCTTCATGAATGTTTGATATGGTTAGATCTTCCTACAGCCAAAGAGATTGCAAAAAATGTTAGTTGAATAATTAATGCCTTTTCTTTGTAAACTAATAAATGTAAATAAATGTTTGCGAGAAATCTTGTGTGTATTAAATATTGATCACAGGAATACAAGCTAAGCTAGAGTTAATAAAAAACAAACTGCAAAGGAATAGTGCTAAGGCATTGATGATATTAAAGAGAAGTGTTATGACACCATTACAGTTGGAGACTTGGCAGCAAAGTCAAAAGGGACCTATTTTAATGAATAACAAAGAGGGACCTGATAAAGTGGTTGAGCAATGAAGCAAGCATCAAAGTGATTGGTTAAACATGCAAAGCACAATACCTAAATTCTTGGAAGCTATTTAAAGTCAAATAAAAGAGCAGATCTAGCATTTTCTATGATCTATATTTGTGGGGAATTTAAGGGATAATTAATGTCTTTACAATTACATGCTTGCAGTCTTAAGTTGTAACTAACTTTCCTTCATGAGGAAGTCATAATTATAGGAGTTTGTTATTTTCCTTCCTTTTAAATAAGACCTCATTTGTATCTATGAGGTTAGGGTAGTGAGTAGATAGATAGAGTTGATAGACATCTTTTTTTCCAAGTTATTGTAATACTGCATATTTGAATGAATACATGACTTTGCTGAGTTTTTATACTTTTTTCTGAGTTGATCTTTTCCTTCATTCTTTCATGGGGGCCATGCAGAAGGTAGAGTTTACTTTAGTAAGGAGGAGTTAGACTCAATTTTCTAAGTTAAGATTAGAACTATTGTTCCTGCAGCCACTAGAAATAGAACCAGTCACTATTCCTATAGTAGTAGGTGCATAGATGTATGGTTAAATAATTAGAATTTCCTTCCAAGTATTTGATAGTTGTCTTTCCTTTGGATAAACTAGATTTCCTTAATGGTTATTACATTCAAGGTAGTAGTGACTTTTAGCAAAACTAGAGCATATACTTTGCAAACATCATCTCAAGTTCACACTCTTGGTTGACATTTAATGAAGATCAGCATAGTACTTTTTTATATTGATTAGACACCTAGCCCTTCTAGATGTCAAGCTTGGGGGCAAGAAATACAATTGGTCTAATAAGAGAGTTAGTATGGACTGCATTCATGTTTAGCTAGATAGGGCACTAATCACTTTGGATAGGATGAACCGGTATCATTGCAAATTTTCCTCTATAGTGAGACTTGGATTAGATCATTCTACTATTTCTCTCACCTTAGAAACTATCAATAGAAAAAAAGATTTCCCATTTAGATTTGAAAAGATGTGGTATGCTCACCTTGGTCTTTTTGAAAAAATTAAGGAGTGGTGGAGAGTAGAAGTGGAAGGAACCACTATGTATAATGTGGCTAAAAAACTCAGAAACATTAAAATGAAGATCAAAAAGTGGAACAAAATGGACTTTGGTAATATTTTGTTAATCAAAAGATAGAATTTTTGAGGATCTTGTAGAGGTGCAGGAAGAGATACAGAATATGGAATATGATGAAAGTAGGCTAAACTCTAAAAAAGCTATCCTAGCTAAGCTTCACAACATCATGGGAAAAGAGGAAATGTTTTGGAGGCAACTATATAGATTGGTATGGCTCAAGGGGATAAAAACTTTAGATTGTTTCACCTATCCACTATGAAACACAAGGTTGCCAATAGAATTAGTGGTATTAAAAAGAGGATTGATACTAGACACAAGTCCTAATTTGATCCCTTTAAGTCAATTGTTTTTATTTTTTCCCCTTCAAGAACACGTCCTAATTAGTTGCATACAAGTACCTAATTGAACTATAATGAGTTACAAATCACAATTTAAACTATATACAAGTTAAATGAAAGAGTAAAACTAATATACAATTAGTTGTAAGTCCTAATTTCATCCCTTGAAGACACAAGTCCTAATTTCAACCAAATTTCAAATTGTTGAACCAAAGTTCAGATTTCAAATTTACTTCAGCCAAATTTGAGATTTCAAATAGTTCAACAAGTTGTTTCTAGCTTGTATCAAGTGGGTTATCTTGTTGTTGGATAATAGTTAATATTTTCCCATGATCATCAATATCGAGCCTCCACTTATGTATTCTAGGTTTTTTGACTTGATGAAGAGTTAGACTAGTCAAAATAACATGGTTATTATACTAATATATCTTATTGTTAGGTTGATAATCAATGAAATGAATCCCATTCTTAAGTACTTTATTTTGCTTCAAATATGTTCCCTATACAACAATAGAACCTGCATATAGGTCAATCAAATAATTCAATAAAATTGAATTCATAGAAAACATAGATGTACATACACATACATGATTCAACTATATACCAACCTGTGGGAAACATAATTCTATCACTTATTTCACTCTTTGTTAGCTTCTCCCTTGGTGTGGTGCAACACAATAAATAATAACTAACATCTTCTACATTTTTAGATTCTACCACGACTACAAATGCATTTCCTACATAAAGTATATATGTATATAAATTCCATGTGTCATGTACATGAGTGTATATATATATATATATAGTAAATTAACAAAAATTATGAAATACATACCAACTCTGATCAATCCTAAAATATGGTCATAATCAGTGGAAATCAATGGAATATCATCATAGTTTTCATCCTCAAACTCATTCATATTGATAACATCTAGTGGCACCAAAGTCCATTCACCCACATATCCATGTTCTTGATTAATGCAACAACCATAGTTTTCATCAATGCAATCAAGAGAAAAACATGAGTATTCTCTTGTGTACAATGACCACACATTACTATCTGTACTCATAATTCAATGCAACGATCGCATTTTCTCTACCCTCTTGCATGTATGCATTGATCTTCTATTGACACTTGAATGTAAGGTCCATACATGCATATAAAAAATTAGTTTTAAATGTGTGTATGTACCATAATTTAGTTATGACATAACGTATTAAACATAAAATTGATTTAATTAAATAATAGTTGAAAATTAATTTATATCTAATACCTCCCAAAACACTCTAAATGGTATGAATCGCTCCACTTGTGATGACATGTTATCTATATTTGTTGGCACCATAAAATGTGTTTTGCATCACTTAACCACATCATGAGATTTATTAATGTGATATCTTCTATAGTCCATTTGATACTTTCTTAAAGAATGTTTGATACAAGCTCCTGCACCATCATGCTCACCCTTTCCATGTCCACTCTTGAAAAAAATCCAAATGTGTGATATATTAAGGTATCAATGATACCTACATTATGCATAAATGGTCTAGCTGATGTAAATTGTGTTGCACATCCATCTAACCATACATTATGTTTTGCCATTTTTTATGCCTTTGTTTTTCAAAAAAATCAAAAAAAATGTCTTAAAACAATGTTCCACAAAATGTGTGTCCTTGTCTTTTTCATCACTAATGTAAAAGTGATACTTTTTCTATGACTTGTGCTTGATCTATACTTTCCACTCCATCCAAATAAATTTGTGCATGTTGATAAGACACTTGAACCATAATAGTAACCTTCTCTGTATAGTAGTATTCCACTTGAAGTTGTTTTTGAGAAATGAATGAGTAATTCTCTACAAAGTCAACAATAGATAAAATTGTCCTAAGTGAGAAAGTTTCTCTTAGTGTTTGAAATTGTTCTGCTTGCCACTTAGCAGAAAAGGCATGATGTATATATGGTTGAATCAATTTATGAAGATTTGACATAAATTCTCTAGGAGGTATGTCATCCTCTACATATTCTAACCTTGTTGATTCCTTTCCAAATTTTGTTTCTAACTTTATGTACTTGTATCTCTTACATTTTACTATCCTCGTCATATCAGTATCTTCATCTCTCAAAAGAAATTTGGTCAGGTTGCCACATGTTTCACAAGTTCCTCTTATGCAATCTATTTCATATATTGCACGATCATTTGGTTTGTCACATAAGATTGATGTTATGAATTGGCTCAGTCGTTCATGATTTTTTTTTAGAACGACCACTTTCTTCTATCATCTTTCAGAAGCCTTGATAGTAAAAATCAAATTCAACATGATATTGACAACAACATGTTTCAAAAGATCTATTTATCTTCACAAAAAAGGGTTTCAATCTTTCAAACATTTTTTGTCCAATCTTCACATCGGGATTTAAATTACAAAATGAGAGGTACAATTCATGTTGTGTGACATCCAACCAATGTCTTGCATGTTGAAGATACTCCTTAGGCCCAATCCTCTACTTGATGATATCTCTTCTATTTGGTGAAGGATGAGTATTATCAACCCAAAATTGAATGACTAAGTTCTTAATTGTTTCCACAATCCTATTAGATCGAGGAACTCTACGCATTAGTGCCCAGTTTCCTTCTAATGCACTATCATCCAAATTATTTCTCCTTTTTAGATAATGTAATATCATCTTTCGAATATACCCAATATGAGATTACAATGAAGAGATTTGTATTTTTCACAATAATTTCTTATTTAAAATAGATGTTAGTATCAATCTTCATGCAATGGATTTATCTACAAATCTAGATTTTTTCCCAATGGAGTGTAACCCTTCCTTGACACTTTCAACAATACCTTTTTGTAGCTTAGAAGTCTTCCTCTTTTTTACACTTGTATCTATACTCAATAGTTTCAATGGCTCTTTTAATTCATCTTTAAGAAGTGAAATTTATAATAGTTGATTTTTCTCCACTGTATCAAGATTCTCAAATTATGAAATTATTTCTTTAGACTTTTTATTCAATTTCCTCTTTGTAGTATATGTAGGTTGACTAGCATACTTCTGAGAGATGTGTGATTACATACATGTTTGAACTTGGGATGAACCTTCTCTAATCTTAGTAGGTTGTCCTATTTCACAACATCCTAAATAAATTCATAATTTAAAATATCATAATTAAAATGTACCTAAATTCTAAATATATATTCATAATTTAAAAACCATAATGTAATAAAACCTAATTCTAAATATTCATAATTTAAAAACCATAATCTAATAAACCCTAATTGTAAATATTCATAATTTAAAAACCATTTAATCTAATAAACACTAATTGTAAATATTCATAATTTAAAAACAATAATCTAATAAACCCTAATTGTAAATATTCATAATTTTAAAACCATAATGTAATAAACCCTAATTTTAAATATTCATAATTTAAAAACTATAATGTAACAAACCCTAAAATTGTAAATATTCATAATTTAATAAAACCTAATGCTAAATATTCATAATTCAATAAAACCTTAATATTAAATTAAAAGTAACCCTAAGCTTATACTAACCATATTCCTAATTCGATAAACCCTAATTCTAATTGGATAAAACCTAATCCTAACTATATACCATAAAAAGTCTATAATACGATTGCACACTATATGAACTAGATATGCATTGGAAAAAATATATTGCACATGTACATAGCTTGCCTCCTATAATATCCTGCTAAAGATTTTTGATGAGTTTATTCTTCTTGTTCATCAGTTCTTCTTCGTGAATATTTACTCACCCTTTTACCTTTACTGCCCATGTCGCAAATTATTTTTCCATAACTCAGAAATAAAAGTTGCAAAATATTTCTTCCCTCTTAATTGAAGTCTAAATTATTTGAGTGGATTTGAATTTTATAATTAAAAATATATATAAATTTATATGAAAATTTCTATTTTTTTAAAAAGCCCTTAAGGTCGACTCTAGTTTCGATCAAAACTAGAGTTAGGAGTTTTAATAGTTTCAATCAAAACTGTAGCCATCCACCTTAACCCACATGGTTAAGGTTTCTAGTTTCAATCAAAACTAGAAACTTTAGTCTCTATCGAAACCGATAATTCTTATTTCAATAGAAACTTAGTTTCTATCAAAACTAAGAAGACTATGGTTTTTTTGAAGTGGGAGAAGGTTTACTATGATTTCATGGCTTCCAGGCTTCATTACCAAGTTTAGATGGAGCACTAAAGTCATGTCCTTTTGGAAAATAGAAGTAATTTGAATGAACTTTCTAATAACTAAATTTTCTATATTTTGAATTTTTTAGATATACATTTTTGCATATAAATTGAATAGAGCTTTGTTATAAAAAATAAACCTATATATTGGACGCTCATGGAAAAATAGTAACTAAGAGATAAACAAATTTGAAAAATAACTATGATCTTCGTATTCAAGTCTTCTTTCAATCAATTTTTTTTTTGGAATCGAGTAAATATATAATAAGTTTCATGTGTCAAAAATCATGTATGTCCAAATTTGAGTTCACTCAATTTTAAAATCTAATAAAATATAAAATACTAATGATAAAGACATCAGATCACCTTCATGTTTTTGGTATGGATGTTGAGAAAATAAATTCAAAAGAATCACATTGATATTTATTGTAGAAAAATGTTGTGTGTCAAAAACAATGTCACTTTTTAAAAATTAGGTTTTTGATAACATACCAATTTTTGTAGGAGAAAAAATAATTCAATCAAATCATTTTTTAAAAAAATTAAAATATATTTGGATTCTACACAAAAAAATCCTAAAAGACTCTAATTTACTTCATCTTCAAATTCTTAACCATTAAATAGCAATTTGCATCTGAAAGTGAAATTTTTCTTAAAAATTCATAGTTCAGTATCAGTTTAGACAAAAAAAGTGTAACCAATTATTCTGGGTTCACCACTAGTAGTAGTATTATAGGGGAAGATAAAGAGATAGTAGAGGAAGTAATTAGGTATTTCTCTACCATCCTATCCAAAGATTTAAACTTGGGTGAAGAGGACTAGGATGAAATTCTCAATACCATTCCCAGTGTGTTAAATGTTACACAAAATAAAGCTCTGGTGGCTATCCCAAATGTTGAGGAAATTAAGGAATATATTCTCAATTTTCCATCTAAGAAAGCCCCAGGCCCTAATGGTTTCCCTACTTTTTTCTTGCAGATGTATTGGGAAGTTATTAAAGATGACCTTGTTAAGGCAATTTAGGAATTTTTTGGTGCTAGGAACTTGCTTAAAGAGCTCAATGCTACTTTTCTAGTTTTGATTCCTTAATTTATATGTGCAGACTCTTTTGATAATTTCAAACCTACTAGTCTCTAAAACTCTTTTTACAAGATTTTTGCAAAAATTTTAAGTAAGAGAATTATCAAATTACTACCAAAGATTATTACACCTCAATAATTGTGATTTTTCCCTAGTAGACAATCCTTGATTCCATTATTGTTATGCATGAGGTGATCTACTCCTTAGAGGAAGGAAAAAAGGAAGGATTTTTTCTCAATCTTGATCTTTCAAAGGCTTATGACAAGGTGGATTAGGGGTTTCTAGATAAAATTCTAGAAGCTTTTGGTTTCAATGACAAAACTAGAAAGATTATATCTCAATTGATATCCACTCCCTCCTTTGCAGTTATGCTTAATAGGACTGCCTCTAATATCTTTAAATCTTCTAGGAGTCTTAGGAAAGGGGACCCTCTTTCACGAATCCTCTTTATCATTCTAGCAGAAGGCCTAGGAATACTTATGACAAAAGGAGAAGAGAGGAAATTGTTGGCATAAAACCTTCCTCTGGTCCCCTGATCTTCTCTCATCAAAAATTCATGGATGACACCATTTTAGGGGGAGAGGCTTCAGTGAAAGAAGCTAGAAATTTGAAGAGCATCCTCAATACTTATTCCAATTCCATTGGCCAACTCATTAATTAGAGCAAGACTTTGGTCTTCTTTATAAACACCCTAGCAAAAAAAAGAGGAAAATTGCTGGCATTTTGGGTTGTAATATTGGTTCTCTTCCTTCTACTTATTTGGGGCTTCCTTTGGAGAACAAACCTCCTAAACTCTTTTGCAATAATCTCATCAATAGATTCAATAGAAAGCTAGAGAGTTGGAAAGGCATCACCCTAAGTTAGGTAGGCAAAGTGCTTATGCTCAAATCTACTCTACAGAACTTGCCAACTTGCACTTTAAGCCTCTTCTCTATTAATTTAAAGGTGAATGATACTTTGGAATCCATTCAAAGGAATTTAATTTGGGTTGGTATGTTGGAAATAAGTGGTGGCTTGGGAGACCATTTGTAGACCTGAAAATTAGGGGGGCTAGGGATTAGGAATTTGAAATAGTTCAACAAAGCCCTTCAAGATAAATAGATATGGAGGATTTTCAACACCATAGGGGAATGGATGGATTTTTTGAAGGACAAGTATGCAGCTAATATAAATTTCAAACAATTCCGTAGTAGGGACCTTGACCCAAGGGGATCTAACATCTAGAATGACATTATGAGGATGAAGAGTACAACATTTGAGAAAGCAAAATGGAAATTGGGTAATGGTGAAAATATTAATTTTTGCAATGATGAATGGCTAAGACAACAACCATTATGGAATAAAGAGCCATTTAATAGATGGGAAAACTCTTGCATGGAATGACTTGGGTGCAAAGTGAGTGACTACATGGATAATAATGATTGGGTTAATCTAACTGAGATATCCCAAGAACTAAAGCCAATGATGGACATGGTAAGGAATACACCTTTGTCCCACAACAAGGATGCCATTATATGGGGGGAGACAAAGGTTTTCAACTACACCATAGCCTTTGGCTATGAGATCATGCAAAACAAAGAAATTACCCATGTTTGGGCTAATGCCTAGTATCCAGGCGTTATTCCCATAATCAACATTTTTTTCTAGATAATGCTCCTAAACCATATTTTGATGGTGGAAAACCTCACCAAGAAGGGAAATATAATTCCCAATATATGCATTTTGTGTAAAAATCATAGCGAGAGTGTGGATCATATCTTTATCTATTGCCACTTCACCAGAGATATTTGGTTTCTTTTCCTATCTTTTTTCAAAATGACTTGGTGTTTTGCTAACAGCACTATTGATCTCTTTGAATAGTGGCACCGTGGGGTTTATGGGGATGTGAACAAGGGCTTGTGGAAATGGACTTTGCCTCATGTCTATTGAGGAAATTGGAAAGAACAAAATAACAAAAAATTTAGGGAAAAAGAAACAAATCCTAAAATTGTCTTCCACAAAAGCCTTAAAGCTTTATTAGAAAACTACTCTACGAATAAAGGCCATAACCATCTTCTCAGCACAAAGGATATGGATACTAATAAGAGGGAAGACTATAGATGGACTCTCACACCTAAGGGTTGGTAGAAAGAAAATTTTGATGGGGTGACCAAAGGCAACCCAAGAAAGGCTAGGGTGGGAGGTATCATAAAAAATGCACACAGAAAAGGGATTATTGTTGTCTCAGTACCTCTGGGCATGCAAATTAACCATTATGTGGATGTGACTACAGCTCATCAAACTATCAAACTAGCTTGCAACATGGGAGTCAAAAATCTTTGGCTGGAAGGAGACTCAAAGAATATTATAGACTATCTTAATGAGAAGAATGAGCCTATGTGGATGATTATGAATATCATTAAAGATTGCATTCAACACTTTAAGACTTTTGATAATACTTATGTGGCTCACAAGTATAAGTAAGCCAACCAAGTGGGTAATAGTTTGGCCAACTAGGAAGTCAAGAATAATGAAATGGTAAAGTGGACGAATAGGCATACTATTTTCCCAAAAATCCTTGAGCTGATAGAAAGGGAAAGGATCCAAGGTAGATTGGGAATCATTAAAGGTACATTATGAAAGTTTATGAGGTATGGGAAATGTGCTAAAATATGATGTGTAAGTATAGAAGCAGTTGTATGACTCACATTAATAATATCCATCATCTCACTTTGAGGATCAATTTTTGGCATCAAGTACACATGGTGAAAAGGAGTTTTATGAAAATGATTAGTGTTTACAATGATCCACCTTTGAAGTTTATCAATACTAGAAGAAAAGTTTGTAGAGAGGAAGAAATCATGGTGGGGGAAAGACATAGGAGGTAACCTAAGGATGAAGCTCAAAAGTGGCATAGACACTCTATGGTGTGGAGTATTTTCAAAAAAGGAAATGTTACCACTTTCATTGAATGACTTCATGGGTGGAAACCCTCTATTATGCGAAGCATGGTTAAGAGTTGGAATGAAGGGATTGCAAATGTTGATGGAGAGGATTTCACAGTGATGGAGGAGGTTATCTCTGTATTGACAGGAATATCCATCATGGGGAAGAAATTATATAGAGATAGAAGGATTTATGGGCAAAGTGTGGTTGAATTCACCAAAGATTTAGAGGAAAAGAAGGCCTTAGTGAAGAAAGGTATGTACTACCTACTGAGATCTATTAAGCTACTATGGAGGTTTTTGCTAAGGCTTATAATCAAGTACATTTCCCTCAACACAAGATTCGACTACCTCTGCACCCACCATTTTGTGCTTCTTAACCATTTTAGGTATAGGGTGAAGATATCTATTTCTTTTTTCCTTTACTCATATATTAGTGAAAATATTAATGACTATAAGGAGAAGCACTTAATTAATCCAGCCTTCCATGAGGGGCTCTTCCTATTAATCTTCAAATTTAGGGTAGGTCTATGGGGAAATAAATTAAGAATAGGAAGGTGGGGAAGAAGGGTAAAGATGAATTGGATGAATTGAGAGAGGACTATAATCCTTTTGAAACTAAGGACAACTAAGAGATGCACTCATAAATGGAGGAGGATGCTACCCCATAGTACAAAATTGGTAAAAAGAGAATATTAATTGAGAGAAAGGAGAAAATAGAGAATACCAAACCTAAATAAGGCTTTGAGATTTCATCTAGTAGGGACTATAATGAAATGGTGGAGGGCATGGATATAGAGGGTGACAATGCTAATGGAGAAGAGGAAACAAATCTCAGAGAGGAGGATAAGAAGAGGATAGGTGGTAAGAGAAATGTTACCACAAAAATGTTTGCCAGTAGAGAGGAGGATTATGAGGGAAAGACTTTCAGGGGTTGGAAAAGAGGAAGAGATTTTGAAACCAAAGAGGAAAATTAGGAAGAGGAAAGGATAGCAATGAGGATGATAAGAAGCAAGGGTGTGGGGAAGAGCACAAGAAGGATTATGAGGAATTCATAACTAGCCATTACAACTGCATGATTTTGGGCAAAGACATGAATGTGCTGTGGACAAATTTTGATATTGTGTTTTTGAGGATGGGGATCAATAGAGAAATTATTAGAACAATGGTCAAGGAGAACAAAGAGGGAAAAATTCAAATGGAGGAGATGATTGACCTGACCCTTGTGACTTTAATTGATATCACAAAGGAAAACCCTCAAATGGATGTGCTTAACAATGCAGAAAGTAGTCATGTGGATATCTATCAAACCACTAAATGGACTTCCCATGAAATTTAGGAGCTCAAAAGTAAAGTGAGAATATTGGAGATGGATAATTGTAGTTTCTAGAATAGGAAAATAGAGGAGGATAAGGACATGGATAACAGAGTAGATGAAGTGAAAAGTAGAGTTGAAAACTTGGAGGGCTCTATGCAAAATATTGCTAAGCAAAGCTACAACATCCTCAAAGAGGCAAATGAGAACATAAAGTGCTCATCAACAAAATTGAAGAACATAGGGTCAGCAAGGAGGATGGCCATTCTCCTAATAGCATCAAAGATAGGTCTCCTGAGGATGGCTCAAGGAAGAGAACTAGATCCAACACAAAGAAGAAGGACATCTAGGAACTTGATAAAGATTTATCTGTTATGAAAGAGGCAGCTAGAAGAATGTCTAAGTTGGAGATTCAAGTTGCAGAAATACTTAAAGAAATTACCTGAGTAGCTCATCTGGCTTTTGGGCCTCTCCTAGTTTTGTCTTATGCTCCCCTTTTTTTGTCTAGTTTTTATCTTGTTTCCCTATGGGGGGTTGTTTCAAAATGTTTCTTTTAGTTTGTTTGATACTTTAAGTGATTTATCTATGTTTTACTTTTAGACATGTTAGGTTTTTAGGGCCCCATTAAAACCTATTTTCCTTAATAAAAAATAATCTTAGCCAAAACTAATTATGAAAACACTTCCTATGGTGACCTATTAGTAGATAAATATAAATATATGTTATCAATATTCAGTAATCAAGGGGATTACATGGTAGGAAAAACCTATCCTATAGGTGGTAAATCTTTTTAATGAAATCTTGGATGGAGCACCATTGGGTACACTAATGCAATTTTTATACCCATTTTCTTCCATGGAAGGTTTATCTATTTCACCTTCAACCTACACAACATCAAACTTATTTTCCAAAACAATCATCAACATGAATTTAAAAAAATCAAATTAAAACTAGATTAGTACAATTATGATGTCTTGAGCTCTGTTTATATCATCTAGCCCATAAGGAAGCATTCAAAAATGCTTTTCTTGCACATAGAACAAAAAATGCAGGTTCCTACTTAAGAACTCTATTGTGGCTAAAAAAACAATAGAGTATGAAATTGAGGAGCCTAAAAGGGTAGTGATTGATAAAGGAATTAACACATATACAATGAGAAAGGAGGCTAAAATTTATTCAAACTTTAAAATTCTGGTTGCATATTATTCAAATTGGGTTTTATAGATTAAAAGTATAGGCCAAGAGATACATTAAATGAGCATTTGATTAAAAATTAATTTTCATGTTAGCAAAAACCATGTATTTTTGGTGAAAAAATATGACCCTGAGCTATGTGTTGATTTTACAAGACTTTGTTGCAAGAATATAAGTGGGAGCCAACAATAACATAAAAATCTATAGGTCCATTTCTAGTTCTTAATTTTTCATGGTAATGGAATTAATGATAAACTAAGCAGACTACTTGAAATCAGAGAACTAGAAGGAACACCAATACTATGAATTTCACTATGCATTTTCATAGTATTTTGTATTTGGTTTATGTCTTTACTATCATTCTTAGTAACATTGTCTGACAACAAAAAATAGAACTCTAAGTTTATATGGTTGTTGGACAAGCATTTATCATTATCTCTTGGTTATCAATTTTAGACTTTCTATATATGTTGGCAATATATTTCCTATGACAGTGTGATGAGTTAGAGTTCTTAATTAAACATGGCAAGTGTTTGACAATATTTCTTGAGATCAACTTTCTACAAGATAAGTCTAAAAATAAAATTTTACATAGTTGTTGAAGTTAGCACTAGTAGGGTTTTTTACGCCTATTAGTAAATTTGTCTCAGATGTTTATATACAAGCAATGCTTCTAAGTTGTGGTTTGTGATCAATCCCTTAAAAGGAAAAGCCAAACATAAGAATATATTTTTTAAGTAAAAAATTGAAATAGATACTAAAATGCATTCAACTTAGACTTATATAAAGAAGGATACTCTATTGAAAAGCACTACTGGTCCACACCATATGACATGGCATTTTAATTAATAATGTATACTCACTTTGCAATATTTTGGCTATTATTATCAATTATGCATATACTAAAATTAAAATAGGAATAACTTTTCTAAACTACTAGGCATTCTGGGAAATGGAACATACAAAAAATATCTTATCTCCAAGCTCATTAGTTTGATAATAAGCTATAAGAATTCTCTTGATATCTTTACCTACATAACATCCAACTGAATATTGACTATAAGCAAGCTTGGGAGAAACTCTAAGTTTTATTTTTGCTCCTGCACATTGGCATGATGATAAAAGGTTGATGGACTATCTTTATTCTTAAAAATGTATTTTCTTTAAATAAAATAGTGTCCGTACAAAGATGAAAAAAAGAAAGATCAAATGAAGTACCTACCAACTAGCATAGGTGGAACTCCATCACCAACTAAGATGCCTTGATCCCATCAAGGGATTACCTATTATAAAAAGATTAAGGGGGGCCCAATTATACCAAAATCTATGACAAGATTATAAACTCAAATTAGCATAGATTGATTTATGTCTTAGCATTTATCATTCACATGCTTGTGTAAGAGTGCTAATGTGTAAAACTTGTGCTCCTCTCAACTATGACATCAGTAGGTAACTCTTTTCCTTTTAATGCAATAATAGATTTATGCCTTACAACAACATTCAATTTAGAATTCAAACATATATGTGGATGCTAATGTAGGATTTTATATTACAAAACTACCCAAATGCATGAGATAATTGTTTGCAAATTCATTCAAATCAAACAACACCATATTATGTTTCCCATCTTGTCAAAACATAATATTTTATAACTATAATAGACATGATTATTTAATAGTAAGTCCAATTCACAAGTAAAGATATGTTCTCAAAGGAGCTGCTATCAACTATTATAGTATCTCGAAAATCCATAACTGAAGAATAGTGATTAAATTCTTTGAAAAATACCACTGCACTTTCTTCACTATATGTTCACATAGATTTGATTTAGTGTTCAAAAGTGAGAAATGACATTATTGGTGGGTAGACAAGAGATACATACTAGAAAAGCCTAATCATAGGTATGTTTGTCATTCTATAATATATCACAAATAGTAAACAATTATTGAATAAAAAACTTAAACATGTGCCTTAAAAAAACATATTCTTTGAAGAAAGATAGAAACATGCTATGCCTATTTAAGATTGGAAGAAATGGAATGGCATACTACATTTACTAAAATTATAAAAAAATTGTAGTATAACATACCATTACTGTGAGAAAATTTGAAACAAATTGCATACCTTCCCTAGACCTTTTTCATAAGATGAGTGTTTTATTTCTCTTATAGCTACTATAATAAATTTTACCATGCAAAAATCTTCAAGTGTAGTGAATCTATAGAATAATACTATTGTTAAGTTGAGACATTATGATGGAAAAAAAAATTTACCTCTATAAATGCAAGTTGCTAAATTAAGATAACATAAATGAAAATGCATACTAAAATTCATAGTATTGGTGTTCCTTCCAGTTCTCTGATTTGAAGTAGACTACTCAGTTTATCATTAATTCCATTACCATGAAAACTTGAGAACTTGAAATGGACCTATAGTTTTTTATGTTATTGTTGGTTCCCACTTATATTCTTGAACAAACTCCTCTAGAATCAAGACACAGCTTAGGGTCATATTTTTTCATCAAAACTACATGATTTTTGCTAACATGAAAATTATTTTTCAAAGAAATGTTGATTTAATTTATCTCTCAGTTTATATTTTTAATCTATAAAGCCCAATTTGAATAATATGTAACCAACACTTTAAATTTTGAATGAATTTTAGCCTTCTTTCTCATTGTATATGTGTTGAAGTTTGAAGCAAAAGAAAGAATAGAGTAGGAAACAAAACTCTATCTCAAAGAAAAGAAACTATTAGTTAGTTAGGAAGATATCCTTGGTATGTTAGTTTGAGCTTCACTTGGTTTCAAGAATACTTTAATATTCTCTACTTAACAAGGCCAACCACATGAAGATGGAAGCTCATATGGCCTCACCCACCTTCCTTCTAACATCAATCTAAATTCCTCATTATCATCTAATTGCATACTTCATTCATTCATTCATCCATTTCTGAACTATAACATTCAATCAATAGAATCACATAACATTCATTAATATGATATAAAATTCATTAATATGCAATACTAATCAAGACTGCATTAACACATAACAATATTCATTAACATGAAATAAAAAAAAATATTAATATGCAAAATTCATAGATAATTACTTAAAACCACATTCTTTCATTAACCAACAATGTTTATCAAATAAGGTTTATCAAAGAGCATTTTAAAATAATCATTTCTTCTTTTTGTTTTTCTTAGCTCTCTTAAAAAAAAAGGCTGAAAAGAGCATCAATATCTTCCTCATTCTCCTTCTCTTGTGGCACATTTAATATCAAATTATGATGCCTCCTCCTATTTTGAGAAGCTGCCAAAGGGGGTTCTATTGCAAGAACAAGTAAATGGGTTTAATTGGCATACTCTTTTTCTTTTTTTAACTATTACAACTATTTAATTAACTAGTACAACATAATACACATTTTTCTTATGCAACAATGCCACATCATGTACATTAGCATTTTGATTCGTCGCCATGTCAACATGTCGAACACTTCAAACATGCTTCACTCCTTCACCATGAAGTTCAACATGCTAAACAATATTAAAAAAAAGGTTACACATCAAATTGCAATTAAAGATATTAACTTGTATTCATAATTGCGTAATTAATTTCCAATACCAAAATAATACCTCCACCACTATGATGTACATCATGGCCTTCATCATATGCAAGTTCTTGATAGGATATGAAGGCTATAGTGAAATGTTATATGCATTATTATGTAGTCAATTTATGGTCAAAACTAACACCAATTTTTTTCTCAACTATTCAATTCAATTTAGTTTTCATTTGACCAATTTACTTGTATCTCATTTGGTGCATCAGATTCTTGGGTATGGCTTTCAAATTCATGGCATAGGCCTACAACCATGACTTTATAGCCTTCTTTCAAGGAAATTTTTTTATCTTCATTCATGAGCTCTACATTGAATTTTGCACCCTGCATTTTTTTCTTATTATTGCCAATTTTGCACGTATGATTTCCTTAAATAATTTTTTTTGCAATATTATCTATAAAAAATTATATGAAATTCCATTGTTGCTACTTACAAGTCAAGACTAAAGATTCATATAGCCACTAGAGCCAAGTTTGTGTTTGCTAGCCTTTTTCTAGTCTCATTTTTGTAGCTACTGATGTGTCTTGCAGTCTATGAATAGTTTGAAACATATTAGATTATATATTTACAAAGAAAACTAATTAGTGTATGATTACATTCTACTTAATACTATCATGACATGTCATCTTTTTCCCTATTTTGGTTCATTTCCTTTATTATCACATAGCCTTTTCTCTTTTGCATCTTCTGTTATATCATTCCACTCCATTGGTGGAATCATAGGAGGATGGTCATACTTTGGGTTCTCCTTTAGACCCCTTCTATATTGGTCCCTCATAGTCATTATATGTTTTGATGCTCGTTTGAGAAGTAGGGCAACATTAAAAAAAAAAAAAAAAATCCACAAAGGTCCTCAAAAGATGTAATGAGCTGATTTTTTAATTTAGGACCCTGGTCATTCCACTGTTTAAAAATAAATAAAATTGTTAGATCTCAAACTTTAATATAATACAATAAATGGAAGAAAAGAAAAATATTGTAGCAATGATATGAAACTCTGTACCTTTTACGTATGGTGGATCCAAGTAGCCTTAATGTCATACCAAAAAGATGATCAAAGAAAACATTATTTCTTACAAAAAAATCATGGGATTATCAGTCCAAAACAAGTTATGTATATAAGTAAACTAAAATTACATTGTAAATAATTAAAAATTTAAAGCACTTGAAAGAATTTATAATTTTAATGGAAACATAGTTTTCTTGTTCAACAACAATGTCCCTACAAATGAACTAGTAATACTCACACAAACTACTCCAGGAAATAGATAAACTTCAATAGTAATGGTCTCTATTGCTCTATCAACTGAAGATCTATCTATTAGTGTACAAAATAGGTACATGAGTATAAAATCCACCCAGTAAGAAAAATAATGCATGATTAACATATTACAAAATATAGCAAAACAAGGTTTTACTAGTTGTACTTGGCATAGTCGAGGATGTTTGCATGCTCCTTATTGTCAATAATGTACTTGACAATATCAGAGTGATGATAGAAGGATGCATCCACACTTCATCATGAGTTGAAGAATACAATATTATTAGCAAAGACATTTTCAATGGATAAAGATCAAATGGGATACTAGCTAGAAGCATCTAAAAATGAAAGTTAAGAATGGAATAGTAAAGATAATCCTCTCATGTTGTTTGCAAAATTCTCTATATTTTCCTTGTATTTTTTTATAGTTTAGATTTTAGTACAAAAATTGGAATGTAAGGAGTTTGAGTCAATTAATTTAAAATGTCAAAAGATGGATTCATAAGCTATGTCAAGGACTTAAACATTAGTTGTGCTTTGAAACAATTCAAATATCCTATGGTTCATGTTAGATATATATGGTTTATTGGTTGCATTAAATGAGCTAGTTTTGGGTTTGGTACTTTTGGAGAGATCAACAATATTGATGGACATTACAATTAAAGTTAATAGATAACTTTTTAAAAATGTTTTCTTCTTGGTGTATTTTTACCTTCCATAGTAAATATGGTATTTCCAACATGTAATTCTTTGTTGATGTTTCTGTTTTCACCAATATTTTAAATTGAAATGTGAACAATGACAAGCATATATCTAAGGATGAATCTAAGGAGTTCATCACATTCCTACAAAATAAGCTATTTATTCTTGGGCTTCCTAGAATGACATGCAATTAATGTTGCTATTTTATGATTCCATGTCTACTTCATTTTGGATTCATTCAGCCAATCCAAGGGGCTGAAAATGACTTCTCACATGTTGAGGTAATGATTGGGTCTTTGATTATGTGCTTTTATGTTATGCATCTTAGCAATGTTTTGGTGAACATTTTTTTCTCCCAAAATATGATTGGTTGTGGCATTGTTTGTAACCTACTATTATAACTTATAATAGTCTTGTAGAAGAAAAAACCATATCCATAACATTAGAAAATGTTTCAAATGGCTTAGATCTAACTTGCCCAATGACAATGTATTTCTTTGCAGAGATCCAAGACACTATTTAACTTGTAGTAAGAAATTATCTTGAGATCAAATTGGATAAAGATCAAATGGGATACTATTTGACTAGTTAGAATTAGTAGCCATGAATATCTGATTAAATACCAAACTTTTCTAAGGAACTAGAATGTGCAAGGAATATTACAATGTCTAGAAACCATGTGTCTAATTTAGTAGATTACCATTGACTTAACAAATGTAATATTTTTGTTACATGGATCTGTTAATAGTAAATAAGTTCTTAGGTGAACTTAGTGGTCATAACACTGTCACCTTTCATAGTCAAGCACAACCTAAACTAGTTCAAACAAAGACCCAAGTATGGAATAGCACTCAGTCATAAATAAATTTGCCTTAAATAAACTTAATGGTGTAATAATAACATAATTTTTAGTAATTTTGTAAAGAGAAAGTACATTACTTACATGAAGGTTGTATGCTACAACCCTCACCATGTTCATCATGCTATCTCATAGGTGTCACAAATTGTTGTAGAAGAACAGATAATATTTTAGATCATGATCCATAAGATACTATAAAGTACAAACATCTATTGAACTTCTATTATTTCTTGAGATTGATTATTTCTTCAAAGGTTTGACTCTATGGGCCAATTCTTCTTTCGGTGTCGCTGCCTCCTCACTTGTGTCACTCTTGATGATAATGTTAAGAATTTCATCACTTTATCTTTGGATGAGTTGTTGGGCCATGAAAATGGGGTCAGCATTAAGGGTGATGTCATTTAGAAATGACAACTATGTTTTAGATAGCATTTGATCTACTATCATTTTAACTTTTCCCTATCAATAAAATTCCATCAAAATGACTCTAAAGCCATAAAGAAAAGAACATAATAATACAATATTTTTTTCTTTATAATTTGAACAATTACAATAATTAAGGTTTACCTTCACTAAAGAAGGTGTACCAAGTGGTGCATTCCTGCCTATAGGTGGTGGTCTATCCATGTTGCCCTATAAAAAATATTAGTAATTCTTAGCAATCAGCAACAAAATTAAAGTAATAGACTTAACAAAAAAATTATTAATAAATCAATTAGTTTAATATACTTACTAGTCCCATGATAGGGAATTTCTTTTATCTACATGATTCAAAATGTAATCTACCATAAGCTCTTCCCCTTCACTTATTTATTTTTATTGCACATACAAAACACAATTTCCCTCACATGCCTCAAATATACAATTTGAGCACTTATTATTTAACACAAGTAGAGAACTACTTATAAATCAGACAATATTCCATATTGCCTCTAGCCTTCCATCAATATATATATATATATATATATATATATATATATATATATATATATATATATATATATATATATATGTATGTATGTGTGTGTGTGTGTGTGTGTGTGTGTGTGTGTGTGTGTGTGTGTGTGTGTGTGTGTGTGTGTGTGTAGTGAACCTTTTACTTTGATCATTTTCTTTGCATTGTATATATTTTGGTGATAATGCATACCTATGCATACATTTTTTATATTGCACAATCCACATCAAATTTTTGTAATTGTAACAAGGTCCTACATACTCTATCAATTCAATAACTTTATTGTAACAAACCTTTATGCCATCCATGGAAACTAGGCCCAACCATGTAATGAAGATGGAGTTATGTGAGATACCCTTTCATTAACAAAACAATTAGTATTAACTAGAGGTAGTTCCTTGGGTACCCATTCTTTCTGAAGATGTGTGTATCTTAAGGGAAACTTCCTATCACCTTCACTCTCATTATCATAAGAAGATTACCCCCCACCCCCAACATGAAAATATTTTATTAATTTATTGAATTTTCTTCTAGTCTTTTGACCTCTAGTTGATCTTTCTATTTTAGACCTACTAGATGTCTCACTTTTGTCTTCTATTCCTGCATTTTCCTCACTCGAGGAAGATAGATAAGACAAATACCTATTTGGTGATACTTTTAATCCATAAAATGAGAAACATACTAGGACTAAAGTTGATGTTGACAGAAAAGAGAAGATATGCAAATAAAAAATTGTATCTATAGGGCCTATTGACTTATACCTGTCGATACATGTGATTGTGCAAGATCCTGGTCAAAGGCATTGAGTAGCCTACATATGTAAATAATTTATCTTAGGTTAGCCAGAAACTTGGTCTAATTAATGTGTATACCTAAAAAAATATTGGACATGTTGTACTTAATGTTTATATCTACGTGTATGGTTTTGAAAGAAAAGTTGGTCACCTCACTCATCATATTCACCCATATATTATAATGAATGAAAAGTTGTCTTCTTACAATGCTCTATATACTAAAAATGATGTATAAGACAATAATTACATGATGCATTCATCAAAATCATTGTGTACTTTATTATTTCTTACCTCTAATTTATGTGTGGTAGCTATGCAATATCATTTTAAATACTCCATCACAATAGAGTTCAACACATAATAACTTAATTATAGAAACATACAAGTCAAAAAAAATTTTATAAGTAAATCATGACCCCATCATACTTGACATTGATCATACCTTGAGAGATATTTCATTGATCATGTCATTGATCATCATCACCATCATTGTACTTGTCAATTTGATCATCATCATCACCACTACCATCTTCATCACCACATCATTATCTTCATCACCATTATCATGACCATTATCATCATAACCATCGTCGCCTTGATCATCACCATTTTCATCAACATGATGATGATCATCATCATCAACAAAAACAACATCATCATCATCAACATCATCAGAATCATCATCTTCTTCTACTTCTTCATTATTGTGTAATATTCATTCATGATTATCATTTACTTCATCTTATGTTTCTTCAGTATCTTCTTCTTCCATTACATTATACAAGTTATTGGCCTTCCTCTTGGATCATGTCTAACAACAAATGACCAACCCGATTTGTGTGGAATACCAAAGTAAAACACTATCTCACATTTCCTTGGAAGAATATAGGGCTCATCTCCAACTGGCTCAAATGGCCTTGTATAATTAATCATTGTAAATCCACTATCATGTTCAATAATAGTCCTATCGGGATCATTTTGATTCACCTGTAGCCTATACCATTGAATGACAAATAGAACTAATTTTAATGAATTAAATTTGCACTCAAGTATATCATCCAAAATGCCATAGTATCAATTTTTAGATTGTTGAGGATGTATGTCATTTCTAGATGAAATATTGGTGACTGTGAAGACTACACTTATCCTAGAATCACAAGTTTTTCTTTATTTCATCTAACATTTTAATGTGAAATTTATAGCCATGGTAGTACGTAGCTTTGTAGTTTTTGATCTACAATTATTCAAACATGTCAAGATTATTTGCATTGATCTATGAGTTGATATTAAACTTATGGGTCATGATTAGTAATCTTTTGCATACCTTTCTATCTCTTAAGTCATATGCTAGATCAAGTACCATTGGCATAACATTGAGATTTCCATTACAACGAGCTTCTTTCACCAACAATACAATATTGTCCATGAGTGACCATTTTTTTGAGACTATTGAATCCATACCATCATCCAATCAAGATTATTTGCAATATACAAATGTAGTGCCTCCCACTCATGACCAACTATAAAGAAACAACTAGACTAGTTAGAAAAAACTTATATTGATGATGGATAAGAATTAATTAACTACAAAAAAAAACTTATAATTACCTCTCACTCTCCTCAATCTACCTGTCCCCTTGAACTACTCCCCTTTGAATATGTTAATAGAGTTGGGATTCCAAATGCAATCTACATAAATATTGGTTGCAAACTTTGGAAGATATTCACTAATATACACCATGTTCTAGTATACCATAGAACCCTTAGGACATGCTCTTTGCTAAACCAAGCCCTTCATAAATTTCAAGTGCCTCTCAACTATCCACATTGACCTAGTTTGTATAGGTCCACACAACTCAATCTCCTCAACTTGATGTATGGGGTAGCATTCTTGAGCATTGAAAAAATTTGAAGGTAGAAACTTTTGCATTCCACACATAAGCTATGGAATTTTTCTCTTCCAATATTTTATATTTTTTTATCAATTTCTTTAGATGATAACTACCTAAAAGAGATTCAATGCACAAGAACATATAAACGAGATTTCGGATAAAATTATAAAATAGAATACATAAAAAGTAAAGCAAGTCATAATATAATATATGTGCAACAAATCTATGAAATAACACTTCTAACCTCATGTATTTTTTAAGATCATATATAACTTTTTTAATGCCACTCTCAAACTAGTGTGAGAGGGATAGAGATAGGACATATACTACAATCATTAAAAAATGATAATTTTGTCATGCCCAAAATACAGGGCAAAAACACACGAAGAAATTTTTTTAATCTTATTTTATTTCTTTAAAAAAAATGATAATAGGATTAAATGTAATAAATAAGAATTTGAATATAATCACTTAACTTCCTCATGCACGTGTAAAATTATGAAATTCAAGAACAAATCAAATGCGAATGTTGTTAATATATTTTAAACTTAAATTGCATAACTTGATATATATCACTATGTTACCTAATTAACTTCAATCAAATGAATATGATTACAAAATATATGAATGTCATAGGAAAAGTGAAACATCATCATTTTATCCATTTTCAAATAAGCATATGTAAACAACTGAAATACTAAAAGGCTCAATGCAAGAATATTACTCAATATTTTCTCTTCTATTAATCAACCTGGTTCAAGGCTCCGTCAAGAAAGAACCAGTAAGAAAACTCGACATCCTTGCCACTTCAACAAGAGTTTAAATACATTCTTACATAATATTACAATACAATTTGAATTCTCTCCTTGGCCCTTAACAAGGGATCCTTTTCAATATCTTCAATACATCACGATGATCATGGAGAAGATGAAACTGACCCAGAGACAAATCAAACATATCATGAAGAACAAATCAAGCATGCATTCCCATCCCGGTTTGCACAATAGGTTCAAAATTGAACCATACGAAGGAGAAGGTGGATTTTCTCAATAGGAGATGTCGATCACTATACAACAACATAGCCCTTTTGGGGCTAAAAACTCAAGAACTTTCATTATTCTACAAATGCCCTTTCGAGGCCAATACAACAAGGATTTTCATTCCTTCTCTTCTTCAAGAATTCAAAATTTCAAAACATGGTATGTGATGACAAGTAGGGGCCCATAAAACCCTACCCTTTTTCCCTCCTCTCACCATGAGAAGAGACTCTACATTATTGAGGTCCAACTAAGGTCATTCCCCTATACATGGCCACAACTTCCCTATCCAAGGGTGAGTAATGCCAAAACAACCCACAAAAATCTCTTCAAAAATTCAAGCAAAACATGAAGGAAAACCATTCAAAAAAATATGATTCAAACCCTCCCAAGCATACCCAACATACATACAAGCATTCCAATGAAAACCACAATAACATAAGAATGAACCAAGCATGAACAACATGAGAAACATGAGCAACATGAACAAAGGAGAAGAATAACTCCTACCTTCAAACTAAGGTTATGGTAACATGAATGAGTTTGAGATGAGCTTTTCCTTCCTTGCCTTCAATCTTCCAAAAACTTCTTTAAAACTAGAGATTGGGTAACAACCCAAAACTCTCTCAGAAATGCCTCTAAAAAGATCCCTTCCCAAAACTCAACCACCTATTCCCAAAAATAATAACTCCCACCCACTTGCCTAAAGCCCTAGAGGCTTCTAAGTCAACTAGACATAAGGTAGGCCTCAAGGTGGAGTTAAAGTTACCCAACTCATGATGGGACAATCAATTTTCGCACTAAAAAAAGAAAAAGGTTTTTGAGTGACCATAAAAGTCAACCAAAGGGGCTAAGAGGGTGGAAAATTTCTCCAACCCATACCCATACCCCTTAGGTACTTATATTTAATGATTTTAAGCTTTTAGGACTAATTAGAGACCTATCAAAGCTAGGAATATTTTAGGATTTACTGACAACCTTCAAAAATGTAGATAACTCACTAATCCTAATTAGGGGTAACTAATCTCAATACTAACTATTAACAAAAGTTAACTAACCAAATCCAACTTAAATCTTTAAGTTACTCAGGTCCCTCTAACTATCATGCTATAATGCATACACAATTCACTAGTGTCAAGTGACACTATAAAAACACTATTATGAACATTAACATTTAAAGATTACAACATGATACATTCATCCAAATCCACGATACAAATAAAATACAAACAACAGAGTTTGTGTCCTTTGTTAGACTTAACCTTGGTTTTTCATAATCGGTACATAGGGTTTAGTTTCGTCTCCTCGTTAAAATTTTCTTGACTAAAATATCCTACACACTCATTGTGCACATCAGTAGCCCAAGAAAATCACATGCATATATGTATATAACATATTAGGGAAATTACATAAATTAAAACACCCATCTTCCAAATAAATTAACTGTTTAATTCCTTTCTACTCACATTAATCATCAGAAATCACATAATAAATAAAACAAATAACTTATTCATTAATTTGGATTAAAATACTAGAATAATAATCATTAGGCATGCATATACCTAACATCATAAACAACACCAATTAAAGAATACTGAACTATCTAAAGCATAAAACTTAATCATCAGGATACCGAAATCAACACCCTTATCATTAGGTGAAACATCCTAATATCATTGTTAGTGAAATTTCAATGTTTAAACAGTTGAGATAATGTAGAAGTTTATGAATCACTGCGTATTATAACATGGATGTATCAACTAGTTTTAATTTTCCATTAGGGCATTCTAAACTCCTATAACAGATTTAATAGAGAAATTCATATTTAACAAGTACACACAAGGATGGGTTTTACACATTTCAATATATTATGTAAAAATACAATAGGTAGTACATGCAATTTTACAAATATATTGTAAATAGAGAACATGACTTCCCTTGATGAAGGTATGTCAATCATGTGTTTTCAACCCTAGCCCAAAATCACCTTTCTTTAATATAAGAGTGCTTATATTTGCAGAAAATTCTATAAGATTTTATTTTTATTTTTTTAATGACTTCTTTTAATGCATCACTTTGTTGCTCCATTAATAACCAAGTAAGGGCACTTGTATTTATGTAGTCTCCATTTCTATTTGATTCAATAAAATCTTTCAATGCATGATTAGATTCATGAATGTCTGTACAAATTTTGGCAATTTTTTTCTCTATCATGTCTTCCATCCAATATTTTCCATAGTGTCTCTGTCACATTCTTTATAATATGCATAGCATCAAACAAATGCATGATTGGGAGATCCTTGTAGTACGATAACCTACTAAAGTTAGTAGGATAAATTTTTATTCCTCTAGGAAGTTGTTCATTAATGCCTTGACAACTTTTACAAGCATCAATTACATCATTGCTAAATAAATACAATATCAAAATGTAAATTTCAAACTTCAGACCACAAACTGGACATTATCTTGGTGATTTAGTTGATCACATTCCAACTTCCATAGATAAGGTTTCATTCTTCATGGCCTTGATGTTGTCTCTTCTTTCCCATTAAAAAGATATTTTTTAGTAATTTGATACTTATGATTATTGTGGAGAAAGTGCCTAAACTCATCGAACACCTACTTTCCTAAACTTCTTAAATGACACGATTTCATCTTCGGACCACAAACTGGACAAGAAAACTTTTCCTTTGTCTAAAGACCTAAAGGATCATGTAAAATTATCATGCACAACTTAAGCAGACAACATGTTGGTCTGATTTTTGCAAAATAGTTTTTGCCATTTTTAAAAAAATGATCAGAATTGAATTTGTCAAGTGGAGACTAGGGTTTTCACTTTAATCCTGCAAAATCTTCGTAGCATTTGAATTATCTTGTCAAAGCCCCAGGTCTCATTTCCTTTTAAATTTTTGGGTGTGAAACTTTTTTAAAAATATGCAAATATTCCCATCCTTTTCAAACTTTATGCGCCCTAAGTCTCCCCATTTCTTTTTTATTTCTCACCATCGAATCCCTAAAAGATCAATGGCAATCGCTATCTCGCTATGAAACGATGCGAATTTTTTACCCTTGGCGACATAGCAACTGCCACTAAGTTGAAGAGTGATGTTGTCAAATGGAGATATGGTGATCAGAGATTATATTGCTTCAGAAATATTTGATCACATTTTTATGGCAGACCTGTCAGAACCTAAAAAGAGGTTAGAACATTGAAGTACAAAAGGCGTCAATAGAAATCTCAATTTTTTCGATTAGTCACTTTGTCACTATTGAAAAAATTGGGCACTTTTCCATTAGTGACATGGTGCCTTCACCAAAAATAATGGTAGGCAGTCACTTTTAAGTTTTTTGCTGACCGTAAGTTTTCCAAGCTACGTGATGGATGTGCAATTTTATTGTTATGTCAAAAGCATTAATGAAGGTGGTTATGACTTCACTTCCCTTTATCTTTCAACCCCAAATTTTGATGAGTCCCCGAAAGTCCCTATGTCACTATCAGAGAATTTATGTTTCTTGTCGTTAGTGACATAGCGCCCAGATAGAAAGTAATACTGTCGCAACATTTCAAAAAATGTGGGTCCCAAAAAATGCTCCATCAGATATCAATTATAAAGCCTTGGAACATGATGGCATCTAATGGGCTCTAATGGGCTACACATATACACCAGGAAAAGTGACGACATAGGAGGTTGCTAAATCGCTATCAAAAACTTGTTCTTCTCATCGTTAGTGACATAGCACCCAGTTGGGAAATAAACACATGTGGGCCCCAAGCAGCATGGTAATATGGCTAGGTTTTTAAAATATGAATCTAAATGCCAATGTGGTAGGGTTTCCTCAAGTCATCAATAAGTGGACCCATGCCCTAATTCATAAAACATATGAAAGATTTTGATCCGTAGATCTATCTCAAATCTATGATTGTCGCTATCTTGATATGATGAGTTGCACGAAGGCTACGATCAATGACATAGCGACTAGGGGCCCACCATATTTCTTTTAAGTAATGCATCAAATATCTCCCACATGATCAATGCAAAATCAATGATGGTCGCTATCTCGCTATGGCAAGGTGCTCACTTTTTATGTATAGCAAGATAGTGACTCAGTGACACGTGTCCTCAGAATCTTGTGAGTCTAGTTCAAAAGTGCCAACAATAAAGGAAAGGTACACATAGAAAATTTTCATTGGGTTGACTACTAACTTGTCAAGTGGAACATGAGTCATCTTTGCTTGCATCTCTGAATTGTAGGATTTTTCGAAAATCTATGATGTAAATTTAAATCTACAAGGTGATGCCACCCTATGCATTTATGAGAGATGAAAGCTTTGCGTATGAGAAAAACTTGAGTATAACACAAAAGATTTTCTTAATTCCACTTTACACGAACAAATATTTCAAGCATTTCTAAGCAGAAGTAGTTATTGAGAAGACCGTGTTGAATATGGTAAGACTGTGAAGTAGTTTGTTCATAGAAAGATCAAAGAAATACTGAGAAGAACTAGAGCAGAATTCAAAAGTATTTGCACTATAATCCTTGCACTATTTAAATTTCTTTAAGAGTTAATTAAAAATGGCTCCAAAGTAGAAGGTGTTTTCTGGTCAAGAGAACTATTTGGATAGGAATGTCCACGATGATTTTCTTGAACTACTCCCTCCTTCCACCATTGAAGCTGAAGAAGTTAAAAGGCTAACTTCATTAAACTCTAGGCTGAGAATAGAAGATGGGTTGTATGACAAGGAAAACTAGGTTAGAGATGCAACAACTTCACAAACTGGTCTTGTTTTGTTCAAAAAATGGTTTTCAGAGAGGAACCTTTTTGCCCCACATGCCAATATCTAGAATTTTGATCTAGAGAAACGGGTGGTTCCTAGTGTTTTCATGGACTATGATCTTTTGGAAGTTGTAGCTAAGAACTATGAATAAGCCCTTAGAGTAGTGAGGAGATCTGATGGTGAAATCTTGATTACGATCAGCCCAGAGGAAATTAGGGAGGTTTTTAGTTTAGGGCCTGTCACTGATTATCATGTGCCCATTGATTTGAAAGTGTTAGAGAATGAATATATGTCTAAGAAAGATGCAGTTAGGCAAGGTGTGCTAAGGGTAAACATAGGTAGAATTGGAACACTGCCAGCAATAACAGCATCCTCCAGGGAACCTTTCAAAAGGGCATATTTCAATTCTAGGGCTATAGAAATATATAGGTCCCTATGCAAAGTTTTTGGGAGAGATGAAGAGGATTTTATGCCTGTCGATTTTATGTATATGATTACTCAAATTTCCTCTTTTGGTATGGATATTATTTTTTTATTTTGCTTCCTACTTAGCTGAGGAGAATCACATTGGACTCATTGGAATTGCTAAGGGTAAGGTGGAACAAACTTTTGCCCATTATTCTTTGTTAATGCACATGTTCTTGTTCAAAGGAGTTACATATTTTGGTAAAGAAATGGAATTAAATAGAGAAGAGAATGGGGAAGAACTACCAGTTCAATTATTGAATGTAGATATGACTTGGCATTCAGAGAATGCCAGTTTTGTCAGGTTTGATAGATATTTCACTTCAAAGCTAAGATGCCTCCTATTAAGGGACAATCCCAAAATCCCCAAAGCACTAATGTGTCTCATTAGGCCTATGGACAATCAAAGTAGTTTGAAAGTTTCAAATAATTGGGGAGATGTTATTCCATACTCTATTTCTACTATATTTAGAGTATATGGTTTTAAAGGAAGCCCTCACATACTACCTTACCAAGTGCCTTTGAAGGTAGGAGTTGCTGAAATATTGTGGCAGCTGGGAGGAGTGGAGGAAACCCTTCTATTGAAGAGACAAAAGGGGTCAATTTTTCCTACTTGCACAGTGGATCATCAATTTGTAATCACAAAAGGGGGTTGGCTTTCTCTATACAAGATTTTGGATCCTTATAAGATGGCTACTTCTCACCCTCATTTTTGTGATTTTGAAAGTTCTTATCATTTGGCTCTGAGGCATGGAATTGAGCTTGGTAAAATCGAGCATGAATTTTATTTTTCTAAAGACTTGATAAGGAATGAGTACTCCTTGCCAGAGCAAGAGACTAGAAAAGAAAAGAGGAGATTCTTTTCTAAAATTTTGGATTTCATTCATTGTTTTGATCCAGATTATAGTCCTTTGGATGATGTAGTTACAAATATAGATAAGATGAGAAAACTTATGAATAATTTTTCTGAAATAGTAGAGGCAATGAATGAGAAGAAGCAATTCTTTATTAGGTTCTACCTAGATAAGACCAAGGAAGTAATGGGAAGATTTGGTTTTACTCCCAATATAAGGGTAGGTCAAATAACTGACTAGAAAAGGTCGGTGTATACTGTTATTCAAAATAAAAAGAATACTATGGAGAAAGGCAAACAAATAATTGAGTCCACTAGGGTTCTTTTTGAAGAAATGCCTCCTGAACCTTCTCCCAAGAGGAGAAAAATAATAAGGGAAGAGGAACCACATGATGAGAGTTACTCACCTTTCCAAACCCCCATGAGAATAGAGGAGGAGCAGCTCACTGATGAGAAAATTGAACAAATTGGTTCATAAGAGGGAATTTTTGTTACCCAAGCAGAGATTGATGAAGGGAACCCCTAGGAGTCTCCTATGCCAAGTTTTGAGTTAACTGTAACAAATTTCAAGGGAAGGGAATTAGACCCTATTTTGGTACAAGCCAGTCAACAATTTTTGTATAATGATAGTTTTGTAAAGTCTAGGGCTTTCCATCAATTTTCTTGGAGGGAAAACATGCACAATTTTGAGGAAAGATGTAAGAACATGAAAACAAAGCATCCAAAAATGGATGAAGCCTCCATCCAAAACCAAATAAAAGAACAAATTAAGCAAGAGTTCCAGAACATTTCCCCTGAGGAGGGAAGGCAAATGGTAAAGACTTCTAACATATTATTATTGCCTAATTAGGATATTGTAGATGCATTGATTTTCAATTTGTTTTCTAATAAATTGGAGTTACAAGACCCAAATAAAAAGAAGTTTGCAAGGACTGCTTTCAGTAATGACCAAGCTGCTCTTGTCATGTGGTCACTAAGAAGAGGATCCAAGATTGTGCCAGCACAACCTGATGATTTAGGATTGATAGGGAATATCATTGTAAGGAGAGTTGTTGATACCTCACATGTACAGGCAACCCACATGAATGTACATTATTCTCAATTTTCCTTGGCTACTACAAAAACGGAAGAAAAGGAAATGATTAAATTATAGAGAAAATATGAGGTGGTTGTGGATGCCTATAATAAAGAGATAAAAAAGAGAGTTGAGCTTGAGAACAAGCTATTGGGAAAATTCACCAGGCCTAGAATAACATACCCTCATCCCCTAGTTGAACTGTTCAAATCCACCCCCCTCATAGAAATACTAGATACACCCCAAAGGCCATAGTACTACACTACTAAGGACATTGAAGAAGAAGAGGGTAAATTGTGGGCCTTACATGTAGAGTTGGAGTCAAAATATGAAGATAAATTAAGAAAATCTCTCACATATTTGGGGGACAAAGTTGAATGGCCACTAATCCATGAACAATTGGCCAAGGTGACCAGTATCTGGGAGGAATTGAAAGCCAATGATGAGGCTCTAAAGCCTATCATGAATAAATGGGTGAGAAGGGAGAAAGAAATGACATTGTGTTTCTCTATCATAAAGAATTCTTATGATCAAATTGAAAAAACATTTGACATTGTTTCTGATCTTGCTGATTTTGACAATAAAAGGATTCATTTACAGAAAATAATAGTAGGCTACTTGAACTTGTACAAGACCCAAAAATTCAGTTTGTTTCCTCGTGCCCTAGATAAAAGAAATAATTTGAAAAACAAAGGTGAATGGGCCAAGGAACTTGATGATATTTTTTGTTTAAGTATGTATAGAATTGTAAATGAAACAGGGCATGCATCATGGGCTACCACAATGGAAGTAATGGTGTAGCCCAAATATTCTTTGATTCTTTAAAATAGGAATTTTTTGCTATTGATAATGAGGCTGAGTATGTGTTAAAAAGATAGAGAGATATTTTGCAATTCAATTGGCCAGATGATGCACTATTTGACAAGTGGATGGCTGAAATAGCTCCTGGTGAATAGTTTGATGAAGATGAAATTTACAGTGATGAGCTGCAGGGTGAGGAGATCCAAATAATTGACACCATCACTACACAAGCCCAACTAGAAGAAGAAGACAAGAATAATTAGCCACCTTTAGTTGCAAGCCCCAGCCCATAGGATGTTGATACAACCTAAGAAGAGAAAAAAGTAGAAGTTACTCCCACCATACAAGATAAAGATGGTGAAAACCCATAGGTGGAGATTAATGTGCAATCATCAAAACAATCTTCATTGTTTGCTAGCTTGGTAGTTGCATACAAAGAGAGATCATAATAGCAGCCAAATCAGCAACAATAGAGGATGTAACAAAAAGGGGCCCACAAAAGGAATGGTTGATGTATAAGTCTTTCTATTACTCACATTTTTTCATTTGGTGATAGGTGTATGTAAATATTTCTTGTAAAGGACACCTATTATTTTCTCTTAGCCTAAAGCTTGTTGCATCTCACACTATATAAGTGAGATCCCAGGGCTAGAGAAGAGGTTTGATTTCTATTGTTTCTAGGTGATATACTGAGTTTTTCGGTCCAATATTTTGAGCAAGTTTATCATGTATTTTCTCTATTATTTCTTTAGAATACATGAATATAGAATGTTCTCTATGTTTATTCTTAAGGTCTTTCTGAGTTTACTATAAACGTATACAATTTTTGAAGAGAATGAATACAAATTATGAGTTGTCCCCATATCAGTTCTTGCTAAATTTTGTCTCCTTTTGATTACTTTGTTATCTTGATATTGTATGAGTAAAGGCTTGTGCAATTGAATGCAATCTAGTTAGGTTGTACATTTGTTCATCACTGCTATTAGTTCAATGGATTAAGTAAAAGATTTGATGAATTTGATAAGGTTTCTATAGTAGTGGAAAGGATTTTTGAATGATGAACTCTAATAAGAATTTCTGATAATATTTGTTGTAAGACAACAAATTAGATCTAAGGATTTGTAGTAGACTCTGAACCCCAATGGATTAGGCACTGGTCAAATTGATTCAGTTGGAAGAGAAATGTATCATAAATGGTTTTCAAAATGCAGAATTATAATCAATTTTACTTTTATTTCCTAAAGATTTTCAAATTTGGCCTATACTTGTTTGCATGGAATTCTTTAGCTTCAGTTAGCCACTATTGTTGAGAACTCATGCAGATCTATAGAAGAATTCTTGCCGGATCTATTATATGGGATGTGTTTATCAAATTGTCAAGATTTATGCATATATTTGAGGTTATGAGATGAGAATCAAAATGAAACTAAAAAAATTCTCATATAGTGTTTCCCAGTTTTGAATCATCCCTTGGTATACCCACCCTAGTTTTGCAAAGCCTAAAGAGTAGAAAATGACCCTTGGTTTTGTTGAAGTTGGGTCCAAATGGTTTTCACATATAATTGTTAATAGGAATTGGCTAATCCTTAGATTGTGTGAGTGATATCATTTTGGTATTGAGCATTTTGTTGCTTAGTAGTTTTTCAAAACTCTAACAAAATGGTGACAATGCTGGGGAGTTGTCCAACACACATGTGAAAAGTATTGTAGTTTCTTTGGTGTTTTTGTGTACATGTGTGTCAAGTTATCTAAATTTTTCCTATGGTTATAAGGGAATATTTTAGTGACAAACCTTGAGAATTTAAAGAAAATCCCAAATACCACAGCGACACACCGACGTGTCCAATCTTTTCAAGTGTCTTATCTAACAAGAAAGAGTTGTAGTCTTATAATCTTAGTGATTGATCTATCTATGTTAGATATTTCTTTTTCTATTTGTGTGTTTTTTCCTTGGAGTTGGGAATAATTGTCATTGTGTATTTTCCCAAAAATAGGGTGGCAACTCAGTCAAGGTTTTGAAGCTACTGCTTTTTTTAACAAAAGGTGAACATGGCTGATAAGAGAAAGAACACAAGAGCTTACATGAGAGCCAATATTGATTTACCAATGTATATCGATTTACCCCGAGGTGGTAGGAAGAACCAAAATAAGAAAAGGATAGATCCAAATCCCACCTAGAAACCCAGAGGTAGTGTATCCATCAATTCCCTATATCAACTAGTATTAGGGAGAGAGTCTTCTTCACTCAATTCTAAATTCAAAACCACAAGACTCTTAGGAGGAATTTTTAGTACCCTAGTACCAGATGAAAGAACATATCAAGATAAAGATATGACACCAATATGAAATGTTTCACCAAGGCCATATCTCATAGCAGATATGAACTGTAGGCTAGGATTTAGGATTTTGTTTGATGATCCTTTTAATCCCAGAGCACCCCCATACATGGAGCCCAATCTTATAGATTTGGATGATCTTGCTGATTCAAAGGCTACTTCTACAAACCCTAAAGAATTTCAATCTGAGATAGGAGTTTTGAAGAAATGGGTTTCTAAGGAAGAAGCTAAATGCATTCATTTTGAAAAAGAGAAGGAGCAAGCCACCTTGGATGCCATAATAGAAAGGGATGCTCTGCTAAGAAGGATGGCTTCCTTGAAGAAGCAGAATAAAAAGTTAGAAGAAAAAACTATGACTCTCCATATTGATGTTTTTGGAGATGTAGATACCTTGAAATCTAAGGTTCAAGAACAAGAAAAGCTCTTAAGCCAAAGACAAGAGCCTATTATTACCCAAGTCCAAACCTATAAACCCATTCAAGTAGACCCTATAGAACCCACTGTAAAAGCTACAAATAAAGGGAAAGGCAAAGCCATAGGAATCCAAATAAATGAACCTCAAGCTCTACCAAGAAAATCTATAAACCCTCCCATGTCAAAATTAGATCTAGACCTGGAAAAAGCTAGAAAGAAGAAGGAAGATCTTGCAAAAGAACTTGAGAAGGTTGAGAATGAAGCTCAAGCCACGAAAACTAGGAGAAAAGTCCAATTCATAAAATCTAATTATACATTGGCTTCATGGCCAAATTTTTCTATCCCATCTATAACTCTTGCATCAGCTAGTGGTCCAATAATCTCAACTTAGGGAATATCCCAATCTGCCCTTGCCTCATCATCCACCATTAGCACCCAAGTCCCCTTTTTCCAACGTAAACAAACTCAAAATGTAGTTCATCTAAACCAAGCAAACATAGCAAGTACCTCAAATGTTCCTAGTTTCCAAAAGAAACCTGTATACCTAGAAAAGTCTAGACAAATATCATTTGTTGGTATCCTTGGTGCTCCACATCCCATATGGTTTGATTTAAGAGACAAAGTGGTTAAGTTTTCTAGGAATAATGTTGTTACTGGTGAAGAGAATTTCAGTATTTTCATTGATATGTTAAATGATTATGAAGTTGAACATGAAGATATGGTAATGAAATTTTTTGTGCATTCACTAACTAAGGATGTGAGGGATTGGTTCAGAAGGCTACCTAATGACAGTATCACCTCATGGAGTGGCTTGGAGAAATTATTTAAAGAGCAATATGGAGATAATACCAATGCTAGGTTTATGTTGAATGAATTCAATAACATCAAGAAAAACCCAAATGAATCCACATTTGACTTCAATGTAAGATTCCAAAAAGGTATGTACAAACTATTTCAAGTTATGAGGTTGAATAAGGATGTTTGACTCACAACATATTTCAATGCTTTTGATAGCAAAATGGCTTATCAATTGAGGGTTAAGGATCCCAAAACTTTAAGGAACCCCTATAAAGTTGCAGTAAATATAGATAATAATAGGAAGGCATCTAGAAAACTAGGTAGGAGGGATGATCCAAAGCTTTTTATTCCCAAGAACAATAACAAAAGGGAGGGTGATAAAACTCCTATAGGAAAGAAGCCAAAAGAACCTACTATAGGCTAGGTATTGGAATTGCTAAAGAAGATGAATCCCACTAATTTCAATAAGTCAAACATTTTTGAAAGAACCCCTGTGAATAATAGCAATTTCAAAAGGCAACCTAGAATGAAAAATTACCCTTACACTACCCAGTGGAAATATGGTAAGCCAGCTCCTAACCAAATACAAAATGTGAAGGCTAAGGGTACCCCAGATCCCCTGCAAAGGAACACTGTAAATATGAATGATGATGTACCATGGTGCATTGTATGTCAATCACCTCATTCTTCTAATTATTATGTTGTTGCTGAATCATTTTCCCAAGATCAAGGCATGCAACTTGAAGAAGAAAGTGAAGAGAAAAGCCATGATGATATAAGTTGCAATATGGTAAGCATGTGTGATGATTTTATAGATTCTAATTCTGAGGAACTTGAAAATGATATTACTAGTTAGAGAATAGCTTATCATTTACATCATTAGTAAGTGCTTTCAGATGATGAAGGTTATGATGAAAATAAGATATGTGTTACATCTTCTAATGTAGGTCACACAAGCTTAAGAATTCCCTCCAAAGAGGAGATTGACAGAACCATAGCAAAAATTATTTTCCAAGTCCATAGTAAGTACAATTTGAGAAATAGAATAGTAAATAATGATGTAGGAAAGCCATCCAATGTATTCATCAAAGATATCGCCCATAAGATGAATAATGAAAATAAGAAAGTCAATATAGATGTGCCTAAGATCAAAGACAACAAGGTTAAGAAGTGGGAACCAAAAAATAAGGTTCAATTTCAAACAAATGAAACAAAAAAAGTGGTTGTGTAACCAAAGAAATTAGGACCTAATACTATCAAGCAAATAGTGGTGCTTGCTGTTCAAAAGACTTCAGCTCCAGGTATTCTTGTAAAACCCACTATTGTTGAACTTGTTGATATGATATCCATATTGTCCCAAATAATTGTAAAAGTAACTTTGTCTAAACTTCTTAGAATTGAAGAGCATAAAAGCAAGGCTTTATCATGGTTGGGAGGGATAGGAAACAATAATACTATTATAGAACAAACTATTATCCAACAAACCCCACTAGTAGTAAAGGATAGTGGTATCATATCCCAGATTTCCCAAATGTCTTTAGGTGATTCCTCAGTGGCATTTATATAAGATATTGGCCCATTTTTCCTCAACCTGATCATGAAAGGGAAGACCCTAAAAAATTGCATGATAGACTCAGGAGCTTCTAACACCATAATGCCTTTCAAAGTAATGGAAGCTTTAGGGTTGAAAGTGGACACCAAGCAGGGAAGATGTAGAAGAATGGATGCTAGGGAGGTCCTAGTCATAGGTACCACAAATTCTTTACCATTCAAATTAGCTCCATATCTTGAAGTAGAGTTAACCATGTCAGTCCTTGTAGTGAATATAACTCCACACTATGGAATTTTTCTTTCTCAAAAATGGAGTGATGCTATGGGGGGTAGTCGGCAATGTGACTTAACTTATGCTACTTTTCACATTGGAGATAAAGTTGTCAAGGTAAACAGAGAGCCAAGGGTCAATCACATTTTAGGGGAAGAAATTGACAAAGATTCCACTTGTTTCTTAGATACTAGTGTAAATGCATTCAGAGTTGAACTAATTATTCAAGAAGTTGAGAATTTGCCTGTTGTAATTAAACATGAAGTTAAATGTTGTACAAATGCACCAATATTATGGACAATTTTTTTTGATGGAGCTAGTTCTAAAGAGGGTGCAGGTCAGGGGTAGCTTTTGTTTCCCTTGAGAAAAATATTTTCAGATACTCATTCACTTTGAAGTTTTCTTGCACAAATAACATAGTAGAATATGAGGCCTCGTTATTAGGATTGAAAGTTGCTACACATCATGGAATTAAGAAATTGCATGTCATAGGTGATTCTAAACTAGTTATCTCTCAGATAAAAGAAACCTATTCATCCAAGAACAAGAGATTGAAACAATGTAGAAATTCATTTTGGGATCAAATAGAATCTTTTGATGCATTTGGTATCTCATGGAGAGATAGGACTCAAAATAAAATGGCAAATTTATTAGCAAATGTAGCAATCAAGCCTAAGGAGATATCATTTGTAGGAATCTCTCAAATTGAGGTACAAAATAGACCTTCAATACCTAATAATATTGAAAATAGGCATGTCTTTGAAGATGAAAAGGACATTATAATTTTTTTGTTAAAAAAAGATAGATACCAGGGTCAAGAAATGGATTGCAGTGATTTAATTGAAACCATAGATGGTAAGGAAACCATTTTTGGCCAGGAGATTATGCAATTGAAAACCAATAAGGTGCTTGAGGGGTTAGTGGTTCTGGAAAGTATTGTTTATAATTAGGATAGAGTAAACTAGGAGTTAAATGCCCTAAGCCTTAGGAATTAGAAGAGATAGACCTTGGTACTGATGAAGCTCCCAAAAGGGTTTATATTGGCCAAAATCTGCCTGCTGAAATTAGAAAGCCATTGATTGACTTGCTTAGGATGTATAGACATGTTTTTGCATGGTCATATGATGACCTTGAGGCTTATAGGGAATATTTGTTCTAACATTTCATACCACTAAAGGATAATGTAAAACCTTTTAGACAGAAACAAAGAACAGTGAACCCTACCCTAGCTCCCAAAATGCAAGAAGAATTGATGAAACTAAGGGATGGGGGGATAATCAAACCAATTAGACATTCCACCTAGGTTTCAAATTTGGTACCTATCAAAAAGAAAAATGGAGACATAAGATTATTTATGGATTTCATGAATTTGAACATTGCATCCTTAAAGGATAATTATGGATTACCAAATATGGAAGCCATGTTGCAGCAAGTAACTGGTCATGAGCTAATGTCAATATGGGATGGTTTCTTTGGGTGCAATCAAGTTCTGGTAAAGGAAAATGAACAATTCAAAACAGCCTTCACAACCCTATGGGGAACCTATGTATATGTAAGGATGCCATTTGGCTTGATTAATGCAGGGGCTACTTTCCAAAGAGCTATGGATGTGGCATTTCATGATTATACCAACAAATTTATGGTTGTATACTAGGATGATCTTACAACCTATTCTAAGAAGGTTGAGGATCACAATAGGCATTTGGAGAATTTTTTTTATCAAAGCTCTAGAATATGGAGTATCCTTGAACCCAAAGAAATATACATTTGGGGTGACAGAAGGTAGATTACTAGGACATATAGTGTCTAAAGATGGGGTGAAAATAGATCCTGAGAGAGTAGTAGCTATGATAAAGTCCCAAAGCCAAAGAATGTAAAAGGAATTCAATCCTTCTTTGGCCAAGTTAATTTTCTTAGAAGGTTTGTTACCAATTTTGCTGAAATTAGTAGGCCTATCTCAAAGATACTCAAGAAGGGAGCTACTATAGATTGGAATAGTGAGCCTTCACAAGCATTCTAGGATATTAAAACTACAATAAAAAATTCTTTAGTACTGAGAACTCCAGATTACACAAAGCCTATGCATATTTTCTCTTTTGCATCCTTTCACATTGTAGCCACAGTCTTGTTGTAGAAAAATGAAGGATATGAACAACCCATTGCTTTTTTCAGTAAGTCACTATAGCTTGCTGAATTGAAATATGAGATAAATGAAAAATAGGCATATGCTTTAGTAAATTCTATAAAGGCTTTTAGATGCTACCTAGTAGGTGCTATTTTCATTGCCTTTTTACCCAATGCAACTGTAAAGGACATATTTTCTCAATAGGAAGTATCAGGCAAAAGGTGTAGATGGATGAACAGGATCCAAGAATTCACTATTGAAATACAGATAACTAAGTTGGTAAGAGGTCAAGGTTTGGCTAAACTCATGGTTGAATCTAAGTTGGATGCCAATCAAATAAATGTGGTAGTTGATGACCTCAGATCTAACTAATGTGACATGGATCATTGTGATTGGTACACTAATGTTATATATTACCTGCAACACATGGAAGCTCCTTCCCATTTGCCTAAAAATGAAAAGAGGAGTACTAAATTACAAGCCATCAGATACATAATTGTCCAAGGTAGTTTATGGTGGAGAAATTTTGAGGGAGTGTTCCTGAAGTGTATTGATCAAGAAAAGGCAAAAGAAGTCTTAAATGAAATGCATGTTGGAGTGTGTGGAGGACACTATATGGCCAAGACCACTGCACATAAAGTGATGAGGGATAGATTTTGGTGGCCCTCCCTTTTCAAGGATGCTCAAATCATGATTAGGAAATGTGACCCTTGTCAGAGGTTTGCTAGAAAATTGAAGTTCTCAGGTAATACTCCATTGAAGCTAGTGGAGTTCCAAGCACTCTTTCAACAATGGGGTATCGATTTCATAGGAGAGATTTCCCATGTCATGCCCAAAACCTGAAGGCAAAAACACACACACAAATTATTTTTTTGAATTAATAATTTAACATGCCCTAGGTTTGAAATGATTGATAATAGTTTTAGTACAGGTTCTTTACTTTACATCCTAAGGTTATAAACATGAGGGCGATTACAACATTACGATTTTGAAACTTTTGTTATTAGATTGATATCGATCTTGAGTTATGCTATTTAAGAATTAAACATATCAAAAGATACCAACAATGCAAGTTACTCTTAACTTTTGGCTAAATGATAAAGGAAACAATCCAACATACTCTATTTGTTTATCATATGCTAACGTAATGGAACAAGATAATAGTTTCATAATGAGTTTGCTAAAACCTTAAATGTTTAAAAAAATTTTTACTAAATATACTAAAATGGATAACCTAAAACCAACTCAAAATTACACAACATAGTTATCAACTAACTTAATAATTAAAAGATTTAAAATAATTTCAACGTTAACTTAAAACTCTATTAAATTAAACTAAGTACACTTTAACAGATTAAAGTTTCATTCTAAACTAACTATATAACTAAGTGGTTATAAATTAACTTCATATGTAAGGCTAACTTAAGACTTGATTTAAACAAATTTCTCTTTACAACTTTAAACTAAAACAACCTAAAGACACAACCATCTAATAAATACTAAATTATCTATACTAAAACATATTCTAAAATGCTAACTACAAATATAAAATACATAAATAAAATAATATGTATAAAATGATATTATAAAAAAGAGACTAAAACCAAGGAATTAAATAAACTAACCTACACCTAAACACAATTAACTCTACCCTACTAACTCTAGTCTATCCTAATCCCAGCTATCCTACCCTAACCACTAATCATAACACTAGCTTATGTGACAGGTCGATTTGACCCCTCCCTACACCTCACCCTAGGCCCCACGCAACCCCAACCCTGCACATCAGGAAGAAGGTACGCAGAGGGGATGAGGTCTGAAGTTTTTAAACAAACATTCTCTAGGACATTAATACTACTCCCAAGCTAGGCCAGCGTCCAAGCATTAATGTCATGTGTTGACATTGATCTCTCCTCCCAACGTTTCCATGTAGCCCAAGGAAGGGGAACGCAATCCCAAGGGTGGGCACGTGATCATAGATGAGCAAGGGAAATTGTTTTTGAAATAAAAGTGACCACCACCATACCCTTTTCAACATAAATGCCATAATCCAACTTGGCCGCTAGGATGGGAGAAGGATGGGGATGGGACAAGGTGGCAGGGTGACATCACCCACCCATCCCATCCACTATGACATGAGGCAGACATTAAAGAGCTTGTTAAAGGCAAGCTTAAACTGACGTGCAAGGCCAAGGAGGAAATAAAAAACATAAAGTTTTATAGGTGAAGAGGAGATATTTAGATATTGGCTTTATTTAAGAAAAGTATATATATATATATATATATATTCAGAATTATGTACCAAAGAGATTTACATAATATTTATCTAGTTTCTTTATTCACTAAGGAAGGAATCTGAGAAAGAATATGCTCTGTGGCTTGGAAGTAATGAATTCTTTTTCCCCATGTATTCCAATGCAAAGGAGTACATTAGGTAAAGTCTCTCAATCTCTAGTTAAACATGTATGTTTAATATTAATTCTTCAAGGACATGGTATGAGTTCTATGTTCTGATTATTATTATTATTGATTTCAAGAATACAACCTCTCAGTCCAATTGATCATATTTGAAGAACTTAGAAGGTGAATGATACTATGCACATAATAAAAGAAAAGGTGGTGGATTATTCTCATTCAAATTTGATTGTAACCACCATGAAATTTATCAAGAAATGAACTATCTTTGATTTCGTAATATATGGTTTTGCTCTTGATTGATCTCATCATAATACTTATACATCAAAATTGAAACTCACTATATCAATTCAACTCTTCATTATCGTAATTAAAACTTGGACATTCATAAATCAAGACATTATCTATGATTCTATTTTCCCATATATATATATATATATATATATATATATATATATGCAAATTAATTTATTCTCTTTTGATGAGCACTCATACAACTGAACGTTATGAACAAATATTAAGAGAACCAAATACATTCATCCATTACTTTATTGGCTAACCTGATTCAAGGGCTCAGCCGGGAAAGAATCAGGAAGAAAACTCGACTTCGTTGCCATATACAATAAGGATTAAAATTATAATTTACAATAGGATCTCAATCCCAATTACAACAATTTTATCCAATTTTCTTCATGGTCATCATCAAAATTTTGTAATGTTTTCTGAATCTCATTTCAAGAGCCATGGAAGAAACCAATAACTGATCGGGTGACAATCAAGCATAACCAAAAGAACATCAAGCATGCATAATCATACATGGTTTACACAATAAGATTCACAGTGAATCAAGACTAGGGAGAGGTGGATTCTTCCAACTGAAGAAGTCAAGCACAACACCAATTCAGATGCCCAATTGGGGCCAATAACCAAGAGCTTCCGTTCTTCCATTTTAACTTGCCATACTCATACCAGGTTTGTGCTGACGGGTAGAGGCCCATAACACCCTACCTTTTATCCCTCTTCTCATCCTGAGAAGAGACTCTACACAGGTTGGAGTCCAACTAAACAGACCTCTCCCAGAATTGGTCACTTCTGCCCTCTCCTAGGGTGAGTAATACCAAAACACCCATGCAAGGAAACTCAAAATTGAAAACATAAACAAGAAAGGAAAACAACCAAAATAACAAGGTTTACAAATCTTCCCAACATACCCACAACCATACAACAGTAAAACAACAACAAGGTAACAAGAACATGAAACAAAACATAAAAACTGAATAAGGGAGATGGGAGTTTCCTACCTTCTTAAAGAGGTAATGGCAATGAAAAAATTTGATTAGAGTATCCCTCCTTCCTTCAAGCTTTAAGAAATCTTCTCTAAATGTAGAGATTGGTTTTCCAAACCACTAGACCAAGGAAGGCCTCTAATAAGCCTCCAACTCAACCACCCAAAAAGAGCAATAACTATCTCCACCCACTTAGCCACTCTAGAAACTCCTAACACAACCTACACCATGGTTAAACCCTAAAAGGAGGTGGGGTAAGACAACTCATGACAACTACTTGCAATTTTCGCACAAAGGCAAAAAGGGACTTTTTGAGTGCCCTCAAAAGTCAAAGCTAGGGGCTTAGGGGTTGGAAAAGACCCCTAACCCATACCCACACACATAGGTTAGAAAAAAAACATGTTTTAAAGCCTTAGGGAAGAGGTTAGAGTCAAAATAAAATCTAGAAATAAAATAGGTCCATCTAACAACTCTAACTAGCAAATTAAGCACATAAACATTTTACGAGTGTCAAGCGACACTGAAAGAACACAATTACGAACAATAGGGTTTCCAAATTTTAGCACATGAAGATCAGTTTTGTTCCTCCATAGGGTTCCTCAGCTAAATATCTGCACACTCATTGCACCCATCAGTAGTCCCGTAAAATCACATGTATATAAACGTATATGTATCAGAAATTTTCATAATTTAAAACATACATCAATAAAGTTTCTTCATCCTTTATAATTCTTAACCATTTGAAATATCTTAAATCACATCTCAATCCTACATCTACTGATTTCGTCAACATACATATACATGAACATTAAATGACAATCATCAAATATATCTAGAAATAACATCACACAACATGAAATAATAAAATATGTTCCAAGCAGCAGATAATGTCTCGACATCTCAAGTCATGAATAAAAAAATAAGGGTAATGTATCACTATGCCACGATGGGTCGGGGCGAGGCCTCACATCCCACAAGTCTAGCATTGGCTATTCTTGGATTCTAGTGGCTACTGACTACTTTACAAAGTGGGTAAAAGCTATCCCCACAAGAAATTCAACAAGTAAAGTTGTCAACAATTTCCTACTGAATAATATTATTTCCAAATTTGGTTGTCCTCAGAAAATTGTAATAGACAATGCAATGTGCTTCAGGTTTGAGGAATTCATCAAATTTTGTGATAAATATGGAATAACAAGATCATCATCTTCTCCTTATCATCCACAAGGAAATGGACAAGTTGAATCCACAAATAAGAGCCTGTTAAAAGTTATTAAGATAACCTTGGATGATAACAAGAAAGCATGGGATTCCAAGTTATAGTTAGCAATATGGGCTGACAGGGTAACTATGAAGAAAGCCATTGGTGTTGCTCCATTTGATATGGTGTATGGAATTCAAGCAAGAATGCCTCTGAAAAAACTAGTAGGTTTGTATAACTACATTCAAATATATGATGAGGATACCATTGATGATATGCAAGAAAGATTGGATGAACTAGTTGGGCTAACTGAGACTAGGAAAGAAGCATCAATTAGAAACCAAAAGTTTCAACTACAGGTTAAAGCACTCTATGATAAGAGGACAGTGAGCAAGAAATTTGAAAGTGGAGATTTGGTCCTCGTGTGAAATGCCAAGATAGAAGATAAAGGAAAACATGGTAAGTTTAATCCCATATTGTTAGGTCCCTATCTGATTGAAAACACATGGGGAGAAGATTCTTTTATTACAAAGATCTATCAGGCAACATTCTTGAACTACCAATTCATGGACAGTTCTTGAAGAGGTATTTTTCTTGAAAAATACTTATTTTCTCCATGAACACTAGTCTAGGTTTCATGTACATTCTATATAATCTTTGTGTCTTATGTACACTCCCTGTATATTCTTCTATTATGTGTTCTTTCTCTCTCTAAGTTGTCAGTTTAAAGCTCAGGTTTCTAGCCTACTTCTCCCAAAGATTTTTGAGCCCTCATTTGAATCTAGAGGATTCAATGTCCCTAGATAGAGCCATTGTTGGTCTGATTTTTGATAAATATTTTTCCCCATTTTTTAAAAAACAAAAATCAGAATTGAATTTGTCAAGTGTAGACTAGGGTTTTTTCTTTAATCTTGCAAAATCTTGGTAGCATTTGAATTTTCTTGTCAAATCCCTAGGTCTCATTTCCTTTTAAATTTTAGGGCACAAAACTTTTTTAAAAATATGTGAATATTCCCATCATTTTAAAACTTTTTGCGCCTCGAATCTCCCCATTTATTTTTTGTTTCTCACCGTCTAATCCCTAAAAGATCTACGACGATCGCTATCTTGCTATGAAAATATGTGATTGTTTTACCCTTAGCGACATAGCAACTACTGCTAAGTTGAAGAGTGGTGCCATCAAATGGAGATACGATGACTGAAGATTTTATTGCTTCAAAAATATTTGATCACGTTTTTATGACAGACCTGTCAGAACCTAAAAAGGGGTTAGAACATTGAAGTACAAAAGGCATCAAAAAAAGTCTCAATTTTTTCAATTAGTCTCTTTGTTTCTATCAAAAAAATTGAGTACTTCACTATTAGCGGCATGGGGCCTTCACCAAAAATAATGGCCGGTAGTCACTTTTAAGTTTTTTAGTGACCATAAGTTTTCCAAGCTACATGATGTACATGCAGTTTTATTGTTATGTTAGAAGCATTAATGAAGGTGGTTATGACTTCACTTGCCTTTATCTTTTTGGTCCCAAAATTTGATGAGTCCCTAGAAGTCGCTATGTCACTATCAGAAAATTTTTGTTTCTCGCAGTTAGTGACATAGCACCCAGACGGAAAGTAACACTACGGCAACATTTCAGAGAAAGTGGGTCCCAGAAAATGCTCCGTTAGATATCAGTTATAAATCTTTGGAACATGATGGCATCTAATGGGCTACACATACACACTAGGAAAAGTGATGGCACCGAAGGTCGCTATATCACTATCAAAAACTTGTTCTTCTCGGCATTAGCGACATAGCACCCAACCGAGAAATAAACACACGTGGGCCCAGAGCAGCATTATAATATGGCCAAGTTTTTAAAATATGAATCTAAATGTCAGTGGGGTAGGGTTTCCTCATGTCATCAATAATTGGACCCACACGGGCTAATTCATAAAACATATGAAAGATTTTGATCCTCAGATCTATCTCAAATCTATGATTATCGCTATCTTTCTATGTTGAGTTGCACGAAGGTTGCAAACATTGACATAGTGACAAGGAGCCTACCATATTTATTTTAAGTAATGCATCAAATATCTCCCACACAATCAATGCAAAATCAACAATGGTCGCTATCTCGCTATGGCAAGGTGCTCACTTTTTATGTATAGCAAGATAGCGACTCAGCAACATGTGTCCTTAGAATTTTGTGGGTCCAATTCAAAAGTACCAATAATGAAGGAAAGGTACACATGGAAAATTTTCATTGGGTTGACTACCAACTTGTCAAGCAGAACATGATTCATCTTTGCTTGCATCCCTAGATCGTAGGATTTTTTGAAAATCTATGGTGTAAATTTGAATGTAGAAGGTGATGCCACCCTCTGCATTTATGGGAGATGAAAACTTCATGTGTGATAAAAATAAGAGTATAACATAGAAGATTTTCTTAATTCCACCTTATGCAAACAAAGATTCCAAGCATTTCTAAGTAGAAGCAGTTATTGAGAAGACCATGCTGAATTTGGTATGACTGTGAAGCAGTTTGTTCGCAAAAATACTGAGAAGAACTAGAGTGGAATTCAAAAGAAATTATTTGCACTATAATCCTTTCATTGTTTCAATCTATTTGAGAGTTAATTAAAAATGGCTCCAAAGCAAAAGGTTTTTTCTCGTCAAGAGAACTATTTGGATAGGAATGTCCACGATGATTTTCTTGAACTGCTCCCTCCTTCCACCATTGAAACTGTAGAAGTTAAAAGGCTAACTTCATTAAACCCTAGGTTGAGAATAGAAGATGGGTTGTATGACAAGGGAAACTGGGTTAGAGATGTAACAACTTCATAGACTGGTCTTGTTTTGTTCAAAAAATGGTTTTTAGAGAGGAACCTTTTCACCCCACATGCCAATATCTAGAATTTTGATCTAGGGAAACTGGTGGTTCCCAGTGTTTTCATGGACTTTGATATTTTGGAAGCTATAGCTAAGAACTATGAACAAGCCCTTAGAGTAGTGAGGAGAACTGATGGTGAAATCTGGATTACAATCAACCCAAAGGAAATTAGGGAGGTTTTCAGTTTAGGGCCTATCACTGATTATCATGTGCCCATCGATTTGAAAGTGTTAGAGAATGAATATATGTCTAAGAAAGATGTAGTTAGGCAAGGTGCACTGAGGACACACATAGGTAGAGTTGGAACACTTCCATCAATAACAGCATCCTTTAGGGAACCTTTCAAAAGGGCATATTTCAATTCCAGGGCTATAGAGATATATAGGTCCCTGTGCAATTTTTTTGGGAGAGATGAAGAGGAGTTTATGCATGCGGATTTTATGTATATGATTACTCAGATTTCCTCTTTTGGTGTGGATATGATTTTTTATTTTGCTTCCTAGTTAGCTGAGGAGATTCACATTGGACTCACTGGAATTGCTAAGGGTAAGGTGGAACAAACTTTTGGCCATTGTTCTTTGTTAATGCACATGTTCTTGTTCAAATGGGTTACATATGTTGGTAAAGAAATGAAATTAAATAGTGAAGAGAATGGAGAAGCACTACCAGTTCAATTATGGAGTGTAGATATGACTTGGGATGCAGAGGATGCTAGTTTTGTTAGGTTTGATAGATATTTCACTTCATAGCTTAGATGCCTCCTATTAACTGACAATCCCAAAATCCCCAAAGCACTAATGGGTCTCATTAGGCCTATGGAAAATCCAAGTAGTTTGAAAGTTTCACATAATTGGGGAGATGTTATTCCATACTCTGTTTCTACTATATTTAGAGTATATGGTTTTAAAGGAAGCACTCATGTGCTACTTTACCAATTGCCTTTGAAGGTAGGAGTTGCTGAAATATTGTGGCAGCTAGGGGGAGTGGAGGAAACCCTTCTATTGAAGAGACAAAAGGGGTCAATTTTTCCTACTTGCACAGTGGCTCATCAATTTGTAATCACAAAAGGGGGTTGGCTTTCTCTGCACAAGATTTTGGATCCTTATAAGATGGCTACTTCTCATCCTCATTTTTGTGATTCTAAAGGTTTTTATCATTTGGCTCTGAGGTATGGAATTAAGATTGGTAAAATTGAGCATGAACTTTATTTTCCTGAAGACTTAATAAGGAATGAGTACTCCTTGTAGGAGCGAGAGACTAGAAAAGAAAAGTGGAGAGTCTTTTCTAAAATTTTGGATTTCATTCATTGTTTTGATCCAGATTATAGTCCTTTGGATGATGTAGTTACAAATGTAGATAAGATGAGAAAACTTATGAATAATTTTTCTGAAATTGTAGAGGCAATGAATGAGAAGAAGCAATTCTTTATTAGGTTCTACCCAAATAAGGCCAGGGATGTAATGGGAAGATTGGGTTTTACTCCCAATATAATGGCAGGTCAAATAATTATCCAAAAAAGGCTAGGGTATACTGTTATTCAAAATAAAAGGAATATTGTGGACAAAGGCAAACAAATAATTGAGTCCACTACTATTATTTTTGAAGAAAGGCATCCTGAACCTTCTCCCAAGAGGAGAAAGATAATAAGGGAAGAGGAACCACATGATGAGAGTTACTCACCTTTCCAAACCCCCATAAGAATTGAGGAGTAGCTCACTGATGAGAAAATTGAACAAATTGGATCATTAGGGGGAATTTTTGTTACCCAAGTAGAGATTGATGAAGGGAACCCCCAGGAGCCTCCTTTACCAAGTTTTGAGTTAACTATAGTAGATTTCAGGGCAAGAGAATTAGACCCTATTTTGGAACAAGCCAATCAACAATTTTTGTCTAATGATAGTTTTGGAAAGTCTAGCTCTTTCCATCAATTTTCTTGGAGGGAAAACATGCACAATTTTGAGTAAAGATGTAAGAACATGAAAATAGAGCATCTAGAAATAGATGAAGCCTCCATCGAAAAAAAAATAAAAGAAAAAATGAAGCAAGAGTTCAAGAACATTACCCCTAAAGAGGGAAGGCAAATGGTAAAGACTTCTAACATACTATTGTTTCCGAATTGGGATATTGCAGTTGCATTGATTTTCAATTCTATTTCTAATAAATTGGAGTTACAAGACCCAAATAAAGAGGAGTTTGCAGGGACTACTTTTAGTAATGACCAAGTTGCTCTTGTCATGTGGTCACTAAGAAGAGGATCTAGGATTGTACAAGTAGAGCTTGATGATTCAGGACTGATAGGCAATATCATTTTAAGGAGAGTTCCTGATACCTCACATCTATAGGTAGCCCACATGAATGTAGATTATTCTCAATTTTCCTTGGCTACTGCAAAAAGGGAAGAAAAGGAAATGATTGAATTATAGAGAAAATATGAGGCAATTGTGGATGCCTACAATAAATAGGTAAAAAAGATAGTTGAGCTTGAGAACAAGCTATTGGGAAAATCCACCAGGCCTAGAATAACATACCCTCGTCCCCCAGTTGAACCCTTAAAATCCACCCCCATCTTAGAAATACCAAATACACCCCAAAGGCCGCAATACTACACTACTGAGGACTTTGAAGAAGAAAATGGTAAACTTTGGGCCTTACATGTAGAGTTGGAGTCAAAATATGAAGATAAATTAAGAAAAGCTCTCACATATTTGGGGGACAAAGTTGAATGGCCACTAATCCATGATCAATTGGCCAGGGTGACTAGTATCTAGGAGGATTTGAAAGCCAATGATGAGGCTCTAAAGCCTATCGTGAATAAATGGGTGAGAAGGGAGAAAGAAATGACATTTTTCTGTTTCTCTATCATAAAGAATTCTTATGATCAAATTGAAAAAACCTTTGACATTGTTTTTGATCTTGGTGATTTTGACAATAAAAGGATTCATTTATAGAAAATAATAGTAGGCTACTTGAATAATTACAAGACCCAAAAATTCAATTTGTTTCCTCGTGCCCTAGATAAAAGAAATAATTTGAAAAACAAAGATGAATGGGCAAATGAACTTGATGATATTTTTTGTTTGGAATAAACTGTGAAGGCCCAAATATTCTTTGATTCTTTAAAAAAAGAATTTATTGCTATTGATAATGAGGTTGAGTATGTGTTAAAAAGATAGAGAGATATTTCACAATTCAATTGACCAGATGACACACTATTTGACAAGTGAATGGCTAAAATAGCTCCTGGTGAACAGTTTGATGAAGATGAAACTGACAGTGATGAGGTGCAGGGTGAGGAGATCCAAATCATTGACACTGTCACTACAGAAGCCCAACTAGAAGAAGAAGAAACAAATAATCAGCCACCTTCAATTGCAAGCCTAGGCCCATAGGATGCTGATACAACCAAAGAAGAGAAAAAAGTAGAAGTTACTCCCACCATACAGGATAAAGATGGTGAGAACCCACAAGTGGAGATTAATGTGCAATCATTAGAACAAACTTCATCATTGGCTAGCTTGGTAGTTGCATAGAAAGAGAGATTAAAATAGTAGCCAAATCATAAACAATAGAGGATGTAACAAAAAGGGGCCCACAAAAGGAATGTTTGATGTATAAGTCTTTCTGTTACTCACATTTTTTCATTTGGTGATAGGTGTATGTAAATTTTTCTTGTAAAGGACACCTATCATTTTTCTCTTAGCCTAAAGCTTGTTGCATCTCACACTATATAAGTGAGATCCCAGGGCTAGAGAAGAGGTCTGATTTCTATTGTTTCTAGGTGATATACTTAGTTAGTTTTTTGGTCCAATATTTTGAGCAAGTTCATGATGTATTTTCTCTGTTAGTTCTTGAGAATACATAAATATAGAATGATCTCTGTGTTTATTCTTAGGGTCATTCTGAGTTTATTGCAAATGTATACACTTTTCAAAAATGAATAATAATTGTGAGCTGTCCCCATATCAGTTCTTGCTAAATTTTGTCTCCCTTTAATTACTTGGTTATCCTGCTATTGTATGATTAAAGGCTTGTGCAATTGAATGCAATCCAATTAGGTTGTATATTTTTTTATCATTGCTATTAGTTCAATGGGTTAAGTAAAAGCTTTTATGAATTTGATAAGGTTGTTGTAGTAGTGGAAAGGATTTTTTAATGATGAACTCTGATAAGAATTGCGGATAATATTTGTTGTAAGGCAACAAATTAGATCTAAGGATTGTAGTAGACTCTAAACCCTAATGGAGTAGGCACTAGTCAAATTGATTTAGCTAGAAGAGAAATGTGTCATAAATGGTTTTCAAAATGTAGAATTATAATCAATTTTACCTTTATTTCCTAAAGATTTTCAAAGTTGGCCTGTACTTGTTTGCATGGAATGTTTTAGCTTCAGTTAGCCACTATTTTTGAGAACTTGTGTAGATCTATAGAAGAATTTTGGCTGGATCTATTATATGGGATATGTTTATCAAATTGTCAAGAATTATGCATGTATTTGAGGATATGAGATGAGAATCAGAATGAAACTAAAATAATTCTTGTATAGATTTTTTCAATCTTGAATCATCCCTGGGTATACCCACCCTAGTTTTGCAAAGCCTAAAGAGTAGAAAAACACCATTGGTTTTGTTGAAGTTGGGTCCAAATGGTTTGCACATATAATTGTTAATAAGAATTGGCTAATCCTTAGATTGTGTGAGTGATATCATTTTGGTATTGAGCATTTTGGTGCTTAGTAGTTTTTCAAAACTCCAACACAGCAATAATGTGTAAGCACTGTAACAAACCAAAAATATGTGACCTTAACAATATAACATATTGCAAATTCCCTTTGTCCTATTGGTCTAGAGATTTCATACATAGTGATCCCATTCCATAACTTCAAGAACTCATCAATAAGGGGCTCAATATACACATTCATATGTTTAACTTGGTACTTACCTAGTAATTGAATGAACATAAACATTATATAATTATTATGGTCATTTTCATGAATTATTCATAAATTAATTTAGATAACTATTAAATAAAAAATACCTAGCACAATCATTGCCAATATAATGTGCTCCCTCTTTATGGATATCCAAGGAGGAATGTTACTGTTAATAACAAAAATAGGCTAAATTGAGTAAACAGATCTCATATCTTCAATTGGATTGACATCATTCGATGCCAATGAAAGCTTGAGATTATGAGGTTCTTCTTTAAAGTGTGGCCATGTTTCTTCTATCTCTTTTAATGTAAAGCCATCCATAGGCATTCGCATAATGTAATGTTGACCTCTATTGTGTGCATGGTAATCCATAAATTATGCCAAGCTAGTGCACCCAAATAATTGTTGAGAATGTGAAATAATGGGAATGTACCAAAGAACCTTTTGAGGCAACATTTTTCTTATTTGATGTGACTGATATCTACTAATATGAAAATTTGAGCATTTTGTTGCAAATTCATGTTGTTTATGATATAGAATGTGATCATTGGGACATGCATGTATTTTCTAATACTTCATTCCAATTTGAGTCATAATGGTAGATAATTCTTGGTATTAATGAGGTAGGATGTTTGATGGTGGTACCAAAAACATACCTATCAACTTAAAACAACAAATATGAGTTGTTAATATAAAGAATAGTAATGGTATGCTAACATTGAAGATGAAAAAAATGGCATACCTTAGCATACGTGACATTGCTACATTAGATAAACCATTCATAACCTCCAAGTTCACCAACAACACTATAACAAAGAGAAGAGTTGTTTGGGAGCCTTCATATAAGGGCTCATGTTCCTTCTCAAGTATAGGTATATCAATTCCATCTTCATCATCATTATCATATGTGCTAGTACCATGATCATGAGCATCTTCATCAATTGTGCCAACACCATCTTCTTCAATAATGCCCTCTGGTACATTATCATCTTCTTCCATGGGAGTGTTATCCTTAGTTTGGATATTCACACCTCCACATTCCTCCAATAGGAAATCCACATTTAGCAATTGACAAAAATCATGGCCTCCTTCAACTTGACCATGTTGCCTATAATGACTCTGGGCTATTGTGATTAGAATTCTTTGATTTTTTAATCCCTTACATTTTTTGCAAAGACAATTAGATTTATCAAGTTTTCTCTGGAACTCAAACCACAATCTAGCAATTCTATCATTATTTTGTTATGGGTTCATATTGTCAAGTGTGGTCTTTCTTCACAAGAAAATATATCTACAAAATTATTGGACATGTTGTACTTAATGCTTATATATTTGCATATGATTTTGAAAGAAAAATTTGGTGTAATTTTAATGTGTACATCTACAAAAATATTTAACATATTTTACTTAATGTTTATATCTACACATATGGTTTTGAAAGAAAAAGTTGGTCTAATTAATGTGTATATCTACAAAAATATTGGACATGTTGTACTTAATGTTTATATTTGTACATATGGTTTTGAAAGAAAAAGTTGGTCAAATTAATGTGTATATCTACAAAAATATTGGACATGTTTTACTTAATGTCTATATCTGTACATATGGTTTTGAAAGAATAATTTGGCCACCTCACTTAAATTCACCCATATTATAATATCAACAACTTTCATTGACATAAATTCAACAAATTTTGTTGAGCCTTTCCATGACTCCTTGTTTGTCATGAGTAGGGGTTGCTTAATAGGGAAATTTTTTATTCAGTGTAGAGTATGCACATATTAGAGTTGTGACTATTTATTTTAGTAATTCGGTATGATTCATTCTAGCAATTGTTTGCCTTTCCTTGTATACATGTATAGCTTTGTGTTCAAGCACCCATACTTGGCTATTAACCCAAAAATATTACTATTCTATTGATCAAATGTGGTGGTATCCATTTTTACATAAAATATGGACAAATTAGGTGTTTTTCCCCATGTTTCAGATAGTGTCAATCATGAAATGCATAAATATTGTGGTGGTAATTTTGGGACAATAAACCCCCACCTTGCATTAACCTACTCCTTAGAAATCCAAGAAATAGGAGTAAAGATTAGAACTCTTAAGGAAATCCTTGTCACAGAAGAATTCTATAGTGCACAAGAAAGATGTGACCTTCAAAACAATAAAAGGAACATCATCAATGTCCAAGGCTGTAAATATGATGTACAATAGGATTGTGCCCTCTAGAGGATTAATGATAAGAGATATTGACATCAAATTAGTTATGACTTCCCACAAAAAGTCAAAATGAATTAATCATTTTTACATGGCTTCCTTAGATGTCTATCATATTTTGCAAATTGGATTTGGGAGCTCAAAGTACTTATCATACAATAGATGTATATTTTACCCAAGGGATTGTTCCTAGCTATACTAGGCATAATTGTGAAGATTTCTAAAATATTTAAAATAAAATGCTTACAAAGGAAACATTAAATGTATGTCTATAATCATTTTATAGATCAATTTTTGATAGATATATTCCCCAAAGGCTCATGTGTTCCTTTCAATGTTTTAAGTTGGGTGCATAGACCAATGTCTTTGTGGCAATTCTAGCCATTATTGCATGACCGGGAAAAATTAGATTTTCTAACTAGGTAATAGTTGATAATGATTTTGAGTCTTATCTTCAACATCTCTTGAATCCTTAAAAAAAATTACACATAATAGTTCTTATTAGTTTAGCAAGATGCTTGACACCTACTTGTTTGTTAGATATCTATATTTTTGTTTAAATCTTATGATGGAAAGATTCTTTTACCATTTTAGCACAATGTCATAAAATCAATTTTGTTCAAACTTATGCGATCTCTTCATTTTCTAAATTTTCCTTGTCATAATTGATACCAGAATAAAACTTAATTTTTATTGATCTAATGGCATTTCTCACTTCAAGGAGAAAATGGAGATTGAGTTTTAGTTGTTTCATAGATTAACTAATCCAATTTTAGATGTTTGAGCTTGAAGATACTCAAACAATAGTAGTTTTTGGGTTCATGGATTTGAAAATCTAAAACAAATTCACAAGTCCTCCTATGGCTATAACTTCCATATCCAATTCAAAATCCATCACAAAGCACCTTTTCCCTAATCTAGTTGTGTCATCCCTTATTTGATTTTTTAACAAAAAGACATAAATTGTGGGAGACATAAATTGTATGAAAAAATAACCTATTTACTATTATTTTATTCATATCCATATACACGTCAAATATCTACTCACTACTGCAAACTACCCAACCAAAAATGATATAGGGACTTGAAGACTAGTTTTCAAAGGAAATTAAAATAGGGGGAAGTTGACTGCTAGAATATGTTTCTCTATCTTAAACTTATAAGAATCTTAAATAAAATATTTCATTTTCAAAATAAGGAAAAGAATCGAGAACCTAGAATACAATGGCTACAGGATGATGAAGAATTGATCAACAAATAAGTCTAGAGTTAGTACACCCCACCTTGTCCAACTTCCTCTAAAAGTTATACATACAATGCGAAGCCATACTTGCAAGTAACAAGACCATAGATTGAATAATCTTGCCACTATTTAGCATAGCTATAAAAATAAACTTAAGCATATCATTGAGAAAATTGAAATAATTATGAAGTGATCATTCTTGGTAAGTTGGACAAAAGAACTAATGATATAAGACTTTTATGTAGAATATACAAAATAAAATACAATAATAGACTATAGTGGATTCAAAATTATTATAAACAAGATTCATTAGGAATTTAAGTAAGAAAAATAACTTAGGTTTTCTTTCTTCTAATTATTTAATGAGAATAGATTCATTAATTAAACAAGACCATGAGAATCTATAGTCATGACTAGCTTGTCTATATCCATGATTAGGTTAATTTACATTATGTAAATCCTAAACCATGACAAGCCTAAACCAGACACTCATATTAAACAAAAACACTCAAAAAGTGATCCATGAGAACTCTCTAATTATTGCAAAATATTATTATGTACTATGAGTGGTTACTACTAATCCATTTTGTCTTGTATGGGCATAATAGAAGCATATCTTAGTTAACTTAGTGCTTACTATATTTAGTGTAAATGGGAAGAATAGCTATAATATAGTTTCTCAATGTATTAGGCAACACCCAATAGTTTCTTGAAATCTTCCTACAAACATAAGATTACATATATTAGTCATTACTCGTATAAGATGTGTCATCAAACAAATAAAACTAGTTTGAAAAGATTGTTAGTGCAATTTTCATAAAACAAATTGACAAAATAACAAAATATGATTTTCAAGTACCTCAATCTTCAACAGAGATGTTTTGGGTGCATATATATCAACTAGATTTCCATTGTTGTCAACCAAAAACCTAGTGAAGTTCCATTTTATGCTATCACCAAAAAATCTACATTTGATTGATTTCAAGAACTTGTAAATAGGGGTTGCATTACTACCATTGACCTCAACCTACATCATCAAAGTGCAATACAAACACAAAAGATAAAATGTAATAACTTTATTTACTAGTTAAATGAAACTTGAAAAAAAAAATCAATTATTTTACAATAACATCACCCCTAAGATATCTAATAAGCAATCAAAATAAAGCTAATATGCTAACCTTTCCAAAAATGGGAAACTCTTCTATAAAGAAAGTACATGCCACATCAAAGCTCCAAAAGAGGGGAGCTATTCAAAATTCATCTCCAAATCATTGCCTAATACCCAACCTACATAATGTGATATACATGTTGATTACATAATGTACTATACATGCTGATCTATTTTTTCAAAGTTTCAAAACAAATTATACAAAATACAGTCAATTATCACATTAAAAAATATACATAATCAAATTCAATAATACCATGTTGAATGTAATTTAAAATATTATTAATTCACAATCACTTATATCTTATCCTAATATATTTCACAAACAACATTACCAAAGTCTAGATATTTTCTCTAGAATTTTTGAGTGACAACCAATAGAAATTGTATTTGAAAATTTAAAATTTAGAGATCTTTGACCAATCTTTTAGCCAAAGCTCTAGTCATATCCACTTGGCATGGCATCTTTGGTAAGCTTACAAATGAGGTTTTAAATGCAATATTTTTCATTGACTGTCTCTTAGCACTTGATCTTCCAATTTAATTTTTGTTTTAGGTTTATCTAGCTTCATAGACCCTCCTAATATATTTTGTCTAAATACTTTACTTTTCATCAAGGAACCACAAAAAATCTCAAAGAATAGTAAAAAGATCTCAACAAAAATGATTAGCCAAAAGAATTTGCATGATGGCATGTAAATTAGACTTGGATGTGACTTTCCTCCATGGCTTCTAGTGTCAAATAGGATGTTGTTCTCAGCACTTAGAAAAGTAGTGCAACTAAGTATGTGTGATTTTGACATGTGTATGTTACATCAAGGAAGATGATTGTTTGAGAATTTTTGAATTCAAGGAGGATTTTTCAACCTCTCTAAAACCGAATAAATTTAGGACAAGGAACTTTTTCTTTTGGTCCTAGCTTTTTCTAATTTGGTTTAATATTTAATTTCTATCATCTAATTTATTCTTGTATGATATGGTTTACAAGAAAAATATTGCATTAGTGGAAAATTTGTATCATGGAGGTGCTTTTAGGTCTTGGGAGAATTTGGTTTTGTTTTTAATATGTATTTTTCATTGAAGTATTTTTTTACCTATACTAAATACTATTATTTATACATATGGTTGATCTTATTTGCATTGGCTTTCAAGTTTTATTTGCATTAAGCTATAGATATTGGAGTTTTGGATGCACACTAATTAAACCAATATGCATTTATGCAATTTTGGATCTTTACTGTTAAAAACTCAAGCATTTGTTAACCTTTTCTTTGAGTCATTTGTTTCAATTTACATCTATATTTTTCTTGCATGCTACCATGTCTAGTTTAGGTATATTTTGGGGATTGCTATGTCTAAAATAGCTATTTTCCATGTACAATGTTCAAATATTCAAGTTTTTGTGGTGTCACACTATATGTTATAACTATTAAAAAGGAATTAGTTATAGTACTCTAAAGTAATTCTTAGTTTTTTTTTGTTGTATCAATAGTTGTGAGTTATGAATTACTAATTATCCACCTTAGATGGTGATAAAATTACTCTAAAAACATTTTTTTTTTACATATGAAAGGGAAATAATTTAGGCACAATACTCAAGTTATTCTTTTCTTTTGGTTTCGTGTTGTTTCAATTATAATAAGTTATTAATTTCAAAGTAGCCTCTTAGGCAATGATGAGATTACTCTAAAAATCATTTTGTTTTACAAATGAAATGGAACTGTAATGCATTCCTAACACATTTGAGTCTATAGAGGAGTATATACATGTATTTGAACCTTTATTGTTTGCGGAGTTTCGTGCCCAATTATACATCACTTGGGAGGAGCTCTAAGAAACTGCTTCTCTGGATGCAAACATAGTGGTTCATATCAAGAGTGTTGATAAATGAGAAAGAGGTAAATTCCCTCTTGAATAATCATAAACATTCATTTCATTAAGTAAATTTTACTTCTTAGCTATCATATTTGGATGAACTATAAACTTTTCTTTGTGGGTGCCTCAAAACATCCTTCTCATAGTCAACTCATTTTAGAGTGTGTATTAATTTTGATGTTTATTGTTTCTAGCTATTGCTTATTTTGTAGGGTAGTAATATATTTTCTAAAGTATGCCAAACTTTTATGTCTTTTCAATTGAATGGATGCTTATTTTATAAGGCTCTAGAAAGTTGGAAAGCCATTTTTTGTTCTTTAATTTGGATGTATATTTGTGCTTTGATTTAAATTGGAGATCAATACTACTTCATCTAGTCTTAAAAAAGACTTTGGTTGATTGTATTGCATGGGTTTGCATCGTACCCTAATCAATGAATATACTAGAAGCAAAAAATTTGACTAATACAAACTTGGCATTCAATAATATGCAGGTCCTTGATAGCAGGCAATGGTCTTGTTGGTTTCATCAATAGGCTCACTATCATATTTCTTAGGCTTCTAATTTTGGTGAAAAACACTTGCTAATTGGTGAATGATAGTTTACCATAATTTTCTTAAGCTTCTCTACTAATTGGTACAAAACTCAATTTTGTTTACAAATTGGTAATTCACTTTGGTTAGTTAGCTTACTTGGAGTAGTAGCTAGAAACACCTTGTTGGTTTTATCATCAGGATGCATTCTACTTATATTCTTCTTAGTAGGTGGTCTTCAATATTCTTATTGGTAGCTAAAATGTGCCAAAATCTTTAAATTACTATTAGGTCATGGATTTTGTTGATCATTTTTTATAATATGGCACAAATGACATGATTTTTCTTATTTTCTATTCTTTGCATGTGCTAGACAGATGTAGTGAATATGAAAGAAAACTAGCATGTATAATTCTCCATAATGGCATGTTAAATGACCATAAATATAATATGAATGATTTTTCATCATTATCTTAAGGTGTTTATGTTGAATCCTTTTGGTAATATGTGTGCTTGAGAGACTTGTCAATTGATAGAATTTATGCAATCCTTTCCTATTATTTCATGAATGTGGTTGATAATTTCTCACATTGAACCATATTGATACATCTATGAATTAATAATGATCTCATTCCCCTTAGTACTATGTGTCATCTTATTAAAAAGTTGTAGCATATGTTGTTGGGATAATGAGGATTATTGTTTCACATCTTGCATAAAAGATGGTCGTGTGTAGCTGTTTGATTGCCACCACTTCATTATGGATGAAGCTTTTGGAAATGATTGTGGGAGCTTTTATGTAATGTCTAGGAACTAGTAACAAGGAGATAATTGAACTATACCATTTGGATCAGGAGTGAGAAGACAAGGATCAATTTGGACATTAGGGAGCCACATAAGTAAGTGGATTATCATCTTGATGAGGAAGAGGAATTATGTAGTTTTGTGAACTATTTGAGAAAGTGATAGGGGCATGTAGTAGTGATATAACTTAAGACACATTGGTAGATGGTAATTTGATGGATGGGTGCCCTTTTTCTTGGTATACTTTATTTTTAAGCTTTGAATATATGGGTATAATGTTGATGAATATTAGCTATAAGATCATTGATAGTATAAATGTGGCTTTAATTACCATAGTAAAAGCTTTCATCTATGATTTTTAGCTTTCCTTGAAAGTTGATAGTGAATATTTAGCTCCCTAGTTTGGAGAAATTAGATTAGCTTTAATTGTAACATCATAAATTCTTCTAGGATAGTAGATAGTTTGCAAAAGCATAGTAGATAATTTGTAATTTGTAATAGATATCTTTAATAGTCTGATGCCATTGGTTTCTTCATAGATCTTATCATTTAGAGACTCCATGTAGTACGTACTAAGATCTATGTAGATGAAATCAGCCTTATGTACCACTCGGGTAATCTCTTTCTTTGACTCTATATTAAAATAACTGGTGGACATTAAGAGACCCACATAAGATTTTAATTTTTCTAGGCTAAATTATAGAGGTCTCCAAACAAGTTATATTGTATTCATACATAAAAAGCTTTAGTTAATATGGCATCTAATTCTCTGTCAAATATGTAGTCATGGTGTGAAGCATATAAAGGAGGGGGCAGTATAATCAATTGCTTGTCAAGGTGAGCATACCTTGGGAATGTAGAGAATGTGAACTATGAATTTTCTACAATTATATAAGACTCTTGAAGTTGTACCCTCAAGCTCAAAGTGCCCTTCTTTTAAAGTTTTAGTTAGTCCAAAGATTCTTTTTAAGAATAGGAGAGTTGGTTGAAGGCATTGGTCACTTTATTGTTATTTGGTTGGGTTTAAGTTATTTGGTGGTTTTTGTGTTAAGGAAGACAACTAATAGAATTTATTGAAGAAATTATATTTAACAATTACATAGCTCTGAAGGGACATCATTGACTATCTATGTAAAGTTGTATGGCTCTCTCTCTCCCCCAAAAGTGTTGTGTTCCACACTGAAAGATATGAATTAAACCCCAATCAGGTGTTGCTGGGATTATAGTTCTCCAAACTCCCTAGATACAAAGCGATTGAGTATATAAGAACAAAGAAGCTTTGAAAAATAAACTTAGCTTCAATCAAGGATAAAGCCAACCAAAAATGGAAATAGGAACATAAAGGGTCTAAAGGTCATTCATAACTTAAACCATAAATTTTGTAAGCACACATTGATGAGAATCCATGACTATTGGCAGGAGAGGAAGGAAGGCCCAACTTATTGGGTGATAGAAAGGGAATTTCCTTCGTTGAATTCCACATACTGGATGCTCCAATAGCACATGGAAACACAATGAAAGTAGCAAGTAACAAACAAACATTTGTATTTTGTTATTTGAACCCAAGTTGGTCAAAATTTTGACCAACTTGGGAAACCCTATGTTGGTCAAAATTTAAAACCAACTTGGGCATAAAACCAAAAAAACAAGGTTGGTCAAAATTTGACCTATAATGTACTAGTGCTTGCTTGCTTCAACCCTTACATTTTCTTTAGCAGATTAAGCTCATAATTCACAGGAATGCATTGTCACTTCATTTTAGCTATCATTTGATCCCATCTGGTGATTTTGTCCTTCCCTCTTCTATTTCACTCCAATTGGATCTCTTGCCACTAGATCTTTACATGACCCTTAAATTTATTATTTGCAAACTTAACCCTATTTGGATCTCCAATATCTTCATATTCAAAGTATTCCTCCAATTCATTGATCCAATCAATCGATTCCTCTATTTTAATATTTCTTGAAAATGGAAGAACATCAAACTTAGTTCTTTTTATAATCATGAAAATAGCCTCTAAAATCCTCTCTTCCTCTAGGTTCAAAACTTCATCTACTATTGCTCAATCAATTTTTCCTTCTTCTCTTTCAATCTCACTTTCATCATCTCCTAGAGCAAGATCCATTCCTCTATGCATCATCTCCTACACTTCTAATGATATCTTCAGCATCTAATACTACCTTTTCTACTTACATTGTTTACATTCCTTTGATCATACATCACAATTCGAATCATAGATCATTGCATCAATACTTTATTATTTCACAATCACTTTCTTTTAACTTCACATTTATAATATTTCCTTTATATATTGCTATTACAAATTATCTTCCCAGTCAGCCTTCATGTCTTTATACACTTTAAAAAATATAAAATTAACTTTCACTAACTTAGGGTTAACATCTACGATGTCATCACTAATTATTTTGTAAAATTAATAATTCCTTAACTCATAATACTCAATTGTTTGTCTTGCTATGTTCTGCCTATATACTATTATAACTGGTAATATGTTCATAACTTCATTTGTACTATTTGTACTAACCTTCCCACTCACATACATCATCATTATGATATTAGGTATCCATACCTAAATTAACACATGTCAATTTTGTCTCCATAAATTGTGTTGATCAAAACACTATTTGTTCTACCAGATAAACTATATGATACTAAGACAATTTTCTCAATATAAGTGCCATAATTAAACCTCCATGATCTTCCCTATTCACATAGCTTATATGTTGCTATAAATGACAACATCAAATATTCTAACCTATCCAAATTTCCAAAAAGATCTCTAATCAATATCAAATTATGGATTACATTCATACTATATTTTCATGGATATTGTGAAAATGATTTACTTTGTTTATGGTTATTATTTTGGATAGCCTTGCTAATCCATCATATTTATGTACCCTATTTGGCATCTATTCTAGAAGAGGGGGGAGATTCATGGTCACTCCTACATCATTTTAACATGACGTTGCACTCCTTGATCCTTTTCTATATTTTTATATATAGATATATGTGTGTGTGTTGTGTATATGTTGGTCGTCTATGATGCAGGTGTGTGCAGGTACCAGTTAAAGACTTCACTTAGCTATATATATTTGAGTGTGCCTCAAAATATTTAAATAAGTTTTTATTGATAAGGGGATGACATCATGATCCATATAGGTACCCTTGTATCCTTAGAACCCTGATAGGAAGTTAGACACTGAGTTTAGTAGATTATGTTTTATCATTTCATTGTATACTTTTATGAGTGGATGCTAGTATTTAGAAGTCTATGTCATGATCTTGATATATTGATTTCATGTGAGTTTAATATGTTGTTAGTGAATAGATTTTCCTCCAAAGAAATACATACAAATTAACCCTAAATGCCCAAGTGAGAAGACTAATCAGCACTAATAGTTGGATAGGTTATTATTGGATTAATAACCTCCCTCTAAATTCTATTGGGTACAGATCCCCATATATGATATACAATGAATTAAATATGGATTCTTTTAACCAAAAAACATGAAAGGATTACAAACCTCTACCCATAAACACAAAGTAGATGTGAAAAAAAAACTAAATAGTTACAAGAATATAAATGACACATGACACAAAGTCCATTTGCATGCTGCATTACATAACGAATTAAAATCATGAGAAAGTAGAGAATCAAAACTTAAAAAGGATCTTGAAATCAAATATATCTAGGAAATAATGAGACCAAATGTATTTAAGGAAAACTAAAAGTCATACCAAGATAACAATCAGTGGAGAGAACTTTGCATAGACTCAAAGTTTTAGTATACAATTTTCTCTCAAACCTCCCTTCCCTAACATGTATAAAATTACACTGCTTTTAATACATATTGCATCAGTATCATTATTTGAAATTAAACAGGATCTCCTTTCATAAAACTTAAAAACAAAATTCCCTATTCTTCCTAACACAAAGTTTAGAAAAGAAAATAAAAATTAACTCTCCTACAGTCTCAGAATTTGTTGTCACACTGCTGCAACACCTAGTCTATAGTCTTCGCAAGAAGAAAATAGAATCCAACCCCATTCATTATCTTTCACTGGCCTTTTTAACATGTTCTTTCTCGTAACTTTTTAGTTTCATAACTGATTCTTGAAAATCCTCCTTCTTTGCGGACACTTTCAAAGTTTAAAAAGAATTTCTAGATTTTTGCTTCATTCTTGGTTAATAAAATAAAGCATCACTCTTATGCTTCTGGTCTCTTTCTTGGGATAAATTTCATTTCCAAGAATACTAAGATCAAAAATCTTTTAAAGTGACATGTGGCCCTAACTTGACAAGTGGCATTTGCTGGTGATGAGGCTCTGTCATAATTTTGTGACTGTCATTAACAATTTTGGCAATGATCTAGTTAGTCAACTATAACTCATAAAATAGGAATAATTTCAAAGATCACTCCAGCTAGATTGTGCTTAACTTGCCTCTAAACAACATATCTAAAGCTAAGCTAAATCCAACATTTCATTTGGAAGTTATTCCCCCTACACTGAGATTGTTTTTCTAGAACAACAAGCATCTGATTTCAACAAATCTTGATCTATTTTTTTATTCAAAACACATCCCATCTGATAACATATAGAAATGTTAGACCATTTATGTTAAATATATATTTCTTTGGCTCCAAATAGATGCATTCATCTACAACCATGAGCTCTAAGTGGTACAATCTATTCATTTGCATACATGTTTTCCCATTGGCATATGGTTGATTGTTGCCTCATTAATGTTGTGTTATCATTGCTTAACATGCAATAGAAAAGCATTCAGAACCTTCATTGAGTATATTAGATGGAATATCAATATACATTTTAAATGTATGATGCCAATAGTTGTTTCTAGTGCTCTTTGGTTGAACCTGTGCTATGAACATACTGAACCAGTGAACTGAATGTTGAACCTCTAAACTTGACCTTAATATGAACTTTGTATCACAGAGCCTCCAATTTTGTGGGATAAAAAACTGCAATTCTAACCTGAGAAATGAATCATTGAAACCAAGCCACTGAATCATGCATGTGAACTTCTTAGAACATACCATTAAACATGCATGTGTAAATTGAACTATTTTGAACCACTTTGAACTACTTCGAACTTCAGTTCAAAAGGATTCAAAACTTTGCACTTGAAGTTTTACGACCATGTCCATATTGGATACTAACATTTGTCCATGTTGTCATGATTTTTAAATAGTTATACATGTGTGATACCTTTATTTGGGTATATATGGGTGCACACATATATGCTCAAATAAATATACAAACTATTGTGACTATAGTAATTAAGTTAATTATATGTTCTTATGTAATAGATGTGCTAAATATAAAATTAAATAATGTAGTAAATAAAGTTCTAGAATATAATAATAATTAACAGATACTACAAAAATGAAAAATTATCCTACCTCTAAGAGACTCGAACTACTAACCTTAGAAAAGTCAAGTTAGGAAGTTGCCAAATTATCATTTATACACCTTAATGATAATAATAAACAAATCTAGTTTTGGAGTAGGTAAAATTATAGTTAGAAAAATAAGTATTTGAAACTCATTAGGAGATCTTAACATTGGACTTTGGTGTCATGCCCAAAATACAAGGGCAAAAACACACTCAATTTTTTTTTAAAAGGTTAATTCGATTAGGATTAATATGTTTTGTTTCACAAGTTTAAGTATAGGTACACTGAAGATAGATATGGGTTCTCCTAACAACGTCCTGATATCCTAATTAAGTTTTAAACTCAATGTGAAGGAATAGGTCATTAAATTTGAACATTCATTATTAGATTGATTTCGATGTTTATTTCATTTTATATTGATTTTAAAATAATAGATTTAAAAAAAATCAAATAACAATATAAATAAAGATAAATTTAACTATTATTACATAGTATGTTTCATCTCATACTAAAATTAATAATAATTAAAAACAAATTTATAATCCTTTTACTAACTACTAACCTTTATCTTTAAACAACATAACAAATTTAAACTTTATTCTAAACAAAAATTTCATTTAACTCCATAATTTATTAAAATCAAAACATATTAACATTATCTACTAATCGAATATTTTCTACAAACTTGCAATTTCTAACTCAAAAAAAAAACTTTTACTAATCTAAAAATACTTTAGTAAAAAAAAAATCAAATTTCCATTTTTTTAAAAAAACAATATGATCGCTTAATATTAAAGTATATACTAATACTAAAACATATTAAATACTTAAAAGTTAAACTATCTAAAACATACTTAACTAAAACTAATTTACACTAATTTACTTTTTAACTAGTACTATTTAACAATTTAAAACTAACTCAAATTTAAAAACTTTATATAAATCAACACATACTAAAACTAATGTTTAAAATGTTTAAATTAACTACATACATAGTACTATCTAAATCTTAAAACTTTAATTAAAATATAACTAACCTAAAAACTAACTACTAACTAATACCATTAAACTAACACTTTATTAATACTAAATCTAACTTAACAACTAACTATAACTTTAATGAACTAAATTCTAAAACTACAAACAAAACTAATATTAAATACATACAATTTAAATTACAAAAAAAAAAACTAAAACTTTAAAACTTAATTTAAATTACTAACCAAAAAAACAATAATAAACAAATTATTTTAACACCCCCAACCCACCTACACATCCTAACCATCATACTCACAATACATCCTCACAACCCACGTCTCCCAAGTAAAAAAAAATGCAGCCCAAAAAAACTGTCTAAAAGGAGGATGTACTCATAGCAAGGGGACAAGGAGTTAATGAGGGTGATGTCCCATCAAGGATGGCCAAGTCTAAACTTTATTTTGCATTGAAAACATTAACTAAATTTATTATAAACTTCATACTCTTCCACAAAACTAAGTGATGCTTGAAAAGAGGAGATAAGGAATTTAAGGAAATGAATGTGTCATGGTATCAATTATAAGTCTGCCCACTATATTTGACTTGCTAATTCAAGTGTCATGTCAAACCCCTTTAACGGCGTTTTTTAAACAATCTTGCTTCCACCAAACATGATAAGGTTTTATGACATAAAGTATTTTAGTTGGGACTTTAGGATATTTAGGAAATATGCTTTTAGTAATTTTATTTTTATTTGATTTGTTTCTTTGTATTCTAATAATTTAATATTTAACAAGTCCCCAAAAGGGATAATTGAGGAATCTTTTTAGATTCTCTATTGTAAGGAAAATAATTATCCTTTCTACCATACAAATTCCAGTGAGCCTTTTTGCTCTTTGAGATTTTTTATTTTTTTTGTTCATCTTTTTGTCTAAGTATGGAAATTTTAAATTTATTTATTAGACAAGGGGGAGATTTTTTTTTTTAAGTTGATTTAGAATGTAGATGCTAAATGTAATGCTTGAACATTTGAAAAGGAGCATTATACTTCATCATACTCACAAAATTTACGAAGTGAAATGCTATCCATATCATTCAATTCTCTTTAACATATTTGAACTTTTAATTGCAAAATTTCATATCATCATTTTTATCTAATTAACCTAAATCAAATGAGTAAAATTTCAAAATCATAAGATTTCTATATGAAGAGTAAAACATCATTTCATCCCTTTTTCGATAATCATATAAATATAATTGAATTACAAGGAGAAACTCATAAGAAAGGATATTACTCACTCATTTTTATTTTTATTTTATTTGACCACCTAATTCAAAGGCTCTGTAAGGAAAGAACCAGGAAGAAAACCCGACATCATTGCCATTTCCATAATAAGTTAACAATAACATTTTTACACAGGATTTCAATCCTGAGAAGAAATCTCCCAACATAACTGAAAACCATTAACCATTTTAAATTTCCTTCTTGGCCCTTAACAAGGTATTCATTATGAATTCTACAATACATCATGGTGATCATGGAGAGAATGAAAACTGACTGGGAGACAACCAATCATAACATGTAGACAAAATCAAACATTCACTGCCATTCCAAGTTTGCACAATATGTTCGACGTTGAACCAGACTAGGGAGAAGGTAGATTTTTCCAATAGGAGATGTCAGCCACAACACCATAAGATATGCCCTTTTGAGGCTAAAATCTCAAGAACTCCCATTCTTCCATATATGCCCTTTCGATGCTGATATCATAAGGACTTTCAATCTTTCACTTCTCAAATTCCAAATCTCAAAATATGGCTTGTGTTGACAAGTAGGGGCCCATAACACCCTACTCTCTTTCTCTCTTCTCATCCTGAGAAGAGACTTTGCATTGTTGGAGTCCAACTAAATACCTCCTCCCATACATGGCCACTTCTACCCTATTCGAGGGTGAGTAATGCCAATACAACCCATACAATCCCTTTGAAAATCAAAGAAAAATATAAAAGAAAATATTTACAAAAAAACTCATTTCAATCCCTCGCAACATATTCAACACACACAGGAACATACATATGCAAACAGAATAACTTCAGCATGCAACAAAACATGAACAACATAAACTGAGGGATTCCTACCTTCAAACTTAAGTTATAGAAATTGAACAATTTGAGATGAACATTCTCTTCCTTCTCCTTTTCATTCAATCCTGAATTTCACTCTAAATTTAGAGATTGGGTGAACACTCAAACCCTCTCAAAATTGCCTCTAAATAAGATCTTAAAGTCAACCACTCTAAAAAGAAATAACTCCCCTACTTGCCTAAAGTTCTAGAGGCTTCTAACTCAACTAGACCTAAGACTAACCTAAAGGTGGAGTTAAAGTTATCCAACTCATGATGGAAACAATCAATTTTTGCAATAAAGAAAATTTGGGGTTTTTAAGTGACCATAAAAATCAACAAAAGGGGTTAGGGGGGTGAAAAATGCCCCCAAACCATACCCATAACACTTGGGTACTTAGATTTCATGATTTTTGGCTTTGAGGATTAATTAGGGACCTATCAAAAGCTAGAAAATTTTAGGACTTACTAACAAGATTCAAAAGTAGATTACAAACTAATCCTAATTAGGGTAATTAACCTTGATTACTAACTAACTAAGAAAAAAATCACTAACCTAGTCTGACTTAGATCTTTAGGTTACTTAGTTAACCCTAACTATCATGCTAGAATGCATATACAATTTATGAGTGTCAAGCGACACTGAACATTCATTGTTACAAAATATTAACACTAATCGATTACGGAATGATACATTCATACATCTCACGATACAAATAAAATAAAAACAATGGGGTATGCATCTTTTATTAGACTCAAATTTGGTTTTCACAAACAATAAATAGGGTTTAGTTTCATTTCTCTGTTAGATTTTTTTGGCTAAAATATTCTACACACTCATTGCACACATCAGTACCTCAAGAAAATCACATACATATATTCAAAACTTATCTAGATAGTTACATAAATCAAAACATGAACCTTTCATATAATTAACTGTTTAATTCATTTCTACTCACATTTAATCATTAGTAATCACATAATCAATTTAACATAACTTCTTCATTAATTCAGATTAAAATACTAGAATAATTATCATTAGGCATGCATATACCTAACATCATAAACATCACCAAATAAGGAATACTGAAGTATCTGAAAGCACAAAAATTAATCATCGAGGTACCAAAATCAAGACTCTTATCATTAGGTGAAAATGACTCATATCATTGTTAGTGAAATTTCAATGTTTAAACAAACAAGATAATATAGTAGTTCTCGAATCACTAAGTATACTAGGCTTTGACTTCCTCTTGGAAGTCATGCAACTAAAATGTTCATGCTATGCTAGACCTTGTCTAGACTTATACTAAAATTTAATCTTGTACAAACAATGATAAAAAAACTTGTTGAAATATTCAAATAGGAATAATGCTTCTAAGGGGGGGGGGGGGGTGTGAATCAGAAGTACTGTGCTTTGACCATTAAAACTTTTTCTTAACTGAAAGTAAATTACATGCATATAAACATATCAAACAGTTATGAAAAACACATAAGCATCACCACATAACACTTGAGATTTTGGTAACCTGGAAACCCTATAGAAATAAGAAGGTAAAACTGGGGTGGGGATGATACCCACAAAAATTACTGCAGCAATAAGGTTTAACCACTTCTGATGATCTGCCCTATTAAAGGTCTGCCCTGTTAAAAGCTTTACACTGTATCAATAGTGACCTGATTAAAGGATTTCAAACACTTTACAAGAAGTGTTACCCTGCTAAAGGATTTTGTCACCTATTTATAGGATTTACAAAATAGCTGCTAAGCTAACCTATTACCATAGGATTTTCTTTCTAATACAATTGCTAGAGAGTATTAGGTATAATAAACCTAATAGCTTACAATCCTTTGATTGCTGAATTCAGGCACTTGATCTACTTTTTCTGATCTTGATCTTTTGTGATCTGATACTCTTCACTCTAAGAATTACTTTTCCTTGCACACCCTCGTCCATCCACCATAGGGTTCAATGTGATTTCTTCTTCCTTATAAAGACATTTGAAGACTTAGGGTTAGGTATGGATTTACGATCTATATTGAATCTCTATTTCCCACTTATTCCTTGCACATTCACAATTGGTTGCATGTTGATTGCATGGAAAATACAAAAGATTTGATCTTATCTTTTAATCCTTCGAGATTCATCATATGTCATCCATAAAAATGATTTACATCTAAATTTGTAATGTTACAAACTCATATGTGCATTCTGTGTTGCTCGGCACTTACTGATCTCTAATGCTCGACACTTATATTAAACTGGCTTACTCAGCACTTGTTGTATTTCTATATTGCTCGGCATCATCTATGACTTGGCACTCAAATGTCACTTGGCACTTGTATCATGCTCGGCACCTGATCTTCACTCAGCACTTGAAGGCTTCTTGACACCTAAAGATCACTCGGCATCTAAAGGCTTCCCTAACTTGGCTCATGTTGTGGCTCGGCATACATGGTGTACTCGGTTCCAATGTAGAAAGTGATTAAGTGTGTTAACCCTCAAGTGTCAAAAACCATTTTGAGACTAACAATCTCCCCCTTTGACATGAGTGACAAAAACACTTAACTAACCTTATGAGTACATATACTAATCTACTTGGTATATACATAGGTTTTTAAAACCTTAATCAAAATTTGTAATGTACAATACATATATACCTCAAAAGTATTGTAACTCCCTCTGAGTTGATTGTGCCATTATCAGTGCTATCTTGGTAACCAAATTTTTTTATGTTGTATATCATGCTCTGCCTTTTTATCTTGTCTCCCCCTTTTTTTTTATTATCTTATCTCCCCATTTTTGACACTTATGGTAGAGGTTTTTTAAGGGTTAAGACCATATTTTGCCAAAAATGTGTTGTTTACCTCCATAATCATCCTAAGAGCTGCATCCCAATTATGCAAAGCAATTTCCAATGATTTATGCTGGATGGAAGTCTCTGCAGCAAGGTAAATAAGTCCTTCTAAAGTAGAAAGATTAGGGTCTTTCTTGAGAACAGATTCAACACAGACTTGTTCTTTATGGAGGATTTCCAAATGTGGCGTAATAGAAGATTGGAGCTGTAATAGTTTGGCCTTGATAGTGGCCTCTTCTACTGTTAGAATAGCTAGTTTTTTTTTAGTGTGAAGCGTCTGAGTAAAATGCTTCACACTTTGAGCTGGATCTTTAGGTAGCTGCATGCTAGAAATATTCAAATTTCTCTCTAGGCTCATTATTTTTTGGCTGGTCTTTTGTGTGAAATATGAAAAGTCACACAACTTTTTGTATAATGAGAATATATTCTCAAGTACCTTTTTGACTTTGTCTATGACCTTTGCCAATTCAATCTGAGAAAGTGCTATTTCACTGGATATTTTCTCATTAACCTTTCCTTGAAATTTTCTTTCAGACCATTCCATGAGTTTTGCATTTGTCTCTAGGTCTACATTTGTCACCTGTTCAACAATATCTGATAATTGTTCCATGATATGCTTTGACTCATCTAGCGATTGATTAATGAAAGCTTCCATAAATATATCTTTAATTTCATGCATTGTTTTCTTTTGTTGATACTCCTTTCTGAGTATCTCTTGCCTCTTTCTTCTATTTAGTGCTTCCTGCACCTTATTGATTTGATCAATGTTTATTGTTTTTGAGTCATAACTTGGTATGACTATTTCCTCATCTAGTTCAGGGTCTCCATAGTGAAGTACCCTTGCAATATTTGTAGAGCTTGATCCTGTTGCTGATATTTGTAAAGGCTTTTCTGAAGGAGTCCCTGAGGTAGGAAAATTTATCAATGTTTGTATTTCCTTCTGCTCTTTAGGGGTTTCTTCTATTTTTTCCTCGTGTTGTCTACCTTGATCAGTTATTGTAATTGTAGGAAGTGCAACTTGAGTTTGTGTTGTAGGATCAGATGTAATAGTCTGTCATGTTTGTTATGTTTCTTTGTCTACTGCTATACTCGGCTTCTGAACTGTGGTGTCAACTATGCCTATTGAAACAACTGTTGGCATTTGAAGTTGACCACTAGTAGCTATAGAGATGTTGGAAGGTGGTTCTTGTGGATTCACCTTATCTCTAATTGTGTTTTCTACTAGTTTTTGTAATTCATCCATACTAACCAATACTGGATCTACACATAATCTTGCTTGTTGCATAGATTGGTCAAGGATTCTTTTGAGATCCTCTATAGTTAATGGATTGATATTCTGAGAAGAAGTGTCAAGAACATCCTATACAGTTATTATTTCTATAAGTGTGATGGGTACATGCGGAGGGCTTGGTGGTGGCAATTGTGTGTCTTGCACACTCTGATCTTGTTGTTGCTTTTCCTCATCTATTCCCATTTCATCTTGCTTTTGTGTCTCCTCCTCTATTTCTCTCTTTTCTTCTACCTTCTTCTCTTCTTCTTGTTTCTTTTCTTCTTCCTTCTTTTCTCCTCTACCTTGCTCTACTTCTGTCTTCTCTTCTTTCCTTTTTCTTCTTTCTTCTGGTGGAGCAGAAGCTTCTTCCTTGTATCCTTCTTCAAGAAAATCTTCAATCCTTTTGTACAAGTTCTTCCATGATTTGGTTGTTCTTTTTACAATCTCTTCCATTTTGTTTTGAAGAATGAAGAATGCCCTGTATTTAGGTGTAAACTTGGCATTGTGCCTTTTGACTACTTTTTCTATTTTCTCCTTAGTTAAATCAGGTAGTATACTTGCTAGGGTTGTTTCTCTCATCTCATTTTCCATTCTTAAACAATAATGCCATTTGTCTTCTACAATTTTTGACAGTTCATCTGGCAATTGTCCATCTAGTTCAAGAGGGGTATACTTGAACTGTGCCATCATTCCATAAATTGATTCCTCTATTCTATTTTGTTCTTCTTTAGTGAACTTATTGAAATCAACTTTATTTATATTGCTTAAATTTCCATTTCCAATCTTTTTACATAATATATCAATTGAAGAATGACTTACCTTTTTAGATTGATCTTCTTCATCAGTATCAGGTTGAGCTACATATCTTCTTCTTTTCCTAGGCTCATCCTGTGTCTTCTTGATTGGTTTCTTCTTTGTTGCTTTCTCTTTAGCTTTTTGAGTAGAGGCCCTTGTTGCAGCTTTGGTTGTTGGCTTTTGGGGTGATGGCACGGAAGATTTCTTTGGTTTGGGTTGAGCTGGAGGCTGATCTTTTGCCTTTCTTTTCTTTGGCTTGGCCTGGGTCAGTGCTTCCTTGGTTTCTTCTTCCTTAGCACCTTCCTCCTTGTCTTCACCTAGGCCTTGAGTTAGTTCCATTGGGCCTTGCTCTTGTTCATCCTCTTCATCATCATTGTCATCATCATCGTCTTCAGCTTCAGTCTCTACCCCTTCACCAAATTGCTTCTTAATTTTCTTCATCAATTTATCTTTCTTTTTCAATGTGGAGGCAGTTTTTAATTCCATATTTATTTTTGATCTTACAACATCATAAGTGCCAAAATGTGGGGCACTCTTATCTGTTTCTTCTATCAACGATGCAGTTATTGCTAAAAATGCTTCATCAGTGTTGATTTCATAACCAAATGGCCTTAGCCATCTTTCCCTTGGAATTGTAGCTTGAATGTAGGTGAAGCCAGTATCAACTAAGAAACATATATCATTAATATGTTTTTCTACTAAGGAAATTGGTATTCTCACCGTTTGCTTCATGGATTTCTTGAAATCCTCAAAATAGCTTGTCATCAGAGTATCAAAATTTTCTCCCATTTGTTCTATATACTAATTTATTTGGGATATGATAGTCCTATCACTCCTCCATGTAACTTTTTCAAAAGAAGGAAATTCATTCTGAACATAAAAGAATACAACAAACCAAAATTGCTCCAAATTTACATTGACCACCCTTTGTCCTTCTTATGGCTCTTAGGTTGTCATTTATCTGTTGTAGTTGCAGTTCAGCAAGATCATAAGTATGATCCTTTTTCACCAGTTTGTAACCTACATCTACTACTATACATGGCACACTACTGAGCCTACTGGATTGGTTAAATTTGTGGGCAATAACTCTAACAACAAACTCAACTAGAGGATCTTGAATGGTATGAATAGTCATTCCTGTCTTGTTCCATTGAGCACCTATATTCTTTTCAATGACCTCCTTGGATTCACTTCTCAAGGTCTTGTGCTGATCTAGGGTAGGATATCCAGTTACCCTATGAATTATTCTTTTTGTTGATTTGACAGGGACATAGATTCTAACCACAGACTACCATCATGAATTCTGCTTAGTACAAGTCTAATCCACTCTGTCTTGAACACGGTGGGAAAACTCAAAACTTGTGTCAAACCCTTCCTTTCAACAATTTTGTATTCTTCTTTCAATACTCCATCGACACACAGCTTTGCAAAGGCTTCTCTAATTTCCATGTCTCCTAGGGCTCCTATCTTGCAATTGTAGCATCTTCTTACGTCCTGGACCATAACAATGTTTGGGGGTATGCAAGAAAGGGCTCCAGCTGGGTCATTTTTGTATGCCACTTTAGGAATAGGACAAAAATCAAGCTACCTGACTTCATTAGACACTAGCTAGACTTCAAATGATTCTTTTTCTAGGGTTTTCTTGGAACTCGAAGCCATTTATGTAAACTAGGGTTTCTTTTACACAGAAATACGAAACTGCGTAGCTTAGCACAAATGAAAATACCTCAAGATCGATGAAAATGCATTGTAGGAGGTTGCAATCTACTTGGAATACTAGATTCTCTGTTGTGAAGTCGCTCTGTGCTCCTTATCTCCTTTGCTTCTTGATCACGATGAGGAAAAATGATTGAAATCACGATAATATACCCTATTTCCATTGCATTAAATGCTCAACTGCAAACTCAGCTTATGAATAATTTTTAACATTACTCAGCTTGCACTACATTTCTATTTTACTCGACTTCCATAGGAGTTTCTTAACTTGGCATCAGTCATCAACTTGGTTGCTGTTAGGAACTCAGCTTCCACTAGAATTTTATTTGGCATCCAAAGACAACTCGGCATCATCGTTTAAAATTTTTTCTTGGCATCTTATTTCATGCATTGCTTTGCTTCTTCATGATTTAGGGCTGATGTATGATACTTCCTTATATGTATCAACCCTAGAGACTCATCTTGAGATTAATTGGATGAGAAATGATCACTTGACCTTGTGGGTGAAGTGACCCTTTCATTGGATGTACTTGATTCATTCTTTTTCTGCCATGTCTTCTTCATGTTTGTTCTAATGTATTCCTCATCAATCTTTTCTTTGCCCTTGTTTGATTCAATTTTTGGTGCTTTTGACCGTGTAGGATAGTTTCTGCTAATGTGATCAGTTTTCAGGTAACTGAAACATGTGGTTTGGCTTAGCCACCTACTATAATTCCCTCTAAAATGTGTTCTTATGAAATTTTGGGGTATATGTCCATATTCCTGATAATAATGACAGCTACACCTGGTGTTGTAATCCCAATGGTACTGACTTTCATTTCCTTTTATTTTTGTTTGTTGATTTGATGTCCACATAGACTTTGATCTGCATTCAAATGCTTTGTGTCCAAACTTCTTACAATTATGACAATGTCCATCAAATCTTTGTGTCCTTGTAACTCTAGATTTGCAATCTTGTGTCATATGTCCTTGCATGTTGCACTTGTGATAGTAACTTTTGTTTTTGAGTGTGTTTTTCTGATTGATTCTTCTACTCCTGCAAACATTAGCAGTATGCCCCCTTTTATTATAGTAATGACAACTAGGTTTAGAATTCTTACCTTTCTCACTTCTTTGTTCAATGCTCTTTGATGATTCTCCAATTCCAGTGCTGTTGTATCCAAGTCCTAATGTATCATGGGCTGATCTTGGAAATTTCATCAATTGTTCAAAGTACTTGATGGCTTCACTTGATTTGTTGAGATTCTCTACTATCTCTTTTTCTCTGTTCAATTCATTCTACAGTTGTTCATTCTGCATCTTCAAAGTAGATATCTCAATATCGTTCATATCGAGTTCATGATGAAGATTCATCATTTGGGTAAGTGTATCCATCTGCATGTTTGAGATCCTTGTCAATTCAGTACATTTTTCTTCAAGTCTGTTTGCAAGATTTCTTTTGTCATCTTCCATCATGACTTTATCCTCAAATGCTCTTTTCTTTTGTTCAGTGATTTCAGATAACATTATGTCCCAAGATTCATGTTCTATCTTGAGAGATCTTATCTCATCTGTTTGAACTTTTTTTTTCTCCATCAGTTTTGCTATTGCTGCATCAAACCCTTTAGTGTCTCCATTGGTACACAATTTTGTGGTATCAATCTCCTTATAGTTTATATCATTTTCAGCTATGACTATATCCTTCCTTCTCTTCAAGGATTTTTTTAATTCCTCCCTTGCTTCCTCTACTTTGTGTAGAGCCAATTGCACATCAATCACTTGATTGTCAATAATCTTCCCAAGTTTGAAGACTTCCATCTTTAGATCTTTTTCTCCAAGTTTTTAGACTTCTTCTTGTGAGAACCTATCAGCTCTGATACCAATTGTTGGAATATTCAAATAGGAATAATGATTCAAAGAGGGGGGGTGAATCAGAAGTACTATGCTTTGACCATTAAAACATTTTCTTAACTGAAAGTAAATTGCATGCATATAAACATATCAAACAGTTATGAAAAACACATAAGCATCACCACATAACACTTGAGATTTTGGTAACCTAGAAACCCTCCAGAAATAAGAAGGTAAAACTGGGGTGGGGATGATACCCACAAAAATTACCACAGTAATAAAGTTTAACCACTTCTGATGGTCTGCCCTGTTAAAGGCCTGCCTTGTTAAAAGCTTTACATTGTATCAATATTGACATGATTAAAAGATTTCAAACACTTTACAAGAAGTGTTACCCTGCTAAAGGATTTTGTCACCTATTTATAGGATTTACAAAATAGTTGCTAAGCTAACCTATTACCATAGGATTTTCTTTCTAATACAATTGCTGGAGAGTATTAGGTATAATAAACTTGATAGCTTACAATCCTTTGATTGTTGAATACAGGCACTTGATCTACTTTTTTTTATCTTGATCCTCTGTGATTTGATACTCTTCACTCTGAGAATTAGTTTTCCTTGCACACCCTCGTCCATCCACCATAGGGTTCAACATGATTTCATCTTCCTTATAAAGACATTTGAAGACTTAGGGTTAGGTATGGATCTACAATCCATATTGAATCTCTATTTCTCACTTATTCCTTGCACATTTTCAATTAGTTGCATGCCTTCTCCATTTTTTTTATTAGCTGCATGTTGATGGCATGGAAAATAAAAAGGATTCAATCTTATTTTTTAATCCTTCGAGATTCATCATATGTTGGCCATAAAAATGATTTACATCTGAATTTGTAATGTTACAAACTCATATGTGCATTCTGTGTTGCTCGGCACTTACTGATCTCTGATGCTCGGCACTTATATTAAACTGGCTTACTCAACACTTGTTGTATTTATATATTGCTCGGCACCATCTATGACTCGGCACTCAAATGTCACTCGACACGTGTATCATGCTCAGCACCTGATCTTCACTCGACACTTGTATCATGCTCAGCACCTGATCTTTACTGAGCACCTGAAGGCTGCGCAGCACCTGAAGATCACTTGGCATCTAAAGGCTTCCTTGACTCGGCTCATGTTGTGACTTGGCATACATGGTGTACTCGGCTCCAATGTAGAAAGTGATTAAGTGTGTTGGCACTCAGATTTCAAAAACCATTTTGATACTAACAAAATTCATATAAATACTTAGGGCGGTAACATATTTACCTAATTATTTTTACTAAAAAGTGAAGTTCAATCCATAGCTCTTATATTATTACATTTTCTAATGTCAACTACTCCTTAAACATATTGGTCACACATAAACAACATTCCGAATCTATTATAACATACTTATAAAGTTTTTAATAATAATAATATCATAGATATCCCATATTCCACACACGCACTCATTGGAGTAACATTTGTATGAGACTCCCTCAAATTAGGTTTCATATTAAGCAACTTATCCCTTTATTTAAGGTTAAATACTTTCCCTTTAGATTTTCCATGACACATTTATTCTTGATAGGATCCTCAACGAGTCCATCATTACAAATGCACCTTTCCATCTAGAAGTCCTTTCGGTTAACCTATAACCTTAACCAAATTTATGTTGGGGTGCAATTTCATTACTCATAATAGTTAGCAGATATCACTAGTCCTATTCTCAAAGTCTTGTAAAAGGGTGGGGTATATATACTCTTGCTAATAACCCCATACCCTAGTGTTATGCTTCCACTTAATTGTCACAAATCCCTCTGGTAGGCTTATCATATGTCACTTTGCCAATAAAATTCACAAGAAAGTGCCTCAAAATTTAAATTCAACATCAAGGATGAAACATCCAATGCAAAAGTCTGAAAATAAAAGAAATAAAGAGTGGCCACAACAGTAAAATTTTAATTAAGAAGTGAAGACATGGCCTAGAGGCAAAATAGAATCATTAATAATAAGTTGGCTAAGCAGCCCCACATTATATTGTTTTGAAAAAAGGTAAGAACATTAAAATAGTAAAATCTGAAATTAGACAAATAAGGAAATAAATTTGATCACTTACAAAATTTACATTACTCAAATAATGCAACTATACCAAGGTATCTGAAGGAAAGTGAGGAATCTTAAGTATTCCAAAAAGACTGCAAAGCTCTTGAATTGAATTTAGATGGTGGTTTAAAGACCATGTAGCTTAATCTATGATCACTCCCACATACTCACTACCTACTTGTCTTCATCGGCATTGCCCTATAATTAGGGTTTATTGTACTAGGGGGTTTTCGCTGATCAGAAGTCACTCAAAAGTGCAAATGTGAGGATACTAAAATGAGTCCCCTTCCATACTCTTGTTGTCACATTGGTTTCTTTTCAAATAATCTAAACATCCGGGGACATCAATGTCAGTAATGTTGTACTCTGAGTTGCAGTTACAATACCAAGTCTCTTATCCTCAATTCATTATAATTGCATATTAGAGCTCCTATCCATAATCTTCCTTAGGTCAAATTCACCACAATATACTGATTGAAGTTGTGTTATCACTTTCACCAAATTGGTATGATCCTGTATACATACATACATACATACATACATACATACATACATACATATATATATATCATTGTTTTTTTTATTTGATTATTTACGCAAGTTCTAATTATCATTTAAGAATACACTAAATGTTATTATTCTTTCAATAATTCCTTATTTCACGTTTTCCTAGTCATAAAAGACTTATGAATTCATCCTAAGGTTGTAGGTTTGCAACAACTTAGGTATAAAACCATTATTAGGATGTCGTCAATGTTTAATTATTCAATGTCAATGTTTACTAATTCACTCTCACAACTATCTCCTTGTTGTCGATATAGGTCATCATCATCATTCTTAACATGCCTTGTGCTTAAAATCCACTTGTTACTTAACTTTGATACCTAAACCTTTGGTTTGTACTAGGTTTATGACATCATCATGACTTTACTTTCTCTATATTGTAGGGTTATAATTGCTCCAATCAATTTAATACTAGATTCTACGAGAATTTACTTGATAGTTTAAATTTAGTATTACTCATGTGTATTCAATAAGCCTGCTAACATAAATAGATTCACATAACCCTAACTCAAAAGTTTTCATTTTCTATATTGTCGGTTCAACGTTATATGTTACATACTACTCACCTTTTAATTTCATTCTTAGCACCATATTGAGATAGATTCATTCCTCGATTAGGGTTCTATTCCTCATAGTAGAATGAGATACTCCCTTTTTTTGTGTATTCCTAGCTATCTCGCTTGTTGAATAGCTTCTCGCATTAGTAATCCTATCATTTGATGTTTCCAAAGATTAATTGCAAATTTCAATTTAGCTCTCGTTTTCCTTTTGAGGATTACTAGAACAATGCATTTTAAATTCTTAATAGGTTAGAGGTATCCCAAATAACTTTGTTACATGGTATACTCTTCAAGTGTTACCTTCCTATTTACTCATCATTCATTTTATCAACTTAATATTTCAACCTGAAGGTACAAAATTTGATTATGAAGATCATAAGTTTCCTTTACTTATGTTTGAAATATCTAAGTCAATACTAGTAAACTTGATCACTTCCATATTTGATATGAACTACCATACTTCCATGAGTGATCGGGTTAGACCAAATTTGACTTCTACTAAAGGTGATGTGAAACACTTTCTCTCTAATTACTAGGTTATGTACTCATTTCCACTCATAGGATTGGAAGATGTTTTATTGTTCTTAACTTAGTTTTCCATCAAGGTGATTGTATTCAAATTAATTTCAAATTCCTTATGAGATCATAATATTCCTTTTTATAAATACCACATTCTGCATCAACTTAGTTGTTTCCAGTCACTAAGATGGAGTTATCTGTTCATGGTTGGCCATTTCTTAGGTATAGTCATTAGTATCATTGTTTAGCAAGAATACATTAGCTTCTTTAAATTCTGCAAGGAGAACTCCCTGCTTCATATGATAATATTTAAACATCCACTCTTAACATGGACCCATTATTACCCAAGTCTTGCGAAACTAGGCTCTGATACCAAAATGCCATGTCCAAAATACAAGGAAAAAAACACACTCAATTTTTTTTTTTTAAAGTTAATTCCACTAAGATTAATATGTTTTGTTTCACAAGTTAAAGTATAGGTACATTGAAGATAGATACAGGTTCTCCTAACAACGTCCTGACATCCTAATTAAGTTTTAAACTCAACATGAAGGAATAGGTCATTAAATTTGAACATTCATTATTAGATTGGTTTCAATGTTTGTTTAGTTTTATATTAATTTTAAAAAATAGATTTAATAATTTTCAAATTACAATATAAATAAAGATAAATTTAACTATTATTACATAGTATGTTTCATCTCATACTAAAATTAATTATAATTAAAAACAAATTTATAATCCTTTTACTAACTACTAACCTTTATCTTTAAAAAACATAACAAATTTAAACTTAATTCTAAACAACAATTTCATTTAACTCCATAATTTATTAAAATCAAAACATATTGACATTATCTACTAATCGAATATTTTCTACAAACTAAAAATTTCTAACTCAAAAGAAAACTTTTACTTATCTAAAACTACTTTAGTAAAAAAAAAAAAAATCAACTTTCCATTTAAAAAAAAAAAAAACAATATGATCACTTAATATTAAAGTATATGCTAATACTAAAACATATTAAATACTTAAAAGTTAAACTATCTAAAACATACTTAACTAAAACTAATTTACACTAATTTACTTTTTAACTAGTACTATTTAATAATTTAAAACTAACTCAAATTTAAAAACTTTATATAAATCAACACATACTAAAACTAATGTTTAAAATATTCAAATTAACTATATACACAATACTATCTAAATCTTAAAACTTCAATTAAAATATAATTAACCTAAAAATTAACTACTAACTAATACTATTAAACTAACACTTTATTAATACTAAATCTAACTTAACAAGTAACTATAACTTTAATGAACTAAATTCTAAAACTACAAATAAAACTAATATTAAATACATACAATTGAAATTACAAAAACAAAACTAAAACTTTAAAACTTAATTTAAATTACTAAAAAAAAAAAACAATAATAAACAAAATATATTAACACCCCCCAACCCACCTACACAACCTAACCATCATATCACAATACATCCTCACAACCCACGTCTCCCAAGTAAAACAAATGCAGCCCAAAAAAAATGTCTGCAAGGAGCAAGGGGACAAGGAGTTAATGAGGGTGATGTCCCATCAAGGATGGCCAAGTCTAAATTTTATTTTGCATTGAAAACATTAACTAAATTTATTATAAATTTCATACTCTTCCACAAAACAAAGTGGCCCTTGAAAAAAGGAGAAAAGGAATTTAAGGAAATGAATGTGTCATGGTATTAATTACAAGTTTGCCCACTATATTTGACTTGCTAATACAAGTGTCATGTCAAACCCTTTTAATGACAATTTTTGAAACAATCTTGCTTGCATCAAACATGATAAGGTTTTATGACATAAAGTTTTGTAGTTGGCATTTAGGATATTTAGGAAATATGTGTTTGGTAATTTTATTTTTCTTTTCTTTTTTTCTTTGTATTTTAATATTTTAACATTTAAGAAGTCCACAAAAGGGATAATTGAGGAATCTTTTTAGATTCTATTGCAAAGAAAATAATTATCCTTTCTACCATACAAATTCTAGTGAGCTTTTTTTTTTTTCTTGGAGATGTTTTTTTTGGTCCATCTTTTTGTCTAAGTATGAAAATTTTAAATTTATTTATTAGACAAGGTGGGGGGGGTGATTTTTTTTTAAGTTGATTTATAATGTAGATGCTAAATGTAATGCTTGAACATTTGAAAATGAGCATTATACTTCCTCATATTGACAAAATTTACAAAGTGAAATACCATCCATATCATTGAATTCTCTTTAACATATTTGAACTTTTAATTGTCAAATTTCATATCATTATTTTTATCTAATTAACCTAAATCAAATGAGTAAAATTTTGAAAACATAACATTTCCATATGAAGAGTAAAACATCATTTCATCCCTTTTTCGATACACACAAATATAATTGAATTACAGGGAGAAACTCATAAGAAAGGATATTACTAAATCATTTTCATTTTATTTTTATTTGACCACCTATTTCAAAGGCTCCACCGAGAAAGAACCAGGGAGAAAATTCGACATCGTTGTCATTTCCACAATAACTTAACAATAACATTTTTACATAGGATCTCAATCCTGAGAAGAAATCTCCCAACATAACTAAAAACCATTAACCATTTTGAATTTCCTTGTTGGCCCTTAACAAGGGATTCATTATGAATTTTGTAATACATCATGGTGATCATGGAGAGAACAAAAACTGATTGGGAGACAACCAATCATAACATGCAGACAAAATCAAACATGCACTCTCATTCCAGGTTTGCACAACAGGTTCGACATTGAACTAGACTAGGGAGAAGGTGGATTTTTCCAACAAGAAACGTCAGCCATAACACCATAAGATATGCCCTTTCGAGGCTAAAATCTCAAGAACTTCCATTCTTCTACAGATGCCCTTTCAAGGCCGATATCACAAGGACTTTCGATCTTTCCTTCTCAAATTTCAAAACTCAAAACTTGGTTTGTGTTGACAAGTAGGGGCCCATAACACCTTACTCTCTTTCCCTCTTCTCATCCTGAGAAGAGACTCTGCGTTGTTGGAGTCAAACTAAAGACCTCCTCTCGTACATGGCCTCTTCTACCCTATCTAAGGGTGAGTAATGCCAATACAACTCATACAATCCCTTCAAAAATCAAAGCAAAATATTTAAGAAGAAACTCACTTCAATCCCTCCCAACATAGTCAATAACACAGGAACATACGTATGCAAACAAAATAACTTAAGCATGCAACAAAACATGAACAACATAAGCTGAGGGATTCCTACTTTCAAATTTGGGTTGTGCCAATTGAACAATTTGAGATGAGCATTCCCTTCCTTCTCCTTCTCCTTCAATCTTGAATTCCACTCTAAAACTAGAGGTTGGTTGAACACTCAAACCCTCTCAAAATTACCTCTAAATAAGATCCTAAAGTCAACCACTCTAAAAATAAATAACTCCCCTACTTGCCTAAAGTTCTAGAGGCTTCTAACTCAACTATAACTAAGACTAACCTCAAGGTGGATTTAAAGTTATCCAACTCATGATGGAAACAATCAATTTTTGCAATACAGAAAAATTGGGGTTTTTAAGTGATCATAAAAGTCAACAAAAGGGGCTAGCAGGGTGGAAAATGTCCCCAACCCATACCCATACCCCTTGGGTACCTAGATTTCATAATTTTTGGCCTTGAGGATTAATTAGGGACCTATCAAATGCTAGAAAATTTTAGGACTTACTAACAACCTTCAAAAGAAAATTACACACTAATCCTAATTAGGGTAATTAACCTCGATTACTAACTAATTAGCAAAAAGGTCACTAACCTAGTCTGACTTAGATCTTTAGGTTACTTGGTTAACCCTAACTATCATGCTAGAATGTATATACAATTTATGAGTGTCAAGCGACACTGAAAATTCAATGTTACAAAATATTAACACTTATTGTTTATAGAATGATACATTCATACATCTCACAATACAAATAAAATATGAACAACGGGGTATGCATCTTTTGTTAGACTCAACCCTAGTTTTCACAAACAATACATAGAGTTTAGTTTCATTTCTCCGTTAGATTTTCTCGGCTAAAATATCCTACACACTCATTGCACACATCAGTACCTCAAGAAAATCACATACATATATTCAAAACTTATCTTGATAGTTACATAAATTAAAACATGAACCTTTCATATAATTAACTATTTAATTCATTTCTACTCACATTTAATCATTAGTAATCACATAATCAATATAACATAACTTCTTCATTAATTCAGATTAAAATACTAGAATAATTATCATTAGGCATGCATATACCTAACATCATAAAAATCACCAAATAAGGAATATTGAACTATCTGAAAGCACAAAAACTAATCATCGAGGTACCAAAATCAACACTCTTATCATCAGGTGAAAATGACTCATATCATTGTTAGTGAAATTTCAATGTCTAAACAAACAAGATAATATAGTAGTTCTCGAATCACTGAGTATTAAAAAAAAACATGGATGTATCAATTGATCTCAATTTCATTAGGACATACACAACATAAAACATTACTTCATATCCAATTAAATCTCCTATAATAGTTTTAATGGAGGATTCATATTTGATAAGTACATACGAAGAGGGACCTTACATTTGGAGTTGAAAGGAGTTGTTCTTAAGCATTATGCCATTTATATTCCTTAAAACTATGTCCCTAGGAATTTTATGTTAAAGAGTGAAAGTTAATTAACTTAAATTAATTAATATAATATATAAAATTAATTATGGTAAATAAAGTTAGATTTATAAAATATATTTAATATATCAAACCTTAAGACCAACCATTGCATTGGAAAGAAACTTCTCCAACTAATCAGAGAACTATAAAAATAGTTATCTCAGAAGCTGTTGGGGAAGGAATTAGATGAATGGTTTTGTAGAGGAATGCTAGTAAATTAAATGGAAGAATCCACTTTAGGATTTTCTCACTTTTAGAATTGGAGGAGAAAATTTTGAAGCTTTGAGGAAGGTCGAGAAGGAGAAATTTAGGAGGAGGAAGCCTAGATTACAAACTATGTAGTTCGAAGGCATTGAAATATGGTGGAGTCATTGTCTCAGGCAAGTCGCTCTTTCTCTACATTATTTTCATGTGTTCATTGAATATCTAATAATACAAGCTTTAAATTTTAATAGATTAAGCCTTAACGATAGTGGGATCTCATAAATAGATTATTGTATGAAAAAAATAATTAGAGAAAGCAATAGTTTGCATAGAGATAGATCAAAATAAAAACCATATAGTTAAGCTTAGAGGAAATAATACATATACAATTTATGGCTTAGAGAAAGACAGGCTAAGTAAGAGTAAAATATCATATTAGAAATATCTTAATTTATATATTGTAGATTCGCTAAAACTAAATTAAATATGACTATAATTTAAACAATATTTATTTTATAGAATGTTCTTATTAGTAATTTTTTATTTTAACTAAGATTTAATGTTTAAATTTTAATAAGTAAATTATGTAAATAAAATAAAACAATTAATAAACAAATCGGATTTCTTTTTATTAATTTCAAATATTTATTAAATTTATGATAATCAAGAATGAATAAATAGTCTCAAGGGATATAATTTAGATGTAAAGGAACAAGGAGGAATATATATATATATATATATACAGAGAGCGAGAGAGAGAAAGAGAGAGAGAGAGGGGGGGGGGGGGCTCTCCCACATCATAAAAGTCAATAAAAAGGCTAATCTGATATCTCCCAAAAATAGGAAGAAAATGGTAAAATGGAACAATCTATAGGAACAATCTCAAATTTAGAGGAAGTAAAAATAATTTAATGTGCTATAAATCAATATAGTGTAAATAAGTTAGATATGTAGTTAAACATAGTGTAAAAGTAGTTTTTAGGTAAAAGAACCTCTTAATTATTATTTTCTTAAAAAGAAAATGTTAAATTTAAAATAAGATTTATAAATATGGTTAAAATTAAATATATTTATTTTATAATAATTCTCACATACAATTTTTAAAAATAAAAATGGGTAATGTTGCAAAGAAAATTACTTAGCAAATTGGTAACTTAGGGGCCTAAAAAGAAAGAGGTATTGAGTTCTATTTCCTTTCCCAAAAAAAACTATTAAGTTGAAATTTAGTAGTCTTCATAATGGGTATAATAACTAGTTTTTAGAAATAAAAGAGTAAAAATTATAGTATTGGGGTGTAAATAGAAATTGCACTAAACATTATTAAGATTAAAGATGCCTTACAATTTATCCAATATTTACCATCTTGTGGTATTTTCAAATCTTAAATATTTGTAATGAGGAGTTGTCTCCTAGTTGTGGCTTGACTATTGTAGATGGTAATGTAAAGATTTTGGAATGAGAATAAGAATGTTTTACTTAATAGGTTCCCTTTTTTAATATTTTTTGTGATATGTTGTCGACTAGGGTTATGTTTCCTAGGTGAGTGGCTCACCATAGGTGTTAGAACCCAAAAGTGATCACTATAGGATTGTACACATATTAGAGACCAAGGCCTTGAGTAGGTTGGCTCTACATGTGATTTGTAATCAAGTGGAAACATTAATTAAATAAATCAGTTATTGGGGGTTGGGTTACAACATTATTGAAGATAAGATATATATGGGGCACACTTATCCTGTTGGAGTATTGGGAACATATGTCATTCTATATAAGGTCTAGATGTGGCAAGGAGGCAATGGTTTAGGAGGTTGATCCCAACATTAAGGACATTGTGATAAGTTTGTATATGGCATGTTGGAGTATAGGGACCATATATCATTTGTTATAAGAACTTGATGTGGAAAAGTGACAATGGTTTAGGAGGTTGATTCCAAAATTTGAGGGCTATGCAATGACACTCACCTAGTTGCATTTTAAGCCCTCACTCTTACTTTATTGCCTCTAGAAGTTTTTGTGAATGTTTTCCCTTGTTTATTGAATTTTTAATTTGGTATACCTTAGAATTCCTTAGAATCTTGGGAGAGTGGACCATTTATGGTTCACGTTTTTGGGAGGAAAAAATATTTTGGAGGTATAATTAATATTCCATAGAGGGATCTATGTGGATCATTGTTGAGTAGATGTTTAAGATTATTTCTTGATTCTTGAAGTCCTTATGTTGCATATCTTTTGAAGAAAATCTATGTAATATGTGGACTCCTTAAAGGGGTCCTAAGATCTTATACCATTATTTGAAAAGCTATGTAAAAGGGTATTTCTAGAAGGAAAGAAGGGAAAGTTATATATGTTGTATTATTTCAAAATCTTAATGAATTTATGATGATTTTATGGCATGTATATTTCTTTATGGATTGATTAATTGATGATACAAAAAAAATTATGATGAGTAAAATACCTTTTCTTTTGAAAAGATTAATAAGATGTTATAGAATGAAGCAACTAGTGAATGGAATGTGGTTAGTAAACATGTGATATTAGAAGTTTTAATGTGCATAAATAAAGCATCATGAAAATATATCAACATGATCTAAGAAAGGTAATAAATGCATTTGATTCACTAAGTCCTACATATGTGATGAAAATTGTAATTGTTTAAAAGGTGAATAAGTAATTATTTTTCAAGATATTTACAAACTAGAGATCACTTAATAATTGGATAGTCCATATAATCATAACTCAATAATTAGAAACTAAAAGAAATGTTATTATACATTAATGTTATGGAACTTGTTAGAACACTTAGTTATGTTAGATAAATAAGCAAGAAAAAGATTTAAGAGGCTCAGTTGTAGAACATGCTTGACTCAAATGTAAGAGTCTATTGTTAGTGTTTCATAAAGTGGTATTGTTATAATACGAGAAAAGAAATAAACAAGACTATAAAAATGATAACGTGATTGATACAAGAAAATTCCAAAAAATAAAATCACTAGCATATTTGAAAAATACAATGAAAACTCTCTCTCTCTCTTTTTCATTTGTTGTTTAAAGTAGAGATACGATGTAGATGATATTTTTCTTAAATCCTTCCTTAAAATCACTTCTAATGATTTAGCTACAAGGACTAACTATCATCAAAAGGAATAGTTACCCCAGAACATACATATTCCTTGAAATGTGTAGATATATTCAAGTGTGTCCATTCAAAAAATAAGATTTACTCAGTTTACATTTTACTTCTTAATTATTGATTCCTATTGAAAATAATAAAAATCTATAGATTAATTTTAAATAAATAAATTTGCAACTTAAGTAGGTAGAAAATCATCAAGATACATATCAAACAAATTGGATTATTTTAGTCATTGAGAAGAATGTCAAAATTTCCATACCATTGAAAAAAAGGGAGTTAAAACATTAGTTGTTTAAGCTCTTGATAGAATCAACTTCATAATAGTTTCCTTAAATGGATTTTATTATTATAGATTGAATTCATCGACATTCCCAAAACAATGCATTTCATTTTTCTTTTAAAAGAGTTATTTTAATTAGATCTTAGTTGAAAGGTTTTGCATAGACCTTTATTACATTATTTATTTATTAGTATTAAAGTTGGAATCAAAGTTTTAATAATAATTTTTTTTGTTAGAGAATTAGGAGTGATATTTATCTTATTAACATTATTTTATACATATTATTCTTTAATGTATTACTCATTATACATTTAGTCAATTCTAATTTTTATATGTTGCTTGTGAATTTATTTTTTTAAATTTCATATATCAAATCCATTTTAAAAACGATTAGCAAATAATATTTCTTACTATATAATTTATGAAACATCTAAACTTCATTAAGAAATAAAATTCACTTAGTCATAATGTATGTTAGGAATTTATAACATATTATTTGTGTATGATTTCTACTTAATTATTAAATTAAATTAAATTAAATATGATCATAAAGGAATGATTTCTACTATTCTTGGAAAAGTTGATTTTTACTTAGATTGTTTGATAGCTTTTGCATTAATGTTTTGGATCATGCTCCATTATTTATAGTAATTTTGATGATTGAAAGGTATATTATTATTTATTGAACATGGTTATTCTTCTGATACATCATCCATTACATCATGCATTAGAATCTGAAACATTAATGTAAAACTACCACAAATTCTTGTCTAGAAACAAGTCTTCCAAATCTAATAAATTGTGAAAACATCACCCACTACATTGCACTCTTATTGATTCATTTCAACTTTTCTATAGACAAATGAACTTCACATATGATGTTTCATATATATTCTTTGTGGATTATTTCTACCTCATTAACAAAAAAATTCACTAAACATATATAAGAATTTTAGGAGAAGAAAAAGGACAACAAGGGGTAGAAGAAGTTGGAGTACAAGAAAGAGCGGGATAAAAACAAGTGGCAAATGGATGAGAAGAAGGAGAAGGATATAAAAAGAAGATAGAAGAGAAGAAGGGGAAGGAAAAGAATGATTAGAACAAGGAGAACAAAGAGAAGAAGGAGAACGTATTTATTTTTCATATATAGATAGCAAAAATGTCATTATTTAACTAGAGATGTAAATAAGACCAAATTTCACACATACATTTAGGCCAAAAATTTTCTATGATATATATATGCATTATTGATACAACACACTAGTTTTCAAATGGAAATTAAGGTAGTTTGCTCCATTCATGTTAGATATCAAGATTGAGTGATTGTTCATCTATAATCCATCTTATACACGAGATGTGGCTTTTTGATGGAATGTTATATCACTCTAAATAAAATGAGGAATGTTGAACTGCAATTTATCATAAGAGATGAGGAATGTAACTCTTGCAAGTGTTCTTGTGAACCTGTGCCAATGTAGAATAATTGCTTCCTCAATTTTCTTCTGCTCTTTTTTTATTTGCTATTTTATATCTTATCTATTGTTGGGTAATGTATTATAAGAAGGGGAAGACATAAGTGAGGGGAGAAAGGGGAGGAGGTTACCAATTTTTTTTTTTGCACAAATAAAAAAGGAAATGTCTAATTATTTCAATAGATATCTTCTGACTCCGAAAGATTATTACTAGAAAAATAAATTCACATTACCAGAATGGATATATATATATAATAATTGCATTTCCAATATAAGTGCTAATTCTAAGAATGTAAATACAAGAAATCAAAAATGGTGTTTGATCAATGATTGGAGACCTTGCTATAGATTAACACTTAAAAATGTCTGACAACCATAAAAGGGCAATATTAGTCTAGACTGTTTGCATAACATGTAATTTCATAACAAAATGCACATAATGGAAGATGCATTTTTACTTGGGGTAAGTAATGATTGTGTAATGACTGCCCCTGCAAAACAAATGCCACATCAAAAATTAACGAGAGTCAAAGTCTTTTGAATATTGACCCGTCAACATTACTCAATTACTATCATTAACTTTAATTAAATTGATACATATACATATATGCTTAAATTTAAAAAAAACTGTAAATTTGTTACTAGATACCAGGTGGTATAACCATGACGACCAAGTTGAAAAGAGCTCCAGAACCTATCTAAGAACACAAGGGCAAGAATATTGTAGGAGTGCTTTACCACCCTACCACGAAGCTGTTACGCTTCCCCAAAATCTTTCTTGACATGAAAGTTACCCAGCCCGACAACGAGATAGTCTAAACAAGTAAAACTTAGAAGTGTAATGGAATCATGCCACACAATAATGCCAAGAACATTAATCAGTTAACGAGATAACAACAACATTTTGTTAGATATCACGTCAGTATCATAGACCCTTCGCCATCATTTATAATATGTAAAAACATGACAAGGTTTATCCAACATTGAGCTCCATGTACCCATCTACATACAAGGATTAAACCATAAGGTCCATTATCATAGATCAATTTTATTACATCATCTTAGCTCATCTCTAGCAAGAAATTTAGTCCAACTTTCAATAGTGCAAACAAGTACTACCATCAATTCTATAATTGACACATTCTATAAATACGCATAAGTAAAGCCATTCACATAGCTAACAAGGAACTCTTTCTCCATCTATTCATAATCCTAGCATGTTATCCTATCTCGAATTCTTCTCATAAAACATAAATACACAAGATGTATAGTAAGTAACAAGAATGACCATTACATCCCATTCATCATGAAATTACCACATCTTTGTAACATGTTAATTTAAAGATCATATATAAAAAGGATGGCCATGTAAATATTACACAGTTCAGGATATCAGGTTGATTTCTCTGACACATAGTGTATAATCTGTGCAAAAATAATATAAGACTAGTTACTCCCATTCTTCAGCCCTCACGAATTTATATCTTCTTATAATAGAACAACAACTGGAAGAAATTACTTAAACAATAATTTCCCACAGACGTACTACTTTGACATTGTTTCAAGGTTTTGTATTGATAGTGTAACTGACCTATTTTAGTGGACAGATATTATGTTTCCAGACATGACTAAGTTTGATCCAATTTAGAGTGAAGAATGTTCCATGAATGTGCATACGAAATGGTGGCATTACGCCTTGAATCCTAGTAAGAATTACATACTCATGGTTGCTTGGTATCGCTGGAAGATGTAATAGGATAAGACAGGGAAACGCATAAAATGAAGTAACAAACACAACAGAGCAACTCACGCAATAAAGGGAAAAAAAAAAGGAAGAGCGCATGTAAAATTGAGATTGATAATGTTGAGGATTCCACCATGGTATCTTCCACTTATCTTCAACAATTTATCTTATCCTTTCTCACTCAAAATTCATGTAACATCAGTGGAACAAATCTCATTATGTTTGAGGCCTCGTTACGCTGTGCCACAATCTGTGGTTTGAAGGAACGTGAACAATTAACAGGGCCAATGATTCTAGCGGAGGAACCACTCTCATATGCAATTAAGGATCCCAGAAGTTCAAGAGTTGTATTTGAAATATTAAGGGAAGAATTAACACTGACTCATCTATTTGACAGGAGATGTAAGGATTTAATTCAACATGCATAGGTATCGAACTAAGGAAGATTACTTACCGGTTTGCCACAAATGAATCGGCTCCTTCTTTGAAAGAAAGCACATTTAATTGAATACATACTCTTACTCCCGTGGACAGGAATCCAGATCCAAACTTCGACTCTATAACCAAAAGATCATCAACCATGGGTTGAATCTCAGACTATGGAATCGTTCAATTTCCTTTCTCAGCATGACGGTATACACACATTATACTTCTGTTTCTTTTGAACGCTGTATCATGCTTGGTTCTTGTACTCCCGTGGGTAGGAGTCTCCCACTCAATCCATACTTGTTCTCCCAATATTCACACTTGCCGCTAATGGGGAAAATCATGAATAGGCTCATGCATATAAAACCCCGCGACACTGAATTGGAGCACGAAATTTTGTGCCTAAGATCATTTTCCGTGAATGTGATTCCAATCTCTTGGCTATCAACAAAACGACGGTCCCTCCTCCACTTCAGAAGATGGTGTGTACAATTCCATCCCATGCTTCAAATATTTACAACGTCTGAAGAGGTGCAAAAATTAATGCCGCAAAAGCGTTCAGAAAAAGAATTTTAAGAATTGCCATGTAAACAGGCTAACAGGCCGCGGAACATGTGGCTGTTATCAAACCCTGAACAGAGACCACCATGCAATGTAGAAAAACCGAAAAAAAAACTCCCATCTATCCTCTTCTTTCCCCCATATGTAACTGAACTATTTCTAAAGATTAGTTGCGATTTAACAAGATGTATAACTGATCCAACTGATTTGGCGCATATCTCCAAACAACTCCGTAATTATTTCCTAATAAATAAAATTTTCCATTAATGAATTTTTTGTTAATTTCAAACAAAGACCACGTCGCATGATGTTTTTCATTTTGTTCCTTTTGTGAACAAATGGTTTGTGACAGATTGCCATCCTAGTGAAGTGGGGAGAGGGGGAGAAAGGTATACACGAGGTCGAACTTACTTGAGTTGTGCGATCCATGAAGTTTTAATTATGATCATGAAAAATAACCATTGATTCTACTCTTTCGTTGAATGGTCGACACCCGGTGGGGCGGTTAAATAAAATAGCAGACCAGATTTTGACATTCTTTTGATTCATTGGTTGGTTTATTGTATAAGTTTTTGATTGAAATTTTCTCTGCTGAGGGTGATGGGTAAGTATATACATTTAAATAAAGTTATTCTGAGCTTATCATCTATTCATTGCACTTTTTATCTATGAATATATTATCTGATTAAAATACATATGCTATCATACTTTTAAATTGCATTCTTTTATCTAAATTTACTACTTATTTTTATATTGAACATGTCTCCTTAGTAGAAATTAACAATTGAGAATATTATAAAATAATAGAATTCAATTATTTTTTATGTATATGTAAATCTTTCTAGTTGACAATTTTATCTATTTATAGATATAAAAATCCTTTTATTTGATAACTTTGTCTATTTGTTGAAATACTTAGACAATTTCATAGAAAATAAACCACAATTTTATATAGACCTCTCATGCACATACTAGATCATTTCTTGGTAATCCTATTGTATTAGATAATCAAATGGTTGTGGTGATCACCCTTCAACAACTTGAATGTTTTTTCCTCTACCCCATGCCAATATAAGAAGACAAACATTTACCCTAAGAGAAAAAGAAACATAAAAAAGATCTGCCTTTTAGAATGAGTTTCAAATAGTTTGTTTTTTGTTTAATTATTTTTATAAATTTTGTTTAAGAGAGAGCAATGTATTTAAAATTTTATTTTTTTCCTATAAAGATTTGTAATAAAGTAGAGTAACTCTTAATTAAATAAATTATGACAATAAGAATTATATAAATAAGTAAAGTTCCTTTCAAAATGAAATATATCTTGTTTCAATTAAGAGAAGTGGGATAGGGTCTGAAACCTTTAAAAAAAATCAAGTCAAAGACATATGGAAATAGGTTCACAAACTATGACACCTTACATAAGAAAAAACAACATTAACCGAAATTTAATGTAAAAATAAGATAAAACAGAGGAAAAAGTGACTAGATGACCCAACTACAAACCAATGAGTTGGAGACCACAAACTAGAAAACCAAAAAATGAGATAAAATAAAAGCCAAAACCACACACCAAGCACTCAAGAGTAGAAACTAGCCCCAAGACTAACCGTAAAAATATCAACATCTGTCACTATCTTCGTAGCGCCATAAGTTTATTGAGAAAAGAACACTATTTAGCAAGACAAGAAGGAGTGACATCTTTCAGACTATAAACCTTTTTAGAAATTTTCTATGGAACCCCCTCCTTACCTAGAGCTTCCTCCATTCCCTTTTTATTGATACAACTTTCCTTAAGCTCATCCTCATTCCCTCCAATGGTAGAATCCATCTTCTTTTGCAAAATATTGTAGTTGGATACTAGCTCTTTGAGTTTCTCACTCAACTTCTCCTAGAATTCTTCATAGACCCAAAGAATTAATAATCCTAGATTTTTCCTCATTAGTAGGAACTATAGAATGAATCTCAAAAACTTGTTCCTCTAGCAACTCCGAGTTATGCATTTCATCCCCTGGGTCTTTACCCAATTGTCATAAAACATCATCCCATCTACCAATGGTCTAGTCTTCCATTTTTGTTCTACCTTTGCCAAGACTTTTAACTTATTAAATTTAATGTGAGCAATATTGAGTTGAAACAAGATTGAGCTAGTGACCTCCTCTAGCATTTTATAACAAATAGAAAGCTCATTAGAGTGTAATGCTAGAACCTCTAATTCAACACTATCATCCTCAAGTCTAGGCAGAGTAATTTCAAGGTCCCTAGGATAACCCAAGTTGATTTAGGGGAGGGGAGAAACAAAGGATATCGAGGGAATTGGGAGAAGAGTTATGGGTGGATTGATCAAGAGTCTAGGCATACTTTGTCTCCCAAGAAGACCCTCTAGTCAAATCATCAATGATCTCAATAGTTTCCTCAACCTACCCATGCCGATCATCTTTTTTGTGATTATCTTTACAATCAAGAAATACTTTTGTATCTGAAATAGGGGACTCTCTAGGGGTAATTTGAGGGGTCTTGCAATTTCTTGAAAAAAGATGAAGGGGACACTAAGGGTTGTCCAATTTCATAATAAAATAAGGGAAATTTTGTAGAATGAGGTTCATATGAAATTTATAAAGCCTAAACATCAAGCCCTGGTGGAGACGAATGCTACCCTTAACCTTACACTTTTTTATATATAGGGAAAGCAAAGAGAAAATATAAAACAGAAAACAAAATTTTACATTCCTTTGAAAATGAATCAGCACATGAAAGAGGTGAGAGTGAAAATATTTGTACCTCCCCTCATTACTCAAACATAATAAGATCATCACCAATTTTTTCCAAATGCTAGGAAGCTACTCTCTATCGAGACCCAACTTTAGTCTTAGAATTTTATTCATCTACTTCCAAAAAAAGATTACAAGCCTTTTTGAATGAAACTCTGGTGTTGTGGGATATTTTCTCTCCCTCCATACTCAGACTTGTAACTACAACAAGGTACTTGTTAGAGTTAAAGAGACATAAATAATAATTACAATCAAATTTAACCAATATCAAAAAATAATAAAGCACATGGAGGATAACACAAGACATACAGATTTAACATGGTTCACCCAATCATTTGGCTATGTGTACAAATAGTGAGTTTGATATTCTTATTATCCATTGATTACAATATGTAATCCCTTATAGTTTAATATCACCACAAGAAGCTACTATCTCATCATACATCATATGATCTTGAATCCTCAACTATCTTATGCAATTTTTTATCACTTACAAAATTAGGGCTAGAATGTGTCAGCCAATAGAAAAAGCCTTTTTCAAGATTTTTTCCTCTTGTCTTCTTCTTTGGGGCACTACCCCCAAATCCCCATAGAAAAATATGAGGGGAAATAGCGCTTACTTTAGTAGGGTAAAATTAACCTAAGTTTTACTAGGTTCGACATGAAAATAATGTCCCTCTTGGAGACTAACCAAACTCCATAAATATAACCTCCCACTTGGAGACTTGTCATAGCTGAATACTTGACACAAGTTGTAATTAGAGGTGTGTACAGAAGGACATGATATAGGTTTTGTTTTGATTGTTTCTTTTTTAAGCCCTTATTATCTTCTTTGGATATTTAAATTGACTTACATTAGATTTGTGATTGGTTGGATATTTAAGATAAATGATTTGTATTCATGTATGTAATGTGAGAGATGGCATATTGGTTCTTTTTTTTTTTTTTTCCTAGTTATGCAGAACTTGGGAGAGAATCAATGACTTGTTGTGAAAGGTGTTCTTGTAGTTTATTGGTTTACATGTTACATATTATTGTAGATATTTAAGTATACTATATTTTACACATCTATGTGATGCTATTAGTGGATCCAATGCATATTTGACATTTTTATGCAATGGGAGCTTCTTGGTGTATATGTGGTAGATATTGCATTTAAGAAATGGTTCCATGTTATGAGTTGGATATGTTGATCTTATGAGCTTACTTGATATGTCATTAATATCCTTAAGGTATCAATGATTTGATAAGTAGCATTTTTTGTGGCTTTTTTTTTGAGTCACATTGGTTTATCCATTAGATGAAAGTAATCATATTTGATTATCGTTGTTATTGGCATATTATCCTTTTTTTGGAGAATTATTTTGTAGTAATGTTCTAATTAAAAGATTGGAAGTTGATATTATTGATGCTTATATATATATCTCTTGAGCATACTAGAATGGAAATAGTATCTAATAGTTGTTAGTTCACTTACATTTTATGCTTGTGTATTTTGGACTGGTGCATATTCATCTTGTCTTGTTTCATCTTATTTCATAGGTAACATGTTGGAGGATGACCTGGATTGTTGCATGAGCTTGTGAAAGTGTTGGAAGTTGTAACAAATGTTGTTATTGAACATGAGATCAATTTAGACATATTTATTTTCATAGATGAAATTGGTCATGCATTTTTTCATTGGGCAAATCTTAGTAGTATAAATCTTGGTTTTTTTAGTTACTCCTAGAATGTCTTCATCAAGTGGGGAATTGTTAGGATTAAGGTACCTCAACCTTAGGATTTCTAGACACATTCAAATATATAATTTTAATCTTTTATATTACTATTTATTTTATAATAAAGTAGAGGTCTTTTAAATGCTTCTAAAATTTACAATAATGTCGTGAGACCCAATGAGAATTTGGGTGTAATTAACATAGAAGAGGAAGAAAGGTTTTGCTATTTTCCATGAAAATGGATGTTTTTTATTGAAAATTTGAGACGAAACTCCTAAACATTCTTTTTTCATGACAAGTGGTAGCATGGTTTCTTTTTTTCATTTTTGTGAAGACTTTTGAGAGAGTATTCTAGTGGGACCATGATCTTTCACACAAAATACTTGGAGGAAATATTAGAATGTGCTGAAAAAATATTCATACATTTTATGTGTTGGATATAGTAATGTTTGTATCATAATATTATTTGTGCAATAGCTATTGATGCAGTGCAAGATAGGAGTATCCCCAAAGGAGATGTCCTCACCCCCAGCTATATAACCACACATCGAAAACACAACAGCAAGAAGAAACAATGCAAGATTTGATACCAAATTACAATAATATAACTAATTACATGCAATATGCCCAGCTATAAGGCCTTCCAAGTTAGGGCCAAATACAAATAGCAATTACAAAATTAGTTCTACAAGATACCTCAAGATCCAATCCAAACCCTAGCTAGTCCAGGTCCACACTCTTGTAGAAACCTCCAAGGAAGATCTCAACTTGTTCTTGCAAGCCCACCAAGAAATCTCCTTGTTTTCCAAGCCACAACTACTAGCTTTGCTCCAACTTCATCCAAGATCCAAGTGTAAACTGCCTCACATTTGGCACTCTATCTACACATTCACAATTCTATCACAATCCTACTGTAAACTGCCTCATATTTGGTGCTATGTCTACAAACTCAGGAAAAACTCACTCTTTAGCTACCTCCTCTTCTCCAAGACGGATGAATAATGACTAAATACTTCCCCACAACCCCTAATTATACCAATAGAAGCCACAAGTCAGCCTAGAACACAAATTAAATATAGATACATAAATTAAATGCCACAAGTTAGCTTGTAACAATAATAAAATGCCCAATATTGATATCCGAGTAAAATTGTGATATCTCCTAGCTCCGATTGAATTAGAACTTTCACTTCGAACCATAGGTATAAATCTAGCTCCTCTTAAATCCCTAAAATTTTCATCCTCTAACTCATCGTGTAAAATCAATTACACAACTGACAATAAGCACCAAAATAATATATCTCCAGAAGCAAGGTAAAATGACTCAAACTTCAACTCAATCCATCCAATCTCTATGAAATCATGAGGAAAGGTTCTCCAATGTATCTCCAACACATCTCTAACCATGAAAAGCATAACTCCACCAAAACCCAAGCTCAATGCTCCTGCGTCAGCTATACATAAGGAATGTTTTCATAAATATGTGGAAGTGCTTACTTTTTTTTGCATTGGAAAATATATAATTAAAAAGTTTTGTAAGAGAGTCATGAGGGAGAAAAATTTATTCTATAGGGGTTATGTTGTTGCATTTTCTCTAGTTTAGAGAAAGATGTAAAACTCCATGTAATGGACAAGAGCCCAAAAATTGCATTGTGACAAAATTCTTGAATAATACAACATGGTACTCTTATTTAAGAGCGTGTATTTTATTTTTAATACCTAAAATAGTTTTCCTCACATAATTTACTTGTCCTATCTTCTGCCTTATGCTTTGTATTTCTTGATTTTGTAGTGTTGGATCTGAAACGTATTCTTGTTGCTAAAATTTATTTGATCATAAAATATTTAAAATTTTTAATAACTTATGTCAAAGCTTTTAATAATGGGAAATAAATATCTAATTTCTCATAATGGAATGGTTGTATATATTTGTAACAATCTAATGTCCTCTATATGTAAAGAAATAATTCATACTACATGCACATATGATCTTAGGTTTCTTTTTTGGGATGCTTAGTTTCCTTCTAGGATGGAGCTTGTGGTACATAAAAAATAGAATACATAGAATTTTATAAATATATTAGATGATCAAATTATAATGAGCCAAGACATAAAATTAAACCTTGGAGAAGCTAGTCTACAAGAAATCCCTTGAATAGCTTGGGAAAATTTTCACATAGTAAGTGGGAACAAACTAGGAAAATGATAAACACCTATAAAAGTTCAATGGTACTAGTGTAGGAGATCTAGAATACTAAGAAAGAGGGCATGAAACCTTAGTTCAAACATAAGGTTGAAGATTTCAAAGAGAATTAGTAGATTCAGATGAACAATATCGATGAGCTTATGAACTATCATAGGGAACCAATTTAAAATATTTCTCTTACAATTCTATTCTCCCAACAAGAGGATAGAATATTATATGCAGTTTTCGTATCTCATTGTAGCCTCCCATAGAAAGTTTGAGAAGAGACCAAAGTACTTTATTGAGCTCCCAAAATCTCCTCTTCACATTGAAGGTGATTCTTCCACTCTAATGTCTAATGGCATTTCCTTCAAAGAGTGGTTGGATATCATCTAGAAAGAATGGCAAGATACTAAAGGACTTAAGTCACTTAATAAAAGTTAACTATTTGTTGTTTATGTGCTGATATTTAATTTTTAAGTGGTTTCATTGTAATAGATTTATTTTATTTTATTATAATTTTTTTTTGTTTTGAATCACTCTTGGCCTTTTTAGAATCATCTTGTTTGACTTAATCATAGTAATGTAATGAGTAGTGGCCCTACTTGTGGTAATCTAATTGAAAGAATTTTCTTTTTAATGAAAATGTATCTTAACCTACTATAACATTGCAATTTTTTTACTTTGATCTAAGATATTTTAACATACACATTCAATAAAAATAGCTAGTGCATTGAAATATATTCTTATCATTTAAAAATGACCATAAAAATATAATATTGAATTCTTAATTTATAAATGTAACAACAAAACTACACAAACCTTAAACAAAGTAAACTAACATTGCTACATAATCAATTTTTCAAAAAAATAAATTCCTTATTACAAAATGATTTTATTTTAAACTTTTGAATCAATAATAGATACATAAAGCACTAAAGTACACATTCACATTCTATATGTTTTAAGAAATACTTATAGATGAAATATCACAATATCTGTTATAATCTTTAAATGCGTATTCAATTGATTTTATCAAATTTTATAGCACTCGTACAAAAGGAGCACGGCCTCAATAATAACATGAGATGAATTTATAGCCACACTATTGAGGTCACATTATTTCCCTTTGACTCTTCATCCCCACCAACAAAATCAAGTTCCCCACAAAAACCAAAAAGTAAAATAAAACTCTCCGACCTATAATAACCCTGGGCAAAAAGAAAGTGGAAAACAGAACCACGTGCTCATTTTTCTCTTTTTAATAACCGTCCAAAAGAAGGGCAGTGGAAAACAAGAAAAAGCTGAATGCTCATTTGCTACTTCAAATAACCGGCCAGCAACGTTTCTGCCACGGAAAATCCTCCATTTTTCACCCCACTATCTCATGTCAATTTATCTGACGTCAATCTATCTCACCTTAATTTCACCGTAGAAACCAAAATATGTTTGAGCAACTGATCTGTTGTTTATCTTAAGATTGGATACACGGCAACAATGGCATAGTCCATTTCTGTGATCGTGAAAAGATATGATTAAATTCCCATTCTTAGATGTATTTATATGGGCCAGTGGACACAGCTATCTTCCTAAGCCCACTTTCTACCATGGGAACCATTTTTTCTTCCCATTCTTCACCCCTGGTCTCCCATTCCAAATTCTCTTCTCATTATCTTGTACGTCCCACTGCCGAATATGAAGTATTCATGAATCACCGAGGAGCAGATACGAAACAATCACTTGCAAGTTTAGTGTATCATAAACTTGAGAATAAGGGATACAAAGTGTTTTTGGACAAATATTCTTTAAAAGCGGGACAATACATACCCCAAGCAATAAGCTCGGCAGTACGTAGCTCTTCAGTTCATGTTGTAATTCTGTCTCCAAACTATGCTCAATCTGAGTGGTGTTTGGATGAGCTTCTCCTCATCATTCAAACCGGGGCTCCAATTATTCCGGTGTTTTGGGAGATTAGACCATCTGATGTTCGAATGGAGGACGAGAATGGAATTTACGCCAGAGCTTTTCAAATGCATAAACTGGCTCGAAAATTCAGTAGTCGAACGCTTCAGAAATGGAAAATTGCTCTTCGCTGGGTTTCGCTCGTGGAAGGCCTTATTAGTGATGGGTAACCTACATTTTAAGTTTTATACTTATATTTGCCCTTTTGTTTGGTTTTCTTAGAGCATAACTTATAAAATACTATACCTTCACTGTAACAGTGACCAAGAAAACATGGCGGAGAAGATTTCAGCGTGCGCAGCAGATTATATTGAAAATGCTAAAGGGCAAAGGATATCAAGTGGAAGAACTTGGATGGCTTAAATATCATATAGTAAGATTTTTAGGTTAAAAGTGTTAAAGAGTTGAAGTAGACTTATTTTTTCAAACTTAATTTCTTCTCTAGTATGTACTGTCTTAGTGTGTAATGTGTAAGAATGATAAATTAAAAGGTTATTTATGTGATAAATTAAAAGGTTATTTATGTGGATAGCTTGTGAGAGGACAATTTTCAGATCAAAAAATGTGGTGCCTATATATGTTGTTATATTTTAGCTATATTTAATGTTTGGGTATCCCTATAAAGGATAAGCTTTGTTTTGGTCGACATCTGTAAATCATGATATTATTCAGCTGATTCTATAATTGAAAACCCATTGCCAACTTGCTTTGCACATCATTGGGAGTGGCCTTTGTTCAACTTTGCTAGAGCATGCTGCAAGAGCTTGCCATTTCAATAAAACCCATTCTATGATTTCCTAAACCCAGTTACCTTGGTTTGCAAAGAAAAGAATCATAGAGAATTAAGAACATAATACATAAATTAGCTATAGATGATCGATTGCTCACACACTTTTAAATATTACATCAATTTATTTTAAATAGAAAATTCTCCTATTATTAATGATTGATTGGTAAATATGGATTGCCAAGAGTTAGTTTAAAAAAGAGCAATACACATGTAATAAGTATTGCGTCAAGTAAACACTAAATAATTTTAAGAAATACATGAAAGAAAATTCCAAACATGCATCAAGTAGATAAGAAATGCAATATAGTATAAGAGTTCAACTTTCAAACTTGAACATTAATAATTTATAACTATAGACATAGAACGTCTAGTTTGAAAGAATCCTAGCAGTTGTGTTCTCTTGAGTCTAATATCAGTTATATTTGCAATCTTAATAATTTTAAGACTTACCATACAAATCATTTAGGCTAATCACCCAAAACAACTATACATGATACCACTTTCTTCCTAAACTAGTTCTATTATCCTTTCACAAACCATTTCCATAAGAATCATATCATAAAACATTTTAGCTAAAAGATGATGAATAATGATTCATTTAAATCTATCTCCATAAGAATCATATCTTAGAATATTTTGGCTAAAAGATGATTAGTAATGATTCATTTACATCTATGTGATATCTAGACCAAACCTATTGAGGCACCCTATATCCCTTAATATAAAATTGTGTTCAAGATTCCTTTAGGTTTGGTCACTCCTATCATAAGGCATTCACTATGAATTAGGTTTAAGGGTTAATGGCTACAAGGAAACCATAGAACTCCCTATCTAAACAAATATGAAAATAGGATAGGAGAAAGAAGACCAAAATTCAAGGAAGAATATAAAATTGATTTTTTTTACATTAAGAAAGACAATACACTAAAGCATCTTTATAAATTAAGGATTCTTTCAAAGATATTCCAAATATTTTTTATCTGTATTTTTCTTTTATGGCAAGCCTATTTGTTTATGAAGTTAGGGACAACTTTAAGAAAGTCCCCAAAAAAATGTAATATTATGAAAAAAAAATTAGTTTCTAGAAAAGGATATTTATTACTATTTTTGAATCTCTTATTTTTTTGAAAAGATATATTAGTTTTATTGGTGAATTCTTTTTATCTTACATTTAAAAAATATGTATTGACTAAGTCTCAATCAATAATAAGAAACACATTGATCACCATGATGAATCCTTTCATTTTAAAAATAAAGAATTATTATAGCAATGTATTGACCTAAATGTGCATATCATTGATGGGTGTAAGGGGTATACCTTATAGTATTTAGAGGTTTCCATTTATTTCAAATATCATTTAACAATCCTTATTGAATTTTTTGAGATAAATGAATCCATGTTTTGTGATTTTAAAGGGTACTAAAATTTCATAAGCAATTGATTTGTTGTTGATATAAACAATCTAAATAAAATTTCCTAAACAAAATATAAATAGTTTCACCTCATGGAAGAATGTGAGGATTTATAAATTAAGTTTTGATTCAATGATGACATCTAAATTCTTGTGATACGGGCCTAAAGTTGCCAATAATTATAATATTTTATTAACAAATTAAGCTAGATTTCTATAATAAAATATTAAATTTAGGTGAATCCAATCTTATCACATGTTGAATATTATGACCAATCTTTCAAATAAAAAAATTAATAAAATAAAATATTTTACTATATAAAATAATACTAAAATCAAATCTCATAAAAATATCCAAGTTTAATTTTCCTTAAATACTAATTTATAAACCAAGTTTGAATAGATAATTTTCATGAGTATTAGATACTAAAAACATCATTCAATGAAACCCTATTATTATTTGTTATTTGTTATTTAAGATTTTGGCATTGCCACGTCAAAAGACTCTTATTATCTTTAAAATATCAAACATGTTCACAAAATTCCTACCATTGAGTTGATTAGAAAGAAAATATATTCAATTTTCATCTATGAGTTTATGTGAAATCATAAGTATTGAAAGTTACTAAAAAATATATTCTCCAATTTTTACTCCTCCCTGTAGACTTTGTATAAGATCTTTTGTACTCTCAATTTTTAATATAAAAAGGGTAGTAAGAGGTCTTTAAAATTGATTGAGCATTCAACCATAATTTTTTTAAATAATTGGGAGAAAAACTTATAAAAGTGGAATTCTTAACTAATATGATTTGTAGGTATGTCGTTAATATCTTTAAGGTATCACTAATTGGATAAGTAGCAATTTTTGTGGGTGTTATTTTTAGTCACATTGACTTATCCATTAGATGAAATTAATCAGATTTGATTATTGTTCTTGTTTGCATATTATCTTATTTTTTGGAGAATTATTTTGTATTAATGTTGTAATGAAAATATTGGAAGTTGATAGTATTGATGCTTCTGTATATCTCTTGAGCATAGTAGAATGGTAATAGCATCTAACAATTGTTAGTTCACTTAGATTTTATGCTTATGTATTTTGGACTAGTGTATATTCACCTTGCCTTGTTTCATCTTATTCCATAGGTAACATGTTGGAGGAGGACATGGATTGTTGCATGAGATGGTGAAATTCTTGGAAGTTGTTACAAATGTTGGTATTGAACATGAGATCAATTTAGACATATTTATTTTCATAGATAAAAGTGGTCATGTGCATTTTTTCATTGGGCAGATATTAGTAGTATAAATCTTGGTCTTTTTAGTGACTCATAGAAGATCTTTTTCAAGTAGGAAATTTTTGAGATTAAGCTGACTCACCTTAGGATTTCCAGACACATTCAAATATATAATTTTAATGATTTATATTGCTATTCATTTTTAAATAGATTAAAGCTCTTTTAAATTCTTCTAAAGTTTACAACATAATTGTGACACCCAATGAGAGGTTGGGTGCAATTAACATTGAAGAGGAAGAAAGGTTTTGATAATTTCCATAGAAAGAGATGTGTTTTATGGAAAATTTGAGAGGAAACTCATAAAAGTTCTTTTTTTCTAACAAGTGGTAGCATGGTTTTTTTCTTTTCTTTCTTGGGAACACTTTTGAGAGAGTATTCTAGTGGGACCATTATCTTTAACAAAAATACTTGGATGAAATATTAGAACGTCCTAAAAATGATTTGGACATTTTATGTATTAGAAAAAGTAATGTTTGTATCATAATATTATTTATGTAAAATCTATACATAAGGAATGTTTTCATAAATATGTAGAAGTCCTTACATTTATTTTTCATTGGAAAATATATAATTAGAAAGTGTTGTAAGAGAGCCATGATAGAGAAAAAAATTAATCCACAGGGGTTATGCTATTGGATTTTCTCTAGTTTAGAGACAGATGTAAAACTCCATGTAATGGATAAGAGCCCAAAAATTGTATTGTGAAGAAATTTTTGAATAATATAATGGTTCTCTTGTTTAAGAGCATGTGTTTTTTGTCTAAATAGCTAAATTGGTTTTCCCCACATTAATTATTTGTTCTATCTTCTGCCTTATTCTTTGTATTTATTGATTTTGTAGTGTTGGATTTGAATTTTCTTGTTGCTAAACTTCATTCTATCGGGAAAGATCTAAGATTTTAAGGACTTGTGTCAAAGGTTTTAATAGTGGGAAATAAATATCTAATTTCACATAATGGAATTGTTGTATGTATTTGTAACAATCTAATGTCATCCATTTGTGAAGAAACAATTGGTACTACATGCACATATGATCTTAGGTTTCTTTTTTGGGATGTTTAGTTTTCTTCTAGGATTGAGCTTGTGGTACATAAAATATAGAATACATAGAAATTTCTAAATATATTGCACGATTAACTTGCAATGAGCCAAGGGATAAAAGTAAACCTTGGAGAAGCTAGTCTACAAGAAATCCCTTGAATGGCTTGGGAAAATTTCTGCATAGTAAGTGGGAAAATTCTAGGAAATTTATAAACACATGTAGAAGTTCAATGGTACTAGTGTAGGAGACCTAGAATACTAAGAAAGAGGCCATGAAACCTTAGTTTAAACATAAAGTTGAGGATTTCAAGGAGAATTAGGAGATTCTCATGAACAATATCAATGAGCTTATGAATTATCATAGGGAACCAATTTAAAATATTTCTCTTACAATTCTATTCTTTCAAAAAGATGATAGAATATTCCATGCAATGTTTGTATCTCATTGCAACCTCCCGTACCAAGTTTAAGAAGAGATTGAAGTACTTTATTGAGCTCCCCAAATCTCCTCTTCACATTTAAGGTGATTCTTCCACTCTAATGTCTAGTGACTTTTCCTTCAAAGAGTGGTTAGATATCATCTAGAAAGAATGGTAGGATACTAAAGGACTTGAGTCACTTAATAAAAGTTAACTAATTGTTGTTTATGTGCTTTCTTTCTAAAAGATTTATTTTATTTTGTTGTAATTTTTTGTTTTGAATTACTCTCGTTCCTTTTTAGAATCATCTTGTTTCACTTAATCATAGCTATGTAATGAATAGTGACCCCACTTGTCACAATCTAATCGAAAGAAAATATTTTTTCATGAAAATGTATCTTAAACTACTATAGCGTTTCAATTTTTTGACTTTGATCTAAGATATTCTAAAATACACATTCAACAAAAATAGCTAGTGCATTGAATTATATTCTTATCATTTGAAAACAACCATAAAAATATAATATTAAATTCTTAATTTTTAAATGTAACAACCAAACTACACAAACACCAAACAAAGTGAACTAGCATTACATAATCATTTTTCAAAACAATAAATTACTTATTAAAAAATGATCTTATTTTTAACTTTTGAATCAATAATAGATATATAAAGAGTGAAAGTACACATTCAAATTCTATATTTTTTGAAGAAATATTTATAGATAAAATATCACAATATCTGTTATAATCTTTAAATTATCGAAATTTATAGCAATCCTACAAAAGGAGCAGATACTCAATAATAACATGAGATGAATTTGTAGCCACATTATTGAGGTCATATTATTTCCCTTTGACTCTTCATCCCCACCAACAAAATCAAGTTCCCCACAATAACCAAAAAGTAAAATAAAACTCTCCGACCTATAATACCTTGCACTCGGGAAAAAAGCAAAGTGGAAAACAGAACCAGCTGTTAATTTTTCTCTTCTAATAACCGCCCAAAAGAAGGGCAGTGGAAAACAAGAAAAAGCTGAATGATTATTTGCTCCTTCAAATTACCGGCCAGCAACGTTTCTGCCACGGAAAACCTTCCACTCTTCACCCCACTATCTCATGTCAATTTATTCCGACGTCAATCTATATCACCTTATTTCATCTTAGAAACCAAAATATGTTTGAGCAACTAATATGTAGCTTATCTTAAGATTGGATACACGGCAATAATGATATAATCCAATTCAGCCGTGAAAAGATATTATTAAATTCCCATTCTTAGATGTATTTATATCGGCCAATGGACACAGTTATCTTCCTAAGCCCACTTTCAACCACGGGAAACATTTTTTCTTCCCATTCTTCACCCCTCATGTTCTCCCATTCCAAATTCTCTTCTCATTATCTTGTACCCACTACCGAATATGAGGTTTTGATCAATCACCGAGCAGCAGATACGAAACAATCACTTGCAAGTTTAGTGTATCATAAACTTGAGAACAAGGGATTCAAAGTGTTTTTGGACAAATATTCTTTACAAGCAGGACAATACATACCCCAAGCAATACGCTCGGCAGTACGTAGCTCTTCAGTTCATGTTGTAATTCTGTCTCCAAACTATGCTCAATCTGAATGGTCCAATTATTCAAACCGGGGGTCCAATTATTCCCGTCTTTTGGGAGAATAGACCCTCTGATGTTCGAATGGAGGACGAGAATGGAATTTACGCCAGAGCTTTTCAAATGCATAAACAGGCTGGAAAATTCAGTAGTCGAACGCTTCAGAAATGAAAAAGTGCTATTCGCTGGGGTTCGCTCGTGGAAGGCTTTATTAGTGATGGGTAACCTACACTTTAAGTTTTCAAATTTTTATTTTTTTTGTTTTTGTTTGCTTGGAGCATAACTTATAAATACTATTCCTTCACTGTTTCAGTGACCAAGAAAAAATGGCGGAGAATGTTTCAGCGTGCGCAGCAGATTATATTGAAAATGGTAAACGGCAAAGAATAGCAAGTGGAAGAACTCGAATGGCTTAAATGTCACATAGTATAAGATTTGATTTATTGGCTATAAAAGTGTTTTAAAAGTCGAAATTGACTTATTCTTTTAAGCTAAATTTCTTCTAGTGTGTGATGTGTGATGGGTAAGGATGGTTGAAAGAACTAATAGAAATTAGAAGGCTGTTTACAACTTGATAAGTCAATAGTTTGTGAGAACATAATTTTCGGGTCAAAACATGGGGTGCTTATATATGTTGTTATATTATGACTATATTTAATTTTAGACATTTTTACGGAGGATAAGCTTTGTTTTGGTCAATATCTATAAAACATAAGGATATGGGACTGATTCTTTAAATCAAAAGTCTTGCTTAGTTTTCTTTCCTTGGCATTGGGAGTGGCCCTTGATAACCTCTGCTAGAGTCTCCTAGAAGAGCTTGTCATTTCAATAGAACCCATTCTAAGATTCCCTAACCCTGGTTACCTTGGTTTGCAAAATACTTGTTGCAGAGAATTAAGAACATAATAAATAAATTAGCTATATATGATTTATTTCTCATACATTTCAAATATTAGGTCATTTTATTTTAAATAGAAATTTGACTTATTATTAATGATTGTTTGGTAACTATGGATTGTCGCAAAGTTAGTTCAAAGAAGAGCAATAGATATAAAAACTATTGTCAAGTCAACATTGAGACTAATTTTAAGAAATACATGGAAGAAAATTCCAAAAATGCATCAAGTAGATAAGAAACATGAAATAACATAAGATTTCAACTTCCAAACTCCAACGTTAGTACTTCATAACTATAAACATACAACATATAGTTTGAAGGTATTCTAGAAATCTTCTTCTCTTCAATTCTACTATCAGTTATATTTTCAATTTTACTAATTTTAACACATGGTTTCACAGCTACCATACAACTCCTTTAGTCTAATCACCCAAAACAACTATAGTGAAAGGTCGAACATGAATAACACAACCTCAACAAGAATATGATACCCCCTCATATCTGTTGAGGAGTTTAGAAAGATAGTAACAACATTATCTTTAGGGAGATGGAGAAGAAGAAGGAGATTGCGAGCAATATCATTGTCAAACCATTGAAGGAGAATCTGGAAATTAGTAAATGAAAAATTTTGTAGTACCCCCCACGGATATCTAAGAAAAATATTTCTATACAATGCAACCTCTTAGAGGCAACTAATAAGTTTAACAACACCAAAAAAATTAAGAGAAGAAATTAGCAGCTAGTGAGTTTTAGAAGTGGTTTTAATAGAGAAAGTTTCTCATCCTCATGAAATGAAGTATTCTTCATACTCATGAAGTATCTGACCTTAGAGGGTGGTTTTGGGGTCTACTATTTTTATCATTTCCCTTTTTTGAATCACTTTAGGCACCACAATAAAATTTCTATTCCTTTTTTTCCTTCTGCATGATCTTGAGACCATTGTAGGGGATGTTAGGGATCAAAGAAAAAATGGTAAAAACTATACTCCTTTATAGCAAGGTTTAATTCTTTGTGTTTTTAATTTCTACTATGTCTTAGCCCCTCCTTGATCTTTCATTTATAACCAAGAACTACCTCTTTTGTCTAGAAATGGTATTGATTACTTTGCACCCCCCACACAGAAGCCTTCCCCTTTGTCCAAACCCTTAGAAAACCCTTAAAAGAATGGGACCAAAAAGAATCTGAAAATTGAAAAGGAGCAAATTGGCTTGGATGATTTAGAGGAAGATAATAAGGGGGTCGAAGAAGGTCTGGGAGACTTTCCAAAAGTAGGCTAATGATGAAACAAAAAGCCTATAAGGATTTGGAGATTAATGAGAAAATGGAGTCAAAAACTACTGAAAAAAAAGGAGAAATAATTAAAGAAGAGAATCAAGAAGGAGGAAATTTTAGAGGGGATGAGGACTAGAGAGACTATTTTGGTATAAAACAAAATTAAAAATAACAAAAAATAAGAAAAATGTATGCTCAGAAACTACCCATGTATCAGCTAGCTTCACTATGAGCATGGTAGATTTTATGACCAATGTGGTCCCTTCATTGGGACAACAGAATAATGATTTTCCAATAACAATGACTTCCCATGTGTATGGATAAAAATAATAAGAAGATGATTTCTACTAACCCAATATTATCCTAGGTATAGGGTATAGAGGTTGGGAAAGGAAACTCTGTTGGTTTCCAGGAGTTGTTCAATAATGTCAATGAGATCAAGTAAGAGAAGGTCACCCTAAAGGAGCAATTTGAAGCCTTGGATGAGAATTTCACTACTCTATCCAATTTTTCCCCTAATTGCACTGGTGTTGTTTCTATCACACTCTAAATTTTACAATAGGAAAATGATGAGGATATCCTTAGTGTGGAGGCCTCTACTAAGATTTATGGCTTCCTAGTAAATGACTAGGCTAAAGTCTTGTTGGCCAAGAAAGGGAAGGAGAAGGCCAATGTCACCTAGGCCTAATGTTTTTTTTTTTTTTTTTTTTTTTTTTTAATTTGGTGATGTCTTTCTTTTTTTGGTTATGTCCAGTTTATACTTTTATTATCAGGTTGTTAGACCTTGAAGAGTGTTTATTTTTATAGTCTAAACTTTGCAATAGATATGTTGGTAGATGCATTGCTAGACTAGTTTTCACATTTTAGAATTATAATTTTATGAGCTTCAGTATCTACACTCTATTAGTTATGTTCAAGTGACATTTTCTACTGGTAGTTTTGATGTTTTTACTAGTGGTTATGTGAATATGTGAATATATATGCTCATATCTAGGTTGGGTTACTATTCCTTTTAATGTTATGGGTAGGGTGAGATGTTGGTAGTGTTTAGTTGTAAATGTGTTGTGAATGGTTTAACCATGGTGATATTTTGAGGGTCATCCCTCTTCTTGTGGCTACTATTAATACTAAAAACATAACCTCAACTTTTGAATTCTTCCCAACATACTTCTATTATCCTTTCACAAACCATCTCCTTACAAATTAAACCTTAAAAAATTAAGCTAACCGATGATGAGTTTAATGATTCATTAATTATATCTATGTGATACCTAGGCCAAACCTATTGTGACTTCAAAATATCACTTACATAAAATTGTGTCAAATACATCTTTAGGTTTAGTGACTCCTATCATAAGACCTTCATTATGAATTGGGGTTTATGGCTACAAGGAAACTATAGAAACTTAAATCTAAATACCTATGTAAATAGGACACGAAAATGAAGACCTGTTGGAATTAATAAAATCAAGGAAGAGTATAAGATTGATTTTTTTTCGCAAAAAAAAAGACAGTACAATAAAGCATCTTCATAATTTAAAGTTTTGGCTAGACATTTCAATTATTTTTCATCACTTCTTATATCTATATTTTCCTTTTATGTCAAGTCAATTCTTTTATGCAATTAGGGATGACTTTAAGCAAGTCCCATAAAAATATGTAATATCATGGAATATATATATTAGTTTTTAGAAAAGAGTATTAATTACTACTTTTGAATCCATTCATTTTATTAAAAAAATAAAAATTTAATTGATGAATTTTTTTTAAACTCATATTTTTCCCAAAAAATTATTGACAAGACTCAATCAATGATAAGCAATGTCACCATGTTGAATCCTTTCATTTTGAAAATAAGGAATTCTTGTAGATATGCATTGATCATTGATGGGTTTAAGGGGTAAACTATTAATTTTAAATATTAGGTTTACAAAAAATGTCATTGAATTTTGTGAGATAAATTCACCCATATTTGTGATTTTAAAGCATTCTTAAATTCCATCAAGAAATTGATTTCTATTGATATCAATAATATAAACTAAATTTCTAATCTTATAAGCATTAGAAATAAAACAGAAATAATGTTACCTCATGGAATAATGTAAGGATATATAGATTGTATTTTAATTCCATGATGGCATCTAGATACTTGTGATGTGGGCCTAAAGTCACCAATAATTGTGATCTTCTATTAGAAAATTAAGCTAGTTTTCTACAATAACATATAAAATCATTGTGAATCTAATTTATTCATGTGTTGAATATTGTGGCCAATGATGGGCCTCTAAAAGATCATCGTTTTAAGATCTTTTTATCTTGTTTTTAAGTAGTTATCTTGCATAAAAAATCATGACTTTATGGTTTTAAGAAAATGAACTTATGTTTTCATGTATATGCTCTATATATGATGAGACAATAAGTAGAAGTATGAACAGTTCAAATATGCTATATAATCACTTGAATCTAAGGACAAAAATGGTATAATTAAGTGACGTTGCATGATGATAAATGTTTCCTCATTTATGCTATGTCTTGGGTATTTTTCCTCCTATAGCCATAGGATTTGCAAGAGTGGTAATTTGAAGTTACACCTTTTATAACATTGGTGATAAAATAAATATTTGTATGTGGAAGTGGTGTGCACATTGAATGTTTTTCAACTACTTTTGATAGATATTTAAGAGTCAACACCTCAGTGTTAAAGTCATAGCCAACCAGATTGTTGAATCATCATGAGTGGAGTAAATCATTATATGCTTTCTATTGGAACAATGCACAAATGTAGCTTCCACAACCTGCTCTATTCTAAGAGGATTTATTCATGGCTAATGGAAATTTTGTTTCAAACTTTAGGAGTCTATAATTCATCCTTATTAATGGAGTGATTGTAGAGTTAGGGAGTAGTTCTAGTTACCTTTTAAATAACATTTTTTGTAGCTTTAAGGGTAGTTTTTGGAAGGAAAAAGATAAGTTGATTATCATAGCAGTCGAGTGTGGTTCAATTTTTAGTCAAGTGTAATTCCTTCACCATGAATGAATAGAATGAGTAGTTCAAGTTTATTTATCTTATCTTGATTGTCTTTTATGTTCACTCATCCAAGGGGGGCACTTGGTGAGTGAACTGTTCCATTAGAATAGATTTCATTTCCTTGTTTGTTTCCTTGCAAGATAGAATTATGTTGCTCATGCAACCATTGATAACAAAATTAATGAATTGTTCCTACATCATAGGTGAATAGATAGGTTTACTATTGCAACATTACTTTCAAATTTTAAGTTTTGTTTTTGTTTTAGTTGGTAGTATAGAATTCCTTCAACATTTCCTTCACATTAATTGTAATGACTTGAAGGAGAATTAGAGCATAGACTTTGCAGTCATTCTCTCAAGTTTATACTCCCACATTGACAAACTAAATGTAGTTAGTATACTTTAAGTAAAACACATGATGTTGTCTGACCATGGAATCATTGTGAAAGGATGTCGAATCCTTTTTTATTAAAGTAATAAGTTGATCAAATATTTTTTGTGTTCTTGCTGGGGAGGTGTCAATCTAGTTCAACCCTAAAGTTATAATGTTAGTTTAAATTATGCATGCATAGAAGAAGAAACCTCCTTGGGATATTTCTTCCCTATAATATTCACGAAGACATGAGCCTAAAGAACCTCACAGTGAGAATGAACAAGAAGAAGCTTTTGCAAATCCATTCACTGCTGCTCAAAAATGAATACCCTCATCCTCTGACGAATCCTCGCATTTGAATGATCTCTTTACTAAACCTAAATAACAAGATAATCCACTTTCCCTTATTATCTATCAAACAACACAACTAGCTCCTCCTCCAAGAATGGCTTAGCCTTGCCTACATTTCCCTTTCCTATCCCTCCTCAGCAAGGTAATCAAAACTTGAAGAACATACCTTCTATTGCACTTCCAAAGTTCTATGGCCTAATTACTGAAGACCCTAAACCTTCCTCTTTGAGTTTGATATCCTCCATAGAAGTTATGACTATACAAATGATGCTCACAAGCTAAAGTTATTTCCATCCACCTTAAAGGAAGTTCCTCCGAAATGGTTCATGGGGTTGGGTGCCAATGTTATAGAAGATTGGTCTGCAATTACAAACTTTTTTCTAACAAAGTACAAAGAATACTATAGGGGTTGAGATTTGAAAGGGGGTGGTATTTTCAAAATGTCCCAAAAGGATGATGAAACCTTGGAAGACTATGTTTCATGATTCATGTTCAACCTATAGTGTAATACACAACATCAACTGAATGAAGAATCAAAGAAACACCTTTTCCTGAGAGGTGTAGATGATGGGAGTATTGAAGCTCTATATTTAATGGAAAGAGGAGATATCACTCAGAAAATATAGACTAATATAAAAATTATATGTCTAAATTATTCTAGAGTCACTGTGAAGAAAGGTAGGGGAATTCGAGATCTACCACATAAATCTAATGGCAGTTTAGGAGTATCAAATATTTCCCTATCTAATTTACTATCAGATTTCAAACAAGACATCATTAATGATGTACCCACTCAGCTAGATACCATGCAGGCTAGAAGGAAAAAATATGAAGCTAATGCTATATTAGCTAAATTTTGTCTGCACTATAGGGAAAATAAAAGATACTATAGATGCAAGTATATTGCAAGCCTAGAGACATAGCTAATGCCTACTGATTTTAAAGCCATTGATGAAAATAGAGAGGTGCTCTATGTTTATCAACAAATACCATGGGCTCAAAGACGAGGTATGCCACAAGATCCTCTTCAAAGTTGTAATAGTAACAATCAATGATAAAATAATTGTTTTAGTGGAAGTAATAATTGGCAACAACCTTAGCAAGTTTGGTAGAAACCTCAATAGGGCTGGTAGCAACCTCAGCAAAATTGGTAGCAACCTCAATAGGGTTGGCAGCAAAACCAAAATTGGAATACCCAACCTATTCAACAAGCTCTAATGCCACCATCTCAGCAGTAGGGTCTAATGCCTCCTCCTATAGTCACTAATTCTCCTCCCAAGCAAACTCAACTACCAGTTCAGCCTAATCCTAATCCCAACAATACCAAATAGCTAGCACAATAGAAAAGCTATGCTATTTCCTTAAATGATATCCACTTAAGGTCAAACACTACTCTTCTTCCACTCCAAAAGCCTATAATAACTAAAATTGAGGATTTCCCAACTAAATAGGAAGATGTGTCAAATCCATAGACCTCTCTTGTAGCCAAAGAACCCCCATTTCCCAATAGGTTGATGGAACAAGTTCGGTCTAAAGAATATCATGCAAAAATTAATTTTCTCAATCAGCTCAAGAAAATGACAGTGCAAATACCATTACTTGATGCTATCAAGGAAGAATGTATCAAACATCTAGGAAGAAAGAAGAAGGATCCAAAACTATTCATGTCTTAAGACAATTATATGATTTCATGTTGTAAAAATTAATTATACCTAGATAATCTGACCTTGGGAGTCTTGTGGTTACTAATGAGGCTAAATATTGCCTCTATTTCATGATAGTTTTTAAGTACTTTGTTAATACTCTGTTTCATTTTCATCAAGACATTTATGGACCTATGTTTACCTAAACCAATGATTAATCTATGGGTAGATAGTATGTCATCTTTTGCCAATATCATATAGATGATGCAGTATTTTATATAATTATCAAAATGTTTGTTCTTATATTTGAATTTAATTTTAAAATTCTTATTTGCAATTATCTATGTATTATAACTAACATGTTAGCAATGAATCTGAAAGATGATTGGAAGAATTCAAAGATGAGTGCCAACAATATTCAAGGAGAAAATAATGCTAAGGTGTAGCCACAATGGAGGAAAGTTGCAACAGTTCCAAAGGACACAGTAGTGAGTATGGAGGAGCTATCAAGACTTATTGCATTCTTTGTATATATTTTTATTGTGAGTAGATGTTTAGACTTTATTATTCCTGCCCTAAGCCGTTATCTCTTCTTCCTGCCTTGAGTTGTTATTTTCCTTCTTTCTCTCCTGCAGATTTATAACTAGGTTATTGAATTTTCTGTTATGGGAATAAGTGTCAATCTCCTATATATAGGAATCAGACCAAGTGTGTTATTTTAGTTAGAAGAAAATATTTTATGAGAACAGACTATTAACTTTTATAGTGAGTTGTGTTTTTATAGTTCTATGTGTTATGTAATGAATTACTAAAATGTAATGAAATAGTTTTTGGCTTCTATCCTATGTTAGTAGTTTAGTTGAAGCTAACCAAGGGGCCCCACTTGGAAGGTGGATTAGATTAGGATAGTATAGATTTATTTCCAAGAATTCTTAGTATTGTAAGTAGAAGTTGTAAGTTCCTTCCTATAGCATCACACTTCATGAATGTTCCTGCAGCATATGTGAGAATAGTTATAGTGGATGAACTGAGTTGGAATATTTGTTAGCCTTTCATTGTATTTCTAGTATTCATAGAGTTAAGTGTGTTAGTTTCCTACAACAATAGTGTAAGTTCTTTTCCTTGCATTTTACTTTCTTGTAGCATAAGCTTTGTGACTCATTAAGAGACCTAGTCTACATACTGTGCCGATCATTTCAAGTATACATCCCTAAGTTGACAAGATTAAATGCACTTCATAGTGAGAAAAATAGTCCTTAGTTTGAATATATTATTCCTAAGCATGGCCTAGAGCATGACTATGATACAACTATTGTGAGGCAGACCATTTTTGGTGCCATTGGCGGGGATGGTGTCAAGCTAGGAGCATTTTTGAGTCATAGTTCTTAGATAAAGTTTTTTTTAGAAATTTCTAGTTTTGAGGCTTCTTTCATCAGTGTGAAAAGTTTAATTACATGCATCAAAGAGGAAGATGATGAGATGACTATGGAAGATTTCTTCCATAGTAGTCTATTAATTTGAAAAAAGAAATTGAAGAAGAAGAAGTTGAGTTGCCTTTTAAAGATGTAAGCCCTATTTTTCCCACATCATCATCATCAAGAGCCAAACCAATACATACAAGTGGTCTTCAACCTTTTACTGAAGTTTTTTCTAGTTTTCTTGATAACACTATTCTGAATCCACCAGTTGTTAATCATCCAATACCCAATGTTCCTTTCCAGCAACAACCTCACAATCTAATACCTTTAGTAATGGCACAACCCACTTTTCCATTTCCTCTCCCAAGCTTTCTAAATACTGATAATCTCAAGAATATACCTATAGCTGCCTCTCCAAAGTTCTATGTCCCATCGAAGACCCTAATACTTTCTTGTTTGAGTTTGACATACTTTGCCACAGTTTTGACTGCAACACTGATGCCCATAAGCTTAAATTGTTTCCAGCAACATTGAAAGAATCAACTCTATGATGGTTCATGGGCTTAGGAGCCATTGCAATAGGAAGTTGGGATGAAATACAAATTCTATTTCTAGATAAGTACAAAGAGTATTGCAAAGCATCTAGTTCAAGAGGAGATGATGTCTTCAGGATATCTCAGAAGGAGGAAGAAACATTGGAAGACTATGTTTCACATTTCTTATATACACTATAGAAGAACTCACAGCATGTGTTGTCTGAGGATTCATAGAAGCTAGTCTTTCTAAGAGGTGTGAATGATAATTGTCTAGAAGCACTCAACCTGATGGCTGATGGTGATGTATATCAAGCTTCCTAGTGATGTCTAGAAGATCTGTTAGAACTATTCAAGGTCAACCATGAAGAAAGGCTGAGGATCTCGTTCCACAATCACTAAAGGAATCAGTAAAGGCATTTCAAAGCTCGTGATATCTAACCTATTGTCAGATTTCAAACAAGAGATCATCAACGATGTCGCTACACATCTTGATATAATGACTATAAAGAAAAAGTATGCAAAAGTTGAGCTACAACTAGCTGAATACTACCTTCATTGTAGGAAGCAAAAGAAGGATTTCCAATGTAAACTAGTTTCAAGCATCATGGAGAACTAGCATTTCCAACTAAGTACATCAAGATAGATGGAGATGATGAGCAAGTATTTTTTGTTGCTCAATGGTGAGCATGGTCCTAATTTCAAGGTATGCCTTAGGACCCTTTGTAAAATTCAAATTCATATGGTAAAGAATGGAAAAATCGTAATCCCAAAGATCCTCCACAATATCAATCTAATTGGAATAATGTTGGACAAAACAACTCGCAATAGTCCCAATGGCCTCAGAATTCCCAACCACCCTAGCCTAACCAAAAAAATAACCAATGGTAGAACCAACAGAACTACTAGCAAAACTAGCATAACCAATGGAAACCACCCCAAGGGAATTGGCAGTCTATGAACCAATGGAGGGGATCTCAACAGTGGCCTAACCAAAATACTAGTACTCCACAATTACCACCTCCAATTCAACAACCTAATCTAATGCCAGCACCTACAAATCCTAGACCTCAAAAGTAGACATAGTTACATGCACAACCTCAGCCAAACCCAAATAGCCAACAGCCACAATAGCCCATGTATAGTTTTGATGCTCAATAGTATCCTACTTATGCTTTGGGTGTTGTAGATATACATTTGAGATCTAGTACAACTTTACCAACACCTAAACTACTTCTTATAACTAAAATACCAGACCCTCCTATAGCATTAGAACCCTAAGTTGCTAAAACAGTTGACCCAACCAATGTTACCATGTCAACCCAAAATCAAACAATAGTGGAACCTCATTTTCTAGAAAATTTTATACAAAGAAAACCTATACAAGCAGAGGAACAATGTTTTGATATTGTTGATTAGTTGAAAAACATACATGCCCAAATAACTCTATTTCATGCCATTAAGGATGTTCCAATTTATGGAAAATTTATTAGAGATGCTTGCCTAAAGAAGCCTGGAAGGAAGAAAAAGGACCCCACCATAGTCCATGTTGTGGGACAATCGGCTGACATCATGTTAGGGAAATTGATCACACCAAAATATTTTAATCCAAGAAGTTCAATAGTGAATGTCAGTATAAATTGTTAGTTTGTTAAAAATTCTCTAATAGATCTTGGCACTGCTATAAATGTCACAACCAAGGACAATATGAAGAATTTGAAAATAGAAGGACTAAGGGCTATACCAACAATTATGCAAATTGCAGATAGTTCTAATGTCACCACTGATGGGATGATAGAAAACATAGTTCTAACCATAGGTTCTCTAGAGTATCCTACAGACTCCATAATTTTATCTCCCAAAGTTAATCTATCTAGTTACCATGTCATCCTAGGTTAGCCATGGTTAGCTACAACTAATGCAAATATAAGTTGTAGACCAGGAAATATGACCAGATCAAATGGCCAAGCAACAAAGAAATTTGATTTGTATCCTCCAACACAACCATTACTAGATTTGAGCACATCTATTTGGCCATATTTAGGGGACGAAGAAGAAGAGCTAAATTATATAGTACAACTCATGATGTTGCATAGACAATCTTTTCTAAAACTGCAAGAGGAAGATTCAGTACTTCAAAATATCCTCACTAACAGTTGTGTGGTAGAAAAAGATGTATTTGAAAGTTCTATGTTGGAATTAATCACATATGAAGAATGTGATAAGAATTGTACTTTGCTCAAAGAACCTGATATTCTTCATCCACTCTTACCATGTGAATTAGAAGCAAGTCCAATCTCTAAAGCTACTATGATAGATTCCACCACTACTGTTGAACTCACTAAAGGTCATAATCTCCATGTTAATCCCAAATTAACACCCACACAAATGGAATAGTTAAAAGAGTTGCTTCAAAGGCATGAAAATGCCTTTGCATGGGACTATAGTGATATGAAAGGGTTCAATCCTACACTGTGCACCCATAGGATATACATCAATGAAGGTTTTCTACCACTCCGTCAACCCCAGATAAGGATAAATCAAAGCTTTAGAGAGATAGGTAAAACTGAATTGCAAAAATTGCTTGATGTTGGTTCTATTTATTCTATATCTGATAGTAGATGGTTGTCACCCCTGGTCAGAGTGCCTAAATAGGGAGAAAAATGGAGAATTTTTGTAGATTACAGAGAATTGAATAAGGCCACCAAAAAGGATCACTTTCCTTTACCATTTATAGACCAAGTTCTAGACACTCTAGCTGGAAAAAAATATTTTTCTTTTCTAGATGGGTATAGTGGTTATAACCAAATCAGTATTGCTCCTGAAGATCAAGACAAAATCATATTTACATGCCCATGGGATAATTTTGCATACTTTGTTTTACCATTTGGTCTATGTAATGCTCCTACAACATTCCAACGAGTAGTTATTAGCATCTTTGTTGATATATCACATGATTGTATGGAAATATACATGGATGACTTCACAACATTTGGAGTCACTTTTGAGGAAGCAATGCTGAATCTTGAAAAGGTTTTGGTAAGGTGTCAATAACATAATTTGGCACTTAATAGTGAAAAGTGTTTCATGCTCATGCAGGATGGTGTGGCACTTGGTCATTTCATACTAGCTTCAAGAATACAAGTGGATCTAGCTAAGATAGAGGTAATTCAAACATTGCCCATACCTACAAAATAAAAAGATGTAAGATCTTTTCTAGGTCATGTTGTATATTACAAATGTTTTATAAGAGATTTTAGCAAAATAGCTAGTCCCTTGTATAAGTCACTCACAAAAGAAGCTGAATTTAGTTGGACATCGAAATGTGATGACGCTTTCCTCCAGCTTAAGAAACTTTTGAGTATAGCACTAGTTTTACAAGGCCCTGATTGGAATTTACCTTTCATATATACATAGATGCCTCTGATTATGCCATAGGTATAGTTCTAGCACATCAATCCCAAAATCTTGAAAATGCAATCTATTATATTAACAAGAGCCTTCATGGACTAGGATTAAACTACACAGTGATAGAAAAAGAATTTCTAGTAGTAGTTTATGCCCTAAAAAAATTTCAGCATTACATAACTAGCTATTCCATATTTGTTCATATTGATCATGCAACAATTAAATATCTCATGAATAAACCTACTATAATCAGTAGATTAGCAAGATGGTTATTGTTGTTGCAAGAATTTGATATAACTATTGTTGATAAGCCTAGAAAAGCCAATGTTGTAGCTGATTACTTATGAAGAATCCATCATGATGATACTAAGACTACTTTTGTAGATGATGCATTTCTAGATGAGCATTTATTTCATATTTCTATTCAAACTCCATGGTATGCAGACATTGTTAATTACATTACAACCAATAAAATTCTAGAACATTTTCCTTACAAGGAAAAGAAGTTGCTTGTAGAGAAAAGTTTATGTTTCCCTTGGATAGATAATCTCTTGTTTTAAACTGACCCTGATCAAGTTATGAGAAGATGGGTGAGAGAGGATGAGACATATGATATTCTACATGTATTTCATAATGAACCATGTGGAGGACACTTCGCAGCAAAAAGAACAGCCTTGAAAATCTTGACAACTAGTTATTATTGGCCTACACTTCACAAAGATGCAACCAACTATACATGGAAGTGTGACAAGTGTTAAAGGATGGGCCAACCAACAAGAATAGATATATTGTGATAGAAATATAGAGTAATTAAATAATAGATCTAAATAAAATTAAATTACAGATCTAAAAGATCATACCTGAACTTGCCAATCAAGCCTTTGGGTGTCCATTTGCAAAAAAATTTGCCTCAAAATTGACTTTGGCCTAGGGTAAGCAAATTTATAGACAATTTTCACTGAATCAACATTCTAGAAGCAATGGCAAGGTCCATTTGTCTCTAGATGCTCCCAATGACTACGATACTCTAGATATGGGTTGAGGTGTTGAAGGAACAATGGTCTTGAACAACTATATGAAGAGAAATTCTCCAAGCTTTGATACCATGTAAGAATTTTTCTTGGAGAAAAATTCACCCAAGATCAAAGAACTCAAGCACAAGCACAACTATAGACCAAAAAGAGTATGATTAGAATACCCATATGTATTTGATTCAATGTGAAAGAACACTAGGAGTGCCTATATATAAAGGCCTCTAGAATGCTTCTAGAATGCATAAGAATCAACAACATGATAAGTCATACAACTAGGCACATGTCCACCACATGTGGGTTATCCTCCATTAAGCACAAGAGTAAGTGTGATGATGAGAGGATAAGCCTGCAAAGGTGTAGCATGCAAAATAATGTTGTAGACACCATGTGCTAAATTATGACTGTGAATAATTGTGTTGTCTACATGACAACTCAGTTAATGATGCAAACTCTAGTGTTGTAGACACCATGTGCTAAATTAGAGTTGCTCACTTCTGTTGTTTCAATGTGACAACTCATAAAAGTACGCAAAATCCTAAGTGTCTCAACAAATAAATAATAAAATAATGCAATATAATAAAATAATGCATTAACCTAAGTAAAATTATATAAAGTGTAAATAGTAAATATTTATTTACACCAACAGCTTGCAAGCACAAGCTTAGATCTTCCTTGCAGGTTTCTACTAGAGTGTGGATCTAGACTAGGTAGAGTTTGAGTTGGATCTTGAGGATCTTATAGAACTATTTTTGTACTTTATATTGTATTTGACCTTAACCTAGAAGGCCTTACAGTCGGGCACATTGCATGTAAAAGATTATTTTTTATGAATTAAGTATTGTGAATAGGTATCACATCTTGCATTGTTGTTGTGTTTTCTCTATTTGGTTATTTGAAGAGATTCATATTACCTCTAGTAGGGGTGGCCTTAGATTTTCATTGTATCATATGGTATTAGAGAATAATTTTTCATATGTGTATAGAGTGCTAAAGTTGAGGTAGTCTGCACTGGGACTTGGGTGAAGGATGGAAGAGAAGGTTGATCTTGTGGAGTTAATTGATCTTCTGGACTTGTGGATTTATTACTTTGGGCTTGCAAGAATTTTAGAAGACTACTCCAAGAGTATTGGACCCTAGGGTGATTGATGAACTTATTGATATTGTGGAAGAAAGGATCTCAGAGAAGATTAAACTAGAATTCTAATCTGAGATGGCACTAATGAAGAGTGAAATGATAGTTGAGATCATAAGTGTTGTAACTGGTGTACCTTAACATGTGGGTACTAAAGATGGTTATGAGGAAGTTGTTGAAGACTTTGGATTTGTTGGATCAAGTGGAAAGAATAGAATTGATCATTTGGAGAGACCTATGGGAAATAGGGATGGTCAATTTTCTAGGTTTGGATCTCATAAGATGGAGGTTTATAATTTCTCAAGTACTTTGAATCTCGAAGACCTAATTGATTGGATTGGTGAATTGGAAGACTACTTTGAGCTTTAGGATATTGAGGATCCACTTAGAGTAAGGTTGGCACAAACTAAGTTGAAAGGACATGTTTCTCTTTGCTTGAAATAACTACAAATAGATAGAGAGGCGGAAGGTGAAATGTAGATCACTAGATGGTAACTAATTTGAAGGCTAAGTTTCCCTCTTTTCTTTATTAATGACTTTAATTTTAACCCTTTAACTAGGATCTCTTCTTATTTCACAAATAATCTTACTATGAACCATGTTCTTTTAGTTCTTATTATTTTTATATTTTATTATTTTATCTAGAATAGGGGGATCCATATAGGAATCTATAAACATCTCATTATTTCTTTCCTTCCATATATTCTAAATGACATGGTGGGAAACTAGAAAGTGTGGGTTTCTCTCAATATTGTCTTAAGTCACATTCCACATTGACCAAAGATCCTTTAAAAAATTTGGTACTATAAAAGAAAATTTCTATTTCTAGAAGTTGGACATCCATATTTCCCAATAATATGAACAAGAAAGGAAGATGTAGTCCACCAACTCTACTTGAGCTTTACATAAAAATAATGGTTAGTTAAAATCATACCTCTTTTTTTAAAATTATCTAGTGTTGGGATCTTATTTTGAAGGGTCACCTAAATAAACATATTAATTTTTGGATGATGAATATATTCCACACCAAGGCTTGAATTGGATGGGGAATTGCTAATAAGAAGTGCCTCAACGATTGAAGATATTGAGTAATCACCAAATGGATTTCCATCCTAGATGAGAGAATCTTTAGATGATCTCCTTATTACTATATAGTTGAGTAAAAATTATATTAAATCTATCAAATGGTTAATCAAAACAAGATCAATCCAATATCCATTGATCCAATAATCTCAAATATTAAACCCAAGCACTTGATGTCATTTATCATTTAAAGGTTCTAGCCAAAGAGAGATGGCTCTTCATCATAAAATAGTCATTGATTCTAATCAATACTCCTACCATTCCCTATTTTCCATCCATCTAAGTTGAGATACATCACATCTTTTACCTATTTCTATCCATTCTAGAAGGAAAATCTATTCAACTTAACATAACAAGAGAGAAAGTGAGAAAGCCTAGGCTAATCCTTTAGGTATTTGTTTTTGACAATTCTTTTCCATTCTTAGTTGGCTCGAAAAATATGGTGAAATTTCTTTTGTCATAAAGGAAACATTCATAGTTTTTCAAAGATCATAACCCTAAGCCCCCACATTTCTTTGGTTTACAAACCTCATTCCCAGTCTCCAATGTTAATCTCTTTTTATCTTTCACACTAGACTACAAGAAATTTCTATGAATCATTTCAATGGCCTCCAAGAACTTACAAAGTGTCTTAAAAAACTCAAGGCATAGATAGGAGGATTTTGTAACATACTCTTAATCAGTTGGTATCTTCTTACCTAGCTCAAGAGAGCCCATTTCCAACTATGAATTTCTCTCTAAAATCTCTCAACAAGGAATGACACAAAGGACTCTAGAGGCTTCAAACAAATAGAAAGACCCAAATACACCACCAAGAGGCTACCAATTTGGCAATAAAAAAAACCACTTTTAATTATCTCGGAACATGAGTATTGATAATGAATAGTGAACTTTTTCTCCTAATTAATAAAATGACTTAATGCTTTAGTATAGATATCAAGGGAAAAAGCACAAACTCATGTCATGCTTTTGTAAAGGAAAATGCTAACAAAAGTATAATTGTTCACTTTCAATGACATAAAACTGGTATTATTATTTAGAATTTGAAAATGAAGTAAACTAATGCAATGTGTAGAAATGGATGAAGTTTAGGATTATAATTTTTAATAATTATTTGAAATAAGAATTCATATATTTTCCCAAATTTTATAGATACTTTTTTAGTTGCTGAAAGATGTTGAAATTTTGGGATTTAGCTCCCACCAGAAAACTATATGGAAATAAACTTATTTTTATTTTCAAACTCATACTAGATGTTATATAGATAACATATATACCTAGATCAAACAAAAATAAAAATTGGCTCTAGAAAAGATATTTTCTCTTTTATAATGATTCAAATTTGAATAGACCTGAAATCAATAGTTTTCATCTCCCACCACATTTTTCAAAACAAATCTATTCTAAGTAGAAGAAAAATTATACATTATGAAAGAGGACTCTCTCCTCTAGAACGTCATACAATTTTTACACTTTTTGTAATATATGATTTAATATTTTTCTCTCTCAAAATTGACATCTTTTCGAGTGTTAACATATGTGGTTATAAATTTTTTTAATTACAATATACTATATCTAATTAAAACACTATAAACCCTATATGAGAATATTCTTGACTTTGAGCTCTATAAAATGGTGTTTATATGTTAGTGAAATAACATCATAAGAAAATAGTAAGAGTTATTGAAATGTTAGTTTTCTTAAATAATTTTATTTCTTTTGTAATTGGATAGAAACTAGCATAAAGCATGCATTTAATAGACATTTCCAATTTGAAAAGTGTGAGAACATATATAACTTAGCTATAATGAATTCATCTAGATCATGCATTTGAATAAAACTAACTTTTAGATTAAAAAAATACTCAAAATCAGTTGTTCTAATAAGTCAACTTTAAAGGTGACACAACTTTGTACTTTTAGCCTCGAATGAATATTTGCACACCTTAGCTTTCTAGAACGAATCTTATCTTATCATAATTGCATCATCAAAAAAATTCTCATCCAAACCTCTAGTAGACTTGAATAACTTGGAAGAGGATGTTGATCTCAAACTGGTTTTGACAAGTGAGTGTCAACACACTTGAGCCATTTACTCAGTTCATGCCAACCTAGTAATAGATGCTGAGGTGCAATGAGTGCCGAGTCACTCACGTGCTGAGCAAATAGACCATGTCAAGTGATTCAAGTACCAAGTAAATAGTGTATGTTGAGTAATGTAAGTGTTGTGTCACAGTATATAGAATAATGCATGTTGAGCATTAGTGACTTCATATGTTGAGTGACACAATTTTGACATTTTTTTGAAATGGCACAAACAACTATGTAAATTATTTCTAACCCAACTTAAGGATAGATTATGATCTTTTGGAGATATGGATGAATCTATACTTGGATTTCCTATAAAATTTCATGCAGCCAATCAAAAAATGGGAAGGTTTAAGTAGCAAAATAGATGAATCGAGCCGTAGATTCATACCTAACCCTAACCCACCAGAGTCTTCTTAAGGAGGATGAAGCCTTAAACTCTTAACAATGAGTGTATGATGGGTGAATGATCGAATTGGAAGAGTGAATAAGATAGTTTGCAAAGCATTCAAGGTGACTTAGAAGTAAGAGTGAATTGCAGAATTAGTTAGAGAAGAATAGAGGATACGGAAGGATACAACATTGATACATCAGATTGTGAAGGATCAATTAGAGATTGTGTAGAGGTGATCTATTATTAGGCAAGCAAGTGGCAACCATAGGATCTATGCTGAGACATTTTAACAGGTGATTTAAGTTAAACCTCTTAATAGAGTAGTCCTAATAGGCTGTATGAAATCCTTTAACAAGGTGCTTAATTATGATTTGAAGTCCTCTAACCAGGAACACTTATATCATGGTGTTGAAATCCTCTAACAAGGTGGGACTTAATAGTCTTTGTAAGCCCTTAATAGGGCAGGTCTTTCATAGGGTAGACCATGATTCATGGTCAAACCATTGTAATGTTCATTGGATACACTTTATTGCTGCAATAGTGAAAATTTGTGGGTGTCATCCCCACAACAGTTTTACCTCCTCACTTGCAGGGTTTCTGGATAATCATATTTGGTGCTATGTGTATGATTGATTATATGTTCACATGATTTAGATGCATATGCTTTACATTTTATTTTAGTATATTAATTTGCATGTGATGAATGAATGGTGAAAGTTTTATGGGTCCAAGTTTAAACTCTCGATTCACCCCCCACCCCTTCCCCCCCCCCCCCCCCCAAGAAGTTTACTCTCTTCCCACTTGTAATTCCAACAATTTCTATTAGAGCCTTGTTCTATGAAAGAGAAGCTTTGCAACTTTAAGGAAAGATCTTAAAATGGAAGTCTAAAAGCTGGAAAAAACTATTGAGAACAAAGAGATTGAAATACATCTCATAATATATCAACTGAATGAGGCAAGAGAGGAACTAAAGAAATCCTTGAAGAGAAGGAAAGTGATTGTTGTTTTAGAGAATGACACACTATACAAAGAGATAGACAGCACCAAGCTATTTGCAGATGGTAACTCCAATGAATTTGATGCAGTAGTTGTAGATCTAATGGAAAAGAATAGCATCCAAGTTGAGGAAATTATAAATCTCAAGCTAGAGCAAGAATCACAAGCTATACTACTATGTGAGGCAACTGAACAGAAGAAGAAAGCCATGGAAGAAAAATTCATGGTTGACACAGATTGGGAGAGAAGTCAATAGTGTTAACCAAGATCTCCAACATGTAATTGGATACTCTAAGTCAAATGATGAATGACAACTATGAACTGAATGTCAAGGACATTAAGATTACTACATTGAAGTTGAAGAATGAAAAATTGTAGAGTGACCTAAAAAGAGAAAAGGAATTTTTTGAAAGTCTCAACAAGCCAAATGAAGTCATCAAATACTTTGAACGAGATCCCCTAGATCTAACAAAGATACATCAAGACTAGGCTACAAAAGCATTGAAGAAGGAGAATCATCCAAAGTTGTTGAAGAAGGGAACATCAAAGGTAAGAACTCCAAACCTACTTGTCATAATTGTGGTAAGAAAGTAAATACTACTAATGTGTGTAGGAGAAAGAATACTAATAAGAATCTCAAGCCTAAGAACATTACTCATTGTCATAAGTGTAACAAACAAGGTCATCAGGAACATGAATGCAAAATCAGGACCATGCAAAAACAACGATTTGAAGGATATTGCTACAACTATTAAAAATATGGACATAGAGATTTTGAATACAAATCCCAAATCCATGTGGTCATCCGACAAGCCAACAAAGGTAAGAAACAATGTAAACTTTTATAATTGGAGTTATAGTACAAGATATAGTTGTCACTATTGTCAAGAATATAGAAATATTTGTGAGAATTGCACTAGTACACACTTCAGTGGTAACTACAAAAGGTGGTTGAATCAAACTACATGGTTTAGCTATTTGAAGACTGGTTACATCAATAAGCATTGTCCAACTAGATCAAAGGCACCAAGTTTTGAATTTGATAAAGGCAAAGGCAAGGAAGATGTTGAACACATCAAAGATGAGATGATTAAGACATGGAAAAAGAAAGATGCTTGTAGCACATCAAATGGAGAAGGGATCATTTCACCCAATGGGTCAAGTGATCATAACTCATCAAACTAGGCAATCAAGACGTATGTGGAACTAATATTCAAGTGTAATATCATACATTAGTTCCAAAGTAGATAGTATTGAAAAGACTACATTAGCATGAATAAAGATGCAAGATGTTGAAAATTCAAGATTAATTTTCAAGTTTTTTATGTTGTTGTTGAGTATGAAATGTTTTCCATGTATGTCAAGTGAAATACTAGTTGATGCCAAGCTACCAGAATATCTAGTTCATGTCAAACTTGTAGTAGCTGTCAAGTGATGGAAATATCAATTGATGTAACAGATTGTGTGAGAATGGTGTTTTGAAGGAGGAATACAAAATTATTGAGAAGAAGGGCTTGACACGAGCCCTAGAATTTCCAAATGTGTTTAAAACTAAGTGGATAAGAATTATGCTAAGTAGAATTCACAACAGTTCCTTATGGCTAGAAGGAGGACCTATTAAGATCACCAAAGGAATAATTCACAGGGTAACTAGCTACCCAACCCTAGATCAGCCAAAGACACTCAAAAGTGACTCCAAGGAAGTGATTGAGAAGAACACTGGAGCAGTTTAGAATAAAAGAGGTATGACTATAGGTACCATTACTGAGCCATTGCTAAACTTTGTTGTAAGGGTAATCTCTCATAAATTCTATCAATCTACTAGATTGAATAGCATACCGTACATAGCTATGGATGTTGGCTACAAAATTGTGAAAAAAGATCATAAATATGATTTAGTAGAGCTATAACTACAACAACTAATGGAAAATCTTGGAGCTATCAAGAAAATAAAGAGTGCACAATGTAAATTTGGTTCAGTTCTAGTCTACATATTCTTTTATGTACAAAATACATTTCCCTCTTTTGGTACTATAAGATGGAAGACCAATAGGTCAATTATAGTACAAATCAATAAATTCATTGAGCAAATGGGAGAAGATTTTGAAACATTGATGACAAGTTATTTTGGAGATTTTAAGAAATCAATGAAGGAAAGAATGAAGATACTAGTTTCTTTGGTTGAACAACATTATAATGACATATGTTTTCTTGTTGATGCTGATTACACTTTTGTGCAAGCAGCCACACCAAGGGTAAGATGGTTTAGGCCACTTGGGTATGAAATTAATGTTGATGAAGCTTCAATAGACATCACAACACTACTAGCAGAAGAGATAGATAAAAGTGCAAAGATATTTGGCAACTATGAGATGGTAAAGTCAAAGACTACCATGGAGTTGAAAACTTCCTCCACACTCAAGAAGAAGGATAAGCTAGTGAAGAAACTAAAGGCCAAATTTGAAGAAGGTGCAGAAGAAGAAGAGGAAGAAGAAGAAGTGGATTAAGAGGAAGAACAAGAACAAGCACAAGAATATCTTGCATTAACTCAAGGCATGGGAGAAGACAAGGAAGAGGAGGAAACTAAAGCTACTAAGGGAGAAGAAGCTAAGGAAGAACTTACTCATGTCGAGCCAAAGAAGAGAAAGGCTAAAGCACATCTAGTGACAAAGGAAAAGAAAATTGTGAAACCAAACCCAACCAAGCCCACAACACCTACCACTAGAGAAAGTACACATGCTACAACCCAAAAGGCCAAGGAAAAGATCAAGTAGATAGAGAAAGGTGGCCAAGAGAAAAAAAGGTAGAGAAGAATTTATGTGGCACAGCTGGATTTAGATGAAGAAAGGATAGAATCAGATGAGAATAACCAATTTAAAGTGGTAAGCCATAATCCCCTATCTTATCTTGAAAATTTATGTGAAAATCTCAAAAGAAATGTAGATTTATCTGGTTTAAAGCATATTCATTTTGATAAATTGGGAAAAGAAGAAAAGAATCAAGTGGAAGAGGAATTATATGGCATGATGTCTAAGTTTGAGAACACTCTGCTAGAATTTTCCAACACAATACCAAAAGGTTTATATGATATTGTTGATCAAAAGTGGCATTATTGTTTAAATTTGCAAAAATAGATTAGAGAAACAACATTAGCAAGTGGTGCTAGAACTAACAAAGGGACAGATTGTTAAGGTTGTCAAGAGATATGCTATTAGGTTTACGCCTAAATATAGAGCTTTCAACATTTTTCAGAATAATATTAAAGATGTGGTCAGGAAATCAACCCAAATATAAAAACCTATCAATGTGTTGACCACTATGAAAGAAGGAGAAGTTGACCCTTCATTGGGTAAACTTGATGATAAACAAGATGAGGAAAATCATGATGACAAGGAAAATGATGATAAGAATAATGATTAGTTGGGGAAGAAACTAAAAAGCAAATTGATGACAAGGCAATAGCTAAGCAGTAGCAAGATGAATAGAGTGTGTAGGACACACAAACATTGAGTGCTAGTCCACTTACTACAGAAGACCATAAATGATATTTCTAATGCTTCAGCTTAGAACATCAATCCACTTACTACAGAAGACCTGAAAAAGATTCTAGACCAATCTACACTCTAAGAAAAAATCTAAGAAAATCTAGTTTTGGTCAGTGTAGGAGAATTGCAAAAGGCAATAACTGAGGTCACAAGGGATAAGGTGAATACACAAAAACTACCTTATATCATTCCTTTAGTTACTAGTATACAACCTTCAATTCAAACAATAGTAGATACATATGCAAATATTAACACAAGTGTTCAAGTTGATACTATTGAGAAGAAGCAAGGAGAAGAAAAAGAAACAACTGCAGGTCAATAGTAGCAAAAAGGACAAATAGATTAATCTATACCTGTAACAAGGTGCTATTAAAGTCATAGTGATAGATCAGGGCAAGCTTGAAGAACATGAATTAACACCTAAGATGAAGGAACAAGAAGCCATCCAAGCATTGGTAACTCTACCAACATCTGGTAGTCCTTCTACACAAGTTCTTCAGAAGCCGAGCACGAAAGCCATACCATTACAAATTTTAGTGCCAAGCCCTAGCTCATAGAAGGTTGATAAGGTAATTCACTATGGAGACATAAGCCTTGATGAAGAAATTATAATTCTAAAATTTGACTATGACACTATTAAATTGGAGAAAATAGGCATTTTGTAGCAGGCCTTAGAGAAGAGAATGCATCAAGAAATGCTTGGGAAAGAACATAGGCAAAAACAAGCACTTCAAGACATTAAAGACATCTTTTTAGATGTACTCAGCCTACCAATTCTTGAAGAGACCAAGCCACTAATAAAATAGCTAACTAATATAGTGGAAAAGGTCACAAATGAGGACCTTGATACTATTGCAAAACTTTTAGAATGGTTTGAGAAGAAGTTCCAAGGAAAAAAGAATGAGAAAATATCAAGTGAAATAGCACTAACTCAAGTTGCATTGGCAACTAAGGTTGAGGATGTCAAGAAGGTACTTGAGAATATATTCTCATTGTACACAAAGCTATGTGATCCTACACTCTTCACTCAAGAGACCAAGAGCCATATTTTGAGTCTAGAGAGAAACCTTAACATGTCAAGTACTAAGCTACCTCAGAACTGAGCTCAAAGTGAGAAGCATTCTCTAGATTATTGCTTCAAACACAAAGTCAATTAGTTGTACTAATATTAGATGAGGCTAGCATAAGAGCCAAATTGACCTGTATACAAACATCCCTTACCCCACACATGGAGATACTGCAAAAGAAACTAGGTTATGTCAAGAATCTACTAAAGAAAGACCATAATCTTTCTACCTTAGAAGGCCTAATGCACCTTGTTTCCAATCTTGCAATCCAAATAAAATCATTGGATGTTGCATGTGACATCTAGGATGAAACCCTCAAGATCATAATGGAAGTCCATAAATCCTTTTTGGACAAACACACTATAAGTGTGTAGCCCATTTGACATAAGTGTCAAAAAGGGAGGAGAATAAAGAGAGAAAGGAGAAATATAACATAGAGAGATATAATATAGGGGGAGTATGAACAAAATGGGAGAGAAATAACAAATGGAGAGCATAGTTATTAGAGTTATATAATTAGGGTGATATACACTTTTGAGATACATCATTGAAGAAAGAAGTAAATAGATATAGATATTAGCCAAAATAGAGCATATCAGATGAAAGAGTATTAGATGCAACACATTGAAGTCAAAGAGGAGCACAAATTTTGGATACAAATTAGACACATTAACTCAAGGGGAGTCATAAATTTTCAGGTATATAGGTTATTGCATAATTTTAAAATTTTGTAGTTTTGTACATAAGCTGAGTCATGGATATGTTAAGCTTGAGAAGGTTAAGATTGATTGTGTATATTCAATTTTTTTTGACACTCATGTCAAAGGGGTAAATTTTTTATCTCAGATTGGTTTTGACAAGTGAGTGTCAACACACTTAAGCTATTTACCTAGTTCATGTCAAACTAGTAATACATGCGAAGCACAACATGTAAATATTAGACCATGCTGAGTTACAATGAGTGCCAAGTTAGTCATATGCTGAGTCACTCAAGTGCTAAGTAGATAGACCATGTCAAGTGATTCAAATGCCAAGTAAATAGTGGATTCCAAGTAATGTAGGTGTTGAGTCACAAGATATAGAATAGTACATGTTGAGCATCAGTGACTTCATATGCCAAGTGACATAATTTTAACATATTTGTTTGAAATGACACAAACAACTATGTAAACCATTTATAAGCCAATTTAAGGATAGATTACCATCTTTTGGAGATAAAGATGAATCTAGACTTGGATTCCCTATGAAAATACATGTAGCCAATTAGAAAATGAGAAGGTTTAAGTGACAAAATGGATGAATCTCAATTGTAGATTCATACCTAACCCTAAGCCACCAAAGTCTTCTTAAGGAGGACGAAGTAGTAAAATCTTGACAACAAGTGTATAATGGGTGAATGATCAAATTGGAAGAGAAAACAAGATAGTAGCAAAGCAAGGTGACTTAGAAGTAAGAGTGAATTGTAGAATTAGTTAGAGAAGAATAGAGGATAGAGAAGGATATAGCATTGTTACAATGGATCATGAAGGATCAATTAGAGATTGTGTAGAGGTGATCTATTATTAGGCAAGTAAGTTCCAACTGTAGGATCTATGTTGAGACATTTTAAAAGTTGATTTCAGTCAAATCTCTTAACAAAGTAGTCCTAATAGGCTGTATGAAATACTTTAATAGGGTGCTTACTTAATTCTAAGTTGAAGTCCTCTAACTAGGCACACTTCTAACAGGGTGTTGAAATCCTCTAACAAGGTGGGACTTAATAGTCTTTTTAAGCCTTTGATATGAAAGGCCTTTCACAGGGCAGACCATGGTTCGTGGTCAAATCATTGTAACTTTTATTGGATACACTTTATTGCTCTAAAAGTGAAGATTGTGGGTTTCATCCCCACCCTAATTTTACCTTCTCACTTGGAGGGTTTTTGGATAATCATATCTGATGTTATGTGTGTGATTAATTGCATGTTCATATGATTTAGATGCATATTCTTTACATTTTATTTTAGTATATTATAGCATGTGATGAATTAATGGTGAAAGTTTTATGGGTCCAAGTTTAAGCTCCTGATTCACCCACCCCCCCAGAAGTTTACTCTCTTCCCACTTGTAATTCCAACAGAGGAACCATTAATGATGAAAATAGTTGATTTTTAATCTCAAATTAGTTTGGACTAGTAGTGTCTATATACTTAAGTCATTTACTTAGTTCATGCTAAACAAGTAACATACACCAAGCACAACATAAAAGTTAGAGCATGCTGAGTAAATAGTGAGTGCCAAGTCACTCATGTACCAAGTTATTCAAGTGCTAAGCAACTAGTATGTGTCAAGTAGGCAATGCATGCCGAGTCATTCAAATTCCAAGTGATAGTATTGAAGTCACAGTTAGTACTGAGCACTAGGGATTTCAGAACTTGAGTAACACAATTTTGACATAGTTGTTTGTATTGGCACAAACTACAATGTAAACCATTTTGGGGCTGACTAAATGATTGGATTACAATATTTTGTTGATAAGGATGAATCTTAAATGGGAATCCTTATGTATTACATGCATTAAATTAGATAAAGGGAAGGTTTAAGTAGCAATATGGATAAATCATAGCCATTGATTTATACCTAACCCTAAGTCACCTAAGTCTTCTTAAGGAGGAAAAAACCCTAAAATGTTATGTGTGTAGAGTATGAGTAAGAAGGAGAGTTTGCATGTGCAAACATGACATTCATGGTGAACAAGGTATTATGATCTGAATTGCAACACAAAATCAGTTAAAGGAGAAAAGAGGAAGGAAACAATGAACAAAAAATAGACATTTGATCAAGAAGGATCAATTTAGAGGTGATCTAACATCAAGCAATAGAGTGCTAATCGCAGGATCATAGCTAAGATGTTCTAACAGGTGAATCAATTAAATCTCTTAACAAAGTAGTCCTAACATGCTTTATTTAAATCCCCTAACAAGGTGCTTAGTTAATTGTTTGTTGAAGTCCTTTAACCAGACACACTTCTAATAGGGTGTTGAAATCCTTTAATAGGGTAAGACCTAACAGTCTTTGTAAGCCTTTAACAGGGTAGAAATTTCATAGTGTTGATCATGTTTCATGATCAAACATTGTAACCTTCATTAGATATATTTTATTATTATAGTAGTGAAGATTTTTGGGTGTCATCCCCACCCTAGTTTTACCTTCTTATTAGAGGGTTTTTGTGTAATCATATCTTGTGTCATATATGTGTGAATTTTTACTTGTTTACATACTTTATATATATATGCTTTACATGTTATTTCAATTTAGTTATTGAATTGTGAGATGGATGTGTGGTGAATAATTTTATGGGTTAAACTTTAAAGCACTAATTCAACCACCCCCCCCCCCCCCCCCCCCCCCTCTTCAAAGTTTACCTTTCCTATTGTAATTCCAACAATTAGTATATGAGTTGAGTTCTCTAAAAGTAAAGCTTTGTAGCTTTGAGAAAAGATCTTGGAAATGGAAGTCTACAAGCTGGAAAAAATTATTGAGAACCAAGAAATTGAAATACAACAAATTCTACATCAATTGAATGAAGCAAGAGAAGATCTAAAGAAATAGTTGAGAAGAAGGAAGGAAATTGCTATTGAGGAAAATGAAACACAATACCAAGAGATGGACACTACTAAACTATTTTCAAATGGAAACTCCAATGAATTTGATGCAACAATTGTAGATCTAATGGAAAAGAACTAAACCCTAGCCTAAGAGATTAGAAATCTTAAGATAGAACAAGGATTACAAGCCATATTACTATATGAGGTCACCGAATAGAAAAAGAAAGCTATAGAAGAAAAATTCATGATTGAAGATGACAAAAAAGTTTTGACCAATAGACTAGAAGAGAGAACATCAGAAGTAACTAGGATTGCTAATATGCAATTAGAAACTTTGGGTCAAGTGATGATTGGAAATCATGAACTGAATGTAAAGGATATTAAGATCACAACACTGAAGTTGTAGAATGAATAGTTGAGAAATGATCTAAAATGGGAAAAGGAGTTTTCTGAAAGTTACAATAAACCAAATGAAGCCATCAAGTACTTTGAACAATTGATGAGATCTCCTAGATCTAACAATGATACATCCGGACTTGGATACACTAGTATTGAAGAAGGAGAATCATATAGAAGTGCTAAAGAAAGCAGTAACAAAGGTAAGAACCCAAAACCTACTTGTCATAATTGTGGTAAGATGACATATTGCTAATGTTTGCATGAGAAAGACTATAGATTAGAATGTTAAGTAGAAAAGCATGGGCCACTACCATAAATGCAACAAACAAGGTCATTAGGAAAATAAATGTAGAACCAAGACCATGCACACTCAAATATTTGAAGGATATTGTTATAACTATCATAAGTATGGACATAGAGATTTTGAGTGAAGATCCAAAACCAAGTGGTCATCAAACAAGAAAACAAAGGTAAAGAATAATGGAAACTCTTATAATTGGGATTATAATACAAGGTATAGTTGTCATTACTATCAATTGTATGGAAATGTTCCTAAGAACTATATTAGAACATACTTTAGAAGTGATTACAAAAGGTGGTTGAGTCAAACCACATGTTTTAACTATTTGAAGACTAGTCACATCACCTGATATTGTCCAACAAGGTCAAAGGCACCAAGTTGTGAGTTCAACAAAGGAAAAGGAAAGGTATATATTGAAAATTTCATAGATGAGATGGACAAGACATGGAAGAGAAAGGAGGATTGTAGCACATCAAGTGTAGATGGGATCACTTTAGCCAATGGGTCAGGTGATCACACCTCATCAAACTAAGAAATCAAGAGGTATGTCGGACTGGTATTTAAAATATATACCATACATCAGTTCCAAGGATTTATTTTTGAAAAGATTACATATGCATGAATAAATATGCAAAGTTTTATTAGAAGTCAAGAAAAAATCTTTAAGTTTTTTTCATTTTTTCATGTTACTATCGAGCATGAAAAGTTGCATATGATTGTTGATGAAATGTTGGTTAATTTCAAGCTAGCAGATTTTTTAGTTAATGTCAAGCTTGTAATAATTTCCAAGCATATGGAAATACATGTGGATGTCAAGTGAACTAGAAATTCAATTGATGTCGAGCTTATAGTTGTATAAGCACTTAGCATTTAATGCAGTGTTTTAAGGGCTATTTGATCAATTTCTATTCATTTGACATCAGTTAAATTTGAAGAAATGCATGAAAAGCTTAAGGTGATCTTGATAATTTCATTTGAAGCATTTGTAAGATATTTGAATGACTGTTTGATACCATTTCATTAGGATTTATAAGGTATTTACTATGTGTTGAGCTATTCAGTTTCAAATTTTGCAAACCTTAGATATATGTAATGGCATCTAGTTCTTCTAAAGATAAAGGTATAGAGGGAAAAGAGGTTTTGAATGTTTAGTTAATTAGAAATGAGATAAAACAACCTATTTTCAATGCTATTCTAGACATAGTGTATAAGTAGGATCCTCTAGTGCGTTGTCTATGATACTAGCATGAGTCTTGATGATTCAAGATGTCAAGAATTATTACAATTGCAAGATTGGAAGTATAGGAGACATGGAAATTAGAGAATAATATGGAAGACTATGTGAAAATGGAACATTGAAGAAAGAATACAAGATTGTAGAGAGGAAAGGGTTAACTCATGACCTAGATTTCTCTAGTGTCTTCAAAATAGAGTGGATTAAGATTATCTTAATCAGAATTCATGATAGCTCTGTATGGTTAGAAAATGGGCTAGTTAAAATCACAAAGAAGATAGTTCATAGGGTAATAGGATATCCAACCCTATATTGGCCAAATAGTATGAGAAGTGAGGTAAAGGAAGTCATTGAAAAGAACATAGGGGATGTATGGAATAAAAGAAAAATGACTATTGACACTATCATAGATCCCCTAATAGATTTTGTAGGGAGGGTAATAATAAACAAGTTTTATCAGTCAAGTAGATTGAACAATGTACCTTGCATTGTAGTGGATATGGGATACAAATTTGTGAAGAAGGATCATACTTATGATCTTTTCAAGCCGTAGTTGCAACAATTGATTGAAATTTTGGGAGCCATAAGGAAAACCAAGAGTGCTCATTGTAAATTTGGATCTATTTTGATATACATTTTCTTCTATGTGCATAATACATTTCCTACATTTGGTAAGGTTGCATGGAAGATGAATAGATCAATTGCAGTATAGATAGGAGAGTTTATTGAACAATTAGGTAATGACTTTGAGTCAGTAATGACTAGTTAATTTGAAGATTTTAAGCAAACCATGAAGAAAAGATTGAGGATACCAGTCTCACAAGTGGAGAAACATTATGATGATGTTTTCTTCCTAGTTGATATTTCTCACACATATGTTCAAGTAGAAATTCTCAGGCCATTAGGTTATGAGATTAGTGTTAATGAGTCCTCTGCAACAATTACAACATTACTTGCAAAAGAAGTGGACAAAGAAGCCAAAGCTTTTGGTAATTATGAATTGGCCAAATCAAAGATAACTATGGATTTGAAGATTGCTTTTATGATAAAAAAGAAGAACAAATTGGTGAAGAAACTAAAAGAAAAATTTGGTGAATGAGCCAAGGAAGAAGAAGAAGAATAAGATGAAGAAGAAGAGGACACCAAGGCACAAGCACCATTGGTACTGACACAAGGTTAGGGAGAGGATTAGCAAGAAGAGGAAGTAGAAACTGCAGAAGGTGCCAAGGAAAAAGAAGCCAAGGAACCACCTACTACAACTGACAAGAAGAAAAGAAAGGAAAAGACACAAGTGGTGACAAGACAAAGCCAGCATAAAATAACAACACCTACCACAAGGGCTAGTACGATAGTCACTACACAGAAGGCTAAAGAGGTAGCCAAGCCTAAAGAGTAGGAAGGTGAAGCACATAAAAGACCAAGAAGAAAGTATGTTGCTTAGGCTGAATCTGATGAGGAAAAGAATAAATCTAATGACAACACCCAATTCCAAGTGGTGATTCATGATCCCTCCTCAGACCTAAATAATTTATGTGAGAACATTAGAAACAATTATGATTTGTCAAGTTTCTCTCACATTGAATTTGATAATCTTGAAAAGATTGAGAAGAATCAAGTAGAGGAGGCAATATATGCCATGATGGCTACATTTAAGAAGGCTCTTCTAGAAATTTCCAACTCCATACCAAAGATTCTATATGAAAGAGTTGAGAAAAAATGGCATTATTGCTTGACCATAGAAAGACAAATAAAGGAGACATCCCTTGCTCAAGTTATGCCAGAACTTAGTAAGATTGAGATATGAAAAGCCATTAAGAAATATGTTTTGAGATTTGTACCTAAGTATAGAGCATTTAGCATATTACAAAAAAACATGGAGGATGTTGTAAAGAATTCCAAACAATTGTGGAGATTAACATATGGACTAACAACATAGAAAAAAGATGATCAAAAACCTATTGAGTTAGGAGAAGATGAAGAAGACAAAAATGAGCAAGGCATAGTTGATGGAGGAATTGAGATGGATGTTGATAATTAGGCAAAAACTGAGGAAGAGTAGCAACCAGAATAGAGTGTACAAGATACACAAATGTTGAGTGCCAACCCTCCATAGGTGATAAGTGCAAACACTAAAATTGTCAAAGTAAAGGATCTTTCTAATACTACTAATCAGAACATCAATCCCCTTATAGAGGAAGATTTGAAAATGATACTTATACAATATACTCTATAGGCCAAATTATGCAACAATCCTATACTGGTAAATGTGGATGAAATTTAGAAGTCAAAGACTATGATTATAGGGGAGGAAATAAAAACACAAGAAACATCTACAATCACTCCTCAAGTCACAAGTGTACAACCTTCACAGCCCCTAGTTGTATATCAAAGGAAGGAGATAGTATTGGAAATATTCAAGACTATGCTAGGTTACTGAGAGGGGAGGGGTAAATTAGTTACCTCAAAAGCTTTACAAAATTTAGATCTTAATTGTAATCATCCAATTACCATTTAATTCATTAAATCAGATCTAATTGCATGCATGAGAAACTAAAAACATAAACACACATAACACTTGAACACAATAATTTTGTGACCCAGAAACTTTCCAAATAGAAATTAAAACTAGGGTGGGTATGATAAACACAAAACTTCAATACTGCAACATAAAGTTGGCCTGCTAAGGATTACAATGATCACTTCTAATGATCTACTCTGTTAGGAGCAATTAGGACTACTAGGTCCACCTTGTTACAGGTTTTAGAAACATATAATGAAGTATGCACTCGGTAAAGAGATTTGACAAAAGATTGTTATGTCTACCTTGTTAGAGGATTTGGATTGGTTCACCTATTAGGATGAAATAGTAGATCTTTGACTTACAACTAATTTTCTAATAGAGATTCTTTGAACTACTGATCACCTTTATGTGATAGATATGGCTCTACTACTTCTTTGCTGATACAACCTTACAATACACTTTTCTATTGATTCAAATTCACATGCTTTTATTTCATACATTCATTCTTCTTACTCTTTTTTCATTTTATGCTTGCTTTCTTTCTTTCACACTTGGATATGATACAATGTATTACATATATATATATATATATATATATATATATATATATATATATATATAAATCCAATTTACAAAATTACTAAGTTGGCCAATATACAAGTTAACACCAATATTACAAAGTTGGCCCAAATGAAGACACTCATGTTCTGAAGACTGACTTAGTGAAGTTCTGATACACAATGTCCTCTGTCGCTACTCAGCATAATCATGCATTTGGTAGAAGTAGAAGCTCAATTCATACTAATCATTTCAAAGTAGTCTCAAACTCAATCTGCACTGGTGACTCGGTAGATACTGTGTAACTTGGTAGAAACTGAGTTTGACTACACTCAGGAAACACAAATTATCACATAGCTTGGTTAACACTAACTTTGCTTCTCATGAAATACTAGCTCGATTGAAATTGCAAAGCTTGGTAACCACTAAACTACTTGAGTTGGACTTCAAACTCCCTAATTCTACTCGGTCTAAACTATTGCACTTCACACTAACTAAATTCACTTGGTAACCACTAGAATGCTCGGTAGGAACTGTAAAGCTTGGTGGCTACTAAATAACATGGAAAACACTATAGAATATTCAATGAGCTTGGTAGCCATACAAAATCTGAATAAGTGTTGTCACTAATAAAAAACTTGACTTAATGTCAACAATTTCCCCCTTTGGCATTAGTGACAAAAATACTTATCAACCAAAACTTATATACACATTGTGATACTTGCTTGGTGTGGTATACTATTTTTGAGATTTTTCAAAATTTGTCTTTGTAAGTATAATACTTTCCTTTACTTTGCATGACTCTCCCCCATAAAATATATGTAGTATAAAATTTATCTCTCATTATATATAGAAATATTCTTTTTATTGTCTCAACCCATATGTAGCATACTAAGTGTTTATCCCCATATATACATACTATCTCTCGCCCTTTTTGACAATAATACCAAAGATTTATTCAAAATTTATTTGCATAGAGACACCAATATAAGAAAGAAAATTAGAATGTACCTTAAGTATGAGTGCTAAAGTCTTATCCTAATTTCTTTGCAAAACTTTGAATGTATGTAGAGAAATTTGGACTTCTATAGAGAGTTCTATCATGTGATCTGCAATGGAGAAGTTGTTGGCATGGATCAATGTTTTTGAGTAAACAATGTGCTTATGCATTATATCCATGATGGGAAGGATCATATTCTAATCATTTATCAGTGAAGACCAGATCCTTGCTTCTTCTCTCAACAACTCTACCCACATATTAGACAAGAATTTGATTTTCATATGATGTGCAAACCTTGAACTAGAGTCAATTTGCAACTGTTGTGGACTAGCCTTCAGATCTTCATCAATCTTTGATAGTTTGCTCTTTATTTCCTCTGTGAACTTGATAACATTACATAACTTTCCAAAAAGTGATGTTACATTTGTGCAAGAGGTTTCAAGATTGGTCAAAATTGAGGAAAGCTCCACTTGCTAAATAGCAATTTTTTGAGCAATGTGCTCAAGCACTTTATTATCGAATTTCTTCTCTACTTTCTCAATCAATTTGTCTTGACCACTAGAGTCCTCATTAAACTTTTGGACTACCTCTTCTAATTAAAATAAAATGTGTTGATAAGTATCAACTTCAACACCTATCACCTCAGTCAAAATATTCTTAACATCTTCTATGATTTTATATTCTTTGTCTCTTTCCTCTCTCAATTTCTTGTGTTTTGCCTTCTTTTGGAAGAGTTGACCAGCTATTTTCATTTGATCTATAGTGGCATTATCAAAATCCCATTTTGGAATCTCAATCTTCTCATCTAGTTCAATATCCTTCTCTATCTCCTTTCCACTCATAAATTTTGTACTTGGTTGAGCCTTATGCTCAATTGCCTTTGAACTTAATGCCTTGGAATATGGAATGGAAACAATAGTAGAGATAGTAGGACTAGCTATGAAAATTGATATAGTACCAAAAAATGAAATACTGACTGGTATGCTTACTTAATCCAAAACTAAAGTACTTATAGAAGTATCCAAAGTTGTAGAAGACAAAAATGTAGAATCCAAAATTGTAGAACTCAAAACTGAAGTACTTACTACTGAAGAACAAAAAATTGTAGAACATACTATACTCATTGTTGATGATGTTAACTTGGGAGCTAAAGAAGAGAAAGGTTGTAGCTCAGTAGATGAAGTGGTAGACACTTCTATTAGTGATGTGTTGAGTTGTGAGGGAGCGAAGAGTGATATGACATTTGATGTGTCTATTGTGGTCACAATCAAACTTGCTAAAGTTGTCTTCAAACTTTATGTAGCTACTAAAATTCTTGGAGAGTGAGGAAGGGAGGCAATAACTACAACTGCTATCTTCATAGGATCAGTCTCCTCATCATCTTCTTTGTCTTCCTTGGTAGCTTCTTCCTCTTTATCTTCTTCAAATTCGTCATTGTCAAAATGTGTTGGCTCAGAGTATGTTTCTTCTTCCTCATCATCACTGTCATCATCCTTAACTTCTACTAGGAAGTCACTTTTTTTATGCAAGTGATAAACATTATTCCACATACTTTTGGCATTCTTGACTACATACTCTATATCCTTTAACAAAATTAAACAAGTATTAAATCTAAGAGTCATCTTGTCTTCATTTTTCTTCATAGACTCTTTTACCTCATCATATGTGATGCTTGGTAACAATTGCCTCAAGGTTTCTTCATAGATATATTTTTCTATTGGCATAGTTGAGTCCCATCTTGGCTTTAATTTCTCTAATAATTCATTAGAGATATGGGAGGCTATCTGATCAGGGGAATACTTCCATTTTCCCATCTTGGTTAGCACCAATTCTTCAACCTATTTCTTCTTAGTCTATGTCCTAGTCTCATACTTTAATGATTTGAAGTTGGTTATGTTTGCACCTTCTTCCAATTATTTCAATCTTTCCTAGAAGGTGGGAGGAGGCTTGCGAAACACAACTTCATTGCATTTCTTCTTGGATCTCCTAGTGAACACTGCAATGGATGGCTTGGGTGGCTTGGTGATGAACACCTTGCCTTTCTTCTTTACTAGCTCTTCTTCCTTTTTTGACTCCTCTTCATCCTCTACTTCATTATCATCTTCTCCCTTACCCTTGTTCAACATAAGAGGTGTGTTGGTTTTGAGTTTTTCTATCCTCCTCTTTCCTTTGTTAACTGCCTATGCAAGCTTGATTTCAAGCTCTATTCTTGCCTTGGATTCATCATATATTCCAAAGTGTGGTGTCTTTGGATCGATGGGTTCATTTATCAAGGCTTTAATCATGTCCTTTTCTCATCAATGTTCACCTCATAGCGAAGCGGTTTTACCCATACAACTCTGGGTTTCATAGCCTGAATGTAGACTTTGTCACTGTCTACCATGAAACAAACATCATCTTTGTAATCTTCAACCAATTTTCTCGGCATCCTAAATCTGTTATTCATTTTATCCTTGAAGACATCAAAGTAATTATCCATTATGCTAACAAAATTCTCACCCATTTCTACAATATACTCGTTACTCTAATACAAAATTGCCACATCCTTTCTTTATACTATCATGCCTTTTGAAGGGAAAGACTTTTGACCATAGAAAAACAAACATGTCAAAAAAGAACCGAATTTACAAGGATTGTTCGTGAATGTGCTTATGCTTTCAATGTTTTTGTTAAACTATTTCAACAAAAAATCTACAAGATCATATTATAGATTGTTCTTCACAGCCTTGAATGCCAAGTCTACTACTTCACATGACACACTATTTAGAAGACTAGAACTATAGATCTTGTGAGCTATCACATGTATGCAGATTTTTAGTTCTTCATCAATTACACTACTGATCTTCATACCTTTGCCATCCCACTTGGCTAGGGTTTTCTTCTCTAACTCCAACCGACCTAGGGTTTTAGTAGTTTTGTCTTTGGACTACCAAAATTTTAAAAATACTCCAAAAGGTTTCCCCAACTTGAGATGCATACAATATACAAATTATGCTACCAATGTAGTATATTTTAAGTTAGTAATAGTCTCCAAAATTGGTCTTAATGCGATGAATCATCTTCTTAGTGATCAAAAATGGTTGCTCAAGCCATAATTGACCATTTTGAACTCGGCTTAGGATGTATCTAATCCATTTGATTTAGAAATTTTGGAGCAGGGGGGGAATGTGGGTTAAACCCTTATCTTCCAAGTGCTTATGTTTGGGTTTAAGAACACCATTAACACATAATTCACCTAGGGCATCATCCATCTCTAGGGTTCCAATTTCTTGAATTTCACAATTAAAATGAGTTTGGATATCATTAATGAGTAGTACCTTAGGAGGGATCTGCGATTGTGCTCTAGTTGGATGGAAGGTTTCAATAATTGTTGGCACAAGTTTGAAATCTAGTGGTTTCCATTTAACTCCTCGGACCAACATTTCTAATCCTTTATTTGTCTTGCTATTGCTGCTTGATGCTACCATGGCTACTTGTAAGCTATAAAAAACTTTGAAAAGCTTTACTACAAATTCGACTCGAAGATGCTTGATTGCTCTACAATTCGCTTGATCGCAATAACACTTAAAATTCTCGGTGAAAAATGAATTCAATTTCTTTCTTTTTAATAATATGTTGCCATTAATTCTTGGCATGAAGGTATCTATGATGACATCATTATGCATGATAGGCTATCATACACTATTTGTTTGGATCGCTCGATAAATGCTTCATAATTTGGTACACAAACATGTGTGACTAGTTACTTCCAGCCTTGCTTAGTAAAGTCTATAACCCAACCTTACTTGGTAGAGAAGGTAACATGGTGATAACTGATACTAATCTTCTCTAATCCTTTTGTATCTTGATTACGAATTTGGATCTTTGCTTCCTTTCAATTTTGGAACTATTTGGATGTGATCATGATAACACATTTCCAGTTCTTACTTAAGAACTTAGTTGGAAATGGTGGAGTCACTCACTTCTTGAGTGACATGACCATCATTTCTTGGACTAGATTCCTCGATAGATTTAGGAATCCATTGCTACCTCATTTTCTTTCTGATGTTGTCTACTTTTTCTTTCTTTTCATCTTCAATTCTACCTGTATTCATGCAATTCTTGGCTAGATGACCAAGTTCTATACAAGTGAAACATCTTATGGTTGTATCTCTCTTCCTTGTGTGATATTTAACATAGTTCATGCCAATGTGTCCATACTCTCCATAGCAATGACATCTGCACCAAGTGTTATAGTTCCAACTGAATATTGCTTTCACAATTTGCTCTACTGGATTGAATGACTTGGTTATACAATTCAATGCCTTGTGACCTTTCTTCTTGCATTTGTGACACTTGCCTTCAAATTTCGGTTTCTTTTTGCATTCATTAGCCTTATGACCATGCTGATTGCAATTGTAACATTTACCATTGAATTTTTTTTTACCATTACTCCAACATTTTTTTGATGTATGACCTATCTTACCATAGTGATTGCAAGTAGGTCTTTGATTCCTTTGAGCACCTTGTTTGGAGGATTCACCTTCTTCTTTGTATTCTATTCCTACTTTACCTATTTGTCTATAGAGATTCTACTCATTTAGTTGATACAATTGATTCATGTCTTCTTGGAATTTCATCATTCTCTCATTGATTTTCTTTTTAGTTTTTAGTTCATTTTTCAATCTTTCACTAATTTTCTTTTCAGATCTTAGCTCACTTCTTAATCTTTCATTGATTTTTCTTTCTAAATTTAGATCATTTCTTGATCTTTCATTGATCTATCTTTGGCTCATGATTTCCTCATTTTCTTTGGAGATTTGATTTATAAGATCTGCATGCTAAAGGGATTGGTTCTTCCATCCATTTCTTCTTTCATCTTGTTCCTTTTTTCCAAGATTTCACATATCCTTACTAACTGAATTTCTTGTTCTCTTTTGAGCTTTCTTACTTCTTCTTCCAGGGAACCATTCTTCTCTAAGAGTTCTTTGATTGCATCATTTGCTTCATTTGAACTAGTTGAAGGGAAAAAGTCCTCAATCTTTTCTTCAATGTACTAATGATCATTCATTTGATTTGCAAGTTCCTTCCTCCTTTTCAGGGATTGTGAAAGTTGCTCCTTAGCTTTCTTGAGATGTGCAATGGTCATTTCTAGATGTAGCTTTTCATTGTCAACTACCTTATCAAGTCTTAATATCTCCATTGTCCTTGATCATTGCTCAAGTTGTCAAGCTTAATCCTGAGAACCACAAAGCTCTAATACCAATTGTTGGAAATATTCAAGACTATGCTAGGTTACTGAAAGGGGAGGGGTGAATTAGCAACCTCAAAAAATTTACCAAATTTAGATCTTAGTTGTAATCATCCAATTACCATTTAATTTGTTAAATCATATCTAACTACATGCATGAGAAACTAAAAACATAAAAATCCATAACACTTGAACACAATAATTTGGTGACCCAAAAACCTTCCAAATAGAAAGTAAAATTGGGATGGGGATGTTACCTAGAAAACTTTAATAATACAACATAAAGTTGGCCTGTTAAGCCTTACAATGGTCATTTCTGATGATCTACCCTATTAGGAGAAATTAGGACTACTAGGTCCACCTTTTAGAGGTTTTAAAAATATACAATGAAGTATGCACTCAGTAAAGAGATTTGACAAAAGACTGTTAAGTCTACCATGTTAGAGGATTTGGACAGGTTCACGTGTTAGGATGAAATCATAGATCTCTAACTTACAGCTGATTTTTTGATAGAGATTCTTTGAAATACTGATCACCTTTATGTGATAGATATGACTCTACTGCTCCTTTGCTGATATGGCCTTACAATACACTTTTTTGTTGATTCACATTAGCATTATTTTATTTCATACATTCATCCTTCTTACTCTTTTTTCATTTTATGCTTGCTTTCTTTGTTTCACACTTAGATATGATACAATAAATTACATATATATCAATCCAATTTACAAAATTACTAAGTTAGCCAATATGCAAGTTAACACCAATATTAAAAAGTTAGCCCAAATGAAGACTCTCAGGTTCTAAAGACTGACTTGGTGAAGTTCTGATACATAGCATCCACTGTCACTACTTGGCATTATCATGCATTTGGTAGAAGTAGAAGCTCAGTCCATACTAATCATCTCAAAGTAGTTTCAAACTTGGTCTGCACTGGTGACTCAGTAGATACTATGTAACTTGGTAGAAACTGAGTTCCTCATTTACCATGACTACACTCAATAAACACTAATTATCACATAGCTCAGTTAACACTAAATTACTCTCTCATGAACTACTAGCTCAATTGAAACTACAAAGCTTTGAAACCATTGAACTACTTAGGTTGAACTACTGGACTTCACACTACCTAATTCTGCTTGGTTTGAATTGTTGCACTTCACACTAATTGAATTCACTTGGTAACTACTGGAATGCTCATTAGGAATTGTAAAGCTTGGTGGCTACTAAATTATATGGAAAACACTATAGACTGTTCAATGAGCTTAGTAGCCATACAAAATCTAAATAAGTGTTGTCACTAATAAAAAACTTGACTTAATGTCAACAAATAGTAGGATGCATTGTTAGTATAGTCATGGAAGACACTCTAGTCTTAGAAAATGTACAAGAACCTAAAAAAGACAAGGTTGAGATAGTTCAAGAAGAGAAGATGGAAACAACAATACATGATGGGACACAAAGCCAAATAGGTTAGGTAGATACACTTACACCTCTAGCACAAGATCAAGCTACTACTGAAATCAAAGAGGTAGAAAAAGACAAGCTCAAAGAGACAAGTTTGACACCCAAGCTTAAGGAGCTAGTAGCAATTCAAGCATAATATGGAACTTCATTCAGTCAAACTCTTTAGAGTCCAAGCACAGATGCAACACCTTTGCAATTCTAATTGTTGAGTCCTAGCACATTTAAGGTAGAAGAGGTAATTATATATGGAGATGTTAGCTTAGAAAAAGAAATTGTATTTACAAAATTTGATTATCTAGCAATAATAATTGAATAGTTGGGTATACTACAAGAAGCCCTAACAAGGAAGAAACATCAAGAACTACTCAGAAAGGAGCATAGATAGAAGCAAGCTTTGATTGAGATCAAAGATATTTTTCTTAGATGCATTCAGTCTACTTGCTCCAGATGAAACAAAGCCAATCATTAAACAATAGACAAATATAGTTGAAAGAGTAAGTGACAAAAACCTAGATACAAATGTCAAACTCTTAGAAAGGTCTAAAAGGAAGTTTCAAAACAAAGCGAATGAAAAGATATCTAGTGAAATAGTACTAACATAGGTTGCATCGACAACTAAGATAGATAGTGTGAAGAAGGTACTAGAGAACATTTTCTCTTTGTACACTAAATTGTGTAATGCTACACTCTTCAAACAAGAGATAAGGAATCACATCCTGAGTTTATTGAGTCAAATGAAATCATCTAGCACAAAATTGCTCATGTCTCCAGCTCAAAGTGAGAAATACTTTAGGATCAAAGTTAGCAACATTACAAGCAGATGAAGCCAATAAGGGCTAAACTGATTAGCATCTAGTCTACATTGACTCCTCACATGGAGATTTTACACAAGGAGCTAGGCTATGTAGAAAAACTTATGAAGAAAGACCCCAATCTTTCTACATTATATGGCTTAGTACACCTTGTTGTCAAGCTAGCCATCCAAATTAAGTCTTTGGAGGAAACTTGTGATAATTGGGATGCAACTCTTAAGATTATACTTGAGGTCCATAAATATTTTTTGGAAAAATACACTATAGGTGTATAACCCATTGAAATTAGTGTCAAAAAGGGGGAGTAAGAGAATTTGGGAGTAAGAGCAAGTGGGAAAGAAAGCAAGCAGAATAAAAAGAACAACAAAATGCAAAAATTAGTTCAGATAGAAAATAGAGAAAGAGTGCTAGTTTATGCAAATATACTTACTAGGAGATAGATTTTGATGCAAATTATAGTATACAATAGATCAAACAACTCAGGGGGAGTTATGAAATTTTGAGGTATAAGTCATGTTGCAAAATTTTGATATTTTTTGAAATTTTGTATAGAAGCCAAATAGACATATATTTTATGCTTGTAACAACAAGATTATTAATGTATGAGCAAGTGTTTTTGACACTCATGTCAAAGGGGGAGATTGTTAATCTTAGATTGGTTTTGACAAGTAGTTTATATACACTCAAGTCATTTACTTAGTTCATACCGAACAAGTAACATATGCCGAGAACAACATAAAACTTAGAGCATGCCAAGTAAACAATGAGTACCAATTCATTCATGTGCCAAGTCATTCAAGTGTGGAGTAGATAGTATGTGTTGAGTGATTCAAGTTTTGAATAGGCAGTGCATGCCGAGTCATTTAGATGCTGAGTGGCAGTATTGAAGTCGTAGTTAGTGTCGAGCACTAAGGACTTAAAATACTGAGTAACATAGTTTTGACATAGTTGTTTGTATTGGCACAAACTACTATATAAACCATTTTTGGGCTGACTCAAGGATTGGATTACACCATTTTGCTAATAAGGATGAATCTTAAGTGAGAATCCCTATGTATTACATGCACCCAACAAGATAAATGGAAGGTTTAAGTGGCAATATGGATGAATTACAACTGTTGATTCATACCTAACCCTAAGTCACCTAAGTTTTCTTAAGGAGGAAAAAACCCTAAAATGTTATGTGTGTAGAGTATGAATAAGAAGGAGAGTTTGCATGTGCAAAAATGACATTCATGGTGAACAAGGTATTATGATCTAAATTACATTATGGAATCAATTAAAGGAGAATGAAGGAAGGAAGTAGTGAAGAGAAAAGAGACATTGGATCAAGAAGGGTTAAGAATAAAATAGTTTAGAGGTGATCTGACATCAAGAAATAGAGTGCTAATTGCAAGATCATATCTAAGACATTCTAACAGATGAATTAGTTAAATATCTTAACAGAGTAGTCCTAAAAAACTACATTGAAATCCTCTAACAAGGTGCTTACTTAATTGTGAGTTGAAGTCCTTTAACTAGGCACACTTCTAATAGGGTGTTGAAATCCTTTAACAGGGTAAGACCTAATAGTCTTTGTAAGCCTTTAATAGGGAAGACCTTTCATAGTGTAGATCATGTTTCATGATCAAACATTGTAACCTTTATTGGATACACTTTATTACTATAGTAGTGAAGATTTGTGGGTGTCATCCCCACCCCAGTTTTACCTTCTCATTGGAGGGTTTCTCGGTAATCATATCTTGTGTCATATATGTGTGAATTCTTACTTGTTTACATATGTTAGATGTATTTGATTTACATGGTATTTCAGTTTAGTTATTGAATTGTGAGATGTATTTTTGGTGAATGATTTTATGGGTTAAAGTTTAAAGCACTGATTCACCCTCCCTATCTTAGATTTTACCTTTCCTATTGTAACTCCAACATCGATGAGTATGGATAAGATATTCCACTAATAGGAGAATTGATTACCAAAACCAAAGGATGTCAAAACTTTAAGAAAAAAGGCTCAATCAACATGATCATAAGCCTTCGATGGGTCTAGTTCCAAAAGAAAACCATGAGATTTAGAGCTAGAATTAGAATAAATAACTTCATGAACTTTAATAATAGAATCTAGGATTTTTCTACCAACAAAAAGCCCATTTTAGGGGGAGAGATTATGGATTTTTTTCACAATATTGTTAAACAATGTGACAAAACTAAATTATTTATTTAAAATGTATTTTTTTTATGTAAATGAAAGGTGATTTATTATTTAATATACTACTATAGCTTTTAAGTATTAATATAAACTATGTTTATATGCAAATATATTCTCTCTTAGGTAGTACATTCATGAGATTTATTTGAACTTTAATTGAATGAATGGACAAGAAGTAAGGTTCACAATAAATTCAAAAGGAACTAGTATGAATTCTTAGTTAAAATATGTAAATAAATTATGTAATCAAGAAACCATACCAAATTAAAAAAATTAAATCTATCAAAGTTTTAAAAATTTACCTAATATATGTTAAGAAAAGTTATCTAAAATTGAAAAATTCCAAAATTTTCATAATGTATAGAGAAATAATTATTTATTTAACATTATTTTTCAAAAATAAAAAAAATTATGTCTATAAGTGGTTCATCTTTAATTTTTTGATTGTTGGGGGAAAAGATCAATAGGTTACTAGTCATGCCAGTAGTCTAAAAAGAAGGTAGTGGACTAGATCAAGGGGAAATCACAATCAACTGGTCATAGAATAGTAGGGGATTGATATACCTTCTTTTATTTCTCAAAGAGAATTAGATGAACCCATATCAATGTCACTCTTATCCATGTCTTATCTAGTCTAGTTAACCAACCAAGAAAACAACATAGAGTATGATAAAATCCAGCAGAGCTTCTTAAGGGTTCATTAGGAAGATTCTATATGGTGATGACATTTTATGGAAAGTTGCTAATAGTTTTGGTTATAATCTCAACAACTAGGAGATTATCAATGAACAAATCTATAATTTGAGAAACAAGATACCCTTTGAGGATGGCAAAAGTGAAGATGGTTAATGGGTTATCCAACTTGAAGGAGAATTTGTCCAACCTGAACAATGATCTTGTTGAGTTTGCTAACTACAAAAAGGATATACAAGAGAAGACCAACCATCCTATCAATTTAATCTAGGATGAGTTGGAGGAGAGAAATGCAAAGTAGGTGAAGAAAGATGATTGATTACAGAGGGATCCCAAGGGGATGATGATCTCCAATGATATTTTTTCTAGCCAGGGCCCTAATTGTGACTCCTTAACTAAAAAGTTGAAGGAGATCAAAAAATATTGGAAATGGTTCCCTCATTGTGCCATGTAGTTGTTATAGTTGAATATATTTTTTGATCTCGTCGTTCTTCATGTGCGTTGTTAGTCTATTGATTTTTATTTGTTCTTTATTTTATCTATTGTTTCTAGTTCTTAGTTGGTTTCTATTAGTTAATTAGCTATATGAATTCAATTTTTTGTTTTTCTACTTAATTTAAAGATGTGATATTGCTTAAACTATTGGGTTTTATCCTTCTCTCACTTTATCAAATTAAAATTTTATTTTTTCATGATATTTATGCAATTTTTTAATTACTAATATTTATATGTACGATATATGATCCTATAATAATATTAACTATACAAAATTTATAATTTTAAATTGTACTATAATGACTATACTAGACACTATTTAGATTTTTTTATACTTTGTCCCTTACATTTTGTTGATTAAATGATTTAGTCTTTTTTCCTAATAAAATAAAGACAAAATTAACATAAGAAAATAAATAAGCTACTAGGATAGCATAATTTAATGAAGCATAAATAAGAAAACAATTTTTAAGAAGCCTCTACACCAAAACTAAAATAACTACAATAGAAAGGTAGCATCCTCTATTGATTTTCTAAAAAGAAATCTTAGGCATTGAAAAACCATGATGGTAAATAGAACAACAATTGTGTAAATTATTACAGTTATCAAATGATAAAAGTCATTGAATACAAAAGAGTATGACTATATTTTAAAATTCTTTAAATTCTAATGTATATTTTTTATGGGAAAATGATATTTAAAAAAAAACTAGTTTGCATATTTTTAGTATTCAAAATGAATTGGGGTTTTCTATAGAATTATCTATTTTTGTTTGATATAAAAAAGAATTAGTGTAAAAGAGAATGTTTAATCCAATTCCTCATCTAATTATGTGTGATTTTTAGTTTTTATCATTTTTAATACTTTGGATGAAAGTGTTTCTTATTAACAAAGTCTTTTTTGAATAAATCATTTAAGCATAATTTAGTTAAAATTTAAAATTCAAAACCTCTTCCTTGAGAGACCACTCTACTCTTATCACCATAGGAACAATATTGCTATTAAGTCTTTGGTTTTGAATAGATACCATAATTCACGCACTCAGTCCTCCTTACCCTAGGAAGAAGATGTTGATCATAAAGAACTAAATATTTTTCATGATTCTTCTTATGAAGATGATTTTGTTTTAGAGGATTTATAAGAAACCACTCATGTTTCTTTTTGTAATGGTGTATATTGTTTTTCAAAGACTTTTGAGTATTCTCTATGAACTATTCTACATGCTCATGTTATTTCCAATCTAGTATTAAATATAGAAATGTGTGGTTTTGAGTCTTTTATTGTTTCTCCTTTTGATGATTTCTAAGGATTTATAAGGTAATGATGATTTAAAATTTAATGGTCTTTGTGGTGTCAAGGTTCCTTGTGATTTTCCTACTAGTAATAATCATGTCCTTAATGGAGATCTATTTTGCATATGTATTTATGTTTACCCACCTATTTCCATGGGTTATGTATTTCTAATTGTAACATTCCATCGATATAGATAATTATTCAATTTATGAGGAATTGGGATTAATGAGCTATATAATAAGTTCCAAAAATTTAGTTCTATCTAGGAGGTGGCATTTCTTGGCTTCATCTCTATAGTTCCTTGGTTATGTTCCTTATTTTTCTCTTTTTGTGACCAATTTTACACCATTTCTCTATTTCATGGTATTTTTGAAATCTATAATGGGTTAGCTCCCTTTCCCACATAGTTTGACCATCTTTACGTTTAGACTTCCAATACTTAAAGTTGTTGTGATCTCAGGATTTGTGTAAACCAACAAACAAGTATCAACTTAAATTTCTCAATTTTAATGATATTTTTATTAACATAAAATTTCATAAATTTGAAACCACCCCATGATCAACTCTAGCCCAATTCTTACTTTTCATGTGTAGTACCAATTAAAAAATATCTATAGACTCGTATATAGATCATAGAATTAAAAAGGTATTTTTCTTTTTCTTTTTTAACATAATCACATAATAAAAATTTAAATATTTATCAAAATTGTAACTAAACAAGTGTGATGTAGTAGCTTAAACTAGTCGCCATTATTAATTAAATTTTTATTAATCTTATTTTATAATTAATTTAATATAATATAATTCACATATTCTATAAATAAATAATTATATCATTTGTTCATAAGTTGAATATATAGTAAGAATACAAGTTGAATATAATTAGAATATTATTACATAAGATACAAATTTACTATTAAACATTATGAAGTAGAATAAATATTGACATCAAAAACTTATCAAAACAACTAAATTGTATATATTACTTATTTATTATTTTAAACATTAGTAAGGTACAAATAAATTTATTTCTAAAAAATTGTACTTTAGTCATAAATTTATAAATAATTAAAATTTATTTTGATATTTAATTCATATTAATCAAAAATTAGCATATATGTTAGAAAAATATATTGTTATTTTCTAGTATTGTTAAAACTGATATTTTTTACCATACTATTTTATTTTCTATACATATAGTTTAAATAAGTTTAAAATTTTATTTAAATCATTGGTAAAGATTAAAAGGGGGAAAATATTTTCAAATTTTAATGTATGCTAAAATTTTGGCTGCAAAAAAAATATAAATTTGGACATTATAAAAACTATGATTTATTTATTTATTTTTGTAATATAATTTAAGACTACTATAATGAAAAATAAAAAGCCACTATATTGAACTTATTTGGAATTGCCATCATCAATAGTTATTTAAGTCTTTGCAAAACCCTAAGGCCCATTTGGTTGCAAGTATAGGAGTCTAGAAAAGGAATGCATATTGAGAATAGGAATGGTTATTCCAACAACTATCTTTTGGAATGGACATAAGCTCATTTTAGGGACAAAATGTGAATATGTATTCCTATTCCCTATTCAAATTGACACATCAAACAAAAAATAGAAAACACATTCCTAATTTCCTATTCCTATACCATAAACCAAACGTGCCCTAAGTTGGATGCGCAGTTTTGGCAAGACTGAAGAATCAAAAAATATATTTTTTTAAATACATTCACCTCTTAACCCTACTCACACTATTTTAAAAACTACCTATCTAATGATATAACTTCACATTATTGTTATTGTTACTAATCTCAGTCTTATCATTGTATCCAAAAGAACCACAAACTAAAATAAATACTATTGGTGTAGAGACTATATCCCCGATGAGCCCTCTCCACCACCAATACATGCTTTTGGTCTGATAGAAAAATTTATAGGGTATCAAAGCTCAGTTGCTAGGAAAGAGATTTTTTTTTAGGAATTGATGATTGGAGCTTTCAAGAATGGAGTTTTTAGCCTTTTTCTTTATCATGTCATTCAGTTATCCTGAATAGAAGCCACCAATTCTTCTTAGCCCACAAGTAAAATCTTACATCAAAATGTTACAACATCAAAGGTTAGACCCAATTCTACGTCAAAGATAGGTCAAGACCATTCTCTCTTTGCATGGATCTTGCCTTTCTTTTCTCTCTAATGGCACACTTTTTGTGTATTTTTCATACCTCTTAGTGTGAATAATTTCTTGGTTCCATAGTTGATCAGATTTATATATAAATGATTGCCAGCTATATTTTTAATTAGTAATTTATTCATGCATGATTGAGTAGTGTCATTAGGGTCACTTGTATAGAATCATGTGTCAGCTACATCCTTGAATAGTAGATGTTTTGCCTCTGTTTTCTATGTATACTTTGTTTAAGGGAGCTATGCAGATTATTGTTTAACACATCTTCAATTTGATTGACAGATGTGTTTCTTTTATTTTTCATCTATTCATTGTTCAAGTAGTGTTGTTGGGGGCACTCGTGCAGATTGATCATCATCATCATCATGGATTCAAAGAAGATTGTTCATTTAATACTTTGGTGGTTATGATTCGATAGATGTCCATAATATTTTAATGTCATAGAAGAATTTCTCTCTATAGATTTTGACCAAGTTTTCTCTCTCTCCCCCTTTCCTCATTAGCTTCTATTCTTCTTTGTTAGAATTAAGGGGGGTGATAGTGTTAATAATTCTACCATTACATTGACCTTCTGTTTGGTGCGTGATTTATGGATTTATGAATCATGTGGTAAGTCTAGTTGAAGGATAACTTTGTTTAGTATTAGATTTTATTTCCATCATAATTAATAGTTTTAATGATGGTCCTCAATGAGCTCTCTCCACCAACATGCTTTTGTTGTGATGGAAAAATCTACATTATATTAGAGTGTAGGTCATTTCTTTGAGTCCCTCAAGTCCTTTGACCCTTTGTCCGCATAGCCTTGGATTATCAACATGGTATGTAGTCAGTGTAAATCCCATGTGATAAATGATTGTATCTAGTTCCATCATGTAGGGGGGTGTTGCATAGCAACTATATCCCTGATGAACCCTCTCCACCACTAGTACATGATTTTGGTATAATGGCAAAATTTATATGGTATCAAAGCTCATTTTCTAGGAAAGAGAGCATTTTTTTTGAATAATTGATGATTAGAGGAAATTTTCAGCCTTTGCCTTTATCGTGTCATCTAGCTATCTCAAATAGAAGCCACCAATTCTTGTTAGGCCCACAAGTAGAAGCTTACATTGAAATGCTATGGCATCAAAGGTTGGACCTGATTCTACATAAGAGATAGGTCAAGATCATGCTCTTTCACATGGATCTTTCCTTTCTTTTCTCTCTAATGGTGCACTTTTTATGAATCTGTTATACCTCTTAGTGTGAATTCTTTCTTTGTTCCATAGTTGATCATATTTATATAGATGATTAACACTTCTATTTTCAATTAGCAATTTATTCATGCATAGTTGAGTAGTGTTGATAGGGTCATTTGTACAAACTCATGTGTCAACTGCATCGTTGAATGATAGATGTTTTGCCTCTATTTTCTATCTATACTTTGTTTGAGGGAGTTATGCATATTATTGTCTACTGTATCTTCCATTTGATTGACAGATTGTTGCCTTTATTTTCCATCTGTTCATTGTTCAAGTAGTGTCATTGGGGTACTCATGCAGATTGATCCTGATCATCATCATGGTTTCAAAGAAGATTCTTCATTCAGTGCCTTGGTGGTTATGATTGTATAGATGTCCACAATATTTTTATTTCATAGAACAATTTCTCTCGAGATTTTGATGTAGGGAGTTCAGAGATTCGTAACTTTTGACTTTGATCTAGGTTTTCTTAGATTTTTTGGGTTTTTTCAAAATCTATAGTTGAGGTGGATTCCAACTCAGCTAGCTCTATAGGGGTCATTTTGATTTTTTTTTGAGAGCTAGAAATTCCATCTTGACCTTTGAATTTGAGTTTTAAAATATCTTAGGTGTTTTTCCATTTTTTCTACTATGTAATAACTTTGAAATTTCTTTCTAAATTTTGAAGATTAGTTGGCAATTTGTCTTTATGGGAAACTTCAAATTTTCTTTTGGAGGTTTTTTAGAAGCTACCAAAAATGGCATATTTTTCCAGTTGTCAAAATCTGCCAAATTTGGAAATTCCTTATTTTCTCTTTTTGGAGTCAGTTGTTATTTAATGGAGTTAGAGATCCATGTAGAAGCAGTTTTTGGTAATGAACAATTTAGAGTTTGAATCTATATTGGGTTCTGTCATGAGTTATTAAGTTCTCTATGAATTGAGATCAGTATGCTACATTAGATTTTGACTAAGTTTTCCCTCTCTCCTCCTTTCCTCATTAAATTCTATTCTTCTTAGTTAGAATTAAGAGGGGGAGTGTTAGTGTTAATAATTCTAACATTACGTTGACCTTTTGTTTGGTACATGATTTATGGATTTACATATGTTAAGCGGTGATTTACATGAATCATGCGTTACATCTAGCTGGAGGATAACTTTGTTTAGTATTGGATTTTATTTCCATCATAATTAATGGATTCAATGATGGTTTTTATCTTGCTAAGTACATGCATTCATTTGTTATATAAATCATGCAATATTGTAATAATCAATGTGAGAGCACAATGTAATCAATTGTTTTTATTATTTGAGCAGCTCTATTTCTTCTTCTTCTTCTATAAGTTTTGCTCTTTTTTTGTCAGCTAGATCTAATTGTTCTATAATTTACTGGTATCGGAGTGTAGGTCATTGGTTCGAGTCCCTCAAGCCCTTTGACCCTATATCCATGTAGTCATGGATTATCAACATGGTATATAGTGAGTGGAAATTCCATGTGATAAATGGTTGTATCCAACTCCATAGTGATTATAACCCCGATAAGCCCTCTCCACCACCAACACTTACTTTTGATGTGATGGCAAAATCTACAAATACAACATAGATATACACTCTAATTTGTCGTTAATTTCAATACAAACTCTTTCTACTACTTTTCAACTTTGTATTCAAATAGTTTTGAAAAAAACAACATATTTTTCTTTTCCTTACACCTTCAGAATTTTGTGACCATATAATAGAAAAACTAACAAATAATGTTACTAAGATTTTTTTGTTGAACAAGACAAATAACATAATTCCAAGGGAGAAAGACAAGAGTTCTGTATAGCCATTTTTTCCCTTCATGGGCTACCTTCAAATGCATTTAAGTTATGTAGAATGAACATTCTTTCTCCCAGCTTTTGGCTCAAATAAGTGAGAATCCTACAACCTGCAATGGTACAAAGAGAATGTCTTCAAAATCTTTGCAAAATTCTTTAGCTTACAATAAATGAGTTTTACAGAAAAATGGAGACATATATCCACTATTTCTGCAACGATTCCCACCTGCACTCTATTTAATGTACTTTCCACTGCCCTCACAATTGAAACATCTATTTTTCCACCACCAAATATCTACCTAGTGGTGCCCATAAAAACATGTCATCCATTAAACAACACATGTTTCTGCCTTCCAAAAGATGAGGAAACTTTAGACAACATGAGAACAACAACATTTTATTGTAGGCCAAAGTTGTAATTACTTCACCGACCTTAGAAGATTTGTAACGATTGCCCCTGCAAAACCAATGCCACATCAGCCATCTCCATAAATTGCATGAAAAATCAACAAGAGTCAAAGTCTTTTGAATATTGACTCGTCAACATGAGTTAATTAACTATCGTTAACTTTAATTAAAATGATACATACACATATATGCTCAAATTAAAAGAAAATTTTAAATTCGTTACCAGATTTACCAGTACCGAATACCAGATACCAGGTGGTCTAACCATGACGACCAAGTTGTAAGGAGCTCCAGAACCTGTCTAAGAAAAAAGAGAAAGAATATTGTATGAGTGCTTTTACCACCCTACCCCGAAGCTGTTAAGCTTCCCCGAAATCCTTCCTGACATGAAAGATACCCAGCCCGGCAACGAGAGAGTCTAAACAAGTAAAACTTAGAAGAGTAGTGGAATTGTGCTACACAAATAATGTAGGAACATTCATCAGTCAACAAGATAACAAAGCAACATTTTCTTAGTTATCACTTTAGCATTTCAGTCCTATCTCCATCATTTATAAAGAAAATAAAACATAACATGGTTTATTCAACCTTGAATTCCATATACTCATCAACATACAAGGATTACCAACAATTCTCTATTGACATATATTATAAATATGCTCATATGAATTCAATCACATAGCTAACAATGGACTCTTTTTGTGTCATTAATATGCCTAGCATGTTATCCCCAAAAAAATATGGACAAGATTGGATTGCTAATATCCACAATTATATCAAGTAAATCACATTTGCATTACGGTGTTGTAACTAGCATTAGGAATCTTTGTTAAGCAAGAACAAGTCCACAAATCTGCCAAGAAATTCTATATAAATTTCAGGCTATCTACCACTAATTTAAAATCAACATCAAGCAGAAGGGGAAAGCTATCCAATGTTGAGGCTCATAGATCCACAGAGAAATTTTATACAGAACTTGCGCTCATCTACACTGTGAAAATATTATTATCAATGCACAAAGTGCCATGGAGATTAACTTGGGCAGCCAGACCTCAACATTGGATTTAAAGTAACAAAGCCTAATGAGGAAATTCATGCAACATGTGGATGATTAACAATGTGCTTTACAAAAGGACCAAAGAAATTGTTCGACTAACCTTTGCCAGCAGTCGATAGTAATGAAAGACTAAAAGTCTTCACCTACTAAAGCACCTCATCTTTGAGAAACTCACAATACACAATTCAGAGAGACAAAATGAGACTACTGAGGTTGAAAGATACGCTTAAGCCAAAGTTCCATTTCCTCTTAATAATGAAGAAGATGAAAGCATACTTAAAACTCCTAAATCATTATGAGCTTTCATCCATAAAATAGCATTATTCCAAGGTAAAAACAACTATAAACACACCACACAAGAAGAAAACTAAATAAAAGAGCTTAGTTTGCAATCTCTATAGTCATAAAGGTGTAGACTATCCCATACAATGTTTTTGACAAAATTGGCATAGCTTAAGGAAAGTTAAACCTATTGAGACTTGATCTAAGTAAGCCAATTTAATGGTCCAACTCAAAACAAAACTTAGACAAAACATGTGCAAAGCAGTGCAATAAAAGACTTATCACTAAAGTTCTACAAACTTACAAACAAGAAAGGTGTAGAATCAGTAGAGAGAGCTTCTTCAGATCAAGTTACGTTGACTTGTAAATGGACTTTCCTTTTTATTTTTCCAATCGGCAGTATTTATATCAAAATCCTTATAGTATTATAGAAAAAGATATTCACCGAGTTGCAGTGGTAATGTATGGATTCAGACAATGCATGTGAGTAAATGAAAGACACCAATGTTATATGTATTTCAACCCAATGCTCATGCAACTCACAATAAATTTCCAAAAGAATAGCGAGAGATCACACATTAAAGAACTTGGGATCTATAGGTATGGTTCATGTAGTTGGTATATAATCCTGATTTGGATGCTTCCCTAGAGAGTCAAGAATTTATAAGTATAGCCTCCCTCATAAGAATCTGGGCACTCCAAAAGTATGCGAAGGTGTAATCAGACAAGTTTTTATTTTTTTATTTTTATCTTAATACAAATCCTAACCATGGAATTACTGTGATATGTTTTCAACCATTGTACAATACCTTATGCCAAGGGTTCCTAATGATGGTTAAAATAGATATTCTACAGAGCAATTTATATGGATGAAACAATGCTTGACAAGAAGTCCATTTCAAATTCAATAATGCTTATGTCAGTAATCAAAGACCATATCTAGTATACCTAATATAATCTTTTTCATTTAATCGCACTTAAAGAATTCAAATTAGTGAATTGTGTGAATACAGGAAAACCTGGTAAATAATGCTATTCCTTTCTTGAATGTTGTTTTCTCCTCTAGCTCCTTCCTGTGCCTTGAGTTCCCTTCAACACTAAGTGAGCAAAGTTCAAAATCAATGTAAACTTCTCCAGCTATAAGAATGGTGATTGTCTCAAAGGCCTCCTGAGATAAATCCATTGCACTACCATGACATCCATCGCCGTGATGATCAAAAATCTTGATGAAAATCATTGCATTTTGCAGTAAATGGGAGTGGAACCTTGTATTCCACTAGTCATCGTTCCTGTGCATCTCACCAAAAAAAGTTTCTTCCACAAGTGCCTTCATTATCCTAGATTAAATTGCTGCTTTCACAGTCTGATTTCCCTCTCAGAAGTCTTCATGTTCTTCTCCATCCGTTGGATCAATTGTAAGATTCTTTTCTCAGTTATGTAACTGATTCTTTTTATAGCAACTAACTCATTATCTCCATTACATAATTAAATTAGTTAACATAATTTCATAGTTCAAGAAAATGAATCCACATAGGAGAGAATTTTTGATTTATTTGGAATTTAGATGGAGTGGGTTGTGACATCCTCCTCCCCTTAGAATTGCATCGTCCTCGATGTTGTTATGCAAAAATCACAATCATACCCAATTTTATATCTACAAGGAGATGAATCTACAAGATCAAGATCTAACTTCTATTTACATAATAACAAATGCATCTGCATTTAGCTCTATAAAATATATATATTGATTTTCAACTACTATAATTAAAGTTAACTTTTCTTTTCCTTATAAGAAATCTACATTTCATTAACACATTAATAACTAAAGAGAAAATGACACACATTTTTAGAAGAACATATATTAGCAATCCTTTCTAGATTTTTATTTTTTTTACATGTGAGTGTGTGAATTCCATTACCATTCTATAGTTTTACAAGGTTATACTACCTCTCTCCAACAATATTCGCCCTTTCTTTTATTGTGTCATTCCCTCTGTTCATTCATAGGAACAACACCAAATATCAGTCCATCATACATCATTAATCAAAATTGATTTCCAAATGAAATATAAAATCAAATACTTCCTTATCTCAAGAAGTATCAAAATTTGTAACATATTGACTTAAAAACACATGATATCACACACATACGTGTGCACTTACCATACCCTGGCATCACCTATGGATTTTTCCTCGCTAGTAGGTACTTCTTATCCACATCCTGCCATACTAATTAGTATCTCAAGAAGATCAACTCAATATTAGTAGTAAAAAAATTTGTTCAACTCTATGACTTTTTAACTCATCTTTTAATCACATCTTGATCATGAGTAACATGTGTACCATATATACTATACATACCATCTAACATGTGGTGTTCACTAAGTGAGTATTCATCCACATCAATAGGTCAGTGAAACATAATTGAGTAATGTAATCATGATTCATCTAATTCATCATCATAAGAATCAAGTAATGTAACCACGTTACATCAAATTCAACATCATTTAAATCATCATGAATATAAGAAATCCATACATAAAATCATCACTGTACTTCCTCAACATTTGATCATCATAATGCTTACAAAGCCTTAGCAAAATTTTACATCCAAATGTACTTACATCATAATACCTTAGTTAGCTCAATATATATATATCTAATCCTACAATAGGAAGATCAATGATAGAAAATCCATACAATCAAATGTGTCAAGCAATATCGACCCAAAGTTTGATATTTATAAATAGTCAAACCAACTTGCAACACACATTTCGACTAAAGGGTTTAAGTTGAATGTGTAATAGCTAAGTCTACGTTACTAAGTTTATGTCGAACAATATATCAACTAAGAGTCCAAAATGCAATACAACCAAATCATTGATCATTATTCATTGACCAAATTGACTAAATAAAAGGTGTTAACAACTTTCTATAAAGTAAAAGTCACATGCATGGTGGATCATCACATATACATAACACCAATGCAAAAATATTATCAACATAGATAAAAGAGGGATCTATACATACCCATCTGCATCCTCATAGGAAGACCATATTTTCATACACTTGCCATATGGGCCAAAAAGTCAAATTAGGTTAGTCAAAGTCATCTACAATTAGTTGAGTCAACAAGTAGACACAATAGCTTCCAATTAAGTTTCATTCTACTTTCCAACATACATATTGAAATGATAGGTGCAGATAAAGTTACATTTCATAATCAATTATCAACCAATTTGTCGAACACAACATATCATCACATGACTATGCCATCAATGAAAATATCAGAAGAAGTTGATGTACATGTCCAAATTATTCTATTATATGTAAAACCATGTCCTGCTAAGTAATTGCCATATTATCATTTGCGAGAATCACATAATAAGAAAACCCATAGCTTGATTAGTTAACATCTATTTCACTGCCATAATCAAGGATTAACAATAATTATCCATTTACTAATGTAACACATGACATTATCCAAGGAATCCACCCATCAATGCATGATTTAATAAATATACGAAGTATAATGTAAAGCATCATACCTTAATGGACATCATAGAGAATGTTGACCTACACATTGGTCATGGAACAATAAGCACATCATACAAGTATAGTATCATCTGTCATATGATCAGCACCATTAAGTATATCATCTAGGTATGCTCACCAATCTCTTGCAAGGATCGGTGAAATCCAATTCTTATCAATTTAGTGATCTTAGGCCCTCAAGCCCATTTTGTCACCATCGGGTGCTTAACCAACATATAAGCACATGTCATGATGTATAGCCTTTACACCATTAAATCATCACATAATGATGTAATTAAGTACATCTCAAATGAAGAGCAAGACAATCAAATTGAGATGACATTTTCACTGTATTCTTTAGTCTCCAAAGCTGTAGGATGTCTCCTACCTGCTTCCTGAGATAGAAGTGTGGCCCAGGCGCTTTAACCTTGAACCATGGAGTGAATACTTCCCTCGGGATTCTTCCTAACACAAAGAATACCCCAACCCTAACATGAGAAGCCTAGCTTCTCGGAACAAGATGGATTAGATGGATCTGGTGTGGTCGTGTAACATTTCTACATTGCAACCATGTGCCTAGTAGTCTAAACATGGAATGTAGCTGGAAAATAAAATAAACCATGTAACATTTCTACATTGCAACCATGTGCCTTGTAGTCTAAACACGGAATGTAGTAGTAAAACCAAATAAGTATAACCATGTACACATATGCAATATTTGGATAAAAAAATTGCTTGGCCAAGCACTTTCAAAATCTAGAATTACCTGTAGAAGAAACAAGAACAGACATGTATCCATTCTATAGAACTGGCAGATAGGGAAACTAAACATGAAGATATCCACCTATCTGTCCCATAATTGCTACATTACACCCTTCCATGGAGGAAAGTACACAGCATCTAACCTTCTTGTTTGTCCACATTCGGCATCCATAGTGGAAGGTAAGATTTCCAAAATAATAAAAATAATATAAGATAAATGCAAAAGGAAGAATGGCATGTTCTTCACAATCTACTCCCTTGTACAACCTATCAATGCTCCGCAATGAACATCATAGATGAAATCACTTCCAAATCACAGGACTAGCAACATCAAAAAATACGCGCACACACCCTAGCCACCTCAAGATCAAGGAAATCTTAAAAACAAGATTCATAATTCTTAAGTAGAAGTCCAAAAAGGAGATACAACCAAAATAAAAGTGAACAAGAGTCAAGTAAATAGCTCACATAAGAAATTGGTGGCTTGGTGGTCACAAAAAAGCATAAAATCTCAAGCTAGTCTTTCATCACATCCAAGTTCATGAAACCGAACATAATAAAATGAAACCCAATTCACTTAAAGCACAATGACTCTCACTAGTCACCAAGAGGGAGTAGATGTTTAATGAAACCTTGCGTCCAAGGATTGCTAAGAACATAACCAGACTTCTCATGCATCACATGTGATTTATCTTGATAATCACACATTTCTAAATGCATAATGGAACATACAATACTTTTGCAAATGAAATCCATCTTCTTCCTACTTAGCATTTTAAGTTACTCAATGAACCTCATGAATCTAGCATAGAAGAGAAATAAATCCTTGTACCACATGTGCATTACATGTCATTTACATAGTAAAAAGACATTTTTCATTGCTATCACAAGCTGAATCTTCATTTGGTAGGCTCTCATAGCCTTATGCAAAAGTCAATCATCCTTTGACTATCTCAATAGTTCAATTTTAATACTCCAATGTGCATATTATACCATCACATGGTTTAAATTAAATATAATCATAAACATATGAGGTATGCAATTTACTAGTCATTCCATAAACTTTCCATTTTGACAACCTTTTAAGGAATGTAATTTTAAACTCACAATCATTACATGCATAAGGAACATCATATCCTTCTATGTCAGAAGTGATCATAGCTACGAGGCAGAACATGCAACCTATGTCATCAACTCATACAACATAAAGTAAACAAGTTGACTTATAGTTGTATGTCTAGCATAGTGAACTCAAGGTCCAAGTGTGGAACCAAGAGCTCTAATACCATATGTAACGACTGCCCCTGAAAAACCAATGCCACCTCAGCCATCTCCATAAATTATGGAAAAAATCAAAAAGAGTCAAAGCCTTTTGAATATTGATTCGTCAACATGAATTAATTAACTATCATTAACTTTAATTAAAATGATACATACACATAGATACTCAAATTAAAAGAAAATTATAAATTCGTTACCAGATTTACCAGTATCAAATACCAGATCCTAGGTGGTCTAACCATGACGACCAAGTTGTAAGGAGCTCCAGAACCTGTCTAAGAAACAAGGGCGAGAATATTGTAGGAGTGCTTTTACCACCCTACCATGAAGCTGTTAAGCTTCCCCGAAATCCTTCCTGACATGAAAGATACCCAACCCGACAATGAGAGAGTCTAAACAAGTAAAACTTAGAAGAGTAAAGGAATTGTGCTACAAGAATAATGTAGGAACATTCATCGGTCAACAAGATAACAAAGCAACATTTTCTTAGTTATCACTTTAGCATTTCAGTCCCATCTCCATCATTTATAAAGAAAATAAAACATAACATGGTTTATTCAACCTTGAATTCTATATACTCATCAACATACAAGGATTACCAACAATTCTCTATTGACATATGTTATAAATATGCTCATATGAAGTCAGTCACATAGCTAACAACGGACTCGTTTTGTGTCATTAATATGCCTAGCATGTTATCCCCAAAATAAAATGGACGAGATTGGATTGCTAATATCCACAATTATATCAAGTAAATCACATTTGCATTACGATGTTTTAACTAGCATTCAGGAATCTTTGTTAAGCAAGAACAGGTCCACAAATCCACCAAGAAATTCTATATAAATTTCAGGCTATCTACCACTAATTTAAAATCAACATCAAGTAGAAGGGGAAAGCTATCTAGTGTTGAGGCTCATAGATCCACAGAGAAATTTTATATAGAACTTACGCTCATCTACACTGTGAAAATATTATTATCAATGCACAAAGTGCCACAGAGATTAACTTGGGCAGCTAGACCTCAACATTGGATTTAAAGTAACAAAGCCTAATGAGGAAATTCATGCAACATGTGGATGATTAACAATGTGCTTTACAAAAGGACCAAAGAAAATGTTCGACTAACCTTTGCCAGCAGTTGGTAGCAATGAAAGACTAAAAGTCTTCACCTACTGAAGCATCTCTCTCTGAGAAACTCACAATACACAATTTCACAATACACAATTCAAAGAGACAAAATGAGACTATTGAGGTTGAAAGATATGCTTAAGCCAATGTTCCATTTCCTCTTAATAACGAAGAAGATGAAAGCATACTTAAAACTCCTAAATCATTATGAGCTTTCATCCATAAACTAGCATTATTCCAAGGTAAAAACAACTATAAACACACCACACAAGAAGAAAACTAAAGAACAGAGCTTAATTTGCAATCTCTATAGTCATAAAGGTGTAGAATATCCCATACAATGTTTCTGACAAAATTGGCACAGCTTAAGGAAAGTTACACCTATTGAGACTTGATCTAAGAAAACCAATTTAATGGTCCAACTCAAAACAAAACTTAGACAAAACGTATGCAAAGCAATGCAATAAAAGACTTATCACTAAAGTTCTGCAAACTTACAAACAAGAAAGGTGTAGAATCAGTAGAGAGAGCTTCTTCAAATCAAGTTACGTTGACTTGTAAATGGACTTTCCTTTTTATTATTCCAATTGGCAGTATTTATATCACAATCCTTATAGTATTATAGAACAAGATATTCACTGAGTTGCAGTGGTAATGTATGGGTTCAGACAATGCATGTGAGTAAATGAAAGACACCAACGTTATATGTATTTCAACCCAATGCTCATGCAACTCACAATAAATTTCCAAAAGAATAGTGAGAGATCACACATTAAAGAACTTGGGATCTACAGGTATGGTTCATGTAGTTGGTATATAATCCTGATTTGGATGCTTCCCTAAAGAGTCAAGAATTTACAATTATAGCCTCCCTCATAAGAATCTGGGCACTCCAAAAGTATGCAAAGGTGTAATCAGACAAGTTTTTATTTTTTTATTTTTATCTTAATACAAATCCTAACCATGGAACTACTGTGATATGTTTTCAACCATTGTACAATACCTTATGCCAAGGGTTCCTAATGATGGTTAAAATAGATATTCTACAGAGCAATTTATACGGATGAAACAATGCTTGACAAGCAGTCCATTTCAAAGTCAATAATGCTTATGCCAGTAATCAAAGACCATATCTAGTATACCTAATATAATCTTTTTCATTTAATCGCACTTAAAGAATTCGGATTAGTGAATAGTGCGAATACAGGAAAACCTGGTAAATAACGCTAGTCCTTTCTTGAATGTCGTTTTCTCCTCTAGCTCCTTCCTGTGCCTTGAGTTCCCTTCAACACTAAGTGAGCAAAGTTCAAAATCAATGTAAACTTCTTCAGCTGCAAGAATGGTGATTGTCTCAAAGGCCTCCTGAGATAAATCCATTGCACTACCATGACATCCATCGCCGCGATGATCAACAATCTTGATGACAATCGTTGCATTTTGCAGTAAATGGGAGTGGAACCTTGTATTTCACTAGTCATCGTTCCCGTGCATCTCACCAAAAATAAATTCCTTCCCCAAGCGCCTTCGTTATCCCAGATTAAATTGCTGCTGTTGCAATCCGATTTCCCTCTCAGAAGTCTTCATGTTCTTCTCCATCCGTAAGATTATTTTCGCAGTTATGTAACTGATTCTTTTTATAGCAACCGACTCATTATCTGCAATACATAATTAAATTAGTTAACATAATTTCATAGTTCAAGAAAATGAATCCACGTAGGAGAGAATTTCTGATTTATTTGGAATTCAGATGGAGTGGGTTGTGACAAGATCACCCAAGTTGCTGCAATTTATAATGCGGACACTCAATACAGGTCAAACCAAGACGAAATGGAATTTGAGTATTGAATCCTCAATTTTCGAGGTTCATTGGTTTGTCATGCTTAAGAAATTTTATGTGAAAGTTCGCATATCACGAAAGTCCCAGCTCTCTGTAAAATGATTTGTCAATGGCTGTGATTTCGAAGGATGTTAGGAATGGATAAAACAGTATCCTTAATTCAAATCTCTCAAATTCATGCACATTTTTTGAATGTTTTGGTTTTTTTTAAAATATCATGGTCAATGGATGGTCCAAGGGATCAAGTCTTGCTGAGTGCAAGGTTTGGACATCATAAGGGATGAGGTGTGGATGCCCATTAGTCCTTGGCTCTAAGCCGAAGAGGTCCCTAAAAAGTCTATGTGGTCGCCTTCATTGGTTGGTAGCTCACAGACTTCGTGCCTCACTGAGTTGCCTCGCTGAGTTGCCACACAGATCGGAACCCTCCATCAAAAATAAACATCACTCTTAAGGGTGATTATAGTTGGAATATTGACCACTTTGGACTTTCTCTTGGGACTTCTTAGCTGTGTTCATTCAAAGTTTAAGAGGTATAAAATGTTATTGTACACTATCTGGTGGCTTGGTCATCTCATGCATTTAAATAAATTTTTGAAACTGAATCAAACTTCCTAGGACAGAGAAATTAAGGGTGTCATGTTTCAGGTTTAAATTGAGAAATTTGACAAACTGTTCTTTTAAAATCAAGTTGTCGAATAATTTGTACAGTGGAGGAGTTTACGTTATGTCAAGTTCAAGTAAGGACTCTCACTTGGCAGAAAATGATTGCCTGAATAGCCAACATGTTGAGGGGAAATTTTATCCTTTTAACTGTTTTCTATGCTTATTGCGCCCTTTCCAGCCCGTACAGATTCACTCTATTTTGTTTCATCAAGCACTAATCTTCTTTACTATCATAAATTTTAATTTTTAAAGCAAAAACAATTCTTACATTTTACATTGGTTGAAGCAATCTCTTGTTTCCTGTATGATACGCTTTCTTCTTTACACAATTCCAAAGAGAAAAAGCAAGTCATTTACTGTGCAACAATTATATAATAAAGAAAACATGATACCCAGAGTCTATTTCAAACTCTCGTTACATATTCTAAGTCGGGATAAGTTCTCAATCTGAACTGGAATTCGATTGGCACCCCTACCTATCATCTGAAAAATTCAATGATATTACTCTAAATTTAAAAAGAAACTACGCCTTATTCAGTCACATAGATGAGGGGATGATCATTGCCTTTCCTAAATATGTTGTAATGTTTATGAATCTATTTTGTTAGCTTATTTTTGCTGTCATTACAGCTGATTAATTAAGTGATAGCAGCATTACACATGATTAATTAGTTGATATTTTTGTGATTGACTTTTTCTGTTTTCTTTTAGATAGGGCTTTTAGACAAAGATCTCACATGTCAGTTGATGACATGACCATTAGTGATACGGTTGTCTGTTCTAGCTTCCAAACAATCTTGCAATACTGGCCATATCTTATAGATTGAGAACTCTCTCTTAATAGTTGCCATATCTTATAGATTTAGAACTCTCTTTTCATTCCCAATAGCTATAGCATCACCCTTTGCCATGCCATTGTCTTATCGAATCTGTAAATTCTATCTCCCTATAATAAAATGATTCTAGTATCCTTCTTGAAGTAGTTAGCTTGGAAAAGTGCATAAACATTCCAAAGGCTTGAAATAGATTAATCAAATCTCAAAGGCTTTGTAAAAGTGAGTTTTACATTCTGCTTATGCATCTTCTGATGATTTGATACTCATGCTTTTTTTTAGTAGAACATGGCTTGTGAGAAAGGCATTCTTGTTTGTAATTTACCTTTCCTTTCCTAGACATATTTTCATCAAGAAGGTAGTCCTTCATTAGATTTCAATTAGTTGAGCTCTACCCTAACACTTAAAATAGTCTACATGGGGCAACCCCATAGAATGTGTGAACATGTTCTTATGGTTCAGCCTCTATGTTCCTAAATATAAACTTATGGTCACCTCTTATGCTTGTTCTCATTGGAAAAACCTGACAATTTGTCCACAAAGTTTATATAAAATTATCTCAATTATAAAGTAGTTTCATTTCTAGCTTATATTATTTGAATGATATAAAATTTCTTATAGTTTTCTTAGCAGGTTGCTAGCCCAAAATGCATTGCATGGAAACCAATCAAATCCATGTTTTGGAATAGGTAATGAAAAGGATAGAAAATAAAATGGAATTAATATAGCCAACAGATAAAGTCATTGATGTACAAAGCTATAAACCCCCTAATATATATCTTAGCATGTAGACAATTGACATGGTTTAGGAAAACAAGTACCTATTTAAAATTTTAAAAATTTGTGTATAATGTAGGTGATAGTCATGTTTACAATTTTAAGCTATTGTTTTCTATTAAAATAGGAAGGAAAAGGGTCTTGAACTCAAGTAACAACAATATCATACACCATTTACTGCTCCAAGCCATTACACCCAAGAAACGAAAAAGAGAAACTCAAAGCTCAAACAACATGAGTCCCACTAGATCAAAATTTAATCAAAAACCATCATGTATAGTTTTAATAGTATCACATCTAACTATACTAACACCATTACTATCACTACAGTAACTAGAGAGTTCAAGAAAGTGTTTTTTCCCCAATATGAGTGGGGATTAACCACACACATATAAGTTTTGAAAGTGCATCTTGAAATTAGACGCAAGAGAACAATAACCAATTCTAAAATGAAATAACACATAATTACTGTTACAAAAATAGAAACCAGAATAACAAAAGCAAGGAAAAAGAATTAAGCCTAATTAATATTATCACAATCCTCAACCAAGAACTTGGTGTCTTCATCTAGTTAGTGACATCCTTTGGGCTCTTGACATCCTCATAGTTTTTGTCCTTGAGAAAAATATCCTTCTTAGGTTTTCTCTTTCCAAGTACAGTACCAAATAACACATTCCTTGTCATTTCTTTCTAAACCCTACAAATAGAGGCAACCATTGCCCAAATCTCAATATTTGTTATGGCATTGGAAAACTTATTATTGAGGATGTCAATCTTATCCTAGATGTCTATAATCTTAGCAGAGAAGATTTTTTCCACAATATCTATCATATTATGTAAGGGTCCAAGGGTTATCTTTCCCTATACTAACCTCTTCTACTAACAATTTGAGCAATTTTACCTCCTCTTCAATGTCCAAGTCAACCTCAATATGAGCCTCTCTGAAGTAATGTTCCTCATCCTCAGTCTTATTAGGTGCTTTTACTTCATGGCCGTCATCTTCAGTGGGGTTGTTACCTATTTTTCCTAGAGTTTCCTCCACTTAATTTCATAAACCTTTTCATTTTGAGTATCGAGGGTTTCCTCCTTGTATTTCTTCCCTTTTTTTCTCAACCTAGAAGACCTTCATCACCATCTAAGTTACCATTTGAATCTTTCTTATCCACTTCTATAATTTCCTCTAAAATTTTGCTCCTTTGTAGGGTACCCATGGGGTAGAATTTTGCAGATGCATTTTTATGCTTAACAGTGGTTTCCAATAGGAGTGACTCCTCTAGGGAATGATTTTATTCCTTACGAGCCCTAATTTTTTATGAAAAGAGCCCACTTTTTCAATGACCAAAAGGGATTTGTAGGGATCTTTTTTGGTTTCAATTTCTTCAATCATAATGGAGGACTTTGATTTATGTGGGAAGCTAGCATTGCCAGGAAGATACCTACCCAACCTAGGATGGTGTGAATAAACATGATGATATGGGACAAAAATAAGGCCATGATGTGGATTATCCACATTGGCAATGCTATTAACCAAACAAGACTAAAGAAAAAAGTAACATTAATCATCTCAAAATCTCTTAACATATTTAGGAGGAGAAAATGATACCCATGGTAGGTTTTGAAGTGGTAAAATACCTCATCACCCACATACAAATAATAGAAAAATGGACAAGGAGAGAGAGGATTCCATACTCATTGTTTGACTTAACTCTAACTAGATATTTCATCCCTTCATAATAATTGTGCCTAAATTTGTTTTAGTCAATGAAGCCCTTCATTTCCACTTTCACACCTTCACAAGCTATTCTAGTAGTTTCTCCAATTAGTTTTGGGGTTACTACAAACTTCACACTCCCAATTGTTGGAAGTCTATTGGAAAAGTATGATACTCTAGGAGGGGGAATGAATCAGGATCTGCAAAACTTATAACATCTTAAAACAAATAGGAAATCAAATGCATTCACTTTTAACCTATCTCATATCTAGATCATAAACCATATAACTATAAACTATAATGTTGAAATAGAGTATGCATCACATCCATAAACATGAAAGTAAATGTAAACATATAACACAGAAGATTTGGTTACCTAGAAACCCTCTGAGGTCAAGGTAAAACTGGGCTAGGGATGACACCCACAAATCTTCACTATGGTAGCAATAATGTATGTTTGTTAAGGCTACAATGTTTGATCACTTCTGGTGATCTATCTATGAGGGGTTTGCACTGCTAAGAGTTTACAATACTTATTTAGTCTACCTTGATTAAAGGATTTAAACTTACAACTAAGTAAGCACTCAGTTAGGATATTTAAATAGGCTTATTAAAACCACTTTGTTAAGAGACTTACCCCAATTCACTTGTTAGAATGTCTTACTACCTAATCCTTCGATTAACACTCTAATGCTTTGATGCAGGACCATCTTGCATCATGAAAAAGGGGGTGTGATATATATATATATATATATATATATATATATATATATATATATATATATATATATATATATATATATATATATATATATATATATATATATATATATATATATATATATATATATATATATATATATATATATATATATATATATATATATTCGAGGAGAGAGAAAGTGACAAAAATTAGAGGAAAAATAATTTGAAAATTTAAAATAAAAGAAAAAGGAGAAAAAAGGAATTTTTATTTTCAAGGTGCACAGGTGCCATAAATAGAAAAATAAGAAAATAGTTGTCACTCCATTACTGAGGTGTATAGGTGGCATCTTAGAAATTTGTGGAAAGTTCTCTGAATCATGCATTTAATCATTTTTGTGATCCACAAAGGAACGCAATTTTCTAATTGGGCCACATGGTGGTGCTTAGTTATATTTGAGTGGGAATTCAATATTTGGTTTAAGGTAGTTGTATTTACCTTTTATCCCACATTGGTTGTGTTTGTAACATCTTTGATGGTAAGTTCCTATTTAAGAAAAGCTTAAGATCATTTGTTGTCAAGCTCTTCAAGTGTAAGCTTTTGTAGTGAAGCTCTCTTGGTGTAATCTCTTGTAAGCAAGCTTGAAGATGAAATTTCTCTTGGTGGAAGCTCTTGGTAAAGCTCTTGGTGGTAGTTTACAACTTATTCTTATAGACCACTATAATGAAGGTATCCATGCGGTTTAGCATATTGTACTTGTCAATTATGTAATTCTACATTTGCAGCAATAATAAGAAGTCCATATTTTGTTCTTGCATTTGATGTTGTTTCTTTGTTTCTATATGTGTTATGGTATTAAGGGGAGCACCCTTCATCATGCTTGTTTGTAGATCTTCTCTTTCCAATTCTGATTTGATCTCCTTATCTGATATACTATGTTTACTCTTTCACTGCTAGTTTGTTCTTCCTGATCTATGTCTTTAATCATCAAGCATAGCCTTCCTTTACTCATAAAATTGTCTCTCTACTCTCTCCTAATCTTTCTCCCATGCAAACATACATACATTCTTTATGGCTTGGACTTTTCTTAAATAGGAAACTAGAGAAGGTTCTATATCATGATCAATGATCTAGATCTCTCCCTTTCACTACTTAGTCCTTCCAATAGTTTGATTGGTTACTCTACCTTCCTAGGATTGATGTCTTCCTAGAATTGATGTCCTCTAACAAAATCATTAATTACCTTCTTAGTTGTATTTTCAATCCATAAATCAAGTGTATAAGTCGACCAAAATTTTGCATAATTTTTTGTGCCATCACAAATACATATGCCAAAACTAGTTTACTCAAAACTTGAATACCCTGACACTTGGTTACAACTAATATTCATGTTGTCTCTTGGCTTATGTATACTCAACACTAACTATCTCACTTGGCATGAACTAACTCTTCTTTTCTTGGTGTCTTATATCTTTACTCAACATAAACTAGCAATCAGTCCATACTAGAGTTTTTGATAACCTAAGACTTTCTTGGCTTGCACTAGAATATAAACAAGTCCATAATCATTCGGCCTTCATTGGGTGGCTTGCTTGTAGTGATCATTGACCAACTCTTCTTAGGAAATGACTAAGTGTTTGACATTGATGGTCAACCCAATATAGAGATCAACAATCTCCTCGTTTGACATTAGTGGAAAAACACTTTGTCATGACTTATCATTCCACTCAAAATTTAAAAAATAGTACCACCCCTTAGACTGTGACTTGGTGTGTATACATCATATATACATATCTCATAAAAAAAATTAGCAATATTACATTTACATACCTTTGATCAACTTATGTGTCTTTCCTTCTTCTAGTTTCCCCCTTTAATATATGACATGATTATTATTTCCCCCTTGTTTTTGGCACTAATGGCTTTGGGGTTGGTGGGGTTAAATTGTACTTGTCTAAAAATGAACTTTGGGTAAAAGTACAAAGTTGTGTCACCTTTCAGGCTGACTTATCAGAATAACTAAATTTGAGTGTTCTATCTTAAAATCATTTTTTTCAAATATATGATCTAGATAAATTCATTCTAGCTAAGTTATATATGGTATCACACTTTTCCAATTGGAAATGTCTATTAAATGCATGTTCTGTACTAGTTTGTATCCAATTGCTAAAGAAATTTAATTATTTCAAAAAATTGACATTTCAATAACTCTTACTATTTTTTATTATATATCATTAATAACTTACAAACACCATTTTATAGAGCTCAAAGTCAAGAATATTCTCATATAGGGTTTACAGTATTTTAATTAAATATAGTAAATATTATAATTTAAAAAATCTACAAGCACATATTTTAACATGCAAAAAGATGTCAATTTGAGAAAAAAAATTAAATCATATCAAAAAAAATTAAAACTAATATAACGTTCTAGAGGAGATAGTCCTCTTCTAGAATGTATAATTTTTGTTCTGGTTAGAGTAGATTTGTTTTGAAAAATATGGTGGGAGATGAAAACTATCACTTTCAGGTAAGTTGAAATTTGAATGATTATAAAAGAGAAAACATAACTCTAAAGACAATTTTTTTTAAAAAATTTCTAAATATATATGTTATCTATAACATACTTTGAGATTAAAGGAAAATAAATTTATTTCCATATAGTTTTGTGGTGGGAACTAGACCCCTAGTTTTCAGTGTTTTTCAGCAACTAAAATTTTATCTATAAAAATTATGAATACATATCAATTATTATTCCAAATAATTGTTAAAAATTGTGATTCTAAACTTGATCAATTTTTATTCATTTCATTAGTTTATTTCATTTTCAAATTCTAAATAATAATACCAATTTTATATTATTGAAGGTGAATAGATATACTTTTGTTAGCCTTTTCCTTTACAAAAAGGTGACATAGGTTTGTGCTTTGACCCCTTTATGAATCTAAAAAATTGTATCCAATGCATGATCCCAACTAGATCAAACAGACTCCAAAACTTGTATCCTAACTTCTAGATGAGTAGCTAGGTCCACTAAAGTGTCTTCTTGATATAGATGTGGATCTCTCTGGACTAAATCCTTTGCAGTTGAAAGTTATTTCTTTATCACCTCCAAATGACGTAGAAACATGGATTGGATTTAGATTAATCGATCTAATTTTGCAATTCTTAGCCATTGACTCAACTAACCTTACTTGAGAAAAAGTTAATCTATTGAAATGATTAGAGCTTGAACTTGAGTCCATACTCAAAGAAAGTCGAGATGACTTCAAATCTACTTGAATTTTATCAATAGACTATTGTTGATTCTCCAAGGTGAAGAACTCAAAACCACAAAGCTTTTTATACAAAGAATAAACATTCTGCAAAACTCATTTTAAAGTATTTACAAGATTTGAAAGTTCAACCTATTTTATTGCTATCTTTGTTGAAACTTTATCCAAAACTTTGTGTTCAAATTTCTTCTTAGACTATTTCATTAATTTTTCATTGGCCTCATTATCGTCATTGTTGACATTTTCAACAATATGAACTAGTTGGTATATTATTAGTGTTTTCTCATTCACAGTATGAATTTCAAATGCATCTATAAAAATATCTTTGATATCATGCAATGCATGTCTTTGCTAATGTTCCCTTCTCAATTCCTCTTGTTTTGTATTTCTTTTCAATAATTCTTGCAAAATTTGTGTTTGTTCAAAGTTTATTATCTCAAGGTCATATTTGGGAATCATAACGACCTCATCTAATATCACTAGCCTGTAAAGTGACTTAACTTTTTTCTTCATCTTCTTTGACCTAGGTGTGTTGGCACTCGGTAATATAATCTACAATTGTGTCATTTCAACACTCAGTCTCTACATATCTTGTCTTGTTGTAGAAATCTCTTTTAGAGTAGGTATTACATATTGTACAGGTTTGGTAGTTGATGTTTCAGTAGATGTTGGCACAAAACTCAACAATTGCACTAATGCTTTTATTGCCTCTTGTGCTTTCGGCTATTGAGACCCCTTGGTCTTTTGTTTCTCAGCATCCTTTTCTCCCTCAATATGAGATCCTTAGGAATCATGTGGAGGTTTATCTATTTTTTCTTTCTCTTCACTTTCTTCCTTGTCAATAAAAATATTGGCTACATCTGGTGGATCATATGGAATCACAATGATAGCTTTACCTTTTCCTTGACACTTACATCATGTTGACTCTTCTCCTCAACTGTAACTAAAGTTATTTGAAAACCATCATTTATAGAAATCATAGTCGGTGCATTCTCAACCCTTGGATAATCTTGAGTTTGTATCAATACTAAATTAATGCATGGTAGAGGAATATCTGAGGTTGCACTAATGAATACTACATTTTTAAGTTCTTCCTCAATCAAAACATTAAGATTTTTTTGTGCTTCATCATTAGGAATGTCTTCTATAGTGAAAAAATCTTTTTGTTCACTCTCCTCTACCTTTATTCTAATATTCTCTGCCATATTATCTCACTCATCAAAATCTTCTTGATTGTCTAATTCAATTAATGTCTCTTCTTCCTCTTTCTCTTTTGTCAGTTTAGGAGTCTGTTGGTCTTAGAATGGTCTTTACATTTGAGTTTCAACACACTTAACCAATTCCACCATTTATGTCAAGTACTACACTATGTATGCCGAGTGAGTTATAGTAGTTACCAAGTTAGAATCTTAACAGGTGTCAAGCAAGATAGAGTATAGTATGTGCTAAGTGATTCAAGAATATTCATGTGCTGAGCAACACAAAGTGTAATAGATGTTGAGCAATACAGGAACATTCATGTGTCGAGCACCAGTAATATAATATGTGCTGAGTAACACAAAATCAGCATATGAGTTTGTGCCCCCACAAACTCAAATGTAAACCATTTTTGGAGCCGAGATAAAGAGATTTTTAAGGATAAAAAGGATAAGGATGAATCTCTTACATTCCTTATATGATCTACATGCAGCCAATCAAAAAAATAAAGAAGTCATGCAACCATTGAGAAAAATGCAAGGTATCAGCAAGAATTTGAGATTCAATATGGATCGTATATCCATACCTAACCCTAATTCCACAATGTCTTTATAAGAAGACTTGGACACCATAATGTCGAGGTTGTTGAAGTTATCAAATTGCCAAGAGATTGTTACATAATAGATCAATGAGCAGGGGTGTCAAGGACTTAGTGAAAGAAGCAACAATTACATATCTAGTTGATCAGAATAGAATAGGGGACACATACAAAGATTAGATCAAGCATGGATTAGAACAAGAAGAGCAGATCTAGTACCTGAACCTAGCAATTGAAGATTACACTCTATTAGGTCAAATGTTCTAATACTTTCTTACCATTGTATTAGATGATGAAAATCCTATGTTGATAAGTTAGCTTAATAGCTACGTGGAAAAACCTTTGGAGAAGGTGATTGAAAATCCTATATATTAGGTGGGTTTAACAACCTATTGTAAATCCCTTAACAAGGTGACACTTCTTGTAAATTGTTTGTAAATCCTCTAACTAGGTCACTATTGACATAGTGTAAAGCCTCTAACAAGGCAGGCCTTTAATAGGGCAGACCATCAGAGGTGGTTGAACATATTGCTACAGTAATTTTTGTGAGTGTCATCCCCACCCCAGTTTTACCTTCTTATTCTTGGAGGGTTTTTGGGTTACCAAAATTCTTGTGTCATGTGTTGATGCATGCTTTCATTTATTGTTTTCCTATATGTTTACATGCATATACTTTACTTTTAGTTATGTTTCAATGAGGGTTTAAAAGGATAAAAACTAGTTACTTCTAATTCACCCCCCCAGCTTGCCACCACCACCCCCCCCCCCCCCCACTCTTAGAAGTACTCTTCCCATTTGAACATTCCAACAGTTGGTATTAGAGCTAGTGGTTCTCACAAGGAAGAATCCTAACAACTTAGAGAAAAGGTCTAGAGATGGAAGTCTTTAAAATTGGGAAGATTATTAACAATCAAGTGATTGATGTGCACCTCACTCTACACAAGGTAGAGGAAGCTAGAGAGGAATTGAGAAAATCCTTGAAAAGAAAAAAAGGACATAGCCATAGCCGAGAATGACACACACTGCAAGGAGATTGACACCACACAAGTGTTTACCAATGGAGATTCCAAGGAATTTGATGAAGCAATAGCAAAACTGATGGAGAAAAATAGAGCACAAGCTAAAGAAATTAGATTACTCAAGCTTGAACTAGAATCACAAGTCATTATGCTTTGTGAAGTGACTGAACAAAAGAAAAGAGTTATTAAAGACAAGGCCATGATAGAAGATGACAAGAGAAATCTCACCAATAGATTGAAGGAGAAGACAATTGAGTTTGAAAAGATCTCAAACATGCAACTAGACACCTTAAGCTAGATGATGAATGCTATGATGGATATTGAGATCTCCACCTTGAAGATGCAAAATGAACAATTGCAAAATGAATTGAAGAGAGAAAAGGAGATAGTAGAAAGCTACAACAAACCCAATGAGACTATCAAGTACTTTGAACAAATATTGAAATCACTAAGGGCTGGTAATGGTACTTTAGGACTTGATTACACCAACACTGAACTAGGAGAATCATCCAAGACTACAGTAGAAAGGACCAACACAAAGGTAAGAACACTAAACCCACTTGTCACTTATGTAATAGAAAGGGCCACACTGCTAATGTTTGCAGGAGTAGAAATACAAATCAATAGGACACATCAAAAAACAAAGGTTATTATCACAAGTGTAACATGCAAGGACACTTAACACAAGACTATAGAACCAAGACCATGAGGACACCAAGATTTGAAGGTCACTGCTACAACTACAAAAAGTATGGACATAGAGCTTTTGAGTGTAGATCAAAGCCTATGTAGACACCTAATTAGCCTACAAGGAGAAACAACTGTGTACACCACTACAATTGGGATTACAATACCAGGCAAATTTGTCACTACTATCAGGAATATGGTCATGTTCCTTAGAACTACATAAGAACACACTTCAAGGGAAATTACAACAGGTGGTTAAGCCAAACCACATGTTTTAGTTGCTTGAAGATAGGACATGTCAGTAGGTATTTCCCAACAAAGGCCAAGGCACCCAAGTCAGAAATCAATAAGGGTAAAGAAAAAGTTGATGTAGAACACATCAGGAGAAAATGAAAAAGACATGCCAAAGAAGAGATGGATCAACTACATCCAATGGAGAGATCACTCTACCCAAGAGGTCAAGTGATCACACTTCATCCAATTAAGCACAAGATAGGTACATGGGGCTGATATATATAAAGATGTATCATACATCAACCCAAAAGAAAAAAGAAGTGCTACCAAGCAAAAATCTACATGAGAAAAGATGTCAAGTTAAAAATTGAAAATTTTGTAGAAGATGTCGAGCTACCCTTGGATGTTGAGTGAAACTCCAGTATATGCTGAGCTAGAAAGTCTAGTTGATGTCAAATGAGATATGTTACTAGCTGCTAGTAAAATAAAAAATAGTGGATGTCGAGTGTACAACTGTAAGCACTATGCAATAAATGCTAGGTTTTGAGCCTAATAAAGTTGAAAATCACTCATTTTAAAGCCATTCGAACATAGAGAAAAAATGAGAAAAATGAAGAGGGGATCAAATAGTGTGTAATGACCCCTTTTTTGGGTCATTCATTTTTGCTACTTTTCCTTTCTTTATTTATATCTTTTGCCATGTTTTCTCTGATATAACTTTATTATGTATGCAATCTACAATGCTTCAACAATGGTAAGTTGTGTATTTTGATGTGTAGTCAAGTCTGAATATTTATACCTCTATTAATGTGTTGTCGTTCCATCTCTCTGTCCTATATTCAATTGTTGACCTAACATTCTCCATATATAATATTTGAATAGGCATAGTGAACCGTTGCCTTTACTTGTTATGCTTGTTTCCTTGATTAATTAATAACAAAATAAGTGGATCAGTTATTGTGAGTCAATAATGTACTACCTAAGGTAATCTCATTGACATATAAAATAATCAAGTACCAATAAGTAGTCATTGCTTGAGACATTTTAATTACTTATAATAATCATATGGATTAACATAAGTAATTGTTACAATCATGAATTACTTATTTATCCACAGCACGACAGTGACACCCAACCATGGATTAATGATGTCATCTCTAAAAATGTTATTGAAGTATGTTGTCGTATGGATACATCCATACATGTTAGAATGATCAAGTGATACATCATTGTAGCATGTAAGTATATATACATATATCAATTATACCAAAATGAATTTCATCATAGACATATCATTGATCTCAAGATGGCGTGATGATGTAAGATGTAGCCATATATGCATATGTATATGACCATTAATGCATGTGCGTGCATGTGTACCTTTGTATACGTGATTTTGTAGGCATGTAACTATGTTGCATGTCCATTTCATAATATAATATCATTAACCATTTATTTATATATTTTTATACTATCATAATAATAATTATATATCAATATTATATAATAATGCTTGATGCACTACTATTAATATTTATATATTCAATATTTATTTAATAACAATGTACATAATTTATTAATAACATTATTGTTATTATTATGTGTACAATTGATATCTTGATTACCTTACTAATACTATCAATCTTTTATTTATTATATTTTAATACTATTATCATATTATAATTATAATGTAATATCATATTGTATGATAATAACATTATTATTATTATTATTTTATTTATTAATATGATTTGATCTTTAATATTACCTTATTACCTTAGTAACGTATTATTATATCAATAATATATTATTATTTATCCTTTAATAATATATTATACCATTAATAATATATCAATATTTCTTTTAACATTTAAGAAATAAAATATTTATTTACTTATAATAATTTACTTATATTACTCAAATTAGGGGACATGACATAGTGATTTAGCAGTGATTTGCACTGATCTCAGCAGAAATTCAACCTAAACTCTTCGATTCAAAGGTATTTCATCAAGTGCCAAGCTACGTAGTATTTGAAAGTTTATTAAAATATTAAACCCTAGTTTGGTCAAGATGGCATCTAGGTCTAAAACCACAAAGGTAAAGGATAGTCATGAAGTCCAACTTGTCAATAACAAGGTTAAGCAACCAAAATTTAAATCCATTCCTAAGGTCATGTATAAAAATGACCCAGCTCGTGCTTTGTCAATCATTATAGACAAAGTAGTAATAGTCCAAGATGTCAGGAAATGTTATAACTATAAGATTGAAGCCATAGGTAACCTAGAAATTTTCAATTCCTTTGAAAAGTTGTGTGACAAAGGTATATTGAAGGATGAGTTCTCAGTAGTTGAGAAGAAGTGTTTAACTAAAGCCCTAGTTTTCCCCATTGTATTTAAGACTAAATGGATTCATATAGTGTTGAGCTGAATTCATGATGGATCATTTTGGTTAGAAACAGGGCCAATGAAGATAACAAAGAAAATTGTTCATAGGGTTACTGGATTCCCAACCCTAGATTAGCCTAAGACCCTAAGAAGTGACAAAAAGGAGGCCATAGAGAAAAACACTAGTGCCAAATGGAACAAGAGGGAAATGACCATTGATACAATCACTGAACCCCTACTTGATTTTTCTGTCAGAGTCATATCTTAGCAATTCTATCAATCAAGAAGATTGAATAGTGTGCCATGTATAATAGTAGATGTTTCATACAAACTTGTCAAGAAGGGCCACACTTATGATCTAGCAGAACTCATGCTACAAAAAATCAATGAAAATTTGGGAGCCATAAGGAAATCTAAAGGAGCTCAATGAAAATTTGGATCAGTGTTGGTTTGCATATTTTACTATGTCATGAAAGAATTTCCTTTAGTTGGAAAGGTAATTTGGGATCCTAAAAAGACAATTGTCACATAATGAGTTTATTGAGCAAATGGGAGACAATTTTGATGATTAGATGACAAGCTACTTTGAGGACTCCAAGAAGTCCATGAAACAAAGGATGAGGATACCAGTATCACTGGTTGAGTAGCATATAAATGACATTTGTTTCTTGGTTGACATAGATTACACCTACATCCAAGTCATGGTACCTAGAGTAAGATGGCTTAGGCCACTTGAATATGAGCTTGATCTAGACCAAGCTTCAACTGTAATCACTACTTTACTTGTGGAAGAGATAGACAAGGCTGCAAAACCCTTTGGGACTTATGATATTGTCAAATCTAGGGTGGTAATAGATTTGAAGACAACCTCTATAGTGAAGAAGAAGGAAAAAATGATAAGAAATCTCAAGAAAGGATTTGGAGCTGATATAGAAGTAGCAGGCACAACAACAGAAGAAGAAGCAGATGAAGATGAAGATGAGAGTGAATAAGAAGAAGACAAATGAAGGCAAGGGCCATTGGAATTGACACAGGGCCTAGGAGAGGACAAATAAAAAGGTGCTAAGGAAGAAGAAGTTGAGGAAGCACCCACTAAAGCCAAAGCCACCAAAAGGAAAGCCAAAAATCAGCCTGCATCCCATCCCACGGAAAAGAAGGGGAGAAATCCAATTGCAGTAAAAAAAAAGAAGCCTACTACAAGGGCTACCACTAGGGCTACAACTCAGAAGGCAAAAGATGAAGCCAAAGAGAAGAAGAAAGCCACAAAGCAGACTGGTGAAGAACCAAGGAAGAGAAGGAAATATGTTGTCCAGCTAGACTTAGAAGAAGAAAGAACAAAGTGAGAGGACAACAGCCAATTTAGAGTGGTAAGTCATCCCTCCAAGTCTACCATTAACAAGTTATGTGTAAACATTAGAAAAGAAAACTTGAATGGTTTAAAGACTATAGACTTTAATAAGCTCAATAAAGAAGAGCAAAATAAAATAGAGGAATCAGTGTATGTAATGATGGTCGAATACAAACACACACCTCCATAGTTAGGTAGTACAATGCCCAAGGAGCTATACAAGATAGTTGAAGATAAGTAGCATTTTTGTTTACAAATGGAAAATGAGATAAGAGAATCAACCCTAGCTAGAGTGCTGCCAAACCTAACTAAAGGTCAAATAGCTAAGGCAAATAAAAGGCATAATAGCAAATTTTCTCCTAAATATAGTGCATTTTGCATCCTCCAAAATAAGATAGAGAATGTTGTAAATAAATCCAAACAATTGTGGAAGTCAATATACAAGAAAATTGATTATGTATTTGATGAGGAATATAAGGCAGAAGCTAGTGCTAAGAGAAAAGAAGAAAAAGAGACAACAAAGAAAGTAGAGGAGAAGAAAAGTGAAGAAGAGAAGAAAAGTATAGAGGAGAAGAAAGGTGAGGAAGGAAGAGTAGAAGAGGAAGTAAATAAGGAGGAAGGAGAAGAGAATACAGCTAAAGGAGAGCATATTGCATTAGATGAATAGGAAGAACAAAGTATGCAAGACATAATAATGCCACCTCCTAGCCCTCCTCATGCTACCATCACACCTATAGAGACCATAAAAATAAAGGATGTTATTGACACTTCATGTCAAAACATCAATCCACTTACTATAGAGGATCTCTCAAAGATCCTTCACCAATCTACTCTATAGGCACAGTTGTGTACAAGTCCTATATTGGTGAGTGTAAATGAACTACAAAGAGCAGTAAAAATCCCACAAAAGGAAAAGGTGAAGCCAAAGGATACACCTTTCACATACATAGATACTAGAACTAGGGTTTTGATTCTTCCACCAAGTGCAAAAAGTGAAAATGTTCAGATGTTGAGTGCAACAACAAGGGAAGATACAAGAAAATAAGAATAGTCAATAGGTTCACCCCTAGCAATTATTAGTGATAAAGGGAAAATAGAGGAAAAGAAGGAAGAAACAAGAGATGAGGAGCAAGCTGCAATACAGACATTGGTTGAATTACCAAAAATTGGTACTCCCACTCAGACTCCTCAGAAGCTAAGCACTAATATGATATCAATACAAGTTCAAACACCAGGCTCAAGCTCTAGAAAGGTAGCCAAGATACTTCATTTCGGAGATCCTGAACTTGATGAAGAGATCATCATTCCCTCCTATGAATCTAGCACCCTCAACATAGAAAAGATAAATGAAATACAAGTAGTACTGGATAGGAGAAAGAGACAAGAAGTATTAAGAAGAGAATACAAGTATAGGCAAGCATTAAATGAGATAAAGGATATCTTCATGGATGCCATTAGCTTGCAGTCACTAGATGAAACAAGGCCTATAATAGAACAACTATCAGATATAGTTGACTAGGTGACTAATGCAGACTATGATACAAATGTAAAATTAATGGAATGGTCAGAAAGAAAATTCTAGGGAAAAATAAATGAGAAAATATCAAATGATATAGCATTAGCACAAGTTGAATTGGCTAAGAAACTAGAAAGAGTGAAAATTTTACTTGGGAAAACTTTCTCATTGTACAACAAACTATGTGATTTTTCTAACTTCCCACCAGAGACTAGCCAAAGAATACTAAGCTTGGAAAGAAATCTCAAGATTTCTAGCATGCAACTTCCAACAAATCCAACTCAGAGTGAGAAGCATTTTGCACAGATGATTCATACACAAAGGGAATTAGTTGTATTAATAGTAGAGGAGGCAAACATAAAGGAAAAATTGATGCAAATATAGTCCTCCATAACCCCACACTTAGAGGTCCTCCAAAAGGAGCAACCATACCTAGAAATAGTCCTAAAGAAATATTCAAATCTTTCTACCCTAGATGGACTTGTACACCTTGTTGCAGAGACTATACACCTTGTTGCAGAGACTACCATCTAGCAAAGTCATTGGAAATTGCATTATAAAATTGGGATGCAACTTTGAAGATACTCCTGGAGGTAAATAGTAAATTTATGGCTAAGTATGGTATTAATCCTTAGAACCCTTTGACATTAGTGTCAAAAAGGGCGAGATATGTAGATATATGGAGATATATGAAGATATATGGAGAATACCAAATTTTGATTATTTTGATTACATTATTTCATTCATTTTGAGAATAAGGTGGAAAGTCTATAGATAGCCAAAAAGGGGGAGACAAGAAATAAGAAAAAGTAAGGGGGAGATGCAAAATTTGGACAAGCATGTGGAAAAAAAATCAGATACAATACATACGCACAAGGAATAGGAACAAGACAAAGGATAGAGAGAATCAAGCACATCAACACAAAATTTTAGTTTCAAGAATGGACTAGGCATAATCAACTCAAGGGGAGTCATAAGGTATATTGTTTCTCACAAAATTTTGAATTTTTTTTAAACTTTTGCATGTATGCCGAGCAAGAATAAAGAATGTACTCAATTAGATTAGTTCATTAATGCATAGTTAAGTGTTTTTGACACTCATGTCAAAGGGGGAGATTGTTGGTCTTAGAATGGTCTTGACATTCGAGTGTCAACACAATTAACCAATTCCACCATATATGCCAAGTACACTATGTACGTCGAGTGAGTTATAGTAGTTGTCGACTCATAATCTTAACAGGTGCCGAGTGACTTTAGGTGTTGAGCAAGATAGAGTGTAGTATGTGCCAAGTGATTTAGGAATATTCATGTACTAAGAAACAAAGAGTGTAATAGGTGCCAAGAAATCTAGAAATGTAACATGTTCCAAGCAATATAGGAATATTCATGTGTCGAGCACTAGAAATATAATATGTGCCAAGTAAAAGAGACTCAACATATGAGTTTGTTCCCTCACAAACTCAAATGTAAACCATTTTTGGAGCCAAGATAGAGAGATTCTGAAGGAGAAAAAGGATAAGGATGAATCTTTTACCTTCCCTTTATGATCTACATGTAGCCAATCAGAAAAATGGAGAAGGCATGCAACCAATGAGAAAAATGTAAGGTATGAGCGAGAATTTGAGATTCAATATGGATCGTAGATCCATACCTAACCCTAAGTCCACAATGTCTTTATAATGAGACTTGGACACCATAATGTCAAGATTGTTGAAGTTATCAAGTAGCCAAGAGATTTTTGCAGAACAAAGCAATCAGAAGGGGTGTCAAGGACTTAGTGAAAGAAGCAAAAATTACATATCTAGTTGATCAAAATAGAATAGGGGACACATACAAAGATCAGATCAAGCAAGGATCAAAATAGGAAGAGCAAATCTAGTACCTGAACCTAGCAATTGAAGATTGCACTCTATTAGGTCAAATGTTCTAATACTTTCTTACCATTGTATTAGATGATGAAAATCCTATGCTGATAGGTTAGCTTAACAGCTAGGTCGAAAAAGCTTTGGAGAAGGTGATTGAAAAACCTATATATTAGGTGGGTTTAACAACCTATTGTAAATCCTTTAACAAGGTGACACTTCTTGTGAAGTGTTTGTAAATCCTCTAACTAGGTCACTATTTACACAATGTAAAGCCTCTAACAGGGCAAGCCTTTAATAGGGCAAACCATCAGAAGTGGTTGAACATATTGTTGAAATAATTTTTGTGAACAATGTATACTTTACTTTCAGTTATGTGTTAATGAGGGTCTAAAAGGATAAAAACTAGTTACTTCTAATTCACACCCCCCCCCCCTCTCAGAAGTACTCTTCCCATTTGAAAATTCCAATAGAGTCAATAGCCCAAATGCTTGTTTCCACACTAATGTGTTCTCTTGCACTATCTCTTCTATCTTATTTTTCAAAACTTTATAGACCCTTGTCTTGGGCACAAACTTCTTTACAAAATATCTTATGGCTATAAACATGTGTGTCTTCCCTAAATCTGGCATGGTCTGACCTAATGTAGCTTCTTTGATTTGTCTCTCTATAGAAAATGCCCATTTCCATTTTGCATCCAATTTATTTAATATTTTTTCTATAATTCCCTTGTCTCACTCTATAAGCATGTGCTTGAACATGTTCATCATGTCTAGTATTTCTTTTTCAACCTTTTCATTATTTTCATTTTCGAAAGAATAATATTTAATGTGCTTAAAGCCCAAAATTCTTATAGAATTTCTAATGTTTTCACATATTTCATCAATATCCATAGGAGGTCATTTGGGAATAATTTGGAGCTTTCTCAAATCATCAGACTCAATTTTCTCTCCTTCGTCCTCTTCATCATCAGGCATCAGAACTAATTTTCTCCTCAACTTCTTCTTTCCCTGCTCATTCCCTTTAGTCGCTTGTTTCCTTTTTTGTGGGGACTTTCCCTTTACTAGCTTAGTTATCTTTACTATCTCTTTCTTTGATTAAGTAGTTGCAAGAGATGTTTCTTTAGTTCATTGTCTTATTATTATTCTTTGAACTACTGAGGTAGGAGGTGTAACATTCTTCTTCAAATCCCTCTCCACCTTAGGATCTACAATCACTATCTTCTTCTATTTTGTTTCCTTAGGATTGGAAACCACTAATTCTTTACCCTTGGATTCTTCTTCTTCAGAGTCCTCATCTTCCCATTTTCCTTCAGTAATATATAGGCATCCTTTGCCAATTTTTCCCTCAATATTAGTAATCATCTTCTTTCTCTTCCTATCCATCTTGGGCACTTTTATTTTTATCAACATTTTTATATTTTTTGTCTCATATGTGTTGAGTGGCTCGAATTCTTATCAATCTCTTTAGACAACAAAGATATCATAGTTGTAGTTATCTCATCTATATCTATGTCATATTTCATAGGCCTTAGCCATGCAACCCTTAGTACTACATTTTGTGCATAGATATAGTTAATGTCCACCATAAAATAAATGTCATCATAATAGTGGTCAACAACTGACAAGGGAGTCCTCAATTTATTCTTCATTTCATCTTTAAAATCATCAAAGTATTCATCCATAATAGTCTCAAAATTTTCTCCCAATTAATCAATGAAACCATTAATTTTCTTGGTCACTGGTTTGGTCTTGTACCACACAAAAGTACCTATAATTGGAAATGAATTTTGCACATAGGAGAATATGTATATCAAAAGTGATCCAAACTTACATGATGTATTATTTTCTTTCCTACTTGCTTCAAAAATTTTAGCTAATTGTATTAATTGTATCTCAGCAAGTTCATAACTATGGTCTTTCTTCACAATCTTGTACCATAAGTCTACTACAATGCATTGCACACTTTTCAATCGACTCAACTAACAGAATTTGTGTGCTATCACATGTAATGCAAATTCAATGACAAGATCTATAATTCCATCTATCGACATTCCTCAACCATTCCACTTGGCCTTTATTTTTTCTAAATAAACCTTTGTTGATAAATGCAAGGTCTTTGCTCGATCTAGAGTAGGATACATTGTCACTAGATGAATTATCTCATTGTTGACTTTCATTGGCCCACTCTCCACCCACAATTTGATGTCATGTACCCCACTTTAAAAAAAAATTATGCATTCAACTTTTAAAAAATTGGGATAAACTAGGGCACAGGTAAGACCTTTCTTGGAAACAACCTTATTCTCATTCCTTAATACTCCATTTTCACATAATTTATCATAAGAACTTTTAAGTTCAAAGTCTTGAATCTCCCCTATCTTGCATATTTAGCATGAGTGAACATCATAAACCATGATAACATTGGGAGGAATCGATGAAAAAGTGCCTAATACATTTCTAGTCATTGTGACATTTGGGTAATGCCCTAAATTTTGGTGGGAGGCATTGGTCACACCTTAAAATCTATGCATTACTATCCTTCAACACTTCCTTCCCACTACTGGTTGCAGATGATGTTATTTTTCAACTAGGGTTTCAAAACAAATTCAACAACTTCACAAAACAACTAAGCTCAATTCACAATTCTTACTTTAGTTTGAAATTTTTTGATGGCACACTATAGAATCACAATATTTCACATAAATCACTCTGTTGATTGCTTTTAAATATCTTTACGCATTCAAAATCACCTAGAAAGTTAAAATGATGTTCAAAATTTGATATATATCTTCAAATAGTCAAATTAAGCCTTCAATATATGTTGAGTACTCTAGTGAGTGCAATATGGTTTTCTCATCCTTCACATAAAACTTTTCTCACAATACCTTCTTGTAATCACTCGTTCATAACCACAACTTGATCTCCATTACCATTTACATGCTTATCCCAGTCAGCATGCTCATGTGGGAGCCTTATTTGCATGATGATACTCGATCAATATAGTCATTATACTTGATACTTGATATCTATTATGCATATAATCTCTTTGCTTAGTCCTTTCCTTGACTCTATTCTAATACATCTTGGTTCATACAAATATGAAATTTTAACATATATTATTTTAGGAACTAGTGCAAGAAATATCATTCAAATATATAGTTACTTGCATACCTTCCTAGCTTAGCTAGAAGTACTGTGATCACATGATCCATTGGATTGGGTGATCTCTTCTTCATGGGTTCCACTACTTTTTTATTCCTTCATTTTATAGGTTTGATTCATCTCATTCCTTGTTTCTTCTAAACCAACCTTTATTTTCCCTTTTTTTTGGTACATTTCTAGGTGTTGGTGTTCAAGTCCTACGATTCTTTCTTATATGTCCTATATTGTGACACCTATAGAAAACTAAGCTTCCATTCAGCCAACTCTTGGATTTGTCTCTGAAATGTTTGCAATGTGTCCATATTCACCACAATAGTAACAACTATACATGTGTTATAATCCCAATTATGAGAATCACCTTGCTTAGGTGCATTCCCTTGCTTCTTATTTAGATTTTACCTTGGATTTTCATTCTTGAGCTCTGTGTCCATACTTCTAACAATTTTAGCAATGACCTTATAAACTAGGTGCAACTGGTGTATTGCTAGCTTTTGACCTAAATTCATATGCTTGCTGTTCTTGATTCTTGAAATTAAAATATATATATACATTGAATTTTGGTTTAGGGTTTTTCTTACTAGTCTTTCTTCTAAAAATTTTGTTGTGTGTCCCAGCTTGCCACAATGATAGCATGTAGGTTCATTCTTTGTCTTTGCATTTCATTTCTCTCCACTCTTTGATAATTCTCCTTCTTCAAATAGGTGCTCAATATAGCCTAGACTAAATGTTTCATTATCTCTCCTTTGTAATCTTGTTATCTCTTCATAATATCTCACAGCTTCTTTAGGTTTGTTCAGCCTTTCAATAAGTTCTTTTTCATGTTTCACTTCATTCTTCCAATGGTCATTCTTATATTTCACATTAGAAATCTCCACATCCTTTATACTAAACTCTTGAGTTGTAAGGAGCAGTCTATTGGCCATATCAAATTGATTTTGAGAAAGCCTTTACACTTCATTGTTCTTGTCATCAATTCTTGTAGATATATGTTTTTTATCTTCTTCAACTTTTTGGTTCTACTCAATTACTTTACACAATCTTACTGACTAGATTTCATGTTCTCTCTATTGGTGTTTGAAAACATTGGCAGGTTTTCAATTATCCCAATGAGAATATGACATATCTAGGAGCAACTAACTCTCATCTTCAACACAACATCGGGCCAACCATAAGGCTTTGACCCTTCTTCCACTTTAGGCTCTGTAAGACCTAGGTGGGTAGACCTCAGATTCAATTGATATCATACCAGTGCAAAACATATCCCTGAATTCATTTACTATAGATGAAAACCTCTTATATCTCCTAATAACTCATGAAATGGCACAAATCTATACTAGCTAAATGCAAATCCATGAATCTCATAAGCTGAGTGAGGGTTAAATTGTTCTAGATCTTCAAAATAAAATTTTAAAGATGATTTGAATTTGATTTGATTTTATGTGGGTGGGGAAAGTGGATGAAAAGTAGGTATGAACAACAAACTTATGATCCTATAACATATCATTGCCTCATCCATTGGGCAATTCATGAATCTTCCTCATGCACTTTGGATATCTAGAACACAATTCTCATGCCAAGACTCCAGATCTATCCATTTACCTTGTAAATTGGATATCAATGTTCAATTTAAATCTCATTCTTACCTGATATCCTCCTCAATAAACCTGCAACCCTATTGAATCTCTAAAGCATTTACATAATTCATTGAATTACAAGCAAAAATGAAGCAACATATAGCCTTAAGGGACTGAAACTATGATCTAGGCTCTCTGTCAAAGACCATAAAACATCATAGCTCAACTAAGAAAAGAGACAAGAATTAAACTAAAACTAAACACTTGCTATTCCTTGTATTGATTTCATTAAAATAATACATAAAAATGCATGAAACTTACTCATAAAGAACCTAATAAACTAGACTATTCAATGAACAAATGCTATCATATAAGAGAGAAAATGGCAGTAATGAGAAGCTGATGGGATGGGAAGCGGGTATCACAACCAAATAAAAGCTTCATGGTCTAGAACTAGCACATCCTGGGTCTTCCATTCATAATTCATCAATTCCAGGGCCAGTTCTTAACTATCTTCATACTAGAGAAAACTTTCCAATATTTTCCAACCCTTACAAAAGAGAAGAAGAAAGCATAAATAGAAAGGAAACAAATCTCAGATTGAATTTGCAATTGACATGTGTACCCTCATAATTCCTTCCCAAGAAGATGAAAAAACCTCTCTCTACCTTCTCTCTGTAACTGCATATCAAAATCCCATCATTTTGTTTCTACAAGTAAGGAATATCTCAGATATTTGATTCACCATCATAACTAATTTTTGATGTCAAAGTAAATTCATGGTAAAAGTAAAAATCAGTTGAAAAGTGATTTCAAGAAGCCAATGTAACCTTTTCTAGATTGTTTTCTCCATATTCAAGCTTCAAAAGGTCTTCAAATCTACCCCATAACCAACTCCAATGCTCAATGATCAAATTTGCCTACCAATACCCTAAGAATCACAAATTGACCTACAAACTGAACCAGTGAGCACCTGTGTAGAAACTAACCTCATATTTTGAAATTTCATTTCTTCCCAGTTCTGGTGGTATATTGGAGTACCCAATTTTGACAAAAATAACCCCTATTATGGCCTTTTGTAAATCGGACCTCTACTCCATGGCTTCTCAAATTATTTTATAAAAATTTAAACTTTTACTAAAGTTTAAACTATATGAAGTTCACACTTTATTTAAAAAGTCATGCACGTGAATTTGATAGAGAAATAATAAAACATTGAAATTTGAAAATTCTCAAATTCCCCACCATTTTCTATCTGGGTCAAACCTGTTGAACAGCCCCATGACATGTGTCAAGATGTGATTGGCTCAAACTCACACAGCTAGCACTAGATGGCATCACCTCATTCGTCTCTATCATCACCACATCATCATGCCACATGGCACTCCATTATTTGTCAAAACTTACATCTACCTTGTTAGCACTACTGGGACTCACTACCACATGTCGTCACCACATCAAAGCTTACTATGTCACTATGGTAATTCTCGTGCATCTTTTGTTTGGTGATGTAGTGATGACCACACAATTAGGACACATGGAAAAATATCCTCTTTCTAAGCCCATTTATCTTTCACTAGATTTCTAAGTTTTTCCAGTGACTCATTATGTCACTAGCTAGAAACCCTTTGATTTTCCAGCTAGTGAAGTAGCGACAAGCCAAATTTTCAATCTTGTCAGCAGCTTCACAATGCTGACATCACCCTCCTTATTATGTGCATTCATTCAAAATTATTGTCATTATACCCCTAGCTTTCAACATCTGCAGCATGTGGGTCCCTTTTTCCAAGGTTGCAGCTTTCAAAAGAGCCCATCTTGAAGACATTTGACGTTATGTAATGAGGACAATTTTAAAATTTTCAAATGCACATCCACAAAGAATGTGGGATAAATGAGTTTTGATGCCTATAAAACTCATTTTCTTTTCCATTTATCTCATTTCCCTCCCACTGTGGCTTCTTCTTTGTATTTGGTAATGTTGTCTTTAACTATTGTGTGCTTCTTTTCTTCATTTGAAAGGGCTTTATCTTAGTCATGTGTCTTAGCATGGACTTTTTATTATGCATGGAGGTTCTTAAAAGGCTATAGCTAGTTCTGTATTGTTCCAATGCAACTCTCAATGGCTGATCCCTTCTTTGCTCTGAGTTCCACCTGCTTCAAATTCCCCATGCCCTACATGAGACTGGGCATTGAATACTCTATTTTCTCCTAACAATGTGGTGGCTTCCTTATGGTGGATCCTATTTCTTTCCTCTAAAACACGGCTTCTCTGGTTTCTTAGCACTAACTGTTCCTTTGATTTTACATGCCTTTGACAATGGCTTGGATTTGCTTAGAGTATTGTCTCTATTCTATGTGAGACAATGTATTCAATGTCTTCTAATGTGTGAGGCTCTGCCCTTGTTTCATGCTTAGAATATTGCTTGTTGTATGGAAATTACCTACTGAAACCATGTGGATCTCTGTATTTACATTGAGCAGATTTTCCTCTTATTTGTGTAGACTTCCTCTTATATAGAGTGTGTGGGCCTTTTATATATGTTCATCCCTTGTTTATTGCCCCTTTTTAAATATGTGCATCCTTCGTCAACATTAACAAATGCATTTTGATTCATGGGACATGTGCATTCTTTCTTTTCACTTCAATGTTTTGCACATGCTTGAGCTTCATCATATGAATCTCTAATAAGAACTACAATTACTCCAAGATATTGAACTAATTTTCACTTGATCTTAGGACTAGTAATAGACATCACAATCACTACATTATAACCAAGTCTTGCTGCTACCATTGCAACTCCTTAAGCATGGTTACTAGCTGAGAGATGGTAACTTCTCTTCTTTAACAAAATCCTAACCCCTGTTCTTTGGCTCAACTTGGGTTTTACTCTTTGAATCGTGTAGAATAAAATCTCATTTGGAGAAAAGAATGGAGAGAATAAGATTTGATCTAAGTCAAATTCAAGCACATAAATTCATCCTTCTGGTTTGAAACTAATCCATTAACTCCAAGTAGAAATGAAAAATGATGAAACTTGTCCTTTAAACATATTCATAGCATCTGACCATTGTTTATGCATTTCTTGTAATGAACAAGAAAAACATATTAAAGTTTCTCAAAACTTGACATTTGCAATACAACTTGAAATACCTCTTTATTCCTTTTCTGGAATATAAATATGTTGATAAGAAGACAATGCACTCCAAGTTTCATATCTGACACCCCCTCAACCTGTGGCCTAGAGAAGTTTTAGTCGTGCCCCAAAGTGGGTCTGACTAAAGAGAAATTTCATTTTTGAACAACGGAACTGGAAAATTGATCAACTGAACATCTCAGACTGATTCAAATAAAATTCAACTATGGAACAATCGATTTGAAACTCATTTTACCACTTCCTGTCAAACTGTCAAATTGGTGTTAGGAGGTCCTTTGCCTGGCTTCAAAAATTGACCCAAACCTCTGACTAGGCTCTGAAATCTGGCACACTAAATGTCTGTTTTGCATACTTGTACCATGTCAAATCTTGTTTCATGATGAATTCAGGGTTAGAAGATATTTTCTATTAAATTTGACCTCTTAGAATTACTTGCATGAAAACATGTTAAAAAGCAATAAACTGGGTTCAGAATCGGCTTCAAAAACTGGACAAATGGACACTTGGGAAAATGAAACTTGGGGCATTGGTTTACTGTCATGAGAGGAATATGGATCTACAATTTGGGCTCATGAAAACTAATAAGATGCATTTGGAAAGCGACCAAAATAGGCTACTCATAATTTTTTATTGGAAACATTAACAAGATAACAATTTTTGGAAAAAGAATGGACCTGGAAAAGTGTGCATACGGATTCGTCATGACTTAAAAACTAACACACTTGGAGTATTTTTAGAGGACAACATAGGGTTACATTCCATTTGACTTGACCTATCATGGATCAGGAGATATGACATCATGAACAGGAGTACCGATCAATCTGCACTTTATGATGCCAGTAAAAAGATAGAAACTGCATTTGGAATCGCATTCGAAAACTGATCAAACCGATTCGTCATAAGTGAAAACTTGAAACATAACAAGTCTTTGACATCTACAATGCAACAACAAATGAATTTCAACATTTTTTTCAACTAGACCAAAATTACAACTCATCAAACAGGGCTTCCCAGATTTTTGAATTAATTGCAAAAGCGTGAAAACAGTAAATGACCAACTTTGAGGGATTCAAAACCTAGTCAAACCAATTCAAAATGACTTGAAATCTAAAAAATACGCTCTCTGGTATGGAATTTAGATATTCCCAAAGTGGTGGGTCATGACACATTTCTGGGTGCGAGATATTCAATCTCAAACACAACCTCCTGTTGTTGTTTAATACAGGGTAAAATGCAGATTTGAAATGTGCTCAAAAGGAGACTTCACAGAATGGCTCCGAATGGTGATTTAATTTCATGGAATAGGTAGAAACACTAAATGGAAGGTGTTAGAAGCATTGAACACTTCTTAAGCCTCAAAGGTACAGCCAAGTACAATCACATCAAAAGCATTTATAGGGCTCAATTTCTTCAACAGTGCTCAAAATTTGGGCTACAATTTTCAGCACCAACACTCTCTTCAATGCTCTTACTTCTTCATTTAGTGTGTTTTTCCATTCCAATAGGTATAATATTTCTACATCACTTTCACTGAAATTGTCATCTTCAAGTAGTCCTTCAATATAGCTAAGTACCTTCTTTTCTTTAAGGATTTATTTTGTTAGATTGTGGTGACTAATTAGGGAAGTATTGTACATACTCCATAATTCCTTGGTGATTTTTGGGGTTGGTAGCCCCCAATGTAGTCAAGGTCATTAGGCCATGACTATCAGGGATTTGAGTGGGCAAAACTTTTAGTTATAGAAAATACAAATAGAGGACTATCTTCATCAAAAGGACTTATGGAAGCTATTGGAAGGAAAATCCAAAAAACAAGGAACTATAAAAGATGAGGAATTGAAGATATTAGATAGGAAGGAACTTGGAAGTATTTGACTATTCTTGGCACCATCGATGACATTTAACATTACAAAAGTGAAGACAATGGAAGAATTGATGCAAACACTAGCAAAACTATATGAAAAGCCCTCTACTTCAAATAAGGTATTCCTCATGAAGCATTTATTTAATATGAAGATGGTAGAAGAGGGATCTATTGTGGATCATTTAAATGAGTATAATACTATTACTAGTTATTTATCTTCTGTGGGCATTGATTTTGATGAAGAAATTAGGGATTTCTTGATTTTTTGTTTTTTGCTTGAAAGCTAGAATGGCTTGGTAAAGGTTGTAAGTAATTCTATTTCTAAATCTAATACCATAAAATTTGAGGATGTGATTGGCGTTATTTAGAGTGAGGTGGATCTATATCAAGAAGTTCTTTGAACATAAAAAGTAAGGGCAGAATGACTAAGAGAGGAAACAATTTTGGAAATTGTGGAAAATCAAGAAGAAAATCAAAGGGAAAGAGGTCTCAACCAAGAGGACCAAATAACTGTTGGTACTATGGGAAACCAAGGCATAAGAAGAAAGATTGTTGGAATAAAAATAAAAATAAAGGAGAAAGGCAAGATGGAGACAAGGAGGCAAATGTTGTAAGTAGCAAATCTAAAGAGGATGCTTTGCTTCTGTCTTTAGAAAGTATTGATGATTCATGGATTTTAGATTATGGGGCTTCATGTCATGATACACCCTATAAAGGTTATTTTATTGATTATGCCCAAGGGGATTTTGGGCTTGTTTATTTGGGGGATAATGAACCCTATTAGATTGTTGGAAATGGAAAAGTGAAGATTAAGTTTCATAATGGGATGCATTGGCTACTACATGAGGTAAGACATGTTCCATGGTTAGGTAGGAATTTAGTTTCAGTAGGGAAACTTGGTGATGGAGGTTGTGTAGTTACTTTTAATGATAAAAATTGGAAGGTTTCAAAAGGTTCCCCTGTAGTAGAAAAAAGTGTGAAATTAGGAACCTTATATCTTTGTATAGGTCATACTATACCTCCTACTTTAATTATTTTAGAGGAAAATGAGTGTTTAAGAATAGTTGTTGTAGTTAACCAAGGAGAAAAAATAGTTTTTGTAGATTCTGATACAATGCTATGGCACAAAAAACTTGGACACATGAGTGAGAAAGGTATGAAAGTACTTCATTCAAAGTAATTTTTACTAGGTTTGAAATGTATTAATATGGATTTTCATAAAAGTTGTGTGAATGGAAAACAAAAGAGAGTGAGTTTTGTGAAGAGTGGGAAGGAAAAGAAAAGTGAGAGATTAGAGATTAAGAATACAAATGTATGGGGACTAGCTTAGGTATCTTCCCTTGGTGGCTTTTATTATTATGTTACATTTATTGATGATGCAACTAGAAAATTATGGGTTAGTTTCCTTAGACAAAAATCTGATGTATTTCAAACTTTTAAGAAATGGAAATGCTTGGTTGAAAAATGAGAATGGTAAGAAATTAAAATGCCTTGGATCTGACAATGGTGGTGAGTATTGAAATTAAAATTTTGAAGATTATTTCTCCACTAATTGTAAATTTGTAGATAGAAAATTGTTCCAAGGACTTCACAAGAAAATGGAGTGGTTGAATGCATGAATAAAACTATAATGGAGCATGCAAGGAGCATGAGGTTACTTGGGTTTCCCTTAAACATTTGGTTGGAGGTTGTCAATAATATTGTATGTTTGATTAATAGAGGTCACTCTACACCTTTGGGTTGGGCTATTCCAAAGGAAGCATGGACTTCTAAAAAGGTGAGTTGTTCTTTTCTCAAATCCTTTGATTGTGAAGCATTTTCTCATATAGATTCTAAAAATAGAACCAAGCCAAAAGCTAAGTCAAAGAAATGTGTCTTTGTTGGATATGGAATTGCTGAATTTGGTTATAGGCTTTGAGTTTTTGAAAATCATAAAATTGTAAGAAGCATGGATGTCATATTCAATGAGAAAGTGTTATACAAAGATCTATTGTAGAAACATGAGAAGAAAAAAAATGATTATATAGTGTTGGATGATACTAAAAGATGATCTTCCAACAATTTGTCATGATGTGTAACAACTACAACAATAAATACCATACACACTAGTAAATGTTAGATGGTCAACAAGGCTAAGTACACCTCTAGAAAGATTTTATCCCTCTTTCTATTCTATTTTACTTACTAATGTTGGTGAACCTGAATGTTATGATGAAGATTTTTAGGTGGATAAAAATATTAAAAGGGATTTTGCAATGGTAGATGAAATGGACTCATTGTTGAAAAATAAGACTTGGGATTTAGGCAAGTTGCCTGTGCATAAACAAGCTTTATAGAATAAATGGGTTTACAAGTTAAAAGAAGATGATGGAAGTATGAAAATATTTAAAGCCAAATTAGTGGTAAAAGGATTTGCACAAAGAAAGGGCATTGATTTTCATGAGATATTCTCTCTAGTTTTAAAAATGACTTCTATTCATATGGTTTTAAGTATTGTAGCTACTAAAGATTTACATTTGGAGCAACTTGATCTTAAAACAACCTTTCTTCATGGTGATTTGGATGAAGAGATATATATGGCACAGCCATGGGGGTTTGAGGTCAAAGGTAACATAGTGTACATGTTAAAGAAAAGTTTATATGGCTTGAAGCAAGCACCTTGAAAATGGTATCTGAAATTTGACATTTTTATGCATGATCATGAATACAAAATGTGTCATTCAGATCATTATTTTAATTTTAAGAGGTTGGATGATGATAGATACATTATTATATATTTATATGATGATGATATGCTTGTAGCTAGGTTTAACATGGATCACATTAAGGGACTAAAATGTGAGTTAGCACATTCATTTTCTATGAAGGATTTGGAAGCAACAAAACAAATCCTTGGTATGAAGATTAGGAGAGATGGAAAGAATGGGAAATTGACATTATGTCAAGTTGATTATATTGAGAAGGTGTCACAATGTTTCTCTGTGGAGAATGCTAAAGTTGTCAGCATATCTTTACCTAGTCATTTGAAGTTGACTAAGTAGATCTGTCCCAAGACACAAGAAGAGGAGGTTAATATGTCCAAGGTACCTTATGCTTCAACTAAAGGAATTTTTATGTATGGTATGGTATGTACAAGGCTAGTATTGCACATGCAGTGCCAGTTGTTACCAGGTATATGAGTCATCCAAGGCTTGACCATTGGAATGTAATTAAATGGATTCTCAGATACTTGAGAGGCACATCTAGTAAGTTTTTACATTTTGGGGGCTCTCCTACTGATTTATATGGCTTTGTTGACTCAAATTTGGTAGTGAATATTAATACCAGGAAGAGTACTACATGTTATGTATTTATTGTTGGTGGGGCAACAGTAAGCTAAGTTTCTCAATTGTAGAAGGTTAATGCTTTATCCACTATAGAGGAAGAGTATGTTTGTGCTACAAAGGTAGCCAAGGAGATGATATGGCTTTAGTTCTTCTTGGAAGAATTGGGACACTATCAAAGGGATAATTATTTGTTTACAGATAGTCAGAGTTGTTTATCTCAGACTGGTTTTGACAAGTGAGTGTCTATACCTTTAAGTGATTATAAGTCATTTACTTAGTTCATTTTGAACAAGAAATATATGTCGAGCATAACATATAAGATAGATCATGTCAAGTAAATGGTGAGTGTTGAGCCACTCAAGTGCTGAGAAGATAGTATGTGCCGAGTGATTCAAGTGTCAAGCAACCAGTGCATGTCGAGTCATGTAGATGCCAATTGATAGCATTGAAGTTACAATTAGTGTAGAGCACCAAGGACTTCAAATACCAAGTAATATATTTTTGACATAGTTGTTTGTATTCACACAAACTAATATGTAAACCATTTTTAGCCAACTTAAAGATTGTTTTATGATTTTTTTGATAAGGATGAATCTTAAATGTGAATCCCTATGCATTGCATGCATCCAATCATAAAAAAGGGAAGGTTTAAGTGAAAATATGGGTGAATCACAACTGTTGATTTATACTTAACCCTAAGTCACCTAGGTCATTTTAAGGAAGACAAACTCTAAAAAAAATGCTTAAAGATAATTGAAGAGTTTTTTGCATGCAAAATCAAAGCATTCGTAGTGATTAAGGTGTTATGAATTGATTTACATTGTAGAACTAGTTAGAGAAGAACAAAGGAAGAAAGTGAAAGGAAAAAATAGAGAAATCTGATTGGAGGAGGATTAAGGATATATGCAAAGAGGTAATATGTTATCTAGTAGCATAGTGCTAACTATAGGATCATTGTTAAGACATTATAATAGGTGAATCAGTTAAATCTCTTAATAGAGTAGTCCTAACAGTTTGTGTTGAAATCTTCTAACAAGGTACTTACTTAATAGTGAGTTGAAGTCCTCTAATCAGGAACACTTCTAACAAGGTGTTAAAATCCTTTAACAAGGTGAGACCTCAATTCTTGTAAGCATTTAATAGGGTAGACCTTTCACAAGTTAGATCATATTTTATGGTCAAGCAATTATAACCTTTATTGGATACACTTTACAACTACAGTAGTGAAGATTTGTGGGTGTCATTCCCACCCTAGTTTTACCTTCTCATTGGAGGGTTTCTAGGTAATCATATCTTGTGTAATATATGTGTGAATGTTTACTTATTTACATGTTTTAGATGTACATGCATAATAGGGTATTTCAATTTACTTTTTGAATTGTGAGCTGAATGATTTTTATGGGTAAAATTTTGAAGCACTGATTCAACACCCCGCCCCCCTAAAGTTAAATTTTTTTATTGTAATTCCATCAATTGGTATAAGATCTTTGTTCTCTAAAAGGGAAAGCTTTAAATCTTTGAGGAAAAATGATTATTGAGAACCAAAGGGTTGAAATACAACTCATTCTACATCAGCTAAATGAAGCAAGAGATGAGTTAAAGAGATCATTGAAAAGAAGGAAGGAAAATTCTATTGAAGAGAATGACACACAATACCAAGAGATTGACACTATTGAGTTATTTCTAAATGGAAACTCCAAGGAATTTGATGCACCAGTTGTAGATCTAATGGAAAATAATGGAATCCTAACTAAAGAAGTCAGAAATCTAAAGAGAGAACAAGGTCCAATCAGTATCACTTTGTGAGGTCACTAAATAGAAAAAGAAGGCCACAGAAGAAAATTTCATTGTTGAAGATGACAAGAGGAAATTGGTCAACAAATTGGAGGAGAAAACATCAAAAGTATAGAGAATTACCAACATGTAATTGGAGACAATGAATCAAGTCATGATTGCCAATTATGAGCTAAATTGAAAAGACCTTGAGATCACAACATTGAAATTGAAAAATGAACAACTGAGCAATGATCTTAAAAGGTAAAAGGAGTTTGTTGAAAGTTTCAACAAACTTAGTGAGGCCATGAACTAGTTTGAGAAACTAATGAAATCTCCTAAATCTAATGATGATACTACTAGATTAGGCTACACCAGCACTAAAGAAATAGAATCATTCAAAAGTGTCAAGCAAAGTAAAAAAGGTAAGAACTCCAAACCCATCTATCATAATTGTGGAAAGTTGGGACATACTGTTAATGTTTGTAGGAGCAAGACTACAAATCTGAATGTTAAGAAAAAGAACATGTGTTAGTTCCATAAGTGCAACAAGAAAGGTCATCAGACACATGAATGAAAAACTAAGACCATGAACACTCAAAGATTTGAAGGATATTGCTAGAACTATCAGAAGTATGGACATAGAGCTTCTGAGTGCACGTCCAAACCCAAGTGCTCATCAAACAATCAGACAAAGGTAAAACATAATGGTAACTCTTATAACTAGGATTATAATGCTAGGTATAGTTGTGATTATCGTCAAGAGTATGGGAATATTCCTAATAATTGTATTATAACACATTTCAAAAGTGATTACAATAGATGGTTGAGTCAAACCACATGTTTTGGTTGTTTGGTGACTAGTCACATAAGCAAAAATTGTCCAACAAAGTCAAAGGCGCCAATAAGTGAATTAAATAAAGGAAAATCAAAGGCATATGTTGAGAATGTTAGAGATGAGATGAATAAGACATGGAAGAGAAAGAAATATTGTAGCACATCAAGTTCAAAAGGGATCACTTCACCCAATGGGTTAGGTGATCACACTTCCTCAAATTAAGTAATTGAGAGGTAAGTGGGACTGATACTTAAAAAGATATACTAGACATCAATTCCAAGGATCTAGTTTTGAAAAGATTATATATGCATGAATAAAATGCAAAGTATTGATTATAACCTAGAATAAATATTTAAGATTTGTTAATTTTCATCTTATTGTCGAGAATAAAAAGTTTCACCATGGTTGTCAAGCAAAATGCTAGTTGATGCCAAGATATCATAAGTAATAGTGTAGGATGAGCTCCTAATGATTTCAAAGAAAATAAAAAATTACATGGATTTTGAGTGAGCTAGAAAAAAAAAAAATTCAAGCTGAGCTTACAGCTGTGTAAGCACTAAGATTTAAATGTAGTGTTTAAAGGGCTATTTGATCAATTTTTGCTCAATTGACATCATTCAAATTCGGAGAAGAGCATGAAGAGCTAAAGGAGAACTGGAGAATTTTTTTTGAGAATTTGCAAATGGATTAAATAGTTGTTTAACACCATCTTAGAAGGATTGAAAAGGTATTTATCATGTGTCCAGCTACATAGTTTACATTTTGGAAAACTTAATTTTATGAAATAGTGTCTAGTTCTTCAACAACCAAGATCTTAAAGGGAAAGGAAGTTTTGAAAGTGAAATTGATAAGAAATAAGATTAAAAAACTAAATTTTAGAGTTATTCTAGACATAACTTATAAACAAAATCCATTTGTCAATGATAACACTACAAGTTTTAATGATTCAAGATGTTAGATGTTGCTATACATGTAAGGTTGGAAGCATAGAAGACATGGAAATTAGGGACACATATGGAAATTGTGTGAAAATGGAGTGTTGAAGGAGGAATATAAAATTGTTGAGAAGAAAGGGTTAACTCGTGTCTTAGATTTCCCACAACATCTTCAAGATAGCATGGATAGAGAAAGTTTTGAGCAGAATACATGATAATTTTATATGGTTAGAAAATGGACCGATAAAAATTAGTAAAAATCACCAAGAAGATTATGCATAGAATTATAGGGTATCCAACCCTAGATTAGGCCAAGAAAATGAGAAGTGGAGAAAAAGAGGTAATTAAAAAGAATATAGGGGTTGTATGGAATAAATGATGGATGAAAATAGATACAATCACATATTCCTTAATTTCTTTTGAAGTAAGGATCATAGCACACAAGTTCTACCAATCCAGTAGACTTAACAGTGTAGCATGTATTGGAGTTGACAATGCATACAAGATAGTGAAGAAAGATCATACTTATGATCTTGCCGAGTTCTAGTTGCAACAATTGACTAAGAATTTGGGAGCCATAAGGTTGACCAAAAGCACACAATGAAAATTTGGATCTGTTCTTGTATCTATGTTCTTTTATGTACATAATACATTCCCTACTTTTGGTAAAGTTACATGGAGGTAAATAGACCTATTGTGGTGCAAATAGCTGAATTCATTGAGAAACTAGGTGATAATTTTGAGTTAGTTATGACAAGCTACTTCGAATACTTCAAGCAGTCAATGAAGAAAGGATTGAGGATACCAGTTTCACTAGTGGAGAAATAGTTTGATGATGTTTGCTTCCTAGTTGACACTGACTTTACATATGTTCAAGAAATAGTTCCTAGGGTTAGATGGTTAAGACCATTGGGATATGAAATTAATGTTGATGAACCCTCTGTAGCAATCACAAAATTACTTTTAGAAGAAGTGGACAAGGAGGCTACAACTTTTGGTAACTATTACATGGACAAATATAAGATAACAATGGATTTGAAGACTACCTTAGTCATTAGGAAGAAGAACAAATTTGTCAATAAGTTAAAAGAGAAATTTGGTGAAGGAGTAGATGAAGAAGAAGAAGAAGAGTATGAAGAAGAAGAGAATATACCAGCTCAAGCACCATTGGGCTTAACCCAAGGTCAAGGAGAAGACCAACAAAAAGAGGAAGTAGAAATTATAGAAGGTGTCGAGGGAGAAGAAGCCAGTGAAGCACCTACAACTACTGAAATAAAGAAAATAAAAGCTAAAGTACCAATAGTGAGCAAACCAAAGAAGGTTGCAAAACCTACTCATCCTAAGCCTATAGTACCTACAACAAGGGCTAGCACAAGAGTTACTAAACAAAAGGCTAAGGAAGTAGCTTAGCTAAAGGAGAAGAGAGCTAGTCAAGCTGCAAGGATGAAGAGTCTCAGAAGAGACCAAGGAGAAAATATGTTGCACCCGAGTTGAATCTGATGAAGAGAAAACTAAATCTAATGAAAATAGCTAGTTTCAAGTGTTAAGTCATAGATCTTCTTCAAATTTAGATAATCTATGTGAGAACATTAGAAATAATGTTGATTTATTTGGATTCTCTCACATTGAGTTTGACAATCTTGAGAAGATTGAAAAGAATCAAGTTTAAGAGGTAGTATATGCCATCATGACAACATTTAAAATGGCTCCCCTTGAACTTTCTAACTCCATATCTAAAACTTTATATGATAGAGTTGAGCAGAAGTGACATTATTGTCTAGATACTAAAAGAAAAATAAGAGAGACAACACTTGCACAAGTAATGTTAGAATTGAGTAAGTCCACAATGGAAAAAGCCACTAAGAGATATACTAGAATATTTTCTCCAAAGTATAGGGCATTCAATATATTGCAGAAGTCCAAACAAATATGGAAGTTCACATATGGATTGTCAACATCTAAGGAATCTATGCAAACACCTATTGAAGTAGGTGAGGAACAAGAAGAAGACATTGAAAAAGTTATAGTTGAGGGAGGCATAGATATGAATGTAGACACCCAAGCACTAGTTGTAGATGAGAAACAAATAGAATAGAGTTTACCAAATACACAAGTGTCGAGTGTTAGTCCTCAATTGGAGATAAGTGCAATTATTGACACTGTTAAGATTCAAGATCTTTCTGAGACTATCACTCAGAACATCAGTCCCCTCATAGAATATGACTTGAAGAAGATACTGGTTAAATCCATTACTCAGGCCAAACTTTATAAAAATCTTGTACTAGTGAGTATTGATGAAATTGAGAAGGCGGGCAAGGCATTTGGAGGGGAGGAAGTACAAACACAAGTAACATCTATAGTCCCTCCTCAATTCACATTTGTACAACCTTTATTACCTATTGTGTTATATCAAAGGAAGAAGACATCAACTTCTACTATCTATGCGTTAATGCAGGGTACTCTAGTCTCAGTTAATATATAGGAAAATAAAAATGATAATGGTGAGATGGAGAACACAAAGATGAGACAATAAAGAATGAAGGAACCCAGCTTCTAATAGGTCAAGTAGATACTCTTGAACCTAAAACACAAAATCAAGGTGTTACTAGTAATACAAAGGAAGAGAAGGTCAACATTGAAGAGTCAAGTTTGACAACAAAGCTAGAGGAGCAATTAACAATGCAAGCACTAGTAATATTACTAGAATTTTTTGTTGTTCCTAATCAAGCTCTTCAGAGGCCAAGCATATCTAAGCTACATTATTACAATCCTCAAGGCCAAGTCCAAACACATCTAAGGTAGAGGATGTAACATCATATGGTGATGTGAGCTTAGATGAAGAGATTATGTTGCCTAAATCTTAACTTGCAACCATCACAATTGAGAAAATGGACATTCTCCAAGAGGCTCTAGTAAAGAAGAAAAATCAAGAACTACTCAGAAGGGAGCATAGATATAGACAACCTTTGATATCAAAGAGAATTTTCTTGATGCATTCAGTCTACCAGCTCCAGAGGAAAAAAAACCAATAATTGAACAATTAACTAGTATAGTGGAGAAGGTTAATGACATAGACCTAGATACAAATTTCAAATTACTTGAATGGTCTGAGAGAAATTTTCAGAATAAAGTTAATGAAAAGATATCAAGTGCTATTGCACTATCATAGGTTGAATTAGCAACAAAAATAGAGAGTTTGAAGAAGGTACTAGAGAATATCTTCTCTTTATATACCAAATTGAATAATACTACACTCTTCACAAGGGAAGTTAGGAGTCATATCCTAAACATGGAGAGCATTATGCAAACATTTGGTATAACTCTACCAAAGTCTCCAGCCCAAACTGAGAAACACTTCAGCACCCTCTTACAATCCCAAAGTTAGTTAGCAACATTACATATAAATGAAGCCAACATCAGGGTTAAACTGATATGCATCTAGTTTATATTGACTCCACACATGGAGATACTACACAAGGAACTAGCCTATGTTGAAACTATCATGAAGAAAGACCCTTATCTTTCGACACTTAAAGGCTTAGTACACCTTGCTGCAAAGTTGGCCATCCAAATCAAGTCATTGGACAAAGCTTTTGATAATTGGGATGCAAATCTAAAGATTATACTAGAGGTCCACAAATCATTATTTGAAAAATAGACTATTAGTGTTAACCCTTTGACATAAGTGTCAAAAAGGGGAAGTAAGAGCAAAGGGAGAGTAAGAGAATAAGAAATTAGAAAGATTATGATAGAGACAGAGAAAATGGGGAGTAAGAGAACAAGACATGAGAAAGAGTATGACAGAGATAGAGAAAGAGACAAACAAACATAAATAGAGTATTAGCTCAGCTTGTACAAATCTAGTCAATAGGAGAAAGATTTTGGTTTAAATACATAGTATAGAATAGAACAATCGACTTAGGGGGAGTTATGAAATTTTGAGATATGATTGATAAGTAATGTATTGCAAAATTTTGATTTTGAAATTTTGTATATATATATATATATATGTTATGCTCATAAGGATAAGTTCATTAATGCATGACCAAGTATTTTGACACTCATGTCAAAGGGGGAGATTGTTGATCTTGGATTGGTTTTGAAAAGTGAGTGTTTATACGCTTAAGTCATTATTAGTCATTTAATTAGTTCATGTCAAACAAGTAGTTTATGTCAAGCTCAACATATAAGATAAAGCATGCTGAGTAAACAGTGAGTGTCAAGCCACTCAAGTTCCAATTCATTTAAATGCCAAGTAGATAGTATGTGCCAAGTGATTCAAGTGCTAAGAAAGTAGTGCATGTCGAGTCATTTAGATACCAAGTGACAGCATTGAAGTTATAGTTAGTGCTAAGCACTAGGGACTTTAGACGTTGAGTGATGCAATTTTGACATAGTTGTTTATATTGGCACAAACTACTATGTAAACCATTTTTGAGATAACTTAAAGATTGTTTTACGATCTTCGTTGATAAGCATGAATCTTAAATGTTAATCCCTATGGGTAAGTGCACCAAGTTGTGCTGCCCAAAGGGGGGTATAAGTGGACACCTTTTTCCTAAAATCAGCAATTTTAGAACTTCAACAAGAATTTGAAGATAGTTAAGCTAAAAATTTTAAGATATGACAAAAACAAAAGTCATAGTCCTTTGAATCTAGTTTCTAAACTACTATTTTTTTTTCAAAATGGTTTAGTTTTAGGTCCTCAAAAAAGGGGGCCACAGAAAGTGGTACTATTTATTCCAAAAAAAAAATAACACAATACAAAGTGTGGCCCCCTTAAAATTTTAACTTATTTTTTGAAATTCTTTAATCGCTCTAGTGAAAAGTTACTTAACACTATGTAGTTTATCCCAGATTTTTCAAGTAATTTTATAATGTGTATTTTTTTTTTAAATGAATTTTTTAACTAGACACATCCTAAAAACATGAAATATCTATGTGCTTGTCCTAGAAATAATTGAAAACTAATCTAAAATCAAAACTTGTTTCTTTCAAAGTGTTTAGAATAGAGTCTAGTTTTTAAAAAACTTAGTTGTTGCAAAATTTGATGAACAAGCTAAAATCTATAGTCCAATTAGTACATGGTGGTTTTTGAAAAAAAATGGACATACAATCAAAAGAAATTATAGATGAAAGGCTTGAAATAGTTGAAATTAAAAATAAATTATATGGTTATATAGCTAACACAGAGACCTACAATGTCATGTAACCTAATCTTATCGATGCCCAACCACGAGGAATCCTAAAGGAGAGCACATAAGAAAAATCAATAATTTTTTGTATGTTTGTAGCAAAACATGTCTCAGACCTGTTTATAAACTCCAAACCTCTAAGTTGGATCTTCAAGGCAAAACCAAGCCTTAGGCTTGGTTTTAATGCAAAGCTTTGAATAGCATGTGCAGGCTGTAGTGGGAATGCACTATTTAAAGCTTTTGAATTTGGGTCTCAATATTGTGTGCGCACTATAGTGTGCATGCACTATTAAGACCTAATTATTGCATAGATAAGGAAGAAGAGATGAAAAGCAAGAGAAAGAGAAAGGGGGGGATGGCTATGTTTGTGTGTAAGAGAGAGAGATAGAGAGAACATAGGGGATGGGAGAGGGGAGAGAGAGAGTAGGGGATGGGAGAGAGAGGAAGTTAGAGAGAGTAGGGGTGGTAGAGAGAGTATAGGATGGGAGAGAGAGGAGGTGTGAGAGAGATAGTAGGGGTGGCAAAGAGAGAGTAAAATATGGGGGAGAGAGGAAGTGTGAGAGAGTGAGTAGGGGTGGTAGAGAGAGTACAGGATGACAGAAAAAGATTAGGTAGTGGGAGAGGGAGTGAGAGAAGGGGAGAGGGAGAGAGAGAGAGAGAGAGAGAGGAGGATGGGAGTGTGTGTGTGAGAGAGAGAGAGAGAGTAGGGCAAGGGAGAGAGTGTGAGAGTGTGTGTGTGTGTGAGAGAGAGAGAGAGTAGGCGTGATAGAGAGAGAAAGTAGGGGATGGGAGAGGGAAGAGAGAGAGAGAGAGAGTAGGGGATAAGGGACAGAGAGTAGAGAGGGAGAGAGTGAGAGAGAGAGAGAGAGATAGTAGGCAGTGGAAGAAGAAGTGGGAGAGGGAGAGAAAGGGGGGATGGGAGTGTGTGTTAGAGATCTAGAGAGTAGGGGATGAGAGAGGAGAGAGAGGGGGGATAGGAGTGTGTGGTGTGTGTGAAAGAGAGAGTAGGAGATGAGAGGGGAGAGAGAGAGAGTAGGTGGTGGGAGAGGGAGAGGGAGAGGGAGAGGGAGAGAGGGGGGGAATGGGAATGTGTATGAGAGAGAGTATGGGATAGGAGAGAGAGAGGAAGTGTGTGAGAGAGTAGGGGTAGCAGAGAGAGTATAGGATGGGAGAGAGAGATTGAGAGTAGGGAATGGGGGAGAGAGACAGAGTAGGTGGTGGGAGACAGAGTGGGAGAGGGAGAGCAAGAGAGAGGAGGATGAGAGTGCATGTGTGTGAAAGAGAGAGTAGGGAATGGGAGAGGGGGGAGAGAGAGAGTAGCTCAAAAGAGAGTAGGGGATGGGAGAGATAGAGTAGGGGGTGGGAGAGGGAGTGGGAGAGGGAGAGAGAGGGTAGATGGAAATGTGTGTGTGAGAGAGAGAGATTAGGGATAGAAGAGAGTGTGAAAATGTGTGAGAGAGAAGAGGATGGTAGAGAGAGTAGAGAGAGAGAGAGAGAGAGAGAGAGAGAGAGAGAGAGAGAGAGAGAGAGAGAGAGAGAGAGAGAGAGAGAGTAGCTGGTGGGAGAGGGAGATAAAGTGAGAGATAGAGTAGGGGATGGGAGAGGGAATGGGAGAGGGAGAGAGAGAGTAGGGGATGGGAGAGAGTGTGAAAATGTGAGAGTAGGGGGTGGTAGAGAGAGATTAAAGAGGGAGAGAGTGAGAGTGAGAGTGAGAGTGAGAGTGAGAGTGAGAGAGAGAGAGTAGGTGGGGGGAGAGGGGAGAGAGAGAGTAGCAGATTGGAGAGAGACTAGGTGGTGGGAGAAGGAGTGGGAAAGGGAGAGAGAGGGGGCATGAGAGTCTGCATAAGAGAGAGAGTAGGGGATGGGAGAGTGTGTGAGAGAGAGTAGGAGGTGGCAAAGAGAGAACGAGATGGGAGAGAGAGTGAGAGTAGGGGATCAGAGAGAGTGTGAGAGAGAGTAGGGGGATGAGAGAGAGAGTGAGAGTAGGGGATGGGAGAGATAGTAAAGATGGAGAGAGAGAGTGAGAGAGAGATAGTAGGTAGTGGGAGAGGGAGTGGGAGAGGGAGAGAGAGAGGAGGATGGGAGTGCATTAGTGTGAAAGAGAGAGAGCAGGTAATGGGAGAGGGGGGAGAGAGTAACTCAAGAGAGAGTAGGGGATGGGAGAGAGAGAGTAGGTGATGGGAGAGGGAGAGGGAGTGGGAGAGGGAGAGAGAGGGGGGGATGGAAATGCATGTAAGAGAGAGTGAGTGTGTTTTTGTGTGTGTGTGTGTGTGTGAGAGAGAGAGAGAGGGTAAGGGATGGGAGAGAGTATGAAAATGTGAGAGAGAGTAGAGAGTGTGTGTGTGTGTGTGAGAGAGAGAGAGAGAGAGTGAGAGTGAGAGTGAGAGAGAGAGTAGGTAGTGGGAGAGGGGAGAGAGAGAGTAGAAAATGGGAGAGAGAGACTAGGTGTTGAGAGAGGGAGTGGGAGAGGGAGAGAGGGGTGGATGAGAGTGTGTGTAAGAGAGAGAGTAGGGGATGGGAGAGAGTTTGAGAGAGAGTAGGAGGTGGTAGAGAGAGAGAGAGAATAGGATGGGAGAGAGAGTGAGAGTAGGGGATGGGAGAGAGAGAGTAGAGAGGGAGAGAGAGAGAGAGAGAGAGAGATAGTAGGCAGTGGGAGAGGGAGTGGGAGAGGGAAAGAGGGGGGATGGAAGTGATTGTGAGAGATCTAGAGAGTAGGGAATGGGAGAGGAGAGAGGGTGAGAGAGTACAGGTAATGGGAGAGGGAGAGAGAGAGAGAGTAGGGGATGGGAGAAGGGAGAAAGAGAGAGTAGGGGATGGGAGAGAGAGTAGCTCGAGAGAGAGGGGGGATGGGAGTGTGTGAGACAGAGAGAGTAGGGGATGGGAGAGGAGAGAAAGTAGGGGATGGGAGAGGAGAGAGAGAGTAGGGGATGGGGGATGGTGGGATAGGGAGAGATGTGTTTTGACATAGTGCATATGCATTATACTGTGTACACACTATAGTGCATATGCATTATAGTGTGTACACACTATAGTGCATACATACTATGTCAAATCACCCAAAAATGGTTTAAAAGAAAGTTTGGGTCCCATTTCATCCATTCTCTACTTTTGGTTTGTTGTGCATTCTGTTGTTCTAACAGAAAACATGGGTTTCAACATAAAAAAAAATTCATAAAAAAAAATTTGAAGCTAGAAAACACCAAATTCAATCATTAGATACGTGATTTTAAGACTTTTTGAATATTGTTTGTATAGAAAAGGTTAGTGCAATCCGTTTAAAATATTTTTTGTTGATATATAGATACATATTTTATTATAATTTGCCATTTTGTTCAATATATAGTGAATTCTTTGAAATTTGTTTGTTTGAATGAAATGTTATTTTGAAATGGTTAGAAATTTGACAAGTTTTTTGATATATATTGTGTATTCATTCAAATAATTATAATTTTTATATGTATTTGAATGATTTTTAATTTACACATTGTAAGTAATTCAAATGTTTGAATAATTTGACATGTAGAAATCATCATCATGCCAAGGAAGAAACCAAAAACTCAAATAAATGAAGATAGGGAGAGAGATTTGGCAATTAAAAGAGATAAAATGAAACTACTATGTGAATAAAGAAAATTGTAAAGCAATAATGAAGAATTGACTTTCGAAGAGGATCAAGAACCACTGATACAAAGAAATAAAGAGCAAGAATTAGAAAGACAAAGAGAATGAATGAGACTATTATTCTCAAGAAGACAATTGAATTGTGAAGCTACACCATCTTTCAATGTTGGAGTCATATCATCCTCTCATGTTGAAGAGACACTAATTTGTAGATCGGACGATGTACAGACTCCATCATGTTATGTTGAAGACACAACATCAACACATCAAGTAGGTGACATTCCATCTTTTGCATCTTATTGCCAAGTCACATCATCTTTGGTTCAAGGTACGCAATACACTCAACCTTATGTTGATGTTCAAAATGTTGAGGGAATGGAAGAGATTATAACACCTTCTAGAATTCATTTTAGAAGACCAAAATATTTGATTGATATTGATACTAACATTTTGAAATCAATGCCTGACAAGATTAGCAATCATACTTGTCAAATAAAAGTTAATCCTATGTGGAGATTATTTTTTGAAGAATTAAATATTATAGATCAATGCCAATTATTTTTTGAAATGATGAGAAATTTGAAACTTAGGCCTATCATGAAGATTCTTGGGCTAAGAACGATGGATGATTCAAATGAAAAAAGCATTGTAAAGAATCTAATGAGTGCTTATGACAAAGTGGGTTCTAAATCATGCACCAAAGATAGTAATATCACAAGACGAGTACTTACATTGACAATAGTAAGTAGCCAAATGAAGAAAGCTTGACTCATGAGAAAGACAAGAAAAATATTAAAAATTGGTAGAGGTACTCTAACGAGAGCCATGCTAAGGCATGAGAGATTGGAAGATCCAACAAAAAATGAGTTATGGACATTTAGCAGTAGACTACAATGAAAGAATAAAAAAATTAGTGAAGCTTTGAAATCATTGATCAAAAATTTTTGGAAAAATAACACACATGCTTCCCCTAATCAAAGATATGTTGTAAGAAGGAGGATTGGTAGCCAAAATCACAACCCACATGCGAAACATTTTTTGGACTCAACTCAGACACAATTTTTTGCAAAATTTATTAGTATGTATCCTCAAATTCGAATAAGTCAAAGATTTTTTGAAATGGGTAAAAAGTTTTATGTCAAGATAAATCACACATGCACAACTTGTTTTTGTAGGATATATATTGAATTTTCTAACCATTTTGATGTTTTTAGGCATATATGTGTGTTTTTGCATTCTGAGTTTGTTTTGCAGGATTGTGACATGAATGAGCCACCAAGATCTTTAAGGGAATTCATGTCCAACATTTTACATGAAATAGGGGATGGCCAAAAATTTTGCAATACATCATGCTTGGATGTTACATGCTTATTTTGTGGTTCTTTTCAACTTTTATCAACTTGTCAACATATGGATAGTACACATGTAATTAGAAATGAAATAGTAGATTATGGAAAACTTAATATAGTGACATATGCTCTAAAAGATGGGAAACAAGGAAAAAGATGTGATTTAGTCATTGAAAAGATTCTATTGTATGAGTTCATGAATATTTTTCGTGAAAAGATTATTTAGGAGTATGCAAGGCATACACATAGAGCTCGATGGTTGGATTTGCAATTCAAGTTGTACAAGGATACATTTCCACTAGATACCATTGCTTCAATTGTAGACTTCACATAGAACTACACAATACAACCACAAAATGAGGTGCAAGCAAAGTATTATACTTCTCAATAGGTTTCAATATTTTTTCACATAACATTCATGCATTCACCTACAAGTACAGAGGATGATAGGAAGATTTTGAGGGAGTACCATTTTTACATCAATGATGATCGATCGCATTCTATGAAGTTTTTATAGGGTTGTTTTCAACTATTTTATAGATATTTGGCTAACAGGGGCATCACACATCATCAGCACATTATTTGGTTAGACAATTGCGCATCTCAATTCAAAAATGCATGGATGTTCTATTGGTTGAGCAGGATGCATAGGTTGTGTAGAATTCAATATATGTGGAATTTCATAGAGGCTGGTCATGGAAAGGGAGAGCGCAATGGTGCAAGCACATGCATCAAAAGAGCCTTATCTCGTAAAGAACTAAAGTACAAATATGGCACAATATTGATAGATGCAAAATCCATTGTCTAGTGGTGTAACGCTACAATGGGTCCAGGAAAGGAAGGTGAGTCTATAGTTCGTAGATTTTTTTAGTTGATAGATAATACTAACATTGCACCATATCAAGATTGTTGCACACTAATAGGATCTAGAGAGTTGCACTCTTTTAAAAGTTTTGATGCAGGTTCATGGAGTATTTACACACAAAAAATTGCATGCTATTGTCCATCATGTGCAAAGGAAAATTGGGATGACTGTGAGTTGACTAAATGGGTGGGAAAATGGGATCTAGTGCAACATGGTAATATATATTTATATATCTTTGTAATTTTAATATGTAACTTTATAATTTTTACCTAAGTATTTTCGGAATTAATGACCTCATTTTGTACATTTGTCACTGTAGGCCATGTTTTTGTTGTTATTGCACCTGAAGACAATGAAGAAGGGACAAATTATTATTTGTGTCATTGTCTCCAAGCCAAACAAAATTTGGATCACTCGATTATAGATAGTGAAGGTTTAGAGTACCATGTCAATGCAGTGGTTGTAACCGGCACATGGCTTAGACGATATTTTATGAAGAACCCTAACTTGTGGTTATTCGAGGATTAGCAAACAAAGAGGAAGATTCTTCATTATTCAAACCTTGTTGTCGCATCAAATGTCCACTTGATAAAATATGGTGGGAAACCACATAATAAGATTCTTTGGAAAGTTCACAAATTAGAACACAAGGCAATACTTAAAATGTAGAGTAGATCCAGTTGGCTCATTAGATTGAATAGGGAGAGAGGGAGAAAGAGAGAAAGAGTCATCGATTGGATCCAAATACAATGTTGCAACCTCTCCCCCAAGACTATCCACATGACAAGGTGGACCATATTGTTATGATGTGTAAGTGTTGAGATAAGTTTAAGTCATAGATTTTATGTTTTGATTTTTTTAGAATCTAGATACATTATTTGAATTTATATTAGATTCTTTAATAGGACCCATTTTTAGATTAGTCATTTGAATAAGTGAAAGTTTAGAATTTGTTGTTTAGATCAAAATGTAATGAAAGAACATGAAAATTTTTAGAATGTGAATGCTTTGTGATGTAAAGTCATGATTGTGTGCATGTAACCAGAAATTTCAAACTAGCGAAAGCAAGGATACAATGGGAGAAGTTTCCAAGACTCATCATGCCATGTTCAATAAGTCACTTGATCATTGCTAGAAGTTCAAACAAATAATTCTTCACATTTGGAATATTGTTACCAATAATGATATTATGACAAACATTCTTTTATCTTTTAATAAAAATCAGGAGGAATCTAGTGGTTCAAATGCTGAGAGTAAGTCTGCTAATAGAGGGACATTTAGGAGCAGAAGATCAAATGGCAGAGGAAGGTCTAGTGGAAGAGGGCCTAGTGTGTTCACTAGTATGTGCTTTACTTGTAACCAACTAGGAAAATAGTCCTTTAGATGCCCTAAAAATAACAAACAAGGATATTGCATTTATTTGGTTCTGTTCCTTCTTACAGTTTTTATTGCCTTATGTGTTTTGGGTTCAAATTTGAAAACAAGACACTCTCATGTGTCCTTTCTTAAATTATTGATGCAATGTGATAGAAAATAATTCTTTTGAAATTATTTTCCTTCTAGATTTGATCAATATGAAATATATTTAGTTCCAACAAACCAATCCCTAAACACACTTTTCCAACTTTCATGCAAGTTTCACCAACCTATTCACAAATAGGGCTACAAGAGCTAAAGGTGAGAAATTGCTGCATTTGACATAACCATACATCCAATACCTATTCTATGGGTGGAAATAAGAAGTTTTTTACAACCCTATCAATGTCCCAAAAGATCAAATTCCAATCTATTCCAGCACTCCACTAATCTGCCTAAGTACATAGACCTAAATGGGCCCCTTTAGGCTTGGTTTTCAAAGGAAGACTAATAAAATGGGTGCATAGACAAGAGCTAGTTCTTCATAACTCCAAGGGGTAATCAAGACACTACCAATCCACCTTTTTTTTTGTTACTTTCCTTCACATAAAACTCCAACAATCAAATTCCTTCAATTTTAGACCAAATACATACAAATATTTGGCCTAGGGCTTGCAAGAAAAATTAACTCCCTTTGGTTTTTAAACTCCTACTTTTTGGATATTAAAGTAGACTCCTAGGGCTTCTATTTTCATTGTTTTTTGTGCCATTTTAACCATACATTCATGATCTATACATCCATTTCCACAAAACCCTGCTCCTAGGGTTTCTAGGCAATTTTGAAAGAAAATGGTGTAACTCTTGATAGAGATCACAAATCAAGTTCAAACCAAGTGCATTGGATAGAGAATTCAACCAAGTTACTCCTTAGACCACTCAACCACCCCTCCCATTCCATAGAACATGTGGGAAAATGAAAATGCAGCAATTTTGAGCCAAAAAAATAGTAAACTTTATTGAAATCAGCAAAAATCCGTACATCAACCAACCTGTTCTGTTGGGAAGGTTGGATTATACATTTATAAGCATGTTTGACCAATCATGCTGGAGGGCTACTAATTTGTTAATTAGGTCTCTTAAGACACCTTGGAAGAATTAGGCATTGGGAGTTGGGTCTAGCCAAGTGGATGGTTAAATCCAATTAAATACACATTATAGAACTCATAAAAGTCTTATTTAGCCCTTGGTTAAGGCCTTTGTATATTTGGAGTTATTTTGAGTCATATGGAGTTTGTAGGTGTTTTTGGCAGCTTGGATAACTTGCTTGCTTGAAGAGGTTTGGATGTGGAGTTATTCTTGTGGATTCAAAGGTGTGGAGTTCAATGGGTTAAGCCTTTTGAATGATTATCCTCTGATAAAATATTGAGTGGGTTGGGCAATTGTTTTAGTTACACTTGAGGAAGATATAAGGGCATTGTTTCAAAACAAAGGGATAGTTAGTTGTTTCTACATCAAATCATTGGTTGACCACTGACCTCTGCATCACTTAAGGTGCCATCTCTACTTATAATTGAACAATCTATATCATTCACTCTCTACATAAACTATGCTAATTCTTCATTTCCAAGTCACCAAAGAAGAGGGCTAATAAAGTTGAAGCACCAGTGATATAGGGTGAGATGCCAAAATCATATGCAAAATGGTATTATCAATTCACATCCTCAATTTTTATTAGTGTTTTTTGTTCAAGTACCACTGTGTGTTAATCATATATAGTTACGAATATAGTAAGAAGGAAAATAGGTCTCAATCTGATGATAATGAGGTAGTTATAGGTATAGTTCTCTAAGGATAATGTTGTTTAGCTAATGTTTAAGTTGAGAGAACCAAAAGACTATTAGGTCTACGAAAAAAAATGGAACTTTTGATATCTTAGGATATAAAATGTTTATTGATGGTTTGACAAGAATTAAAAGTATATAGACAATCAATTTACTCTTCCATAAAATGGTTCTGATGTTAACAACTTTTACTATATTTCTTAATTTTGTTCCAGCATTTAATGTGATGGTAATATTGGTTTGTAACTGAAGGAGGACAAAGAAAAAAAAGTAAACAAGTTGCATCTATGAACACACCTACAAATGGAAGTGGAAGAAAATCTAAGGGAGCTAAGGAAGTAAAAACTATAATAGATCAGGACTGAATAGGGATATCATCAGATACATGTGCAAGGAGTTCAAATGATGAACCTTTGGTATGTAAACTCCAAAATACCATTTTTTATTTTAAACTAAACTTGAGTATGCATTTGACTTATTTATCCTAAAAATGCAAAATGTATGGAGATCATGTGCACTCACTAATTAGTAGACTTTGGGATTCGGGCTTCACTTCAAAAATATATGAAGAACATGCATAGGTATTGGAAACTTCTCAGATTACTTAACATACCCATCACCTTTAAAAAGATTTTCTACAAAGACAATACAAGACATTTCAAAAGACATTGTAGTGATCCTTCATAGCACCACCTTCCTAAGTGGCTCATGATGGAGGTTATAATGTTTTAGAATGTTAGGACTAGTTTCAAGTTGATATCAGCCCATTTTTAAAAGCTTGAGACTCATTGGTTTCTATAAACCTTGAGTCCTTAAGACCTATAGGGCATTTAGTATCTAGGGAAATAGATAGAAATACCTTAAATAAGGATAATTTAGGTCCTAGGGTCCTTCGGATAAACTAGTCTTTTTAATAGGTTAATAAGTCCATTTAAATGATTTGGTAAAGTTTCATCACTTAGCAATTTCAAAAATTCAAAAGTTACAAAGTTATAAATATGAATTTTCAAATTATAATGGTCATGGACATTTAAGAGGGAATTAGTTTCTTTATTGTTTTAAGCCAAATTAAACCATCCAACCCATTTGGATCAATTGGGGTAGTTGATAGGATTTTATTAAATGTTTCTCAAATCCATTGTACGGGCAGAGAATCCATGGTAGGGACTGCTACAGCAAATTGAATAAAAAAATTCTAATTTCTTGCAAAGTTAAAGGGTTTTTTAGTATGATGCAAAGTTCTTATTGATTGGATTGCCTTGGAAAATGTTTTGATCATTCATATTTCATCTCTTTGAATTATTTCATGTTCTAAAAACCCTACTACAATCATTGTTAATCATTTTGGTACTATTTAGTCTTTGGAAAATCTGATTTTAAGACCGTTTTGTGTAGATTTCACACTGTTAATGTCATTCTATCAATGTAGCACTCAAATTCTCATATAAGGGCATCTTATTGACATACATAATATCAATTTAACATGTATAGTATCTTACTAATCTTGGAAATGCAAGTTTGATTAATTTATGTGGTGATCACCATAAAGAAGACTTAAAAACTAAGTGAATTTGGAGGATAGGCTGAAGGTTAGAGAGTTTTGGACAGAAAAGGGCACTATTTTATGATGGAATGTGTATAGACATGTTGTATACAAGATGATACAACCTTTATTTGTTGCAGGAAACTTTGGGAAGCATGACATTGAGGAAGCCCTAAATTTAAGGGTTTTGAGGGCACAATTTGGGGCTTTGGTATCTAGAAACCTCTTCGAGTCAAATTGACATCATATTACTTTGATTTGAACCTATTTATGACACTATGCAAATATTTGGAGCCTGGGAGTTAGAATGGTTAGCACTTCCTCTGTAAATGCATGAGAATTAGGCCTTAAAAATCTAAGAAATAGTGAAAATAGTCATATACCTTCCAAAAAAACCTACCCTATCCTTTTGGTATGTTAAGGTAATCCATAAAGGGTACTCAAATATATAATTTATTTTCCTACTATTTTGGAAAAAGTTGAAGAAAAGTCCTTGTGAGTGCTGCTACAGGGCTACAAGGCATGCTATTAGGCCTAGTTTGAGGAATATTGAAGTTTTGGTGTCTAAACCATTGAAGAAAGTATAAAACCTATTCAAGTACCTAGGATTTAATATTTTAGGGCTATCAGATCACATCATAAGACCTATTGGTGGATAATTTACCATTTCACTTATTGAAGGCACTTTTGGTCACTAGATTCAATTGTGCATTTGGTTGCAGACTGATCCAAAGGGATTCTAACAAAGGTATACTCTACCCTACAAGTGGACTCCACTATCCATGCCCAACCCTCAAAACTAGGGTTCTCAACTAACTTAAATCAATCACAACTTCTTAGGGACTCCCCTTCTCCAATAGGCCTAAAAAGGAAAACTCTCCCTGGATGAGTTTAGAACTCAACTTTCCTGATAGAAAAGGTTTCTATGGATCTAATCTCTCAAAAACACCCAACTTTAAAGTTCTCAAACCCCCAACAACTTATTTGCATAATTGTTACCAGCATTTCTAATAGGGCTAATCCTATCTTTCTTGGTCAAACTCCCAAACTTTGCAAAGGACCACACTATCTTTTCACCTCTTTAGACACCCTTTAACCACCTCTTAGAAATTCCAAAAGATCAATCTCTAGCTCTGTCCCAGCACCAACTAACACCCACTTTGAGTCACAAACCTAACTTCGCCCCTTGGAACTCTTCTTCACATCTAAGTAATCCTCCTACACCCTTCACCTAGGTCAAATCAATTAGTTTGGAAGCCTAAACCTTCTTTATTCTTCAAATCTAGACTAGACATATAGCAATGTTCAGTCTAGGACTTGCTGGTAAAAATAGGTAACCAACACCTACAATTCTAAATCTCTACCATCTTGAATTACCCTCTCCTAACTTGCATTCCCCAAAGTCGCATTGAAATCCCATAGTGGAATTGAAAGTTAGGAAGCATATTGAAGAAACCCTCAGATTTAGGGTAAATCTAACCAACCTCTACAAAAATTAATGTAACTTTTATTGTAGATAAGATAAATACTTCAAACCAAATGCAATAGAACACTAACTAAATCCTCTATCCAAATATACCAAACTTTCACTCCTACCAATCTATACAGGCCATACAAAATTGAAACAACAGAGAAAAAGGTAGAAATTCTAAGTTTTATTCAATGTTTGTTGCTCATTGGTCAATTTGATCACATATAAGTATGGATATCTAGTATGGTTGGATAGCATTGTGAATCTTCTTTCTGTTGCACTTGGAATGAGTTTTTAATTCACTCTACAACTCAACATATTCCCATTTTACTAACTACTATGCCCATTTTGTGCCATTACGTAGGGTTTCATCTATTTTCCCTCATATGTTGAGATTCCACCATGGGAAATTAATGACCCTTGGTGGAATCCAAGTCAGGACAATGTGTTCTATGTTCCTTTTGGTTTTAGGTCAAAATAATGAGGCTAGAGAGAAAAATTTGATGCCCTAGGCATGCAAGATCCATGTGCATGCTAGAAATTTGTAGCAACATCTTCCATAATTCATTATAGAGAAGGTTTCGAGGCTTTAAAATTGCTATGTGATCATCTTACATGATTCCCTTATGTTCTAATTTTTGGATTGAAGTTTTTCTCAAGGGGTAGGTTACTTCCTTTGTTAATGGATGCCTAATTGCCTACATTCCTAAGTAAGCCTTAAAAAAATCAGTTGTTGCATACTTCTCTTGAGATCCCAAGGCTTTAGTATGTTGTATAAAACCCAAAATGGTGTCCAAATCAATGACTATTTTCTTTGGTTTGTGAGGAGATGTTTGTGATTTTCCATGTTCAAAGCTACAAGCCTAGTCTTGAGTTTGTGAAGCAACTAGCCAATGAAACTTTCATAGTTTGAATCTAATGTTGGATTCATGTTAGTTTGGAACTAAATAGACCCTTTCCATGCTTGGAAGTCACCCCTAGTCCTTATTTGTATTTGTGGGGTTTTGTGTCAAATAAGCCTATGGGCCACATTTTAGGCATAAAAATGAGCAATATAGGTCATTTTTTGAGGAAAAAAAGATTTTTATGTTTCTTAGAAGGTTATAAAGGTCCTTAGGGTCATTAGGTTAAGTTTTAGGTGTCTAGGAGTTAAGATGTCAAGAATTGCAAAAAATTGCAAAAATGTTGACAACTTTGTAGGAGTTTTGGAATTGGTGAAGGGTTGAGCATTTGGAAATAAGTTATTTTACTATTTCCAAACCTTTTTCAAGTCATATAAATGGAATAAAGTGAAAAATGTAAAAATTGTACATTTTGTGCAAAGTTGCAACTTAGTGGAGAAAGGGTCATGGGATCGAACTGTCTATTTTGTTAGCTTCAGGTGGCTAGGTAAACCCTATCCCCAACCTTGTCCCATCTTGTTCAATGCTCAAACATTCTCAGGTATGCCAAACCAGAATGTCCCTAAGGGTCAATAAATGCCATAGGGCTGCGATCTTTGATGGGGCATATCTCATAGCTTGTGTAAGGTGTGGCTGTGATTCTAGTTCCTATAGGACCGTGTTGTAGAGACCTAAAATAACCTCTCTCACTTTTTGGAGATCATACTATGTTTTGATTTTGTGACGCCATTTTAGGTGATCCTAAAACTTGTAGTGTTGGCCAATACAAAGTTGCCAATTGCCAAATCTCTCTCACCTTTCCTTATGGGATTGAACTATCTACTATGTTAGCTCTAGGTGGCTCGGTAAACCCTATCCCCAACCTTGTCCCATCCTGTTGAGTGCTTGAACATTCTTGGGCATGCCAAACTGAAACGTCACTAAGGGTCACTAAATGCCATAGGGCTACAATCTTTGATGGGGCATATCTCGAAGCTCATGCAAGGTATGGATGTGATTCTAGTTCCTATAGAACCATGTTGCAGAGACCTACAATAACCTCTCTCACTTTTTAGAGATCATAATCCATTTTGATTTTGTGATGCCATCTCGGGTGATGCTGAAACTTGTAGTATTGGCTAGTACAAAGTTGCCAACTGCCAAATCTCTCTCACCTTTCATCATGGGATCAAATTATCTACTCTGTTAGCTCTGGGTATCCAGGTAAACCCTATCCCCAACCTTGTCCCATCCCGTTTAGTGCTCAAACATTCTCGAGGATGTCAAACTAGAACATCCCTAAGGGTCACTAAATGCCATAGAGCTATGATCTTTGATGGGGCATATCTCAAAGCTTGTGGGAGGTATGGATGTGATTCTAGTTCCTATAGGACTATCTTGTGGAGACCTACAATAACCTCTCTCACTTTTTGGAGATCATACTTCATTTTGATTTTGTGACACCATCTCGAGTGATGCTAAAACTTGTAGTGTTGGCTAGTACAAATTTGCCAATTGCCAAATCTCTCTCACATTCTATTGTGGGATCAAACTATCTACTCTATTAGCTCTAGGTGGCTGGGTAAACCCTATACCCAACCTTTTCCCATCCCATTTAGTTCTTGAATGTTCTTGGGCACATCGAACTGGAATGTCCCTAAGGGTCACTAATGCCATAGAGATGTGATCTTTAACGGGGCATATGTTGGAGCTCATGTGAGATACGGATGCAATTCCAATTCCTATAGGACCATGTCGCAAAGATCCACAAAAACCTCTCTTTATTTTTAGAGATCATACTCCATTTTTATTTTGCAATGCCATCTCAGGTGATGTTGAAACTTGTAGTGTTGGCCAGTACAAAGTTGCCAACTTCCAAATCTCTCTCACCTTTCATTGTGGGATTGAATTGTCTACTCTGTTAGCTCTAGGTGGCCAAGTAAACCCTATCTCCAACATCCTCCCATCATGTTCAGTGCTCGAACATTCTTGGGCACACCAAACTAGAATGTCCCTAAGGGTCACTAAATGCCATAGAGCTACAATCTTTGATAGGGCATATCTGAGAGCTCATGTGAGGTATGAATGTGATTCTAGTTCCTATAGGACCATGTTGTAGAGACCTACATCAACTTCTCTCACTTTTTGGAGATCATATTCCATTTTGATTTTGCGATGCCATCTCAAGTGATGCTAAAACTTGTACTGGTGGCCAGTACAAAGTTGCCAACTGCCAAATCTCTCTCACCTTTCATCGTGGGATCAAACTATTTTCTCTATTAGCTCTGGGTGGCTAGGTAAACCCTATCACCAACCTTGTCCCATCCTCTTTAGTTCTTGAACATTCTCTAGATTGGTTAATGGATTGGTTAATGAATTCATTTCAAGCTTCCAATTGTTGATTGATAGCCATTAAATGAGACCAAGCTAGTTAAAAGTTTTTTGGGGATACTTTTGGAGGACTTTATGAAATTATTGACACTCCCATCTCCAACTCATAAATAAGGAGAAATATGGAAAAGATGACATGATCTTGGGTTGAAGTAAAATATCAAGAAGTGATGCACTTAATGAGCCATAAGAAACCTATGTGTACATTCCCGAACTTATAACGAATGGTTGGATATAAATGCTCCATACGCTGGCCCAAAAATGGAAGCCAAGGATGTAACTATGCATGTGTTAGCATAGTCTCCATGTGAGGATCCGTACTATCTACTACTATTATTAATTTGGGTATCACTATATGATCCCGAATGTTATGAAGTACTGAAGCATGTAGTAACTTCTCCTATGTCTCTAGAATAATCTATTAAACTAAGGAGTCATAAGGTCTTCTCCCATAAAAATTAATAGTTTTAAGGTCTTCTAGGCCTTTTCAAACTTGTTTTTAGTATGTTTGGTTGTTTTTAGGCTTCATTGCATTTAGACCCTATTGTGTGAACCCTTGAAAAAATTTGGTATTTCTATAAACTAGTTGATTCATGAGGTCATAAGGGTCTAGTAGTCTCCTAGGGTCTTGTTAGAAGTCATAGGAGGTATTAGGATCTATGTGTTATAGGTCAATGATTAGAACAATACAAATAGTGTATAGACCTTATGTCTACAAATAGTGTATAGACCTTATGTATAGACATTGTGAGCTTGGATATGTGTTGCAAGATGAGTATAGACCTTATGTCTACAATTGCAATACTTTATGTAATGATTTGAGTAAGTTACAGATGTTTTAGTAAAGACTAGTTGTAGGCTTGTGATAGAGAGTATGTCAGGTATTGTTACTATATTTTGCTTATAGCTCGTTGGTGACCTAGAATTAAGGTTTGGGAGCATAAAGCATGGTAGAAGACTTCGAATAGTGCATGATTTTGGATTTTCAATTCATTTGGTTTGTGTTGTGACAATTGCTAGCATGTGGTGTACAAATTACTACTTCTAGGAGCTAATGGGATGGTGTATTGTATTGTTTGGATTAGCAAGTGTTAATTGATAAGTAGGAATCCAATGAGTCCTGAGTGTTCTATTCATTCTCATGAGAGATGGGTTCATGCAAACTGCTACTCATGTAACATGGGTCAATGAATTTGACTCAGAAACAACATAGTTGAATCTTGATAGAAATATCACAATTTGACATGTTGTGGAATATATATGTTACTTATCAATTAACAAGCTTAAGAGGATTACTAATGAATGGTTCATAAGGCACAACACTTGATGAAGATTTTACAAATGGAGTTGCAAGAAGAGTGGCTTTAACCATGGGGGAAACTTTTTAGTTAAGCACACTTGAGTTGGAGTAGTACTACGATGGGTGACCTCCCAAGAAGTATTGGTACTTCACCTCTCTAAGCATCAATTAGATTCAATGAGTGCTAAGTGTTCTATTCATTATCATGAGAGATCAATTCATGTAAACCACTACTTCTGAAACATGGGTCAATGAATTTGTCTCAAATACTACACAGTTGAATTTTGATAGCAATATCATAATTTGACTTCTTGTAGAAATGTTTCCTACTTATCAATCAATGAGCTTAAGGGGAATTCTAATGAATGGTTCATAAGGCACAACACTTGGTGAAGGTTTTGCAAATTGTGTTATAGGAAGAGTGGGTTTAACCATAGCGGAAACTTTATAGTTAAGTGTGCTCAAGCAAGAGTAGTACTGGGGTGGGTGACATCTTAGGAAGTCCATGTACCTCAACTCTATGAGAATTACCTAGATCTAATGAGTGCTAAGTGTTTTATTCACTCTCACGAGAGATGGGTTCTTGTGTCCCACTACTCTTGAAACATGGGATAATGAGATTGACTAAAAAATTACACACTTGAATTCCATTAGTACTATCACAATTGGGCTTGTGAAGAAAGATCTAAACCTGCTTATCAATAACACAATTTTCTAGACCATTTGACCTATCCTAGCATATATATATACATATCTAGTCTCCATGGTGATAGATTGATTGATTTACGAGGTGCACACATACACAAATAGGAAAATCTGTGAGAAGAAGCAAATTATTTTTTAATAGGATTGACTAGCACGCCAGACAAACCTCCTAAACCATTCAATTATATCCTTTTTCTAGTTCATATTGAAACATACAAATATTACTAAGGAAACCATACCTCTTTTTGTTTTTTGTTTTGTTAATGATGTTCCTCTTGTCATGATTTTGGATTGATAAGGACTCGAGTCTATAAGAGGTTTGATTGTTTCCTTGTCTCTTAATTTTTGACAAGATTATCTTATGCATTTGATCTACTTTATGGAATTTGCACAAATGAGTTGGCATTACCATATGACAACTTTGTTGCATTATGGAATTTGCTAATTTGCATGCCTCAAGGTTTGAACAAGTATGTTAAACTTTGAAATCTACCTTCCCTTGTCCGAATATAATTGTTGCCATTTTTTATCTCCTGCCAAAAATTCAAATTTCAAATGCCCATCCTATCCAACGGTCACTTCCCAATTTAATTATTTTAATGCCCAGGAAATATAAAAAAAAATTGAACGACAAAGCCTTATGTTTTATTTCCATCAGCCTGCAACTTTCCTTTCCATTAGATCTCCCATGATCTACGATTCCCCACTTCCTTGCATTTTCCAAATGCATGACCCTTAAATAATGTGGGAAAGCCTTTTTTTGCCACGTGTTAGGTGGGCCCTTCCTTTTCCTCGTTACTTCTCTGGCACCGGGTTTTGTTCCATCTATGGTGGGTACTATGGCTCTATCAAAAAAATTGCTTTCCTCATTGTTAGCAACATAGCACCCAGATGGAAAATGATATTATGGCAACATCAAGAAGGCAGGTGGGTCCTAGGTTGGTAGTGGCCAGTTCTCATTTGTTAGTACACTGACAGGTCGAATTCGTCTTGCTCATCATCAGATCTTCCCCAAATCCTCGGCAAGCATTATGTCGCTATGGAAAACTGTGAGAATTAAATTTATAGCGACATAGCACCTCAGCGAGGCATGGCAAGTGGGTTTGTTTCTGTCTTGTGGGCCGTAGGATGAACAGGGTGGTTGGTTGAGCTGGCAATTCTATTGGTGCCCACTTCCCCACATTCTGAGCTTTGCCAGACCTTCTAACAATGCGAGAAAGTGAGTTGTTGACATGCGTCCTAGGTGATGTCATGGTAGATGGTCATGCAGGTCCAGAAAGTACAAGTTACAGGCACCATCAGATCTCCCCAAATCAAGGATTGGCACTTCCCCGCATTATGAAGATGTGAGGAAATTTTAAAATGTAGGGAAGTAGTTTGGCGACACCTATCCTAGGTGACATCATTTTCCCACCCTCCTTGCAATTAGATACTTGATGAGTCCTCATCATCTGATGTGATCTGATCTACGGTTGAGGCTTCCCTGCATTATCAAGATGTGAAGCCTTTAAATAATGTGGGAATATGCTTTGCCACCGCATGTCCCTATGGGACCAGGTTGGTTCCATGGATCACCAGGTTGTGCCAGATGGATACCAGGTTGTGCCAGGTGTGCTAACAATGTTTTGTGGGCCCAAAATTTTAAAGGCAAAGCGCAGGAAATGGTGAGTCTTCACGATAGTCAGATTAAGGAAGATCAATGCTAGGCGCTATCTCGCTATGGGAAAGTGCTTAGAAGATATCCATAGTGACATAGTGCCTAGATGACATGTGTCTAGTGGGTCTGGTAGATACAGTAGCAGTTAGTGGCTGGCAATTAATGTGACTATCGCAGTTGGGGTTTGAGGAAATGGTGTGGTTAGTAAAGTTAAGATGCGGTCAAACTCGTGAAGACCCATAGGGTAGCATAAAGAAATAAGTTTTTTGGTCCATGTGGCTTGTCTCACTTGCAGAACTTGGTTGACTTGCTAACTCTACTCATCCATACACCAAAAAATGATAAGAAATTAGGTTTTGTCGCACGATTTGATCTCTATAATCAATCCCAACTAACCCAGAATGAATGCAAGACAAGGAAGAATACTCCACCGCCCTCAATTGATCCATCTACCTAGTCAAAATAGCTTAATGGCATCATTTCTATCTTCTCAAGGCATTATTTGAAAACAAGATTAGATTTTCTTTAGATTTGTTCCATGATTATTCTCTGTAGGACTTAATGGCGGTGGTTGTAGAGTAACTTCAGCCGAAAAATCTCAATTATGCCTGAACTATAAAGGCAATTTTTGAAAATTTTGAAAGGGTCGATCCTTCTCTGACTTTTCTTTGTTGTTGCTCTGTAATTTTAGTGTAAAATTTCCTTGTGCCTCTAAACTGTATGATTCTCTACTTTATCTCCTTCATCCATTGGTATGAAAGTGCAAGAACTCTTTGCCTTTGCCATTGTTTTGTGGAAGTCTTTAATCTGCATGACTATATCTCTTCTAGCCTGTGAATGATATATAAGTTAATATTCTCTTTCCTTGTGTCATTCATTCTAGTTTTCTGATCTACATGTGATTATTATATTAAAGCAAGTTTGCATGTGTATATCCTTAGTTTCATTCTAGTTCAATAGTGCATATATGGGCAAAGATTGGTCTGAACACTCTGTTTTGGTGCATCACCTCTTTAGATTAGATTAGGTAGATTTTCTTTCATGCTCTCCTTCTCCCTTTTCCTCTCCAAGAGTAGTTAGGTGCATCCTGATAGTAAGAGGAAGCCGGCCTTCTCTGGAGACTCAACCTCACAGTTCAAGTCCCACAACTTGGAGGTTGTTTCCATGTTTCACTAGGTTTTCCTCACGTATAGGCTTTGGACAAGGGTGAAAAACTAAGTGACAACAATAATCATTGGATTCATTGGCTTGGTCTTTCTCACTAGATTTTTGGTACTTCATTTGTTAAGGTGACCTAATTGGGGCAATTAGGCATGTCTAACAGTTTAGTTTTGGAAGGCTTGTAAATGGTTTTAGCACTTGCCCTTCTTGGGTTATAAAAAACTAAATAAAGGGTACTTGGAATGCTAATTAGTTCCTAAGGTCTTTTGGAAGATATGGTACTTGTTGCCTAATTTGTCTTTGGAAGGGCTAGTAGCCTAGATGCTATATTATGAGGACAGAGTTATAAAATTCATGTTTAGGTTGTTGTTTGGACATGGTTCCTTAGTCTAATAGTTCTATTATAAACCAAAACTAAAACCAAGAAAATTCTTTCATACCTTAGTCAATGGCTATGAACTAGCCATAGCTGCAGCCACTCCATGATCGACGGACTGTCGAAGATGAGGAGTTTCCGATGTCAAGAGCTACATGTCATACAATACATGTTACATGTAACATGAAACATGAAACAAATTTACCTCTACGAAGCTCGTATCACATCTACACTCTAAGTCCATAGTAAATGTCGACGGTCCTATAGAGAATTGATGCACATGCATACTTTTTTTTGTCAATCCTTAATATTATTACTTAATAAATATATGTATTAATTTAAATGATTAAATTTATACATACCTTTGGACTCATGGACGAGATAAAAAATGGGGTTGGGGGATCACTACTAGGTCTGCCAACACTCCGACCCTTACTTTTGAACAATGTCAATAGATGCTAATTAATTAATCATTCACTATACATATGACATGTGATCAAATTAGTAAATTATAATTGTAATTTACCTGTGTGTCAATGTCAAATGTGTCATTCAGGAACTAATCAGTGACGAGCCCATCATTCGCACCATCTCCAGCATAAGTGCCAAATGTGCATAAGGATCCACATGATGTGCACATGTGACTAAGATGCACAGAAGGCTCCCCCTCAACTAATTAACTCATGCAATTAATGAGGGTCTACGTCAAAGCATTAATGGTCCCTAGAGTGCTGGCCTCTACATGTTCCTTCACAACTAAAGGAATAGTCACATGCTCACCCTATGGCTTGACCATAGGTGCCCTAACTACATTAGGGTCACTACGTGCCCTCAGCCTCTGAAATGATGACCCCCCACCTCTACCCTAGGAGTTTAATATATCAAAATAATTGGGGATCTCCCCAAGGACAAACTCACAATATAATTTTTTTTTAAAATACATGGGGACCTTGTGATTGTTGCAAGGAGAGGCATCAAAAACCATCCACCATCTACACCAAAAATTATTTCTAATAGCATCATGTATGCACCAATGGATGAGGAACCATTTAGTACCCTCTCTAACAGTATTTTGTTCATCGAGTTTTCTAAATAACGCACATATTGTACCTTTTGGTATTTCTTTTTTTTTAACATCTTGATATGACAATTTATTTGCATAATATCTTTTTTTTTCATCCCTCTTAACCCACCAAACATCTAACTAACCACTAACATAAGCTATGTGGGTCTTAATGGATTCAAGGGACAATGCCAATTGAGCTCTCATTGGATTGGTTTGTCCACATTCTTTCAACCGACCAATGAGTCCCTCTAATTATTTTTTGCTTCTTTCTATTTCATTTATTATATTTTCTTGTGTGCCAGGTGAGGTCTTGCAATTGGTTTAGGTTGTGAAATTTTTTGTTCTTCTTGTGGAGGGTTTTGGCTTTGATTTTCTTGAGGGTTTTGAGCTTCTGGGGGATTTGCCAGTTCATTATTGACATTTCCTAATAAGAAATCAATTGAAATCTAAATAAATAAACAAATCTAAAGAAAAATTGTAAAAAACTTACAAAACAATATTAAAAATGTATCAAACAATGCAAAAAGAAATTTAGATAACATACGACATGCTCTTGATCTTGAACTTTGATGGCAAGGAGGCATATTTGCAAGGTAGGTGGTGAAAGGCTTGGTTTGTTACAATCTGTGTATGCACTACTGTGAGGAGAAGTAGGAAAAACAAGTGAAAATGAATGGGCTATGGGTATGCATCCCATTTATAATATTTTTTCATTTTAAAAGTGCGTACACACTATGGCTTGGGTTACCCAAGCCATAGCGCATGCGTGCTATCGCGCGTATGCACTATTGAAAATTGAAAAAAAAAATGTGTCACCTTTTTGGCACCTCAACTTGGTGCACTTACCCCTATGCATTACATGCATCCAATCAGAAAAAGGGGAAGTTTTAAGCGGTAATATGGGTGAATCACAACCATCGATTCATAACTAACCCTAAGTCACCCATGTCTTCTTAAGGAAGATAAACCCTTAAAAAATGCTTAAATAGAATTGAAGATTTTTTTTGCATGCAAAATCATAGCATTCATGGTGATTAAGTTATTATGAATTGATTTACATTGCAGAACTAGTTAAAGAAGAACAAAGGAAGAAGTGAAAATAAAAAATAGAGAAATCCAATCAGAGGAGGATCAAGGATATATGCAAAGAGGTGATCTATTATCTAGCAGTAGAGATCTAACTATAGGATCATTGCTGAGACATTCTAATAGGTGAATTAGTAAGTTTCTTAACAAAGTAGTCCTAATAGGTTGTATTGAAATCCTCTAACAAGGTGCTTACTTAATTGTGAGTTGAAGTCCTCTAATCAGGCACACTTTTAACAGGATGTTAAAATCCTTTAACAAGGTGAGACCTAGTAGTCTTTGTAAGCTTTTAACAAGGAAGACCTTCAATAGGGTAGATTATATTTTATAGTCAAAAATTTGTAAGTTTAATTGGATACACTCTACAAGTACAATAGTGAAGATTTGTGGGTGTTATCCCCACCCCAGTTTTACCTTCTCATTGGAGGGTTTCTGGGTAATCATATCTTGTGTCATATATGTGTGAATGTTTACTTATATAAATGCTTTAGATGTACATGCATAATATAGTATTTCAGTTAACTTGTTGAATTGTGAGATGGATGTAAGGTGACTAATTTTTATGGGAAAAATTTTGAAGCACTAATTCACCCATCCAACCCCCTCAGAGTTTACTTTTCCTACTGTAATTTCAACAAGAGTTCCATTTGACTTGCAAAGAATTCTCCTCTACATGAAAAAAAAAATACATATAGTTGTGGTACCATTTTATTTGATTAGTTTTGGATGATGGATAGTTAAAGATGGACAAGATACATATAGATGAAAATCCAGTAGATATGTTTATAAAGGTAGTGACAAGAGAGAATTTGAACTCCTCTTCAGCTTTAGTTTGTCTTTTAGGCTAAACAAAATAAAAGAACAACAAAGTCCAAGGTGGTTTGATCTAGTGGGAGCCTCATGGAGTAGCGGCATAGCCACAAGATTAATCTCCAAGTGGAGAATTTTCATTTAGTGTGGAGTATGATTAGTCCCCAAGTGGGAGATTGTTATAATGTGGTGACTGATCAAGGAAGTATTGTACATACTCCATAATTCCTCGGTGGGGTTTAGGGCTATTTTATTAGCATTTTATGACCGACATGTTGTAAAAAAAATACTTACATAAAAGGGCTTAGGGTTGGGGATTTTTTTATAATTTGTAATGTGAAATATTTTTTTGTGGTAGTATTGAACTGTAAGGGATTAAAAATTATAATCAGGTTGTAATCACTAGATTGTAATAATACTGGACTTGTTGTTTGGTGGATGTAGCCCAGGGTTTGGGTGAACCACATCAAATCTTGGTGTCTTGTGTTCTCTTCTATGCAATCTATTATTTTTTTTTATTGTTTATATTTGTATGTAATTGTTATTTCTATCTGAGGTTAATCCTAACATCTTTAACTCTTCTCTTGTTGCTTCAAGCTATTACAGTATCATCTAGATGTCAAGCTTTTGATTCTCAATCATCTTTCCCAACTTATAAGCCTCCATCTCCAAGATCTTAAATCTCAAGTTGTTAGACTTTGCATAAGAGAAAAAAGCTCTTACACAATTGTTGGAAGTCTATTGAGAAAGTAGGATACTAAGAGTGGGGTGAATCAAGATCTACAAAACTTTTAACTTCTTGAAACAAATAGAAAATCAAATGCATTCACCTTTAACCCATCTCATATCTATATCATAAACCATATAACCATAAATTTTAGTGCTGAAATAGATCTAACTATGCATCACATTCATAAAAATGAAAGTAAAAGTCAACACATAAAACACAATATTTGGTTACCCAAAAACCCTCCAATGTGAAGGTGAAATTGGGGTGGGGATGACACCCATAAATCTTTAGTATTTTAGAAGTGAAGTGTTCCTATTAAGACTACAATATTTATTCACTTATGGTACTCTACCTTGTGAGGGGTTTTCCTTATGAAGATCTTACATGACGTATTCAATCTACCTAGATTAAAAGTTTCAAGCTTACAACTAAGTAAGCACTCTGTTAGGAGATTTAAATAGGTCAGTTAAAGCCATTGTATTAAGATATGTATTTTGATTCACTTGTTAGAATATATCAATGTTTGATCCTTCAATTAGCACTCTAATGATTGGTTACGGATCTTCTCTTTCCAATTCTAATTTGATCTTCTTAACTAATTTATTTTGTTTTTTCCTTCACTGCTAGCTTTCTCTATCTATTGTCTATTTCTAATCATCAAACATAGTCTTCCTTTACTCTTAAACTTGTCCCTTCACTCTCTCCTAATCCTTCTTGAACATACACATGCATACATTCTTCAGGGAAGGGAATAGATTCTTAAATAAATAACTGGAGAAGATTTTAGATCATGATCAATGATCTAGATCTCACCCTTTTGCCACTTAGTCCTTCCAATTTTTTGTTTGGTTACTCTACCTTCCTAGGGATTTATGTCGTCTGACAAAATGTATAATTACTTTCTTATCTTTATTTGTAATCCGTAAATCAAGTGTAGAATTTTTCCAAAATGGTTTACATAAGTGTTTGTGCTATCACAAACACATATGCCAAAATTGGTTTACTTCATACTTGAATACCCTGATGCTCAGTTACAACTGATATTTGTGTTGTCCTTGGCTTATGTATACTTGGAAGTAGTTGTCTCACTTGGCATGAACTAACTCTTCTTTGATCAATGTCTTTTGGATAAAAGTACAAAGTTGTGTCACCTTGCAGGCTAATGTATCAAAATGACTAAATTTGAGTATTTCTATCCAAAAATTAATTTTTCTCAAACATATGATCTAGATAAATTCATTCTAGCTATGTTATATATGATCTCACACTTTTCCAATTGGAAATGTCAATTAAATGCATGTTTCATACTAGTTTGTATCCAATTACTAAAGATATAGAATTATTTCAGAAAATTGACGTTTCAATAACTCTTACTATTTTTTATAATATTTTTTTAGTAAAATATAAACACCATTTTATAGAGCTCAAATTTAACAATATTCTAATATAGAATTTATAGTGTTTTAATTACATACAATATATTGTAATTAAAAAATTCTACAAGCACGTACTTTAACACTCAAAAATATGTTGTTTTTGTGAAAGAAAAAATATATTAAATCATATTAAAAAAATTTAAAATTACATTGCATTCTAGAGGAGAAAATCCTCTTTCAGAATATATAATTTTATTTTTGGTTAGAATAGATTTATTTTGAAAAATATGGTTTGAGGTAAAAACTATCAATTTCATGTGAGTTGAAATTTGAATTATTATAAAGAAGAAAATATAGGTCTAAAGTCAATTTTTATTTTTGATTGTTCTATGTATGTATGTATGTATGTATGTATGTATATATGTATGTATGTATGTATGTATGTATGTATGTATGTATGTGTATATATATATACATACATGTATATACATATACATACATATACATGTGTGTGTGTGTGTGAGTGTGTGTTATCTATAACATAGTCTGAGTTCAAATAGAAATTAGTTTATTTCTATATAATTTTGTGGTGGGAACTAAACTCCTAATTTCTAGTATTTTTCAGCAACTAAAAAATTATGTATAAAAATTAAGAAAATATATCAATTATTATTCCAAATAATTATTAAAATTTATAATCCTAAACTTCATCCATTTCTACACATTTCATTATTTACTTCATTTTCAAATTCTAAATAATAATACCAGTTTTATGTCATTGAAGGTGAACAAATATACTTTTGTTAGCCTTCTCCTTTACAAAAGGGTGACACAAGGTTGTGCTTTTACCCTTTTATCTTTACTCTACATAAATTGGAACTCAGTCAATACTAGAGTGCTTGACAACCTAAGACTTTCTCAGTATGTGCTAGAATATAAACAAGTCCATAATCATTCACCCTTCATTGGGTGGCTCAGTCATAGTGATGATCGACCAACTCTACCTAGGAAATGACTAAGTGTTTGATGTTAATAGTCAATACAATATGGAGATCAACAATAGTCACCTAAACTTTGTGCCAAAAGTTAGGAAAAAATTAGGATAATAGAGTATTATGCTCGGACATTGCAAAAATGCTATTATCAAGCCCAACCTATTTGAAATAGTTTTAAATTTCTTTATTCCACATCAATTCCTAGCAACTTCTTGGCTCAAAATGTTTTAGAGGGCCAACTATAACATACACTTTGTCAAAAACCTAGTTTCCCTCCTCCATGTTAGGTTAATCCTCACAATACTCCACTCAATAGCTTCACTTTCCATGATAAATCCTCCCAAAATGCTCTATATTACTCTCGTTATCTTAACATATTATTAAGTTTACCTTTTTTATTACAAAATACAATATTAATATGTCATAGAACAAGAGACTAAATAAAGATAATTTCTTTAATATGATTCTTACATTATTGTATTACATCTGTAGTTTGGAATTCTTCTATGGTTATATTTCTATCTACCCTTTATTTTTTATTAGGATACTTCTTATGGAGCAATTTTAGTTTAGTGTTTAAACTCACATATCCTATTATGCAATTATTTTCTTACAACAATCTAAGTGGCCCAGGCACTGCAACTTACTATATTTTCAATCTTCTTCCAAAATTAGTTAAAATAACTAACATAGTGGATACTTTAGTAGAGATAATTATTCATAATTTTCTTTCTAGCTGAATATAATTGAGATTACTATTTAGCAAATTTACATAGGAGGATGTCATCCCTTGAAATACATAATAATTAATTGGAAGCACCTAACGTGCCCTATTTTTCCCCAATTATTAAATATCAAAATATTCATATTTTCTTCCTCTACAAAGATTATCCACATAAATTCATTATAAATAAATAAGAATATTCATAATATTCTCTACTTTTATTAAGCATTAACTTTTTTTTCATGTCATAGATGTATTAATTTTTTAATGTGTTTTATTAAATTGAAATTATAATTTTTTAATTTTTTATTTTAACATTTCTAGTTTTATTAATACTTAACATAGGCATAATGTTATTCTTATGAGTTTTAGATTTTACTTGAAAATTAAAAATAATAATTTCAATTAATTAAAATTAAGTTATTTTTTATTTTCAAATTTCCTTCTATTATTCTAAAATTTACATGAATTTTATTTAAGTTTTTAAATTTTATTAAAAAAAAATTCTATATAATGATTGGTTTGTAAATTTGAAGTGTCATAGATGAATTTTTTGATATTGTAAAATGTAATATATTTTTTTTCCAAAATTGACAAAAGTAATTAAAAAAAAGAAAAAAAAGTAATTCATATTGTATTATAGTTTTTTTTAATAAACTAACTATTACCTTTATATTATAATTATATTAATCTTTATTACTATATAAATAATAGTTAATATCAAATTTTTATTATTATTTTCATTTTTGATATTTTAATATCTAATATATGAAATTATGTCAAGTATATATTTTTTAAGTTAAAAGGTAATAAATAACTTTACATTCAAATTATAATTAGAAATTCATGTCTAATTCAACTTAGTCTAACCTAACACTAGTTTAAACATAATTATAATTTACATATAACCTTATCTAAATTAAATTTGACAATTAATTATTAAAATCTATAAATAAAATGTAAAAATTATTTAATTTAAATTTTGAAAACTTATGTACTATTTTAATTTTTTTTAAGTTAATTTCTTAAAGGCAAGTACGTGGCACTTTTAATGTATTGTGATTAATTATTATTATTATGTATTAACATTAGACTCCAATCTAAAATCTCCAAGATGAGAGGTTCACCATTTTACTATTGTGTTGTAGGCTCTTGCCTATTATAGCATAAAATCTAATCTTTCAATTTTAACTATATTTTAAATTTTATTTAAAAATCTTAATATACCTAAATATATTTAATATTATAATTAAACTAAATTTTTATCACATAAATATTAGATTTATTAATGCCAACAACATTCTACAATGGCAGAAGAGTGGAGTAGAATGATGTAAGTATGTTAATGTTAAGTTTTATCTTTCTATGTTAAATATGACAACCATCTACATAACAAAAAAATTAATTTTATTATCAACAAAATATACTTTCAAAAATATTCATTAAAATTATTTTAAAAATTAGAGATATAAATTGAAATAAAAAGCTTAATTAAAAAAATAGAGATAAATGAAATATAAATAGTTTTTATGTAGTAAATTAAATTTTAATAATTTTGTACTCGATTTGCATTTTTTTTAATAGATTTATTTAAGATATTTATAATAGTTTAATGTTATAATTTAACTACTTTTCTTCTCTTATCAATATTAAATTAAAAATTAACAACAAATTAACTCATATCCACTCAAAAGTGCCACGTACTTAAGTAAAAAGTAACTTGGTAGACATGTTAGTCAAAATTAAAGTAATTAAGTACCAACTTGTGCCTAGTTATTTAGTTGTCCTTCGTGCTTGAGAATATGTTTATATAAAATTGACCTTCAATTTTCTAGATTTTTATGGTTTCAATTATATTATCATTAATATTTTTATTTTTATTTTCATTTTCAATTCCCACAAAATAAATTTATAGCTTGTGTAAAAATTCAAATAGTCTTGAATTTCATCTAGTGTTGGTCGCCCATAAAAACAATAAGAATAATCAAACACAACAAAGATCTAGATATGATAAACCAAGATAAACTTAAATACTAAAGATCTTTGATCTTCACTAACAACTCAAAATAGATCTTATTAAAATTATAAGATGTGTGAAACGTATGTAGAAATTAAATAGAGGAATGGATCCAATAAAAAGAATATTATAATGTGTTTTATAAAACTCATTTAAAATTACTTATCTATACAATAATCATTATGAACACACTAACATGAAGAAAAAATCCCTCCAAAAGTTTTCTTGCAACAAATTAAACAAATGTTGTTTATAAGGAACATTGTTATAAATAGCAACTTCAGATCTCGTCCATTTATTGAACTTTCACAAAAGAAAAATTTCTGCATCAAAAGACATGAACTATAGATTAGAGAAAGTTGACGTACAACAATTACCAAAAGACAACATATAAAAATCATATATGGTTGACTGAAAATTGAACCATCAATTATGGATGCTAGCGCAAAGTTGTTAGTTATATTTTCATTATTTCATTATTAATAATGAGCAGTTAGTTATTAGAGTTGGAGTCCTTGGAAAATAACGCATGTTGTACATGCTATATCAACTATAGAGTTTAGTTGTTCTAAGGAAGTTAACTAGTAGTTTATTTCAGTCAAGCTTTATGGAGCTTACGTAAGTTGCTCATCAAGAGAAAGTTGTAATTCTTTTTAAGAAAAAAGTTCTGCGATGAAATAATATAGTTCTTTCTACTCCTCCAAAAAATTAGAGTTCCTCTCTTAAGAAAAATAGTCTTTTGTCAATTGTTTTTCTTTCTTAACTAGCTTATATATATTTATATATATATATAAAAATCGAGAGTTTGCAGTCACTTAGATTATGAAAATAGGCGCCTTGAGAAGGATAACTCTTGAATTTTATATATATAAGCTAGTAGCACAATTAATAATGTTATTTGTTTAAATATATTATATTTGTTTTTTTTTTTTTTTTTTAAATATTATTTTTATTTATTAAGTTTATTTAATTATTAGAATAAATAATTTTTATTATTAATAAGTATTAAATTAAAATTTGGATAATGCATTTGAATAATTAATTTTGAATGACTTAATAAAAAAGTCAATTTTTTAAAGGGTCAGTATCAATTTTATATTTTTATACATTTTATTATTAGTTTTGATGATTGCGCATAGATAATATGGCATCTAACATATCAATTAGAGCATAAATTTTATACACAATATACATATCAATGTCAGCATTAATTTTATAAATATTATTATTAGTGTTGAATATTATGCATAGAAAATGTAACATCAAATATCGTAAGTGTACTTTTAAACATCATTTGAAGAGTGGAATTTATTTATTTATTTTGTTGTTCATAAAACTCACATAGATGGAAAAAAAAATGTGTCCATGAGTTGAATATGAAAATAACTTATTCATGTTGTTGTTCATAAAACTTACATAGATGAAATAGGAAATATAAGCCCAAGTAGAAGTATTCAGATGAAGTATAGGAAATATGAGAAGAAACTAAAAAGAGAACATCTCTCCATAATGATGTCGCTGCATCACATATTCCTCAGTGATAAGGATGGTGTTGCAACATTTATTAGAACAATGATCATGGTAGACTTCTTTCATCATTTCTAGAAATGCATCTATTTTTACAGATGTGTCACTCATAACTTTCGCAATATCCGCCATTTCCATTATTTCTAGTTCATCAATAGTATCAATTGACAATGAAGCATTCTCCAAAGCTTTGATTATATGTAAGCATGATTCTTGGATTATTCATTTACATTTTTCTAAATCAGTCTCAAAGAAATTATTTGAGGTGACAGAAGCAACATGACTCATAACAATGATATTTGACTCTACAATAGAAGAATCCAAAGCTCAAATGATATGCTGCAAAATTTTAAACAAATATCAATATAAAAATATATAAAACCATTATAAGATATAATCAAATATAGAACACACAAATTAAATTTAGCACTTATACTTAAATATAGACCAAATAAAGTCAATAGAAATATAGTTAAGTTCACTAATTTTAAAAGTATGAAACAAAATCAAATTAATATTGAAGGATAATTAGAATAAGTAAATTATATTCATTGATTTTTTCTTTGAAATTATATAATTAATCTTTTAATTTAATAGTTTATAAAAACAAAAGTTATCCATAATATTGTCATCAAATATTTTGAGACATTGAAGCAAAAGTAAATATAATTTGTAAACATAAACTGATATTACTAAATGAATCAATATAGTTATTATTTAAAACATCGGTACAATTAGTTAAGATATAATTATTACTTCATACATCACTACAACTAATTAAGATCTATAAATTAAAATATCATAAAAAAAAGTTAGGGTTTCTCAAAATAGAATAAACTAAAATGAAGAAAGGTTTTTTTATCATTTATCAAATAATAGATACATTTTTAAAACATGGAATATAGTAGGAAGTGTTACAAACAAAATATTAATGTGTCCAAAAAGACTTTTACAGACATAACATTTAAGAATAACATATCACATCAAATATCTTCAAGGCGCTTAAGTCTATTTTCTTCATCCTGGTGCTTAGAAATTTGTCTACCCTTTTTTATTTTCTCATAGCGATCATATGTGAAAGGAGGCATTATTCTCAAACACTAGAGAGATTTTACACATGACATTACCACAAATATCAATCTTGCTCTTTCTCTTGGTCCTATATCAATTGTTGCTTTGGGAAGAGTCAATCCCTGGGATTTGTGAATAGTTAATGCCCATGCCAACCTCACTGGTAGTTGAAGTGCTCTACCCTTCTGTATTGGTGGTATTGGAATTATCTTTGGATTATGATCTTTGAATGGTAGTCCTAAATAACCATCAAACTCAACCATCACATATGTTGGAGGCTCAGGCAGAGCACTACCTTTCTTGTAGACAATTTTTTGAATGTATCCAAGAGCCTCATTTACAAGACCTGCCTCTATCTATAGATTTGAAGTTAGGATAACCCTTGAATCCTTATAGATTAACAACTCCAAATCAAGCTCATCATTTGATCAATCATCTATTGTATTAATAGTACCTACTTTTGATGCAACACAACATGCAACAAGATGCTTCAATGAATGTAGCATTTTTTTATTATGAGCATGAACATTTTCATTTGTTGAGAACAAATAAATAGCATTATCAAATTCAAAATTTGTTGCAACATCTATGTTGATAGGGGTCATTGACATTAGCAACTTCCAATCATCAATTTGTGGGTTTGCATCTCTTAGATTCATCAAAAGTTGTCAAAATATTTGTTGCTCAATATCTTCCCCATCTTGTCTGAATATCTTATCTAATGTGACAACAATATTGAATTCTAGCCATAGCAACTTTGCCCGCTTATTACTGTCATATGTTGCTCTATTATCGACGGAAGGCAATTGGCCCAAATCTCCTACCAATATTATAGATGCACCTAAAATACAATTGAGGAAAATAATTATTTTTAAAAATATGTATTAATTACTATAATTGATTCAAGTATAGTATATTTCACACATGATTTAGTTATTCATGATGCAAAAGTAGAATCTTTACCTCCAAAGCTTATATGTGCAGATTGTGAGAATGCTTGTCACAATCGTATCTTCAATTTTTAATGAATTGTAGAAGCCCCTATATTGAATGTTGCAACTCCTATTGGTGCAAGTAACAGAAGTGGAGAATGGGAGGACATTGCCGCATTTTGAAGAGATTGACTAATGGTGCCAATTAGATATGATTTTCTTATTCCTGCTATTCCTTGAATTATCATAAACAATGGTTCTACATTTTGATTTCTATTGTAGTGGGTCATGATTATGTTGACTACCTTTTTTGTTTCTCGCCAAGGATCATGTAGTTTATGCATTGAGGAATTTCATCATAGATAAGGCACCGGTGATTCTTCATGTTATTTATGAAATTGATTGCTCTGGTAGCGTACTCTTCTCCTTGATAATCAACAAACCAATTTGTTTATCTATCAACATCTCTTCTCCCCAACATGTCTATTTATAAGCAATGCATATTTTGACCTTGGTGCAACCTAGATATAATCTCCCATTCATGTTTTGTAGTATTTTTGTGAACATCTTCATTGTCTTCAATTTCAAAATCATTTTGGTTTTCAACATTTTCTGCAGACATTGTACATTGAACATGCCAAGGGTTGTAATTGAATGTCTCCCAATTTTGTATGATAGAGGCATCATCATGACCAATATCTCATTCAATATCATGAAATGGCTTGTAAGGAAGTAACTTTGATAAACAAAACTCAATCCATTTACCTGACTCACATGAAGGGATGGATACAAACCTAGGAAATACTCTAACAATTGTAGCTTTTTCCCTAGGCTCCCATTTGTTGTCTCTTTTTCTCTTAGGATTATATATCCATGATCTAGCTACATCAATTAATGTGACACCTTCCATACATAATGGCCTTTTCTTATAACCAGCAATGAAAGATTTTGTTTGTTCTTCATTGTTCTCTTCATCATTTTCATTTTCATTATTTAGAGTTACGGGTTTGAACATCTCAAGGGAGACATTTAGATTGACAAATATTCTACTACACTCCACCAATAGAAGCTCTAATAATATATGGTAAGTTTCTTGAGCACCAATGCCTATTTTTACAATTGTCTCAGTTAGAAGCCTCCTATATGCTCATGCTACTAAATCATCTAGATTTTCCATGTTGGATAGATGCATCAACATTTGGTGGTACTTTTCTAAACTTTTCTCTACTTTTGTTGCATACTTGGTAATATATTTTATGACAGCATGTTTGGAAAGAACAATTTGCCAATCGATATTTGCTCTCCATAATTGTTGTATATGGAAATTATGTGAATTGACTCTATCATCATTTCTCATTGGTTCAAATATCTTTTCCCTTATTTCCATGTCTTCATATAATTTTGCTCCCCCTGGTTTTAATGGCCAGGGAGCATTATACCTACACTCTATGTAAGAAAGATTATATTTAGCCTTGTCATTTTGTAGTAATTATATATATTTAATAAATATTCATTGGGATGAAATAATTACCTGTAAACCATCTTTCCCTTTTTTCATAGGATTGCACCCTCCTTATAGATTGTGTGTCACTCCACATAGTTTAATATTTCTTCATAGTCACGGTCCAAATCCACCTCTACAAGTTCTCTTGTATTTTTGAGACATGGATGTTGTTGAAAATTGATGAATGCCTACAATTCGAGGTAAGAAAAAATAAGTAGACTAGTTAATATCACATTACATGAATATATAAATATTTATTAACATGCCTATATATTTCGTTGATGAGGATCATTTGTAGGCTTCCATGCATGAATAATAGAATGAAAATATCTTTCAACACTTCTTCTTTCCTCCTCATTTGACTAGTCAATTTTATCCACATCAGGTGCTCCTTCGATCCATATGAATCCATGTACATGTGGGGACCCCCTATGTTTCCATTCATATCTACACCAAAATTCCTTGACATTCATTCCCTTTTCTAGAATCTATTTTCTAAACATTGAGTATCTTAAGTGCATATAGTGTGCGACTATGTGAGGATAGTCAATAATATTTTGTCTTCTCTAATTCTAAGCTTCTTGTGGATCAATTGGCATTGTTCTTGGCATAAGTGCATGCAAATTAGCCAATACATATATGCTGCACTTAATGTGAAAAATATTATAGGAGTACCAATTTGATGAAGCAAATTTGTCAATTCTACACAAGATTTAATCCAATAAGACCATGTTCCCCTTAATGATGTCCCAAATTGCATCAATTTATTTTCTAGATTGGAATGGGGTGTGTTTTCCATATGTTGTCACAACTCATGGATGGTAATGGGCATGTCTTTAAAGCTTCTTTTCACAAACACCGATGATGAGTTTTGTGCACAATGTCTCATTATCATGTTCAACACAAATATCTAAATCTAGGATGTTTTCCAAAATGATGATCCCTATAACGCATCGGATGTTTCACAAATTCATGAAGATAAACCTGCCACAATAGTGGCTCTAACCAGTCACAACTTCCATCAGAAAATAGTGTTGGCAATGCCATATCAAGTAATCCTAATGTGGCATATTCATTAATGGGAGATACACCTATACTTGGCCAATCTATCAATGATGTTGGATTCACATAAGGGTTATTGACCCATGCATAATAAGTTCCATTTCTTTTTGGGCATTAGGTGGTCTTGAAGCCATTAATGTTGTATGATCTATTATATTTCCTTCATCTAACTCTATGACTGGACCAACAAAAACAATCTCATCTACATCTAAATCAAATTCCATATTGATTGTCTTTAATCTAGCAAAGATATTTTCATCTGCATTTCTAGGTAGATCATTGAGAGCATTTTCATTAATTTGGACATCTAAATAAAATTTATCATGCTCTACTTTATATTTGAGTGCTTTGTAGACATGAGATCCCTATTCACAGTAAAGTTATAGTGTGTTCCATGTTGATCTCTTCGTCTAACAATAATAATTGGCAAATTGTCTATTGTGTGTGGCAATATTGGAAACATGTTCTATATTTTGTGGAAAACTTATTGTATGCCCTTTATATTTATATTGACCACCTATTGCATGTGTAACTTGAAGTATGGGGCTAACATGTGCAATTAGCATTTATTCAACTTGGGTCAAGTATGCAAGCTCCTCAGGTTGTGGCCCTAGATCCATATTATTTAAAGCAAAAAATCTATTGTTTCCCTTTTCTTGTCAACATGTACTACATATTGAACCTTCTGACATATGGAACACTTTCATTCGTAGATAGCATTACTAACAAATATAACACATATATGGCATTCTCAAGCTATCCAATTATTGTCAAAACTGAATTTGGAATCTATAGAAATTATCCTGAAGAAATACAGTTGGGTTTTGTATATTTTCTCTATTTCCTTGTCCACCTAAATTTATCTTTTTTTGGCTTGTAGGATAAGGCGTTTCAGGAATACGCTCTACTCTTGAATTTTCATTCTGGTGACTCATTTCCACAAATGCAAGTAATGTTTGATTGTACCTCTCACTTGATTCAAAATCAATTTCATGTCTCCCTTGTGTTTCAAAATGAGATACTTCATCAGACGTTTATTGACAAGTAATTCTATCCCTATTTTGTAATTACAAATCTTGTAATGGCAATTCTACCCTTTTTATAGCATAATTTAGTCATCGAACTTCATTGTTCCTTCTTCTTTCTTCTTCTCTTTCAGCTTGTGTCATTTGTTCTCATTTTCTTATGGGATACTCTCTCTGGTATGCTCTTCATTGCTCCATTTGGTATTGTTTTCTTTCTTGATCCAATTGGAAATTCATAGTTGATTGATTCATTTCTATGAAATAAATTTGTAACCAAACATTAAAAAAAGTAGTAGATCTAGTAAACTATTTTTTATAAATTTGGTTTAAAATATAACATAAATTTAGTGGCATTGTGTTTCAAATAAGATAGATATTTATTCATTTCTAATTAATAGTTCAACAATTCCCAAATACATATAGGAGGAACTTTTTGTGTGGATAAGAGAAGAAGATCTACAAATATACTAAATACCAAATACTTGTGTATGTATAATACTAATTTTATTTAAGACAAAGGAAAAATAACATACATTCATCAAAATTGATAAGTCGAATAGATAAATTTATTAAAAAATGATAATGTCAAATAATAGGACACCTAGATTTCATTATAGTCGTGCAAAAACATGTGGAATTCATTAGTGACGAAAATGTTGTTTTCACCATCCATGTGCTCTTCATCATTGTGGATGTATTTCATAAATTCAAAGAACCCAAATGATTTCTTCCATGCCTCATGAATTTCCTTTGTATATTGTCCCATCTGTAAGATTTGAGAATCTTGGACACCTCAAACATGAAAGATCACAGTATGAATTTCATCTGTAATTTTTTAACAAGACTTGAAAATGGTTGTTCCCAATCTATCCAAATAAGTTTGAACAATTTGATTTGATTGCACCAAGTCATCTAGAAGAAGTGGGCTTGTGATAGTGTTTTCAGAATTATTTTGTTGAGCATCCATGGTTAATTTTTTTCTGATATCTATAATGTATGGAATAAAAATGGTTAGTATCAAAATGACAAGAATTAAGCTATGTATATATAGCAATAAATTGGTATTAGAAAGAATTGAAAATTTCTTTGATTCTTTCCTATTGACATAATTTTATGCATTTAATTTTTTTTAACAAAAAACTTATATTTTCTTAGTATTATTTATATAGTATTCTAATCTTTGATTTAAAAAATTAATAGTAAAACCTAAATTCAAAATTTTCTTCAATAATTGAAGATAAAAGATGTTTTAATAGATGTACTCTTTTTTATTAATTAAAATGCACTTAATAAGGAAATATCTAGTAAAATTTAAAAAATTCATTTTTGAATTTTAATAGTGAGTAGAGTATCATAATAAGATAAATCAAGCTACTATGACAAACCAAAATTTAACACTACTATCACATGTAGTGTATTTTAGACCAAAAAGTGAGACTACTATGGCATGTCCTACATGTCAAATCCAAAAGTAACATCGAAATCTAGAATGACACATTGGTTGGACCCATCGTCCCATGAACCATTCCTTTGTAGGACATAATTGTTCACGTGAATATGGTTTAAGTGTAGATGTATCAGGAAAATACACTTCAAAAAATTGTTTTTGACTAAGAGGTGAATCAAATGTATCAAATATCACCCCCCGCCACCAACAATCATTATCGAACACTTCAACACAATATTGTATTGGTATAATATTAGGAAAGTTGCTTGGTGGTGGAATTGGTCTCAGATACTCTACGAAAAAAATTTCTATGAGTGGTTTCCTGTCCCATTCATTATTGATGAAGTGATCATAATGAACAAAATACTCAAGTCTTTCACTATTCTGAACTCTCCCTATTATGGTTCCTTCAAACCATGCGCCTTGAAAACCATCCTCATCACATGAAGCTTCAAGTCTCATTCCAATGAAAATCTCTATTAAAAAACCTTATGTATAATCAGGAATGAAAAAAACCATTACATATAAAGTAATATTTCATAAAATCCATAAAAATCAAAACTTAAGCAAATTTACTTCATTATTCAAACTAAAAACAAATATATGCATTTTATAAGTCCTCACTATCACATTTTGTTGAGAAACAACATGAGATAGAAAGAAAACAAACATTATAGTTTGGGAATGGTAGTAGCAAAATCTTTTTTGAAGTTAATAAAATTGTATCTAATATTTTTATATTAAAATTGCATCTATGTTATTCCATCTCATTAGACATTAAGAATTTAGTCTCAGAAAAACTAAATAAATAAATTTAATCACAGTGGGGCACTCAAGTGAAAAACTTAACATTATAAAGAAACAATGCCAGAAACCCCTAAAAAGATAAATGACATAATTGTCTTACAAATTCAGTAGATTATAAAACTTGATGCCCTTCAAACAATTTATTATGTTCATAGTTCATTTTTTATGTATCTCTCATATTACAAAGTCTTTGTTGTGTAAAACTTTACAAAAACTTCGGTTAATTTATTTTCCATCTTTGCTATAAATTTTATTGTGTGAATCGATTCTTAATAGCAATCACACAAGTGAAATTTAATTAAAGCAGAGTTAGTACATAGAGCTCTCTGTAGTTCACTTTAATCTTGTGGTTTCTACTTCTATTAAAACTTTTCTAAAAATCCAACTGATAAACATATCAAGTGTAAGTTACATATTTATTCAAATAAAAAATTTGTTTTCAGCATTTAAAATTAATAAGAAAGATCTATAAAATAAAAAATCCAAAGCACTCCATAGATAAATGGGTTATCATTCAAGTGAAAGCCATTACCCTGGAGGAAGAAGATTTATCTTCATAGATGCCTCAAGGTAAAGCTTGCACTATGTCCTAACACAGTGATCCTCTTGAATGAGGCTTTCCTTTTATTTTAATTCCCTTTGTCCCTATCTTTTTAAGGATCAGCTGTGAAGGTGAATTAAAATTTTTGATATTTTGTTTTTTTTTTTTTATTGTCCTTTATTGGGTGAGTTTAGCCAAGGGTCAATTTTCAATATTTCATGATCTAATAAGAATTCAAATGTATTAGGTTAAGCTATATTCTTCATTGCCTGCAATTTCTCTTTGACATTTATTGCTTGTGTTGGCTGGAGATGATTCTTTACTGGCTTATGCTCTAAATTTTTCTGTGCACTTCTTTCAGGGTGGTATTGTATGTCCATTGTTGTCAATTAGAGTTCCTCCTAATTTTGTTGGCAGGGTTACAGTAAGCTACTTATTTTTGTTCCTCGTGAGTTTATGGTCTACAAAATCGTGCTAAATGGCTATGCCTGTCATAGTTTTAAAAATTGTTACCATTTATTTCCACTCATTTCCACCAAGTCTGACTCTGCTAAAGATTTATCTATCAACACATGCACACACAAACTCTAGAATGCTTGCTGGAATATTAAAATATAATACACTCCCCTTGGCATCATACATTTTCTTTAAGGTTGATTATTGCCAACTTGGAAGGAGGACCATCACCCAAATCAGGATTGTACTTGAAAGATCCTACCTTAGATTGAATGTTAGGAACCACTTAGTTTTTAATAGTCCATATTTTTTCATAAACCATGGTCTCCATTTGAAATACCTAATACCTTTCTTGTTTCAACAAATACTTAGCTATAACACTATGAATATGTCAATGAATCCAAAGGACTTCCAGAATACTTAAATCCAGAGGCCTAATTTTAGGACAGGGTATACTCCCATAATATGTATATAAAGGGCTTTAGCTTGAGAAGACAACACCAGGAGTCAATCACATTCATCAAGAATGATAGTTTAGAAAGGATTTCCATTTTAAATTAACCACTATTTTCTTTCCTCGCAAAAAAAATGGCTTTTGTCATTCTTTGAACAGGATACTGGATGAAATTATGGAGCCCTTCCAGGTTTATTTATTGAAAAAAAGAAAGAAATCTGCAATGTTTCTAATCATGTAGAATTTCCATTCTAACAAAGTTTCTATGAAAATTTAAAGAAACTACGCAGATTTCAAAATAAGAAAAAACCACACAATAAAAGTTTCCAAAATGGAAGAAATCAAAATACATAAACATACATATTTTTTTAGAATATTGGTCGATCATGTTGCTCAATCCAATGTTCAATAGAAAACAAAATGAGCTCTTGCATATATAATGTTGATGCCTAATGATTTAGCTTCAAAAAATTGAAAACACGTTTTTCTGAAACATGTAATGCCTAAAAATGGAGCGCAAGGTAGGACATTTGAATTTTTGTGCCATAATGGATGATTGGCATTCTTGTTACTGGACTGAATGACAAACAAATACAATTGGAAACATCTGAATGTTTCTTCACACCATCAACAAGAAAAAATCGCTAAACGACTAGCAACGAATTTTCATTTGACAATCCCATTAAAAAAACTTTTCTTAAATGTGAGGTGTGATTATGACTATAGTGCTTTCCATGGAAGCAAGCTGTGACAGTTTGGCATTCATACAAGAAATTCCTATTTTTGATGTTGATTGACGACAACTTTCTTTCCTGTAGTCACTTTCCCCATTCTAGAATTTATAGTCTTCAGGTTAGTAATCTTTTCTCTTATGGAAATTTAACGGACTAAAAAAGAGTCTACAACAAAAAAATCTACCGTCATGGTGAACAGGAATTAGTAAAGTCCTTAAGTTGAGAGTTGTGTACTTGAAAATTTTAAATAGAGTTGTTTTTACAGCGTGGGGCTGTTTTGGCACCCTGGGCTTCACGGCCATAGTAATGAGTGTAAGGCATTTGGCTTTCTGTGTTTCCATGCAATAATGAGCGAAAGGAGGTATAACTCTTCAGTTGCCTGTCAAATTTTTTTTAAATGCTAGATTGTTTACAATGAAATCTACTCCCATTGTAGAAAGCCTCTCATCTTAACAATTTTCTTGTGTTGCTACTACTTTGTTTTCTACATATTCTCTTCCACAAAAACTTAGCTCATACAATTACTTGTTCCAAATTGACATGTCTTGCATGACAACATGCTTAGTTGTTTGCTAATGTGGCAATCAAGTCAATTTTGACTATTCTGCCTTCTTGTTGGAACAATTATTAAGAAATATTTTAGATATTTTTTCTACCTTTATTACTTAAATGCACTAATTAAGATGAATTGATGATTAATATGATGCATCTAGATGTATGTTATGGAATTTCACATCTCATTTCTGATATGATTACGTTATGAGATGTCATGTTATACCACTCATGATTATATTTTATTTTTGTATATAATCATATTATCTTGGTTACTAACTTCTTGTTGTTATGAGTGTCTAAGTGGTTGCAGCACTTGACAAGACAAGAGTGTGGTTGATGTAGAGAGGGTTAGCCTCCCAGAACCCACACACTACTTAGGACTTAGATGCTTAATTGATGTCATATTTTACCCTAACCTAATCCTTGTATGTTCAAAATAAATTAAGGGGCATGTACAGGATCATGGTCAACCAAACTATGCTCTTAAGTGGCAATAAAAATATTGGCAAACTAGTGTTATGTCAACTTGATGTGTAACTTTCTACTTGTTATTAACTTTATATTTCTGGATATTTTTATTCTAAATAAATAAATTGTTATTAATTCTCTACTTTAGTATTTTTCAAATAAAACAAGTCTCGTCTTTGACCATCTTAACGAATTCAAAACTCTACAAATTTTAATTTTATTTATTTTTCCTTATAGTAAAAGCAGCATAAAATGTGAAGCATCTTTTAGATTTCAAAAATATTGTACCAAGTATGTTAATCAACACTTTATGCATAACCCCTATTAGAAAATAAATAGCAATTACTAACTAAAATTGTAGTTTGACAAACCTTACATTTATGGGAAGCTAAGACCATTCTTAAGAAACTTTTTATTTCATCAAATTCTGGTGAAAAAAAAGTCATTAGCTACATGTTTAAAGTAAGAAATACATAAAAATAGGTCAAAAGTATATTTTTGTGACGTTTTTAAAGTTGGTCAAATAAGGTTGGTATCAAAAGGTATAGTACGCCTTATAAAGGTATTAATTATTTTTGTTTAGTATAAGAATAGGTGGGAAAAAATTTGGAATAGATTTTGAAATGCTTTGAAACATTTCAAAACTACATATTTTTCATATTGCCACCTTTTGGCATACCATGATCCTAGACATACCTTATGATGAAATTCATGAATTGTAAATTAATTAGCATATTAAATATACCATTAAACTTCTCCTTACATTGTCAAGAAAAGATGGCAATCCTCTATTCATTTTCTTTGAGTGGACTAATCAAATTTGGAACTGTTACACAAAAAAAGGGATAAAAGAAATCAGTTATGGCAACAACTGCGGCTGGAGGGGAAGGACGAGGAAGGGAGGAGATTCTTGGAAAGAAATACAATGAGTTTTACCAGGTTTTTTTGAAATGCTTTCGATGATTGGTCATGCTTGTTGGCTTGTTAAGTTAGGATTAATTAAACTATATCATACTGTTGCAAGGAAATGATTATCAAATCAAGCATGCAAGGTTGTTATCTTTATCAGTTTTTATGGTTAGTCTATAAATTTGTATTTAATTGATCTAAATGGATGAACTGTGCTATTGTGCAAGGTTTGTTTAATTTAGGACTGAGATGGTAGAATGATTCACAATTTGTAGAATTGACAATGTAGTTTGGAGTTTCACAATGATTTTTTTGGCTAATACAATTGATCTTCTATATGGATACTTTTAGGGGCATTGTATTGAAGCATTATTCATCTACAAAGACTTAGTGAAAGGCTATGAGCGCTGAAGGAAATTAAAAACCTGATTTGAACGTAATGAATTCAACAGTTCTGTATGTTCATATTTTGTTCATATTTTCTTGGAGAATATTTTATGTTGAATTGTTCCTCTTCCGTAGTGATCATTATGTGCTTAAGAGCACCTAAAATTTTGAGAATGGAAGTACTATGAAACCATAATGTTGTAGTGACTAAATTTATAATAGTTTTGGATTGTTGTTGTATGGGTAGAGTATTTGAATTCAGTTTATTCATAAACTTAAGATGTTACCAATTACGTCTTAAGTTGAATACATTCTTCAAATTATTTAAATCTGTCTTACCAAAATAGATACATACAATTTCTGAGTTATGCTTTTAATCATCTAAACGGTGTCCTTAGTACATTCAACATTTTTTTTGTAAAGATGGTATTAAGATGTGGAAGAATTCCAAGATGTAATGTTATAAAAGGGTTAAAGATGTTACCTTCCATTTAAATTACGGCTTGTTGAGCACATGAATCTCTTGAGTTAGAACTGAAACCAGACTTATACATATCTGATAGGCCAATACTCCGAGGCAAATTAATTTGAAACATTTAATACTTTAAAATGCAGCTTGGTCTAATCATGTTAATCTGGGGGCATAATCTTGTGAAAGGTGTCTGAAAAATATGTCATTAAGAGTGCTAGTTGTGAGATGAGTGATTATGAATGCACATATAACACGTGGAAGGAAACCTACAACAAAGAAAACAATTACAGACATAGGAACTGTCACTTCCTAACTGTTAGAACTACACACAAAAAAATTTCAAGAAAAATAATTTATTAAAAAAAACCTCTCACTAAATTAATAATATTAAAACCAAACTCAAACCATAAATATTTTATAAACTAATTTAATGGAATCTAAATCTGACAATGATTAAAGTTAATTAGAACTATCATAAATAAAATCAAACTAATCAAAATCATACATTTATTAAAAAGAAACTAGAATTATATTGATAAAACAAAATTCACATAACTATCATAGTTTTAAAATTACATCAAATAATTGTATAGATAAAACACACAAATATTAACACTTAAAATAAATAAATATCACCATGCTTCACTAGGGAGTAGGTCCTTGATCCGTAGTTTACAGATGAGATGAATGCCTTTTTATGTTGTTGTCTTGATCATGCAAATTAATATTGTATTCATCAACAATCCGATAAAATTCTTTGTTACAAAATCCTATATGTTTCTCCCCTTGATATTGTCTTTATATAATGAAATGGCATATAACAAATTCTAAACAATATTCTATTCACGGATATTATTTTGTAGCATTATATCTCAAATACTTTTCTCCACCAATGATTTATTTTTGTATCCCTATTTAATAACTCTCTCCTATTTTTCCAGCCGTAATTTGTAGAACATGTTCTTTTCTCTTGCCACTTTTTTTGGAATTATTTTAGCTTGTGGGTTGGAATAAAATAAGCCGTAAAAATATAAGAATTTGTTGTACCATAAAATTAGTCATTCTTTTGATCTTCGTACAGCATAATGTTATTAGTGACAACAACAAATAATTTAAACTATTTTATGTCATATGAGTACAAAAATAAATTATTTGTTGTTAAAACCAAATAGCTAATATTTAGCAAAACAAATAATTAATGGTTAGAATTATTTGTTGCCAAGTATATTCACAGGATGTAGGAATTTTATTTTTTCCTTCTCCATAGCACATGTTGTATATTGTTTTCCAAAAATGAAATAACAAAGCTTATTAGTAAATACAATCAATAATTAAATTTCATATTTTATCAAAAAACTATATTAAATACCACTTATATATGTCTAATCATATGACACATAAAATGGTAAAAAAAACTAAGATTTGGAATGGAAATGGAATATAGGAATGGGTATGAAAGTGCATGAAATAGGATAAAATATGGTATAAAAATGGACCATAATTGCCTCTTATCAATATCTAGTCTTGTACATTATTGAAGCTTCTTTCTATATGTTCATTTGTGACGAAAGATTCCTCCCATTACAATTGTATGTGTTTTTCTCTTTTATGGATGGATGTAATGTGGCATAAGGGAGGGTGGGGATGAATGCATTATGTTTTGCTTCTCTCAACCCATCAAATTCTAACAAGCAAGATTCATTATATTTTTATCTCTCCTTTCAGTAATGTTGAAAAATTTAGTGCTTGGCCAAGCCATTTATCTATTTGCATTTAATTATGTTTTTTTAATGTAATGCATATGTGTGAGACTATCTTTACTTTTATCTCATATATGGGTATACATGCTTAAAATGTTACATATGGGTATATATGTTTTCAGTTATTTCTTTCACTACATATGAGTAGATGTGTAGTGGAGTTTTCTTTCCCCTACCATATTATGTGATTAGGCTACTAGGCACATGGTTGTATGTAATATATTTCATAGTTGCACCAAATCTATTTGATCTATTTTATTCTAGGAACCCAGGCTTCTCGTTCCAAGGTCGAGGCATTCTTCATGTCAAGAAGAACCTAGGGGAGTAAATACTTGTGGTTGGCAAGGTAAAAATGCCTAAACTACACTCCCATCTCAAATAGCAGAATGATGACATCGAATGGCTTTGGAGACCAAATCACACATGAGGACACATGAAAAGGTTTTTATGAAGCCTATTTATTGATTGTACATTCATCTTAAAGATGAATATTTTGATGTAATTATGTAAATGGATAATGTATTATAGAGATCATGATGTAATAGTTGATCATGTTTAATATAGTCATATAATAGATGTTCCATGTGTAGATCAACATCTTAATCATTATGCTGTATTATATTTGGTTGGCAAAACTAATTTTTATTGTTAAATATTGATTAATGGATAATGAATGACTATTAACTTTTCAACTCAATTTTATTGGTTTATTTCCTATTTTCTTGAATTTGTGTGATGTGGCAATTGTAGAGTAGGACATGGTTCTTACAAAAAAATTAAATTAAATATTTTGTATGAATGTCAGAATCTTCGTTTTACAAAATTTGGAACAATAAAATCTTTTAAATTTCTTTTAATGAAGGTCTACCAAACTTCTAAAATGGTATAAAATGACGATTACAATATGTAATGACATTTATGGTTATAATCTTCAGGCTCTAAACCATTAACAAAAACAAAATGGTGTAGGAATTCTAAATTTTAAGGAATATGTCTTCATTTTTACATATTATAAGGGTGATCAATCTATATGAAATCCTAACTCTGCACTTTCATCATGCCAGGAAAAAATACAACCATCATACATTCATGGATTTTCTTGTATGTACTTTTAATTTCAATCATACTCAATGCCCTTCTTCATTTAGAAGGTGATCCCCAAAGTATAGATGTTGGCCATGGTTTTAGTCAAAGCAAATGCCTCTATTTTCAATAAAAACCTCAGCATCGTTTCTGCCCTTCTCACCAAAAATATTTCATCCACAACCTTTGCTACTCCTTCATCTACAAAAGGCATAAATGACATCTATTGACTTGCCTAGCGTAGACAGGGACCAAAATATACATTATTAGGTATTTTTGCATCAAGCTTGGGACATGGATTATTTTTCACAAATGGTTTTTTCATTACGAGAATGCGACTTTAATTGATCAAGCAGTGGATGCTAGGAACTCCAATGTGTGCCTCTCCGAAATGAGGGTTTTTCCATTGATTTATTGATGACCATTTATGCTCTAGCTATGTGTAGGCCTTAATTTTATTAATAGCTACAATATTTTCCTTCGGGTTTGTATATAATTTTATTTAAGTTTTACACAATCTTGGAAAGTTTATTCCTTATAAAATCCATAATTACCTTTTTTCATATCGATTTGTTGTCCACATATCTAAATTTAAGTTAGTAGTTCATTACTTTTCAAAGTAGTTCGAAGTCCATATTCTCCCTTATAAGCACAGCTCATATTTAATCTTGAAAATTGAAATCATGTGCAATTTAAAGCTATATTATTATTCCATTTGGTATCGATTATGTTGAATATTTGCAGGATTTTAGTTATCAAATTATTGTTGATAAGTTTGAATTTGTCTATATATGATATCGCTAAGACCCAAAGCCACTCAATATTTTTGCCATTGATCCTCTAACATTTGTAGGTGCCACAATATCCAATCTCTACTATATATCCTCCATGTCTACTAGCTTTAGAAAAATCTTAACATGTTTATCATTACAACATAATGCTACTCTACTAGTGATGGTGCAAATCTATTACACATAGAAACTCATAATGGACATAGAAACTTTATAATTGATATCGGCTAAAACCTCGTAGTTTTGGTGCAAGTGCTAGTTTTTACTGATTTTTTAATATCATACAAATTCTTGTGAAACTTGTTCTTTAAATCTCACTTGTAGCTTATTCTAACACTTTAATCTTATGAAACTTTGAAAACATATGTTGTATGTTAAACCAAATGTATACGATTTAACAATCTACATAATTCTATATCAAGTACAAGTGCTAATAAATATATTACAAATTCTCACCTTAAATTATTTAAATTAAGTTGTGCTTGTTAAATAGGCAAGATTATGTTATTACATTATTCAAAAAAAAATTATTGTGATAATGCTAAACTCATTAAAAGTTAATGAATAGACGCTCCCTCATTCTCTAACCATTTGTCTCTATTCATATGGAAATCGATTTTCCCTATGATATATAAAGAGAGAAGAGCACAAGATAATAATAATAAATAAATAATATATCAGCACAAGATAATAATAATAAATAAATAAATAATATATCACTGAACTATTTAAGTCAATAACTCAGTCAACCATCCTTACTCTTCCATTATTATGATCTCATGCACTATTTTTCCAACATATTTGATCGCGCTTGGGAATTGAGAAGACAAATTATTAGAGAAATCATTAACCAAACCCATTATAACTTTTCATATCAACGTGACATTGATTCCCTATTAAAGGAATAGAATTAACATCTATATATGTGCATTCCCAAAGCTGAATGTAGATGCCATTTATGTGATCTTATAAATCCACTTCATACGACTGAGATAATTTTAATAATTTGCATTATAAGCTATGTATATGTAGTAACTAATATAATGATTCAAGAGGCAATATCATTATTGTGTATGCAAAAAACTAACATATTTGTCAATGTGTTCTTAGTGAAACATTAGAAATTGACTATTTAAGAAAAATCATTTCTAACTTTAAAAATTATGTATGATACATGTATTTATAAGACCAATAAATTTAAATTGTTTTGGTGAAAATAAATATTGGTTGGTCAAATATGTTATTAATGTGTAGAGGAAGAATAAAATAAAAATTGAAAATGCATCTAACCAAAAAAATATTCAAAATGTTCTGAAATCCCTTCCCAATATTAATAATGATTTTGTAAATATCCTAACTTGTAATTCCTCTAAAAGATAAATTAATTAATTGAACTTAAGTCAGGTTGATTGATTTCCCACATGTAGTTGAAGCTTGACCGTGCTAGTATTGTAGACCTTTTTGCATATGAGCATAGATCATTTTTGCATTGGTTTCCTCCTATCAAAGTTCTTCCAGCTTTATTTGTTATGTGGTATTATAATTTATTTATTTTTTATATGATTTTTTCAGTATTGATTGCTTGATTTCTTAAAAGATGATATAATAAAATAATACATCGATAAAAAGTTTACTATTTTGCTAAATTTTTCAAATTAATATTTTGGATCTATTTTTAAGCAGTTGTCACTCATCTAGATTGAAATAAATTGATTGAAATGTTCATTGCATAAAATAATATATCTTATCTATTAGGGTGTGAAATAATCTTTTTCTTATGAAAAAATTTGTGTTATTTTTTATTTCACATCTGCAACAGAAAATAGAAAAGTCTTATACTTTGTTTCAATGTAATATTTGCAATAGTAATGGTGCTGGATCACCCACACAAAGATTGTACATGTTGTTGCATTTTAGACTCTACCGAGTTGCAAAAGTTACCGAGCACCAAAAATTATTTAGGATAAGATCTTTTCTTGGGATTTGTTCAAGCCATTGTGTAATTATTCTTTTATTTTCTATATTGATCTAGAATATTCTATAAGCCATTTTGATGGGAAGTCTATTTTGGTCAGTTTTCCTATTTTGTAATAATCTAGAATGTTCTGTAGACCATCCTAGCAAGTATAAATAGATTTTTTAGGTTTAGGTTTAGTCAAGTTTTTGGATATGAAGTTTTAGGGAGAATAAATCTTTAGGAGAGCAAGTGTATATATTGTTCATTTGATGAATCAATTAGAAGAATATTGTTATCTATCTCTTTCTATTGCTGGTTCCTTTTTGTTTTTGCTTCTGCTAAGTTTATCTCTACATCATTTTTGGTATCAGAGCTTGGGGAAAGCTCCTAAGGCAATTGGATTTTATGTCTAGATCAGAGTTAGAAGCTAAAACATCAAACATGGTCATCAATGTTGAACTAGCAAAGAAGATGCAAGAACATGAGAAAACCAATAAGTGGTTATTGGATGAACTTGAGAAGCTAAAGGGCCAGATGGAAAAGAGAGCAAAGATTTCCTCAAAGCAAGAGGAAGAAGAGGAAGAAGAGGATACCCTGAGAAAGAGGTGGTTAACTTACTTGCAGACCAGAGATACTTCATAGAGGCACTTGAAAAGAGTTGGCAAGAAGGATGCCAAAGGTGACATACCCATCTTCTAGGAAAAGATGGATGTTGATGCTATTGTGGATTCGATAGAAGCCTTAGACAACCATTTTGAATATTATCTTTTTTTCCCACTGGATAGAATTACCAAATTTGCCCCTAGAATACAGAAACACAAAAATTGTTGAATTGATAGTAGACAAGGTGGGTATCTTTATTAGACATGATCTTATCCCTTTTGAACAAGTCTTTCACCTAGTTAGGGTTTGTTTACCTCTAACCAATTAGAAACCAATTCCACAATATATATTTGCCACTCACAATGGGGAGATTGGAAAAAAATTGCTCATATTCAAGAACTGGAGGTTATTGATCAACATTCCTTGATTTTGGGCCATTTTAATGTTGATTGCCAAGGTGTTATTTTACAACAAATTATGGTATGTGAGGATCATTCATCAATGCCTAAGAAGTACAAATTTAGGTAGGTTGCTGATGTAAATAGTTCAGATACCCATCAAATTACTTGTAATAATGATGCCACCTTTCCTTTTTCTCATTTAGTCTTAGATGTACCAAAGGAACCTTCACAAGATAAGATCCCTACACCAAATTTGGAAATTGAGGGTACTATTCATTCAAATCATTCATCCTTATCTTTTTTAGGTCACTACTCTTGTGTAAATCCTACTATGGAGGTCTGTAAAGATAATCAAATTAGTCCTAGGTTGAAACTTTAGATTGTTAATACTTCAAAGAATTGTCATAAGATTATGTAAAGAAGGGGTTTCATCAAATGTCATTTTGCAAAATAGTTTCCAATATATTTGCGAGGAGTAAGTTTTAAAAATTAATTTGTTTTGATGGCACATGCTCAAAAATTCCATAACATCTCATATCATCAAACAATTTGTAAGTAGTTGGAGTACTAGGATTTTAGTTTGTATGATTGGAACAAGAAAACTTGGTCTATAGCGGATTTAATCACACATTATGTTATGTTTAATCAGTCCCCTCTGGAGATGTTTGTTTTGAAATTTAAATAGACCATGCAAGGCATCAGGTTGGGCAGTAATGTGGAATCAGAGTTACATCAATTAGCTAATGAGATTTTAGCATTTGTGGTATCAAAACAATTTCAATTAATTGCAGATGAAGTTATGCAAGAAGAAATGTCCTAGACATCAGCAAAAAACTTTGAAGAAGGTCAAATTCAATTAGGATATTTCCAATATAAACAAATGATCAATGGCAACATTGGTTGTGGGTCTACTTTTGATTTCTCACAAACCCTCTCAATTATGAAGTCACCTGGAGATACCATTATGGTATCCTCAATACCAAAGACTCAGGGCAGGAAAAGTAAAAGTAAAAAAGCTAAAGAAGAAGTTGTAGCAGTCATTCAATCCACTTTGGAAGAGAAATTTAAATTAGTAAAAAAAGTCACTAGAAGGACTAAATGTCCTCTGATGGAAGGATGCAGATCATAACATGGAATGTTAGGGGCATTAATGCCCTTGACAAAAGAAGCAGGATTTAAAAACTGCTTGATGAGTTGAGAGGTGACATTATATTGCTTCAAGAAAAAAATTTATCAAATGAAAAGCATGAAGAGTCAATTTCCAAATGGAAACAATGGAAATTTGTCCATTGTCCTAGTGTTGGGGCACCGAGAGGTCTAACCACCTTGTGGAATCTAAAAATTGTTATTGGAAGCTTAATAGATCAAGATTTGGGATGACAATGTTTTAAGTTTCAACATTTTGAAATTTTGATGGTTATCTTCAATATTTATGGTCCTTCAAGTATTTCAGATAAGGCTAATCTATGGAATGTCATTTCAGAAAAAATTAGATCTTTTCCACAACAAAATTATATCACAGGTGGTGACTTCAATGAAATTTGAAATAACAAGGTGAAATAGGGAGGAATTTTTCTATCTCTAAAAATTATGGATGAATTTGATAACTTTATCACTATCAATGAATTGTTTGAAATTGAAATGTCCAATGGATGCTTACTTGGCATAATAGAAGAGATGGTTTCTTGCAAATTGCTAAGAAACTCAATAGATTTTTAGTTTCACAAGCATGGAAAATAACATCTATCCTATTCTCGGCAGAAATTCTTCCTTTTCCAGGGTTGGATCTGTAGACACCTAAATTTGATTACACTATTTTAGTAATCCTATTTAGTTATCTAAAAAGGCATTATTAATTAAATTTCTATTTAATTAATCCTTTGTCATCCCCTAGTTGATTAATTTAATTAATCATCTATAGTCCTAATTGATAAATCAAATAATCTATCATTTATCAATTAAATCCTATTCTTCTATCTAATTCCAAAAATCCCCATTTATTAAATAAATCTATTTGATAAATGAAATCCTCACATTCAAAAACCCCTAACCTATCTCTAATCCTCCATTTAGCCTAATCCACCCCATCCACCCATACTAACCAAGCTTAGCCACTAACTCACCCACCCTCATTAATGCCATCCACTTGCACATCTCTAACATCCCTAATCTAATCCTAAACCCAAGCCTAATCCACCCCCTAATGTTGTCACATTCCTTAAACAAGTTTAAGACTTTCCTAATCCAAACCAAAGTCTCCCCTCAAAAAAACCCAACCACTAAGTCATGAGTGCTCTTACAAAACATAAAGACTCTTACAAGCCCACTCATGACTCTTACACCCATCTTCCACACTCTTCCCTCTTCCACACTCATTCCTCTTACATCCCTCTTACATACTCAACCCCACTCATCATGCCCTTAACCAACCCTTAACCCTACCCTCTCACACTCATCCTCCTTGTGACAAGTGTCACCTTCCCATTGGTGCTAAACAAGCACAATCCATGTGCTCCCCTTTGAGTGCATCTTAGCCCTCCTTAAGCCTTCATCCATCCTTGCATCTAAGCCCTCCATCCCTCTACCCCTTAGCCTATAAATTGAATCCCATCCTAAGCCATTTCATCAACAATCTTTGAGCTAAAGTTACCATGCTATTTTGAGAACCAAAGCCATCAACCATACCCTTATAATGCCAAATTGAGAGCTCACAAAGCTACCAATTTGCCATTACCCATCTCCATTGAAGCAGCTTTTGAGCATCTTGAGCATACATCCACAGCAAAAGGACACATCTACAGAATCAAGAAAGCATGGAGTGTTTTCTCTTGTGAGGTTTGCACTTCTTATTTTCTTTCTTAGTCTAAGCATATATGTGAATTTAGTTTTTGGTTTGTGAATGTTTACTTCATTTGTTAATGTTCTTTGCATACTGATTCTTGTTCTACAGGATCACTTTTCTATTTCATTATCCTTAGATAATAAAGTGGACTATTCAACATCACATTATACATCTTCATTCAAATTTGAAAGAATGTGGTTCAAACATCCAATGTTCCTTCCTCTAATTAGACAATGTTGGGTCAATGCTCCACAGGAAAAGGGTAATGGGATGTTTCGGTTCTATAAGAAACTCCAATATCTTAAAGAAAAAATTAGAGTCTAGAATAAATAGGTTTTTAAAAATATTTTTGAGGAGAAAAACAAGGTGCAGAAGGAACTTCAAGACATTAATGAAGAAATCATTAGTATTGGTTTGAATTCAATTTCATATTCTTGTCAGAAAGAGAAGCAATCTCAATGGGTGGAGTTGTGTCGTAGGGAGGAAGAATATTGGTGACAAAAATCTAGAGAATTTTAGTTAAGTGATGGTGATCATAACACAAAATTCTTTTATGCTTTAGCAAGTCAAAAAAAGGCAAGTAAATCCATTTTTTCAATCACAGAACAACATATGGGTAAAAAATTATTAGAGAAGGTAAGTATCAAAAGGGAAGGGGTCAGATTCTTCAAAGAACTTATTGATCCATTAGTGAAAATGGATGTACATAATCATCAACTTAACTCTTTCTTAGAGGCAATCCGAAGAATTATATTAGATCAAGATAATGATGCTCTAATGAAACCCTTCACTTCGGAGGAAATTTAGAACATAGTCCAATCTCTACCCTTAGATAAGGCACCTAGTCCAGATGGTTTTATAGCTCTCTTCTTTTAGAAATGTTGGGATGTTTTGGGTTGGGATTTACTTATGGCCCTAGAATCCTCTTGTTGCAAGGGTTACATGTGTGTGAATTTTAATTCTACTAATATTGCCCTCGTTCCTAAGTCTGGTGATCCCCAAACTTTTGCTGATTTCAAACCAATTTTATTGTGTAGCACTATATATAAAATTTTCACAAAGGCAATTTACTCTAGACTTCAAGTTTTGTTGCCCAAAATCATTTCTCCAAAACAAGGTAGTTTTGTGCTAGGAAAAGAGACATCGAAAGGGGAAATTGTTGCTCATGAAAATCTTCATCACATTAAAGAAAACCAAATCCCTTCCTTTTTTATTAAACTTGACATAATGAAGGTGTACGATTGAGTTAATTGATCCTTTCTTATCAAAGTATTGGAGAAATTTGGATTTAGTAAACTTTGGTTCAAATGGATCAAAGCTTTTATTTCAAGGGCTTCTTTTTTAGTTCTTATCAATGGGTCTCTAGAGGGATATTTCAAATCTTCTCAAGGAATCAGACAAGGTGATCCTCTTTCATCTGCCTTATTTATTTTGATGGCAGAAGCTTTTAGTAGGGCCATAATTCAATCTCAACAGTTGGAGCTTTGGAAAGGTATCCAATTTGGAGGAAATGATCTAGAATTCACTCACTCCCTCTTTTTAGATGAAACTTTATTATTTGGATCTGCAAATATTAATGAAGCCAAGCATATTAAGTATTTACTAGATCAATATTCATAGTTCTCAGGTCAAAAAATTAGCATGGTTAAATCTAAAATCTTATTTTTCAACATAGCTCCACCTATTGCACTAAGGATCAAAAAGATTCTACATTTTGAGGAGGAAAAATTACCATCTACATATTTGGGTGTTCCCTTTTTCATGGGCAGTAATAAAGCTTCTTATTGGAAAAACATAGTAGATATAATTAATGCTAGAAAAATAGCTTGGAAGGTAAGACAGCCCTCTCTATCTAGCAAAATTCTTTTAGTTAAGTCTATCTTATCAACTATTTGAAATTATTATTTCTCTATAATATCAACTCCCAGGTTTATTATTAAGCAGATTGAAGGCATTATTCAGGACTTTTTATGGATAGAAAATATAACAAGTAATAGAAAAATCCCTCTTATCTCATTAAAGGAAATGTATTTAGAGAAGTATCAAGGTGGGGTTAATCTTCCTAATCTAGCTTTAAGAAATATTGCTTTTGGAGGAAAATTAGTTTGGCCTTTGTATGAGAAAGTAGAGGCTAAATGGTGCAGGATCTTTTAGAGAAAATATTTAGATTCTTCTGACCCCTCTAGAATTTTTACTAAGGATCACTTGCCTAAAGGGTCAACTGTTTGGAACTTCTTGGTGGAATCTCGAGATTTAGTTGCTAAATATTTGACTTGGAAAATTAACAATGGTTGTAAGGCACTTTTTGGGTAGGATTCATGGAATTGCCTTCCTTCGCTTTGTACTTCTCAATCCTTTAATAGTTGGATTGAAATTTTTTGTGCTGAATGGGGCCCATATGTAGCTAATTATTTTCAGTCCATTGATCCAATGTTAGGTAGAGTTGCTTGGAAAAACCTAGATAAGTTACCAATTCTTGATCATATCAAAAAAGAATTTATTATTATTTGTAAATCAAGGACTTTTTTAGTGACTAATCTCCTAGATACATTGATTTGGGCCCCACACCAAGAAGGTAGATATTCAATAAAATTGGGTTATTTAGCTGCCAAGAACCAAGAAGCTGGCTATAAGTCATTTTGGGCATTTAAATTTTGTTGGAACCCAGTAGTCTTACCAAAGGTAGGAAATTTTTCTTGATTAGCTTTACAAAAGAGAATTTTGATAGGAGAAAAGCTATCAAAATTGAATACTGTTCATAATATGAAATGTGTATTATGCATGGAGGTAGGGGAGAATGTTGATCACCTTTTTGTTCAGTGTAAATTGGCATATCAATGCTGGATCTTTGTTCTTCAAAAATTAAATTTCAGTATGCCCTTCCCAAACACCTTATGGGATATGTTCCAAGATTGGCCAACTCTGATTAATCATTCTTTTTATTCATGTACTTTGAAGTGTATCCCAGCAAAAGTTATTTGGACAATTTGGTGGGAGAGGAATAAAAGGATTTTTTGAAATCAATCTTCAACATTAGAATCTATCTTGTCAGCATTAGAAGTTGTAGTAGGGGAAGTTGTGGTAGCCTATATTAAAAGAACTTCTAAACATCTTATTGTCACAAGTTGGGATATTACTTTGGTTAATAGATGGGCTTCTTTGCACTCTCCATCTTATCAATTCATTGCATCTAGTGGTCCTTGTAAGAAATTTAATAGAAAGTTGGTTAAATGGATTCCTCCTAATAGGGGAGTTTTTAAGTTAAACTTTGATGGTTGTTTGAGAGGTAATCTTGGTGAATTGGGAGCTGGAGTGTGTTTAAGAGACCATAATGGGTAGGTGTTGGGTATGTTGGCTCAAAAATTTCTAGTTGGTACAAATAAAAAAGCTGAAGCCATGGCACTCTTGGTTTAGAATTGGCACTTCAACTAAACATAGTTAATATTTACATTGAGGGGGATTCTTTAGTGGTTATTAATTCATGTGTAAAGAAAAAATCAAAGAATTGAAAGTTTTCTTATATTCTATAAAAAGCTTGGAAAATGATTGATATATTTAAAGTGGTGTCCTTCTCTCATACCCTTAGGGAGAGAAATTAGGTTGCAGATAAATTATCTAATATTGGCTATGATTTGAAGACTATTGAGACAAATATTACAAAGTTTATACCTATCAACTTTCCCACTTTATTTTCCTCAATCCATCAAGAGGAAACCTTTTAATACCAACTTATTCCATTTATCATTTATGATGGTTGCACATAAAGAATAATGATGAGGTAATATGAATTCCTAATCAGGAGGGGAGATGCTCAGTAAAATTAAATCTTGGGTATTTGGCTGCCTCTATTCAACAAGAAGATTTGAGAAATTCAAGGGTGTATGAATTTTGTTGGATCTCAAGTGTCTACTGAGTGACTTTGATGTGCCTTAGTTTTTGTTGAGTGATCTGATTTAGAGTTGTTGGAGATGCTTAGGTTTAGCTTTTGTTGAGTGACCCGATTTAGAGTTGATCGAGTTGGGTCAGGGTCAATGATTACCAAGTGTCTTGGTACAGAGTTGGCCAAATGATGAGTTGATTGACTTTAGGTGGATTCATTGATTATTGAGTGCCTTGGTATAGAGCTGGAAGAGTACACCAAGTTAGGTCGGGATTTATTGTTTACCAAGTGACTTGATATATACCTGAGTTAAAGTTGCCTTCACTGATTACCTGACTCGATATAGAGCTAGAATAGTTGACCAAGTTAGGTTGGGATTCATTGTTTACTAAGTGACTCAATATATACCTGAGGTAAAGTTGCCCAAGTCTGAATGGGAATAGTGATTGCCAAGTTAATTTCCTCTAGTATTTACCGAGTGAATCGATTAACATTAGTTGAATTGCTTGAGTCTAGTTATAACTGGGTATAGAATATTAATTTGTTGTTCATGCTAGTGTTTAATATGGTTAGTACATATTTGATGTGTTTATGTCAACTTGTAATTTTAAGTTTGGCACAAGTTAATTGAAGATTTGATAATGGATTGGGAGATTTATGAATTGCAAGTTGGTAGGAACGGTACATTACATGTATGAATATGGGAGTTTGAGAGCATTTCACGACATTTGAAAGGTGGCTTTTAGTATTAGTGTTCATTAATTGCTTGCATGATGAAGCTTATCAAATATGTAGCTTTGTCATTATTTTCTTTGGTGTTTTCTAAATTTGGGGTCATGGCGATTCAGGAGAGTGAGCATAGATACTTTAGAGTGGTCATCTTGGGGAAAGATTGTGAATTCCCATGGTTTGGTAGTGTGCCAGTAAATGAGTTAAAGGAAGTTTTTCATATTAATTGTGATGTTTACATGCATTTCTTTAGAGAAATTCTGGGGTCAGTTCCTTTCTCTTCAATGTGGCCACAAGTTTATTTTCCATCTCATATCTTATCTTACTTCTTTACTTATGCTGCTGACCTCCTTCAAGATTTGACTCTAGTGGAGGGTATTGTAGATAAGCTTGGTTTTTGTAATTTTCTTAGAATGGAAGGTCTTAGGAGTGCTCTTCGTAAGTATACGTTAGCAGTGGATATGCTACCTTATGCATGGGTGAGTGGTTTTTTGCAAGATAAGGGTAATCCAAACTTCTTAGATTTTGTGGCATCCTTTTCCAAAGCTTTGGGAGGTGGTAATTTAGGACAAGTGGAGCACTTAATCTGGTGCTATAGAGGTTATTTATCCCAATAGGCTTGTGAAGAGTTAAAAGGCAAGGCAAGAGCAGTTGATGAACTTATAATGAATGATCATGAGGTATTGGCACAAATTGAAATGGTAGGGTATTTAGTATAGTAGCCTATTAGTATTATGCAAATTGATAACCCATTAGGTAGGTTGGACCTCTTGGTAGATTTGAAACCTTCTGAGATGGAGTGGGAACCGTATTGACTGACTTCATACTTGTTCAGATGGTTTTTTTGTGTTCATAGTCATGGATAAAGTATGCCTTCTACTAGATTATGGTCTCATGATTCTTTTTGCTTTTATTTGGTTATGTAATACTTTTCTTGCATACCAATTTGAGGCTAAGGCTATTGGAGTGTAAAGTTGTCATTTTCGTCATGTTGTTCTTTGTATGATGTTTTTGTAAATATGTGAATTTATATTATTTACAAATGTAACTTTTAGCAAAGGAAGTTTTGTTATTTGGGTAAAGACTGAAGGGTTTCTTGTTGAGTTCTTCCCTTCATGAGCCCTTGAACCAACTTTATTAATATATTTATATTTCTGGTGGCTTGCCACCTTTTGCCAAAAAGAAAAAGAAATTGTCAAGCCAAAGTTGATGGGACCAGTCCTCACTCGGTAGAATTTCACCCAAGGCGAAAGGGTCAAAGAAGGTAAGAACATGATAATTTCATGGGAAAGGATGTGCGCCAAGGTGAGAGAAACATATTTACCTAAGGATTATGAAATCCAACTTCATCAAAGGAGACAAAGTTTAAGACAAAAGGAGCTAGATGTCATAGCCTATACTAAAGAATTCCAAAAATTAAGCCTAAGGGCAAAGCAGAGTGAATGTGAAAGTGTAAAAGTTGCTAGATATCTCAATGGATTGAGGTTGAACATTCAAGAAGAACTTAATTTATTGTGTTCTAATATAGTACAGAAATGTTATCAACTAGCATTGAAGGTGGAAGCCAAATTGAAAAGAAGGAAAGAACAAAATAGCAGAGGAAGAGGAAGAAATCAAAGGGGAAGAAGAAATTTCCAAGGAAGAAGACAAAACCATGAAGATCATAAGGAGATAAAGCAAGAAACTAGTCAGAGCAAAGGAAATTTCAGAGGTAGAAGAGGCAATTCAAGAGGTGGATTTGGTAGTAGAAGGGCAAGTCTAGTCATTTTTTTCAATTGCAGTAAGGAGGGACATTATGCATCCAGGTGTCCAGATAGAGCTAGTTCAAGTTCACAAGGTGAAAGAAGAACACATTTGGTACAAGATGATGAATACCAAGAGAAGGAGATGGTTGACTCAGATAGTGTATGTGAAAGAGGAGAAAGATTAATCATGCCTACTACCATGGAACCACCACAAAGGAAAACTATCTTTAGGACTACTTGAAAATCTAGAGATAAGGTATGTAAAGCCATTATTGACTCAAGATCTACAGAGAATTTAGTTTCTCTTGAGATGGTTCAGAAGTTAAAACTTAGGAGAACACCTCATCATTTTCCTTATAAGGTTTCATGGCTAACAAAGGGTTAACAAACTCTTGTAAATGAGCAAGCATGGGTTGATTTTCAGATTGGAAAGTGTAAGGATAGAATTTTGTGTGATAAGTTGACATGGATGCATGCCACCTATTATTTGGTAGGCCCTAGTAGCATGATTTTTAGGCACAACATGATGCAAAACTCAATATATACACCATCAAGAAGGATGGAAAGGTGATTAGATTGATTACATTTGTTGATCATGAATAATTTGTAGCACATGATTCTATTCTCTTGCCACTTATTTTGGAATTATTTTTAGCTTGTGGATTGGAATAAAATAAGCCACAAAAATATAGGAATTTGTCGTGCCATAAAATTAGTCGTTCTTTTGCCCTATGTACAACATAATGTTATTAGTTACAACAACAAATAATTTAAACTATTTTATGTCATTTGAGTACAAAAATAAATTATTTGTTGTTACAACCAAATAGCTAATATTTAGCAAAAAAAATAATTAATGGTTGGAATAATTTGTTGCCAGGTATATTCACAGGATGTATGAATTTTATTTTCTCCTTCTCCATAGCACATGTTGTATATTGTTTTCCAAAAATGAAATAACAAAGCTTATTAATAAATAAAATCAATAATTAAGTTTCATATTTTATCAAAAAATTATATTAAATACCACTTATATATCTAATCATATGACACATAAAATGGTAAAAACTAAGATTTGGAATGGAAATGGAATATAGAAATGGGTGTAAAGGTGCATGAAATAGGATAAAATATGGTATAAATATGGAACATATATAATTTTCTCTCATCAATATCTAGTCTTTGTATTATTGAAGCTTCTTTCTTTATGTTCATTTGTGATGGAAGATTCCTTCCATTGCAATTGTATGTGTTTTTCTCTTTTATGGATGGATGTAATGTGGCATAAGGGACAGTGGGGATGAATGCACTACGTTTTTCTTCTCTCAACCCATTAGACTCTAACAAGCAAGATTCTTTATATTTTTATCTCTCCTTTCAGTAATGTTGGAAAATTTAGTGCTTGGCCAAGCCATTTATCTTTTTGCATTTAATTATGTTTTTTTAATGTAATGCATATGTGTGAGACTATATTTACTTTTATCTCACATATGAGTATACATGCTTAAAAATTTACATATGGGTATATATGTTTTCAATTATTTCTTTCACTGCATATGAGTAGATGTGAAGTGGAGTTTTCTTTCCCCTGTCACATTATGTGATTAGGCCACTAGGCACATGGTTTTATGTAATATATTTCACAATTGCACTAGATCCATCTAACCTATATTGTTTTAGGAACCAAGGCTTATCATTCCAAGCTTGAGACATTCTTCATGTTAGGAAGAACCTAGGGGAGTAAATACTTTGTGGTTGGTGAGGTAAAAATGTATGGACTACACTCCCATCTCAAATAGTAGAATGATGACATCTAATGGCTTTGGAGACCAGATCACACATAAGGACACATGAAAAGGTTTTTATGAAGCCTATTTATTGATTGTAGATTCATCTTAAAGATGAACATTTTGATGTAATTATGTAAATGGATAATGTATTATAGAGATCATGATGTAATAGTTGATCATGTTTAATATAGCCATATAATGGATGTTCCATGTGTCGATCAACATCTTAATCATTATATTGTATTATATTTGGTTGGAAAAACTAAATTTTATTGGTAAATATTGATTAATGGATGATGAATCCTCTTTCCTTGAATTTGTGTGATGTGGCAATTGTAGAGTAGGACATGGTTCTTACAAAAAAATAAAAAATATTGTATGAATATCAGGATCTTCATTTTACAAAAAATGGAAGAATAAAATCTTTTGAATGTCTTTTCATGAAGGTCAACCAAACTTTTAAAAATGGTGGAAAATGATGATGACAATATACAATGACATTTATGGTTATAATCTTTAGGCTCTAAATCATTGACAAGAACAAAATGGTGTAGGGACTCTAAATTTTAAGGAATATGCCTTTGTTTCTACATATTATAAGGGTGATCAATCTATATGAAATCCTAACTCTGTACTTTCATCATCCCAGGAAAAAATACAACCATCATACGTTCATGGATTTTCTTGTATGTACTTTTAATCTCAATCATGCTCAATGCCCTTCTTCATTTAGAAGACGGTCCCTAAAGTATAGAGGTTGGCCATGGATGTAGTCAAAGAAAATGCCTCTATTTTCAATGAAAACCTCAACATCATTTCTACCCTTCTCACCAAAAATATTTCATCCACAACTTGCACTATGCCTTCATTTAGGAAAGGCATAAATTACATCTATTGACTTACCTAGAGTAGACAAGGACCAAAATATAGATTATTAGGTATTGGCACATCAAGCTTGGGATAGATTATTTTTGACAAATGGTTTTTTTCATTACGAGAATGAGACTTTAAATGATCAAGTAGTGGATGCTAGGAATTCCAATGTGTGCCTCTTAGAAATGAGGGTGTTTCCATTGACTTGTTGATGACCATTTATGCTCTAGCTATGTGTAGGCCTCAACTTCATTAATGGCTTCAATATTTTCTTCTAGGTTTTTATATGTCTTGGAAAGTTTATTTCTTATAAAATCCATAATTACCTTTTTTCATATCGATTTGTTGTCCACACATCTAAATTTAAGTTAGTAGTTCATTACTTTTCAAAGTAGTTCAAAGTCCATATTCTCCCATACAAGCATACCTTATATTTAATCTTGAAAATTGAAATTATGTGGAAGTTAAGGTTATATTATTATTCCATTTGGTATTAATTATGTTGAATATTTGCAAGATTTTAGTTATCAAATTATTTTTGATAAGTTTGAATTTGTCTATATATGATATCACTAAGATCCAAAGCCACTCAATATTTTGGCCATTGATCCTCTAACATTTGTAGGTGCATGATATCCAATCTCTACTATGTATCCTCCATGTCTACCAGCTTTAGAAAAATCTTAACATGTTTATCATTACAACATAGTACTACTCTACTAGTGATGGTGATAATCTACTACACATAGAAATGCATAATGGACATAGAAACTTTATAATTGATGTCAGCTAAAACCTTGCACTTTTGGTGCAAGTGCTAGTTTTTATTGATTTTTTAGTATAATACAAATTCTTGTGAAACTTGTTCTTTAAATCTCAATTGTAGTTGATTCTAACACTTTAATCTTATGAAACTTTAAAAACGTATGTTGTATGTTAAACTAAATGTATATGATTTAACAATCTACATAATTCTATATCAAGTACAAGTACTAATAAATATATTACAAATTCTCACCTTAAATTATTTAAATTAAGTTGTGCTTGTTAAATAGACAAGATTATGTTATTAAATTATTCAAAAAAAAATATTGTGATAATACTAAATTCATTAAAAGTTAATAAATAGATGCTCCCTCATTCTCCAACCATTTGTCTCTATTCATATGGAAATCAATTTTCCCTATGATATATAAAGAGAGAAGAGCACAAGATAATAATAAATAAATAAATAAATAAATAATATATCACTAAACTGTTTAAATCAATAACTCAGTCAACCATCCTTACTTTTCCATTATTATGATCTCACGCACTATTTTTCCAGCATATTTGATCATGCTTGGGAATTGAGAAGAGAAATGATTAGAGAAATCATTAACCAAACCCATTATAACTTTTCATATCAATGTGACATCAATTCCATAAAGCAAGAGTTTCTCTATTAAAGGAATAGAATTAACATATGTATATGTGCATTCTCAAAGTTGAATGTAGATGCGATTTATGTGATCTTATAAATCCACTTCATACGAGTGAGATAATTTTAATAATTTGTATTATAAGCTATGTATATGTAGTAACTAATACAATGATTCAAGAGGCAATATCATTATTGTCTATGCAAGAAACTAACATATTTGTCAATGTATTCTTAGTGAAACGTTAGAAATTGACTATTTAAAAAAAAATATTTTTCTAACTTTAAAAATTATGTATGATACATGTATTTATAAGACCAATAAATATAAATCATTTTGATGAAAATAAATATTGGTTGGTCAAATATGTTTTAGATTACGGTAAAAACAAGTTTTGAAGGGACACTGAAACCCTTTCACATCCTCAAAAAGGAAAAAGCAAGATAGCCATCAGGAAAAGAGTCCTTAAACCTACAAGAAGTAGCACCAAAATCAGGTTTTACAAGGACTTGAAACCACTTACATAGTCTAATTAAAGTACCTAGGTTTTACAAGAACCTGCAACCTCCAATATAGTTTTAAACTAAAAACCAGAAAATAGGACCAAACACAGGAACCAGATGTAACAACCAGCAAAAAGGACCTAAATAGGAACCCAACCAGAAAAGAGGACCCAAAGAAACTATTGTAGTTATGTGATCATCTTAATTGCCTCCTTACCAATCATAGTTGTATCCTGGATGGAGTTAGCGGCCAAAGAAGCAGCAAAAATCAAGGCTTTCTTCCTCGAACTCTGTCTTGTCCTCTTGCTAGGACCCTTTGAATATATGGTTCCTTCATTTGCTCTTTTCCTAGGCTTGCCGCAGTAGCACAGATGCTTAAAGTAACCTACTCCATTTTTGTTCCACTTTCCTTGATAAGCATTCCAAGATTATGCTCATAATCCTTCAGTTTTTTTGGGATGTCTCCCATTTGCACCTCCAAGTGTTTGATAATAGCCCGGTCAACCTCCTGGTTATGTTGCAAAGTTTCCACTTTCTTCTTCAACCCCATTATTTCATTATAAATCCAGGAATCAACTTGGAGGAAAGAATCAACTTTAAGTTTGGCAGAATGCAGGAAGGAAAGCTTGGTCAAATATGTTATTAATGTGTAGAGAAAGAATAAAATAAAATTGAATATGCATCTAGCAAAAAAAACTATTCAAAATGGTCTGAAATCCCTTCCCAATATTAATAACAGTTTTGTAAATATCCTAACTTGTAATTATTCCTCTAAAAGATATATTAATTAATTGAACTTAAGTTAAGTTGATTGACTTCCTACATGTAGTTGAAGCTTGACCATGCTAGTGTTGTAGACCTTTTTGCATATGAGCATAGATCATTTTTGCATCTACTTGTTGGTTTCCTCCTATCAAAGTTCTTCCAACTTCATTTGTTATGTGGTATTAGACTTTTTTTTGGGTTCATATGATTTTGTTAGTATTGGTTGCTTGAATTATTAAAAGTTGATATAATAAAATAATGCACCAATAAAAAGTTTAGTATTTTGCTAAAAAAATTAAATTCATATTTTGGATCTATTTTTAAACAATTGTCACTCGTCTAGATGAAATAAATTGATTGAAATGTTCATTAGATGAAATAATATATCTTATCTATTAGGGTCTGAAATAATCTTTTTCTTATGACAAAATTTATGTTATTTTTTATTTCATATCTGCAATAGAAAATAGGAAAGTCTTATACTTTGTTTCAATGTAGTATTTGCAACAGTAAGTTGATTTATTGTATTACAATACTAAGCACTAATTTCTCTAGGTAAAATAATTTTTTTATGTAGTCCTAAAGTGATGGAAGTTTTGTTTGTAAATAGAGTCACAATTTTTAGTTTGTGGAAGTTCATTTTCTTTTTCTTTTTTGGAAGGATTAAATGGGAAAAAAGATACTAAGAAGGGGGGTGGGGGGGGGTCAGGACAGGGGTGAATAAGGATCTTAAATTTTTACTTGCAAAAACAAATTTTTGATTTCACACCTAAATCATCTCATATCTTGAATGTAACATAAAATTGAAATGTTGAAAACATAACATCCATGACAAATTCAACATATAACACAATGATTTGGTTTCCCAAAAATACTTCAATATGAAGGTAAAACTAGGGTGAGGATGAGTTCCACAATTCTTTATTGTTGCAATAATAAAGTTAACTTGTTAGGGGTATAATGTTTGACCATAATCTATGATCTACCCTATGAGGGGTCTACCTTATTAAAAGCTTTTGAGACTATTAGATCTCACCCTATGAATGGATTTCACACTTACAAAATAAGTAAGGTCTATGGTAGGAGATTTACATAGATATGTTAGGATCATTCGGTTAAGATTTTTTCCCTAATTCAATCAATTAAATTGATTCAGTACTTGAACCTCTATTTTCTTTGTAAGTTAATTTTGGATCTTCTCTATACAATGTCCAGATTTGATCTCTTAATCTAATATCTTCATTTTATCCTTCACTTCTTGGATTTCCCTTATCTAATCTTCTTTCAAACTTAGCATTTCTTGCTCTAGTTTTATTCCTTTCTTCTATTCATGTAGTTTGCATTCACGGTATCTTTTTTTCTCTTTTCTCACCTCATCACACACTTTCCATGATTCTAGGGTTAGAACCCTTGTCAAATAGATGATCTTCAAAAGTTTTAGATCTTCATCAATGGTTTGCATTACATCTATTGTGTCATCTTCCCTATGAATTTATGATTGGTCACTTGGCTTTTCTTGGGATCATCACCATTTGTAATGATGCATAATCTCCATCTTACATGTCTCTACATTTATTAAATATCGTATAGAAATCAGCCAAAATGATTTAAATAGTTGTTTGTCCAATTACAAACTCATATGACAAAATTGGTTTGCTCAGCATCTGAATGTTCTGACACTCAGTCATAATGAACATTCATACTAACACTTGACTTCTATAAACATGCTTCCCACTATTTTCTTGGCAAAAACTATATTATGATTATACTCGATCTCAACTCTATTAGCTCTAAATATATTTGTGTGCTTGGTCTCAACTGGGGTGCTTTGAAATCTCTAACTTGCTCGCTATAAATCAAAAGTAAACTCAACCTTTACTAGATGAATTTTTCATAGTGATGATCATTCAATTTTTCCTAGTAAATGACTAAGTATTTTAACACTAATAGGAAACTTTGGCATAGAGATCAACAATCTAAACCTTTGACATTAGTGGCAAAACTACTGTGTCATGAATTATCCTTGCATGCAAAAATGATGCTCCCACTAAGACTATAACTCTATCAGTTTATTACCTTTTTTTTCTATGATTTTCCTTGTATTTCCACTTTAATTGGACTCCTTATTCTTATGTTTTTTCCTTTACTTGTCTTCTCTTTGTATTTCCCCCTTTTCTTGTCACTGATGACTTGGGGCTACTGGGGTTTTCTTGTGTTTATCAAAAAATTGTTGATTTTGATTGGTCCGCCTTCTAGCCATACTTTTATGTCATGGATGTGACTCAACATGACTTGTATCCATTTGACTTTAAAAACCTTGGGAGACCCTAGGGAAAAAGTAATCCCTTTCTTAGCAATGATTTTGTTTTTATCCTTCAATTCTCTATTGTTGCACAACTTCTCATAAGCTTCCCTAATCTCAAAGTCTCCAATTTCTCCAATTTTGCATAGATAACAGGATCTTACATCCTAAATGGTTAATACCCTTGGTGGAATTGATGATAGATCACCAATATCATCTTTGATCTTTTCAATATTTGCACTATTCCTAAAATTTGGTGGAGGGAATTGATCATTCCTCACAATTTGAGCACTACTGTCCTTTAATATTTTACTTGCATATGCCATTATAGTCTAGGGTTTTTGAGAATTTTCTTCTTTGATAACTTTAGAAAATAATTAAGTTGACACCATAAATAACACTTACTATCTTTGTCAAATTTTTTCAATGCTTCATTGTGATTTTCTTGATTTGTTCACCAATTTTTCCTTGATCACCTTTAAATCACTTGTGAACTTTGAAATTACTTAGTGAATAAAAATGAGTGTTCAAATTTAATAAATAGCCTCAGTTCACCATTTTAGGTCTACAATAAATGTGTTCATACTTGGTTGGTGTATGACAACTATATATGCTACTTTAGTATGCAAGAAACACTAATTTAATGAAAACAAAAGCATTAACATTAACTAAATTAACATAACATATGAGATAGAAAAAAGAGGAACCCCTAATTAGGAATGTGAGCCAAATGAATGGACTCTCCCAATAGGAATTAGCTCTTTGCTTGGTAGATGAGTCTAAATAAAAGATTGGTATGTATTCTTAAAGGGCTTCAAGTTTTCTTCAATGGTGGAGATGGGTAATGGCAAATTGGTAGCTTTGTGAGCTCTCAATTTGGCATTATAAGGGTATGGTTAATGGCTTTGTTTCTCAAACTGACATGGTAACTTTACTTGATGGATTGTGATGAAATGGTTTGGGAGGGGATCCAATTTATAGGCAAGAGGCTTGAGAGATGGAGGGCTAAGATGCAAGGATGGCAAGATGGTGAGGGAGGGCTAGGATGCACTCAAAGGGGAGCACATGGATTGTGCTTGTTTAGCACCAATCAAGGAGTGACACATGTCACAGGGTGAGAGGGTGGAGGAAAGGGCAAGGATGAGTCAATAAAGGAGGTTTAAGGCTTTAAATGGCCCTCATAATGGCTTGTAAGAGCTTTTAAGGGCATGTAAGAGCATTGAAGGCTTTGTGATTGGGATAAAGTTTAATGGTTGGGATATTTTGAGGGAGGAGACTTTAGCTTCATTTAGGAAAGTCTTCAGCTTACATAGGGAATGTGACAAGGTTAGGGGGGGGGGATTAGGCTTGGGTTAGGATTAGATTGAGGATGTTAGAGATGTGAAAGTGGATGGCATTCATGAGGGTGGGTGAGCTAGTGGCTAAACTAGGTTAGTATGGGTGGATGGGGTGGATTAGGCTAAGTGGAGGATTTAGGATAGTTTAGGGGCTATTAGATTTGAGGGTTTTATTTATTAAAGTGATTTTAATAAATTTGGGATTTGGAATTAGATAGGAGAATAGGATTAATTGATAAATAATAGTTTATTTGATTTATCAATTAAGACTATAGATGATTAATTGAATTAATCAGCTAGGGGATGGAAAAGGATTAATTAAATAGGAATTTAATTAATGATGTCTTTAGAGATAGCTAAATAGGATTACCAAAGTGGTGTAATCAAATTTAGGTATCTACATTTTTCCCCTCTTTGACATAGTGTTGAGATAATATTATTTCAAAGAAGTTTGAATGAAGATGACACAAGGAAGATATTTTAGCAACAAGGTTGCCCTAGTCTCGGATAAGAAGAGGAGAAACTAGACTTAGAGATTCCCCCCTCAAGAAGGTGGCAGAAAGAGAAGACGAGGCTCGACGACTTCTTGAAAAGCACATGAATTTGGGATAAGAAAGGAGACTCAAATTGGCAAAGAGAAGGGGCTGAATTAGCTCAAACTCTCACTATGGGAGAATGATAAAGGAGAATCAGATGCACAAAAGTAAATAAGCTTAAGACTTTCAGGATTGGGGGGGAGGAGGAAGGAGTGGAGCACTATAAAAAGGAATCCAGGATAGGGAGAAGGATGAGGGGATTATAAAGCTAATGCAATAGCATTTCAAAGAATCAAATTGGCGGAAGATGGGTTTCGGAGATCCCTAGGACTAGGATTGTGGATCTCGAAAGATGAGGCTTGGTGGATTCATTAGATTGGTGGATCCCTAAGACTAGGATTGTGTATCCCTAAAGCTAAAAGTGAAGATTGATTCAAAGAGATAGTGATGCATAAGCTGAGGTAGGAGAGACAGATGCTAGATATGGGTGGGGGATAATGGAGATGAAGGAAATCCATTGAAGCTTATTGAGTAGGGGGATACTTCAAAGACAAGTACCACCATGTAGTTGAGCACTAGATTTGCTATAGGACTATTGGTTAATTGCCAAGGTTACCAAGAACATCAAGGCCTTTTCACCAACCGTCCAGAGGACTGACAGACTGACTTGAAACAAACACACAAGGATTTCCCCAGCATCACACATGAAACTTAGAGGAAACAATGTGGAACCAACACTGGGTAACCCTCAAGCAGAAAAGAAAAACAAACAAAAGACTTGACCAAGACCTTGCACCCTGATTGCCCCACTCATAGTCTACCATGATATGGAAGATCGTGGTAACCTTGAGGAAGGAACAAAAAGATTGCTTGGAAAAGATACTTCAAGACCCAAAAGGGAAGATTCCAAATCAAAAGAAAGTGAAAATTCAAAAGAGAACAATTTTCCAATGAGATGGGTCGGACGAGGTAATAACGGACCAAGATCAGAGATGAGAAAAGCTATATCCTACAAGGATCTATTGAAGAGCACCTAAGCTGATGGATCTGGATGAGTGATGCATCTGGCAAGCCAAACTAAGAAGGATAACACTTTGGTGATAGGAGATCTAGCTAAAGGATGAATTGAAATAGCTAACCAAGATTTGTGCGATGTGTGCAAGATGTTGATCAAGGAGGAACTGACATGAAAGCTGGATAGATACAATGGTACTAAGCTAAAAAGGCCAAGATATGTTACAAATGTACAAGGTTGTTCATGTTTTGGTTTTGTGAGATGGAAATGTTTGTGAAGGGTGGGATGTATATAATAGTTGATAGGAAAATAGGTAGATGGTTTGCGAAAAGCGTAAGTGAAAATGGGGTTCTTTGTGTGCATGTGATAGGATACAAACTAGGATACAAGCTTTCATATATAATACAAGCTAGAATATGGTACAAGCTTTGGACAAGATTTGGATATACAAGCTATGATATAAGGGATGATATAATATTTACAAGCTAGGGTACAAGATTTACAAGCTGAGGTACAAGATTTACAAGATGTACAGGAGGTATTTACAAGCTTCATTAGATTTTAGATATTTGGTTGGAACACCAAGGGAACAAGCAGGTGTTTTATGGGATGGTGAGCGAATGGATGAGGGGTAGGATAGTGATAGATAATGGATTAGTCTTATTACACAAGGTGCCTAAATTACCAGGTTTTCACCAAGGTACCTATCCAAGCCACTTGAATTGCCAAGTTTTCACCATTGGACGCTTATTTCTCTTTACTATTTTTTTTTGTATTTTTCAAAAGTTGGGTGTACCAAAGATCTTCAAGCATAGAACTTCTTCAGATGAATGATGTTAGTAGGATCATTCATGAGTTCTCCTTCTATTGTAGATAGTTGATAGGCTCTAGAGCCAAAGGATGCAATGACAACATAAGGACCAAGCCAGGTAGGTTCAAACTTGCCTTTCTTTTCTCCATCTGCTTGGACTTTCATGTTTTCTTTGAGGACCATGTCACCCGGTTGAAAGTGTCATGGGAGTACGTTCTTGTTGAAATTCATTTTGAGATGAGTTTGGTAGACTATGAGATGATCATAGGCTTGTTGTTGCTTCTCATCTAAGAGATCTAGCTGGGTGACTCTGGCTACTCTGTATTCTTCATCTGATATTTGCCCTTGCAGAGATATGCGCAAGGAGGGAAGTTCAACCTCTATGGGTAGTACTACTTTGGCACCATAGACTAAGGAGTATGGAATTGTTCTTGTGGATGTATGGAAGGAGGTTTGATAAGCCCATAGGGCTGGATTTATTTGTAGGTGCCAATCACGGCCGAAATCATTGACAACTTTCTTTAGGATTTTGAGGAGGGTTTTGTTAGTTGCCTCTGCCTGGCCGTTACCTTGTGGGAAATATGGGCTAAAAAAGTAGTGATGGATGTAGAGGGAAGTGCATAATTATTCCATGTTGAGATTTTCAAAGTTACCTCTGTGGTCGGTGAAGATGGTGGATGGGATGCTAAACTGGCAAACAATGTGGTACAATATGAATTTGGAAACCAAAACTTCTATAGCTGAGACTAGGGGGACTGCTTCCACCCACTTAGTGAAATAGTTTGTAGCTATTATTATCCATTTATGTCCATCAAATGAGAGAGGTGTGATAGTTCCAACTAGATCAAGGCCCCAACAAGTGAAAGGCCAAGGTGGTGTAATAGGCTATAGATCCTGTGCCGGAGTGTGCAAAAGATTTGTGTGCTGTTGACATGGGAGACACTTTCTGACAAAGTCATAGGAGTCTTCTTCAATGGTAGGCCAATAGTAGCCTACTCTAAGGATTTGTCATGCTAGAACAATACCACTCGTGTGGGTACCGCAAAGTCAAGAGTGTACTTTTTTAACGCCATCACAACCTCATTTTCATCTAAACATTGAGAGAGAGTATCATGATAACCCTGAGGATATAGGGTATTGGCTATGATAACATAGCGGGATGATTTTTGGATGAGGTTTTGGCATTGGGTTCGTGTGAGGTGAGGGGATATGATACCATCATTAAGGTAAGCGTGAATCTCATGGTACCAAGGGGATTGGGGACCAACCAAGATACAAACACGATTTGAATCCTCATTCGCATAGGTGGGTGTGAGGAGCTACTTGACTAAAAACTCATACTATGTAGCTACTTGGGGAATTTCCAAGAGCGAGCTGATAGTAGCCATAGCATCCGCTGCTTTGTTCTGCATTCGAGGCACTTGTGTAAATTGAAGCTTTGTAAAATTCTAGGTTAGCTTATCAACTAGCTCTTTGTAGGGTAAGAGCTTTTCATCTTTGGTTTGATATTTATTGAGGACTTGCTTGATGATGAGTTGAGAATCGCCAAAGATTTGTAACTCAGTAATGTTCCATTCTGCAGCTATCTTTAATCCTACTATGAGAGCCTCATATTCAGTGCTATAGAATTGTAGCTTAAAAGCTTTTGGAATATAATCTCCTTGAGGTGTGACCAATAATATTCCTACCCCTGATCCATGAGATGTGTATGAGCCATCAAAATAAAGTTTCCATGGGGGTTGTTCTTCAATTAGATAGATATACTCATTTGAAAATTTTGTGATCAAAGGATATGCATCTATTAGAGGTGCATCAACTAGGTGATCTGCTATAGCTTGCCCTTTGATTGCCTTTATGTCCACATACTGGATGTCAAATTCACTAAGGAGCATAACCCATTTGGCCAAATGACCTGTAAGTGCTATTCTAGAGAGCATATACTTGAGAGGGTCTATCTTGGAGACTAGTTGGATGGTATGACTTAGCATGTAGTGGTAAAAATTTTGAGTTGAGAAGACAACTGCCAAACAAGCTTTTTCCATAGGAGTATAATTGAGTTCATAACCAACTAGGGTTCTACTGATGTAGTAGATGGCCCTTTCTTTGCCATAGTCATCGGGTTGTGCTAGAAGTGCCCCTAGAGTAGTAGGCATTGTTGATATGTACAAGATCAAGGGACAATCAGGAACTGGTGGAACCAAGATAGGGGGATTGGTGAGATACTACTTGAGCTGATTGAAGGTGTGTTGACATAAAGGATCCCACTTGAAGTTTTCATCCTTCTTCAGTAAATGTGCAAATGGCGTACACTTATCTGTAAGCTAGGAGATGAAGCGCCGGATGGATTGAAGTTTTCCTTGAAGAGTGCAAAGTTGTTGTAGTTTATGGGCAGGAGGCATGTCTAAGATAGCCTTGACCTTCTTGGGGTAGATCTTTATACCTCGTTTAGAAACTATAAAGCCTAGAAGCTTGCCAAATGTGACCCCAAAGACACACTTCTTGGGATTCAACATGAGATGATATTTGGATAACCTATCAAAGACTTTCTCCAAGTTAGCAAGATGATCCATGAAGGTATGAGATTTGACCAAGATATCATCCTCGTAATCCTCCAAAATGCTATGAATGAGATCATGAAAAATGGTTGTCATAGCTCTTTGATAGGTACCCCCAGCATTCTTTAGGCCAAAAGACATTATGTTGTAACAAAAGGTTCCCCAAAGGGTAGTGAATGTTGTCTTATGCTGATCCTCTTTTGCAATCTTGATTTGATTATACCCAAAAAATCCATCCATGAGGGACAAAATTTCATGTCCAGCTGTAAGATCTACAATCATATCTGTGTTGGGCAAGGGAAAATCATCTTTTGGACAAGCTTTGTTAAGATCTCTAAAATTAGTGTAGATTCTAATGTTACCAGAAGGTTTAGTGATGGGGACCATGTTGGAGATCCACTCTGAGTATTTGATAGGCTGGATAACCTTAGCAGCTAACATTCTTTCTAATTTAGCTTTGACCAATAATGCTACCTTGGGGTGCATTTTTCTAAGCTTTTGTTTGACGGGCTTGATCTTTGGATTGACTACAAGATGATGAACTACAAGCTTTAGATCAAGCCCTAGCATGTCCTGATATGACCATGCAAATTGGCCAATGTTCTCTCATAAGACCTCAAAGAGGAGATCAGCTTGGTCTTGCGATAGGGATGCAGCAATGTGAACAAGTCTAGTGATCTCTGAAGAACCGATGTTGACTTCTCTAGTATCCTCAATTAGAATAGAAGACACCTCTGGTCAATTTTCTTGAGGAGGCAATGCTAAATCCTCATGTTCTACTTGTGGCTCTAGATTTTCTTGCTAAGGGGTTCTCTTCGCTGCCTTAGCTAGTCTCCAATTCACCTTAGTTCTAGTTTTTGGTGTATCAGAACTAGGCTGGGGATTTTCTCCAAAATACCCCTTGGGATATAGCTTATAGATATAGGTAGAATCTGGCTTTGTTTTCTTGTGAGGTTTTTCAGCTCCCATGAATCTCAGAAGTGCTTCCTCTGATGTGAACTCATCAATGTCTATGACACTTGGATGGTCCCAATCTATGAGTTGTGGATGGGCGAGTGGTAAGTCAATGAAATGGATGGATAGTTCTTGGAGAACAGAGTCTCCTAAGAAAATTTGGTCAGGGATATCATCGTAGGCTCTCTTTTCAACTTCCTTAGGAATGTCTTCAATTTCAAAAAGGTCACGGTGAATGTTCAAAAAAATGTGACCATTCTCATTGGTACCCCCAGTTGTGAGTATGCCAAAGCCAAGACCTGACTTCATTTCCCACTTGTGTGCTTTGATGGGGCATTGCATGCCTCTTTCTTCTAGTCCTAGACCACCACCTTGATAGTTCCATTTTTCAGTGATGAGCTTATGTTCTTGGGGATACTTCTGGCTAAAGTGATCAAGGCATGCTTGATTTCTTGGAGGTGCATCCTTATGTAACCAATTGTTGATATCTGGAGTGAGCTCCTCATGAAGAGGGATTTTCGAGGATACAAAGGTTGTTGGGCCAAACTATTTGTATCGAGGAGGTAGAATCTCCTTATTGTTGTGTATGTTGGTCATCCATGGGTGTGCAGATCAAGTGGGAGTGCCCCGATAGCAAATGCATTTAACAGACTATACTCTCCATAGCCTTTGTTATTGATCATCACGATAGATAGGGTGGAGGAAAGGATGTTTTTTGGGTCATTACAAGTGTGGGATGAGATGGCGATGGCTGTACTGATATCAATTCTAGGGCAATGGTTTGTATATGAGGCTTCAACCATATTGCAGTAAGCAAAGAGTTGTGGATCAGCATGGATGGTTACCTCAGTGCCCTGATGCAAAAATTTGACGCACTGATGGTAAGTGGATGGAACAGCTTTCATGGCATGAATCCATGGGCGACCGAGGAGGATGTTAAATGGTAGGTTTAGATCAATAACATGGTAGAGTGTTTCTTGGATGACTGGCCCAACCTTGATTGGCAGCAAAATAGTTCCTTCTGTGGTTCTTTCCAAGTTGTCATAAGCTTTAATGGTGATAACCTCACTAATGATATCTGCCTCAGTATACCTAGCTTATTTTATGAATTTTAGGGTGCAAATATTCAAGGCGGATCCATTATCTATCATTACTCTTTTTATGGAAAAATTGGATACCATGATGGCTATGCGAAGCGAAAGGGTGTGATCTGGCTCGACCATGGGTATGTCAGTGGGTTTGAATGATAGGGCACATGAGGAGGATAGGTGTCCAATGAGATTATGAAAATCAATAGAATTGATATCTGATGGGACACGGGATTCTATGAGAGCATTGTCAAGGATGTTTTTGTAATTAGGACTAGTGTGGAGAAGGTCTAAAATGGAGATTTGGGCTGGCATGTTCCCGAGTTGTTCCAAGATATTGTATTGGATTTTGGATGAAGCTGATGATACTGTTGGGGTTGATAGTGCTGATGGGACTGATGGGGCTGTGATGTTCAATTGTGCTCTTCTAGTGGTGACTGCACACTCATTATTTAGGCCTTGGATATTGATAACATTGACAGAAGACTCTTTTTCAGATATACAACTGATGAGGCTACCATAGTCTATGTAGGATGAAGTGTAGTCATTGTTCTTCCCATGTTGTTGGTTTGGCTGGTGATTGTTGGTATTATTGTTGTTGGTTTGGATAGGTTCTTTTCCAGGATTTTGGTTGTTGTGAGTAGGAAAAGCATTTTGATAGATCTGTAAGCCTGCATTGAGAGAGGTTTGGGCACCAATGGTGATTTCTTTCCGATCAATGAGGTCCTACACATAATCTTTTAGTTTCATGCATCTGAGGGTGGTGTGACCTTTTACCTTATGAAATTTGTAGTAGTCAATTTCTTTGTGCCATGCAGCTTTGGATTGGCCTGGGTCAATTTGCTGGGTAGGAGGAAATTTGATGAGGTTTTCCTTAGTCAATTTCTCAAAAATGACATCCAATGGCTCACTAAGGGGTGTATAGTTTCTAAGTGTAGGTTGGAACTTAAGCTTTGGTCCTACATCTACATTGATGGCATTAGCTTGATTGCTAGACCCTTGAAAGTTGGGTCTTCAATTATGGCTTTGATAGCTTTGGTGATTTTTTTGTTGGTAGTTGATAGCTTGTTGATTGTTTGATTGATACGGTGGGTTGGACTGATTTTGGGAAGGACCAACAATATTCACATATCTCATATTAGTAACCCCATCTATTGCAACATGCTTGTTTTTGTTCCAATACCTAGACTTGTCATTTGAATGTGTTTGATTTTGGTTGGCTTCCTTGTAAATCTTGACCACACCATCTTTAATGAGTCGTTGCTCAAGGATCATTACTTTCTCTTTGATATCTTTGTGGGTCTGCAAATAGTTCATGGTCATGTGGTGAGCCAAGCTAGGATTGGCATTATCAATAAACATTTTCACCAAATGGCGCTCTGGCAAGGTGCAAGATATGCGGGTGGTAAGGGTTTGCCATCTTTGCAGTTATTTGGGAAGGCTTTCTCCACCTTTTTTCTTAGTGTGGACAAGATCAACTACTGATAGTTCTATTTTGACAAGATGGGCATATCGGGATACAAATGCCTCATACAATTCAGTAAAGTTTTTAATTGTGCCATATGGGATTCTATAAAACCATTCAAGAGCTGGTCTGGCCAAGCTTTTGGGAAAGAGACACAAGAGGAAGACATCACTGTATGCCACTTCTTGGTAGTGCATGTAAAATTATTTGATATGTGTGATAGGGTCTCCTTTTCCTCTGAATTTGTCAAACTTGGGTATCTCAAAGTGTTTGGGAAATGGTGTCATGGTAATGGCTCTATCAAATGGGTAAGGACACACATTCTCAAACTTGAAGGTTTTTGGATCATTTCCCTCCTGGATGTTCTTCAAAGCTATCTTCATGGCTTTCCATTCTGAATTAATGGGTGATGGCTGGGGTGCCCCCAATGTAGGAGTGCCTTGAGGTAGGTATGTGCTGGTAGGGATTGTACATGGCTTAGGCAACTGAATTGTGGATGATGGGTTGTTGAGGTGGAGGTGGCACATATTGTTGCATGTGTTGTGAGGCTTGCAGCTGATATTGGATTTGAGGTTTGGATTGAGGAACATAAGCAGGTTGTGGGATAAATGGATTGCTTTGTGGAGGTAAGGTATAAGATGGTTGTGAAGCTTAGGGAAAGGATTGGGGAGCTTGTGGAACTTGACTTTGGATTTGAGGAGTTTGACCAATATATGTGGGTTGTGCCCCCATTTGGGAAGGTATCTGCATGGAAAAAGAGGCCAAGTAATTGGTGGTTGGTGGTGGTAGATTTCCTCCTAGAAGTGGCATAGAGAAATATTTAGTAATAGGAGGTAATGGATTAGTTGGTGGTGGAGGTGGTGGAAATTGAAAGCTTGGAAATGGAACTGACGGGGTTTGATAGCTTGGTGGTTGAATTTGAAAGCTTGGTAGAGTGGTGGCAGGAGCTTGGGTCACTTGAGAGCTTGGCAAAACATTGGTAGTAGCTTGTGAGGTTTGATAGCTTTTTGGAGTGAGGGTAGTAGCTTGTAGATTTGTGGCTGATGGCACTGAGCTCCAAGGACCTAGTGGAAATGATAGAATTGTACTCTGAGCTAAGGTAAAAAAGCTGAGGGTGATGAAAGGTTGATTACTTGGCCCCATGGGTGGCATACTTGTTGTATATTGCTGAGGTTGGCCAATGATGCTAGCACTAATTTGGGAGATGGGTGGATTTGGGAGGCTGGGTTGGATAGCAGCAGCAGCAATAGTGAAAGGAGTGAATGATGAGGTGTTTTGGGCAAAGATATTTGGAGTGGTGAGGTATGAACCAATGATGGAGTGGTGGTGGTTGGATATGCTTGTGGAATGGAGATTTCAACTTGGGTGGAGGATGGTATGTTTGGGTCTGGTGGATCAAAAGGATTGGCTTGAGGCTCTTCTTTTGGCACATATTCAGGATAATTTGAATCATAAGAGCCTATCGGGAGTGGTAGTTGCCCAAACAATGGGTGAGATGATTCTGATAAGGGAGGGGGTCTTCCAAAGTCGAAGGCTTTAATGTTGTCCCTTTGAAATTTATCCATGATTGTTTCTTTGTTTTTGTCTATAATGGCATTCACCAATACTACATTTCTTGGTTGGTTCATGAAAGCTTTAATGACAATAGGTGATGGTATAGCATTATCTGGGCTGAAGGATGGTTGACTGCTCAAGGGGAGTGATGTTGTTTGATCCAAATGATAGGACTCCATTGTTTCCTTCTTCTTCTTGGCTAAGCGAGTGACAGGTGGCATGAAAATGTTCCTAGGGATGAGATGCAACAATGCTGATGGATGCAAAAGGGGAAGGCTTTTCTATGCAAATGATTTCCTAGGTTGAGGAAAAGCTATATGACAAACCTAAGGAGGATTTGGTTGGGGATTATAACTTCAAAGATATGTTGTCAAAGCATGAAAGGTCTACTTTCCTATTTGTAAGATTGGTGGTGATTGTGTCAACTTAAGGATAGACTAATGATCCTTTAGGAAAAACATGAGATTGACCACTTGTGGATCCCAACCTTTAGCTCAAGTTGATGAGGGATAACAAATGACAAAGCTAGATTACCCTAGACAAAGCTCTATCAAAGGGATAACCTTGGTGAGATTGGTGGATTTGCAAGATGTTAGGAATGGCAGACTTTTGGCAAGGTGACAACAATTTTGAAGGCTTGGATTTTAAGTTTAAGCTTTTGGGATGCTAGCTAGTTTTGAGGGGATTGGTTTGGTTCTAAGGCAAAGATCTAAATGAGATGGCGAACTAAAATGCTTAAGGGGATGACTAAGGATGGCTGGCTTACTTACAAAGATGACTCTAATGCAAAAGTGAAGCTTATGCAAGAAGATGTGGAGAAACAAGGGGGTCTAATCATAGAAATCATGCCTAGTTGGTAAGGCATAAGTAGGGTTAACTCCTAGATGCTTGCTAAATTTGATAGTGCGATCTAACCAAACGTCTTGATGGGCTTCATCGACAGCTTTGTCTTCTACTTTATGGAGTTTGGCAATTCAAGGGCTTGCTGTTACTTCCTTTCTCTTGGCTAAAATTTCTTGGTATACCTGAGATGGCTTGAGTTTGGCTTTGTGAAACTTATGTTTGGGTTTGGGTTGTTCTGACATAAATTCCTGAATCTGCTTGGCTTTGGGAGATCTCAGTTGTTTTGCTTCAACTTGTTCAATCTTTGAAATAGGAAGTAACTACGCTAAGTGTGCCCTAAGCTAGGATTGACCAAGTTTGGAAAACAGTCATTCAACAAATAAAAAATCAAGCAATAGATAGGAACAAGTAGATAGAAGTTTTTGATTCTCAGAATGTGATACTTGCACCAAGGAGTGTGTATGTTTTAAAAATGTTTCGATCAGTCACTTCAAACACATTAACACCTTAGATGATTGTTCGCAAGGCTGACAGTTGGTTTTAGGTAGGGAGTCCTCGATATACCCAAGGTATGTGAGGCCCAAATCCATAGATGAAACCAAAAATATGTCACATAGCTGAGAGGAGCAATAACCCACTTCTCCTCTTTCACTTCTCAAGGGTATAAAGTTCCTTGAGGCTTAGCCCGAGTGATAGAATTTTGATCCCAAGAGAGGTTTCTTTGGATTCACCTCCCAATCTTTATACTCTATCAGAAAGCTGGAGTTGAGGTCATCCCAACGGGTGATGAAATCCCCAAGCAGGCCTCTTAAAAATTAAACAAGATTTTGGATCCTAATCTTATGCACCCAAGATGGCCTTGAAAGACGACAAGGGGAGAGAAGACTTGGATGATCTTGGGCTAAAAGATAGAATTCTTTTCCAACTAACGCTTAAGTTTTCTGATCTAGACCTTGCAAACACACATGTTTAGGATGTAAATGTTCAATTCCAACTTTGAAGCATCAAAAAAAGAAAATGCGATCGAAGAATGAAAGCAAAAAGAAGAGTTAGGGTCAACACAAGTAAACTCGCATACCCAGAGGCTCTCCACATCAAGTATCAATTGATTTTCTTTAAGGCATTCAAGATTGAGTGTGAGTTTGTTTTAAGCCCAAAATAAAGATGTGTAAAAGACGATTGTCAAGTGTACGTCCAGAGGCCCTCCACATCAATTGGTTATTCAATTTTAAAATCCAAACTTGAAGTGTGATTGATTTAATCTAGATTTTTGGACATTGAAGAAATCTTATAAGTTTAAGACAAACCCTCAAAAAGTGAATTAAGTAGAATCTGATTATGAAACACTTAACACTCTCTTAGGTGGACCCATCCCCATATATGGCGCTGAGAATTCAACCAATGGTTAGAATGATGGGTGATTAAAGAGGGTGAGTCCAATGAAGAAACTACTCAATTTGATTTTTGTTGATTTATTTTTAACTTAACAAATTTCTTAAGTGTTCAAAAATTAACTTTGCCTAAGTTGCATGCAAAAGAGAGATTTGTTTGTTCTTTTTAATGCACCAAAATGAAGTGTTTGATTTGTGGGGTTGTTAAACATACAAGTTCATTTTTCCCAAATTTTCAAAGACAAGTGACAATGACTTTACCATGACCAACAAAAATAGACAGCGTTCCCGTAGAGAAAATGCAAGAAAATGCATTCCCGTGAGTGTAGCGTTCTCGCAAGCAAGTTCGCGATCCCGCTAGGAATTTCTTTTGCAGGGATGCATTCTCACAAGCCTACCAAGGTGTGAGAATGCCAGGAAAACTAGTAAAAATAAAAATAAAAACCAAGCAGCTCATTTTGAACAGAGCAATCCCGCTGGTTTACGATTTTACAATGTTCCTGCAACGCGAGACTGACAGTCCTGCGAAAGATTAAGTTAATACAATTTTTTTACTTCAATTATATAAAAAATGCATTCCCAAAAGTGGGAATGATGATTTTTCCTTTCTTGAGTGCGTTCTTACTGGAGGATTTTTCGGTGGGGATGTAGAGAAAGTTTTTTAAGTCACGTGGCAGTTGTCTAGTGATAAACTACGAACTCGCTGTCGCGGGTTCGCGTTCTCGCCAAAAAAATAGAAGTGTTCCTACATCACAAGATCGCATTCCTAGAATCATGGAGATGCACAAAAAGGTTTTTTTAAGTTTTGACTGGGTCAAAACCGCTTAGAGGGTTGTATGTACATTCCTATGGCGATCAATTGTACCCTGCAATCAAGAATCACAAGATGAAAACACAAAAGTTAAGGAATACAATGTTAGCTTTTCATGGTTAGCCAAAACATAAAAACAAAGCATTAATGAAGATTAAAATGACCCTTGTGAGATCCCACTGGGCATGCCAAAATGTATATGCTACTTTAGTAAGCAAGAAACACTAATTTAATGAAAACAAAAGCATTAATATTAACTAAATTAACATAACATATGAGATAGAAAAAAGAGGAACCCCTAATTAGGAATGTGAGCCAAATGAATGGACTCTCCCAATAGGAATTAGCTCTTTGCTTGGTAGATGAGTCTAAATAAAGGATTGATATGTATGCTCAAAGGGCTTCAAGTTTGCTTCAATGGTGGAGATGGGTAATGGCAAATTGGTAGCTTTGTGAGCTCTCAATTTGGCATTATAAGGGTATGGTTAATGGCTTTGTTTCTCAAACTGACATGGTAATTTTACTTGATGGATTGTGATGAAATGGCTTGAGAGGGGATCCAATTTATAGGCAAGAGGCTTGAGGGATGGAGGGCTAAGATGTAAGGATGGAAAGATGGTGAGGGAGGGCTAGGATGCACTCAAAGGGGAGCACATGGATTGTTCTTGTTTAGCACCAATTAGGGAGTGACACATGTCACAGGGTGAGTGGGTGGAGGAAAGGGCAAGGATGAGTCAACAAAGGAGGCTCAAGGCTTTAAATGGCCCTCATAATGGCTTGTAAGAGCTTTTAAGGGCATGTAAGAGCATTGAAGGCTTTTTGGTTGGGATAAAGTTTTATGGTTGGGATATTTTGTGGGAGGAGACTTTAGCTTGGTTTAGGAAATTCTTAAGCTTACTTAGGGAATGTGACAAGGTTAGGGGGGGATTAGGCTTGGGTTAGGATTAGATTAAGGATGTTAGAGATGTGCAAGTGGATGGCATTCATGAGGGTGGGTGAGTTAGTGGCTAAGCTAGGTTAGTATGGGTGGATGGGGTGGATTAGGCTAAGTGGAGGATTTAGGATCATTTAGGGGCTATTAGATTTGAGGGTTTTATTTATTAAAGTGATTTTAATAAATTTGAGATTTGGAATTAGATAGGAGAATAGGATTAATTGATAAATAATGGTTTATTTGATTTATCAATTAGGACTATAGATGATTAATTGAATAAATTAGCTAGGGGATGGCAAAGGATTAATTAAATATGAATTTAATTAATGATGCCTTTAGAGATATCTAAATAGGATTACCAAAGTGGTGTAATCAAATTTTGGTGTCTACAACAACTAGCTCAGTCTTCTACAATGACTTAGTTCCTCTTTCCTTTCTTGGTCAATATCACTTTGATTAGTCAACACATGCATTTCTTAGCTTGTATTGAAATTCTCAATTGATACATGTTACATTATTGATACTCGATACTTCATGTTGTAACTGATTCTCTTTTTTTTTTAATATATTCTAAATGCATCTTTTCTTATACAGCTATGAACTTTAAGTATAAGTTACTTTAGGAATAAGTACATGTTACTTTAGGAACTAATGTATGATATGTCATTAAATGTATAGTTCATACATACATTCTTTATTTAGTTGGTTATGGTGTGATCACCTAATCCATTAGATTAGGTGACCTCAACTTCACTTGCTCCACTACTCTTAGATATTACTATCTATCCATGTTTTCTTTGTCTCTACTTTGTATTTTCCTTTATCATTTTTATTGTTTGGTGTTGGTGCTATGGTTATACAAGTTTTACTAACATGTCCAACTTGTAGACAACTTAAACAAACTATTCTTCTATTCAGCCACTTCTTGTAATTTCCCCTAAAATGTGTCTTAATACAATTCTCTAGAATGTTTCCATATGCTCCACAACAGTGACAAGTATACCATTTGTTGTGATCCCAGTTGTAGGAATTATCTTAGCTTGGTGTATGTATTTTTTTCTCAGGTTTCCAGGTTATATTTTATGTTGAATCTACACTAATGAATTCTATGTCCATAATTCTGACAATTATAGCAATGTCCTTCAAATCCAGATGTAGTGGGTGAATCACTTTTCTTTGATATGAATTCATGTGCTTGATGTCCCACCTTCTTGCATTTAGAACAATTAAGTTTTGAAGTTTGCATACCATTTTTGCTCCTACAGATGTTGGTTGTGTGTTCAAGTTTTCCACAATGATGACATGTAAGTTTTGATTTTGCATTTCTTTATTCTCCACTCTTTGATTATTCACATTTTTCAGTAGAAGAAAAGTGCTTGTCTGTACCCTAATCCAAAAGTATCTTTTATTGACCTAGGTGACCTCGTCATCTCTTCAAAATGTTTCATAGCCTCACTTGGTTTTTTAATTCTTTCTAGAAGTTCATTTTCACTCCTCAACTCATCTCTCAGTTGTTCATTTTGTAAACTCAAGTTTTTAATTTCCATGTATTTTATGTTTCCTTCCTAAGTTTCTATTATTAGTTGGTTCATCATATCTAGTTGATTATTTATGATATTTTGTACTTCAAACAATCTCTCTTTAAATCTATAGTCATCTATCTTTTATCTTCTTCAACCATGAGTTTATCTTCTTCAACTTTAATCATTTGCTCCATAATGCCACATAGTCTTACTGATTGAGTTTCTTGTTCTCTTTTGATCCTTTTTCTTCTTTACTTAGAATATTTTTCTTCTCCAGTAGTTTTGTTATTTCTTCATTAGTATCTCCATTCCTCCTACTATCAAATATTCCTTTTGTATCAATCTCCTTATATAGTTTGTCATTTTGTTGAATTGTCATTTCTTTCCTTCTTTTCAATGATTTCCTTAACTATTCTCTTTCTCCTAATTTTTGCAATATGATCTATATTTCAATCATCTAGTCCTCGATGATTTTTTCCATCTTGTATTCCTCCATTTCCAAGATTTAATCTTCTCAAGCTATTAGACTTATTTTGAGAGAACTAAGAACGGATACCAATTGTTGAAAGGATTTAATGGGAAACAAGATACTGAGAGGGGGGTGAATCAGGGTCTTAAAATTTTACTTGAAAAAACAAGTTACTAATTTTGAACTTAAACCATTTCATATCTTAAATATAAAATCAAACTAAAATTTTGAAAATATTAAATCCATGAAAGATTCAACACATAACACAATGATTTGGTAACCCACAAACACTTCAATGTGAAGGGAAAACTAGGATGGGGATGAAACCCATAAATCTTCACCAAATTGCAACAATAAATTTAACCTATTAGGGTTACAATGTTTGACCATGATGTATGATATACCCTATGAAGGGTCTATCCTATTAAAATATTTCAAGACTACTAGATCTCACCCTGTGAAAGGATTTCACTCTTACAATAAAGTAAGGATTCCATTAGGAGATTTACATAGATTTGTTTGGGCCACTCGGTTAAGAGATTTTCCCTAATTCAATCAATTAAACCAATTTAGTACTTGGCCCTTGGTTTACTTTGTAAGCTGATATTGGATCTCCTTTATACAATGTCTTGAACTAATTTCTTAATCTAGTATCTATGTTATGTCCATCACTTCTTGGATTGCCCATGTTTTATCTTCTTTCAAACTTAGCATTTTCTTTGGGTTTACTCCTTGCTTCTCTTCATACACTTCACATTCACACTATCTTTTGTTCACGTTTCTCACCTCATCATACACTCTCTATGATTCTAGGGTTATAACCCTTGTTAAATAGATGATCTTCAAAAGTTCTAGATCTTAATCAATGGTTTACATTACATCTCTTATGTCAATTTTCCTCTAAATTTTTGATTGGTTGCTTAGATTTTCCTTGTATCATCACCATCTATAATGATGTGTAATCTATATCTTACTTATCTCTACAATTATTAAATGGCATATATAAGTTGGCCAAAATGATTTACATAGCTATTTGTGCAATTACAAACTCATATGACAAAAGTAGCTTTCTCGGCATCTGAATATTCTAACACTTGGTCATAATGAACATTCATACTAGCACTTGACTTCTATAAACATGCTTGTCACTATTGTCTTGGAAAAATTATCTTATGATTGTACGTGGCCTCAACTATATTATCTTGGCATATATCTATATCTTACTTTTCTCTACAATTATTAAATTTCATATAGAAGTTAGCCATAATTATTTACATAGTTTTTTGTGCAATTAGAAACTCATATGACAAGCTATTTTTCTTAGCATTTGAATTTTCTAAGACTTAGTCGTAATGAACATTCATACTGGTGCTTAACTTCTATAAACATGTTTCTCATTATTGTCTTGGAAAAAATTATCATACAATTGTACTCAGCCTCAACTATATTATCTTAGGATATATCTGTGTGCTCGATCTCAGCTAGCATGCTTAGAAATCTTTGACTTTCTTAGTCTAAATCAAAAGTAAACTTGGCCTTTGCTAAATGACTCAGTCACAGTGATAACCATTCAATATTTCCTAGTAAATGACTAAGTGTTTGAGCACTAATCGGCAACTTCAACATACAAATCAACAATTTAATGTTATTTTATATTTCAAAATAAATAAACAAGATAACTTACATGTCTCTAGCTCTCTATTTTTATTTTTTCCATTGAATTTGTTTATGCTCCATGGTTTAACAACAATAATTACAATTGCTTTGTCTTTACACTCTACCCTTTTATTGGGGAATATATATTTCTTATTTAAGGTACATAAGTTTAAGTTCTCGTATCATTATTATGTTTCTAGAATATCCACATAGTATGAGAGCTATTTGGACCTCAATTATAGTGAGGCATTTATATCTTCTAAGTATTGATTTTTTTGCATAGAATATATGTCAAGTGACTAAGAAAAAGTTTGGCATAAATAATAATCATTTAATAGACAAAATTGTGATATTTGGAAAATAAAAAATGATGACTATTATGAAATAAAATGATTTGTGGCATCTTGTTAAAAATTACTTCATAGATACTATTGACTCAGTTTAGTTTGTCATCCTCATAAATAATCAAAAGACTAATTTTAGAGAGTCAAAAAGGAAATATTTAAAGATATTAAGTATGATTAGAGTGGCCTTGATTAAGGCATTATGTCCAAGAATAACAAAAGCTAATTATTCTAAAGAATCATGGGATATTCTTAAAACTAGTTTCAAAGGGACTGATAAATTTTGAGTTTCTTCTCATGAAGTATAGTGAGTCCATTCTAGAATTTAGCTCTAGAATTTCAAGTTTGATAAATTGTTTGAGAACTAATGGAGAAGATATTGAAGAGAAAAATAAAAGTAGAGAAAATCTAGAGGAGTTTACCTTAAAGATTTTATATACTTATTGTTGTGATGTGGAGCCTATTCAAACTTAGAGGTTTATTCGGTGTACTTTCCCTCCAGATTATCACTATGGCGGTTTGGGGGCAGTGCCCCCAAGATGAGGTCCTAGCGCAGCACCCCAAGTACACTCCTTGTCATAGTACAGGGTGGGGTCTAGGGGCAATGCCCCCGTGGGGGTTTTCAAGGGTAGCACCCCTGAAGCCAGAAATGACCTTATATTGTAAAAGGCATCAGATAGTATTTTTCTATTATTCTATCCTTAATTTTCTAAGTAGCACAAGCTTGTATAAAAGGACTTAGGGTTAGGGATTTCATAATGAATGTGTGATGCAAGCATTGGTTCTTGTGGTGGTATTGAGCTATAAGGGATTATGGATTGTAATCAAGTTGTAATCACTAGATCATAATAATATTGGACTTGTTGTTGCTAGATGTAGCCAAGAGTTTGGGTGAACAACCTTAAATCTTGGTGTCTTGTGTTCTCTTTTATGTGATCTACTATTTTTTGGTATTGGTTATATTTGCATGTAATTTTTATTTCTGTCTAAGGTTAATCCTAACACTTATGATTTTCATTGTTGGGGCAAAATATTTTCCCAAACTGATAGTAGATGAGTTAACTAATTATTTTCATACTCTTGAGAAATACATTAATAGGTTTGTAACACCTTTCTAAGAGAAATATTTTAGAGCTCAAGCCAATGCAAGTGGTAGGGAGAGGGAAATAAATAAATTTAGATATGGTTTTAGAGGAAGAAGTGGAAATTATCAGTAAAGAAATGCTAGAGAAGAAAGTTTAATATGAGAAGCTAGCATATCAGAGAAAGTACCTCTTAGAGTAGCTCCTGAGGAAGGAAAAATAGAATCTCTAATAAGAGTAATATTGAATTATATTATTATCATAAGTTTGAGCATTACATAAGTGGTTTCTAGAAGAGACAAAATAATAAATCAAAAGAAAGTGATAATGTGGCTAGTGTAAATTTGGGATGAGAAAATTACTTTACAACCTTCATGATTTGCAATATTAGTGAAGAAGGTATCCCTAAATTTTGATATTTGGACAACTATTGTAATAACCATATGAGTGGTAATGAAATTTTATTTTTTTAAATTGATAAATAAGACTTAAATTAAGATGAGAAATAATGATACTATTCTAGATGTAGGCATAGGATTTGTTAGGATCTGCACTAGGAAAGGTGAGAAGGAGTTTTAGAATGCCTATTGTTTCCTTTTTATTAATTACAATATAATGAGAGGATAGCTCATTCTGAATGGATATGAAGTGTTATTAAAAAATGATGTGTGTCATTAATGAGAAATATATCTAAGTAAGAAAGTTATTGTAATAGTTCAAATGATATAGAACTAGATGTTTCCATTTAAGATTGAGATGTGCTTATCATCTCAATATATTATTTTTCCTTCTAAGAATGTATATATAGTAGTACATCAACAATCAACTTTAAGAAGCATAATTGAAGACCCTCCAAGCTATAAAATCCAAGGTACATTTTGTTAATCCTGTTACAAATGTTTTGTCCAAGAAATAAATGGTAAATATTTTTCCACCTATTGTAGAGTCTAGTAGCAAGTGTGAGGCTTTTATTTTGGTTAGGAAACATAGGTTTTCCTATAATTATGGTAATTCTAGAAGGGAAAGAGAAACTCTAGAGCTGGTGCATATCGATTTAGTTGGTCTTATGAAAGTCACTTTGATTCAAGGGATTGTTTGTTTTATGATCTTTGTTGATAATTTTAGGTGTAGGACACAAGGGTTTTTAGTGAAAAATAAATTTTATACTTTTGATAAGTTTTCAGAGTTTAAAGCCCTAGTTGAAAAATAAAGAGGATTTTATATGAGACTCCTAAGGTTAGATAGATAAGGAGAATATACCTTGAATAGTTTTGCAAAATTTTGTAGAAAAAATAGAACAATGAAGGAGCTTACAACTGTTTACTCCCCACAACAAAAGGGCATCAATGAAAGAAAGAATTAAAATATCATTGAGATAACAATAAGTATAATAAAAATAAAAGTTCTTTCAACTCAAAATTGTGGAGAGGATCTAGATATAGTGGTCTATTTCATAAATACAATTCCTACAAAGGTAGTTTGTGAAGGATATAAATACCATTGTTTAATTAGAAGAGGAAGGAGACAAAGAGCGGAAGATAAATATAACTTGAGATGTATCATTCAAACCTTCATTAATTTCATAAATGTCCATGGAAGAAGAAGGACCAATTACACAACAAAAAATACCTCTTTCAACCTAAAAAATGTCATACATGACTCTCTCCCCCAAAATAAAGAAACTTCTAACTCCATAAAAATTGTTATAAACCCTCACTCGCAATATTTTTTTTTCTCTAAAAATCTCCATGAAATGTTAAAAAAATTATCCTCAAGGTTTTATCCCCTTCTCCCCCAAATGGAAAAAAAAAGAACCTATATAAATAGATTTTCCAAATCTAACCAACCTCCAACTAACTCTTAACTAAAGGAAATAATTAAGTAATCAGTATAATTATAAACTCACAACTCTATAGTACATAAATCTAACTATAATGAGTACTTTTATAATATTTTTAAATGTATTTATAATATTTGGTACATAAAAAATAAATAATTTATGTCTTTCAAGGTGGATTAATCCAATGTCAAATCAATTAGGACAACAGTCTTCTAAAACAAGTGTGAGATATAACTTCTCACATCTGAGTGTCATTCCAAGGCTCTAAACTTCTTTTCAACACAATAAGAAACAACTTTTGGACTCTCTCAACCACTCTCCTACTACATGTAATCATAGTGCCCTAAAAAGACCACTCCACATCTCAAATCCACCTTATTCCATATGCTCTAAATGCCCAACTCACTAATCATCATGTATACTTGCATATCAACGTTTGAATGACAATAACCTATGACCCTTATTGGTTCTCATTCCAAAATTTCAATGTACCTCTCCTATTGAGGATCCTATATCAAAAACTTCATTCCCCAACATTTCACAACATCAATCTTAATTACTCTCACAAATACCCATAACACAAATTGTTTACATTGTGTTCCTGTCGCACCTTGGACAAAAGCTTACACAATCAATTCTCCTTACATCATTCAATTAGTGGTTCCCATACTAAGACATTTTTAGGATAAAATTCATTTCTTTATATACTTCATTATTTTTTCTCACATTCCCATACTACCATAAAATTTCTTATTGACATTTATTCTAACAAATAATCCAAAAGATACTTTCTCTTTGTCCACTTTGATAGACCTATACACAAGCTTCATAACCTTTGCATGGGATCAAAACTCCTTAATTGCACCATTGAATCTTTAGAAAAATTTACCCTCCACAAACTATTGAAAACTTAGGTCAATCCACTGATGGGGTTCTAAGATATGGCCCTCAAAATAGCACTGAATTTTTTGTGATAGATTTTTACTAACCTTCATCAAACTACTATCTTTCTCCATCCAAAACATGTGCCACCACTTGTATAGATTCCTAAACTTGTTCCTAATATAGAATTAATTGCATCTTCATTATATTGACCAACTTCATGGCCTTATTACATGTTATAATGGTAAGAGAACTATATTTTATTGTGATTGTTACCATAGGTGGGGGTTTTTATCAGTTTTATTCAAACTCAAATAACTTTCAAGAATGGAAATGGAATCAAATTCCATAAGTTACAAAACTTTTTTGATTTAATGTAGTAAATGTCCCAATCATTGGTCCTTCAAAAAATAATAACATTTTAAAACCATTAAAATTACAAGAAATCATATTGTTACCATGAGCCAAAATAACTAGTTTGCATGAAACCGTTCATTTTATTTATTTTTGAATGGGATGCATCCACTCCTCCCTCCAATATAGACCACTCTAAGAATATATAAATAAATCCCATAATTGGGAACTAATGACAACCTCCTTTAACTATTTAACCAACTTTGGATCAATTTGTCTTATGGAAAATTATTACATTATTTGTTCATTTAACAATGTTTGACCCTTTCACTAACTTTGAGACATATTAGACTCCCTTATTATAGTAAACTTGTCATTTAAAGACCTTTTTAAGCACAAAAATCTTCCAATTTATTACTATACCCAACCATGCCCATACATTAGTCTTATAGGCCTTATTAGCCAATCCTGGTATATTGATTACAATAACATGACTGTGACTTTAAACTAAAAATAAATTTCTCTAATGGCCTCATTACAAAATTTAATTATCTTAATGGTCTCATTCATCTTCAAATATTTAAGAGACCCTCGATATGCTTAAAGGCCTCATGGTGCTCCTACACCAAAAATATGTCACATGTTCATATTATTAGTGGTTAGTAATTATCAATATCATATCTTGCACAAAGGAATATTTAACTAAAACATATTATATGGGTGAATGCACCAAGTTGTGGTACCAAAAAGATGACAAAAAACTAAAATTTTAAAAATTCTAAAAGCATGCACATGCTTTGGCTTGGGCTCCACAAGACAAAGTCCACATGTGCAGCCTGAGCCAAAGCACATGCACTATAGCGCATGCGCACTTTTTAAAAATTCTATATATGGGCTGCAAACATGAGGCCCATTCCATTTTCTCTTGTTTCTTTTTATGGTGCCTTCTTTCCCCTCAATAGCATGCACATAGTTTGCAGAAGTTGAAGAATTTTCTCATTGTCCTCCTCAAAATTCCTCCTCGTCTCTAGAGATCAAGAATAGGATCATCAAGTATGTGTTTTACTCTCTTTTTTGCATTGTTTTTCAATTTTTTTAGTTTTTCTTCAAATTTGTTTATTTATTTAAAATGCAATTGGTTTCTTATCACAAAATGAGAATAATCAACCACCAAATCTCAAGACTAATTAACAAAATCAAAATGAAAACCCTCCAATAAAAAGACTTCCTCCTGGCACCCAAGATGATATAATGAATGAAATAGAAAGAGGGTAAAATGAATTAGAAGAATGGAAAAAGCAAGAAGATGGGTTTCAATTCTGTGGAAGTCCATGGATTGAGATAATTCTCTTTTAGAAGCGAGTACTTGTTTTTAAAAAATGGGCACCTGAATCAAGCTCAGGTGCCTGATCCTAAATTTAAAAAATGGGCACCCATTTTTTAAAAAATCGGATGCCCATTTTTATTTTCAAAAAAGGGTACCTATTTTTGAAAAAATAAAAAATTTGATTTTTTTAGAAATGAGTATGCATTTTCTACTTTTAAAAATGGGCACCCATTTTTTGAATTTCAAATAGCAGGTGCTCGTTTCTTACAACATGGGGTAGGAATTTTTTCTTGCCTCGAATTTTGGTTCAAGATAGGGTTGGTCATACAAAGCCTATGCCTTGACCTCTCAAGATTTGGCTAAGGCATTGAACTGAAAAATTCATACCTTGTCATAATTTTTAGAGGGTCTTCCGGATCAAATTTTTTACTAAACAAAAATACATTAGAGCTCTCACTGTCGTGATTTCAGAAATATAAATTTTTATAGTGTTATGATTTAATTTACTATTTTTACATTATTTTTTAATCAAAGGTGGTACCTAAATGTCAAATAATGAGGTTCACTAAAACTTTAATAACTTTTTTATTTTATGTTTTTTCTTAAATTAATTTATATGTCATCAGCCTACATATAATTCTTTTAAAGTTAAAATTTTTTGATCAAATTATGGTGTTCATACATGAGAGGTTTTAAAATTTACCTTTATAGCCTATTAATAATTAATAATAAAAAATAATTCAATGAAAAATTAAGGAAAAATATTATCATCAATCTTTAGTGTGTTAGGTAACTTCATTTAAAAGGATTTAAAAAAATTCATTCATTTGTGTCAAATTATGGTGTCCATACATGAGTGTGGTATGGTCCTAAAACAGGCACTTTGAAAAAGTGATTTTTAAAGATCCATACCAAAAAAAAAATCTATCATATGGGTACACAAATAAATTACATATTAAAAAATTAGACTCCGAAAACTAAAATTTTTATATTTGAATTTTTTTATATTCAATCTCCAAATGCATCAAATTTTAACATCAATTGACAAGAAATTTTAAAAATAGGAAAAACACTTCAACTTTTTTTCCAAAAGTGAGACCCAATGTCTTGCACTTACCCAACAATCATTGGTAGGTTGAAAGCTTGTTGGAAAACTAATCCTATGAGACCTCCCTTGAGTCCATTATGATCCATGTAGCTTCTATTAGTGTTTAGTTGGATATTTGGCTTGTTAAGAGAGAAGAACAAAGAATATATTATGCAAACAAATTATCCCACATAGTGAAAGGTAGCATATGTGCATTGTTTAAAAAGCCAAGAGAAAAAGGCATTGGTAAACATACAACTAAATGGTTCCCCATTCACTGGGGTATGCATGATGATATTAGAAATAACTTTTAGAATAGATGGTGGATGGTCTTTGATGTCCCTCCCTACAATCATCACGAGGTTCCAATGTATTTCTTAAGGAAATTGTATTATGATTTTTTTGTCAGGAAGATCCCCAATTGTTTTGACAAGTTATATTCTTAGGGTAGAGGTGGGGGGTTATCATTTGAGAGGTTGGGGACACGTCATAACCCTAATACAATCCCTACAATAATCACGAGGTTCCAATGTATTTATTAAGGAAATTGTATTGTGATTTTTTTGTCAGGAAGATCTCCAATTATTTTGACAAGTTAGATTCTCAAGGTAGAGGTGGGGGGTTGTCATTTGAGAGGTTGGGGGCACATCATGACCCTAATGTAATTAGTGTGTCTATTTTTGAGCCATAGGGTGAGCATGTCATTATTCCTTCAGTTGTGGAGGAACATGTAGAGACCAATACTCTAGGGACTATCAATTCTTTGACACAAACCCTTATTCATTACATTAGTCCATTAGTTGAAGAGGATCCTTCTTTGTGTTGTAGTCACATGTGCACATCATGTGGATCCTTATGCATGTTTGGCAATCATGTTGGAGATACTATGGGTAGTGGGCTAGTCATTGATGAGTTCCTGGGTGACATATTTGGTATTGACGTACAGATAAATTATAATTATAATAAACAAATTTGATCACATTTCATATGTACAATGAATGACTAATTAATTACCATACCTTGAGATTGTTCAAAATTTAGGGTAAGAGCGTTGATTGCCATAGTATAGATTCCCCAACCGCATTTTATGTCTCATTGATGAGTCAAGAGGTATGTATTGATTAAATCTTTTAAACTAATACTTATATTTATTAAGTAATTATATGAAGGATTAACAAAAAATTTATCCATGTGTGTTAGTTCTCTACTAGACCATCGACATTCACAAGGAACTCTAAACCTAAGCATGATACAAGCTTCATAGAGGTACATTTCTTTCAAGTTAATTTAATTCATTTAATTATATTATATTCTATAAGAAACATGGAAATTATATTTGTAATACCCCAAAATTTTCTTATTTCCATTATACCAATTTTGGTCTATCTAATCAATTTTGAAGTCCTATTTAATTAGGCAATTCTCATTCTGATTATAGCTACTTGACTTTATTGTCAGATGTAGAAAACCCTAATCTACATTCATCATGCTTATTATTTAATTCCTATAGTATTTACTCATATTAGTCACATTAAAACCTATTGATTAATATTTTATTTAATTATTAATTATTTATACTTTAATTAAATTAAATTATATCCTAAGGCTAATGTACTAAGGAATTAAATTTATTTAATTTAATAAATGCGCCTATTTTAATTAATTTAATGTGATCATTTAATTAAATAGAAAATGTATTTATGAGGTTATAACTCATGTTATTAAATTAAATATCTTTCCTAATTCTACTCTTCAGTTCTAAATGGAAACTCTGAGTGAACTCTCTCTCAAATTGGAATCAATCTAGTCAACTTGATCTCACACCCATGGCAAAGTTTAGTGAACTACTCATCACACTCATATCAGAAATAGTTCACTTCACCTACACAAGGAAGTTTCTATCTTAACTAAATTTTTGCTTTAATCCTAACTGTCGATCTAGGATGATCTCACCTATTGATGGATTCCAGGAATTCTATTTAAGGAGCTCATAATTCCTCATTAAAGAGGTTGAATCGAATTGCTACTATGTTATACACTCATCCAACTTATTATATTCACATATTCTCATTTCTAGATTAATGACATTTAGAGTTAAAATGCATACATTTAACCTAGTTTGTTTTATAAGTTCTTAGATTAAATTGCATAACACATTTAGACTAAATTGCACACTCATATAGAATTAGTTGCATTCTTAAATCCTTCATTCTTAGAGGGTCTAGTTGCCTACACCTCAAATCTAAGGATATTAAACATGGAAAATCCCTCTAGATACAAGGCAACAGGTTGCCTTGTTGGATTTGTTTTGAGTGAACAATCTCATGTTCATCTCAGGATGAATCCGCATACAAAGATCATGTTGAAGTGTGTGTGTTAAATAGAGGCCACATATTTACACATACAATATTATATGATTTGCAATTGTTGACATCTGAGACTCCTCCTCATCTTCACCAATCCCTTTCCCACCCCCTACTCTCTCTCTCCCTATCCCACCCCCCCCCCCTCTCTCTCTCACCCTCTCCCATCCCATGCTCTCTCTCTCCCATCCGCTAGTCTATCTCTCTATATCCCACCCTCTCCCATCCCCTTCTCTCTCTCTCTCTCTCTCTCTCTCTCTCTCTCTCTCTCTCTCTCTCTCTCTCTCTCTATACATATATATATATATAGATACACATATATATCCCACCCTCTCTCATCCTCTCTCTCTTTCTCCCTCCTATCCCCTACTCTATCTCCATCTCCCACCCCATACTCTCCCACCCACCCCCCTCACTCTCTCTCTCTCCCCATCCTCTACTCTCTCTCACTCTCTACCCTATCTCCCTCTCTCCGTCCCTCTCTATTGAAATTCAGGCTTACAAAGTGTGCGTGCACTATAGTGTGTATGTGCCATGTAAGCCTAAATTTTAAAATGTTTTGAATAGTGCATGCATGCTATAGCATGCACATGCTATTTAAAGATTTAGATTTTCCTTGGGGATCCAACCCAAAGTTTTAGAGTCTCTAAACTAGTATGATACATGTTTTGTAGAAAGCATACAAAATATGATTGATTTTTCTTGCGTGCTTTCCTTCAAGTTTCCTCATGGTTGACCATCAATAAAAAAAAATTATATGATATTGTAGATCTCTTTTTTAGCTACATATAATTTATTTAGAATTTGAACTATTTCAACCTTTCAACTATAATGCATTTTAAATGTATGTCATTTTCTCTCAAAAACTAACATGTGCTAATTGGGATGTAGATTTTAGCTTTCTAATCGAATTTTGTAACAACTTAGTTTTTTAGAAACTAGACTCCATTTTGCACACTTTGAAAAAAAAAGTTTTGATTTTAGATTAGTTTTCAATCATTTCTAGGGGGAGCACATAGATATCTCATATTTTTGGGATGTGTACAATTATAAAATTCATTAAAAAAATATATACACATTATAAAATTACTCAAAAAATCTAGGTTAAACTACACACTGTTAGGTAACTTTTAACTAGAGAAAATAAATAATTTCAAAAAAAATATGTTAAAATTTATGGGGGGCACACTTTACACTATGTTGTATTTTTTGTGAAAAAATAGTACCAATTTCTATTTCCCCTTTTTTTGAGGACCTAAAACTAAACCATTTTGAAAAAAAATAGTATTTTAGAAACTAGATTCAAAGGACTCCTACTTTTTTTTTTGTCATTTCTTAAAATTTTGAGAGTAACTATCTTCAAATTCTTTTCTAAGTTAAAAATTTATTGATTTCATAAAAAAAGTGGTCACTTATACCCCCCTTTTGGCATGACAACTTGGTGCACTTACCCATACTTTACCTTATTCCCAAAATATATACTATAAATAATATCCATAATCATGAAAATATCATCGGCTATAACCTATATGTGTGTGTGTGGGTGTGGGTGTGGGTGTGGGTGTGTGTGTGTACATGAGAGTTCACATAGACACACATATAAACATGTGTATACACTCATGTGTGTGTGTGTGTGTGTGTGTGTGCACGTGCGCGCGCGCATATGTGTGTGTAGATGTTGAAAAATAGTTTGTGCCTACTCTTCATCACTTTTACATGCTAATCTCTCCTATTTTCTAAATTTTCTATCTTTGATAGTTTAGCCAACTTGATCATCATTTTGATTTATTTCATGATATTCTTTGAAAATCTTTTGACATGTTTTTCATCATCTTCAACCTTTTTCAATAAAATATAGATCATCTTTGAATCAATTCATATATAATCTAAACCTTTTGAAACCAATTCAAACACATTCCAATGTCATTGAAATTACATGAAGACAACCCTAATCTCCTTTTCATCATCATCCCTTTAGGAATTGTTACATCCTCTAAAGCCTTATCAACATTCATCTATCATTAATCATGTTTTTTTTCCTTGGCATGTCATTATTTCATCATCATTTGATCTTTATCATTTTCATGTCCCTCAAAACCTTGCCAACCTATCCTATCAATCTGATCATTGACATTGTCAAGTCCTCTAGTCTCTAATCATGTTCTTATCCAATCTCATATAACATATACATACAATCCTAGTCTAAACATAAAGAAATTTAAAGTAAGTAGATTTAAGCTATGAAAGTTGCTTCAAATTAGTCTTCAATGCTCCCCTTTCTTCTCCATAATAAGTTTTGATGTAGCTCTTGACTTGAGAAAACACACCTACAAAATGATAGAAATATGAGAATGATATGATAATCACAAAATGACATGATAGTAAGAATACTACGAGAATATTGTTAACAAAATGAGTGGAAAGAGGATTAATTTATAGGATTTGAGAGCCAAATACAAGAATCGAAAGGAAAGTGTGCAATTCAAAAGATGTCATAGTCATATGGTGTGAAACTTTGAAACTATATCATGGGATGGAAAATTATGATGATGTGTAAGAAAGTGATATAGAAATGTTGAAGAAAAATGGAAGAAGAAAGTGTAAGAACAATGCATAGAAGGTGTAAGAGAATGGAAGCTAAAAGTAGGAGGTTGTAAGAGTTTGACTATATAAATTTGAAAAATCATAATTCCATCTAAAATGGAAATTAGAACTTAGGAAAGTTAGGAATTAAAAAAATAAGAAAATGGGAAATTAGAAGTTAGAGAAATAAGAAATTAGAAATGGGGAAATATGAAATGTATACATATTTGTGTGTGTGTGTGTGTGTGTGTGTGTGTGTCTACATATTTATGTATTTATGTATGTATATATATGTATATCTACATACATGTATATATATGTGTATATATTTGTATATACATATACACACATATGCATATGTGTGTGTGTGTGTATATATTGTTGACATTATAGTCAAGTTTGTTTTGTTTATTAGTGACGCATACACTTAATCAGATGGTTAGTAGCTACCAAGCTTATCTTGTAGTTTATTTAGGCTCTATCAAGTTCTACAATTACTAATGAGTTCTAGGAACAATATTCAGTTCTCACCAAGAAAAATCTACCAAGTTGGTGATTATCAGTGTAAACTAAGCTTCATAGTTTTTACTGAGTTTCTTAGTGCAAAATAGATCCCTCTAGTGTTTAGCAAGTTTACAGATTCAATAATTTAAATCTAGTGTTGACCATGCTATGTAGTGTCAACCAAGTGATTCATTCTATACCAAGCTTGCAATAATAGTGTTGACTGAGCTATGCAGTGTCAACCAAGTGATTTAGTTTATATGCCAAGTTTCACAATGTTCACTGAGTCACTAGTGCAAATTGAGTTTAGACTACTTGGAAGTGATTAGTATGAGTCAAGCTTCTACATCTATTGATTTCATGATGATTTGGAGAATTGACAATGGTTGTTAAGTGTCAAAACCTCATTGAGTTTGTCTTCAAAACCTGAGTACTTGTAGCTAGACCAACTTTTTGTATTTTGGTGAAATGTGTATTGTACCCAATTTTGATGAATTGTAAATTAGATTGGTATATATGTAATATATTGTATCACATACAAAGTAGTAATATAATGGTATGATATAAATATATATATATATATATATATATATATATAATAGTAGAAGTGTGAAGTAAGAAGGCTACAAGTAGTATAAGGAGTAGTAAAGATTTATCCATCATAGAAAGGTAATTATTACACTCCAAAGAAATCTCATTCAGCAAATCAAAGTTGTAGATCAAAGATCAGCCAATGGTTCATCCTAATAGGTGGAACACTTAAATCCTTTCATAGGGTAGACTTAACAATCTTTTGTAAATCTCTTTATCAAGTACATACTTCACTATATGTTTATAAATCTTTTTGCGAGGTGGACCTAGCAATCCTTATTACTCCTAATAGGGAAGATCATTAGAAGTGATCATTGTAAGCCTTAACAATCCAACTTTATACTATAATACTAAAGCTTTTGGGTATCATCCCCACCCCAATTTTTCTTTCTATTTGTAAGGTTTCTGGGTTACCATATTGTGTGTCAAAGTGTCATGAATGTTTTAATAAATTTAGTTTTTCATACATGCAATTAGATCAAAATACATATGAAGGATTAATTGGTGAATTAAGATTAAGTTTTATAGGTTACTAATTCACCCCTGCCCTCTTAGTAACCTAGCCTATCTTATATTTCCAACAATCGGTATCAAAGCTTTGTGGTTCTCAAAGAAGAAATTTAAAAAATTGAGCAAAGATCACAGGCAATGAAAATATTCAGACTTGAAAAGGCTATTCATAATGAAAAGCTAGATTTGGAATTGGCTATTAGGAAACATAAGAAAGCAAAGAAGCAACTCTCTCAACCCCTAAAAAGAAGAAAAGATCTTGTAATATAGATGAATGAAAAACTCTACACTGAAGAAAGAATTGAAGATATCCATTTAGAAAGTAATTTAGATGAATCTAATGAAGCAATCAGAGAACTATTAGAAAATAATGGTAAACTTCAAGAAGAAGGAAGCTTAAAAGAGAATAAGAAATTCAGCCAGTAAGATTGTGTGAATTCATGGAAGATAAAAACAAGATAAAAGAAGAGATAGAAGGAAAGAACAATGGAATTCAACATCTATTCTTTCAATAGCCAGACTTCATTGATCAACTTACTACTATAAATGAAGTAATCATGAATCTAAGATCAAAAAATGAAAGCTTACAAAATGATCTAAACACTGAAAGCAAACTAATGAGAGGATGATGAAATCTCAAGTAGACATGAATCAATTAAATGAGAAAATCTAATATAGATAGAAAGAAAAAGAAGGAATTGGATATATAGAAGAAGGTGAATCATTCAAGAAAGGAGCTCAAAAGAATTAAATACCTACTTGAAATCACTATGGTAAGTTAGGTCATACATCAAACAAGTGTTGGAATAATGGTAAAGCTAAATTTAATGGAAAATGTTACAACTACAATAAGCATGGTCATAGAGCTAATGAATTCAAGGAGAAACCTAAATTTTAAGACAAATGTCACAAATGCAAGAATCATGGGCATAAATCTTCTAAATGCAAAACCAAGATATTGAACCCAATAGAATAGTTTGTAAAAGCTATATTTGGTTGGGACTACAACACATGGTGCAGATGTCACTACTATAGAGAATTTGGACACATTGGAGTAAACTATGTGAAACATCACATGAGGAAAAGAGACACCAATAGAAGATGTTTCATTTTTTAAAAACTTGGACACCTTGCCAAGAAATATACTAGAAGAATTGAAGATGAAAAGAAAGCCAAGACTAACAACATTAGAAAGTAGATGAAACAGTGATGGATTTTGAAATCTTCTGAGAATGCAAGTTCAAGCAATGAAGCACATGTCACTCAAGAATTGGGTGACTCAAACATTTCTACTTGAGCTCCCACAAGGATAACTAGAATAAAGATTATGAAGTAGAAATCTTACATTAGTTCCAATCAGCTAGAAGGAAAAGATCCATATCAGCATTCAATATACAAAGGGATCACCAAGTGTCTAAGGAAATTCTAGACCTTACCAAGCTAGGTCAGGATGCAAGAGCCTGCTATGCAAGGTTGGAAGTAACTAAGTCATTGTGTGGACACTGAGTCATGGATGACTTTATCAAGAAATTAGATCAAACTAAGTGGAAGATAGTCTATCACCAAGCAAAAAAACATACCATGCATTTTTGGTGATTGGAAAGTGAAATTTGTTAAATAGCATGAAATAAAATTCATTTGTCACCATGAATTTTCAAAGAGCTACATGGGAAGAGTGATTTCTATACATCCAAGAAATTTGTGCAATTTGTTGTTAAAGTTTTACATGCTTTCATAAACTCTATCGACCATGGCATCCTTCGACAACAAAACTAAGAAGGGGTCTGAGATGTTGGTTCAAGGAGTTGAGTGGAAAGCACTAGACTTCAAGTTGAGTCTGACAATTGTAGAAATGCTTGATCCAACTAGAGCTTAGTCATAGATTCCACCAAAGGTACTACTAGTTAATGATACTTGTTCACATTTTTGTTGTTCAATTCAAGACATTGGAACCCTAGAAATGGATGAAACTCTAGAAAATTTGTGTGTGAAAGGTGTGTTGAAACCCAAGCATCAACACTTGGAAACCAAGGGTTTAACCCACATTCCACACATGCCCCAAGAATTTCATAAAAAATGGATAAGAATTATCCTTATCTATGTACACAACATGCAAGTATGGTTGGAATTACCTATTCTCATAACAAAGAAAATGATTCATTGAATCATAGGGCTCCCAATGTTGACCAAGGCAAAGACTACCAAAACCATAAGCTAGGTAGCACTAGAAAGGAAAACTCTTGCCTAATGGGATGGAAGAGGTATGAAGTTTAGCTATGTAACTAACATGGAGCTAAAGTTTGTAATTCATGCAATAGCACAAAAATATATAGCTCCAATTGTCTCAATAGTGTATCATGTGAGGTAGTTGATCTTTCTCTCAAGGTGGTGAAGAACAACATGACCTTCGACCTTACTAAGTTAATGTTGAACCAATTCAACAAGAACATGGAGAGTATCAGAACCTTATAGAATAACCTGTGTAAGTTTGGTTCACTTTTAACCTATTTATTCTTATTTGTACAAAAAAATTTCCCTTCAAAAGGTATATTTGCATGGAGAAAGGATATGCATGTACTATATCAAATCAGTGCGTATATAGCAGAAATGGGTGAGAACTATGTTAGTATCATGGATAATTATTTTGATTCATTCAAAGAAAAGATGAATAATAGATTCAAATTTCTCAAAAAACTTGTAGAAGATTACACATATGGTGTTTATTTTATGGTAGACTATAACAAGGTATACATACAAATAGTCAAACCTAGAGTGATGTGGGTTAAGACTCTATGCTATGAGGTTAGCATTGATGACACCAAGGACATTATTAAGGCATCTTTGAATGAACTTGTGGATCCCAAGGCCATATATTTCAGTTCATATGATGAATCCAAAGCTAGAATTGAACTAGAAATAAAGCTTCCTTAGGCTGTCAGCAAAGGAAAGAAGAGGATAGAAAAACTAAGATGAACTAGTTCTACTCTTGTATTAATAGAAGGTAAAGGAGATGATGTGATAGAAGATGATGTAGAAGATGAAGTAGATGAAACAAAATCATAAGATAAAGAGGTAATCAAGAAGAAAGGTAAGGTTATCATAACCAAACCTATCAAGTCATCTACTATAGTATTCACAATAAGAACATCTAGAAAGAAATTTAAATTAGGTGAAGAAGTAGAGGATGTTATTTTTTAATGACCTCCGCCTATGTTTCAAGAAAAAATTAAAAGAAGTTGATTCTAGAGCTGGCATGGAAAATTTTAAATCATTAAGATATGAGACCATAAATGTAGAGGAGAAGAAGCAAGTTGAAGACATGATTATGTCTAAGCTAGGAAAATGAAAATATTCACCTGATCAACTTGCACAATAAATTCCCAAAGAATTGATGGAAAGAATCAAGCCAAGCTGGGAACATGCCAAGAAAACCACAAAGGATATGTATGAGCAAACTCTAAGGAAAATTATGTCAATTCTTAATGACAAAGAAGTAAAAGAGTCCATGAAGAAGAATGAAGAAAAATTCACTTTGAAATTTAGAACTTGCTTGATAAAAATCAATAAAATTGAATATGTAGTGAAGAATGCACTACTACATGGAAGAACATCTTCAATCTTCATCAAAAGAGTGATTTTGTTGTTCATATTAGTGATAAAGATGATGATGAAGATGACAATGGAGAAAAGGACAATGATGATGAAAAAGAAACAAATGATGATAATAAAGATGATGAAGAGCAAGAACAGGAAGCTATTGAGGAGAATCTCCCTGAGATTTAGAACATTGAGGAAATTGACCCTTAGAAGATTGTAGCAGTGGTTATGGCCTCATTTCCTCACTCTCCAAGCAAAGGTTTAAAGCAATCAGGCTCAAAGAAATTTTCTATCATGTTGTTTGTGGCAAACATTGCAAATCCAAGTACTCAACCAATATTTTCACTTGTTAAGCTAGGTAATGCATTCGTTGAAGTGATCAGTACTTTATCTATTGAGTAGTTAGTGCTTCCTCCTTCATCAAATTTGGCTACTCAACAACTAGGTATTTCTAAAATTAGTGCAATATCTACTTTTGTTTCTGGTCCTTCTATTTACACTATTGTTACTATTCCCAGTGCATAAGTTGTTAGTACAAAGATAGTTGAGAGTATACCTAAATTGAGTACTAAGGTTTCTATCAAAGGCAAAGATAAAGAAGAAGAAATTGATCTCGATGAAGATATAGTTATCCTAAAATGGGATATCTCTAATCTAAATCCTGATCAAATACATATCATAGGTGAGCTTTTATAGAAGAAATCTAAGCAACAGAGGCTTAGAGTGGAAAAAAATAAAGAAAATCAAGTGCTAGAAGATGCAAATAACATACTTGTAGATGCACTCAGCACCAAGGATAATACTTCTCAACCTATTATGGTCCAATTAGTAGAAGTTGTTTAGAAATCTAATAAAGATCTAAATGGGAAAGAAAAATTGATGCAAAGAGCAAAGAAGAAATTTGAAACCAAAGTATTGGAGCTAGTTGCATAGAAGATTGCACTATATCAAGTAGACTTCTCTACTATTATCAGCTCATTGGAAACCTTTGCTAACTATTGAGAATAGATTGAAAAAAATAAAAGAGAGAGATTGTTGAGATCAGATTGAAGAAGACTATCAAAGAGGGAGATTGTTCAGAACATACAAGTATGATCAATATGTTTCAATTATTGTTTTTTCACTAATCTCAAACCTGCTATTTGATGATAAGACAACTGCTTATATGATTTAAGTACTATCACTTAGTTTATTGATGAAGAGGATTTGATCAAAAGATGTAACAATAGCACCTAGAGGAAAGGTTGAGTTATGATGATGTAATGAAGTACAAGAATCTGTTAAGATAGTCATAACATGATGTACTGATAATCTACTTAAGGTTACAAAAGGCTAGTTACACAAAAAAAATTAGAAGAACAAGTTACACAAAGGTTTTCTTCCAAGCTTAACAAAGTGGAGAGTAGGTGCTGAGCAAATTCAATGCAAGATGAGAAAAAAATCAATTGGAGCCGAGTAATAGTCCATTCTAGTGTATGTTGAGTAGAATAGTGGATGTCAAGTAAAGTTTAGTTGATGTCGAGTGCCAGTAAACTTTAGTTCACATCGAGTGAATTCATAGAGGATGTTGAGCAATGTAGTATGTGCTAAGCATTAGAAGCTAGATAATGCCAAACTACTACATTATTTTAAAGATCATAAAATTGATGAATTTGAGCTCACAAGTTTATTTTCTTGGAATTTGTGAACTAGGTGAAAGATAAAATTGATGAGCTAATGGCATAGAATTCAAGGTAAACCATTTTTAGGAAAATTCAAAGAGGATTCAAGTGGAAGTTTCTAGAAGAGATATGAAATGTGGGATAGTTTAATTTTATCCTACCTAATCCATCCTTAACCCTAATTTGGATGATGGAGAATGAGCAGGAAAATATCTTAATTTCCTATTTATAGGAATGGTTGGTCAGAAACAAATGTGGTTGAATGTAAGAGCTTAAGGAAGACAAGGAGTCAAGGGTTTTTCTTCATCAAGTGACCTTAGAGAAGAGACTGCATTGGTGTGTTAAGCATGAAGGTTTAAGGATATGTATGCTTGAAGGGTGAACAAGCTATCAGAGCTAAAAGGTAAGAAGGCCAATCAAAATGGAGGACTAAAATAGTGATCTATAATCTACAAATGAAGTTGTAAGTTGTTATCAGATCAAGCCTTACTATTACTCTCTAACAATTGTATCAGTCTAGGGTAAATCCTTTGCATTAAGGTTGACTAAATAGTCATTTGTAAATCCTTTAACTAGGTGACATTCCAAATGAATGGTCTTAAGTCCTCTAACAAGGCTCACTCCTAATAGGGTGATTGAAATCCTTTAATAGGGTCACATTTAACAATGTGTATTGTAAAATTTAACTGGGTTGGTTTTTCACAGGACATCACTTCAAAAGAGTGAAAAAGAGTAGCATGTTACTAGTGGTTTTTCCCAAATTTGGTTTCCATGTAAATCATTGTGTCAAGTGTGTTGATGAATCTATTATGTTTCATGTTTACATTTCTACAAGTTGATTTGATAGTAATCTACAAGTTTTAAGTGATTGCATAATCTTATGGATTCATGCATGATGAAGGTAAATGTTTTAAGGGTTCACTAAGCCATGAAAAGTTTTTTTTGTACATCTACACCTCAGATAACTAATTCACATCCCCCCCCCCCCCCCCCCCCTCAGTTATTCTAAAGTATTACCAAAATTGGTATTACAATCATTTGCTTAAGAGGACTAGTTTGAAGGCACTAGAAGCACGAAGATCAAGATGTCAAAAGAAGAAGTATCAAAGCTCAACAAAGATAACTTTCCTACATGGAAAAATTTGATGAAACTACACCTTGGAGGATTTGGAGATCATGCACAATCTACCATTACCATTGAACATGTTGACCCTGCTAGAGCCCCAACTATTGAGGATATGAGAAAGAAGAAACAACATAACCAGGGAATGTTGGAGATTGCCTCTACCCTAAGCTATACTGAATTTGATGATATGAAAGGTCTTGACAATGCAAAGAAAATGTGGGATGCACTAACCACCATCTATGGAGGAGACACCGATGTTCTTAGAGCCAAAGTTGAAAGTCTCAAAGGTAAGTTTGATGATATGAGAATGGAAGAAGGAAAAAATATTGCTCAATATGTTGCAAGAATAAAAGAATTAGTTAATGCAATAAGAGGAGCTAATGGAAAATTAGATGATGATACTATGTTAAGCAAAGTTTTAAGAAAACTACTACCTGTATATGCTATTAGAGTCTCTACAATTCAAGAACTAAGATACATACCAAGGAATTATCTTTCACTTGAAGGATTGGTAGGTAGACTTATTGCTTTTGAGTTATCTAACTTTTATAAATACAAACTTGAGAGTATTGAATCATCTTTCATAGCCAAAGTGTTATTGAAGGAACTTGATGAGAAGAAGAAGAAAAAGATAAAATATGTATCCAGTAATAGTGATACAGATGAGGAGGATTTTAAGAAACTTGAAGCACTACTATCAAGATGATTCCACAAAAGGTAGAGGTAAGTTCAAAGGTAAATTACCTATCATTTATTTCAATTGCAATGAGGTTAGTCATATTGCTGTGAGATGTCCAGAAAAGAAAAATTAAAAAGGTGTTGACAAGTACAAGAGTAGAAGAGATGAAGACAACAAGGACTACAAAGACAAAGGAAAAAATTCATGCTACATTGCTAAAGAGGAAACATCTAATGAACATGATGAGGAAATGGTATATGTTGCAATGAAGGGAAAATCTGATGAAGATGAGGCAACTACACTTGTGACCTATGTAAAAAAGAATGATAGGTGGATCATTGACAATGAGTGTTCACATCACATGACTAGAGACAAAAGTAATTTCATCTCCTTGAATTGTTATGATGGAAATAGTGTAAGATTTTGAAATGATGCACCATGCTTGATAAAAGGAAAAGGTTCTATTAAACTTATAGATAAGATTTTATGTTACAATGCTTATTATGTTGAAGGACTTAACTATAATCTCTTGAATCTATCACAATTAAAAAATCTAGGATGTAAGGTTGAATTTGAAAACAAAGTTACTAAGATGTATGACACAAATGGAAGACTGATTGGAAAAGGTGATTAGAGTAAAAGTAAACTATTCTATCTTGATATAGATGATGCTACTTGTCTAATTGTAAAATTTGATTATGTGTGGCTGTGACACAAAAGGTTATATCATGTCAATTTTGACAACTTAGTTAGTATCAGTAACATGTGAAAGGTTACAAGATTGCCTAAGCTAAAGAAGCCTAACAATGTAATGTGCAAACAATGTCAATTGGGAAAGATGATGAAGTCAAGTTTTAAGAGTAAAACTTATACCTCTAAAGAAATATTAGAGATTGTTCATATTGACTTGTGTAGACCAATTGAAGTGCAAAGATAGAAAGAAGATAAATATATTATGTTGTTTGTTGATGATTACTCTAGAATTATGACAACTATGTTTCTGTAAAAGAAATCTGATGCCTTCCAAATGTTTAAGTGGTACTTGGCAAGAGTTGAGAAGGAAATAGGTAAAAGTCTAAAGTGTTTGAGATTTGATAGAGAAGGAGAATTTACATCAAATGAGTTTGAAATATTCTACAATGACAAAGGAATCAAAAGACAGACATCTACCCCTAGAACCCCTCCACAAAATGTAATTGTTGAAAGAAGGAACAAATCTATAATGGATTGTGCTAGAACACTCATGATGGAGAAAAGAATATTGCTTTAAAATACTGGAGAGAAGTTGTAAGTACAACTATCTATACCTTGAACCATGTACAAGTCAAGAAAGGTACCCATTCAACACCTTTTGAATTATGATATGGATACTCACCCAATGTGAGATACTTTAAGGTATTTGGAAGAAAATGTTAGATTCTTAAATATTTTAGGAATGGTAAACTTGGTACAAAAAGTGAAGAAGGTATATTCCTAGGATATTCTAGAAAAGAAGTAAAGCTTACAAGTGTTTAAGAACTAATACTAACAAAGTTGTTGAAAGTGCAAATGTGAATTTTGATGAATATATAGAAGTACATGAGGCTGAACCTATGAAAGAACTAGAAGAATACAAATCATTTGTATACTCTTGTGAAGGTATTCCTACTGAAGAAGATTCTACAAACCAACAACAAGTTACAGTGACTATCGAGTCACATACTATGAATGTCGAGTTACATTCAAGAACTAAGCTACATTTAGAAGTTGTGTTAAAAAATGAAGTGGAAGCACATTTAGATTTTGAGATTAGTAGAGATGGTGAGTTACCTAAAAAAGATGTACAAAATGATTCTAAAACTAAAAGATCAAATGAAGAAACAAGAGCTAAACCAAGTTTGTCTAAATATGTCAAAAGACATTATCTTGCTACACAAATTATTGGAGATAAAGATGCTAGACCAATGACAAGAATCAAATTAAGAAGCAATACATGTTTGTTGAGCATGAAGGAACCTAAAATAGTAAAAGATGCATTAGAAGATGAAGACTAGAGTATGGCCATGGAAGAATAAATAGAACAAATTTAGAAAAAAAAGACATGGACTCTAGTTCCAGGCTAGAAGACAAGAATGTGATTGGCACCAAGTGGGTATTCAAAAACAAACTAGATGAAAATGGTAAAGTAACAAGGAAAAAGGCAAGATTAGTCTGCAAAGGATATGCATAAGAAGAAGGAATTGACTATGAAGAGACATTTTCCCCTATTGCTAGATTGGAAGGAGTAAGAACTTTACTTGGTCATTCTGCATACAAAGATTTCAAAGTTTATCAAATGGATGTTAAATCTACATTTCTAAATGGCATATTAGAAGATGAAGTTTACATAGAACAACCAGAAGGCTTCATTTTTTTTGACAATAAGAACATGGTATGAAAATTACATAAAGCTCTATATGGTTTGAAACAAGCACCAAGAGCATGGTATGATAGACTTCATAAGTATCTTAGGAAGATTGGATTTGAAAGGACTAATGATAACTACAATCTATACATAAAGGTACAGAAAGGAAAAGTTTTTTTGTTATCTAAAATTTTTGTTGATGATATCATATTTGGAGCTTAAGATGCCTTATGTAAAGCCTTTGCAAATGAAATGAAGGAATAATTTGAAATGTCTATGTTTGGAGAGATCAATTTTTTTATGGCTTTGCAAGTATATCAGATGAAATGTGGTATATACATCACTCAGTCAAAATATATAAAAGAAATACTAATTTTTTTTGGATTGGAGGACCTAAAACTAGTTAGTACACCTATGTTGATAGGATTTAATTTGTCAAAGAATGATGGCTCAGATAAAGTAAATCAAACACTATACATGTCTATGATTGAAAAATTACAATATGTGGTACATAGCAGACCTGCCATTGCATTATTTGTAGGGATAGTTGCAAGATTCTCTGCTAACCTCAGGGAAAATAATTTGATGGCTATGAAGAGAACAATGAGATATCTAAAAGGAACAAGGGAGTATGGTCTATACTATAAGAAAAATGAGAAATTTGAATTAAAATCCTACATTAATGTTTATTGGGCTGGAAACATTAATGATAGAAAAAGCATTAGTGGAGGAGCATTTTTCTTAGGCAAGAGACTAGTTACATGGACTAGCAAGAAACAAAATTACACCTCACAATCTACTACTAAAGCTAAATATGTTGTTGTTGTTGTAAATTGCACAAACATTGTATGGATCAAACAACTACTCAAAGGTATGAAGGAAGAAATCACAAAATTAGTGATACTTTATTGTGATAATACAAGTGCTATCAATATATCAAAGAATCTTGTAATGCACACAAAGACTAAGCACATTGCAATCAAGTATCATTAATTGATCGAATTAGTTTAGGAAAAATAAGTGAAGATGGAATTTGTTAACACAAAGGAACAAATTTTTGATATCTTCACAAAAACATTACCTAAGGATGATCATGAGTATCTAAAAGGTAAAGTATGGGTGATACCCCTATCAAAAGCTATCTAAGTAACAAAAGGAGTGCCCTGCATCAAAAAAAGTTTCTTTTCAATACTACAAATTGATGTAGAGGATCTTACTTTAGGAGCTTCCTAAAGTAATCAAAGAGATGAAACTTCAAATTAGTCACAAGAAAGGTAACAGAGGGAGAAACTAAAGAAACTGAAAAGCTTATATCTACATGTTAAGATGACAAGTCTTTGGCATTTTTATCAAAGAGGGAGAGATTACTAATCAAAGAGAATGATCAAGGGAGATAATTACTAAGGGAGCTAAGAGATTTCTAATCAAGAAGAAGATATCAAGAGATAACTACCAAGAAAGATGGAGAGATTTACTAATCAAAGTAAGGGAGAGATTACTAATCAAGAAAGAAAATTGTTGATCAAGAGTCATACAAAAGGGAGAAGAGTTATCAAAGAGGGATAAATCCTAATCTACCTAGTAAGAGGGAGATATAAGAAGAAATATTTAGAGGGAGTTATAGGAAAGATTTTTGTAACCTATTCAAAAGATGGAAGTTATTGATAGAGGGAGAGATCTCAAATACAAGGAATGCACTAGTACATTTTTGAAAATATGTGGCTATGTGACTAAAACATTTAGTCACACTACTAAAAATTTTAGTCACATGCCTAATACTAATCGCATTCCACTATTTATTTTCCACTTACAGGCATACGTGACTAAATAAGTGACTAATTTGATCACAGGGTTAAATCACAAGATCAACCAAACATAAATGACTAAATAGACTACTAAATAAATGACTCAATAAGTGACTAGATAATTAGTCACTAATAATTAGTCACCAAAACACAAGTTACTAAATAGACTGCTAAATAATGACTAAATATTTGACTAAATAATTAGACACTAATAATTAGCCATTTGTACTTTATCTCTTCCCTTTCTCTAAGATTTATTTATTAATGGATCAAGTTAATTTTATTTTCCATAACTCATTCATGGACATTGGACTTTCTCTTACTCATACTAATCATGGTATTACTTTGTATCTTCCTAGATACATGATGCTTTGTTAAAGGGCTTGAAATATTTTATTCACCATTTTGGGCTCTTTGATCAATATTAAAAACTAATTTAGTTTTCTTCTAAGAGTTATACCAATAAATGGGTGGATGAATTTTTTTTGTCTTCTTAATTTCTAGCTCTCTTCTAGTTATATTACTCATTTGGATTCTTAATTATTTATTCCACCATTCATATCTAATAGAATTATATATTCATAAGGCACAATAATTGGTGAAGGTTTTGCAAATGGGGTTGCAAGCAAGGCAAGTTTAACCTATGCATGGAGGAAAGTTCATAATTAATTAAGTGTGCTCAAGATGGAGTAGTACTAAGATGGGTGGCCTCCTAGAAAGTCCTGGTGCATCACCTCTCTAAGAATCACCTAGATCTAATGAGTAATAAGTGTTCCATTCTTTCTCATGTGAGATGGATTCTAGTTGTGAACCACTACTCATGAAATAAGGGTCAATGATTTTGACCCAAAAAACTAAACAATTAAATATTGATATAAATATTATAACAACGCAAATTCTATAACTCTATTGGAACACAAATTTGTAGTATTTTTCCTTGACAACTTTTGGTTTAGATTGATCACTTCTTGCTTTGATATTCAGTTTTTTTTTGCATTCTTCAAACTATGTTTTTCAATTGTGAATCAATATTGAAGGCTTGCAATTGATTTGTATATTATATAGTTCATCAAGTTTTATATGGGATTGAATAAGAGCTCTACATGTATGAATAAGATGTTATTGGGTGCAAAACCCATGTCCATCTTGCAAAAGAAAAGCACCCTTTTAAACCTTCATATTTCACTTTATGAAGCATCATTTTTTTTCCTTTTCAAAGATGCCTACTTAGCTCTATCAAGTATTATTTTTCATGCAAGCCTAAAGATCATGGCCTTGTTTCCACACTTCCAACAAAAATAGAACTGCCATATTTATCATTTTACTTTTTAAGTCAATAGTAAAGGTCATCAAATAAACCCACCCTTCCAAAAGTAGCACAAATTTTCTTTATTTGTGTATATTTCTATATATTACATTTACTTATGGTTATTATTTTGTTTTCTTTTGTAAATAACACATTCTTATCATAATTTAATTTTGTATGGCTCCTAAAAATGGCACTACACTAGTACATTTGACCCCATTCTTAGACTGAAATTTTTGACCATCTATTAAAATGGGATCAAATTGGTCAGAATAGGCAAGGAAAAATGTGTTTTTTTTTAAATCCATGCCCGTGTTGGTCAAAATTTTGACCAAAACTAAGAGTTGGTTAAAATTTTGACCAACACAGGCTTCATATTGTTTTGAAAATGTAAAAGGTCGTGCCCTATTTCATTGTTATGCACACTCTGCATTGTTATGTCGAACACAAGCTTCATATCTAGTATTTCGAATGCTTAATCTCAAGGCAATAGTTGGAAAGTTGGGCATGCCAGAGATCAGAGGATTGATCGCACAAATTAAGAATGACTTGAACAATATTGATAATGCTACCATGTTTGAATGTCTTTGGCAACTTGAGCGGAACCCATCTGGAAAACAAGATGCCACTTCAAATAGAGAGACTTATTCAGAGTTTGCTCATGACTTAATAAAAGAGCTATGGCAGAACAGTGATCAAAAATATGTTTTGCGGATACCTTCCCATCTTACAATCTATGAAATGTAACATATATATATTTCTGAATCATTTTGTATGTGCATTTTTAGCATCAAAGTTTCGCATCATATTTTAAGATTCAATAGAAGTTTTGAATCATACTCATGATTCATCTTCAGATTTAATGAGAATGAGAACTTATCATGAAGTATTGGTTCCAACCATCGATGTTTTTATTATGTCTTGATGTTTTTAATTGACCAGAATAGGATTTTGTTTAGGGGTTTTTTTTTTATGACTGAACACTTGAATTGATCTCTTGTGCAGGAAAGTCTTCAAAGTGGGTATAGTTTTGGGTATTCTCAAGGGCTTCTTTTTGATGTTATTGCTATGCCTATTTGCATTCAGATGAAGATTCAAGTCTACGGCATTAAGGAAAGGTACTTTTGAGGTGATTTTTTTTCAGTAAATCGTTCTTTCAAATGTCAATGAAAATTCTAGCTAGTTGATTATATAAGAGCTACTCACTCAAAAAGGAAATAAGGGGGAAAATTTTCCATTTATTTTTTCTTGTAAAATAAAATCTTCTCTATAAAAAATGTGTAATATTTTTCCCATGCATCAATCAGCAGAGAATCCTGATACAAAGGTGTACTCCGCTATTCGGAAGGAGCATGGAATTTTTCTCAACTTGGAAAATATAAAGGCTACAACTAGAAATTTTCATGATGATAACAAGCTTGGAGAAGGGGGATTCAACTCTATTTACAAGTTAACATAACTCTAATCGACCACATTAAATATGCTATTCAATTGAACTAGGTTACTTCTTTGTTCTCCACTGAACAACAATCTAAAAACTATTTCATAGAGAATGAAAGGGTGAGAATATGTCTTGAAGTCACACAAAGCAAGCATTTTAATTTTGAATTTCATGACTTTCATATATTATTAGAATACACTCTTGTACAATCACTTGAAGTATAAATTCTCAAATGTTCACCAGTATATGTTCTGCGAATACATTCCCATACAAAATAAATTAGAATGTTGATAGTTATGAGAGCTCCCCTACCAGTGTGTATGTGACACAGAGCCAAATTGGACATCTTTTTTTGAATATACTACTGAAAGCTATATCACCAGCTTGTAATGAGATTCATATTTGGACATCAATGTAAAATACCAACACAATGTACATAAACGTACGTAAATTCATCCATTATTGACCATAAAGGTTTTGAGTCAGTTAAAAATATACCTTCTTTTTAGTAATCAAATGGTCAACTTCAACAAGTGACAAGTTGACAAATATTTGGTAGCCAAGTTAGCTTTAGCTTTGTTGTTTTAATTGATCCTTCAAGATGGAGCATGCCATGAAGCCGTACAATAACACCCTTTGAGTCCTTCTCAATATTTTTTATTATGGCATTGCCCGAATCCATTAGTGTTATCTCTTCACCTTTTGAGACAAGAGCAGCATCAGCATTCTCCAACCAAATGTGTTTTGTGTAAGTAGTTGCTTTCTTGCCAGCACCTTCATACTTTTTATGCCTAGCCAGAATTCTGACAAAAGGTTCTTCAGGCCCATTTGTTAAGCATAGAAGAACATGATTTTCAAAAAAAATTTGTTTGTCTAGGATAGATAGGGTCCATGATTTTTGTATTCATTTTCCAAAGTCTGTCCCACTCCATTAGATTTAGATTTTTAGATTTTTGGATGCTCCTTGAAACAAAAGTGCCAAAGAAAAATTAGATTTATAATTTTAATTGGTATAGGTTATAAGAATCTGTATGGAAACTATAGAAAATTAAGTGAAAAAAAAGGTGTTCCAAAGAAAAAGTCCAACATTTAAACTTGTGACAGAATAAATTTCTTTAAGGCCTCTATAGTCAATCCCCTTTGCAATGTTCCTTGCACTGTTGGGAAGCGAGGATCATCCCAACCCTCCAGTTTTTCATTATCTACAAACCACTGTAGTTTTTACTTGCTAAGGAGAGTATAAACAAAATTCAAATGGCTAAAATTCCACACATGTACTTTTCGCAAACCCATGTCTTCTAAGACCCTATAATACTGTTCATTACAATCATGGTACTCACTTGACCAGAGAGCATGTGTCACACCTTCAATGCTATCCACATATGGACATGCAAAATCATATGTTGGATATATCTTGTATTTAGATCTAACATGGTGATGGAGGATAGGATTGCATCTATAATAAATAGGATCTTGCAATGTTTTTTTAACATCTTGCATATCTAGCTTACCTCTTAAGACAACATTGCATCCCCCTCTCAGTAGCAGCAATCATTTCTTTCCACAGACACATATTTTTCTCCACAAAGTTATTCCTATTGATGGAATCAATTCCATCCATTCTCTCTTTCTGCATCTACTCTCGAGGTGTGTCATCCACATATCCTTTCCCTTAGATATCAATTTCTTAGCCATTTCTACTAACTACAGAAAATAATCTAAAGTGTATGTAGGTCCTTCTCCTTTAAGGCCTAGCATATCAAGGTCATTCAATATGTTCTCTATAAACTCATTGCTTTCTTTAGCAGGGTTTGTGTCATCAAAGCATATAATCAAGTGCCCTTTATACCTTTGAGAAAAGTATTGGTTTAAAAAACTAGCTTTTGCATGTCCAATATGAAGATATCCACTCGACTTAGGAGGAAACCGAGTACAAACTTTCCCAATTTTTGCATCTGGTAGACCAATGTCAAAAGAACCTTCCTCCTTTGCTTTCTCATTGCTTTCATTTTTCATAACATTAGGCTCACTTTCTTTCAGACTTACTGGCTTTGTCTTACCAATTCCTCTTCTACCAACATATTTATTAGCTACTTGACCAAGTACTAGATACTCTGACAATATTGAGTTAAACCATCTAGCTAAACTTTGATATTTCTTTGATTTGCGGATACCTTCCCATCTTTTCCCCCTCCTATTTGATGACTTCTTTTGTATATGTGTGTGAAAGGATAAGGAGGTCAAGCCTTTCTTATCTATTATTTACTAATTCAGTTTAATAAATATTTAATATTGGTATTTTGTAATGACCAGCACATGCACCTATAAGGTGCAACGATGATGTCAATAATTAGATATGTTGTGTGGTATATATATTGCTCAAGTTAGATATGTTGTGTGCTATGTATCCTTCAACAATGGAGTGAAGTTTGGAGTTTTGGTTGTTGCTTTTGTTTCATTCAATTATTTTAATTATAGATGATGCAAAAGTAAATTAAATATGTATGGGTACAAGTTGAAATTTACACATATAAATTTACGTGTAACATCCTCACAATAAATATTGCTTACGTATAGTGTACAACACATTTGTTTTTCTCATTTGAATTTATCACTTTGTATTGTATAGTATGTCTTCAAACATTTGTAACTCGTAAGGTTGAAAATCTATTTTGTTCCAAGGAAAATACAAAAGCTAAATTTGAATATTTATGGATGCAAGTTGCAATTTACGCTGGAAATGTCCTTTCAATATATATTGCTTACACAATATTTATAGTAGACTTTCTACTTCAGTTGAATTTGTCACTCTATCTTGTATGGTAGAGTCTTAAAAAAATGTGTGACATGAGTAGGAAAATTATGTCGTGCTTAGATTATTTGTAATCACCAAATGTTTTGGTTCCCCATGCAACACTCTTACATAGCATGGAACCACCACAAAAACTTCAATTTTTCCAAGTCTAGGTTCTCAAGATTTTGCAATACTCCCAGTATCTTTAGAAAAATGAATAAGCCACTACTGGGCCATTCTTGATCAGTCAACTGATTATAGTATCTTTAGGAAAAATGATTAGACTGTTATAGGGGCCATTCTTAATTGATCAACTAATTATAGTATGTTTAGGAAAAATGAGTAGGCCACTATAGGAGCCATTCTTAATTGGTCCACTTCAGCAATGGTCCTAGGTAAGCATTGCCTCTTAATGGAGAGTGAATTACATATGGCAAAAGTTAATCTAGACAAAAGTTGATGTTCTTGGTTTATATCTATTTTGTGGATTTCTATTTTTGAGTTGGAATAAAATTCTAGTTGTAGGTCAAGAATAATATGCCCAACAAATGATATTGCTGAAACATATCATAATCTAGCTAGAAAGGTTTGTTACATTTTTTTGATTGAGAAGCAAAGAGACGATGCATTCCTGGATCTAATATTTTGAAAGTGATTTTTTTTCCTTTTGCCTATTTTCTTGATTATGTGCATGTGCAATGCTTCACATGCGTCAACTATTTAAAAGTTGCATGTTTAAGTATTTTGGAGAAAAAAACCTTAAGTATAGTTTTGAGAACTAGAGTTTATAAGTTTAGTACATATACTTTTTAAAAAATTAATGAAATTGGAAATGCTCATCTTATTGCCCCTTTTTTTTAGGAATTTTTTTTTTAAATGAAGTTATCTTCTTATACTTTTATGATATACTTGAGCTCATAAATATTTAATGTTTATGGAAGCCAATCATTTTGATCAGCAGCTACCTATTTCAATGCCTTTGCATATTGTTGTTAGATATCATAGCATTTTCCAAGGAGCTTTGCAAAATGTACATCATACAACCAGGGAAGTTGCATTCCTATTGCAGATATAGTGACAATTATACTTCCAACATGGCATTGCTCCCATAGATGTTTTTCCTTATTGAACTCATATTTTCATGCAAAGTCTCTTCTTCTATCTTAGGATTGCTGGTTTAAACTTTAGTTCTTCTCTGATATTGACTTTGAACAATATATTGTGGTACTTGGCTGGAACTGGCCAACACTCTAATTTTTAGGTGTCACATTCACTTCTTGTTGATGGTATATTTCCTAATAGGGAAGGTTGCATTTCTTAGCTAATTTATCTTCAATGTTCTCTTTTGTCAGCTTACCTCTGTTAAAGTATAACCATATTGTATAATGATCAATTAATGTGCAGACTTAGAGTTCTCAGCTTACCACTATCAGAATATAATTATATTCTTTAATGATCATTTAATGTGCAACTTAGAGTTTAATAAAGTCTTTTGGAGTTTAGATTAGTCTGAAATGAGTCTTTATGTTCTATTTACTTTTTAACTCTGTGTAAGTCTATATAAGAAAGTTTTTGTTTCTTAGTTTATCAATTGAATATCTTGATAATTTTTTTGTTTTTTTTTTTCTTAATCTGGTATCAAAGCTTAAGTTGAGCTTCAAGATCTGAGAAAGCAAATCATTGTAGGGATTACGGTTGATTTTGATGTGTTGTCAAATTGGATGTGAAGACCAGTGAAGATTCAAGATCCAAAAGAGTTTGTATGCAATTTTATGAACTCGTTAAGGGTAGGAAAATTGTAGCCCAGGTTTGTGTTGAATTTAGATGCAACATTTTGTTTGATTACATTAATTTACACGTGTTCATTTTTTGGCTGATCAAACTTATTTTACAATAACCAGAGTATTTTACTGAGCATGCACAACATAACCATTAAAGAGCCTTAAGCAAGTTTTTGCTAGGCAAAATTGTCATGAGCTTGGAGTTTGGATCTTGAGATTTGAACATTCTTTCTTAAAACTATAGGCCTCTGGACCATGGTAAGTTTGATTTCTAGATCTTCAATGATTTATGTTTAGCCCTTGCTATACATTTAATGAAAAACATTGTTCCAACACTACTCAATGTAGGATATTATAATGGAATTAGAGCTAGTTGCCAGCCTATCAGATCATGGACTCCTTTGCCATTATGAATCCAAAGTGATTGTGAAGCAAAACTTACCGCAAATTCTTAAAAATTGGATTTGTAAATTTGTAACAAGTTAAACTTATAGTTATGGGAAATATGTTCTATTCAGAGCTTCGCATACATAGTTGGTTCAATCTAAAAGGCTCATCTCAAGGTCGATCAATAGACAAATTTGAAATTGATGAGACTACAATTCTCAAGGATCTAGATCTAGAATTTATGTTTTAGCTTGAGCTAAAATGGTGCCAGGCAAGTTTCTTAAGCCCTTGCTATAATTATTTTGGGATGAAATGTGTTTATATTTATTTGGCTATAGATTGCAATCATGAAAATAAATCAGTGTCAATTCAATGTACAAATTCCCACATTTCGTCGTGCCAACCTATTATTGGCTTGTGAAAATATTTTATTTTAACATAAAAGTTGTTTTCCATGGATCAAAAACATATTGTCAAATTATGATACAAATCTTTCAAGACTACAGATGTCAAGTAAGAGCTAGCTTGCATTCTTAGTTTAATGTAAAATTTTCCACAATCTTCTTCCACAAAAAATCTATTAATGAACAAGAATTTATTATAGTAGTATGCTCTACCAAGTTTATAGCCTGGAAGTAGTTGGTTGTGGCTAGTTCAGATGACATGATGATTTGTGTCTACAATTATAACACCATGGACAAGGTAAAAGTATTTGAAGCACACACTAATTATATCAGGTGTGTGACAGTTCATCCAACCCTGCCCTATGTTCTATCATCATGAGATGGCATGCTAATCAAGCTTTGGGACTAGGATAAAGGTTGGCAATGCACACAAATATTTGAGGGTCATTCACATTATGTGATGCAAGTTGCCTTTAATCTGAAGGACACAAATACATTTGCAAGTGCCTCACTGGATCACACTATAAAAGTGGGAATCAATGTTCTCTTACCAGTTTAAAAATCAAAAATTGGGCTTAATTTGACAAGTTTCTTTGTACCTCTTGTATGCCAAAATTGGAATTATTTATGAGATATCATGTTTATTTAAACTAATTTTCCTAACTTGAATTTATCATCTAGATCTGGAGTCTTGGTTCACTATAAGAACCAAAATTTACCCTTGATGCCCATACAAAGGGTGTAAATTGTGTTGATTACTTTACAGGAGGTGACAAACTGTATCTGATTTCAGGTTTAGATTATTATACAGCCAAGGTGCTCTTTAAAAATTCCTTCCTAGTTGACATTTGTTACTTTTTGTATGGATCTTTTTGAATAATAGTCCACGGCTCATTTTCTTTGGTGTACTTGTATCAGGTGTGGGATTACCAAAGAAAAGGTTGTATCCAGACTCTTGATGGACATACCCATAATGTATCAGTAGTTGGCTTTCATCCTGAACTTCCTATCATTATCACAAGTTCTGAAGATGGTACTGTACACATTTGGAATTCAACAACATATAGGCAAGTTTATTGAATTATTTTTTTTACTAGATTTTGTAAACACACAATCTATTTCCAGATGATAGTGCCACTTGCATTTGGCATTTATAGCACATCCAATGATGTATACTTGTTATTTTTAGTCCATTATTGACAATATTGGATAAAATCATAAATATATGGTCTCCTGTATATGGTGTACTTGTATGGTCTCCTATTATTTTATTTATTTATTTTATAAAATATAAATTTACCTTTTTACCTTTTTACTCATATTTAATTGTAAGAAAGAACTTCAAGTGATTGTTCATTGCCGACAGACAATACCTACTAATACAGAATTGAAATTAAGTCTTGCACAACAATGTGTTTGACAATACAGGAGATAATGATGCATGTAAAAGGACCAGAGAGAGGAGAGACAAATATACATGTGGCATTTCAAAAGGCCCTTTAAGAAAAATAGTTATTTTTGTAATCTATTGACCTACTTTTGTATTTTGGATATGTTTATTGATTATTTATGGCCTCTTTTAGAGAACATACCACTAACATAATTAATAATTTATTACAGCGAGTCAATCTCTACTTGTATGATTTTAAAAAACAAAAAATATGATCTATAAAAGTGAATGAATAACCTAAAACTAGGTAATGATTGGTATTTTTGCAGCTGGCCACTCTGAGGATATGCAATTATCTGCATTTTCTTCAATCTGCATGGTAAATTTATGCTCAATTCCTCAATTTGTTATGTATGACAAAATGGTTTTTTCTTATCTTCATAAAGAAATCTGTTCTAAAATTATATTTGGGTCCAACTAATAACCATCATCTTTAACATTTAATTGCTTAATCAAATCTTGTTAATTTCTAAATCGGGATTGAACTTCTACTTCTGGATATCATTCATCCCTATGATAGTAAGTGATGACAAGTTCATCAGTTAAAGCCAATCACTTATTTCTTTGAAGTTATCTTTATTTTCTGATATTGTCTTATTTCCAATGACTTTTTTGTTTAGTTAATTCTATCAAGCACTAAACTACTAAGTATACAGACCACCTTATTTATTTTGATTTAAATCTCTTCGCTTTGCTCCATACTTATGAAAGTTGATCCCATTTTTTGGCACAAAACTTCAACATGTGATAGAAAAACTAGCCTTGGACAATGCAGAAATAGATGCAGCTACAGGGACTTAATTGAAGCCTCGTGATCAACTTTTCTGGTTTGGTAAACCTCAACTTTTTTTGTGGTTGATTTAGTTCATTTCATTTTAGGTAATCAAGATCTTATGGTAGGTGTCCTAAAATTGAAATTTACTTTAAGAACAAATGCTTGTCTGTGTTGGATTTCAGTAATGTTAATAGAGGCTTTATGTTGATACTGTAGAATGCTTTTGAAATGGTAGCATTTGTCTAGTCTTGGGTAAGTTATATTTATAAATGAACTACAAGTTGTTTGAGGTGATCACATGACTGCTTGACACATATGGGTATGAACTACAAATAATTTGCCTAATTTAAACTTAGGCTTTACAAAGTGTACAAGATTATGATTTAAATTCATGAAAGCAGAATGCTCATATTTAGTCATTTCAATGTCTAATGTTCCTTTTTCTATTGTGAATTGATTTTAATTTTTTTGGATTAATATTGTGTAATCAAGCTTTAAATAGAGTGAGGAGAGTTTCCTGAGGCACTAGCTTAAAATTGTTCTAGCTTTCACCTCTCTTACTATGAGAGGAAATTTTTTTTTTGGTTAATGCATGGAGACAATTTCTATTTGTTTCTTTACTTACTGGCCTTTTTTGACAAAGGGTGGGTATTTCTTGAGGCATCCCTAAAAGCTAGTTATAGGTTGGCTTTCAACAACTTCTTCCAGCTGATATTATAATCTCAAGAATAAGTCAGGAATAAGTGGCCATGAATTAGTATATGGTTTTAGTAAGTTGATAATGTATCCACAAGAAACTATGATATATTTTTGGTCGTAAATAACCATGAATTAGTGTTAAGAATTCTTAGGACATGGTTATCCTTTTCTTTGGTGTGAAAGGCTTCATGGAGCCTAAAAACTGTGTTACTAATTCACTCATATTACAGCCTGGATCTAGGACCAGTTTGTACATAGACTAGGTATTAACATAGTTCTCTTGTGGATTTCGCTAGGACCTACAAAATAGACCCAAATTTACCTGGGTACAGTCTATAACATACTCTTGCTTCAAATATATTCCAAACTCATGGGTCATCTAGACACTTTTGTGATGCATTTACTTTTTAGAATTGCCTTGAATAGCACAATCACTCATTTGCCTTTTATTGAAAGCAAGAAGCTCAAGCACCTAATTCATTTTGCTTCATACAGCATCCTTATGCACATGAGCTTTAAGCTTCAAAGTATGTTTTCCATTGTGTTGTAGATGATTATGTGGTTAAAGCTTACAAGTAAAATACACTCTGAATTCTATAAGATTATAGTTGCCAATTTGAACTACTTTACTAATGTTCTAGATTTTGTAGCCCATTAGTTATGCTTCTCTTTCATGCTAGGCTAGAAGTTATTTCCATTCATGATAATGAATATTCATCTTATATACTTTTAGTTCCTTTTTTTTGTGAAGCTCTTAAAACTCTGGAGACATTTTTTCTCATTTTAGTTGTTATTATTGTGAATTCAATTTGAGTTATAATGAGGTTACTAAAGCTCTTGAACTTTGAATGCCATTAATGGCGAGTAAGCTTCCTCATTAATCTCTTTCAGTAATTTCTACATGCTATACAATTTGGCAGTCTTAACATTGATTTTTTTGCCAGCTATTGTATCTTTTAGTGATTCTAGTTTGGTATGCCCATTTGTAAGTGTTGATCAAAGAGATGTCATTTGGATTATATAGATTCCTCTTGTTTTGCAGATGACATTTGCATTATATAGATGTTTAAATTTAGCTGATTTTTTGAGTTGCAACTGAATTTGCCTATTTCTATTAAGGAAGTGTAGCGGAGGTTAAAATCTTTATTCTTTTCCATTATTACTAATCAAGGTTTTGGGGGTGGAATTCTTCTTTTGTAATTCAAGGGAGAAGATTGTTTACAGTTTACACCCTTTGTTGATCTATGTTTGTGTCATTCACAAAAATTATTGTACTATCTTTCTCTCTTCAATTCCTACATGGACTTCCCTCAAAGACACTGCCATGCCAACCTAGGATATGAAAAAAGTATTGTTGAGAAACTTTATAATCATAGGTAACAAAGATAAGTGGTAGACGATGGTTAGACATAGAAACCTATTAAGTAAATTCAAAATATAAGGTCTAGAAATATTACAGTGTTTTGAGGGCTCTTTTAGAGACTTGAGCACTTTTGTAGTGTAAAAATTTGAATATAAGTTTTTAAATATCCACAAGAACAAAGATAGCCTATGGGATAGAAGAACTATTATTTAAGCTTTCTAAAGTGATGATTTGTCTCAAGTGTACAATTTTTGCACTATGCATTGTCCAGCCTTTAGGCTTATTTGGATATACTAAAAGTATAGAACAATAAGAACATTCTTAAGAGTGGATATATGACTTTCAGTCTCAAGAATAATATTGGTATTGAATAAAGAATGACCTAGATCAAGTAAAATCAAAAAGTCATACTTTTGTTAACTCAAGTTTTAGGGATAAAGCTAAAAAAGACAATTCAACTGGATTAGTGATAAAGAAATTCATTGGCCAACTAGGAATCAAACCTGGGACCATCTATTTGTTCTTGGGCTGCTCTATTACTATACTACCAGCTCTCTTGTTTACTAGTCCATCTATGGTTCAGGTGTTTCCTACATTCCCTTTCATCCAAACTGCAAGTGCTTGGGGCTCCTATCCTAGCCCTGGTCTACTTTACCTTGGCTTTGATACTAGGGTAAACTTTTCTATGTACCAGCCAGGAGTTGAATTGAGGACCACCAATTTGATGCTAGGATGATCTACCACTGAGCTACAAGCCCTTTTGGTGACCAATCCATCTATGGTCACTAGAGACTAAAGCTTCTAAATCTTCCACATTTTATTCAAATTTCATTTTTAGGACGTACGTGTGAATGAAATAATCTCAACTGCCATAGATCTAGAATCTAGTATTTAAAGAAGAGAATCCCTTAGGAATAAAAAATTACCAAAATTTTGATCACGTCATTGCACTTCCATCCCAAGGGAGTATACAAAATAATTTCTTGAATACATAACAATGAAGAAACTTATAATTTAGTTAGTCAATGTGAATAGTCAACTTGGTGACATGACTTGGTGGGGTGACTTGGTGAGCCCGCCTGGTGAGCATACTTGAACAGTTGACTTGGTGAGCCAACCAAGTGAGCTGACATGGTGAGTGGGCTTAGAGAAGCAACTCAGTGGGGCAACTTGGGAAGCACACATAACAAGCCAACTTGCCAAGGCAAGGTGGTAAAACCACTGGGTGAGCCGACTTGGTGAGCTGACTTAAAGAGTCGACTCGTTGAGGTGACTGGGTGGGGGTGACTTGATGAGCTGACCTAGGGGGTGGACTTGGTGAGTGAACATAAAGAGTCAACTTGGTGAGCATACTTGAATTGTCAGCTTCGCAAGCTGACTAAGGGAGTCAGCCTGGTGAGCTGACATGGCAAGTCGACTTACAGTGGTGAGTTGGTGGGGCAAGTGGGGGTGACTTGGTGAGCTGACCTGGAGAGTTGGCCTAGGGGGCAAACTTGGTGAGAAAACTTAGAGAGTCGACTTGGTGAGCATACTTCAATTGTTAGCTTGGTTAGCTAACTAGGGGAGTCGGCCTAACGATCTAACATAGTGAGTGGGCTTAAAGTGGCAACTTGGTGGGGCAAGTTGGTGAGCCAACTTAGTGAGGCCACTTAGAGATGTGACATTGTGAGCTGACTTGGTGAGAAATCTCAATGAGTGGACCTAAAGACTAACCTTGATGAGGCACTTTGGTGGGGTGACTTGATGACCAAACTCAAACAGTCAACTTGGCGAGCATACTTGAACAGTCGACTTGGTGGGGCAAGGTTGCGAGCTGACTTAACAAGTCCACTTGGTGAGGCGAGATGGTGAGTCAACTTGGTGTGATGACTTGGTGAGCTAACTTAAAGATTGACCTTGATGAGGTGCCTTGGTGGGGTGACTTGATGAGTGAACTTAAAGAGTCAACTTTGTGAGCATACTCAAACAATCAAGTTGGTGACATGACTTGGTGGGCTAGCTTGGCGATCCAACCTAGCATGCGTACTTGAATAGTAGACTTGGTGAGCTAACTGAAAGAGTCAACTCATTAAGGTGACTAGGTGGGAGTGACTTGGTGAGCTAACCTAGAGAGTTGACCTAGGGGATGGGCTTGGTGAGAAAACTTAAAGAGTTGACTTGGTGAGCACACTTGAATTGTCGGCTTGGCAAGCAGACTTGGGGACTTGGTGGGACATGTGGGCAAGCTAACTTGGTGAGGCAACTTGGAGAGCTAACTTAGTGAGTAGATTTAAGGATTGACCTTGATGAAGCACTTTGGTGGGGCAACTTGATGAACGAACTTTGAGTCAACTTGGTGAGCGCACTTGAACAATCAACTTGGTGAACGTACTTCAATTGTCAGCTTGGTGAGCTGACTTGGGGAGTTGGCCTAGCGATCTAACATGGTGAGTGGGCTTAAAGTGGCAACTTGGTGGGGCAAGTTGGTGAGCTGACTTAGCGAGGCCACTTAGATACATGACATGGTGAGTTGACTTGGTGAGCAAGCTCGATGAGCGGACCTAAAGACTAACCTTGATGAGGCACTTTGGTGGGGTGACTTGATGACCGAACTTAAAGAGTCAACTTGGTGAGCATACTTGCACTAGTACATTTGGGTTCATTTTTTGACCTTTATTGGTCAAATTTTTGACCCAAATTTTGACCAAATTTGACCAACCCATTGGTCAAAATTTTTCTGCTCAAAATTTTGACCAACTCACTAGTACATGATTTTTCTCAATTATATAACTAATTATATATTCTTCATATTAGTTACTGTCGGTGTTTTTCAGACATTCTATAAAATAGTTCACAGGCCTTGCGTATGATATGACATTTTGCATGCATCCTACACTCTCTCTCATCCGGCTAATGATGGATTATGCAGAGTGATCTAAAACCATGATGCTAAAAAAATACAATCAAATCCAAAATGGACTTGCACTACAAATAGATTGTGGAAATATGATATTGGTAAAATAGCATGCATGTCTACCAGGACAATCACAACTTAAACATATATTTGTCCTAGTAGGCATGCATGCAAAATTAACAATATCAGATTTCCACAATCCATTTGTAGTGCAAGTTCATTTTGGATTTGATTGTGTGTGTTTTTTAGAATCACGGTTTCAGATCACTCTGTGTAATCCATCATCAGTCGGATGAGAGATTGTAGGATGCATGTAAAATGTCATATCATAGGCAAGACATGTGAACTGTTTTATAGAATGCTTGAAAAAAATTTACACCTACCTGTTGGTTGAAATTTCCACCTTCATTGGTTGAAATTTCCACCAATGCCTGGATTTTTGGTACCTTTTTTGGTCAAAATTTCCACCAATGCCTAAATTTTTTCTACCTTTGTTGGTGGAAATTTCCACCAATGCCTTAATTTTTTTCTACCTTTGTTGGTCAAAATTTCCACCTTTATTGGTCAAAATTTCTACCAACGCCTAATTTTTTTTCTACCTTTGTTGGTCAAAATTTCCACCAATGCCTAAATTTTTTTCTACCTTTGTTGGTCAAAATTTCCACCAATGCCTAAATATTTTTTCTACCTTTTTTGGTCGAAATTTTCACCAACACAAATTTTTTTCTATGTTTGTTGGTCAAAATTTTGACCAATTCCTGTATGAAATTAGACAATGGCTTTGGTGGGTTTTCAACCAATAGATTGGTCAAAATTTCAACCAACCAGTGAGTTGGTCGAATTTGGTCAAAATTTGGTCAAAAATTGGGTCAAAATTTTGACCAATAAAGGTCAAAAAATGAACCCAAATGTACTAGTGCTAGGTTGGTTGAAGACTTAGGCCATAGATTTGTAGATACTACAATGAGATTAACTCTATAGGAAGTTTTATTTTATCGACTTTAAGTTATAATAAATTAGATTTCTTTACTTGATGTCTATGTAGCATATTACAATAGCTAACAAAGGAAAACAAAAAAAAAATGGTTATTCCCTTGATTAGATGATAGAAATTATAAAGGAGCCATTTCTAGGTATAGTTCTTCTCAACTTTATTATTATTATCTTTTTTATAGCAATTTGTTAATACATTACTAAATGAATGGATATTAATTCTCTATAATAACATTTGATAATATCATAACTCTATTTTTACATTAAAATTAATGGCTTCTAAGAATGTTTAATCATCATGAAAGAGGACATCACTCTAAACCCTCATACATTTGAGGGAATAAAATGCAGTAATTAAAAGCACAATGAAATTTAGATACAAAAATTGAACATGACTTGAAATTTTGATGCAAAAATAGTCAACATAATCTAATCCAAAAATTGCACCTTACTGTATTTTATTGAGTCAAATATATTTAATAGAAGCATTGAGAAGGGTTATTTCTGAGTCAAATTCATTATACATTAAACACACTTAGAAAACCTTTAGTAAGTATTGTACCTTATGACCATTAATTATAACTTTTACTCATAACATTAAATTACATTCAATAATTACTATATGAAAAATAAATATTATTAAATAAAATACTTAAATACTAAATATTGTTAAACATTTCTTCTAAAATACTTTAATTATTGCTTTAATTGTTTTAAATAAACACTAAAAGTATTTCAATTTTGTAAAATTCATAAATTAATATAAAATAACATCATATTGTTGATGAAGAATAAGAGATAGGAATGGCGGGAAGTAATCTAAATCCCCAATTGCTTTGGCTCCATTTTTTTTCCCTTCAATCTACAAGTGATCAAGAGGACAATGATGCCAAGAGTAATGGAGATCAATTGGTGAGGTAGGGACATTTAACATATATTCCCAACTTGATAGAGAAGATTCAAGGCTATTCACATAGACCTATAAGTCATCGAGGTGGCTGAAATAGGGCATCATTGACTTGTGTTAAGCAATTTCTTTTCTCTACAAGCGTCCTTCACTCCACTGGAGAGGTCATCATAGACATCCATGGAAAAACTTTCCTTGTTTAGGCTTTGTCACTACTTTTCCAAAGGTAAAGCAAGTACTATATTTGAATTCCCTCGATTTCTACATGGAAACCCCAATGCATAATATTTAATCAAAGTTATCTGGGGCAAAGATTTAAAATATTCAAACTTTTTTCATAGAGATTCACTGAGATATTGAGCTTATCTACGAAGCTATGGGTTTGAATTTTGTTGTTAATATTTTGTTTCAATAAAAGGCTCTACTAAGGTTTACTCATGAAAACCTTAGAAAATCATCCTAATAGATCAATAAAATTGATAAGACATTTTAATTTTAATCCCAAGTTAAAAAAATGTCATGATGACATATAGATTTGAACAAATGATTGGGTTGACTATATTAATAAGTGTACTATTTTCTTTGATGGATGAATCTCCAGTTGACAGTAAGAAAGTTTTTGTCCAAGTCCCATCATAATACTCTCTCAAAGTTATTGAAGCCCACTATCTAAGTGAATCTTACAAATCCTAAGGTCAACTATGTTAATTTCAAGAACTCCTTTCCTAAAGGTTAAGCTAAATTGATAGAAAGCTATGTGATGAAACCTTTACTATAAAAGTGCAAGCTAAGGAATCAAATAGTATGACCAATTTAAACAAGTCAATGCCCCTAAGACAATTAAATGAATAAATGTTCTTGATCATAAATCTCATTTAGATCTATGAAAGAAATAGTATAGTTGGTCTATTCGATAGCACCTAAAATATTAATAACTCAAACCCTAGACAACCCAAATATGATTACTTATGTTGTTGATGCTCCATCACAATGTATAAAATTCAATTCAAGTCATTTTTTTATCACATAGCTACTTGAGTTAGTTGCTATGAGGACAAGACATTTGAAGCAGATTTATGACCATGGAGACCTTTTACATGAGTTGTATTGTCTCTGCAAATAGTTGGAGCAGGTAGCAGAAGAATTTAACTCTTTGAAGTTTTCTCCAGATAATTATATCTCTCAACATCATAGATGTCAAATGGAAGTAAAGAAAAGGGAAGAACTCTTACAAAGATAGGTGAGTTACATTTATCTCTCTAGTTATTTGTACTCTAGTTAAATAAAATTCTTCTAAAGCTCTAGATTTGTTTTGAGGCTTTTATTTTGCTTCAAGATACATTGGAAATAAAATTTAAGATTTTTGATTCTACCATCTATTTGAATTTAAATCTGCAAGAAAACTTGTGAGTTTATTGGATATTCAGTCTATTGGTAGGTGATTGATTTAAAAATCCATATGGGACCTATGAAATATAGAAATATGAGAAATGGTCCAACTCTCCAAATGGCTTATTTTAAACTTGTCAGCTCCCCTTTTTAACAATGGTAAGCCTTCTCCTTTCCATTTTGTGGGTAGTTTAGTCTAATAGTTCCTACATGCTATCGATAATTCATCCTTACATTGTACTGAGTGTACTAGATTGTAGTATTTTCATCAATGAAGCATTGAATATGGTTGATGATTAGAAATGTCTATTTCCTATCTCAATGCACTTAATCTATTTATTATTAATAAAAGGGGCTTCTAACATTTATATGACGAGGGATACTTTTAGTTTGCAAGAGCATTTTTTTCAAATAAATTTGGCTTGGTACTCTCTCTTTGTAGCATGCAAATAAGATTGGTGACCTAAATATATGTAGGTATCTTGTAGTCATGGAGCTTAGATGCCCATTTATGTAGAAGTTAATACTATGAATTCTAGGGCATGCTCACTTTTGTACTCTAATTATAACTACAAAGATTACCAGCCTCAAGCTAGTCTTGGAACAAGATTCTGAGTACTTTAGCATGTGGTTTCCAAGTTAAAGTCTTCCTTACTAAAATTTAGTGGTTTGAACTTGAGTCAGTTTTCTTATGAAAGTGGCTTTCTAATCTTTGTACCATAACTCTTTATGTATTGCCAAACATACTCTTTCTTACATATACTTTTTTAAATTCCAGTCTCAACTACTATTTAGTAACTTTGAGGTCTAAGTTCATAAGTTAATGTCAAGAGACAAGCCACAGTAGGTTTGTCGAGAAACAACAAAAGACTGCATCACCCAATTAGCTCACAGTCCCTAGGAATTGGATTTCAAGCATCTATAGATTCCTAGATGACCTATGTGGGTAGCCACTAAATATTGAACAATGTCATCATTTTCTTATTCACATTGAGAATTTCACTTCATTAGTGTACCCATATAAGGTTAAGGTACTTCCCATTTTCACTACTTACAATGACCAAATGTTATCTATCAAGATTTATAGTAGGAAAAATACTAGTGTCAATATTTGTAAAGCACAATACAAGATATGATTCTATTCTTGCTTCAATCACAGACAAATCACTCAGTACCAATAGAGTACACATGTCAACAATCAATGAATATCAAATTTTCCAAAACTCCATCCCAGCTAACAATGATGGGATTCCTAACTTACTAAATTCAACCAAGTTCAAGATCATTCCTTGTCAATTCAATTCACTGCCATACTACAATCCTCATCAAACTTAAGATGATTTAATCTACATTCTAGTTTTATTATGTCTGACATGAAAATGAATTAGTGCAATACAACGATCGATTCTAATCACATAGAGAAGATCCAACATAGAAGTTTGAAGAGTTTAATAGTATTCTATAAAAATGTTCAACAAGTTTTAGGAGGAATTCTCATATTCAATTACAAGCTAAGATACTAGTACAAATAAAGAAATATCTTGTCCATAGTACCCATAATCTTATGACTTTTCATATTGTAATATTTCTAGGTGCGGCATAATTTTTTTAAGTGAATTAAAAATATAATCATTTTTAGTATACTATAGATAAACATTTCATGTAAGATTAGTAGGTCCTTAAAACCCAATTATTTTGCACAAGTAGCTTTATCTCTTCCATGTACCAACAACATAAATTTTCATACAAGTTTCAGTTTAGATTCACACCAACAAGAATCATTGTTTGTTTTCTTACTAGCAATTTAGATAGCACTCAAATAAAACATTTGTAACTTTCTAACTATTAATTATATTGAGAATTACTATGGTCATCCTCTTTATTAATAGGGTATTAAAAACATATCCAAAATTCAACAAAATGCAAGTGCACAATCCAACGTACTGATACCTATTTTTCTCTAAGGAATCATCCCAATCAAACATCCTAATAGATTTCAACCTGAAACTAACTGTATCTTATAAAAAAATTGTATTTACTAAAAATTCTCAGAATTTCACTATTTTTGGATGGTTAAAAACATTCTTATAAGGAAACCTTTGTGTACTTGGGTAAAACTAAGGGTTTGCAATAAATTCTTGCAAAAACCATTACATCTTTGTCCTTCCATCATGATGTGTGCTCTAAATTAATTCAAATATATATATATTCATGTCACTACATTTCTTAATTGATCTTAGGGAAGTTTAAATCTATTTTCATGTAGAAAAATGCTCTTGCAACCATTAAAATGTGATTGAACACATTCATATCGTATATACCATGATTGTCTCCTTTACTACTATAGGACAATTGAATTATTTATGATTCTTGTGACATTTTGTGTGTTTGGAATGCATTCAATATGTTTTAGAATCAGCTAGGACCAAATATGGAATATCTTTGATGGTCCATTTGCATGAAAGACTGTTCTTCTTTAATGTCTTGAGACCTCTATTTCAAATTGAAGCTTTATTGAAATTGGGTCCTTCTCAAGAACATGTTGGTTCTCCATCAATAGACTTAGTTTGACTGTAAAATTCATAGCAATAGATGCTATTTGTCTAGAAATTAATTTGGTTTGAAATCCATAGTATGGGCTGCTATGAATTGGGTTTTTTTTTTCCATTAAAATCTAATTTTATTGAGGTTCATTGCTGCACAAAAAAATATCACATTGATGTGCCATTTAATGGGTTATTCAAGCCAAATTTTAGATGCACAAAATTTATTTTTATAAGCTAAAATGTTCCTTGGAATCAAGCTACACCTCATCACTTTTCCTAAAAACATTCTTGGTCAAACAACGACTTTAGTTTTTGAGGTTAGAATTTGTTTTGGATAAATCAAAAATAAACCTTGACAATTAAATTTTTTTGCTACAAATAAGGAATTCCAAATATAGTTATCAGACTGCATGTGATGGGATGGTCTTCGCTTTTTCTTGGGCACCAAAATACTATTGTTTGGGCTGCAAAATTTAGTCATAAATAAATCTGAAATTATCTTAGTATTGGTTGCATAACTGATTCCCCCTTGACTGATTTTTATTGGCCTTGTTAGTAAGTTGAATTAATTATCAAAATTAATTCATGACAAATGGTTTTAGTTTCCTAAGAGTCTTGCATGATAATTCCAAAATCAGGAATAAGATGGATGTTTTGGAAGGTTTGGAGTTGTTGGAGTATGGGATTAAATAAGAAACAAGGGTTGCATGCAGCTCTAGTCCCTACCTGTGGTAGGGTAGGAGGAAGTATGATGACATTGAAGGGAGGAGTGGACATCTCTAGGAATCGTGCTTAATTAAGGTGGGAATTTAAATGTGGGAATTTTTTGTGCACAAACTAAAGGTAACCTCCAATTTCAAAACTCCCTGAAAAACATCACTTTTCAGAGTTTCAAGCAACATCAATACCAACTTCAACTTGTGCTTTCAAATGCTTTTCAAATAGATGTGAACTGGACTCTCAAGTGGAGTCTATGTCCATCTGATTTTTGGGGAAGACATAAGAACACATAGGATATCTATGAAGTATGAAGCCATATCAAATTGTTTTGGAAAAGTGCCCAGAATAATGAACTTGACTTGAGCTAGTGATCTTTGAGTTACTATTTTGTGCATCAGAGGCATATCAAAGGTATTCATGCTTCCTTGGAAAGAGATGCTTCTTTTTATCAATGGAACCCTAGCTCCTAATTCTTTCTTTCTAAGAAATATAGGGCATCATTTTTAGAATCCTGAGTTTGACTAAACTTTGCCACCCAATCCATGAAAAACTTCTAGTCTCACAAATTGAGAAAACTCCTCGAGATAGAGGTCCCTGAAAGAAAGGCATTTATGCCTTCTTGCAGTTTGACTATGGTTTTTCTATCTATTTTTAGATGATCAACAATCTAACTCTCTAATTCAGATTTATGCACAAGGCAAAATGGTTGGACTGGCCCATTTAGCTGCTAGTATTTGTAAACATCAAAAGCTCTCAAGTTGTAAGTTTCATGGCCCATTAATAAAAGATATTGAGCCCTAGAAAACCATCTATTGATCAATTCCATCCACCTAATTCACAGTCAAAAAACCTCTCAATTGATAAATATTGTAACTACCAAGTGACCCAGAGACCAATTACTACTATATAAAATAGAGAACACAGAAGCAAAACATGAAAATAGTACTCATTATAATGAAGCCATATGTGGTTTGACAAGCATTTCCAAGAAGGGAAAATTCCATCCCCAATGGTATATTGCTGCTGCAAATGACAAAAAAGTTATGAGATATTTGAAGAATCACAAATAGAGAAGGTAGATTCCCTTTCTTTTTTTAGAATCTTAGTTTTTTTCAAGAAATAAAGATGTTTTTCTTGACAATCAGCCTAATTTCTTGTCAAACACATGTTTTGAAAAATGGTGATGTCTTAAAGATAGCTATGTCAAATAACTTTGGAACAATTATATTGAAAGTTGTCTTGGCCATTCACATGTAAATGATATGTTTGAAAATTTTCCTATACCCATGCAGATGTATGGTGCTATCTTAAAGATAGCTATGTCAAATAAATTTGAAACAATTATATTGAAAGTTTCCTTGGATGATCACACATAAATGATATGTTTGAAAATTTTCCTATACCCATGCAGATGTAGAAATGAAATCCAATTGCCAAACATCATTACACTATGTCGTCTTCAACAAATAGACTAGTGTGTTGATACTACAAACCCTAGAAATCTTTTCCTTCTACTTTCAGAGAAAAATTTATTAATAAATATGGTGAAATATTTCAAAACATGTCTTCTCATTATTTCATTTGACCTGAAAATGGAAACAAAATTTGTATTTTGCTAAGGTTTTTGGGCACTACCAAGGGTCCAAGAGTCTGCAGTAATATTTGGGTGCAACTTATTCTCTCCTTGATCCCATTTTAGATTGGGCTTTTATATGACTTTTAGATCAATCTGAATTAAAGATAAATATCCAATTTAGAACCTAGGTTATCATCCTAATCTAATGTTCAATAGTGACTACAGTAATCTCCCAGCCTAAGAAGTTCAACTCCCAATTTAGATGTTGGAACATGCAATTCCTCCTCCTTTACTAATCTCTTCCTTATGTTGAATGCCAGATATAGTTTATAATTTGATTCTTCAATGCCTATTGAAGATGGGTTGAGAGTCCTATATGGAATGAAATGTCACTTCTTGAAAGTCATGTCTCTAGTTTATTTGTTAATGCCTCCCTCCTCCACTAATCATATCCCTTGACTTAATTGTATCTTTTTACATAGACACTGATGATAGCTTATCATCATATTCCTTCTCAATCAATCTATTGTTTACCGGTACTTATTGGTATTCTTAATCAACACCTTATAATTGTTGAGTTGGAAAGATGCAATGGTGATAAGAATGATGACTTAGTGTCTTCCATCTTCCCATGCTCCCTTGTAAGTATGATTGCTAAATTCTAGAATCAAATCCCATTGCTTACTATATCCCCGCTTATGGCCACTATTCTAACTAGTGCCTGTTATTAGTTTTTGTAGTCTTGGTTACCATCTTCAACACCTCTGTGTGAATGTAAATTAAATTTATATCAGATTTGATTGATTTCTAATCTCATATTTATTATCTATAGATTTTGGTCAGAATATGATAGTGTTGATAAGTTTCAATTATATGTGGTATATATTCAATATTTATAAATACTAAATTTGCAAGATATAATCTTAGAACTCACGGTGAAGGAAAAGTATTAATAGAGATTACTTTAGTGGTGAATATTCACCTTTTGGCGATCCCATCTTATGGGTCGATCATCATTTGGCGAATAGCACATGCAACATAGGCCAACTGCATTGCTAAATATTTATCAGATTTGGGTTCAACACCCATGGTAGTTGCCCATTAGTTATCACATGATTGGTCAAAAATATCAATCCAATCGCCAATTTAATATACATTTTGGATATATTTATTTTAAACATTTCACCAGCTTTTGCATGTTTGTTTCTTATTGCCCCATGTTATTTCGCCATTACTACAACCAAATAATTTTCCCTTAGGTTGGGTGTCGCCTACCATTTTTTGACACATGTCAACCATCAGCCCCATTTAGCCAACTATTTCATACTGTGGGTTTGCATAGGAAGGTGTGCTTTTCCTACATTTGACATTCCCGCTTGTTAATCTCCTGTAATTCACCAACCTAGATTGGACTATAAGATATTATTATTCTACACAATTCATTATTTTCTAGTTTGAAGACTGGCATTTCTTATTGCCACCAAAGTTTCAAAATGTTGAGTGCAATGCCCATTGACTCATGGACCCTAGTTTTTGTAAAAGACGAGTGATTTTTAATTTTTTTATGTTAACAGTGGTACTGGTTATTTTTTAGTTTTACCACTGGTGACTAGACATCTCAATGCTAAGATAGCCTATAGGTTTGTGAATTATATTGGGTAGTACCATAGACTATAGCACCATAGTAGTAGTACCATTTTTTTGAGAATGAATCATATTATTGTTATTATATGTAGTTTAAGTAGTCTATTGTCACTGTTCACAGTCTTTCAATCATCACTATTTGAGTCTTTTGTTCAACAACTAAGTTAATTTATTTTTTGCAGCCTTTATCGGATTGCAATATCAAACAAGAGGGGTAACAGGGGTTTTGGTAGGATCCCTAAAAGCCAAGAGAGGCCACTACTACCAAAAAGTAGAAACATAGCGGCATATTTTAGTGGTACAAATGTTGGTAGCCTACAAGATTCACAAGTTAGATCTCCAATGCTTATCGAAAAAGGAGATTCATCACAAGTTGGAGACTCAAACTATATTGAAGTTCAAGTTGGTGAACCTGATATCTCAGTCAAGAATGAACTTGAACACTATTTTGAGGTACTTCCCCTGAGTAGGGAGTTAAAATTTGATATTATAGAGTTAGAATCAGTCCTGGACTAGTTGGGTGAGAAAACCAAAAGTGATTCCATAAATCATGTTCATGCACAAAAGGGGAAAAGAAAATTGGAATCAAAGAAAGATCGATCTTGCTGGGATCTATCCAAAAGGAATTTTCAATTAGAATGGATGGAAAAGTACTAGTTCATTGAACTAGTGGCCAATCTAATTAATGGTGAGTCTCCTATAGAATGCAGATGTAAGAATTGTATAAAGCTAACAAAGAAGGAGAAGAGATTGTAGCTTAAACTTGACACCATAGAGAAGCATGTCAATAAAGTTTACAAAAAGGAAACTATAGATGGAGTTTAAAAATCTATGCTAACTTGGAAAACAAAGGACAATTGTCTGCATATTAGGAATGTCGAGATATACGAGTTACAATAACAAATATGGGAGAAGCATTCTGTAGTAAAAGGTTCCATGAAATATTTCATTAGGAAAGCAATGGAAGTGCAAAAAATAGGAAAAGTAGTTCAATTGAGTGTGGTCTTTTATATTTTGAATAGAGGATGTCCTATGATAGAGTACCCTTCAATTACTACCTTATTGTGCTTTTTCAAACTTTGAAACTATCTGAACAGTCACTGGTCAGTAAACAGTGGGTGGGAATGGGCTAGATGTCTTGCATAGGTTGAAAAGGAAGATATGAAAGAAAAAATAAAACACTCAAGTTTCATTGCACTATCTTTAGATGAAGTTATAGCAATTGATAATACTTCTTGGGTGTGCATGCATGTTTATACTGTAAACAATCTTTGTCATCAAACCTTTCTACGATCTGTTGCTAAATTGAACTATAGTGTGATAGCTAAAAATTTATATTATTTATTAAAGAGTATTCTAATTAAATGTGGAGGTTTGGATAAAATGGAGATTTCCAAAAAGTTGGAATGTGTTGAAGCAGATGGAGCTTCCATTATGCAAGGTCATAAAGGAGGTCCTTGAAAAAAGATCAAGAATGATTTGGCACCCTATGTTATTCACATTCATTGCATGGCCCATTGAATGAATCTAGATTTTGGAATTGTCAACAATTTTGGTTGTGTAAGTAAAGTGGAATCTCTAATCAAATAGATTTACCAATACTTTTGTCGAAGTCCAAAACGAGTCCGAGAATTTCAACACTCTGCTCAAGGACTTACTGATGGGAAGAAGCTTCTTAAAGAAAATGATACCAAATGGATCTCTTTGGATAGACCAGCACATCGAGTAATCTATGAATATCTTTCATTGCTTGGACTAATCCACTCTGTGCGAGACAGATTCCCTTGGCTATATTCAAGTCTAACTAATGTTAAGATACTCTTAACTTTAGCAGCTATTCTCCCCATGCTATAGGACATAAGAAATATTATAGAAAAGGTTCAACAAAGAGCTATGTACATTGCAGAATATAATAAGCTGCATAAAATAACATGTAATAGCCTAGATACTATGTATCGATTACTACCATTAGATGAATCAAAGTTTTCAAAGTGGATAAAAATCATAGATTTGAACAATCCTTGGAACTTTTTACATATTGGTGCAAATGATGAGATTTATGCTAGGGTATGTAGAGTTGACATACCAATGCAGTACTATGCTCGTATCAACCCCAACTCCAACCCCAATGAAGTAGCAAGTGAAGTTGAATCAGAACTAGAGAAGGTACTTTCATGTGTTACAAGTGAAGACTTCAAGAAGATCAAAGACTCTGTGCTTGACTCTATCAAGTGAGTTTGCTACAATATTTTGTCAGAAATTAGATTTAGACTCCCCCCAGAGGAACTGCTCGAAGTAATTTCAAATTTTTTTCCACAATATTGGTCTCTAAACTGTTTGATTGATTTTTGAAGAAGGGTGAAAACTTTGATTTAGCATTTTTGCAAGCCTAAAGTAATCAATGGAGTAACTATAAATGGAATTTTAGATGAATCTCGACTGAGAGATCAATCATATTCTTTCACAAACATAATGAGGGAATAATATGATCTTATGGAGAACCCAAATGAAGAGGGAGCGGTTGGAAAAACCTTGGTGAGAGAAATTAGTTGAGAGAGTCAATACCAAAATATTTCAAGCTTGCCGATTTATGTTCGACAATGATATTGGATTCAATAGAGGATGAGAGAGTTTTCAGTAATTTGGGCTTCCTAAAGTCAAAGGTTAAAAACAAATTAGACAAAAATCTGGATAATTGTTTGAGGCTCTATAATTATAGTTATGAGGTAGATAGTTTCCCTTATGATAGGGCTCTTAGCATTTGGAGAAACCAATGTCAAAAAAGAGGGATTGCCAACCCAAGTGGCAGTGGCAGTGGTGGTGGCAATGGTTCATGTCCTAATATTGGAAGCAATGAAGATGATGTTGACCTTGGCATGCATATTGATGTTGATAGTGAATCTAAAGAAGACATAATGAATAATGAAATGTTACATGCAATAAATAAGGAGGATTCTGATGATAGTGATGTTGAGTCGGTCCAGGCAGATTGGCAACTATAGCAGCTTCTCAGCCTCAAGTTCTAACTTTTGTGTGACTTAAGTAGTAGGCTAGTAGTAGTAGCTCTGATCTAAGACTCTATCTACTAATTAATTATGTTTCTAGAAGTCAATTTATAGCCTTCATTCACTATCCTTTTATAGATGCTTAATTTTTTTTTGAACATGTCGATGTTACAAACTTACATGTTGATAATTTCATTGATTGTATTCTTTTAAAATGTTGAGATTTTCATTGATTCTAGGCTTTTTAAGAAATTGTAACATAATGCATTTAATAGAATAAGCTCTATTTTAAAAAAATTGTATTATAATTTATAATTATAAATCATCTTGTAACATAATACATTTAACAATTACAAACAATTACAACCCTTTGCAAATGACTCAATGTCAAATTGAAATGACCATTGACCCTGAATTCCCTTTTGTAGATACAAGGGAGCAACAATAGATGTAGGTTGGTTTGTAATTGTATATATAATCAAATTATTACTACATAATACATTATGTGTATACAACATAGTTTCAAGAATCATAGTGATTCATGCAATTCACACAATTTGACGATTCGATTCAAGCTTGTCGATTCTGATCTGATTCTAATTCTTGTTACTTTGGTATACAATCACATTGCCAATTGTACAATTTTTGCAAGCAGTAGGACTAGGAAAAAAATTTCCATCTACTCTGTGTAGTAATAGTATGTCAGTGCCTGGCTGCCGAACTATCCTGATATGATGCCTCTTGATTCCTGTAACAATTAACATTAAACAAAGTTAAAATTAAATCTAATTTTTTTAATTAAAGAGAAACAAGTAACAAAATGATTATAGTGCTATCACTTACTAAGTTGTTTCTTCTTAGTGCTATCAACTATGACTGCCACTAACAGCAATAGTAATAGTTTCAATTTGAAAAGATGACCCAGCTTCAATGAATTTCTTTAGGGTGCACCATTCTGCATCATTTAGAGGCTCCATTTGTTTAAGGTTGTAGCTAAATAGTTGTAACCTTGTCAACAATAAATACTTCTAAGAGATGGTTTTACATGAATCAAAGAATTTATCTATCACTTCATTCATTGCTAACAGTGGTTTGATGCAACTTGTGATTCTTTGTGGAGTGGTTTCCTCAGGCAAGTTGCCTAAATTAGAATTCATGTTGTCTTGTAATTTTTTCATGTAATTTTCTTTTTCAATGAATCTCTCTTTTGAGTTAGCTGGATTTTGTAATCCAATAGTCAGCAAGTTTAGTATGATGTTATTCATCTTCATCAAGTCTTTGGAAGTAGATTTGAGAGCTTCAACTATTTCTATTACTTGTTCACAATTATGACAGACTTCAATGGTCATTACAGAGGCATCCAAGTGGTTGTTTATTCCATGGTTTGCAAAATCCTTATCACTGGATCTCTTTACTTTATTCAAAATTTGGTCAGAAAGATTTTTTAAGGAATCGATGAAGATTTGTCTTTTACCCACAATATCATTTTTTACATTTTCAAAGACAAGTCTGAGATTGCTATCTAAATCAAGCCATTCAAACAAACTATCACTGCTCTTCATTATTTTGTCCCAATTTTTTTGTTTGATAAGCATAACTGTGTTTATTATATTATCATTCACATGATGGTCTTTAGAAGAGGTCATTCTATTTTTTTCCATTACATTCTCCATCTTTTTCTTCATTTTAGACATCTCTTTTTCACTTTTTTTATGTATTTCCTCTAGTTGCCCTTGCCAATTAGTTTCTCTCTTCCTCTCATCCTCCAATTGCTTCTTCAAATCTTGGATTGTATTTGCAGTAGTTACCTCTTTTTTCTTCTCATCCTTGAGTTCCCTTTTCAAATCATGGATTGTCTTTATAGTGGACTCCTCATTTTTCTTCACATTTTCCAATTCCTTCTTCAAATCATGGAGTCTTTGAGTAGACTCCTCTTTCTTTGCATTCTCCAATTCCTTTCTCAAATCAAAGATTTTCTTTGCAGCTAACTCCTCTTTTTTTATTTTTGCATTCTCCAATTCCCTCCTCATGTGGTGGATTGTGTTAGTGCTTGAAGTAGCACTAGACTCTATTTTCTTTGCATTCTCCAATTCCTGCTTCAAACCACTGATAATTTTTGCAATTGACTCCTCTTTTTGTTTCATATTCTCCAATTGTCTATTCAAATTGTGGATTGTGTTTACACTAGACTCCTCTTTTTTCTTCTCATTCCCTAATTCCTTTGCAAATTAAAAATCATCCTTGCCCTAGACTTCAAATTTTTCTTTTTATTCTCCAATTCAATCTTCAAAATATTATTTTTCTTGACAGCAGAGTCCAGGTCAGTTTTTAATTTATTGTTGACCTGTGTACTACCCTCTACAGACTTGAACAACTGTGCAGTAGAGGCTTGTTCATGCTAAAGTCTTTTTCGGCACTCATCCAATTCTTTAATCAATTTTTGCACTTGTTCATTCATCTTTTCTTGCTAGACAATTGCCTTTGTAGGAGAAGATTTCTTTATCATGTTTTGTAATTTTTTGAACCTATTGTTTGCTACTTTCTCCTTTGTCTTCACATTATCAAGGTTTGCCTGTAACTTTTCTATTTTCTTTGTAAGCCTTTTGTTTTCCCTCTCCCCTTTTAGAAGTGTAGAGTGGACCATTTTGTTGCTCTCTTTTGATATATTTATTTTGTCAATATTTTTCACTTTTGACAAATCCTTTTGAACACTAGTAACTTGTATATCGCTAGGATTTATTACATTTTGTTGTGGATTAGTATCTCTACCCCAGGGCATAATAGCCATGAAGTTCATCATTTTATTGTTTGGATTATATGTTGGAAATATTTGGGTAAAAGCACAAACCTGTGTCACCTTTTATAAAGAAACATGATATCAGAATGTGACAGTTCAACATTAATGACAAAAAAAATGGTATTTGTGTTTAAAATATGAAGATGATGTAAACTGATGAAATGTGTAGAATTGTATGAATTTTATGCTTATAATTTTTATATTTTTTTTGACTAAGAATTTAATCATTTTATTTTATTTTGAAGTCCTTTTTTTAACTATAAAAAATATAGGATATAGTTCCTGTCAAACAAGTATGTGCAAATCATCTTTTTTTGTTCTGATTTGAAAATATTTTATAGATGAAATGTATAGCTAGTGAACAAAAAAAGAAACAATTATTTTTTATGTATATTTTCTTTGTTATAAGTACCCAAATTCGACCTTGTTAGAATCCAACAATTTTTTCCTCCCGACAAAACTTCCCTATCAAATCTATACCTTCTTGGAAAAAAATTACATATTTGTGAAGAGGATTCTCTCCTCAAGTGATAAATATTATTTTTTTATTTTTTTGATATGATTTACTATTTTTTTTAATTTTTTGAGAGAGCATATTCTGAAATGTTGAAATATTGACTTATAATATTTTGAGATTATAACATATTATAACTAATCAAAACACTCAAAAATTTATATAATGATGATATTGAATCTGAGATCTATAAAAGGGTATTTTTAGTTTCTGAAAAAAAATGAGTTTTAATAGAGAAATGAGATTTGACCAAAACAGGTTTTTGTATCACAAACGGTGACACAAATCTGTGCTTTTACCCATTTTGTTAGTAGATCCTTGACATTCAACAACTGCGTCACTTTTCAAAGTCTTCATAATTTGTCTATTTCTTTCACTTGTTTGTTTAAACTTTGATGCAAACTCATTCAAACTAAAATCTAGGTTTTGCTAACACAATTGAGTGTTTGAAAGGTGAATTATCAGTTGTATCATTGTATGCTCCTCCAACTCTAGTTAAACTTACTCCACCTACAATTGTATTTCGAGGATTGCTAACAGACTGAAGATGGCCCATTCCAAATCTTGGCGTTTTAGGACTATTTTTTGAGTTTTGTACAGAAGCTACTAGTGCATACATTAGTGAAGTAACTACTGACATTGCTAGCGGTGTAATTGTCATAATTTCATCCATCCTAGTGCCAATGCCAGTGCTAGTGGGATCAACTATAGTTGAATTTGAAGATTTAACAAATAATGTTTTGGAATGACCCTTAGAAGTAGAAGTATAATGTTTTTTTGACCTTTCCAGATGAATCATCTTCAATCTGACAGAGTCCAATGACTAGATTACATCCTCTTTTGGGTGGGTTTGGTATTGGAACTGGATTCCAAATCCCTTCACCACTTCCACCAATGGGCCCTATACCTACATAACCCATTTTTTTGTATCATAGTTTCCCCTTTACTATACATTTGTTTAATAGAATCACTCATTTGGAGTTTAACAATATATCTGCCCCTAGTTGACCCATAATCCTAAATACCTTGAATGTTGGCATCAGACTCAAAGTCCTTCTGTCTTTCATTATCATTGTCACTGTGAAAATGATATAGTACAGTTGGATGCTATTTATTCCAATAATTGTTGAAAAGTTCATTCTCCTTAATTTCATCAAAATCAGCTGATGTCATTGGTTCACCCAAATTTTTCCTCATTATCCAAAAATTAGTCATCTTGGTTTGACACCACAATTCAGTTGTGCATGCCTCTTTAATTTATTTTGGCATAGACCTCTTAGAAGGTTCAGATACTTTCTTGTAAAAATGTAAGTATGTTAGAGGCTCTGATTTGTGTGATGTCATAATTTGGGATGACAATTCTTGCATTGAAATACTATTCTCTGTTGCATGTTTCTCCATCTCTTTTTTAACCTCATCCAATGAATCCTCATTTTTTAACTTTTCTATCAATGGCATCTCCTAATGTTGATATTTGCTCATAGAGTTCCCATTGGTAATAAGTCTCATTTTTATTATGTTCAGTGGATCATAATTCCAGTGACTAACAAAATCAAAGCTAAAAAAAGTTACCAATTCATTTGCCACTTTGAAAACCTTTCTCTCAAGTGTAAGGCCTCCAATTGCAAAAGGAAAGGAAGAAAATATCATTTTCTTTCATTGTCCACTGAAAAGTTCATCTACACTCTCCATCTACCATACATATTCCAATGCAAAAACCCTTTCTGTAATATGCATTGGAAGTTTGCAATGTTCAACCACTTAACCATAAAAATTTAAGATAGTGTACTCTTCCATGAAGAACTAGTTAGCCAATTGAATCTAACTTCTAAGTTGAATGCAATCTTTACAAGACATAGGTAATCTAGCCATCGAAGTGCCCAAGATTTTTTGGTAAATAGGTGCCAAAAAGAAGTCTACAAAATGGTTGTAGTTTTTATTTGTAGCAGTCATCCTCATCTTATGTGTCCACTCATATACTGGACTTGGAGTCTCTGATTTCTTTTGGGTTTTCTCATCAAACTTATAGACCTCAATATCAAGCTTGTTGTTCTCTATTTCAAATATTGGGTGATGCTTTGCTAAAAGAAGGTAGCACAAGTAACTTGTGAACCTAAATGTCTTCATCTTGCCTATAGTTGTACGTTGTTTAATCATTAGTAATTGTTGTTGCATAGATTCAAATATGTGTTGAACAAAATTATATCTTACATCTACCTTCTCAATTGACTAACCTTGACAATGAATATTATAAATCATTTCAAGAACACTAGCCCCCACTTTCTTGTTATTTTCCAATCCCAGAAAAAATGATAACAAAGAAATAGTATTCTAAACCCATCGCACAAAAATATCATACTGATAAGTAGGCTTATGGTCTATGTCCAGTGTAACATTAATAGAGGACTCGTAGTTTATTAAACCCTTAATAAATGAATCTTGAAAAAATCTTTCCAGTTTGTTATAAGCTTGTGCTAGTTTATCCAAGTCAATGCACTCGTTAAAGCTTTCTAGTGTAAACCCTAGCCCTAGGTCTAACAAAGTGAAAAAATCACTCTCAGTTATAGATAAAATTTTCTCCTAAGTGCTTTGGTTTACAATTGCCTTTCTATTTTCATCATAATTCTGAGCACATAGCATTACAATTTTAGGGCAAGGGAATAATTTGAGTACAACGAGGTTTGCTAATCTAGTAACCAGAGCTACTAGTTTGTTTGTATGTGCACAAATATTATTATTATATTTGTAATAATTTCTCCCCTTCAATGGATCTTTCCACTTATTAAAAAATGAAAGTCTAATTCTCATGATTCCTAAATCTCCATGGATAACAGGATCAAAAATATCATAACATTCATCAGTGAAACCTGAGGTTTGTAGCACTTGCCTAAGTTCTATAATGTGTTTCTTTTCCTTTATGCTTGCACTCATATCAGAGATTTTTGACTTTGTTTTGCCCATGCCTACTACTAGTTATTACACAAAATTCTTCTTCGGGCCCTATTTAAAATAATTGTAAAGTGTAAACCTAAGATAGTTAAAATCAAGATTTCTATTGTTGCAAATTGCAATGAAAAAAGTTTTTTAAAAATTAAATACCTAGAATCAAGATTGGATAATTGGTGTTGTCATTTGATACTCAAGTTTCACACTTTCAGTCTTCAAAATGCAAAATGGAATTCTGCCAGTATGAGAAAATTTGAAATTTGAAAACCCTATCGTACAAAACTCGACTTGGAGAACTTTCAACTTCTTACTCTAAAAACATACAGGGTTAATAGTTAAAAAGAAAGTATTAAGTAATTAATAATTTAATGGTTTAATGTACTTTATTAATAGTATGTACAATGTACATGTAAATGACATAAAGATTCAAGACTCTAACAATAATTATTATTATTATTATTACATTGATATACATTTGAATAAATTTGTTCATTTTAAGTAAATTAATTAATAAAAACAGAACTTAATTATTGATGATTCAATATGATTTTTCAGGTAAATTTGTGGAGTGATATCATTGTTGTCAAGAGTTATTTGCAATCGTGACACTTGTCAAGGACAAGTGTCACAATTTCAGATGAATCTAAGCACTTGGGAAAGCATTCTTCGAATCGACCAAAAATTCATCTCACGTCATTGATCTTTTTTTTAGTCAATGGTTCGAATTTCAATTTTTGGGTTGAATCTTGTAGTACACGTGTCCCGATTTTGGGTTAATTTAATTATTGATATTCAATGAAGATATATTAAATTTTATAAAATAAAATTGGTGCAAGATATGAAACAAGTGCCACTAGTACTTGCCTTTAGTTTTTATATAAATCTAATTTAAATTTAATAAATTTATTATAATATATAAAATATTTAATTTAAAAAAATGTAATATAATTATATTTTTCTGTAATGATATTAATTTAAATTTAAATTTTATTCATAAATATATTATATAATCATTGATATATATGTTCTATTACATATATATCATATGGTTATAATTATATTATATTATAAATAATCATATTATATGTTATATTATATAATAAATAATGATAAATAATAATAATAATAAAACTTAAATGATTATATAATATAAGTAATATTAATTATAATTGAATGACAAAACAATATTGTAATTTATAAAAAATACATTATTAAAATATAAAATATAAACCAATACACTTACATTAAAATATATATATATTAACGTTAATGAATCATATTGAAAATGAAATATTTAGCTCTTAGCCCTAAGCCTAGTACTTACTAGCAAGTACTAATAATTATTAATAAATTATAATGACAATAGTTTAAGTTAAATAAAATAAATAAAATTTAAAAATATAATTACAAATATATTTTTATTCATATTTATTATTTAGTTTCAAAGTAAAAATGTAATATAGTTTAATTATCTATAAATTATTAGCATATATTGATAATTGTGATAATTGTTTATAAATATAATTATTAATAATATTAACTAAGTCTTCCAATTGGTAGTGACTAGACATGTGTCATGATTCCAGATGAATCTAGGCACATGGAAAGAATTCCTCAAATTGGCTTGAAATTCATCTCAGATCGTCAACCCTTCTTTTATGCAATAGTTAGAATTTCGAGTAGAATCTTTGAGCACACATGTCCCAGTTTCGGGTAGAAATAGACTTTATCTTCAATCTTTTAAAATTTAGCCCGAAATTGATTTGTGATCGTTGAAAATAATTTTTAATTTACATAGCATATTAATTAATATAGAGAAAAATAAAAGAAATTGTTATTAATTATTATTATTTTACTTTTAAGCTTGAGCAATGAGCATGTCAATTTCATAATGTTAGTTTAATTATTTATATAATATATTATATATATTATATAATTTATAATTATTATTATAATAGTTTTAATATATATCAATAAAAGATTTTCTTTTTTATTATAGAAATGATGTTCTTTTCTAACATGATCTTTTTATTGTAAAGATGATATGAAAATCCCAATGAAGATATATTAAATTTTATAAAATAAAATTGGTACAAGATATAATGAAATAATAATGACAATAGTTTAATGTAAATAAAATAATTACAATTTAAAAATATAATTGCAAATGCTATATTCTTATTCATATTTATTATTTAGTTTCAAAATTAAAATATAATATACTTAAAATATCTATAAATTATTAAAATTTAACATATATTGAAAATTTTGATAATTGTTTATAAACTATTCTTCATCATTTAAAAGATTTCATAATGAAAAAAAAGTTAGGAATAGGTGACAAGATAGGTATGAAATAAAAATTTGACACATAGATTATCAAAATTATATTTAACTTTATTGAGGTTATAATCTATTAATCTTTAGTTTTCCTTGAAGCTCCATTTGTTTTAACCAATTAGATTATAGAAAAATAGTTAATTATTAACAGTTAACTATTTTTAACAAAGCCACAGACTAACTTTAATATTTTAACAGTGCATTGAGAATCAAGATGCCAAAAACAAACTTACAAAGTCGTAGACTAACAAGAACAATGATTTGAGAAGCCAAAAACTATTGTTTTCATTGATAATATTTTAGACTGTACAATGTACATAGTATTGATTCATAGCATAGATATTCAAAATAGCTGATTAAATCAGCCTCATTTTACTATTTCATAATTTACAAAAAAAGGCAAGTCCCAATCTAAAGAAAAATGCAGATATCTTTAAAACATTTTTTTCCCCTAAGGGCAACGGGTAAGAAAACAATATTTGAAAATAAGAAACAGAGAACTAGGGAACCAAGGAGGCTAGAAGCATTAGCGGGCTGAAGGGCTGAGGGCTTGAAGCCTTTAATCAAAAAGGTCTTCAAGTCCATCTGCCAAGAATCTATTGGAGAAGATGATGTCACTAAACTCGTCCAACCATGTGAATTCGATCTCGCTGACATCGTCCAACAACAACCATTTATGTAGAAAATCCCTTCTAAGTCATGCCCACTTCTGATAGCGAGTCAATTGTCATTCGTTCATGCCAAGCAAGAAAGGACGCTTATGTATAATGCACCCTATGCCTTCCTCCCAACACTTGTCTACTACATTTTCAAAAGGAATGCCAATGCCTGGTCCTGATATCTACTCAACCAATACAAGAATTTTGACATCACCTTCTAAAAATGTTTCCTCAAAAATATTATGCAAAAACATCAAAATGTCTATTTGACTGCCTCCAAGGTTGAGAAGAGACGCAAGGAAGCACGAGGTAATATTTGTGGACACACAGTACCTCTTATCATTTCTCAAGAATTCATGGACGAATACCATGAATATAACATGGCGAATAAAAGGACTTCGAGCATCTACCTTGCAAACCTAACAAGGACATCATCAAGAATCCTGCCCAAAAAGGGCTTTTACAAAGCCATTGTAGTGCATTTCAGGTGAATTGGCATATCCATGACTAAGATTTAAGAAACTCTACAAACTATAACTGCAAATTGAATTTAGATTGAAGAATATGAGAAATGATAATGAAAGATGAATTGAAGAGGCTATTTAATGGCAGTTGCATTTAATTTTTTGACATTCGTGATCTTTCATATCTTATTTTTTCGTATTCCTAGTAATTTTCAAGTGTGTGAAATGTCTAAATGTACTGACATTAATTTTGGATAGTCGATAGTGCCTGACATTAAGTAATGATTTCCATGCAAAGCTTTCCACATGTCTCCATTCTAGAGAATTATGTGTGACTTCACATCTTTTCAAGTGAGTGGCCCTAAGATGCATCTTCTATCGTTGATCTCTAACTAATCAATAGTCAATAAAACTATTGCATTTACTATTAATAATACAAAAGTGATGGTAGTCAATTTGGTAATAGTGACACTAACATAACAATGTTACGACATTATTAATAAAACACCTAAGATAGTAGACAAGTTTATACTTGAAGTGACTACACAGTAGTCAGTACAATCACTAGCCAATACATGTGTAAATTTGGCTTTCAGATAAAACAATTTTTCAGTTTACCACTAAAGATTAGCCAATACCATTATTATTCATTTTCCTATAAAACAAGTAATTCGCCTCTAACATTATTAATTCATTTTTGGCAATAGAAAAAATAGCTATCATTTATTTGTCCATTAGCAAAAAAAATTAATTTGCCATTTAAAATGATTTTTGCTAGGGAAAGAAAAATATCGCCAACATATAATATTTTATTTCCCTATATGGAACAAAAAAATTTCTCTTGACATTAAAATTTTCTTGCCCACAAAATGTTGGATTCACCAACATTTTAGGCTTTTTTTTCGAGAGAGGTTTCTTAAAGTTATCGCTAAGCATTAATGATTTTCAATGCTCTCTTGCCTGGTTGATTAAGAGCATATATATGGTTTGAATAGACTATGTCTTGGATGGATGTTTCTCAAAGAGGAGACATGTCCACTAAAGATATGTCTTTTTCCTAATCAGCAATTTGTTTATACAATGTAACTAATTACCAATCAGTGTCAATTATAATTGGTTTGAACTCAATCAAAACCTTCACACAAAGACACCGATCTCCAAGGGAATTTAATCAGACTTCAATCTGATTACATATATGCAAATAAGCAGTTCACACAATCATGACTCAGTCAATATAAGAACATGAAATGTTATATAATAGATCTGTATGAACAGATCGATATACTTGGAGGAGAATACATATTTAGTGGATTATACTATAATAACTTGCATTCTAATATATATGTGTATGAATGATAAGAAAAGTATATTCTATGTGCATGTATGTTATTATACTATCATCCAATTTATATGAATGAAGTTATTCATCAACACTCCCTCTTAGCTAAGGAAGATAAAGAATCTAACCAAGTGTGTGTGTGTGTGTGTGTGTGTGTGTGTGTGTGTGTGTGTGTGTGTGTGTGTGTGTGTGTGTGTGTCACAATAGGCTCATCTATTATGAAAATAAATATCACCTAACTCATGATTTCAGAGAACATAATATGCTCAAAAATATCAAGTCACATGAAATTATTTTTATATACATCCAAGTTATGTTATGTGAATGGACATCATTTCTCATGATGTCTATCATAATCACTCTTGGCATATCAATAGAAACACTTATCTACCATGATTTTCTCATCAGGAACATAATGATCTTCAACTAATATCAAGTCTCGTGATATCTATCAAAATGTCCAAGACATACTTAAATATCATAACATGTCCACAAATATGAAGTCACATGATATTCATCACAATAGAGAACTAATCATTGTAAATTTGTCACCTTATCTAAAAGATTGTCACCTTTCAACAATGTACATAGGGGAGCCAATAAAGTCATGGAGTCACACACATGACAATGAAAGATTTTACACAAAGTCACCATGGATTCTCTCATGAGGTGTTGGCATACATGACATCCACCATGAACTATATCAGAGGATGGATCCACTATGGCTCAATTTGTAGGGTGAAAAAAATGGCTTTCAACTCAAAACTTCTCTCTCTAAAGCTCGAATTACATTCACCAACCTCCTAAGCTCCTCATCCAAGGTTGCTTCTAGTGTAATGTAAAATTCCCTCTAACTTCTATTTTCCTCTTCTTCCAAAATGTTTTAGCCATCAAATTAGTCCCATTATTGTAAGCATTTAAGTGTCCATCTATCCTCAGAGATTAATTTAATTAGATCCTCAGCTGCTTCCTCTTGTCATAGAAATATATCCTTCTTACATAATTCTAATCATAGAAATTAATTTTCTTTAATAGAACCACATCTTTTGGTATGATCAACATATGACTAAGATATAAAACCACTTTGGAGCTAAAGTTCTAAGATCGAGTCCTCTGCAATGCCTCGGTAGCATACCTAATGCACCATTCTTCTTTTCCTATAAGAACATCCTCGGAGACAAAAGAAAAGATCAAGGAAAATAGCTCTTATAGTACATACATGAATACATATAAGAGAGTGTCTATAATAAGAAAATAAATGTAATACTTAAGGATAATAAATACTTATATGTGCATCAACATCCTTGATACAAGTTGCTTCCAATGCAGGTCCATATGCAACAAATCAAAAAATGTCTCCATATAATCATTTCTTCAACACATCAAATATGGACAACAATTCTACCAATAGACAAATGTTAAGCACCACTGATGAAGTGAGAGTATTCACTTTTATTGATTGTTTTTTCAAACTTATCAAGTTTTCTGCATTCTAGTGTAATTTTTAGAGCTTGTTAAAACTATAATATTTAGAAAAGATTAATCTGAATGCAGATTTTTGAACAAATGATGTATTCACACTTTACAATAGAAATCACAATGTAGAGTTTTAAACAAATGATATATTTTGTTGGATACAATTGTTCAATTGTGTGTTGTCTTTGATGTTACACAAATGTTATATCAATCATTAGATAGAGTCTACTAAGCTCAATTGGTTAGCAAGGCAAAAGACAGAGTCTACCAAGCTCAAAAGGTTAGCAAAGTGGATTACAGAGTCTACCGAGCATTTCTAGAGGTTACACTGTGAAGATAGTTTCTACTGAGCTCACTTAGCTGCTAAAGGCTTCTGTGGCAGAAATTAATTTCTACTGATCTAGCAAGGTCAATGAAGGAAAGTTAATTCTTACTGAGTTCACTCAATCTCCAAATGATTTTGTAGAGTTTGCAGTGTTTACTAAGCTTCACGTGGTTAACACTGGAAATCATTTTTAGGAGCAGTGTTTACCAAGCAGGGTCACCCAAATAAGGATTTCATTATTTTCGAAAATAAAGTTTGTTTTTTTTAATGTAATATTTGTAGCCAACTGATGTATGGTTTATCAGTAAATGTAACTTGTAAATGAGCTACCTTGACAATTTGAAATATATAAATAAAAGGTCAAGTTGTGGATTCTAATTGTAATGAACGAGCATGCAAATGAGTTGATTGTGTGAAGAAGAACTGTAAGTGAATTTTGAAGAAGGATTAGATATCCTTGAGGAGAAGTAGAGTTATATTCAATTAGTGAGGATATATTGAAGTAGAGCAGAGATCTATATCAGCAAATTTCAGTTGTATCTCATTTAGGTCACTTATTGTTACTTTCTCACCATTGTAGCAGTAATTCCTAAATCTCTTAACATAGTTGGTCTAACAGCCATTTTGTAAATCCTCTAACAAGGTGGACAGTTCTACTAAATTGTTCTAAAGTATTCTAGCAAGGCCACTCCTAGAAGGGTGATTAAATCCTCTAATAGGGTCACACCTAATAGTGTGTTTTGTAACCTTTAATAGGGTTGGCTCCTAATAGGTCTCACTTCAGAAGAGTGAAAATTGGTAGCTAATTACTTGGTGGTTTTTCCCATATTGGGTTTCCACATTAAATCTAGTGTCTCATATTCATGTTATTTACTTTTGCATGCATGTTAATAATTGTGAATGCTTAGAGATCAGTAACAAGTTAATCTACCTAGTTACAGCATTTTTCTATGTGGTTACCAAGTGATAGCAGTAATTAAGTTTTAAGACATCTAAGGGATCTGTGGAATTTTTTTTTTGTAGTAACTAATTCACCAACCCCCCCCCCCCCCCCTCTCAGTTAGTCCATCTATAATTCCAACAATTGGTATCAAAGCTTTTGGTGCTTTTAGGAAGGATTTCAAGGATCTAAGCTAAAGATCAAGATGTCTTACAAGAGGGAAATTCCAAGGCCTAACAAGGATAAATTTTTAGCATGGCAAGGTCTCATGAGACTCCATCTAGCTTCCATTGGAGGTATAAGACTAAAATATCTCGATGAAGCACATGTAACTCCTGTTGGTACATTATCTGCAAATGACATTACTAAGAAGAAGACTCATAACACCATGATGATAAACATTGCATCAGCCCTAAGCTATGAATAATTTGATGATATCAAGGATTGAAAAATTGCTCATGAATTGTGGAACAAGCTAAAAGATATCTATGGAGGTGATGATAATGTGAGTAAAGCTAAAGAAAAAAGTTTAAGAGGTCAATTTGATCAGATGAGGATGAGAGAGGATGAAAATATTGCAAAATATGTTGAAAGAGTCAAAGCAAGTGTTAGTGCAATCAAATCTTTTGGAGGAGATATCAAGGAGGAAATAGTTATAAGTAAAGTTCTTAGAACATTACTTCCCATTTATGCAATTAGATTTTCTGCAATTCAAGAAAGAAGATGTGAAGAAAATCATACAATAAATCTAGAGGCCATAGTTGGAAGATTGACTGCATTTGAGCTAGATAACTATGACAACTATGTTCCAGCTACCAAGAACATTGAATCAGCATTTGAAGCCAAGCTTTCACTCAAGGAGAAAGGCAAGAAGATAAAGGATTCTCAGTCAGAAAGTGAAGAAGAATCATAACAGAGTTCTGATAGTGATCTTGAGGTTGTTAAAGCTCTACTAGCAAAGAAATATTCTAAAGGCAAAGGGAAATACAAAGGTAAGGTTCCTCTAATCTATTTTTCTTGTGAAGAAATTGGACATATTGCTGCTAAGTGCCCAAATAAGATAAACAAGGATGAGAAGAAAGGTCACAAGTTAAATGGCAAGAAAGACTTCAAATCATTCAAGGACAAAGGTAAGAAAACATGTTTTGTGGCTAAAAATTATAATGATTATGATAATGAAGAAGAAGATGAAATTGTTTACATTGCTGTGAAAGATGAGTCTAATAATGATGAGGAAATGGTACTTATTTCTCATGTGAGAAAAAATGATACATGGATCATATCTAGTGGTTGCTCTCATCATATGACTGGTGATAAAACTAAGTTTGAACAATTTTGAAAACTATGATGGTGGTAGTGTGAGGTTTGGTAATAATGAACCTTGTTGCATAAAAGGAAGAGGAAGAATCTCACTAACCAAAGAGCTTGTATGTGATAATGCATATTGGGTAGAAGGACTAAAACACAATCTATTGAGTGTGGCATAGCTACTCAATAATGGATTCAAAGTGGAATTCATGAATGGAAAGGCAAGATTGCTAGATGACAAAAGAAAGCTAATTGGATCAGGCACTCAAAAAAAAGGTAACTTGTTTTATCTTGAACTTGGTGAATGTTCATGATTTATTTTTCAAGTTGAAGAAAGTTGGTTATGGCATAGGAGGTTGTGTCATGTGAACTTTGATAACTTGGTGAAAATAAGTAAATTCAAGAAAGTAAGAGGCATTCCTAACATAAAGAAACCTGAGGTTGGTCTATGCAAGAATTTTCAAATTGGCAAGATGGGAAAGACTAGTTTTAAAAGTAAGAACTATCAATTTGAACAAGTTTTAGAAATTATGCATATTGATTTGTGTGGACCTATTGGAATTGAAAGCTATACTGGTGAAAAATTCTTCATTCTTTTTGTTGATGATTATTCAAGAATGATGAATGTCATGTACCTAAGAGAGAAATTAGAAGCATTTGAGAAGTTAAAATGGTATTTGGCCAGAGTAGAGAAAGAAATAGGCAAAATACTAAAAAATTTAAGATCAGACAGAGGTGGTGAATTCATCTCCCATGAACTCAATAACTTTTGCATTGAAAGGGGAATCAAAAGACAAGTATCAGCCCCTGGAACTCTTGAGCAAAATGGAATAGTTGAAAGGAGGAACAGATCTATCATGGATTTTGCAAGAACCCTAATGATTGAAAAGAGCATTTCTATCAAATACTGGAACAAAGCTATCAGAACTGTAGTTCATACCTTGAACCGAGTACAGCTAAAGAAGGTCTCATTCAAAACCCCCTATGAGTTATGGTATGGCTATAAACCCAATGTAAGTTGCCTAAAAGTATTTGGAAGCAAATGTTACATTTTGAAAGTATCTAGAAAAGGTAAATTTGATGTGAAGGGTGATGAAGGAATATTTTTGAGATATTCTAGCAAAATTAAAGCATATAGATGTTTGAATTTGTCTACTCACAAAGTCATAGAAAGTGCACATGTCAAAGTTGATGAGTTTGCAGAAAGAATTGAAGAAGAAAGCAAAAGGGAATTTGAAACTATAGGAGATTTTTTTTCATTGAATCTAACAGAGTGCCACATACACTTGTCAATTAGGAATCTTCTACTCCTAAGTCTTCAATAACTGAGTAATAGGAAGTTGAAACCAAGTTGAAAGAAATTGAGTCACATTTTGATGCTACCGAGCCAATCCCTATTGATTCTAAAGGACATGAGCAATAGATAGAATAGCCAAAACCTAAAGTTGAAGTACAAGAGGATGAGAATGCAAAGCATTCAAAAGGCAAGGAACCTATATTAGCTAATAAGTATGTTAGGAGACTTCATGCACCAGATGAGATCATTGGAGATAAATCTGAAGGAACTATAACAAGAAGTAAGTTGAAAGGTACTTGTTTACTTGCTGATTTTGAACCTAGAAGTGTCAAAGATGAATTAGAAAATGAAAGTTGGATTGAGGCTATGAATGAAGAGATATAGCGGATAGAGTAAAACAAAACATGGACTCTTGTACCCAGGCCTAAAGACAAAAATGTGATTGGAATGAAGTGGGTATTTAGAAATAAGCTGAATGAAGATGGTAAGGTATCAAGGAACAAAGCTACACTGGTATGCAAAGGATATTCTCAAGAAGAAGGAATAGACTATGGAGAGACTTTTTCTCCTATTGCAAGATTGGAAGGTTTCAGGACCCTACTTTCATACACCGCATATAAAGGATTTAAGGTTTATCAGATGGATACCAAGTCAACATTTTTCAGTTGTATACTAGATGAGGAGGTGTAAATTGAGCAGCCTGAAGGTTTTGTTGAACCAAACAAGTAGGACATGGTCTGGAAATTACACAAAGCATTGTATGGTCTGAAACAAGCCCCTAGAGCGTGGTATGAAATATTGCATAACTATCTTATTCAAATTGGTTTTCAAAGAACTAATTATAATAGTAGCTTGTATATCAAGGAAGGACTAGATAATTAGATTATTTTGGTAGAAATATTTGTGGATGATACTTTTTTCATAGGAAACGATGATCTTTGCAAAGAATTTTCAAAGAAAATGAACACAAAATTTGAAATGTCAATGGTTGGTGAGATAAAATTCTTTATTGGTCTTCAAATTCAGCAGAGTAAGAATGGAATCTACATCGCTCAATCTAAATACATCAAGGAGATACTAAAAAAGTTTGGTATGGAAGACTACAAACTAGTTGGGACTCCTATGTGTACTGGATTGAAACTTACCAAGGATGATGAATCAAAGGAGGTAGAATAGACATTGTATAGATCTATGATTGGAAAGTTGCAGTATGTAGTGCATACAAGACCAGATATTGCCCTTGCAGTTGGTATTGTAGCAAGATTTTTAGCAAAATCAAGAGAAAATCACATGATGGTAATCAAAATAATCATGAGATATTTGAAAGGCACTGAAGATTATGGATTATGGTATAAATTTGGAGGTAATCTAGATTTGAAAGTGTTTATTGATGCAGATTGGGCAGGAAACATTGATGATAGAAAGAGTACAAATGGAAGAGCTTTCTTTCTTGGAAAGAGGTTGGTTTCTTGGACAAGTAAAAAGTAAAATTGTACATCCCAATCCACAGTAGAAATAGAGTATGTTGCAGCAGTAGTAAACTTTTCTAATATTGTTTGGTTCAAATAGTTATTGGAAGGTATGAAGGAAGAAATAAAAGAACTTTTTGTTATATTTTGTGACAATACAAGTGTAATTAACATATCCAAAAATCTAGTGATGCATTCAAAAACCAAGCATATTGCAATAAAGTATCACTTTGTTAGAGAATTGGTGCAAGATAAGGAGATCAGATTGGTATATGTCTATACAAAGGAACAAATTGATGACATATTCACAAAGCCTTTACCTAAGGATGCATTTTTGTATCTAAGAGGTAAGTTAGGGGTCATTCCCCTATGTGAAGCTCACTAAAATGAAGTTTTAGTGATACATCAACAGGTATCAAGTTGAAGATCTTTTTAGTTGATGCAGAATAACCATGGAAAAATTGCATATGAATCAGTACATAAGTTGTGTTGCTATTCATTTGGTTTGTGTTGTCTTTGGCATGTGTTGTCAAAGAGGGAGAGTATATTATCATATCTTTCTAAAATTTGAATATGTTTATGAAAAGTTTGATGTTTGTATAGAAGCTATGTAATTCCTTTACAAAGGGAGATTACTGTATTTGAGGAGTTTGTGGAATGAAATGTAAGAGGGAGAAGTATTTTGTTAGAAAAAGATTTGTTTTCAAATTTCATTCTACTATGACATGTTTTGTTGCCATCAATGCCAAAGAGGGAGATTGTTGGATACAATTGTTCAATTGTGTGTTGTCTTTGATGTTACACAAATGTCATATCAGTCATCAGATAGAGTCTACCGAGCTCAGTTGGTCAGCAAGGCAAAAGATAGAGTCTATTGAGCTTAGAAGGTTAGCAAAGTGGATTATAGAGTCTACCGAGCATTTTTTGAGGTTACACTATGAAGATAGTTTCTACTGAGCTCACTCGGGTGCTGAAGGCTTCTGTGGCAGAAATCAATTTCTATCGAGCTAGCAAGGTCAACGAAGGAAAGTTAGTTCTTACCAAGTTCACTCAGTCTCCAAAGGATTTTGTAGAGTTTGCAGTTTTTACCAAGCTTCACTTGGTTAACACTGAAAATCATTTTTTGGAGCAGTGTTTACCGAGCAGGGTCAGCCAATGAAGGATTTCATTATTTTGGGAAATAAAGTTTATTTGTTTAATGTAATATTTGTAACTGACTGATGTATGGTTTATTAGTAATTGTAACTTGTAAATGAGCTAACTTGACAATTTGAAATGTATAAATAAAATTTTAAGTTGTGGATTCTAATTGTAATGAATGAGCATGCAAATGAGTTGATTGTTGAAGAAGAAGTGTAAATGAGTTTTGAAGAAGGATTAGATATCCTTGAGGAGAAGCAGAGTCATATTCAATCAGTGAGGATCTATTAAAGTAGAGCAAAGATCTCTATCAGCAAAGTTCAGTTGCATCTCATTTAGGTCACTTATTGTTACTTTCTCACCATTGTAGCAATAATTCCTAAATCTCTTAACAGAGTTGGTCTAACAACTACTTTTTAAATCCTCTAACAAGGTGGACAATTCTACTGAATTGTTCTAAAATCCTCTAGCAAGGCCACTCCTAGAAAGGTGATTAAATCCTCTAATAGGGTCACACCTAATATTTTATTTTGTAACCTTTAATAGGGTTGGCTCCTAACAGGGCTCACTTCAGAAGAGTGAAAATTGGTAGCTAGTTACTTGGTGGTTTTTCCCATATTGGGTTTCCACGTTAAATCTAGTGTCTCGTTTGTTCATGTTATTTACTTTTGCATGCATGTTAATAATTGTGAATGCTTAGAGATCAGTAACAAGTTAATCTATCAAGTTACAGCATTTTTCTATGTGGCTATCAAGTGACAGTAGTAATTAAGTTTTAAGACATCTAAGGGATCTGTGGATTATTTTTTGTGGTAACTAATTCACCCCCCCTCTCAGTTACTCTATCTATAATTCCAATAGTATTCCAAATTTGAGCATCAAATGATCACAAGTACTACAAGCTCACTAGTAAAGCTAAATGACAATGTGAACTACAATCTCCTACAGTGTTCTATAGTGCTACAAAGAAACTATAGTCCAGAATGTTCCTCTACCCATTCTAAATAAACTCATCATGCCTATTGGCTATATTGAAAATTGTGACAGTCACCATCCTTTAGTTCATGTTGATCATCAAAAACTCCAATTTCACCATTCCACTATGTTTCACAACTATGGCAACTGCCAGAGCATACAAAAAAACTCACTTGTCAATCTTTGTCCCATGCTCATTCTAATTTCATCTAACAATATTGAGTCTTATAAAGTGGGTATTCTATAGAGGCTCCAAGTCTTTTTTCACTTCAACATATATGCAACATCTAGTTCTTCAATGGCAACTCAAATTGCTGCAATTATGTTCTTTAGTGTTAAAGAAATCTTTGATTGAATACAATGTGCTAGTCTGTGTATGCTTAAACCCAAATATGGAGATGCATGAATTCTTTTTCTTAATTCAATAGACTAATTGCTTGTAGTATCTGGTAATGACTTGAGGTCACTTTTTACGATCTCTTTCTTGTTCCCAACTCCTTTCCCAAGACTTGCATTTATCTCTAGGAATACACAAATATTCTTTGTCCTAAAAAAATCTCTAATCACAAGATTAATCCTCAGAAAAGTAATTACTATTATTTCATTCTATGCACAATACTTTTGTTATTCTTAACAATGGAAGCTAGGCTCAATACTTGACTACACATGCTAGTAATGGTGCCTTCATACAATGTGACAATTAAGCATATGATACTTAGATTATCACCACTCCCATTGTAATACCAATTTTAGTCTGCATACTCTTAGTCGAGAAACTAATGATTTCTCCCACCTAGACCTCACTGGAATGACAGGAATTTTGCAAGCTTAATTTGGATGACTATCGGTTTCCCAATTGGTGGGTGTTGTTTCAAATATTTAAGTGGTCAACATACACAACAATGCTCAAGGATGTGACCAGACACCAAGGAGGGAATGATTGAATTATGTGTAGAGGTAAAAATAGTGGTGATCATATAAGATAGACTCACAAGGAAGTCGTATGTACACCTTTGAAATAATAACTAAGAAGAACTAATTACTATTCAACTAAATTTAATTTGTGTCAACCAATCTCTCTCTTCTCAATTATAGGGTTTAAAATGTGACCACTACAAAAGTGGATGTCACTACTAAAATAAGTTGACCAAAATGAAATGTGTCAAAACCTTGAAGGATAGACCAATGGCAAAAATACAAGAGGGCCAATTAAGAAGCTACTGGAGTGATCTCACCCAAGATGAAAATGGCCACTAATTTATGCAACAACCAAAAAAAAATGTTTGTAAAGAATAGAAGTAATGGAGCGACAAATTCTAATGCATATTGCCTGTAAAGAAAATGTAGAGCTTCAACACTATGCATGGGTTTTGGCAAAACTCCATAGAGAGATATTTGGAGGTCACCCCAATATAAATATAAATTCTAACTATTGGGAAATCTTGGGATGTGTTGGCCCTACAATTTCCAATGTGGGTCTCATTAGTTCCTGCCTTTGCATGGAAAAACTATTGCGTAGGGTTTTCACTATGTCATTATTGAAATTTTTGGTTCTAGCAAATCACATTTCATCATTACTACTCTGACAACACTATTTTCTAGTGTACATCAGAAAGAGTTGCATGATTTTTACCCATGTCTACCCAATTTCACATGTGTCATCTTCCTAAGTTAACTTTTGATTGTGTGGGAAGGTTTCTATGCATTAATAAGGTGCAATCCTCAAAGTGCTCATGTAAAAAATCCCCAATTTCCATGGTAGAAAATAAATGGCTTTCAGAGAAGTTTTCCTTAATAAACACTCACAATTGCAATTTCCAAATGGCTTCTTGCATGGTTTCCCCTCATGTAGATGATCCATGTGGTGATCTATATAGCCCATGCTCCTAGATTTAGGTAAGAGAGCATTAAAGTAGAATAAATGAATGTCTTCTGCTAAAACTACTTGCTAGCTATTTGTGATGCACTGAGGTTACCAAATCATTCTCTCTGCCCCTATCGGTATGGTGTCAAATGTCATCTCATTTTGCAACAGGTTTTGGAGCTTTACTTTTATCTTACCTTCTTTTGTAATGGATTTTGAAAGTTTCGGTGGGTTTACAATCTGGTTGGAAAATTTGGAGTTGGGTTAATAAATTCTATTTTGTATATTAATTTCACTTGGAGTTCAAGATTTTTGTTGTAATCTGTTGAGATCTATCAATTTAGATCACTCTTAAATGTTAGGGCAAGCTATTCACTAATAATGGATTTTGAAAATTTGAATGCTTTTGTTGTCTGGTTTGTAAACATGTACTTGGGTTACCAAATTTTCTTATCTATCTCTATTTTTATTCCATCAGGGTTGAGAGTTTTTCTTGTTAATAAAGATAATAGAATTGGGTTATATTCAGATACAAGTATAGAATTCTTTTTCCATTTGAGTGGGTTTGATTGATAATGAGATGTTGACGGCCTTGGCTCGCAAGCTGATGAATGTTTAAATGTTGTGGAATTTTTCTAAATGGTATATATCTTTTGTTGTTTTTGTTGTATTAAGAAAATATTTTATATAGCTGTGGTGTATTGAGATTTCAAACTACAAAATACTTGAATTGGGGATGTATTCCTTTGTATTGGTTTTCATTCTTTTGAGTTAGTGAAGCTCATAGCTCAAATGTTAAACTACCTTTAATGGGATGCCTAAATTGATGGAATTTATGCAAATTATAACCCAAGTTCAAGACTAGGTTGTAGGAAAGCTCTCTATGATGTAGGAGCATCCAGCGGTGTAAGGGCAATCCTGTATCACCCAAAAATATGCTTAGAGATAGTTTTTGTTTAATATTTTTTCATTTTTGGATGCCCATTTGGGTCAAATAAAGGTTCCAAATCTCACAGTTCCACTATTAGTTCTATGGGTTAGAGTTTTTAAGCACCTTGGGATACGTGTAAATGCAAAAAATGAGTTATTTTGTAATTAAGCCAAAGCTATGATGAGTTAGAGGGTATAAGTTGGAGGGATGATTATACTTGTAATTTAAAATGCTCCAGAAAAAGAATCAGGTCAAAAGGCTTTACGGTTAGAAAGTTATCGCAGTTTTAAATTTCCTAGAGACTTCCTAAGAGTGCTTCAAAGTTAGATTTGAGGCACTAAACAGCCTTGTACAGGGCCAAAAAATGGGGGACAGCAAAGCTCATCTATAGACTATAGAGCACTTTGAGAGCTTTCCAAAAATGTAAATGATTCATCAATCGAAGTCCCAGTTCAAAAGTTATGCCTCTCAGAAGTTGGACTACCATTTTTGGATTCTTCTAATTTTACACTGATTTCTAACGTGACTTCTGGAACCTTCTATTTTGGCAGTGGATGCCAACTAGCATATTCTAGAATGTATTCCTCACCCTAAACCATTTGGAGCTTATTTAAGAACACTTCTGGTATTGTAAAGGCAATTCTCAATGGAGTTTGAGAGAAGGTATTGTGTAGAGGATTTCTTTCTCCAGAATCATACTATTGTAAGCCCATAGGGCATTTTACATTGATAATAATATTTCCCTTTTCCTATGTGTTCATTATGGTCTTTAGTTGTGTCTCCATCAAGTGGTATCAGAGTAGGTTTTCCTGAGTGTGTAGACAGAGTGTCGACTATGAGGCAGTTTGCACAAGGAGTTTTGAATTGTTGAAGAAGAAGGTGACAGAAAAACCTATGTTGGCACTTCCTAATATCAGTAAAGTATTCCAAGTAGATTGTGACATTAGTGGCAGTGCTATTGGGGCTATATTGAGCCAAGAAGATAAGGCTATTGCATATTTTAGTAAAAAATTGAATGATGTAAAGAAGAAGTATTTTTTTTATGATTAGGAGTTCTATGCAATCATTCAAGCCTTAAAGAAATGGAGGCATTATTTATTGCCAAAAGAATTTTTCTTGTATACTAATCACCAATCATTGCAGTACCTAAATAGCCAAGGTAAATTGAACTAGAGACATTTAAAGTGGGTAGAGTTCATGCATAGCTATAGATTTGTGTTGAAACATAGAAGTGGAAGGTCTAATAGGGTTGCAGATGCATTGAGTAGGAGATAGTTGTTGTTGGCAGTAATGCAGGTTGAAGTGGTTGGGTTTGATGAACTCAAGAATTTGTACCCTGAGGATCCCAATTTTTCTGAAGCATGGAAGGCTTGTAAAGAACCTGTTACTATAGACAAAATCAGGTGGCTAGATTATTTGATTTAGGATGGTATGTTAGTCAAGGGTAGTCAATTGTGCATTCCAACAAGTTCCATGAGAGAAAAATTGATCAAAGAGAAGCACAGTGGGGGGATGGCAGGACACTTTGGTCAAGATAAGACTATTGCCATTCTTCGAGAACATTATTTTTGGCCTCAACAGTATGTGAAGAAGTTTGTGTGGAGTTTTCAAGGATGTCAAGCAGCCAAAGGATTTGGTCACAATACTAGACTCTATCAGCCATTGCATGTTTCATTGAAGCCATGAGAGGACATAAGTATGGATTTTGTTCTTAGATTACCGATGACACAAAGGGGTAATGACTCAGTATTTGTGATGGTTGATAGGTTCTCCAAGATGGCACATTTCATTCCATGCCACAAAACTCATGATATTATACATATTGCAAATTGTTTTTCAGAGAGGTGGTCAGACTACATGTGATGCAGGAGCATCCAGAGGTATAAGGGCAATCCTGTGTCACCCAAAAAAATGCACTTAGACTTAGTTTCTATTTCATGTCTTTACATTTTTGGATACCCATTTGGGTCAAATAAAGGTTCCAACTCTCACAGTTCAACTATCAGTGTGCTAGAAAATCCCAAAAAAATAGGAGCATGCAATTTGGCCATCATTTTGGTGACCTAGAAGGTGTAACTTGGCCAAATGAATGTAATTGTGATTTAGAGCATTCCAAAAAAATAATCAGGTCAAAAGGCCCCACGGTTTGAAAGTTATTGCAGTTTTTCAGGTTTTGGAGACCTCCTAAGAATACTTCGAAGTCAAATTAGGGGCATTAAATGACCTTGAAAAGGGCCAAAAAATGGGGGATGAGTGAAGCTGGTCCATAGGTCTATAGAGTGCTTCGAGAGCTTTTTGAAAATGTAAATGGTTCGTCAATCGGAGCTACGGTTCAAAAGTTATGCCTCCCGAAAGTTCGATTACCGTTTCTGGATTCTTCTAGATTTGCACCGACTTCTAACGCAGCTTCTGGAACCTTCTATTTGGCCAGTGGATGCCTACTAGCTCTTTCTAGAATGTACTCCTAGTCCTTAACCCTATGGGGTCTATTTAAGGAGATTTTTGGCATTGTAAAAGGCAGTTCGGAGTGGAGTTTGAGAGGAGGTACTGAAAGGAGAAATTATCTCCAGATTTATGCTATTGTAAGCCCTTAGGGCATGTTTTGAAGTTTATTTTCCTATACTATTGTACTAGCTTATTTTCTCAGTTAATATAATTTTCCCTTTTCTATTGTGTCCATTTTGTTCTTGGGTTGTGTCCCCATCAACATGGTCTCTCAAAGAGTATTGATTCTGACAGACATACTAAATTTGTGGGGTATTTCTGGGGGACTTTATGCAAGAAGTTGAGGATGGAATTGAAGTTCATTTCTACACATCATCTGTAGACTGATGGACAAACAAAAGTGGTAAATAGAAGTCTAGGCAATTTGCTAAGGTGTTTAGTGGGAGATAAGCCCAAAGGATGGGATTTGATTCTACCACAAGCAGAATTTACTTACAATAATTTTGTAAATAGGAGTATTGGTAGATCACCATTCCAAATTGTGTATGGTAGTAGCCCAAGGACTGCACCATAATTAAGGAAGATGGAGCAAGGGGAGAGGACAAGTGTTGAGGCAAAAGAATTTGTTGAACATGTCAAGAGCCTACATGAGGAGGTCCATGCACACAATACCAAGATGAATCAACAGTATAAAGCTAGGGCAGATCAAAGGAGGAGACATAAGGAATTCCAAGTAGGGGATCTGGTTATGGTACACTTACGAAAGGAACAATTTCCAGTGGGTACTTACAACAAGTTGAAGATGAAAAAATTTGGCCCCTGCAAAATTTTGAAAAAATATGACTCAGGAAATGCATATGAGGTGGAGTTGCTAGATGGGATTCACATCTCTCCTATCTTCAACATTGCAAACTTAATAGAATATCATGATGATGGTGCAGATGAGGGGTTGATGATGGAGCCATGTCCAATTCCTACTTTTAAGAAGGAGGAGATAGAAGAGATTTTGGATAGTCATGTGGGCAAGAGTACTAGAAATAGGCAGTATGAGGAGTACTTGGTGAGGTGGAAAGGATGACCAATAGAAGACTCAACTTGGATATCAGTAGCAAAGGTTTCTCATTTGAGTTTTCCTCTACCATCCATAAATTGACAAGGTCACTTTTCAATCTACCCTGGGTGTCTGATGCAGGAGCATCCAGTGGTGTAAGGGCAATCATGTATCACCCAAAAATATGCTTAGAGATAGTTTCTATTTAATGTGTTTTCATTTCTAGATACCCATTTGGGTCAAATAAAGGTTTGAACTCTCATAGTTCCACTATTAGTTTTCTGCGATAGAGTTTTTAAGCACCTTGGGATACGTGTAAATGTAAAAAATGATTTATTTTGTAATTGAGCCAAAATTATGATGAGTTGGAGGATGTAAGTTGGAGGGTGATTATACTTGTAATTTAAAATGCTCCAAAAAAAAATCAGGTCAAAAGGCTTTACGGTTAGAAAGTTATCGTAGTTTTAAATTTCTTAGACCTCCTAAGAGCACTTCAAAGTTGGATTTGGGGCACTAAATGGCCTTTTAATATGCTGAAAAATGGGAGATGAGAAAATATCTTCCATATGCCTATAGAGCACTTTGAGAGCTTTTTGGAAATGTAAACGGTTCGTCAATTGGAGTCCTCGTTCAAAAGTTATGCCTCCCAGAAGTTGGACTATTGTTTCTAGATTCTTCTAATTTTACACCGACTTCTAACATGACTTCTGGAACCTTTTTTTTTTATGGTGGATACCAACTATCTGTATATACTACTTTAGTATGCTAGAAATACTAATTTAATAAAAAAAAAAGCATTAACATTAACTAAATTAACATAACATATAAGATAGACAAAAGAGGAACCCCTAATAGGAATGTGAGCTAAATGAATGGACTCTCCCAATAGAAATTAGCTCTTTGTTTGGTAGATGAGTCTAAATGAAGGATTGGTATGTATTCTCAAAGGGCTTCAAGTTTGCTTCAATGGTGGGGATGGGTAATGGCAATTTGGTAGCTTTGTGAGCTCTCAATTTGGCATTATAAGGGTATGGTTAAGGGCTTTGTTTCTCAAACTAACATTATAACTTTAGCTCAAGGATTGTGATAAAATGGCTTGGGAGGAGATTCAATTTATAGGCTAAGGGCTTGAGGGTTTGAGGGCTAAGATGCAAGGATTGGGAAAAGCTCATGGAGGGCTCAGATTGCATGAGAAGAGAGCACATGGATTGTGCTTCCTTACAGCCAATCAGAGAGTGACACATGTCATAGGGTGAGAGGATGGAGGAAAGGGCAAGGATGAGTCAACAAAGGAGGCTCAAGGGATAATATCTTCATAAAGACCCTTCATAATGGCTTGTAAGAGCAATGAATTGGTTTGTAAGAGTCTTTATGGCCTTGTAAGAGCATTCATGGTTGGGTGGTTGGGATATTTTGGAGGGAGTTGAGATTGTTGACTTTGCTTGGTTTAGGAAAGTCTTAAGCTTGCTTAGGGAATGTGACAAGGTTAGGGGGGATTAGAGGTGATTTAGGATTTAGATTAGGGATGTTAGAGATATGCAAGTGGATAGCATTCAATGAGGGTGGGTGAGTTAGTAGCTAAGCTTGGTTAGTATGGGTGGATGGGGTGGATTAGGCTGAATGGAGGATTAGAGATAGGCTTAGGATGAGGATAAATAAATTTTATTTATCTTAAAAGTTTGGGTTGAGGAGATATTCATTAAAACATTTTTAATAAACATGAGGATTAATATTTAACCTTAATTAAATATTTTGAGTTGGGATTAAGGGTAGAAAATGATGGGATTAGCCTTTAATCGAAATTAAAGAAAGATTAGAAGATTTTGGAAGAAGTTAGTGGTCTTAATGAAATTGGCCAAGTTTTGGGCAAAAAATAAATTAATTATTTATTTTGGGATTTTTGGTCAATTTATTAATTAAATAATTAATAAATAAGGAAATAATGTTTAAATAAGATTTAAACATTTTTGGGAGGGATTCCTTAATTAAATATTTTTAATTAAGATAAAGGGATTTAATGGCATAAAAATAAATTAATTAATTAATTAATTAATGATGATGTCATCAGGGACTTTTTTATAAAATAAAAATACTTTATTTTCTAAAGAATTTTTACGTGTCTACATTTTGCCCCTCTTTGATGTGATTCCACAAGTGGCATGGCATCAAAGATAAGAAAATAAGATGCCCAAGGCTAGAGCAGAAGAGGAGAGAATGGACTTGGAGATGCCCCCTCAAGAAGGTGGCGGGGAGAGAAAGCAAGGCTCGACGGCTTCTTGAAAAATAAAAGAATCTGGGATGAGCAAGGAGACTCAGATTGGAAAAGAGAAGGGGTTGAATTAGCTCAAACTCTCACTACGGGAGAATGATAAAGGGAGAATCAGAGGTATAAGAGGAAGCAAGCTTAAGACTTTAGGGAAGGTGGAGGATGAAGGAGCGAAGCGCTATAAAAAGGAATCTAGGATAGGGAGAAGGGATGATGGGATTATAAAAGCTGATGCAACAGGATTTCAAAGAGTCAGATTGGCAAAAGATGGGTTTCGAAGATCCCTAGGACTAGGATTGTGGATCTTGAAAGATGAGGCTTGGTGGATTGATTGGATTGGTGGATCCCTAAGACTAGGATTGTGGATCCCTAAAGCTAAAAGTGAAGATTGATTCAAAGAGATATTGATGCATAAGCTGGGGTAGGAGAGATAGATGTTGGATATGGATGGTGGATAATGGAGATGAAGGGAATCCATTGAAGCTTATTGAGCGGGCGGATACTTCAAAGAGAAGTACCACCATGTAGTTGAGCACTAGATTTGCTATAGGACTGTTGGTTAATTTCCAAGGTTACCAAGAACATCAAGGCCTTTTCACCAACTGTCCAGAGGACTGATGGACTGACTCAAAACAAACACGCAAGGATTGCCCTAGCATCACACATGAATCCCAGAGGAAGCAGCGTGGAACCGACACTGGGTAACCCACAAGTAGAAAAGGAAAACAAAAAAAAGACCTGATCAAGACCTTATGCTCAGATTGGCCCATTCGCAGTATACCATGATATGGAAGATCGTGGCAACCTTGAGGAGGGAACAAGGAGATTTCTTGGAAAAGATACTTCAAGACCCAAAAGGGAAGATTCCAAATCAAAAGAAAGAGAAAATCCAAAAGAGAACCATTTGCCAACGAGATGGGTAGGATGAGGTACTAATGGACCAAGATCAGACATGTGGAAAGCTATATCCTACAAGTATCTATCAGAGAGCACCTAAGCTGATGGATTTTGGATGAGTGATGTGTCTGGCAAGCTGAACTAAGAAGGATAACACTTTGGTGACAGGAGATCTAGCTAAAGGATGCATTGGAATAGCTAACCAAGGGTTGTACGGTGTGTGCAAGATGCTGATCAAGGAGGAACTAACATGAAAGCTGGATAGATACAATGGTACTAAGCTAAAGAGGATGTACAAGCTGATAGACCAAGATAGGTTACAAATGTACAAGGTTGTTCATGTTTTGATCTTTGTGAGATGGAGATGTTTTAGAGTGTGTTGGATGGATAGTTGGAGTTGATAGTAGATAGGTAGATGGTTTACAAAAAACTTAAGTGAAAATGGGGTTCTTTGTGTGCATGTGATAGGATACAAGCTTTGGTATATAATACAAGTTGGAATATGGTACAAGTTGTGGACAAGATTTGGATATACAAGCTATGATACAAGGGATGATACAAGATTTACAAGCTGGAGTACAATATTTACGAGCTGAGGTACAAGATTTACAAGCTATACAGGAGGTATTTACAAGCTGAGGTACAAGATTTACAAGTTGTACAAAAGGTATTTACAAGCTCCATTAGATTTTGGATATTTGGTCGGAATACCAAGGGAACAAGCAGGTATTTTATGGGATGGTGAATGGATGGATGAGGGATAGGATAGTGATAGATAATCGATTAGTCTTAGTACACAAGGTGCCTGAATTACCAGGTTTTCACCAAGGTACCTATCCAAGGTGCTTGAATTGCCAAGTTTTCACCATTGGACACTTATTTCTCTTTACTATTTTTTTGTATTTTTCAAAAGCTAGGTATACCAAGGATTTTCAAGCATAGAACTTCTTGAGATGAATGATGTTAGTAGGATCATTCAAGAGTTCTCCTTCTAGTGTAGATAGATGATAGGCTCTGAAGCCAAAGGAGGCAATGACAACATAAGGACCAAGCTAGGTAGGTTCAAACTTGCCTTTCTTTTCTCGATCAGCTTGGACTTTCATAGTTTCTTTGAGGACCATGTCACCCGGCTGAAAATGTCGTGGAAGCACCTTCTTGTTGAAATTCCTTTTGAGATGAGTTTGATAGACTATGAGATGATCATAGGCTTGTTGTCGGTTCTCATCTAAGAGATCTAGCTGGGTGAGCTGAGCTACTCTGTATTCTTCATTTGATATTTTCCCTTGCAAAGATATGCGTAAGGAGGGAAGTTCAACCTCTATGGGTAGTACCGCTTTAGCACCATAGACTAGGGAGTATGGAGTTGTTCCTGTGGATGTATAGAAGGAGGTTTGATAAGCCCATAGGGCTAGATTTATTTGTAGGTGCCAATCATGACCGGAATCATTGACAACTTTCTTTAGGATTTTGAGGAGGGTTTTATTAGTTGTCTCTACCTGGCTGTTACCTTGTGGGAAATATGGGCTAGAAAAGTGGTGATGGATACGGAGGGAAGTGCATAGTTCTTCCATGTTGAGATTTTCAAAGTTACCTCCATGGTCGATGAAGATGGTGGATGGGATGTCGAAGCGGCAAATAATATGGTACAAGATGAACTTGGAGACCTGAACTCCTATAGCTAAGACTAGGGGGACTACTTCCACCCATTTAGTGAAATAGTTTGTAGCTATTATTATCCATTTATGTCCATCAGATGAGAGAGGTGTGATAGTTCCAACTAGATCGAGGCCCCAACAAGGGAAAGGCTAAGGTGGTGCAATAGGTTGTAGATCTTGTGCCAAAACATGCACAAGATTTGCATGCTGCTGACATGGGAGACACTTTCTGACAAAGTCACAGGAGTCTTCTTCAATGGTAGGCCAATAGTAGCCTGCTCTAAGGATTTTTTGTGCTAGGACAATACCACTCGTGTGGGCACCGTAAAGTTCAGAGTGTACTTCTTTTAACACCATCGCAGCCTCATTTTCATCTAAACATCAAGAAGGAGTATCGTGATAACCCTGACAATATAGGGTATTGGCTATGATAACATAGCGGGATGATTTTTGGATGAGGTTCTGGTGTTGGGTACATGTGAGGTGAGGGGATATGATACCATCATTAAGGTAAGCGTGAATCTCATGGTACTAAGGGGATTGGGGACCAACCAAGATACAAACACGATTTGAGTCATCATTCGCATAGGCAGGTGTGAGGAGCTACTCGACTAAAAACTCATACTGTGTAGCTACTTGGGGAATTTCCAAGAGCAAGCCGATAGTAGCCATAGTGTCTGCTGATTTGTTCTGCATTCAAGGCACTTGTGTAAACTGAAGCTTTGTAAAATACTGGGTTAGCTGATCAACTAGCTCTTTGTATGGTAATAGCTTTTCATCTTTGGTTTGATATTCATTTAGGGCTTGCTTGATGATGAGCTGAGAATCGCCAAAAATTTGTAACTCGGTGATGTTCCATTCTATGGCTATCTTTAATCCTACTATGAGAGCCTCATATTCAGCTATATTGTTGGTGCTAGGGAATTGTAGCTTGAAGGCTTTTGGAATGTAATCTCCTTGAGGTGTGACCAACAATATTCCTGCCCCTGATCCATGAGATGTGTATGAGCCATCAAAATAAAGTTTCCATGGGGGTTGTTCTTCAATTAGATAGATATGCTCATTTGGAAATTCTGTGATCAAAGGATATGTATCTATTAGAGGTGTATCAGCTACATAATCTACTATAGCTTGTCATTTGATTGCCTTTCTGTCCACATACTGGATGTCAAATTCGCTAGGGAGCATAACCCATTTGGCCAAATGGCCTGTAAGTGATGTTCTGGAGAGCATATACTTGAGAGGGTCAATCTTGGAGACTACTTGGATGCTATGACTTAGTATGTAGTGGCGAAGCTTCTGAGTTGAGAAAACAACTGCCAAACAAGCTTTTTCCATAGGAGTATAATTGAGTTCATAACCAACTAGGGTTCTACTAATGTAGTAGATGGCTCTTTCTCTGCCATAGTCATCAAGTTGTACTAGAAGTGCCCCTAGAGCAGTAGGCATTGCTGATATGTACAACACAAGGGACGACCAAGAACTGGTGGAACCAAGATAGGGGGATTGGTGAGATACTGCTTGAGATGATCGAAGCTATGTTGACATAAAGGATCTCACTTGAAGTTCTCATCTTTCTTTAGTAGATGTGAAAATGGCGTACACTTATCTGCAAGTTGGGAGATGAAGCACCAGACAGATTGAAGCTTTCCTTGAAGAGTGCGAAGCTATCGCAGTGTTTAGGGAGGACGCATGTCTAAGATAGCCTTGACCTTCTTGGGGTTGATCTCTATAGCTCGTTTAGAAACTATAAAGCCTAAAATTTTGCCAAATGTGACCCCAAAGACACACTTCTTGGGATTCAGCATGAGATGATATTTGGCTAACCTATCAAAGACTTTCTCCAGGTCAGCAAGATGATCCATGAAGGTATGAGATTTGACCATGATATCATCCACATAATGCTCCAAAATGCTATGGATAAGATCATGGAAAATGGTTGTCATAGCTCTTTGATAGGTAGCCCCTGCATTCTTTAGGCCAAAAGGCATCATGTTGTAGCAAAAGGTTCCCCAAGGGGTAGTGAAAGTTGTCTTATGTTGATCCTCTTCTGCAATCTTGATTTGATTGTACCCAAAAAATCCATCCATGAGGGATAAAATTTCATGTCTAGCTATAAGATCTACAATCATATTTATGTTGGGCAAGGGAAAATCATCTTTTGGACAAGCTTTGTCAAGATCTCTGAAATCAGTGCAGATTCTGATGCCACCGAAAGGTTTAGTGATGGGGACCATGTTGGAGATCCACTCTGAGTAGTCGATAGGCCAAATAACCTTAGCAACTAACATTCTTTCTAATTCAGCTTTGACTAGTAATGCCACCTTGGGGTGCATTTTTCTAAGCTTTTGTCTGACGGGCTTGATCTTTGGATCGACTGCAAGATGATGAACTACAAGCTTTGGATCAAGTCCTAGCATGTCCTGATATGACCATGCAAATCAACCAATGTTCTCTCTTAAGACCTCAAAGAGGAGGTCAGCTTGGTCTTGTGATAGGGATGCAGCAATGTGAACAAGTCTGGGGATCTCTGAAGAATCGATGTTGACTTCTCTAGTATCTTCAATTAGAATAGAAGACACCTATGGTCAATTATCTTGAGTAGGTAATGCTAAATCCTCATGTTCTGCTTGTGACTCTAGATTTTCTTACTGAGGGGCTCTCTTTGATACCTTAGCTAGTCCCAAATTCACCTTAGTTCTAGTTTTGGGTGTATCAGAACTAGGTTGGGGATTTTCTCCAAAATACCCCTTGGGATCTAGCTTATAGATATAGGTAGAATTTGTCTTTGTTTTCTTGTGTGGTGTTTCAGCTCTCATGAATCTCAAAAGTGCTTCCTCTGATATGAACTCATCAATGTGTATGACGCTTGGTTGGTCCCAATCTATGAGTTGTGGATGGGCGAGTGGTAGGTCAATGAAATGGATGGATAGTTCTTGGAGAACAGAGTCTCCGAGGAAGATTTGGTCTGGGATATCATTGTAGGCTCTCTTTTCAACTTCCTTAGGAATGTCTTTGATTTTGACAAAGTCATGGTGAATGTTCAAAAAAGCATGACTGTCCGTACTGGTGCCCTAGTTGTGGGTATGCCAAAGCCAAGACCTGACTTTGATTCCCATGTGTGTGCATCGATGGGGCACTACATGCCTCTTTCTTCTGGTCCTAGACCACCACCTTGACAATTCCATTTGTCAGTGATGAGCTTATGTTCTTGGGGATACTTTTGGCTAAAATGATCAAGGCGTGCTTGATTTCTTGGAGGTGCATCCTTATGTAACCAATTGTTGATATCTGGAGTGAGCTCTTCATGAAGAGGGATTTTTGAGGATACAAAGGTTGTTGGGCCAAATTGTTTGTATCGAGGAGGTGGAATCTCCTTAGCTTTGTGATATGTCGATCATCCATGGGCATGTGGATCAAGTGGGAGTGCCCCGATAGCAAATGCATTTGATAGACTATACTCTCCATAGCCTTTGTTATTGATCTTCACAGTAGATAGGGTGGAGGCGAGGATGGTTTCTGGGTCATTACAAGTGTGGGATGAGATGGTGATGGCTGTACCAATATCAATTCCAGGTCAATGGTTTGCATATGAATGGTTTGCATATGAAGCTTCAACTACATTGCAGTAAGCAAAGGGTTCTGGATCGGCATGGATGGTTACCTCAGTGCCTTGATGCAAAAATTTGGCGCACTGATGGTAAGTGGATGGAACAGCTTTCATGGCATGAATCCATGGTCGACCGAGGAGGATGTTGAATGGTAGGTTTAGATCAATAACATGGCAAAGTGTTTCTTGGATGACTAGCCCAACCTTGATTGGCAGCAAAATAGTTCCTTTTGTGGTTCTTTCCAAGTTTTCATAAGCTTTGATGGTGATAACCTCACTGATGATATCTGCCTCAGTATACCTAGCTTGTTTTATGAATTTTAGGGTGCAAATATTCAAGGCTGATCCATTATCTATCATTACTCTTTTTACAGCAAAATTGGATACCATGATGGCTATGCAAAGTGGAAGGCTGTTATCTGGCTCGACCATAGGTATGTCGGTGGGCTTGAATGATAGGGCACATGAGGATGAAAGTTGTCCAACAAGATTATGCAAATTAGTAGCGTTGATATATGAAGGGACACGAGATTCTATGAGAGCACTATCAAGGATGTTCTTGTACATAGGACTAGTGCGGAGAAGGTCTAAAATGGAGATTTGGGCTGGTATGTTCCTGAGGTGTTCCAAGATATTGTACTAGCTTTTTGATGTAGCTGATGGTGCTGGTGAAATGGGTGGGCCTGTGATGTTAAATCACACTCTTTGATTGGTGACTGCACACTCATTGTTTGGTCCTTATATATTGATAACATTGATAGAAGGCTCTTTCTTAGATATACAACCTATGAGGCTACCATAGTCTATATAGGATGAAGTTTGGTCATTGTTCTTCCCATGCTATTGGTTTGGCTGACGGTTGTTGGTGTTTTTGTTGTTGGTTTGGATAGGTGCTTTTCCAGGATTTTGGTTGTTGTGAGGAGGAAAAGAATTTTTATAGATCTATAAGCCTACATTGGGAGAGGTTTGGGCACCAATGGTGATTTCTTTTTTATCAATGAGGTCCTGCACATAATCTTTCAGTTTCATGCATCTGAAGGTGGTGTGACCTTTTACCCTATGAAATTTGCAATACTCATTGACTTTGTACCATGCAGCTTTGGATTGGCTTGGGTCAATTTGCTAGGTAGGAGGAAATTTGATGATGTTTTCTTTAGTCAATTTCTCAAAAATGGCATCCAATGGCTCACCAAGGGGTGTATAGTTTCTAGGTGTAGGTTGGAACTTAGGCTTTGGTCCTGCAGCTACATTGATGGCATTAGCTTGATTATTAGACCCTTGAAAGTTGGGCTTTGGATTGTGGCTTTGAAAGCTTTTTTGATTGTCCTGTTGGTAATTGATAGCTTGTTGATTGTTTGATTGATAAGGTGGGTTGGACTAATTTTGGGAAGGACCAACAATATTCACATGTTTGGTGTTAGTGACATCGTCTATTGCAACGTGCTTGTTTTTGTTCCAATACCTTGACTTGTCATTGGAATGTGATTGATTTTGGTTGGCTTCCTTGTAAATCTTGACCACACCATCTTTAATGAGTTCTTGCTCAAGGATCATTCCTTTTTCTTTGATATCTTTGTAGGTCTGCAAACAATTCATGGTCATGTGGTGAGCCAAGCTGGGATGGGCATTATCAATAAACATTTTCACCAAATGGTGCTCTGGTAAGGTGCAAGATATGTGGGTGGTAAGGGCTTGCCATCTTTGAAGATATTCGGGAAAGCTTTCTCTACCTTTTTGCTTAGTGTGGACAAGATCAACTACTGATAGTTCTGTTTCAACAAGATGGGCATATTGGGCTACAAATGCCTCAGATGATTCAACAAATTTTTTAATTATACCATATGGGATTCTATAAAACCATTCAAGAGCTGGTCCGGCCAAGCTTTTGGGAAAGAGACGCAAGAGGAAGACGTCACGGTATGCCACTTCTTGGCAGTGCATGTAAAATTCTTTGATATCTGTGACAAGGTCTCCTTTTCCTCTTAATTTGTCAAACTTGGGTATCTCAAAGTGTTTGGGAAATTGTGTCATGGTAATGGCTCTATCAAATGGGTAAGGACACAAATTCTCAAACTTGAAGGTTTTTGGATCATTTCCCTCCTGGATGTTCTTCAAAGCTATCTTCATGGCTTCCCATTTTGAATTAATGGGTGATGGCTGGGGTGCCTCCAATGTAGGAGTGCCTTGAGCTAGGTATGTGATAGATGGGGCAATGGAATATGGATGGCTTTGAGGTATGGGCTGGTAGGGATTGTGCATTGCTTGGGCAACTGAATGGTGGATGATGGGTTGCTGAGGTGGAGGTGGCATATATTGTTGCATTTGTTGTGAGGCTTGTTACTGGTATGGGATTTGGGATAGAGATTGAGGGATGTAGGCTGGTTGTGGGATAAATGGATTGCTTTGTGGAGGTAAGGTATAAGATGGTTGTGAAGCTTGGGGAAAGGATCAGGGAGCTTGTGTAACTTGACTTTGGATTTGAAGAGTTTGACCAATATATGTGGGTTGTGCCCCCATTTGGGAAGGTATCTACATGGCAAAAGAGGCTACGTAATTGGTGGTTGGTGGTGGTGGATTTCCCCCTAGAAGTGGCATAGAAAAATAGTTGGTAATAGGAGGTAATGGACTAGTTGGTGGTGGAGGTGGTGGGAATTGAAAGCTTGGGAATGGAACTGATGGGGTTTGATAGCTTGGTGGCTGGATTTGAAAGCTTGGTAAAGTGGTGGCAGGAGCATGGGTCACTTGAGAGCTTGGCAGAACATTGGTAGTAGCTTGTGGGGTTTGATAGCTTTGTGGAGTGAGGGTAGTAGCTTGTGGATTTGTGGTTGATGGCACTGAGCTCCAAGGACCTAGTGGAAATGATGGAATTGTATTCTAAGCTGAGGTAAACAAGATGGGGGTGATGAAAGGTTGATTACTTGACCCCATGGGTGGGATCCCGATTGTATATTGCTGAGGTTGGCTAGAGATGCTAGCACTGATTTGGGAGATGGGTGGATTTGGAAGGCTGGGTTGGAAAGCACTAGCAGCAATAGTGAAGGGAGTGAATGATGAGGTGTTCTGGGCAAAGGGGGTTTGGGATGGAGTGGTATGGACCAATGGTGGAGTGGTGGTGGTTGGATTGGCTTGTGGAAGGGAGATTTTAACTTGAGTGGAGGCTGGTATGTTTGGGTCTGTTGGATCATATGGGGTGGGTTGAGGCTCTTCTTTTGGCACATATTGAGGATAAATCGAATCATAAGAGCCTATGGGTGGTGGGAGTTTCCCAAACAATAGGTGAAATGGATCTGATAAGGGAGGAGGTCTTCCAAAGTCGAAGGCTCCTATTTTGTCCCTTCAAAAATTAGCCATGATTGTTTCTTTGTTTTTTTCTATGATGGCATTCACCAATATTGCATTTCCTGGTTGATTCATGAAAGCTTCAATGTCAGTAGGTGATGGTATAGTGTTCTCTAGGCTGAAGGATGGTTGAGTGCTCAAGGGGAGCGATGTTGTTTGATCCAAATGATACGGCTCCATTGTTTTCTTCTTCTTCTTATCTAAGCGAGTGATAAGTGGCATGAAAATGTTCCTAGGAATGAGATGGAACAACGCTGATGGATGCAAAAGGTGAAGGCTTTTCTATGCAAATTATTTCCTAGGTTGAGGCAAAGCTATATGAAAAAACCTAAGGAGGATTGGGTTGGGGATTCTAACTTCAAAGATATGTTGCCAAATCATGAAAGGTCTACTTCCCTATGTGCAAGCTTGGTGGTGATTGTGTCAACTTAAGGATAAACTGATGATCCTTTAGGAAGAACACGAGATTGACCACTTGTGGATCCCAACCTTTAGCTCAAGGTGATAAGGGATAACAAGTGACAAAGCTAGATTACCGTAGACAAAGCTCTATCAAAGGGATAACCTTGGTGAGATTGGTGGATTGGCAAGATGGTAGGAATGGCAAACTTTTGGCAAGGTGACAACAATTTTGAAGGCTTGGATGTGAAGTTTTTGGATTGCTGACTAGATGGTTTGGTTCTAAATGAGATGGATGAGCTAAAATGCTTTAAGGGGAGGACTAAAGATGGTTGGCTTTCCTATAAAGTTGACTCTAAAGTGAAGCTTATGCAAGAAGATGTGGAGAAAAAAGGGGGTCTAGTCATAGAAATCATGCCTAGTTGGTAAGGCATAAGTAGGGTTAACTCCTGGATGTTTGCTAAATTTGATAGTGCAATCTAACTAGGCATCTTGAAGGGCTTTGTCGATAGCTTTGTCTTCTGCTTTGTGGAGTTGTGCAATTTGAGGGCTTGGTGTTACTTCCTTCTTCTTAGCTGCAATTTCTTGGTATACCTGAGATGGCTTGAGTTTGGCTTTGTGAAACTTCTATTTGGGTTTGGGTTGTTCTGACATAAATTCCTAAATCTTATTGGCTTTGAGAGATCTTGGTTGTTTTGCTTCAACTCGTTCAACTTTTTGAAACAGGCAGTGACTACGCTAAGTATGCCCTAAGCTAGGATTGACCAAGTTTGGCAAACATTCATTCAACAAATAAAAAATCAAGCAATAGATAGGAACAACCAGATAGAAGTTTTTGATTCTTAGAATGTGATACGTGCACCAAGGAGTGTGTATATTCTACAAATGTTTCGATTAGTCACTTGAAACACATTAACATCCTAGATGGTTGTCTACAAGGCTAGCAGTTGGTTTAGCTAGGGAGTCCTTGATATACCCAAGGTACGTGAGGCCCAAATCCTTAGATGAAACCAAAACAATGTCACACAACTAAGAGGAGCGGTAACCCACTTCTCCTCTTTCACTTCTCAAGGGTATAAAGTTCCTTGAGGCTTAGCCTAAGTGACAAAATCTTGATTCCAAGAGAGGTGTCTTTGGATTCACCTCTCAATCTTTATACTCCGCCAGAATGCTGGAGTTGAGGTCATCCCAAGGGGTGATGAAATCCCCAAGCAGGCCTCCTAAAACTTAAACAAGATTTTTGGATCCTAATATTATGCACCCAAGATGGCCTCAAAAGATGACAAGGGGAGAGAAGACTTGGATGATCTTGGGCTAAAAGACAGAATTCTTTTCCAACTGACACTTAAGTTTTCTGATCTAGACCTTGCAAACGCACATGTTTAGGATGCAAATGTTCAATTCCAACTTGAATTGTTAACAAAAGTAAAACCTATTGAAGAATGAATACACCAAGAAGATTTAGGGTCAACAAAAGTAAACTCGTGCTCCTGGAGGCCCTCCACGTCAAGTATCGATTGATTTTTTTTTAAGGCATTCAAGATTGAGTGTGAGTTTATTTTAAGCCCAAAACAAAGATGTGTGAAATTTGATTTCAAGTGCACGCTCAGAGGCCCTCCACATCAATATTTGTTCAATTTTTTAATGCCCAAATGAAGTGTTAGCGAGACTAATGTGCATTCAAGAAATTTTTTAACTTAGAAAAACTAATAAAAAAACTAGTAAGTGGAGTTTGATTTTTGTGGAGCACTTAACACCCTCTTAGGTAGACCCATCCCCATAGATGGCACTGAGATTGCAACCAATGGTTATAATGATGGGTGATTAAAGAAGGTGAGTCCAACAACAAACTCACTCAAAGCATTTTTATTAGTTTTTATAACTTTAAGAAATTTCTAAAATGTGGAGTTAGGTTCTTTTTATGCCCAAAAATTGAAGTGTGAGATATTGCAATGGTTAATTGATCTTTTGCATTCAAGATTGTGTTTGTTTGTTTTAAGCATGCATTCCAAGAAAAACTTTGATTTTAATCCATGGCATTCAAGATTGTGTTTGAGCAACATTCATTCAAAGAAAATTGTGTTTAAGCATGCAAGTTCATTTTTCAAGCGCATTAAACCATGTAAGGAGAACCTACAAGAAACATGATTAGTGGTTTCATAGAACCTCCAACCTACAAAGCTACAAAAGCCAATTTGATTAGTAACCCAAAAATCTCAAAAATTTGAAGCTTAACTATGAGGAAAATAAAATCAACTTTTTTTGTTCTTTTTCCTAGGCGTAAAAATGCTTAGAAAAACCTGTACTCTATCAAACCACCAAAAGATTTTGGAAGAGGTTAGTGGTCTTAAGGAAATTGGCCAAGTTTTGGGCAAAAAATAAATTAATTATTTATTTTGAGATTTTGGTGAATTTATTAATTAAATAATTAATAAATAAGGAAATAATGTTTAAATAAGATTTAAACATTTTTGGGAGGGATTTCTTAATTAAATATTTTTAATTAAGATAAAGGGATTTAATGGCATAAAAATAAATTAATTAATTAATGATGATGTCATCAGGGACTTTTTTAGAAAATAAAAATACTTTATTTTCTAAAAGATTTTTAGGTGTCTACACTATCATATTCTAGAATGTATTCCTAACCCTAAACTATTTGGGGCTTATTTAAGAACACTTATGACATTGTAAAGGCAGTTCTTAGTGGAGTTTGAGAGAAGGTATTGTGCAGAGGATTTATTTCTCTAGAATCATACTATTGTAAGCCCATAGGGCATTTTGCATTAATAATAATATTTCCCCTTTTCTATGTGTTCATTTTGGTCTTTGTTCCCTTTTACAAAAATTTGTTATGCTGATATTTAAGAAACAATATGCTTGATAGTTGATTTCGTATGCGTTCCTTAATCTTTGTTTATTATTTTCATTTGACAAGTTTCATGGTTCAATTTCTGATTCACATTTATTAGTATTCTCCTGTTTAAAGCTGGGGGTTGTACCAAAATTCCACAATAAGGAAAATGGCTTAGTTTTAATTATTATTTGTATTTAGTAGAGATTTCAAATGTTTTCTTCATACTTTTATGTCACTGAATGATATCCTTGATTCTAGATAGAAAATACTCAATTCATAGGATATTATTCATCTCCTTAAAAATTATTGTTGGATGTTGATGTAATGATTGGATCATATATACTCCCTGCAAAGTTACTATTTGTATATTTAAATTATTCTTAATAATACCAATATACTCTGCAACATGCCACACCTAGTTGGACACTCTTTGTCTAAGTTTAGAGCTCGAGTTCAAAGATATTTTAAATTAAAAACTTGAACACAACTATAGAGCCCCTGTCAGAACGAAAGGATCCTAGTGAATGACCAAAAAATATCTGATTTATTTCCACTTAATTGAGTTATTGGTAACCACACTTGGCATCCAAAACATAGCTTGTATGGTAATTATACCACATACCTTGACCAAAGGTTCAAATCTTGTATCATTTATGCAAGCTACATAGCTTTTGATAATACCATCCTCTCCTTTGTACTGGTCAGCACCTTTACTATTATCCATAAGCCCAAATGTGTGTAGCATCACAGAATATCATTAATCAAGAATCTCATGATGAATTATTATATGGCTTTGCACTCCATAGGTTCCTTTCCATCTTTGCTCAGCCCCACATCTATCCAATATCATTGCATCCACAACTTTCTCAACTGGTGAAGAAAGAGAACCTAATGGAATTTAAATTGTGATAGGTGTCCAACAACCTTGATTAAGAGGTATATCGATATCTACAAGACATCGTGGACAATATATAAATACAACCATTATCTCTACATTAGGAAAAATCTAGTTTCCATATACTTATATACTAGTTCTTCATAATCATTTACAATATTTTTTTTTTTTTATGTTAATGTTATTTACAATGCATAGAATGATCTACTCATAGCTACATTGAATGAGAAGTCCCAAAAAAAGTCAATATAATAAACTATCTATCAAATGGTAGCAACCACATGAGAAATTTAGTTTGATCTAGCTATAGCACATGTTTTTAAAATTTTAGTCTAATCTAGCCATAGACATATTTCTCAAACCCATGACTCAAGCTACATAGCTTTCAATGTTAAAATTAGTAAGAATAGATAGTTTATTAAAAAATATTTGTCAATTTTTATGGTTACATACAAGTCTAGACTATGATAGACATCTATTTTAGCAAGTTGCGGTTGGTGGCATTTCAGGTAGCTAACAGAATGCACAAAAACCACTCTGTGTCAGAGTCTTTCAAGGGTTATTCCATATATATTTTGTGCATTGACTTCATTGTGTGGCTGCATTTCTTTTTTATTTCAGTTTCAATTCTTTTTAGTATTCAGATTGAAGTTTAATAAATTTAAATTGATTAAGGATTGTGTTCTACGCCTTGTAAATATCAGGTCTGTTGACTTTCTCTTGTTGGATGTTGATTGTTGCTCTCTTGGATGAGTGTTATTGGTTGATGGTTTGATTTTCCTCACTTGATGCCTTGAGGTATGAGTGAGTGATGACTTTCTCTCATTGGATGTTGATCATTGATCTTAGGTGAGGTTCCAACAAGGTGAGGAGCATAATTATATTATTTTAGTTATATTTGGCATGCTTCATCAATAGTAATATTTCATTTATAATTATATGCATGTGTTTCACTTCATACATCTCCTTGTTTGTATTGAAACTATAATAGATTTCTAACAACCTATATTTTTCAAAGCATAACAACTTGGGGACTGATGAGATAGTTACCTTTTGAAATTGTCTCTTGTAATCGACATCCTTTTGATATTCTCATCACCATTCACATAAATTTGTTTTTCTTATTGTTTACCTATTTTGTGTCATTGCAATTTGGTTTCTCTATCTCACCATAGTCCTTTTGATAGGAAATACCAAAATCCTTTTGAATATAGATATTTGCTAAAGCAATAGTAGTGGCACTAGCAAAAGGTTGAGTCTAGTGTTTGTAATATGATAATGGTCTTTATTGATATATAGTTGTGGTATGCTTCATCCTTGACAACCTTACCACTACATATATGTTCTCATTCAACTTTGAAATCTCTATTTGGGGACCTTCCACTAGTTAGTGCATGGTGCCATACCATACATTAATTAGCATTTATCAAATAATAGAAACACTGTGAGGCTAGGCAGGTTGAGCATTCATGTACTCTTTTGATTCAGAGTTAGCTTTGCTATTGCATCATATTCTGGATAGTCCCTCATCATCTGTCATAGGAAGTTGCTTAAGATATTCTAGTGGAATGCTGGTTTCCCATACATAGAAATAGTAAACTAAATTATTTTCTTTTGATTCATTCAAATGTCTCAATTACATCCTACATTTGAGTGTTATTTAGGTTCTAGATATCAAAACAATAAAATAGAATTTTGTCAAGAGAGAATCAATGAAATCCTAAATTCGTTTCATTATTCAAAATCAAACATAGGTTGTAAGTCTTAGGTGGACAATATCAAGAAGTTAAATCTTCTCCCATTTCTCTATTTATCTTTGATATAGTTGTGCATGCATGTAATTTTGGACTTGAACACCAAAACCATGACAATTTCCATAAGAGCTCAACAATGAAGGCACCTTTTTAAATTTTGTTAATAGTACTTGTATAATGCTTGATACATATTATTTTGTTACATGAAGTGATGCCTATACCCAAAATTGTTTCATTGTATGGTGTTGAGTCTAGGAGATGCAATATACATCACATCTCCATTAGGGTATTTGAGTTCCCCTGATAGAGTTATATGTTGTATAGTGTGTAACAATTGTATTGTGACTGGACTATTTATTTTGCATGTTCACACTCTTATGTATTTCATGTGGACAAATATTTGTGAATTCTACCCTTAGGCATAGAATATGCTATGCTAATATAGAAATGTTATTAATCCTCATTACTAAAGGTGGATTGTGTCAGTACTATGGAACCTTTTTTGTGGCCTTTTGGCTACATTCATGATCTATATATGAGGATGTTACCACGTGCCAAAAGTTTTGAATTGCTTTTAGTCCAATGTTTTGTTCTTCACTACTATAACTCCTTTGACATGAAGGTTTCCATTAAAAATATTTTTGTGAAGTATACAAGTTCTACAATAAGAAAATTAGTATAAAGATGCATTTTTCTATGGGATCTGGATTACTAGAAAATTGTGTACTCTATGGGTATTATGATGTACCAAGCACTAAGAATTTTTATCATTTTTATCTTAGTGTAATGACCCTTATCTATTTTTCTAACTATATTTATCTTAGTGTATAAAATCTTATTGTGGTCTGCAATATTCTTCTCCATGATATGTATGTCCAGTTACTTTATCCTCTTCATTGCTTATCATTTCCTTATCACTAATTTTGTGTCTTTGCATAGGTGTGCTCAATTTGTGGCATGAATGCTTCTTATTTTCAATGTTGCTTCATATATTTTATCCCTCATAACAATTCTTTTTTGCTACTTTGTATACACTATAAACTTTTGTACATTTGTGGAGTTTGGTCACCATATGTAATTGATAGGGAAATGTTACAATTATATATTGTTCCAAATGCAATGATTCATGTTTGAATTTTGAACTTAACCTTGATACATAGACCTTTTTTAGGATCCTTGCAACTTCTACCATATGGGTGATGAAGAGGTAGAACATTCATGTAAGTTTAGAATAAGAGATATCCATCAAAGACCAATACAAATATGTTATTTTTTTGAACATACTAATGTTCATTGTCTTAAAATAAGCAAAATCACTATTTGAATTTTCATGCATTTGTCAAAAGCTAGATTTCCAGATCTTTGTCTTCTCAATGAAAGAAAGCAACCCAGTAATTATGGTCCAGGCATATCATTTTCTTGTTTCAAAGATGAATGTCCTAGGATGGGATTATCCATTGCATTTGGGAGTTACTAAAGCTGGTGAAGGTGAAGATGTGCAAATAAAATCTATAATTGGCTTTGGAACACTTTTACAGGTTTCTTCTAATGATTCTCTTCCTCATTTTTGTGTCAAGATATCCCAATTTTTCTTGTACCTTATCGTGATATATGCTGACACTTTTCAATTTTCTATGCAGGATGGTTTGGTGATATAATTCCAATTTTCCTGATGGAAGCTCTAGAAGATTAGATACATCCATGTAGGAGACTTGCAAATCTTGGAATGCAAGCTGCCAACTCAAGAAAAGAGTGGTAAGCTTGCAAGTAGTTTCTTTGTACATGTATGGTATTGATGTTTTTCTAAATCATCATTTTACTTATAAATTTAGTATTGATATTTTAGAAGTTATTCTTTTGATAGGATCCTTTTAAGGAGAAGCACTACCACTACTTTGATTTCCAAAGGAGAACCAACCAACTTCCCATTTAGAAGGAGGTGTGTTACACTTTATTCTTGCAGGCTTTCGTTTTGTAGAATCTTTATACTTCCCTTTTTTCATTTGTTTGATATTTTCCATTTCAAATTATATCAATTTTTATTTTTCCATAGTAGAAGTCTTTTTTAATTATTTCTTTTTGTACTTATACTGAGTCAATGTCTTGACTAAAGGAATTCATTTATGTGTTGTTTGAACTTCTTAATTAATTCATAAAATTTTATCATTTTTAATTGTTGTCATTTAAAATCTTGACACTTGATCTGGGAGGCTTAGATTGTAAAAATGACCTAGTCTTGATGTCAATACATTTTTAAGAAAATTACATTTTGTTTCTATATCTCTTTCTACCAATGATTTTCATGTTTATCATTAATTGAATTCCTTTCACATGTATAGGGTGATGAGGTAGATTATAGGGGTGTTCTGCATCAAGATGGGTCAGTTTTAATATTTGTCACTCTTGATCATTTGAAGGTGAATTTTGGATATAAATTTTTGTGCTATAATGTCTCTATGGCCCCAAATAGTTGTTGAGGTGTAAGATTTCATTTTATTATTCTTAAATTCCTAGTACATGAAATGTGAATTTCTTAGCTTTAACTCTTTGTTGTATAACCTTTTTGGGTGCTATATTGAAAATGAAATGAAACAAATAATAATTTTTGTGTATTCTTTAAAGGGTGCTAGCTCAATGGAAGAGCACCTGCTTTACAAGTAGGAGGATGGTGGTTCGATTCCATCATGCCCTATTATGACCAAGTACACTACCAAATATGTGACTAAATATGCTATTGAATATGCTACTAAATATGTTACCAAATATACTATTAAATATGCTACTAAATACACTGCTAAATATGTGAGTAAACATATTAAATATGTGATCACATATGCTACTAAATATACCACTATATATGTGACTAAATCCACTATCAAATATATAACTAAATATGTGATTAAATCGATGATTAAAATTAGTGATCAAATAAGTGACTAAAATTGTTTAGTAGTATATTTAGTAGCATTATAAATGACTGGATATTAACTACTATTAGTCACATGACTAATTTTTGTCACATATATACAAATTTTAGTAGTTTTTTTAGTCACATATTGCTATTTTTGTACTAGTGATTATTATTTTTCTTTTTTGTATTATCCTACTATTTTAACCTAGTCAGTTTGGTTGAACAAAGTGTTTGCCATTTGTTTGATCAGTTTGGTTTGCAATCAATGCCAAAGAGGGAGATTTTTGAGAATAGATTAAAAACAATAAAAGAGGAAGATTGTTGAGAACATACAAGTATGATCAATATATTTCAATCATTGTTTTGTCACTGATGTCAAACCTACTATTTGATGATAAAACAACTACTTATATGATTTAAGTACTATCACTTAGTTGATTGATGAAGAAGATTTGATCAAAAGATGTAACAATAGTACCTAGAGGAAAGGTTGAGTTATGATGATGTAATGAAATACAAGAATATGTTAAGAAAGTGATAACATGATGTATTGATAATCTACTTAAGGTTACAAAAGGCTAGTTAACTAAGAAAGTTTAGAAGAACAAGTTACACATTGGTTGTTTGCCAAGCTTGACTAAGTGGAGAGTAGGTATCAAGAAAAGTCACTATAAGCCGAGCTGAAAATTAGTTGGAGAAGAGTATAAGTCCATTCTAGTGTATGATGAAAAAAATAGTAGATGTCAAGTATAGTTTAGTTGATGTTGAGCACCATTAAACTTTAGTTCATGTTGAATGAATTCATAGAGGATGTCAAGCAATGTAGTATGTGTTGAGCATCAGAAGCTAGATGATGCCAAGCTATTGCATTATTTTAAATATCATTAAATCAATGAATCTGAGCTGACAAGTTTATTTTCTTGGAATTTGTGAACTAGGTGGAAGATAAGATTGATGAGTTGGTGGCACAAAATTCAAGGTAAACTATTTTTAGGAAAATTCAAAGAGGATTCAAGTAGAAGTTTCTAGAAGAGATATGAAATCTATGATAGGTTCATTGTATCCTACATAATCCATTCTAAACTCTAATTTGGATGATGGAGAATGAGCGAGAAAAGATATTAGTTTCCTATTTATAGGAATAGTTGGTCAGAAGCAAAGTTTGGTGAATGCAAGAACTTAAGGAAGACAAGGAGTCAAGGGTTTTGCTTCATCAAGTGACCTAAGAGAAGAGATTGCATTGGCATGTTAAGCATGAAGGCTTAAGGATATGTATGCTTGAAGGGTGAAGAAGTTGTTAGAGCTTAAATGTAAGAAAGCCAAGTAGAATGGAGGATTGAAATGGTGATCTTTAATTTGCAAATGAAGTTGTAAGTTGTTATCAGATCAAGCCTTACTATTACTCTCTAACAATTGTATCAGTCTAGGGTAAATCCTTTGGATTAAGGTTGACTTAACAATCATTTGTAAATCCTTTAACTAGGTGACATTCCAAGTGAATGGTCTAAATTCCTCTAACAAGGCTCACTCCTAACATAGTGATTGAAATCCTTTAATAGGGTCATATTTAATAGTGTGTATTGCAACCTTTAACAGGGTTGGCCTTTCACAAGGCATCACTTCAGAAGAGTGAAAAGGAGTAGCATTTTACTAGTGGTTTTTCCCAAATTGGTTTTCCATGTAAATCATTGTGTCAAGTGTGTTGATGAATCTATTATGTTTCATGTTTACATTACTGCAAGTTGATTTGATAGTAATCTACAAGTTTTAAGTGATTGCATAATCTTATGGATGCATGCATGATGAAGATAAATGTTTTATGGGTTCACTAAGCTGTGAAAAGTTTTGTTTATACATCTAGACCTTAGATAACTAATTCACCTCCCACCCCCTCAGTTATTCTAAAGTATTCCAACACCAACAATGTCACTTCTCTATTTAGTAAACTATGTGATAGATCTATATTTACTCAAAAATTAGAGTTAAACTCTCCAAGATAGATGAAAACCTAAAAGTGAGTGCACACTAGTTGTCACTTGACCTGAGCTATAGTTCTTCTCATTACACAAAGATCAAATTTCTAACTGATATGCAAGAAGAATTCCTGAGGGAAGAAACTAGGATAAGGGCCACATTTGTAGACATAAAAGGCATGATTCTTTTGAACATGGATGCATTGTAGAAACACATTGCACATGCCAAAACTCTCATCCATGAGAAAAACTTATCCATAGCTAATCACATGATGGAGTTATCAATAGAAGTTTAGATTGCATTACATACAAATAAGGTGTTGCAAGAAAATTGGGACAAGACAATGTCACTAATTTTAAAGGTACATTCTGACTTCTTGTCACATTTTGGCATAATTGTATAGCATACACCTTTGGAATTTATGTCAAAAAGAGGGAGAATATGTGATGATGCAATAAAAGGGAAGAAGATAAGAAGATGTAATAGAAAGTCATGAGGCATATGTATATAACATGTAAAGTATGTTGAATATATATGTATAAGGGAGCATCATACTATTATACATATACATGTACGAATATTCAAATAAACATCTCTTACAAAAGTGATTTTGAAAAATGTCAAAAACAAAGTATGTCATTGATTTTATGCCACAAGATGGAGACTAAAAATTATTTTAAACTTTTTGAGAATTCAATTTTGATTGATAAGTGTTTTTGTCACTAATGCCAAAGGGGGAGATTACTGACATTACAATCAAGTTTCTTTATTAGTGACACACACAATTAATCAGATGGTTAGCAGCTACTGAGCTTATCTTGTAGGTTATAGTGTTAACCAAGTAATTTAGGTTCTATCGAGTTCTACAATTGCTACCAAGTTCTAGGAAAAATATTCAGTTCATACTAAGCAATATCTACCAAGTTGGTGATTATCAATATAAACCAAGCTTCATAGTGTTTATCAAGTTTCTTAGTGCAAAACTAAGCTCAATAATGTGAATCTAGTGTTGACCGAGCTATGTAGTGTCAACCAAATGATTCAATCTATATCAAGCTCATAGTGATAGTGTTGACTGAGCTATGTAGTATCAACTAGGTGATTTAGTTTATATGTTGAGTTTTACAGTGTTCACCAGGTCACCAGTGCAAACCAAGCTCAGGCTACTTGAAAGTGATTAGTATGAGCCAAGCTTCTATGTCTATCAACGCATGATGATTCCAAGCATTGAAAATGGTTTCTGAGTGTCAGAACCTCACCAAGTTTATCTTCAAAACCTAAGTACCTGCAGTTAGGCTGACTTTATGTATGTTGGTGAAACTTCTATTGTAGCTAACTTTGATAAATTGTAAATTGGATTGGTATATGTGTAATATATTATATCATATCTAAATTAGTAATGTAATGGTATGATAGAAATATATATAAGAGTAGAAGTGTGAAGTAAGAAGACTACAAGTTGTATAAGGAGCAACAAATATTTATCCATTATAGTAAGGTGATCATTACACTCCAAAGGAATCTCATTCAACAAATCAATGTTACAGATTGCAAATCAGCCACTGATTCATCCTAACAAGTACAACAATTGAATCCTTTCACAAAGTAAACTTAACAGTCTTTTGTAAATCTCTTTATCACATACATACTTCAGTGTATGTTTATAAATCCTTTTGCAAGGTGGACCTAGTAGTTCTTATTGCTCCTAACAAGGTAGATCATCAGAAGTATCATTGTAAGCCTTAATAGGCCAAATTTATACTACAGTATTCAAGCTTGTGGGTATCGTCCCCACCTCAATTTTACTTTCTATTTGGAAGGTTTCTAGGTTACCATATTGTGTGTCAAAGTGTTATGAATGTTTTAATGTTTTTAGTCTTTCATGCATGCAATTCGAACAGAATACATATGAAGGATTAATTGGTGAATTAAGATTAAGTTTTATAGGTTACTGATTCACCCCTCCCCTATCAATAACCTAGCCTATCTTATATTTTCTCTCTCTCTTTGTGTGTGTGTGTGTGTGTGTGTGTGTGTGTGTGTGTGTGTACATGTATGTATGTATTTATGTATATATGTATGTATGTAGATAGATATGTTGGAATATGAATAAAAATACTACTAAGAGGGGGGTTGTATCAGTGGTTACTTGAAACTTTTTCTTTTCAAACTTTTACAATTATAACATATGCTTATGAAACATGAACAAAAGAACAAAAAGAAAAAAGTACACAATTTTTATTGTGGAAACCCCCTTAGGGTAAAAAATCACTTTGAATCTGAAACCTTATTGGCCTCTTGGGAAAATCTTTTAGAGCTACAACTCTGGAAAGCACCAACGCCCTATTTTAGAAATGTTAATTTTAAGGAACACCAATCCCTTACACCTAAAGCACCAACTTCATGAATACAAGAAGTGCCAAATTATAAAATGAAAAAATGAAATAAAAAATCATGGGATCATCTCTGTTACAATGTAAATCATGAATCACTAGTTTCAACTTCTTGTTGAATATATAATGCAAGATATACTTCTATTCTTCTTTGTTACTAATTCTTTTACATCAAAAGTTACACCAAACTATACAAGCCTCTTTCAATGAATTTCTTAGATAATGATATGTATAATTAGATATAAAAGAATATATATAAATGCAATAAGATGAATTGAATTAAAGTCTTTCAAACTATCAACTTTCTTGAAGTGATAAACCCTTGTTTCTTCTGAAAACATCAAGTATCCAACTATGTTTTCTTTTTCCATTAAAAGATCTGATCAAATACTTATATGAATGAATAAAGAAGAAATATATAACCCTTCTTCTTCTATATCTGATAAACTTATGCAATGAAAATCAAATCACAAATATGAAAATAGAAACATATTTATTACCCTCTTCTTTGTTGTTTACTATCAACTAGCAAATTGTTTGGTCTACAAAGAATTTCACACAAATCTTGCAAATTCTATCAAAATCACCTACTGGAGATTTTTTAGAGGAATGTATCCTCTACTTATAAACCAATAAAGTCAACATTTTGGAGGAAGGTATGTACACCAAACTTCTGTTAGACCGAAACTACTCAAAATTGCTAAAGTTGTAATAACAATTTGGTAACTGCTTTGGACAAACAAAGTTTTTCTCTTTCTATACATGTGTTATGCAAAAACTAACAAAGACCCATTTTAGCTAATTCAACAAACTTTCCAAAATCATATGATAGTTGGTATCTAATGAAGACATAGGATTATATAGTTTCACATTAACCAAAACCATATTTTGATAACCATTTTCTTAACTAATGTGAACATTAAGTGTTAATTGTATAACATTTAAGTATCTATCTTGAATATGTTTTGAAAAATATTGAAGGACATAAAATAGGACAATTACATGATATTAACCATACCATATGCTCATTATAATTGCATTGATGAATTATTCACATCATTAACAACAATCAAAGACCAAATACCAAGGGTTCAACAATATGTGTGTGTGTGTGTGTGTGTGTGTGGGTGTGTGTGTGTGTGTGTGTGCGTGTGTATGTGTGTGTGTATATGTGTGTGTGTATATATATACACCTGATTCACCCCCCTTATATATAGATATACTATTGGAAATATAATATAAACTAGGTGACTGAGAGGGGGGCGAATCAGGAACCAATAAATTATATATACACACACATATATATACATATACATATATACATACATATACATATATACATACACATATATATACATATACATATATATATATATACATATACATATACATATATATATACATATACATATACATATATATATATATACATATACATATACATATATAGATACATATACATATATACATACATACATACATACATATATATATATATATATATATATATATATATATATACATGTGTGTGTGTGTGTGTGTGTGTGTGTGTGTGTGTGTGTGTATTGTTGGAAATGTAATATAGACTAGGTGACTGGGGGGCAGGGGGGTGAATCAGGAACCAATAAAAGGGTAAGAGCACAAAGTTGGGTTGTAATTCTATAGAAGTCAAATATGTGGAATTGGACTTCTCAGAAATGGGTACCTAATTTGCATAAAATCGGGTACCCGATTCTGAAATCCTGCTTCAAGCACTTGATCCACATTTCAAAAATTGGGCACCCAATTTTTGAAATGTGGATGGGGTGCCTGAATGTCTTAAAAATTAGGCCCCCAATTTTGAACAAACTAAGTACCTAATTTTTTCAAAATTGGGTGCCCAATTCTAAAAATATTTGGTACCCGATTTGAAAAACTGCAAATCCCCCCATTTTTAACGTTTTTGTGTCATTTTTATCATTTACAAAATGTGAGCCCAATTTCAGAGCAATATGGGAGCCCATTTTTGACCTCTACCGACCCCCCTATTGTTATTTTCTAACATTCCAAGTATTTTATTTAATTGTTTTCAGTTTTATGTTTTATATACTGTCAATTTATTTATTTTTTCAGTTTTAATATGTACATAAAATTGTAAATTTTAATTATTAACAATATTATCTTTAGATTATTGTATTTTTTAATTTAAATAATAGTTTCATAGATGTTTATTTAAAAATTATTATTTTAGATGTTTTGAAATATATTTAATATGTAAATTACAATGTTGAATGATTATATACATGTAAATTCATTGTTTAAACATGTAATTACATTCAATATTTTACATTTATTTCAAATAAATAATGATTAACTATAGATTAGTTTGTAAACCATATAACAAAGAAAGTAAAACTAACTATATTCATAAGTCTTTAACCTCAACCTAAGCATAATTGTACAATAAAACCCTAAACATATAACTAAGTATTTAATCACGTAACACCCTGCCAAGGGATCCAAAAACAAAACTTAGTATTTAATTATTTTACTTATTTTATTGTACTTTGTTTCATGCATCAAAAATGGATGATGTAAACTATTTTATAAATGTATATTCTTTCAGCCTTTCATACCCTATGACATGTACAGTGAATGATTGTGCATTCGAAATTAATGCCAAGTGGCATTCGGAACAAATGTGTATTATTTAAATGGATTGAACTTGTAGTTATTCTTTCATGTGGATGTGTTATTTATTTTACTTCCAGTATAATTATTTAAAAATGAAATGTAAATGTGCTCGTTAAGGAATTGTTAAGGAATGTAATCTCTTGTGTTTTTTATTTAAATTATTGTACATGTTATTGCTTGCTTAGTAAAAATTTAGGTTAGTTCTTTGGATCCCTTGGCTGGGTGTTACATAATGTTCTCCCTTACATTAAAACCATATCTTTTTTAATAAAACTACACACTAGCCATAAACATAGTATTAACCTTGATGTAAAATCTCACTCTCACCATAATTCTATCCTAACCCTAACATTGATTAAAATTTACAAACTTAATTCTATGCCTAACCCTAATCATGTTAATAAACTTAATCCTAAATGTTAAACCCTAATTATAATTGTAACTTCAAATCTTAAACCTAACACTTGATCCCTAGCTAGGTAACCATAACAATAGGTATAATGGAAAGTAATCTTAATCCTAAGTTTGAAAACTATATTTAATAATTTTAAATTGGGTTGAAGAAATATTATGGATAATATGAATAATATTATTTTGAGAATAAATTTTATTAATAATTAGTTCTAAATAATGAAATGGATTGTGTATAAAAAATCATTTATTAGTGTAGTTATTTAATAGATATAATTGTCTTAAGTTAAATACTAGATCTTGGTACATTGATATTTTGAGACACTAAAACTATACCAACTATAAACTTCCTCTATCAAACTATTAAATTAAGTATATTTTATAATTTTCCATTACTCATTCAACTTGTGATGAAGTCTACATTTCTTACAACTTTAGCTATGAGTTTGTATGATTCTATTAGATTTTATAACCTTTTTAACCTATTCATTACTAAGATTTTGAGCCAACAAAGGTAACATTACTAAACTTTGTTTGATCCTGAGATGAACATACAATCCATAATGAGAATACAATCCCCTAGTGTCACAAAACAAGTGTACATTAAAATTGATCTAGCTACTTGAATATAGAAAAGGGAAACAACCCTAGAACAAACAACAATCCATTATAGACAAAAATCCATTGAATTATGGATTGACTGATAGCATCTATGATATGCTAATATAACTCTAAATAAGTTATCAACTCTCTAAATTTCAATATATATTCTAGTCATACCTTTTAGATCAATCTTTAGTATGACATTCTTACACACCTTTATATCTCATACACTCATAACATCACCATTTTCTTGTAACATTAAAAAATAATTTCATCTTTATATATGCAATTAACATAAAAAAAGGTTGATCTTAACCATCATATTAATTTTACAAAAAAGAACTACAATAATCAATTTTACCCAAGATATATAAACTAAGACATAGTTAGGACCCACATATATAATCTCTAGTATGCCATGATCTATCAATCACACTCATGATCTAATGCAACATGATAGCTAACTAAGTCAGGCAATAATACATCAACACACTCCAAGAGACCTTTTGAATCCAACCAAAAATCTCATTTTTTTCTCATATTAATAACATGACACAATTAAGAAACATAAATAAGCATTGTGAAATACCACATCAACAAAAAACACATCTCTATCTCATAATCCAAAAGAAACTCTGCACTATTCATCATGAACATCAAATAGAAATGTCTATCTTTAAATAAAAATAGCATGCACAAATAAAAATCATGAATCTTTTTATCTTGAGATACACATACAAGTACTCAACACTTCACTTGGTTAGCACCAAAAAATATTACATAATCAATCCATCATCACCAAAAAAACTAGTCTATGATCAACACATTGTAACTTAGAACTCAAATTATCATATTAATCTCTTCAAGCAACACTATGAGTCCTTCCTAGACATAAAAATGTTATTCTTTTTTGACTCATCATGACTACTAATCATACCCAAGAGATATGTTTCCAACAATGATAACATCTATATGGTCACATGGAATACACTTTCCAGCAATCTTCTTCTATTTTCTTCTCTAACCTCTCATTTTCCTTCACAAAGGATCAATAATTGTTTCATGAGTTGATCCTCACCATACATCTCTCTAAGTCATATTCATTTCCAAATTTTGCTAATATAAGATGTCTTACCAAAATCACCTGCCAACAATAAACTTATGCCTAATTTCTCACCACTACAAGGAATGTCAGTCTAGATAATATTTTCCATTTTATCTGTCACCTTCTCTTATCGCAAAGATTGTTCACTCACAATCACAAGATTTTAAGGTAAATCATTGAAGGCTTACCCTTCATTAATTACCTTTTTATTATCTTTCTTAATCATAATATCTTCTGCAACATTTGTAATTCTTAACTTTATTTGGTTCCTTCTCTTCTTCTTCACTCATTATTGATGAAATTACCTAGAAGCGAGTCCTTGATTTCTCCTTGGATGCATCCAATAAAATGGGAACTCCTAACATAAGGAGTCATTATTCTATACAATACTAAAGAATTGATTAAAATCATCATCATCATCATTGTTCTTTTTTCTATCCTTAATCACACATGGTTTGTCTAAGTCATCCTTAATAGTCAGTTAGGGGTCTAGGACAGAAACATATAACTGTATTTTTTTTTCAACAAGATTTTAAAAAGTAAATAGAATAGGAATATAACTACTCTAGCATTTAATATAAAATATTAATAATAATAAAATCACTACAATATTTCATAAAGTTATTCCATTTAGGATCTAGATCATAATCTAACAAAACAATGGTTAAACTATTAGGCACTTTCACATCCTTTTCCTTAATATCAAAAACATGTTCCCTTGAGCTTGCATAGACAAAAAAGTTTGTATCTAACATTAAAACCAAATTTATATAGTTGATTTATTAATATAGTTTTTGGAGTATTATTTTATCATTAGACTTAAATTTGGTATAATGTTCAATTAGCCTTAACATTGAAGTTTACTTAAGTGTTTAACTTTATTTATTTAATTGATATGGTTTTAAAGATCCACATATTTATATAATTGATATTTTAGATTTAAATTTTATTAAATAGTAATTTTTGTCATTTTTTATGTTGTTTAAACATATATTTAGGTTATATTTGATGGACCCACTGCCACCCCCTCCCCCTCCCCCACCCCCACCTCTGCCCCCTCTATCTCCACCTCCACCTCCACCCCCACCTCCACGACCACCTAGTCCTCCTCCACCACCCACCGTAGATGATCTGTGAGAGAGCATGAGGCATAATCTTAATGGCCGCATGTGAGATATTGAGGCTATCAGGCACAAGTCCTACCCCCCTCCTCATCTACTATGCCTTGTGGATAGCATGCAAGGCATCATTCAATCCATAGAGCATTTCGACTATGATATTGATTCATTTAGATTATGGAGGCAAAACATGCATGCCTTTTATTCTGATGGCTTATCATATAGAGAGGTCCATAACCTCAAAATAGCTAAAGGAAATTTTAAAAGATATTTTGTAAACCCTAAGATGGGTGAGGAGATTAATGAGAGGAAGCCTCATATTTCTATTAGATGGTACACACATCCATGCACAGCAGTACACTTTTGGGAGTAGTGGTGGATGGTATTTGACCATCCACCACATGCTAATCATGAGGTGCCCATGTACTTCCTTAGGAAGCTATGGGCTAAGTTTGAATTGGGTTTGAAACCCAATTATTTTGATATGAAATCATTTCAGGGGGTTGGTGGAGGGATCCCTCAGGATAGGCCTAGGGAAAAGCTGAGTGATAGAACAAGAAATCACAAGTGACCTCAGCCCCTTATACCTCTTCATGCACCTATTGTACTAGCTCCATACCATCATCAAGTAGTTTTTTCTACTCTTACCTCTTTGAATGCCCTTTCGGGCAATTTAGTACAGCAGTGGACACAGGTGACACATGTTAGTCCACTTGGACATATTTTTACTAGCTATAGAGGCATATGTAGAGGCCCCCAAAGAGATTTTGATGCAGCGCATGATGACCATTATGTTGAGGGTGCTGATTTTGATGATGACATATACACTGCCAATGGTGATGGTAGTGATGAGATTAATGTGTCATCATTTGTTGACCTCATGCAGGGAGAGCTCAGACATAGTCAAGAGTAGCAAGTAAAATTTTAATTAAAATTTAAATATAAAGTACATAATTATTTAATTTCTACATACATGTGTAATTGTATTAACCATATTAATTTTTACTTTTGAAATAACAAAGGATGGATGATATTGTTCATCCTAGGAGGCAGTATAGTCTTTTTTCAAGACCTACAGATGTTGCTATCCCTCATATAGTATGGACTTTGAATTACACTATAAAAATTTACATTTGAACTCAAATTTAATAACATGTGCTCATATGTTCTTTTTATCTAATTTTGTAGGGATTGTCGACTGCTACATAGTTTGATGTTAGTACATGTCCTGATCCAGTTACCACTAAGGCATAGCCTCAAATACATACAGTATGAACTTTTGACTTAAGACAAATAATTTTTACTTTTTTTATGTATGTATATTATTATTAACTTATAATCTGAATAATTTTGATTCTTATATATTTTATGTGTTTTGATTTTACGAACAAGAGATGGATCATACTCATCCATACAGGCCTCAATATAGTTTATTTTTTACTCCATCTTTTGATCATCATGCTAGCATACCTTTAGACACATCTATGACATTGGCTACTACTCAAGTATGATATATATACATATTTTTATAATGTATAAAAAATGTAGTGTACAAATTATGTACTTTTTAGTTTATGTACTTTGTAATTATTCATGTATATATAATTTTGACTCAACATTTATGTATCCATAATTTTAGTACTATGTCACCATGAGTGTTGCTAAGAGTATGGGACTAAGCTAGATGGAGTTACCTACATCATCCTTTGAGGTCAATATTGTGGTTTATGTCCATAGATAGTTCATTATGCTCTTTATCAAATTTTAAAAATGTATGTATTGTAAATTATAAGACCTCACCACTACTACATTTGGTAGCTTTCATAGTGCACCTCCTCCTATTACATAGGGACACCCATCTCATGTGGTATTTATTTTATTATGTAGTGAATATTTAATTAATTTGCAAGCTAGATTTTGAAACCCATTTCAATTAAGCATGTACATGATGAGATGTGCCTCATGTTACACAGAATGATCCATCTACCTCATAGGGTGTCCCACATGATGAGACAGCTCATATTACATAGGATGATCCATCTAAGTCCTCTTGGGATGGAGTAAAGAGGACATTCAATTAGATAGATTAGGTCTTGTTGGCACCTTTAGATTGTGCTTTTATGATACATATTGTTTATTTTGATACACTTTGTATTAGGATAGTTAACTGTATTATATGTATTTTTTGACTTCATAGATCATGTTATGACATGTTAGACCATGTACTATTTCTTACGACTTCTTATCATGCTAGTGTATGTAGTATATATTATTATGTTAAATCATGTTTTAAGTATTCAAACCATTTTCTTTATTGCAACATATTTTATTCATGAACATATAACACATTTTGTAAGTATATATGGTACATGAACAATAATTTTAACTATTTATAGAGCATTAGTACTGATATCAAAAATATTATTGGATAAATATCACATCAAATTTATGCATTGAGATTCATACAAATAAAATTGACCTACTATTATAAATATTTTTCATCCTAAAAATTCAAATTTATAAAATTGAGGTAAAGATTGAAGTTTTTTTTATGAAATGATGGATGATACCCTTTCACACATTTTCTCATCAAGGTTGTATACATATGAATATGATTATGTACCTAGGAAAGTCATGTACCTAGATGGTTCCTTGTAACTTTGACTTAGGTTTTCTTACATCCCAAGTGTCACTCTAGCTAGAATGCCTATTTTTCTAGACAAGACACTTGATGTCTTATCAAGTTGTTACATTTTCTTAAATATATTTACCTATGTAATTAAATAACTGATTGAGGTAGTTTTAATGTGTCCTAATTGGTCCTAATATATTCTAAGGTGTTTTAATAGGTCTTGAGGCCACTTACAATCCATTATGACCCCTTATGATACATTAGAATCATTAACATCACATTGGTGTGTCCTACTATAGTTAATATGTTCTAAGGGGTCTTAATAGGCCCTAAGATGTCCTAAGACCACTAAGAACCCATTATGACCCTTCATGATATATTAAGACCACTTAAAATCCAAGAGGAAACATTAGGACTGATTACAACCACGTAGGAACTATTATAATGCCTTTGGACATAATAGTGTATCGTATGATGGTGAATGTGTTCAAAGGGGTTATAATTGGTTCTTACGTATCCTAATGGCCCCTAATGGATTATAAGGGTTCCTAAAAGGTCATGGGATCACTTAAAACACATTAGAACCCCTTGAGACACATTAGGACCCATTAGGGCATAGTATAACCCATTAGTGTGTCTCATGCCCCTTAAGATTATCTAAGAGGCATTAATGGATTTTAATATGTTTTAAATGGTCATAATGTGCACCCTAAAGGGTATTAATGGGTTTTCAAACTACATAGGACCAATCATGATCCGTTGTGAGATATTAGGACCACTTAGGACATATTACTATGTCTTGTAATGGTTAATGTGTTATAAGAGGTTTTAATGGGGTCCAATGGGTCCTAATGTGTGCTAATGGACCCTAATGTGTCCTAATGAGACCTAATGTGTACTAATGAGTCCTCAAAATCCCTAATGTTCCCTTAGAACATATGACTCATTAAGGCACATTAGACCTCTAAATGGTGTCCTATAATGACTAATATGCTATAAAGGCTCATAATGGGTCATAATGGTTCCTAGGAGGTTGTAATTAGTCTTAATGATTCCTAGAACCACTTACAACCCGTTAAAACTCCTTAGGAAAAAAATAGGATTGAATAGGACACATTACAACCCTATAGTGTATCCTAGGATGATTAATGTGTTCTAAGGGTTCATAAAGTGTGTTAACGGTATGAATGGGTTCCAAGGAGTCATAATGGGTCCAAAGGTTTCTTATGACCACATATTACCCATCAAAACCTCTTGGAAACATTAGAATGTTGTGAGGACTCACCCAAACTATCATAGTATAGATGAGATATTTGCATTACGATAATTCTAATTCTATGTTTTGATACACTTTTGATACTATAGGGTTATGTTATTTTAATATCTACATTTTGATGTTTCACACTTACCTCTACATATTAGGACCTAAATAATATATATTATATGATTTCAGTTCATGTTCTAAACTATTTCAATTGCTTTAATGGAAATTGAATTATAGGAATACTTGAAATGTCAAATTGCAATATTCAAGTGAAAATTGTGCCAAGGGATAGATTTAGATATGTAAATAAACCTAACTCACATACCTTGTAACTTAATAGTCATGAATTCAATATTTCATCACTATGATAGAAAACAGATTATGAGGTTGTCTAGAATGTTAATTTGATCATGTTACATAAGAATCAATGTTGATATGCAGGGATTGGTATCTTAATGGTTTAAATGTTTTATAAGAAAATTTTTAGAAAAAGGAAGTTAATTGGAAATGATGATATATGCAAGCCTAATGTTAAATGTGAAAGTGATTTATTGCACTGATTTATATATTATTTATATGATTTTCTTGGACTATTTATGCTCGAGTTTAGTGTGCGAGAATTTGACCATGGGATTTAATGGGGGACCAAGGCTCAAACCTATGTGAAACATGACATGACCGATGGTGGATTTGTGGAAGGATTTAGACCTCTCTGTAATGTGTTTTATTTTGTAATTTGAATGGTATGTGGGTGATAGTTGAATGCATGTATTATTGGAGATAGGTCTTTTTAAATGTAATATATTGTGTTTGTGTCACTTGACACTTGTTTTGTCCATGTGGAGATGACTTGGAATTTAGGGTTTTGGGAAAGTAACCTAACCTAAACATAACCCCAGTATAGTATCCAAGTTAACCCCACATTGAAAGTGTTAGGATAAGTCCCTATCCATTAAAGTTCGAATTCCAACTCCCCATTAACTTTTGGGGAGCAAACAGTGGTCCTAAGAGGTCACCATGGTGAAAAATAAGTGCCCACATGATAATAGTATGGGTTGGAGGTCTAAATCTAGCCTTTAGTAGGCCTGGGTCACCTTGGGAACCCTCCAAACATGTCGCTTTCTTAGAATTTCGAAATTGAAGAGTTCACATGTTTCCTTCCACTTTGTCAAGGTACAATTTTAGAAAGGGGCAAGGGTGTAAGAAAAGGGAGGCTTCTTGTTTGGGGCATTTTTAGCGGAGTGAGAAGTTGGAGGCCTTTTAGAGGGCTTGGGAGAAAGTTAGTTGGTTTTCTACCCACTCTCTAACTTTAGAGACTCTTAGGGTTTGTAAACTTGGGAGGGAGCTCTTCTACAACCATTCATTACCATTTTGCAAAAAGGATTCGAGGTTGGTTTCTTCTTGCCCATGTATTAATTTTCTTCAAAACTTGCATAATGGTATTGCATTCATGAGCATGTAGGGGTGTGAGTTCATATTGTGAGTAGATTTCATGGCATTGTATTGTGATGTAGTATGGATGTAAATGTTTGAATGGTGTTCTTACCATGTAGTTAGTTTGATTCCATTTTGAAATTGAATCTTGGTATTGCATTCATGAGTATGTAGGTAAGGAGAATGCTATTGTAAGAAGAAATATGTGATATCATCTTGTAGCTTGTTGTATTGTATTGTGTTGTGATGAGCATGGATTTTGGGTTTTCATTGTTCCCTTTTTTTTTTTGTTTTTTTGAGTTTCCATGATTTGTGCATGAGTGTTGTTATGGGTGTGAGGGCTTCACTCACCCTTTGGGAAGGGAAGAGAAGTCTAGGGTGAAGGGTATAGTTGGGCTTGAAAATGTATTTGAGAACCTTGGAGTATGGGCTCTATTGTATGCCATAATCATTCATATCTTCTTGGGGGTGATAACTGATAAGGGAAGTATGGTGCAGAGAGGAAATTTATGGAGAATATGTTCCAAGGAGGTTACAGATGATGGTAGTGGGTTTGGAGGAGGATGATTTGAGAAAGCCCTGAAAGGGCAATAAATTTTTTGTTTTGTGATAGCCCCAAAAGGGCATGAAAATTGTTTATTTTAGATATTTTTTGATACGGAAAATCTCTATTTTTGAAGCACACTTTCTCCCTATGTTTATGGTTCTATTGGTGAACCATTGTGCATTATCCTTGGGTGGGAATTGCTCAAGTTTTGAAATGTAATGTTTATGCATTTGAAGGATTGTATGTGTGACCCGATTTGAGCCTTGTTCTCCTAGTGTGGGGGTGGCCTCTTTGGAGGCCTATGGTTGGATGGAGAGCACCCATGGCCTTTTTTCTATTCCTTTGTGATGTACTTGCAGATTTTATTCTCAAAGGAGCAATGGAAACAAGCTTGGAATGGTCGTCTCTTAGATGTTGCTTGAAGGAGGAAACTTTTTGCATTATATACATAGTGGAGAACCTCTCTCCATCTCACTCATGTTGTTACAATGAAAGATTTCATAGTATCAAGGAAGAAATATGTCATTTGGTAACATAACTAAAAGGATGACATAGTTACCCATGTGATTGTTTATTGCATTCCAAAAGTTGAAGCTTGCAGTTGTGTTCTTGTGTATGGTATTGTATTGTAAAAGTGATTTGTCACCTTATGTACGTTGTTGTGAATAAAAGGATCCATTGAGAAATAAAGAATTTGGAGATGTTATCATATGTGACTTTATTGCAAAATTCTAGATTATGCATTTAGATGTAATGGTAAGAGAGACTATTGAATCATAGATAAAGTTATGGAAAGGATTCATTTCAAGAATAGTCATCCATTTGATACCTAAGAAATGTACATATGTGGTTGTATTTTGTTCATTGAATCAAGAAATAAAGTAGGATAATTTGTTATCAAAGTATTGCCAAATGAAACATACTTTTAATGTAATTCATGAATTGAATTTATTTCTAAAGTGACTTTTAATTAGAAAGCATATAGAAATAATGTCAACTTACCACCAAACCCATATACTTAGCAATATAGTTGATTTGAGGAGCTGAAGAAAATAGATGAACTTCTATACTAAATTAAACCTGTACACGCACATTTTATCCTCTTGAATTTGTATGGGGATAAGAAATTAAAAGACTCTTCTTATTACAAACCATTATAAAATTTAGTAAGAATAGAATATACCCAAGATTTTTAGTATAGGAGATTAATAAAATAATCACTTCTACCTTAATGACTAGGAATAAACTAATATAATAACTACCTAACATATGACTACTCACATTAAAAATACTATACAACATTATATCCTAAGTGTAGGCCTGGTGAGAATGAAAGACTCCTATACAATCATAAGACCAAGATAAATAAAATATCCATCCTAGCTACTAATAACTAGCACTATGATGTGGGAGGGAATAAAATAAAACTCCCACAAGTCCCCTACCTAGCTGACCACATCTTCTATCAATCATCAAGCAAACATTTAAAAAAATAAAAAATAAAAACTTGGTCCCCACCTCCTAGGCGTGATATGCTTTAGAAGTATGTGATCAACCCTTGACAAATCTTGTCATAAGTTCTGACAAAAGTCAGAAAGCTATCCTCTTGTCTTAAGCACCGAAAATAAGTTTGAAACAAACAAGGTAAGAAAATGTAATTCTCCACTCAACACCCCACACCTAGGGAGGAGGAGATAGGCATTTGGGAAAGTGGGAGGGGTAGGTGGATGATGGGAAAGGGACCCATGTATGTATGCCTTGGGATCACACTTGCCCAAAAAAAACATTTTAAAAGTGCTCGGGAGAGGCTAATAAAACTATGTCTAAGCAACCATTATATGAGGTTAGAGAGGGCACGTGACCCCATAACCTAGGAATACATATTGGGGAGGCAGATTTGAAAAGTAGTAATTAAATTGGATTTTTGGTATGTGGAGGGTATGTTAAGGATAGATGTTAGGACATAGGGATAGTAGAATATTAACTTAAACAAATAATTTATGATTAGGTGAGTAGTAAGCCAATAATGCATGGATTAAGTATAATTTTATTTGGAAGTATGTTAGCTAATTGGTGTAATAGTAGGATATAGTAAAGGTTATTTCTTAGTCAAAATTAAATTTGTTGTTAAATAGGTGAATGAATTTTAGTTAGCAATGTTAGTTTAGATTTAGTTCATGTATTTGATTAGTAGATTTAAATTAATGTTAAGAATGTTAATTAAGTTAGTTGGATGTAGATATAATAGGGTTGATATTAAGTAAGACGTTGGGGTGATAGAATTGGAGAATCAAGTATAAGGTTGGATGGTGGAATAAAATAATTTAAATAATTCAAATTTAGTTATATCTAATTAATAAAGCACATTGATAGATAAGTGTTACTATATAGAATTGAATGTATGTCAAACCTGTGCAAGTGTTAATATTGGATTAAATCTCAATTTTATATTTGGCTCGAGGGACTGATAATTAGATAATGAATGTTATGGATTTGATTGAAAATATTAGTATAATATCAAGGTCGATAGAATATATGCCAATTTGAAATTTTAAGTCTAGGAATAAAGTATTAATTAGTTAGTAAGCATGCCATTATAGGTAGCTTGTCAATCTATGTTCCCTATGTGCAAGTAATGATAGGGTAAGGATATCAAATCTTACATTATTGTATGACTTAATGAAGCATTGTGAATATCTAAGTGTGGTTCATTTGGTCAGTAAAAGTACTTATGTTATGGATAGAAGGTGGTATAGGATATAATAGTATAGATACCTTGAAATTTGATGTAGGGTTATGTTAGATGATAAATTTAATGTCAAAGTTAATCTTAGCCATATGAGATTAATGTTTCACCTAGATCCATCAGGTTATGTTGGAAACTAAATAGTGTATTTGTTAAGCACACATTGGTGCTCTAGGGGATTGTCCTAGAATTTTGTAATGAGGTTACGACAATGAAACAAACCCAATGTGAATCTTCTTACGAGTCCAGATCTGACGAGGTAAAACTCAAAATAGTTAAGTGATAATAATAATTCCATTATGAAGGGTTTAATCTAGAATAAAGTTAGGAAAAAAGTAGTAAGGTCAAAAACTAAAACTCATATTCATGGATTGTGGAAATCTCATAGATCTAAAGTAGTAAGGTGTTGGAGGTTTAAATGAAGTTAGATGGAAATGATTTGGTAATGGTATGATCCTAGACAAGATATAAATTTAATGTGTTGACCCTCATAGCATCCAAGGATTAGTCAACACAAAAATGTCATCAATCAATAATCAAGCCTTAGAAGAAATCAAGATAATAATAGTGATGATAAAGTAGTAAGAATATAACTACGTGGTCAATAGTCAAATTAAAGTTGTAGGAGGAGTTATGATCTCAACAATCTTATAATCTGATTTAGAGGTTGATCAACACTTTAAAATATTTTTCTTTTAATATAAGATTTTAGAGGTAGTGGAGTTAACATGAATAGTTCATAAATATATGGTTTCGTGGTCAAGTAATGGTATAGGAGTAGATTATTAAATTGGGAGTTAACAAAATGACTAGGTGCAAGGTAATCATGAAAATTGGTATACCTTAATAAAAGAATATGATAAAAGAAAAAGATGAAGTAATAGCATAAATTGAAATGGGATATGGGATGTAATGAGAAGTATTCTCTTACCTAGGCAATTATATACATACTTCACAAAAGCACTTATGTGATCATTATAACACATCAATGTCCTATCCCTCCACAGAACAATGAAATGTTTGTAGCTAGCATAGTTCTTTACACATTCTCCTTAGGCTTTCCTTTTAAGAAAAAAAATTTAAAAAAAAAAAAAAAATTGGTTGTGTTTTGCCTATTAAATTTAGGGCATGACAAATGTACTGGGACACATTAGAAAAGATTACTTTTAGGACTACAATAGGACTACAATAACTAATGTGTTGTAAGGGGTCCTAAGAGGTGCTAATTTGTCCTAAGGTGTCCTAATGGGTCCTAATGTGTCCTAAGGAGTTATAATGGGTCCAAAGGGATTGTAGGGCCACTTAGAACCCATTATAAACCTTTCTAATAAATTAAAAGCACTTTTAACCCTCCCCATATCTCTCTCTCTCTCTCTCTCTCTCTCTCTCTCTCTCTCTCTCTCTCTCTCTCTCTCTCTCTCTCTCTCTCACTTAACATGGTTAACATGGTTAAACATACATGTTAATTATCAACATAACAATATCATATAATCAATACAATGAGTAATGATCTTTAAATTATCATGTACAAGTGAAGGGTTTAATATTACAATTAATAGTAATTTGAAATTTCAAACAAGCATTAATTTAAACATGCTTGAATGTAAAAGTAATGGAAAAAAATAGGTCATTACTTAAATTGACAATTAATTAATAATATCAAGTGCACTCCTTTAACTTTCAAATAAAAGTAAACTCTTGTTTTTAAATTTGTTTGTACAACATATTTCACAATATATGTAAGACAATGTTGATGATAAATTTATAGAAATGAACTCAAAATATAAAATTGGTTCAACACATCTCTTCAAATGAAGTCCTGTAAAATAAAATTGTAAAATAAAAACACATGTTAATAAACACATAAATTAATATGAGGTAACTAAACTATGTAAATATATGTGTAATTTGTATGTACTCACTATGTGGAATTGCACAAGATGTTGATGTTTGATCCACTTTAACATTTAAATTTGCACAAATTGTAATTGAGACCTGAATAAGAGGAATATATATAAGTTATCTAATTCAGTATTGATAGCGCAAACATATATGTAATTAAATTATATAAGTACATATATAAAAATAACACAATAAAGAAAAAACTTACATGTGTTTGATTTAAATGTAGTCATCCCATAGTACCATCTGCATCCTCTCTCTTTTGCAATGCATTTATGATTGTATCGTGCTCGTCCATTGAAATTGTCCATAATACCTAATTGATAGGTCTCCCTTTATATCATTCTAATTTGATATTCATTGCCACAACCAAATGAGAATAGTGTAAAATCTTCTTTTTAGATTGGTAGTCTTCAAATGCTTGTAAATCATTTCTTCTTGTTAGGTATCTACATAGCCAGGTGCCAGCTACAATGACAAACCCAACTGGATACTCAAAACCATCATCATCTACTTGATGACATATCAATTTTTTCTTAGGTTCCGCACATCTAGCTAGCCAATACTCAGTTTGTTCATCACTATCACTAGGAGCAATAACAACATAAACATGTCCTACAAGATAAGATAAAGTACAGAAACACTTTAATCACATGAGTACATATGCAAATTATATAAATTGAAGTATGAGATCACAACAAAATCTAATTAAATTGTGCATACCAGGTTCTCTGAGGTCTAAAATATGATCATAGTCTTCTGATGCAAAAGTAACATTTTGGCCTTAATTTACTATATCATCTTGAAAATATGTGTCAGTAGGTGCTAATGATTTTTGTTTCCAATCTTCAACCCATTCTGTATTCTCGCATTCTTCTCATTCACCTGTAAGACAAAATTGACAAAAACAAGCAAGCTCCCTAGTCCATATAGTCCAAGTGTTAGAATCTGAACTCCTAAATGAATGTCATTTAGTTGACCCACTAATTGTATCACAGTCATATCTTGAAAGGATATTCTTCTCTTCAACTATGTAGAAGAAACATTTGATTGTAGAGTTCTCAATTGATCCCATGTATAAATATTTGTTACACCATTAGACAATCTCATGTGCATTTTTTAATTTAGATTTTTTCTCAAATTATAATTTCTCTCTACTAAGGGCTCTCTTTCACGCATGCACCAGCACCATCATGTTCTCCTTTACCATGTCTAGCCTCAAAAAAACTCCACACATGTTAGATGTTAGTTTGCCTATGTGTCCTACTCAACCAATAGAACATTCTAGCAATCTTGAATTGTCCTAAACAATTATTTAACCATATCCAATGTTGTGTCATTTGAATTTGTCTCTCTTTTAAATTATCATAAAAGACCTTGAAACAATATTGGACAAACTTAGATGAATGGAGTTTATCATCACTCATATAAAAATGGTACTCTCTCAATATTTTTTTATCCTCCTCTATACTATTAGGTGCATGCCTATAAACTATAAAAATATAAATGGTTACTTGCACTGAATTGTAATATTATGGTTGTACCTCATCTTGCGGTGCAAGTGTGTAGTTCTCTGCAAAGTCAACAACTGAAAGTATAGTACCAATTGGAAATGTATTCTTACATAAGCAAAATTGTCCATCGAGCCATCTAGCATATTGAGAGTGTTTAACATATTTTGGTATGATCACACTCTTAAACTCATCCATAAATGGATGACAACTAACTTTATCTATAACTAGGTAACACCTTCTTCCAATATTCCCATCCTTCAATGGATATTCAATAGTTTTGAATCTTTTTACCTCAACTAATTGTTGTCCAAAAGTAGTCAAAGCATTTTCATGCAAACATTCATTTAACAAAGAAAGATTGTCACACATATCACATGTACCAGAAAGACATGCATTGAAAAGAAAGTATTGATCATTAGGTGGCTTACAAAACAAACCTAATACAAAATCCTTTATAGTTTGAGGTGGTATTTTATACCACATTCCTGCAACATTTCTTTACTATGCATGGTACCACATATAGATCGAAATAAATCATAATGGTAACGAAATTAAACATAAGTTTTACAACAACATTTGATTCTTTCCGTGTTAATCCTTACATACCATAGTTTACACTTTTAAAAAGATCTTTGACTAATGGTAATATTTAATACCTTACCATCTACAAATTTTCTAAACAATTCAGTTTGAGTCATGTCCAAAAGGTGTTTAGGATGTGGATCATGTATTTTTGACCCAACTCTCAATTTAAGAACATCTCTTGAATTAGGTGATACTCTTGTATTATCATGCCAAAAAATTTCAACCAAACTTTTGACTTCACTAGTAAGTTTCATATCACATCTCGAGAGTCTACCACTAGAAGTCCACAAAATATTTGTTCAATCACATTCAAAATTAACCCTTCTCTTTACAACTCTTTCTAAAGTCCTATGATTCACATTAAGATATCCACTTATGATGCTAATCAATCTTTTTTCAGTTGTTGATTTGTTAACTAAAGCTATTGTTATTGCTCACCATGTTGCATTCTTATCTTTAGAGCGACTTCTCTTTATGATAACATCAAAGGCACTAGCAATATTGGATACAACTTGTTTTAAATACTCATTTTTATTCTTGGTTTTGCATACATTCCTAACCTTCTCATTATTTTTTGCATTTTAGACATTTTAATTAGTTGCAACATCAACTGACATTGAAACCCAAATTTCTTATTATAAAAAAAATGTCTATATAATCTATTAGCATGTGTCCTAATTTGTCTCCACGAAACCAATCTCTCAAGATTATTTAGCACATCATTAAAAAAATGAAAATTATATTCAAACACTTTACTATCATTCTGACATGTTTGTTCAGTAGTTGGTGTTTCTATGTTTACTTTCATGCAATTTTTATTTTCAATTGACATTTCATTTTCACTGTTATTTGGGATTTTAATCTCATTTCCAATTTTTCTTGGTATTTCTTTTGGGGCATGCATTTCCATTGGAATTCGTTGTGCATGATCATTTGACAATTTATTCTCATGAAGAAAATCTAAATCATTTAAATCATAACCTGCTTCTAAAAATTCACCAATTTCATCACGAGAAAAAATTCAAGGGTTTGGAGACACACCTATATTGAATGTTTGATTAGAATGTGCACCTAAATTTCCTTGTATTGGGTTCTCTTGTTTGGCCTCTTCATCCATCATGGTATCCTCAATGTCTTTCTCCTTTGAAACATTGTTCAAGTCTCTAATTCTTTGTCTTCTCTCTCATTGATGTTGTGCTTCATTCTCTTTATTTGTTGCAATCTCCTCATCTGTCAAAACTTTTGTTTTCTTCTTTCTTCATTGTTTTAATCCAATGTTTGCACCGGTCTTGAATTTGAATCAATAGCTTGTAAATTGTAGAAGAAGACAAGAAAATAGAATAACTATGACAAAACTTGTTGTTGCAGATCGAAACTATTATTTAATCATTTCAATCATTGACAATCAGCATATGGGGTAGCTTTTGGGGCCCAACAAGCACATAAGAATTGGGTACCCGATGTTTAAAGAATCGGGTACCCAATCTTTAAACAATCAGGTTTAAAGATCGAGTACCCAATTCTTTAAACAATCAGGTACCTAATTTTTTAAAGATTGGGTACCTGATTCTTTAAACATCAGGTACCTGATTCTTATAATGGTTAACATGCAATCAGGCACCCAATTTTAGAATTACAAATCGGGTGTTCAATTCTTGAGACATGAGCAAGAATTTGGAATGGACACAACTTTTGCATGGGGTTTTGCCTTGGGGAAAGGCATGGCATAGGCTTGGTCCCACCAAGCCATCCCTTTATGAACCATTTTTTTCTAACGCATTTAATCGACAATTTTAGGGATTGTCATAATTTTTATATGGTCATCCCCATTGAATTTTTTGATGAAACAAAAACCCATTATAGGTCTTACTGTTTTGATTTCAAAAATGTAAATTTTATAGTGTTATTAGTTTATTTGCTATTTTTCCATTATTTTTGAATCAAAACTATCTCTTAAACATTAAAAAGTGACATTCACTAAAATTTTAATAACTTTTTATTTTATAATTTTTCTTAAATTAATTAATATGTCATCAATCTACATACAATTCTTTTGAAGGTTAAAAAAAAAAATGAAAAAAGTGAAATTTTGATCAAATTATGGTGTCCGTACACGAGAGGTTTTAAAATTTACCTTTATAGCCAATTAATAATTAATAATGAAAATTTTATTCAATAAAAAATAAAGGAAAAATATTGTCATCAATCTTAGGTGTATTAGGTAACTCCCTTTAAAAGGATTTACGAAAATTCATTTATTTGTGTCAAATTATGGTGTCCATACACGAGCATGGTATGGTCTTGAAATAGGCATTTTGAAAAAGTGGTTTTCAAAGATCCATACCAAAAAAATAATATATCATATGGGTGTACAAATAAAACACATATTCAAAAAGAAGATCCTAGGCACTACAATTTTTATTTCTGAAGTTTTTTTATATCTAATCTCTAAATGGCTCAAATTTTGGCATCAATTGAAAAAATATTTCAAAAATAGGAAAAACACTTCCACTTTTTGGCCAAAAGTGAGACCCAACTTCTTGTATTAACCCAAAACTTACACTTTATTTCACCAATTAAGAATTCACCATATATTTTGATCTAATTGCATGGATAAAAATTTGAAATCAATAAACATTGACACAATACTTGGTAACCTAGAAATCTTCCAAATAGAAATTAAAACTAGTATGGGAATGATACCCACAAGCTTTATTACTTCAGTATAAAGTTAGCTTGTTAAAGCTTACAATTGACCACTTCTAGTGATCTCCCCTATTAGGAGCAATAAGGACTATTAGATCAACCTTGTGAAAGGATTTATGACCATATAATGAAGTATGCACTATGTTAGGAGATTTTGAAAGGACTGTTAAGTCCACCTTGTGAAAGGATTTAGCTGATGCATCTATTAGGATAAACCAATGGCTGATCTCTGGTCTACAACTCAGTTTGCTAAATGAGATTCCTTTGAATAAAAATGATCACTTGGCTGTCAACACTTGGTAGACTCTGACACTTAGTTAATGTTGAAGCACAGTCCATACTGATTGCTTTGAGTAGCAGGAACTCAATCAGCACTATATGACTCGGTGAACTCTAAGAAACTCAGTAGATATTGAAATGCTCAGTTGACACTACATGGCTCAGTCAATATTGACTTCATTTACTTTGTTAATACTACAAGCTTTTAGATACTAATATAGTTAGTTAATACTACATAGCTTGGTTAACACTAAGATCTTCATCACTTGCACTATAAAGCTCGATAGACTCTGTTATACTTGGGAAATATTGTAAATTGTTTTATATACTTGGTAGAAACTATAGAGCTCGGTAGCAATGAAAACAACTGACTAAGTGTTAAGTCACTAATAGACAAATTTTTTGACCTTAATGTCAAAAATCTCACCCTTTGGCATTAGTGACAAAAACACTTATCATACCAACAATATGAATACAAGTCAAAACTCCCCTTATCAACAATTTGGGTCTTCAACTCGATTTGACTAACGTTTACTATTCTAGCTCAATAACCTCTTACTCTATTTTTTCTTATTTTTCAAAATCACTTTTGTATACATTTTTTTTCTATCTCTGCATATGTTTCCTTTCTCATTACAACTCCCCCATATATATATCTCTCCCTTATTCATATATCTATAGTATAATAATAATATTCTTCAGAGTATGATAATGCAACTACCCCTTTTTGACATAAATGCCAAAGATGCAAAAAAAATAACAAGTTAATACCAAAATGTGATAAGAAATCACTATGTACCTTCAAAATGATTTTCTATATCTTGTCCCGATTCTCTTGCAATACCTTTGATGCATGCAAGGCTATTTGTACTTCTATTGAAAGCTCCATCATATGATTAGCTATGGAGAAATTATTATCATGGACCAATGTCTTTGCATGTGCAATATATTTTTTCATTGCATCCATGTTGGGAAGGATCATGCCTTGAATTTTTACAATTGTGAACCTTATTTTGGCTTCTTTCCTTAACAATTTTGCCTGAAGATTTGTCAAGAACCTAATCTTTACAAAATGCGTAGAGTTGCAACTTGGATCATATTATAGTTGTTGTGCACTTTCCTTTATGTCCTCATATATCTTGGATAGTTTATCAGTTATTTCCTTAGTGAATATATATGTATCGCTTAACTTAATAAGCAAAGAAACAACATTATTTACAGAAGTTTCAAGTGTAGCAAGAATAGTAGATAATTCTACTTGGTCAATAGATACCATTGTGCTACTTGCTCCAAAACTTTGTTTTCAAACTTTCTTTATGCCCTCTACATAATGTTTTCTTTCCTATTAATCTCCTCATTATACTTTTGAACACTATCAACAAGTTGATCCAAAATTGGTTGTTTCTCATCAACCTCAATGCTCAGTGCATCAACAGATATGCCTTTTATATCCTCAAGTACTTGGTTCCTCTATTTTCTTTTAGCTCTTAGTTTTTTTTGTCTTGCTCTTTTCTTCTAGAGCTCACCAAGTGTATCCATCTCTTCAGGAGTGAGGTTAGAGGTATCCCAATTTGGAATAATAATGGCCTCATCTAGATCAATCTCATCCTTAGAGTCTTCTACCTCTTTACCATTTTCTTTATGAGTAGAAGAAGGAACAATTTCTTTTCCTTTGTCCAAAAATTTTGTGCTCGATTGAGGCCGAACCTCAATTGTCACTGCACTTATTGTAGACACACTTGGTATGGAAACAATAGTTGAAATAGTAGAAATAACAAAAAAATGTAGGAGTAAAAATACTAATAGTAGGAATACCTTGTTGTATCTCTATAAAGCCTAATGATGGAATGATTGGAGCCTACTACTTGGTAGATGAAGTGATAGTAACTTCACTCATTGTAGCACTCAATAATTTTTCTCCAAAGATTGTTTGGGTGCTTGGTGATTTTTTTTTACCTCAACCAATTTAGTAGAATCCTTCTCCAAGCTGGCTTGCACTAAGGCTTTTCTTAGAGAGTGAGGAAGAGAGGCCATAACCTCTATTTTTATCTTCTCTGGATCAAAATCTTTAATACTTTTTATATTAGGAAGATCTCCTCCTGTAGCTTCTTGATCCTCTTCCCCTTTAGGATCATCTCCTTCTACATTTCCAATGTCATCAATTTCTTCATCATCAATTGCACAACTCGATCACTAGGCTTGTGCAGCCCATAGATGTTCTTCCAAGTTGTGGTGTTGGATTTCATAATTGACTCAATGTCTTTAGACAAGATCAGTAATGCATTGAATTTTGGTGTCATATTTATTTCATTCTCCTTAAATGATTTCTTCACTTCCTTATCACTGAGACTCAACATGAGTTATCACAAGGTATATTCTCTGATGTCTTTTGCAACACTGACAACATTTTTCCATACTTGTGCAATTGCCTTCATAATTATATTAGGAACTTGTGCTTTTAGCTCATCAGGGGAATTTTTCCATTTTCCCATTTTTTCCACTAGGTCATCCTCTATTTGTTTCTTCTCCTTTGAGCTCCTAGTTTCATACCTTAGAGACTTGAAATATTTCATGCATCCTCCTTGTTCTAGTATTTTCAATCTTTCTACAAAGGTAGGGGAATTCTTCTTAAATATTATTAGTTCTACTTCATCTTCATCATCTCTGAGTTTCAATTTCTTCCTTGATTTTGATGATCTTCTTTTAAACACAGTAGGGGAAGACTTTGCAAGTTTGGTTATAATGACCTTACCTTTCTTCTTGGGAGGCTCCTCCATTTTTAGATTCTTCTTCCTCTTTATTCTCTTCTTCTCCTTCTTCTTCCACTAGGTCATCACCTTTTCCCTCTATCAACATGAGAAGAGAACTAGATGATTTGGTGTTCTTTAGTATCTTCTCCACTTTCTTTATTCCTCTCTTCACTACTTGGGGAAGCTTGATTTCTAGTTCAATTCTAGCCTTTTCTTCCTCATAGGTTTTAAAATATGGAGCCTTCGGATCTACTAGCTCATTCAAGAGAGCCTTAATTATGTCATTAGTTTCATCAATATTGACCTCATATCCCAAAGGTTTGACCCATGCCACTCTAGGCCTAAATGCTTGGATATGAACCTTGTCATGGTCAACCATAAAACAAATATCCTGCTCATAATCTTCTACCAACTTCATTGGTATTTTGAATCTACTTTACATTTTCTCTTTGAAAGACTCAAAATAGCCATCCATTATTTTTTCCAAGTTATCACCCATCTCTTCTATAAACTCATTGATTTGATATAGCACTAGTGTTTCCTTCTTCCATACCACATGTCCTTTGGAAGGAAAGAATTTTTTAACATAAAATAATACAAGTTAACAACCCAGAACCAAACTTACATGGATTATTCTTTAAAACTTGGATACTCTTCATGTTCTTTCTTAATTGGATCAGTTGTATCTTGGCAAGGTCAAAGGATAGATTATTCTTTACCACCTTGTATGCCAAGTCAACAACTTCACAAGGAACTTAGTTTAATCTATTTGAGTTGTATATCTTGTGTACAATAGAGTGGATACTAAACTTAATTTTCGTGTCATTTACTTTATTCAACTTCATTCCTCTAACATCCCACTTAGTGAGAGTTCTCTTAGTTAGTTCAGCCTAACCTTATGGTCTTGCCTTGTTTAGCATTGGCGACTTGGTAATTATGTTAATCATCTTCTTTGTAATTTGAATAGGGTGATCTAACCACAAATGCATTTCATGAACTTAGATCAAGATGAACCTAATCTAATTCCCATGGAAATCCCTTGACACATGAAAAATATGTGTTAACCCTTTGGTCTCCAAATGCTTGTGCTCGAGTTTCAAGCTCCCATCCACACATAGTTCATTGAATGCCTGGTTCATTTCTAGGGTTCCTAGTTCTTGAATAGAATAGCGATAAAATAACTGGATATCATGGATCAATATTACCTTAGGAGGAATTTGTGACTGAACTCCAATGGGTTCAAGTTCTTTTGCAACTACTGGACTCAACTTGGACGTGGGTGCTCTGCAATCAACTCCTTGAGCCAACATCTTTGAACCCTTTTTGCCTTGCTACTAGAAGAAACTATTCCCTCAGTTAAACATTGAACATGAAAGTAAAACTTTAACAATTACTACTTCAAATTTCTTAGGGGATCTAAAATTGCTCTTCTCTTTTAGCTCTAAATTTTTTTGGTGAAATGATTCGATCAATTTTCTCCTTTTAACAAAATTATGTCTTTATGATCACCATTAATGCTTTGTACAAATGTTCACTCAGTGATAGATTGTCCTCCACTAAGTTTGGTCTTTAAAGCTTAGAAGACATCTTCAACCTGGTAGGAACTTCAACTCAAAGAGAACATCAAAATTGGTAGAGTTACCAACACTCGATCTGAACTTGGTGTTTGATAGAGTCACCAACTCACCATCTACATCTAAAACTTGGTAAGTTTATGCAACTTGACCTAGCTCTGTAAGGTTTTTAGCTATCACTTTAACTCAGTGAGCCCTGTGCATCTAGAATGTTCATATGGATCTTCTACTTGCTAACAAGAACTGATGTGAAATATCTCCTTTAGGATCATAGTTCCAGTAATCTCCATAGGTAACTAGTCTGAGAGGATTGAGTCACCTAACTCATTGACTTGGGTGTCAACACTTTCATCCCCTAGAGATTTCCTTAGCTATTGTTGCCACATTTAATTATTTATATTGTTAGCCTTTGATTTCTTTTCATCTTCAATTCTACCTCAACTCATGTAGTTCTTGGCAAGATGTCAAAGTTATATACATACAAAACATCTCTTTGTAGTGTTTCTCTTCCTTGTGTGATATTTTATGTAGTTTTCTCCAATGTGCCCAAATTCACCTCAGTATTGAAATCTACACCATATGTTGTAATCCCAACCAAATATAGCTTTGATAATTTTTTGTAATGGGTTCCATGTATTAGTCTTGCATTCTAAAGATTTATACCCTTGTTTATTGCAAGTGTGACATTTTCCTACAAAATTAGGTTTCTTTGTGCATTCACTTGCTTTGTGTCCATCCTTATTATAGTTGTAACACTTTCTATTGAATTTTAGTTTACTATTTCTCCAACTCTTTTTTGATGTATGACCTAACATTCCACAATCATTATATGTAGGCCTTTTGTTCTTCCAACCTCCTTGCTGAGAAGATTCACCTTCTTTAGTATATCCTAATGCAACTTTACCTTTATTTCTTAATTGAGTTTTCTTATCTAGTTGATTTGTGCTTTCTTGTTAATTCATTATCCTCTCATTGGTTTTTTTCTCTAAGTTAAGATCATTTTGCAATCTTTCATTTTTTGTTCTCAATTTGATAAGCTCTTGATTTTCATCAATGAGTTGATCAATCAGATTTGTTTGTTGAAGATATAGTTGTTAAATTCATTGTCCTTTTCTTTTATTTCTTCTTTAGTTTTTTCCTTTTATTCCATGACTTCACACATTCTGGATGATTAAATTTCTTGTTCTCTTTACAACTATCTAAATTCTTCATGAAGAGTAATATTTTTCTCAAGTAGATCTTTGATTGTTGCATCAACTTCTTATGAACTTATCTCTTAACTAATGTCTTCAATTCTTTCTTCAATGTAGATATTTTTATTCATATGTATTGTAAGATCTTTTCTTCTTTTCAAGGATTGAGAGAGATTCTACTTCATCTTCTTATATTGATCCATTGCCAATTATAGATATAAATTTATTTTTTTCAATAGCATTCTCTGGTCTATAGACTTCCAATTCCTTTTATCTTTTCTCAAGTTGCCAAACTTTCAGTGTGAGAATGAATCACTCTAATAACAAATGTAGGAAATGTGATATAGAATAAGTGACTGAGAGGGGGGTAAATCAAGAACCAATCAAACTTATATTTTATTTTACCAATTAAGAATTCACCATGTATTCTAATCTAATTGCATGCATGAAAAAAATAAAAGCAATAAACATTGACACAATACCTTGTAACCCAAAAACCTTCCAAATATAAAGTAAAACTAGGGTATGAATGATACCCACAAGCTTTATTACTGCAGTATAAAGTTATCCTATTAAAGCTTACAATTGACCACTTCTGGTGATCTTCCTTGTTAGGAGCAATAAGGACTATTAGATCCACCTTGTAAAAGGATTTACAAACATACAATAAAGTATGCACTCTGTTAGGAGATTTGGAAATGACTGTTAAGTTCACCTTGTGAAAGGATTTAGCTAATGCACCTATTAGGATGAACCAGTGGCTGATCTCTGATCTACAACTTAGTTTTCTAAATGAGATTTCTTTGAATAACAATGATTACTTGGTTGTGATAGATAAGTCTTTTGTTTTCCTTTATACTACTTGCAGCCTTCTTCAATTCACACTCATCTACTTCTCACTTGTTCACATCTTCTTATTTTGGATATGATACAATGTGTTATATATATACCAATCCCCTTGATTACCTTCTAGAGTTGGCTACACTACCAAATTTATCAAAATTCACTAAGTTAGCCCACTACTATAACTCGAGTTCAAAAGACAACTAGGTTATGTTTTGATACTTGGAAATCACTCAGTAGACTCTGGCACTCAGTTGGCATTGAATCTTGGTCCATACTTATCACTTCAAATTGCAAGAACTCAGTTAGCATTGACTTCATTCACTAGATGTCTCGATCAACATTGATTTCATTCACTTTGTTAATACTACAAGCTTGGTAGATACTGATATACTTGGTTCACACTATAGAGCTTGGTTAACACTAAGATCTTCATCACTTACACTGTAAAGCTCGGTAGACTCTGCTACACTTAGGAAATACTATAAATTGTCTTAGATGCTTGGTAGAAAATGTAGACCTCAGTAACAATGAAATAAACTAAGATTTAAGTCACTAATAGATAAATGTTTTGACCTTAATGTCAACAATATACATATATACATACATACATATACATATATACATATACACATATATATATGTTTACATATATCTATATATGCATTACATAGATATATATATATAGATATATATGTATATGTATGTATGTATGTATGTATGTATATATGTATGTATGTATGTATGTATGTATGTGTATATATATGTGTATATATATATGTGTGTGTGTGTGTGTATGTATGTATGTATATGTATACATAAATGTGTATGTGTGTCTAGAGAGAGATATACATACACACATACATATATGTGTGTGTACATATATATGTACATACATACATACATACATACATACATATATGCATACACACACATATACATGTCTGTGAGTGTGAAATGTTAAATTTTATGATCTATATGATAATGAAGTAATAGATTGCATCGTTAATATTATTACATATTTTTACAAATAATAGTGTATAATACTCAGATGGAATAAAATCACATGTCTTGAAGTAAATATAATATCCAAAGAGGCCATAACATTCAACTATAACAAAATATTTTTAAAAAACACAAGATTTAACAAGGTCATCCATAGTCAAGAAGATGAATCAAGCTAAACTGTTGACAAAACATGAAACCCTAAAACATAGTATATGAAAGATCGTGAAATGGTCAAAAAAGTCATGCAACCAAAATAATAAAAGTGTAAGATCACCATGTCCAATATAGTAAAATAAATTCAATTGGTCCACCTAAATATAAAACTAGTGCCAAAAGGAGCTCCTTGTAGTGACATTGGCACTACCTTGCAACAATAACATTTGAGAATTTTAAAGGCATGTGCACACCTATGTATCCAAGTAGATTCAATCTCTATTGTCTCTCAACCTTGCATCAATTAGACAAGAAAAATCATATGTATGTGTGTGTGTGTGTGTGTGTGTGTGTGTGTGTGTGTGTGTGTGTGTGTGTGTGTGTGTGTGTGTGTGTGTGTGTGTGTGTGTGTGTGTGTGTGTGTGTGTGTGTGTGTGTGTGTGCGTGTGCGCATAGGAAAACAATGTGGGACAAAGAGGGAGGAGTTAAACATCTTGTAGATCTCCCATATAAGTGCCTATGAATGCTTCCCCTCATTTGGACAATATGTCAAGCATAATATATATGACATGAAGGGTTAGCTAGGTTAGACCAAAATCATAATCAAATAGTACACTAATTTAAAAAATGATCATTATCAAAATAGAAATTAAATTATTAAGATGATGTTCCAAAATAAAAAAGGTATTGTTCCCTAAGTCTTGTTGTCTATTAGTGTCAAAAACTTAGTCATATATAAGGAAAATTCAAATGGTCATCACTCTAACAGAGCTACTCTATATAGGTCAATTGATGTAAAGACATGTAAATGTCAAGGTCCATAGGAGTTGAGAAAGTCTTTGGTTTTTGAGTAATTTTAGTATATGTCAAGTATAGTGACTATCGAGAAGAAAGAACACATTGATGTCAAGTTATAGAGAAGGAGTTGAGTATAGTTAAGATCGAGAAACAGAATGAAGAACAATTATGACTGAGTATCAAAGATAATGAGTGACGAGTAACATAGAGAGAACATAAATGTGTGCAATGATACAAACTTTGAGGTAACCCATTTCAAGCTGGCATGTATAGACATAAAACGATCATAGAGTTTACTACATAGGTTGTTACACATTCTGACATGGATCATTGATCCCTATGAAGAACACACTACCAATCAAATGAAGAGGCAAAAATGGAAGCATCTAGAAGACTCTACATATGTCTTTAAATAGATAGATCCAAACCTTATTTGATATATAGTGTGGATGATATATAGAGTAAGCTATCATCAAAGATGGTACTAATTATCTAAAGGAAGCAAAGGAGTTAAGTTTTTTGGATGTTGCATCAAAAATTTGTCAAGAATAGAGTTAGTGACCTAATGAAGAAGTAAAGGAAAAATTAAAGTTATATCAAATTGGAGATCATATTAGAGATTGGAAGGAGGAGATCCATAATCAAAAATTGTAAGTGTAGACCAAAGGATAAGGTACTAAATTAGTTTTAACAGATTGAATCAATGTAAATCTCTTAATAGAGTGGTTTTAAGATACCTTTTTAAATCTCCTAACAGGTTCCTTACTTCATTGTAAGTGTAAAACCCTTTAATCAAGGTAAGACCTAGTAGTCTTAAAAACTTAATAGAGAAGATCCCTAGTAGGATAGATCATCAGAAGTGATCAAAGTTGTAACCCTAACAAGTTAACTTTGTTACTATTGTAGTGAAGAGTTATGGGTGTCATACCCACCCCATTTTTCTTTCACCTTGGAGGGTTTCTAGGTTATCAAATCTTTTGTGTTATGTGTCTACATTTTACACATGTGGTGCATAGTTAGATCTACTTATCACAGTATTTGATTTTGCAAGTTATGTTTTACATAAAATAGATATGAGATGGTCAATATGGTCAATATAGTAAAGTTTTTTTGAAGGATAAAAGTTTTACAGATCCTTATTCACCCCCCCCCCCCCCCCCCCCCCCTCTCCTCTTCTGATTATCTCAATTTCCCAATTAAACTTCCAAAAATTTGTATCAGAGCATTTTTTTCTCTTTAAAGAAGTCCAATAGCTCATTAGTTCAAATCTTGGAAATGGAGAGTTACAAACTAGGAAATGTTATTAACAATCAAGTGATTGACATCCAACTCATACTGCAACAACTTGAAGTAGCAAGAAAGAAATTGAGAAAATCCTAAGAAAGAGAAAGGATATAGCCATTCAGCATAATGACACACTCTATGAAGAAGTTGATACATAGGAATTGTTTGACATTGTAAAATACCAACTAAAGAGATGAAACCATTGTAGATCTACTAGAGAATAATAGTATCCTAAATGAAGAAGTCAACAAATTGAAAAGAGAACATGAAATCTAGTCAATAAGGCTATGTGAAGGAACAAAAGAAGAAAGATGATGAAGACAAATTTTTAGTTAAGGAAGATTAAAAAACCAATGGCTATCAGACTTGAATAATGTGAAGAAGCTTACAAACACTCAGCTAGATATGATGAATCAATTGATGCTTGCAAATTAGGAATTGAATAGGAAATACATGGAGATATAAATTTCGAGATCATAGAGTAACCTACTAAGGAATGAATGAAAATATAATAAAGAACTTGTGGAAAGGATGAACAAGCCTAGTGTAATTGATGGGACCACTTAGGTCATTTGGTAGCACTTCTCAACTAGGACATACAAAGCAACATTCATCTACTAAACAAGGAGAGTCATCAAAGAGTGGAGAGCTTAGGCATGCAAAATCAAAAGCAAAAACTACATGCTATCATTATGGTAAACTTGGAAATACTATAAATATTTGCAAAAAAATTAATGTTATGCAAAGCTCTAAACCTAAGTTTATTGGTTTTTTTTATTATTATAAGAAGAAAGGACATCAAATACATGAGTGTAGGTCAAGGATGAAGAATACACCTTATGCACCTATATTTGAGGGACGTTGTTACAATTGTCAAAAGTTTGGACATAGAGAATATGAATGCATATCATAGGAAAAACCTTACTAGACAGAGAAAAGGTAGAAAAATGCACCTAAGAAAGTTAGTTCTAATTGTCACAACATTAGACATGTGAGAAAAAACTACAGGACCTAAGCATTAGTACCAAAAATGAACACAAAAAGGGTAAAGGAAAAATAGATGTTGAACAAACAAAGAAGGAGATGAATCAAACCTAGAGGAAAATGGTAGAAGAAGAAAATAATGGAACATATAAAGCTTAGATCACCCAACCCAATGGAGAAGGTAATCACAACACCTCAAACTAATCAAGAAAGGTATGTAAGAAATATCTTATATCAGTTCCTAACATAAATTATGCAAAAATTTCATATCTTCATAAGAAAAGATGTATAAGAATAAATCTATGGAAAATAATAGTGCAAAATAATTATTAACATATTGAGTATTGAATATCAGTAAAATTGTTTATATTGACTGAGCATTGCAATAAGGACCAAGTACTCCATGTCAAACTAGTGTATAGGGTGATTTAGATGGAATTGACCGAGATGAATAATGGAGATCGAATTCAAAAGTCTAGTAGCAACCGAGATAGTTGGGTTCCACCTAACAATGAACACAACATTAATGGAGACCCTAACTTGAATAAATGGAGGTATATATTGAGAATTTAGATGTATTTTACACACCTTGCATCCATATTTTGAGAGCACTTAGTGATTTGATCAACTTATGAAGTGACTTTAAGGTGGTTGAGATTATATTTAAAGAGAAAGTGTGACTGAGTATTGATTTTAAGTTGTGTTAAGTTATTCAAAAAGAAAAGCTTTAAAACCCTAACACAAGATAATGGAATCTTCATCATCCATGGTAAGAGAGGTAAGTAATATTAAATTGGTGAAGAGTGATACTTGTCCTCCACCTAAGTTTCATGATATTCTTGAGATTTCTATGAAAGGAGACTCAATGAGTGTGTTATCTTTGATATGACCTAAATTTATTATGATTCACAATGTGAGAATTTTTTATATGTGTGAACTTGGTGAAGTTGGAGACTAAAAAACACATGTGACATATGAGAAATTGTGTGACAAAAAAATATTAAAGGATGAATTTAAAATTATAGAGAGAAAAGAGTTAACCTATACCCTAAAATTTTTGAGAAATTTCAAAATCAAATGGATTAAAGTTGTGTTGAGCTGAATTCATGATATAGATTTGTGGTTAGAGAATGGATCAGTTAAGATCATAAAGAAGGTAACATATGTTGTTACTAGTTACCCTACATTCGACAAGAAGAAGACAATGTGATGAAAAAGGAAAGAAATTTTTGAAGCTAATACCAAATTTGAGTATAATGGACATGGCATATCTATTTCCAACATCACTGATTCATTAATCAATTTTTTTGTGAGAGTAGTCTCTCATAAGTTTTATTATTCAAGTCGACTAAATAGTGTGTCCTGTATGGTTGTTGAATAGGCGTGGAAGATAGTGATGAAGGATCATGAATATGATCTGTCTAAGTTACAATAGTTGCAACTAGCAGAGAACTTGACATCAATTAGGAAAGCAAAGAATTCAATGTGTAAGTTTGGATCGTTGATTATTTGTATTTTCTTTTACACTTAGAATTACTTTCTAACTATTAGGAATGCTATATGGAATCAAGTTAAACTTGTTATAAGGTAGATTAGTGAGTAGATCACATAGTTGGGAGAAACTTGTGAAGATATTCTAGATGGATATTTTGAAGAGTTCAAACAAAAAATGAGAAAGAGATTGATAATTTTAGCATCCTTAGTAGAGAAACATTATAATGATGTATGTTTCTAATTCGATATAGATGATATATTCGTTCAGGCAATTAAGACAAGGAGCCTAACTTAAACCTTTTAGCTATGAGATTGGAGTTGATGATGTGAGTGCAAGTATTGTTTTAGTACTGAAGGAATAAATTGATACCATCAAGCCCTTTGGAAAATTTGAAGAAGCAAAATACAAAATCACTATTGACATAAGATACTTCCACTGACAAGAAGAGAAAGAAAAATATTGAAGACCTAGAAGAGAAGCTAGGAACACAAGGAAAAGGAAAATAACCTTTGATGATTACACAAGGTCTTGGAGAAGTTGAATAAAATGATAGTGATGCTGAGGAAGAGGAATGGAATGTAGAGAAATAAGGCAAAGCCCTAGCATTGGTTACCTCACCAGTAAAGAAGGCTAAAATAGTGAAAACTACTAAGACTAAGGAGAGGAATATTGCAAAGAAGATGACATACAAGCCCTTCTCTCCCCTTGTACCACAAATACCAAGGACCAAAATTGCATTAGTAGAAAGTGTTCAGCCACTAGCCAAGAAAGGAGTGGTTAAGATCACATGCAAAACCTAGTAGCATAAATGTAGAGAAGAGAAAAGTCTCAACTACTATGGGCCAAATAAATAGATAAAGGCTAGTGAAGTAGAAATATATTGAAGAGGAAGATGCAAAGAGGACTAAATCTGATGAACTTGGACATCACTGAGTCATTGTGCCTACCAAGCCTATAAATATTGATGAGGTATGTGCCAACATTAGAAACTCTCCAAGCCTCTCAGGATTTAAGTATATAAAGTAAGATACATTGAGAAATGTCGATAAATCTAAGGTAGAGGAAGCCATCAAAGAAATGATGACCAAAAATAAGATATCACCTATAGAGATGGAGAATAATATTCCAAATTATTTATATAGTAGACTTGGTCGAAAAATGGCAATAGGAAAAAGAAGTTCAGAAGAAAATTAGAGAAGGCACATTGGCCAAGATTATGCTTGACTTGGAAAATAAATAGAAGGAAACATTTATGTAGAAGTATAGGAACTAATTTGTTCCTAAATTTAGAATATTAATGATTTTACATAATAAAATTGAGGTTGTTGTATAGAAAAATGAATTTTTATGGAAGAGCATTTTTGGATTAATCACAAAATGAACAAGATAAAGATTTAAATGTAGACTAGTCTACTATAGGTAAATCTATACCACATGTCTCATGACCTCAAGATGAGGGAGATAAGGAGACTAAACAAAAAGAAGAAGAAATAGTAAAAGAGAATTTAACATAGATTGCTATAATTGTTGTTCTAAGCACTGAAGTGCAAGCAAGACCAATTGGTGACACCCCATCACCTACTCCAACTCAAGTAGTGTTGGGTAGTAGCACTCCAAAGGAAATCAAAGGAAACAAAAAAAAAAAGAATATTTCTCCAAATATTACTATTAGTCTATATGAATTTATTGAAATGCCAAAATGGCATCTAAACAATCTCATTTTTGAGAAAACTACTATCTTGCAAGATATCCTAGCAAGAAAGAAAAAGGTAGAAGAGATGAGGAATGAACAATAATAGAAATGGGTGTTGCATGAAATCAAGGACATATCTATTGATGCCTTTAATACTAAGATCATTGATGAACAAGGCCCCATTATCTCTTAGTAGGTGCAAATGGTTAACATAATTAATACTAAAGATATGATGCAAAGAGGGATGAATAGCAAGGGCCAAAGACATGCCTAACTATCCAAACACTTTGCTAAGTAAACATAATGGAAGAAAACACACAAAGAAAAAAACCAGGGAGAGAGAGAGAAAAAACACTTGTATTGATTCATCACATTATCAACATACATGCCTAGTTGTTAGGCCTTCTGGATTATAGCCAAATATAAAATACAACTTCAAGATCTACAATCTACCTTCAATTTCATAATTCCATAAATGTCTTCTCTAAAATCTCTAAGTCCTACCTCTAAATTAAACCAAATACCTCTACTTACAAGAGATTCTATATCATTACATAATAGAAACATTGACCTCAAAATGGTCTACACTCATCCCAAGACAAGACCCTATCATTAAATTCAAAATTCAAATTAAATACATGAGTTTACTCAAACTCTGAACCAATCATAGATACACTTGATCAATGAAGGACCCGAGCATCAAAAATGATTTGGTTCACTCGACACATGAAGGACTTAGTCAACACTAGATAGCTTGATTAGTACTAAACTTGATTAACACTATGGATACTTAGTTAACACTATGTGTACTTGGTTAACACTACATGTACTCAATGAACACTACCAACTTGGTGAAAATACTTATTGAATGAATAAATGATAAGGATTACAAAGAAACCAAAGATGCTCCTGCATCAGAGAACTGGGGTTAAAAGAAATGATTCTCCTAAATCATGCAAGTTTTGTTAGGATTAAACCATGGACAAAAATAACAATTACATACAAATATAACCAATAACAGAAAATAATAAATCACACAGAAAGGAACACAAGGCACCAAGATTTAATGTGGTTCACCCAATCCCTGGGCTACGTCCACCAAATAGCAAGTCTGATCTTATTACAATCCAGTGATTACAACTTGATTACAATCTGTAATCCCTTACAGCTCAATACCGCAACAAGACCCAATTTTGCATCACAACATAACATAATAATGAAAAATACCTACCCTAAGTCCTTTTATACAAGTATTTTATGTCATTTTAGGGTTACAACATGTCAGCCATATGTCCGCCACAACGTCGGCCACACGTTAGCCACGGCCCAAAAATTTATGAAGTATGTACAATACTTTCCTGATCAGTCACCACAAACTAACAAGTTTCACAACCTAATATGAATCCAACTTAGATTAATAAATCCATGTAGCATCTTCTACTATTATATTCTTTCACTTAACCAAATTTTCATAGTAATCTTTTCCTCTTGTACTTTTACCAACTCTCTGATCTAATACATGTTTAACTCTTCAATCTTCTTCTTGGGATAATCATTTGATACAACAACTTAATCGTATGATTAATGGTACTTATACAAATCAAAAGCATTGAATATAGGAGATATATCTATGTCATTAGGTAACTCAACATCATAAGAATTACCACTATTAAACTTCCTCAAGATGTTACAAGGTCCACACTTCTTCATCATCAGCTTATTGTATGTTCCAATAGGAAATATTCATTTTTTCAAATGAGCCATCACCTCATCACCAGCTTCAAGAACATGATGCTTTCTAGACTTATCATTATTCTCCTTATACCTCATATTACTTTGTTCCAAATTCAACTTTACTTCATCATGCAAAGACTTCATAAAACTAGCAAATTCTTACCTTTTAACACTTCTCTTCACTAGAAGCATCCCTCAAATCTCATATTCCTCTAGAATTCAATCTTGTAACAATCTCAAAAGGTGTATTTCTAAACTCATATTCATAGAATTATTATATGCAAACTCTTCTTGTACCAATACTATCTCCCAATTACTCAGCTTATCTCCAACTAAACATCTCAACAAATTACCCAATCTCAACAAATTACCCAATCTTATATTCACAACCTCTGTTTGTCCATCTGTCTATGGATGGGATGTAGAACTAATTTTTAACTCAGTATCCATCTTCTTCCACAAATTCCTCCAAAAATAATCAAGAAATGTACTATCTCTATCAGAACTAATACTTGTTGGTAATTCATGCAATCTAGCAATCTCTTTGAAGAAAATCTCAGCAATATGCGCAGCATCTAATGTCTTCTTATGTGGTATGAAATGTTCCATTTTAGAAAATATATCAGCAACAACAAATATAGAATCATACCCTCTTTTTGTCTTAGGTAATCCAAGAACACAATCCATACTGATGTCACTCCAAGGTTACATGGGAATAGAAATAGGTGTATAAAGTCTAGTATTCTGACTTACTCCTTTTGCAACTTGAAAAATTCCACAACTACTTATAAAATTTTGAGCATCCTTATACATTTGAGGCCAATAATACTTATCCTCTAGCAAGCTCAATGTCTTATCATTTCCAAAATGTCCAGCCAATCCACCACAATGCTTTTGCTTAATAAAATTAACTATCATATAACTTCTTGGTATAAATAATTTAATTCCTTTCAATAACATACTTTTTGAATTAAATACTCATCATACTTACTCACGTGATCTGAAAGATTTGGTGCTCTACACTCTCTCCATGCCTCAGAAAAATTAGGGTTAGTATCATACAACTCTTTAATTTCATCAAAACCAAGAGCTTCAACCTTCATCTTGGCCAACAAAGAACATCTTCTTCTTAATGCATCAGCAACTTAGTCAGTGACTCCACTTTTATGCTTGGTCACAAATGTGAAACTCTGCAAATACTCAAGCCACTTCATATGTCTTTGATGCAACTTATGTTGACTTCCCAAATATTGTAAATCTTTATGGTCAGTATACAACTCAAACTCCTTAGGAATAAAATAATGTCTCCACTTCTTCAAGGCTTGACCAATAGCATAAAACTCTTGATCATACACAAAATACTTCCTTTTAGCATCATTCAAATTTTCACTAGAGAAAGCATCATTCAACCTTCCACAATCAACTTCGAGTACCTTATTGAAATCAGGCAAATCCATTGCAAGTAACTCACAACCTTTTGTTTCCAAGTCTCAAAACTCTTATCAGCTCCATGCGTCTACTTAAAATCCTTTTTATCCCCTCACATTTTCTTAGTCATAATATTACAAACAAAACTAAAATTCTTTATAAACTTTCGGTAGAAACTAGCCAAGACATGAAATTATTTTACCTCACCCACATTCTTAGGTGTAGGCCATTCCAAAATTTCTTTAACCTTCTCAAGATCCATTCTCAGACCATCAGTTGAAATCAAAAATCCCAAATACCTAATATCTTGTTGCATAAAAGAACACTTTTTCAAATTAATCATCAACTTCTCATGTCTCAATATCTACAATACTTGTCTATCATGCTCAAGATTTTCTTCCTTAGTCTTACTGAATATCAAAAGATTATCCAAGTAAACAATCACAAACTTACCCAAAAATATCTTGAGAATTTCATTCATCAACCTCATGAAAGTACTAGGTGCATTAGTAAAACCAAAAGGCATTACCAACCATTCATACAAACCATATTTTTTCTTGAAAGCAGTCTTCCATTCATCACCTTCTCTTATTCTAATCTCATGATAACCACTCTTCAAATCAATCTTAGTAAAATAATTTTCTCCACTCAAACAATCCATTATGTCATCCATCCTCAGCATAGGAAACCTATATTTCACTGTAATCTTGTTAATAGCACTAGAATTAGTACACATTCTCCATTCTCCATTCCTCTTAGGTGCTAATACAACAGATGAGCTCAAACTTTATCTAATCAAACCTTTATACAATAACTCATGCACTTGTATGTTAAGTTCTTCATTAGGTGTCAATCCACATGGTGCTTTATTTAGAAAACTAGGTCTAGGAATCATGTCCATACAATTACTTATACATCTTGCTTATGGTAAACCATTAGATATATTCTCTACAACATCATCTTTATGCTCATTTAGAAAACTTACAATTTATACTAGCACACAGTCAATGGTACCAACTTTTGTTATCACTTGTTTGTTATTATCTATCACTTGGTTATTACTAGCACATCTTGGTCTTCTAGGAATTATGGAAAGATAGATTTGATTCTTCTTCATTTCCTTTTCAAATTGATTTCCATTGACTACACAAAATTGAATAGTAGTACAATTAACCTCATCTAGACTTTCGATCAAAGGCAACAATACTTATTTTCTTCCATTCACCCAAAGAGTATATTGATTCAATCTTCCATCTTGTATAGCATATCTATTATATTGTCAAGGTCTACCCAACATAATATGACAACAATCTATAGGCATAACATCACATAGAACTTCATCAAAGTAATTGTCAATCTTTAACTTCACAACACATTGTTCACTTACTAATATCTTATGCTTCTCAATCCATCAAACATGATAGGGTTTAGGATTATTTATGCTCTATAACTAAAACTTTGTAACTATCTCCTCTGAAGCCAAATTTTTTGAACTTCCACTATCAATGATCACTTTGCAGCATTTTCCAACCATCTTACATGTGGTCTTGAAAAGACTTCTTCTTAGGATAGGTTCCTCATCAATTCCCTTGTTACACAAAGTTCTTCTCACCGTCATATTTTATCCAACCTCAAGTCCACTTAGTGAACCCTCAATGTCTCCTTGAATCATATAATTTATATTACCTTGTTCATTCTAACCAAAGGATCTACACTCAAAGGATCTATACCCTTCTTTACCACATCTAAAACAATTACCATGAAAACCACCTCTAGAGTAATAATTACCTCTTCCTCGATAAGAACTAGTACCTCCTTGCTAAGAATTACCACCTTTCCATTTAGTCTTTCCCTTATCATAATTTTTCCATTCATATTTAACCTTATCTTGCACATAATTGTCAAATCTACCACCTTCTCCATAAGATCTACCTCTACGTCTCTGGAATCTACCATCTCTACCTCTTTTTCTTTATTCATGCTTCTTTGTCAAGATCTCCTCGTCTTTCAAGGCATATTGATATCCTTCTTCCAAACTTTTTAGTTTCATAAAACTTATTTCATTTTGGATTCTAGATCTCAATCGTTTGAGATACCTTTCAAATTTCTCAACATCATCATCCACATGTCTAGATCTAATGTCCAATCTATATAATTTCTCAGTATACTCCTTCACAATCATGTCCTTTTGTTTCAAAATTTGCATCTTCCTTACAAGATAAATTGGTAATAAATGGGAAGGAACTTCTTCTTCACTTTGTTCACCATTTTTAGTCAAGTCTTGATCTTCTCCTTTCCTCTCCTTTGTCTATCAATTTGCAAATGCTCTCACCATAGTCAGGCATGACCTTTCAACCTAGTGACTTCAATTTTTGCCTTCCTATTATCAAGAGTATTTTCAAACTTAAAGAAGTTCTCCATATCAAATATCTAATCCAACACACCATTGTTGTCCAATTTTCCATCATAAGGAACAAATTATATAGTTGTTGTCATTGCTTCATCATCACTCACATCATAAATATTTGTTCTCTTCTCTGGGTTGTCTCTACGACATCTAATCTAGTTGTAATTTGTCTTAAGATATCTATAATAGCAATGTCTTCATTTCCTTTGGCTCAAACCATCTTTTACAAATAGGTTCTTGTAAGATCATAACCCTCTACAAGTTATAGGTCAAATCCTTAAATCTACAAGCCTACAACCAAATAAAACATAGGGTTCCACATTATTGAAATTTTTTAGAATAACTGAGAAGGGGTGAATCAATTAACCAAGGTCCAGATGTATAAATAAAATTGTTCAAAGCTTATTGAACCCATATCCATAAAACATATTCATCATGCATGCATCCATTAGATCATACAATCACTTAAACTTGTAGGTCATTATGAAATCAACTTTGCAGAAATGTAAGCATGAAACATAAAAAATTCAATAACACAACACATTTGACACAATGATTTTATGTGGAAACCCAATTTGGGAAAAACCACCAATAACATGCTACTCATTCTCACTCTTCTGAAGTGATGCCCTGTGAAAGGCCAACCTTGTTAAAGGTTACAATGCACACTATTAAATGTGACCTAGTTAGAGGATTTCAATCACCCTATTAGGAGTGATCCCTATTAGAGGACTTTAGATCTTTCACTTGGAATGTCACTCGGTTAATGGATTTACAAATGACTATTAGCCCAACCTTAATCCAAAGGATTTACCCTAGACTGATACAATGATTAGAAAGTAACAGTAAGGCTTGATCTAATAACAACATACAACTCACTTTGTATATTATAGATCTTTGTTTCAGTCCTCCATTCTGCTTGGATTTCACACACTTCATCTCTAATAGCATTTTTACCCTTCAAGCATCCATACCCTTAAGTCTCCTTGCTTTACTTAACAATAGAAGTCTCTTCTATTTGGTCATTGATGAAGAAATACCTAAGACTCCTTGTCTTCCTTCAGATCTCACACATGAAAACATGTGCTTCTAACTAGCCATTTCTATAAATAAAAAAATTAATATATTTTTTTGTTCAACCTCTATCATCCATTTTTGGGTTAGGTAGGATTAGGTAGGATTCAATGGATCTACCCATCTTTTCATTTTATTCCCTCCATGAAACTTCTCCTTCAATCCTCTTTGAATTCAAATGAAAATAATTTATCATGAATTTTGTGCCATTAGCTCATCATAGTTATCTTCCACATGGTTCACATAATACAAGAAATCAAACTTGTTAGCTTAGATTCATCAAACTCATGATCTTTCTCATAATGTCTTCGCTTGGCATTAACTTGCTTCTGATGCTTAGCACATATTGTGCTTCTTGATAGCTACTATAAAATCACTCAGCATGAACTAAAGTTTACTAGTACTTTGCATCAACTAAACTTTACTCGGCTTACATTGTATCACTCAGAATATACTAAAATTTTGACTTTTCTTGGCTCCAATTAATTTTCTACTCAGCTTACACTAACATTGCTCGGCACCTATTGTGTATATTTTTAAGTGCAATAGACTCAATTCATTTTACTTGTTCTTCTAAACTTAATTAGTGCATCCATCCTTTGCAACCTTAAGTAGATAATCAATCTACTATGTTATCACTATCTCAACTAATCTTTGTACTCCATTTTCATACCATAACTCAACCTTTCCTCTAGGTGCTATTGTTATTTGATTTGATCAAAACCTCCTCATTAATCAAACAAATGATAGTACTCAAATCATCTAAGCAATTATCTTACTAGCAAGTAGCAAGTTTGACATTAGTGACAAAACAATGATTGAAACACATTCTCATACTTGTATCAATCTATTTTCAACAATATCCCTCTTTGGCATTGATGGAAAACCAAATCAACCAATACAACTAATAATAATACCAAAAATAAAATAATTCCTTGTATTGAAATCTCTCCCTCTAACATCAACTTTCATCTTTTGAATAGGTTACAAAATTCTATTCTGATCAACAGATAATAAGCTCATCCTTATGACTCCCTCTTCATCACTTCTTATATCTCCCTTGACACTATCTCCCTCTTACAAGGTATATGTAATCATTTTCTTTCTCTATAGTAATCAGCAAGTACATTGTCTCCCTCTGAGTAGATATTCCATATTCCTTCTATCTCCCTTAGATTTCTCCCTATATCTTCTATATATATAGCATTTCCACCAATATCTCCACTAATATCTTCCTCTTTGAAAAAAATGCCAATACTTTTCATCTTAATATGTAGATATGGACATTTTCAATTTCTCCCTCTGTCACCTAGCTTGTGATTGATTTGTAGCTCTAGCTCTTTGATTAATTTAGGCAACTCCTAAAGTAAGATCCTCTACATCAATGTGTAACATATGTCAATCATCTCATTCAATGCAAATCACTTCTCATGCTTCTTAAATAGCCTTGTATAGGGGTATCATCCCTAGTTTACCTCTTAGATACTCATGAGCATCGTTAGGTAATTGTTTTGTGAAGATATCAGTTATTTTCTATTTTGTATTAACATATTCTATCTTCACCTTTTTATATTGAACTAACTCTCTCAAGTAATAATACTTGGTTGCAATATGCTTAGTCTTTGTATACATCATAGGATTCTTTGATATATTTATAGCACTTGTGTTATCACAATAAAGTATCACATGTTCAATGATTTCCTTTTTCATACCTTTGAGTAGTTTTTTTATCCATACAATGTTTATAAAATTTACTGTAGCAGCAACATATTTAGCTTCAGTAGTAGATTGAGATATGCAGTTTTATTTCTTTCCAATCCATGTAACCAACCTTTTTCCTGAGAAAAATGGTCCTCCACTAGTGTTATTTTTGTCATCAATAGTTCCAACCCAATTAGCATCAGTGTAGGCTCTCAATTCAAACTTTTTTATTTTTCTTGTAGCATAGACCATAGTCTTTTGTTCCTTTTAGATATCTCATTATTCTCATAATAGCTATCAAATGATTCTCCTTGGGATTAGTAGAGAATCTATCATGCTCAATCTTTCATGGGCAAAACACAACTAATTTTATTTTTTTTGTGTTTAGAAGGTAAATTAGGAATTCACCATCTAACATATAAATGTTGTAAGTAGGTTGATCTCCTATAGCCAAGTTTTCATTAGAGTTTCAGATAAAAGAGTATACAAATACATTAATTCATAGTCATTTTGTTTCCTATCATCTTGGGTTTACTTCTGACTCCTAATTTAGTTATACCTAGCATTATTTAGGCTAGGGAAAGTATCAGTACTACAAGGGTATTTGAGTAGTAGCTATGACCACTAGGTTATCGCACTCATTACCATTAAATTGAAGGTGACCATCAAGTGGTTTGATTTGGCATAGATTAATATAATTAACAATGCTTAGCTTGCTTTAATGTTTACAACTGTGTCTTAGGTGACACGGGGTAAACGACTGTATGTCATGTACCTGTGGTTTGGTAGAATATCTAATACTAGATAATTTGTTTCATTTGATGTCTCTAGTAGCACAACATAAATAATTTAATGGAGATCATGTTACATTTATTAGGGCTTAGATTATAACAATGAGCAAAATAGTGATGACTTTCAAAAAGGGACTAATGTCTACAAATCTTTGTCCTATCAAAGTCATAATAGTATATCAATATAACTTAGCAAACTACCCTCATGGTCAACTATTGCATCTATAGAGAATCACATAAGATCTTTCTGAAGCCTATAAACTCATAATTAAATGGCATTAAAATGGGTAATGCCTAATAAGTAATTATTCACAATTTCCATCACACATTAAAAAGCTTTATTAACACTATGTACATATCCATAATGTTAAAGCTAACATTGATACCAAAGACTGCTATCATTAGATCCTCAATGCCTACTATTTCTTCAATATATCTACTTTGGCTTAACATTTCTTCTCATGACTTGCTGGCCTGTACTATGAATTGGATGACAGCTGTTGGTGTATGCATTTTTATTACCATACAAATTATACTATTAATCTTGTTCATCTGTCATTTTTTCTCAAGTGGAAGCTTCAATGAGAAATCTCAGGCATGTCTAGAAAAAAATACTATTAAAAAAAAAGTGGAAGACACAAGTGTGAGGAAAAGAGAGATGATCAACGTGTTGTCATGATCAGAGAGACAATTTCATCTTGTAAGAAAGAGATCTTATCACTTTTAAGGATAAGAACCAAAAGAACTTATCAATATTACCAAGATTAGAGGTTCAATAGCAAAGATGTCATAACAATAAGACATAACTATTATGATGTGCTAGAGATTATAGATACTTTTAAAGTGCACTGTGAGCAGCCAAAAGAATAGAGGATGGAAAACCCAGAGTTCTAGTTTGCAAGTCATCCTAATGCATTAGTTGAGTTGAGCACACAAGTTAGGACCTACTCATAGATTTCAGCATTTAAATGAAGCATGAAATAAACAAGGAGTAATATAAATTTTGTGTGAGAAGTAGCTCAACATTATCCAACATACAAATAGATTACTTAGCAGAAAATTTGAAGCAAGCATAAATAGAAAACCTCAGTTTTTCAAAGACAGTCAAAGTTGAATACATTCATTGTTAAATTAGAGAGTGATTTGTTATTTTTATAATATCCATATTTGGAGATATCATAGTAGTAATAGAGCTGCAATTCTTGGCAACCCATTTAAATTGATTGTATGCTTGGAAAGGGTGGTCACAACTAGGAAAATAAGTTGATATTTCCCATTATGTCAAATTTCTTTGGGCTAACTCTATCAGAGCTGCATCCAAGGTTCAAGGATTTTCATATTCTTTTTCAAAAATAAATACTCAAATATTTATTTTCGGGAAATAATATTTATATTATTTTATTTATTTATTTTTTCCAATTCATATGATTCTCAAGGGAAATGATTAAAAGGCCTTCAATGGAACTCTTGTCATCCCCTATTGTGGCTTGTTCTCAAAAATGTTGACTTTCTAACCTCCAAGAAGTGCAAAATGCTCAAATATTGAGAAATTCTAACCTTTTAACACTATTTTGATCCAAAAAGTCAAAATCTTAATTCACAAAAGTTTAGGCTTGCTCAAATGCTGAGAAATTCTACCTTTTGAACCTCAACTACTCTATGCTTTGACATGCAAACTTACCTACCTGAAAGAGAGCAAACATTCATCAAATCAGTAACAGAGTATAATCTTTTCTATTATCCTCCCAATGAGTGCCAAGCAGGAGGATATGTAATAGAGTATAAACATTCATCGAATTATAATGAAAGGGACTTTTTTCTAAAATATTATAGTTGGAAATCACTCTTGTAGAAAGGTATCCCACATATGGAATTGTGAACAAAGAGCTATTTACAAAATTCTTTGGAGAGGATGCCACTTCATGGAGGTCAATAATTACAAGATTTGTAGACAATGGATATGTTGAATGGACTATACAAGGTTTCAAGCAAAACTTTACAACATGAAATATGTTTGTATGATACTGTCAGGTTTATTTGGTTGATGCATATATAACTATGATAGCATAGAGAAGGCCCACAACCTATCTAATCATAATGATAGTGGCTCAAATAGATGTCGTCCCATGGAATTAAAAGATTGCAAGTTGTGAAATAAAATATAACTTGATGATAAGGCTTTGGAAATTTTTCAATCAAATTTAGTTGGCGGACTTGAAGCCATGTCTCCATCACACCCATCTTATGTGCCAAACTAAAAACTTTAAAACAAAGAATGAGTATCCATCTAAGCATAATGGATGGCTAAGTGAAATGAATGGTGGACTTTAGAATGATGTTTCTATAAGTCCCTTGCTTGATATGCATGTTGAAGTATAAACAAGGCACCTAAAGCTTGTTTGGTAGATTGACATAAATAACTATTATTTTAGTAAATGTATGAGCATGCACAAAATGGATTTGTTGATAGGTATTTAGAAACTTCCTTTGAAAATGCACCAAAAGATATGCATGTAAACTATGGAATCTTGGACAAAGCATTATAACTGTTTTCAAAAAATTCCATTAAGAGAAGAGATCTTATGTGGAATGCAATGAATGTAGCTTGTGTACATAATAATTTGTTGAAATGGTTTTAGACATTTTCAGCTAAAAGCCATTGGCAGGTATGATGCCAATCCATACAACCTCTAGCAACTACTTCCCTACTACACCAAAATGGTGGTACATCCATGCATGCAAATGTGAAATGATAGACAGCACCCATGAAACATTTGACCAAATGCTCAAAGAGATATTATCTCAAGGAATGAAATGAAATGATTGCATATTGTGCATGAAATGGTATTTGCAAGGGAGCTCTCAAAGTTCTTGAATTAATGCCTACAATGGTTATTGCAGGGATACTTAATGGTAAAAATCCTGTGATGGTTGTGTGGACATGTTTTCTTTGTGCCCATAGATCATATACAAATTAAATCAGTATGGAAAAATGAAGACAATATGGTAATCTTAGACATTTATCTAGGTCATTGTGGTAAAAATTTGGCAGTTACCTTTGGATTCTTAAACATGATTGCATGAAATAGCTATAACCTCTAAGCATGTTTTGAGCTCCACATTACATGAAGGCATAGCATAAGGGGAGATATTTTTAGATGTTGTAAATGCAAATGTTGTGGTAGGTAGTGTGCAAAATGTGGAATCAAAAAAAATACACTTTAATTTTTTGACTAAATGCTCAAGGGTGATGTCATCACACTCAATGACATGATGACACAATCTACACATGAAAGATTTGGAAAAAAATTAGTTTAAAAAATGTATGCAAACTATGAGTGTATATAGTGTACATGAATCTTTTATTATTGATGGACTATTTTGAAGGCTCTTCTTAGATATTAACATTGGAAAAGTCATGTAGATATGCTTGCAAACTATAGAATCATAACAAATCTCATTGAGCTGTTGGACAAAATGTCTTTAGGCATGTCATCTCAAGATATGAAAGAAGATAATTACATGATATGCATTAAATGGACCTTTACAAGGAATTTTTCAATGCTGATGAAGCTTTGAAGACAGAGTATATGTAGGATAAATAAGAATTTCATTGGAAGTGCAATAGAATACTATCGTAAACATAAACAAGTGCAATATGTGCATCATAGATTGTAAATTAAATGTTTGATAGAATGTCCCAAAGAAACATCTTTACATGGCATTCTATTTAGAAAATATACACAAAATGAATTAGTTTAAAAAGCTTTCAAACATTTCAAGCAATGCAAATGGACACATTTGCTCTATACACACTACTGCACAAATATGGGAGGGTCAAGAAAACCAATGTCATCCATTGAAGTGCAAAGAATCAGAGATTTTGTATAATGCATTAAAGAGATTTCATCTCAGTAGAGTTTGTATAAGCTCAAATAGTTGATAAAATTGTTCTCAAAATTGATGCCCTCTCACATATTAATGGATCAAGTAATTGGTATATGTGGCTAGTCTTTTTGTGGTTATCTTTGAAAAGATAGTTGGAAAGTGAAGTAGAAGTCCATGAAACTTGAACACCAAGCTCTTGGTGAAAAACTTTGTTTAAATAAAGAAAGTACCCACCTCACTAAAATTGAAAAAAAATTCTTTCTTTAGAGTTTACACTGACAGACATCACCTAGTAGGGAGATGTTAAACATTTAATTTACATATTATAGGTAAAGAATAGGAGAGTAAGAGGTTGAAGTCATTTTATATGTGATATGTCTTACCATATTTTGTCTTAGTAATAGTTTTTAAAAAGGGGAAACAATGATACCACTAACTATCATCTATGCACATGTTAAAAAGAAGGTGTCAAGGGTAGAGATCATGTTCCACTCTAACAACCCAAATCAAATGAGAAAAGTGTAGTCTATCAAGAGTTGGTAGTGTTTAAAGTATGTTTTTCATTTTTATTATAGCCCATTTCTAAGTAACCCAATAAATACACAAGAAACATTCTATAGAGAAGGGCTAGTAGTGTTTGGAGAGCATTCCAATTACATCATACCCACTGTTACTTCTTCGGTAAGAACTAAATTGTTCATAGAAACTAGGGAGGGAGGTTGTTAGACATTTTAAGGGCATTGATCCATCTATTGATGTTAAATTTTAGACCGTGGTCAATAGATTTTGCACACATAAATTGGGTGGCTAGGCCTCGAGAATAAAAAAATAAAAGAAAACTGCTAGCAGTGGCTAATTACATTATCATACAATTCCTCACAGTAGTTATAAAACCAAGAAAAGTTATTGAAAACAATAGGTGAAGTTCAAAAACACTGAGATGAGAGAGAAATGGGATCATCTTTCCATGCTTGGATTAAGAGGAGGTGTCATCATGGCAATCCCTTGTTGTTGCCTTTGCTCATTCCAATCCAACCTACATGACACCAAAACACAAATCAATTGAAATACTCCAAAGCTTAAGATCTAGAAGCACAAATGTATGCATCCTAGGATGCTCTCTTTTTTGTTGGTGGCTTGGAATAATGCTTCACTAGTTGGTCATCTTCATTTGGATAGCAACTATATCTTCTTGGGTGAAACCCTGATGCATGCAAGGTGGCATATAATAGAAAACCAATTGATTGCTAAGAATGAAACTCTCCCTACAATTCAATTGGCACCACCCAACTTTGTGATGGACAAAGCTTATTAGTTGAGGGCCCAGCTAGTTGTGATTGAGAAGACTTTTGTATGAAGCTATCTCAGAATACAAATTCATAGGTGTTCAACCTATTAGGCTTTAGCCCACTCTGATAACCAAGTGGAGGTGTAGGATCTAAGAGTCTAGACTATCTAGAAGATATAGTCACTAGAGCCTTGGAAGAGAAGAAGAACCTAAAATAATGGAATCCCTCCAACTCTTGGCCTAGGTCCGAGGAGTTCCACTTAGGGTATGCTAGCTAATCTGTGGAAAGCAAAAATGGGAAAAGCCACAAGTGGATTTGTCAATATTACCCAGCACACAAATGAAGCCCCAATTTTGCTAAGACTATTAAAGTTGAATGAAAAAAATCAAATAGATTCGACACCTAAATTTATTTTTTGATTTATGTCTATTTCAACACCAGACAATTAGCATCTAAATTTTGACTTTCAATCAAGGACCATATTTTATTATTTACTAGCTTGAATTTACTAAATGTCTACCCAACGTCATTCCCACCAATGACTTCCTATTATGCCTCATATTGCAATTGTCTATGAGGTATAGAGGAAATCCCTAATCCATTGAGGACTCGATTCTATATCCCTAACAATCTTTTTGAATACATATCTAAATATCTGAATTACCTTATAACTCTATAAAAATCATACATACTACTGATGAGAATTATGTCATCAACACCCTTGGCCTTCAAATCCTTGGCCTTCTCAATAAACCCAGGAACATGCTTTAGGCTACAACAACAAAATTTAATTGTAAACAAAATTTTTTAATGATTTATCAATCACTTCTACACAATCAAATAACAACCAGCACCATAAAACACTTAATAAACCCTAGAAGCTTTTTTTTTTTAATTGCCCCAAAACAAGAGTCATGTAGAGAAAAAAGTGAGGAACAAACCCTAATTAATACTGTCAAAAAAAATTAGAAATGGAAGTACCTGCAAGTAGGAGTGAAGGCGTTGGGAATGTCAAAGAGAATGATCTTTTTGCTAGCTACGAGAGAGTGAATAGATGCTACAGATTATCCTCTTCATTGAAGTAAGCAAGGGTTCTATTTGGAATCTTATCACCAACAAAAATCGAAGCCATTGCAGGATTGGATCTCTTCTATGACATAATATACTTCATACACTTTTTCCTTTTTTTTTGTTATGACCCCAAGTTTGTCAACATTTTGACCAACTTGGGAAAACATAAGTTGGTCAAAATTTTGACTAACTCGAGCATAAGATCCTCATTTGGTTGAAATTTTGACCAACGCAAGGATGAAAACAAAACGAAAAAAAGATGAAATCATAACTTTGGTCAAATTTTTTGGTAGAAAAACAAGTGCAAATGTACTAGTGATCCAAATGCAAGTTAAAAAAATCAAAGATAATCTTTTTAGAAATTGTAGGATTTTTAAGAGTTTGTATAGTAAATTGAAAGTTCTCCGCATTATTTTCAAGAAACACCAAAGAAGTTGTGTTTTCCATGGTGTATGCATGTTGATTATCTTTCTAGGTAAGATTTGAATTGTATAAGAAGAGAATTCTAAAAGCACATCAAGAGCCAAATCTCTATATTATGTCATTTTATCATTCTTACTTTGATAAGCTCCTTAAACTTGTTCAACAATCAATTTTGAATCTCCATATATTTGCAAGTGTTTGATGTTAAGGGATGACGTTGCTTGTAAACCAGCTATATACTCTGCAATGTTATTAGTACAAGGAAAGGTTGATTTATATGATAAAGGGATTAAATTTTTTGTAGGAGGAATTAAGATAATACCAACACCAGATCCTATCTTACATTTAGATCCATCAAAATACAATGCCCAACTATCATCTTGTTGAATAGCTAGAATATTATCATCAGGAAATTCCATTAAAGTAAGACATGTTTCCAAATAAGGACAAGGAGCTTCTACTAAACAATCTATTAAAGTGTTTCCCTTAATATATTTTTGAGAAAATAAATTAAGATCCACTTTTGTAAGTAACATCACTCACTTTGCCAAATGGCTAGAGAGATCAGTTTGTGAGAAAAGATGTTTCAAATGATCAAATTTAACATCACATTGACTTCAAAATTTCTAAGATAATGCCTCAGTTTTTGACATGCACAAACTACAACAAGACATTGTCTTTCCAAATCTATATATCTTGTTTCATAATCAAGTAAATTTTGACTAATGTAATACATAGGTCTTTCCTTGCCATCATCATTTTGAGCTAACAAGGCACTTACGACCTTTGAAGTTGTTGAAGTATATAAGTGAAATGGCTTATCAAATTTAGTTGGTTGCAAGATAGGAGGATTTGCAAGATAATCCTTAAATTGCTCATAAGTTTTTTTGCACTCATCATTCCAAGAGAAAGTGATATCCTTTCTAAGCAAGGAAGTAAAAGGAATTGTTCAATTAGCTAACTTAGAAACAAAGTGACAAATAGCTTGTATCTTTCCTTGTAAATTGCATAACTCAGATATATTCTTAGGAGGAGGCATATTAACAATAGCATCAATATTTTCAATATCAACTTCTATGCCTCGCTTAGAGATTATAAATCCTAATAATTTACCAGAGTCAACTCCCAAAACACATTTTTTTAGGATTCAATCTCATGTTGTAACTTCTAATCCATTCAAATATTTTTCATAAAATAGTAACATGATCTTCTCTATGTATAGACTTTGCTAAAATATCATCCACATAGTCTTCAAGAATGTTATGGATGTAATCATGAAAGTCAAAGTCATATTGTGTTGATAAGTTGCTCTTGCATTCTTTAATCCAAAAGGCATCATGACCCAACAAAATGTTCCCCAAGGTGTTATAAATGTAGTTTTAAATTGATCCTTAAGAGGAATAAATATTTGATTATATCCATAAAACCATCTATAAAAGATAACAAATCATGACCATTGTTGAATCCACAATCATATCAATATTAAGAAATGGGAAATCATTCTTTCAGGATGCTAAGTTTAAATCTCTAAAATTGGTACACACATCCTTATCTTATTTTCTCCTTTTGAAATAGGCATAATGTTTGAAATCCAAATGGATTAATCAATAGAATGAATAAATCCAGAATCCAATAACTTTTCAATTTCGCTTTTAACTAATAAAGCAATTTGAGGATTCATGTTTTGAATTTTTTTCTTCAGAGGTTTCACATTTGATTTTTTTAAAATATTATGAGTAATGATCTTAGAATCAATACTCGACATATCTGAATATCTCCAAGCAAAAATATACTTAAATTCCAGTAAAAGGGAACTCAACTGATCACACTCATCCTAATTCAAACATTTCCTAGTCTTTATTATCTTCTCAAGATTATTCATGTCTGTTTGAATATCAACAGTCTCAATTATTAACAAATCATTGTGTATCAAAGAATCCATCAGTAAAGAAAGAATGTCCTTATTATCATTTTCTCCAAAATAAGCATCTACATTTAAACAATAAGGCTTCCTTTGCTTGTGATCGAACTTAGATAAATCATCATAAATCCTAAAAAAATCCATTAAACTTTCATCTTCAAGAAAAAAATCCAAAGTAGGTGCTTGATTTATGTCAATAAGTAGTAAGTTAACCAATTTCAACTAACCACCACATATATGATTGACATTAAGAGGAAAAGATAATGGTTGTTTACACCGATTAAAGCCTAATCCATATGTATGATCATAAATTTCATTATCCAAAAGTACTTGCATACCTTGCTAATATTTACCACATCCTTTTCCATTAAATCTTGATTTCTTAAGAAAATGATAACCAAAACCATACCAATCATCTATTTCAGACGGAGTCCAAGGAGCAGCATATGTCACAATATTAGAACAATTAGGTTTTATCATTTCAATCATTCATTAATCGAAGTAGCAACAAAATTACTTTTTAATTCCTTAGTAAGTGGAGAAGAAATAAAAATATGTTTCTCAAATTCAGTTTTTTGCTTCATAAATTCCAAATCAGAGACCTTATATTCGTTAATAAAAGTAGGATTAAAATCCAATGTCCCCTATTCATCCTCAGTTAGAGAAGAAGATGAAGCTTCTGGCTGTTGAATCTCAAGTTATTTTTCAATCTCTTTACATGGTTGAAGAGCCTCAGAGATCTTAACATATTCAACATTTAAGCAAAGATTTGATGCATCATCTACATGCAATGTTTATATTAAGTTGTTATAGATAAACCAAACCGTATGATGAAGAGTAGAAGAAATTGCACGCATAGTATGTAACCAAGGTATTCCTAACAAAAGATTATAATTGAGAGGACCAATAATAACATAAATAAGTGTATTCAAAATAACTAGACCCACTTTAATAAGTAAAGTAATAATGCCCAAAGTTCACTTCATAGTATTATCAAATCCATGTATAGGAACATTATCAAGTTGAATAGTAATAAGATCAGTGTTAATTTCTTTAAGCATTTCTATGCAACAAATATTAAGTCCAAATCCAATTTCAATTAATGTTCTTCAAATGATACTTTGATTAATAGAAACAATAACCATAAGAGCATCATATTGATTATGCACCTTGAGAGAAGGTAAATCATCATCAGAAAATACAATTTTAGGTATAGAAGGCATAGCATGCATGCAATTCAAAATAGAATTAATATTGTCTTGATTAGCAGGAAAAGTAGGAAGATTAGATTAAAAAAATTGTAATGCCTCATAATATGTTAGAGAAGTTTGAAGTAACTCCCATAAAGATATCTGAGTAGGATTAGCACGTAATTGATCAACTAAGTTATACTCCTTAAAGGTAGAAGAAAACTTAGGATCTTGAGGAAGCATAGGTTGAGAAGGCGGTAAAGATACCAAAATAGTAGGATGAGGGTTATTCTATGTGCGATAAGCATGTGAAATTGAATTAGTGTTATCAAAGAAATCCAAGGATCTCTAGGTTTACCCTTAATAATTAGTTGAGGACATCCTTTAACCATCATCAAAAGTGTAGGATATATCATCTTAGGTTTGTCAATGTTGCATATAGTGGAAAATGAAGGTAACTATGCACACACCCTATGGTAAAGGTCAATCATAGAGGTTGCACAGGAGAGTGAAATAGGAATAGGATCAATGGAGGTCTTATTCAAAACATTTTCAATCTCACTTTCATGTACCTCACTAAGGAATCTATTCTTATTTACAATAAAAACTTCATCAAAGTGTTCCAAACAAAAATCATACATATTGAAATATGAAAAGCATGAAAACATAAATGTTTTTGTATTTTTAAAGAAATTTTGCAATTTTTTTTGAAACATATAAATAAAGGAAATCTAATTAACATGTAAGATCTAACACAAGATGCAAATATAACACCAAAAAGAAAGAGTTTTCTATTGCAGGTTCACCAAAATGAATAAGGTAAAAATGGATCTATGCCAATGCGTAGGATATTCACCACTATTCATTAATTTTTTTAAGATTTGATATCAAATAAGTAATAGAAAATACTTGAAATTTGACAAGATAAGACATGTACCTCAAAATGAAACCAATATAAAAATACCTATTCTCTGATGCCCGTGTACAGTTTATGGAAAATCTGTTGTCCATTTTGGACTGGAAATGTCAAAATGGAGAAAACCCAAAAATATTTTGTCTGTTTGAAAGGGAGGTCGACCTTGACCCTATTGGCAGGGTAAAATTGTGTCCTAAGGTACAATTGCATCGTGGAAAGTTAACCTTGACCTTTTCTGCTCTGATGAAAATTTCATTCACGGATCTCAAAAGTTTTTCGAAAAGGGTATCCAAATTTGCACTCTAATCTTCAAAAAAACTCTTACATATATCTAAAAATTCCCATTTTGGTGATTTCCATCTCCACAAAAAGCCAGATATAATAGAATGTGTGTGTGTATATTGAATGTCTAATTCTAAGATCTAATCTACTAGATTGAAACCCTAGCATGAACATATATGTATATGTATGAGAAAGCAATGCATTGATTTTAATAAGGTAAGAAAGCATACCAAGCTCCCAAGGCTAAATTACTCCTACCAAATCCATAATCCGTAATTACTATCCCATGATTGTATTTTTGAATTCTTGAATATCAATAATGGCAGATCAAGGGAAACTAAATCTCTCTTGCTCTCGAATAGATGTCTACAAAGGTATAAAAATGCTTGATATCCAAAATAGTTTGATCTCACATATCATTCTTTTGCAGTCTTACAACTTTATAACATCATCTCTTGATTTTAGTTATCGCATTCATATTCTCTCTTCTCTAGTTCAAGTCTAGTTCCTCTAGTTGTAGAAAGATACAAATGAGAGTCTTTATAGAGGCTTCAAGGTGAGGTTCCTAGAGTAATGTGAGGACCCATTTTTCAAATTTCACCTTGATTTATGGTCCAATCAACATAACCAATTAAGGAGGGGAAGCAATTAAATGAATCTCAAACTAACCCCTTTCTGTATTGGAATTTGAAAACTCGACACTAATTTTACAGCTCTCTAAGACCAAAAAAGAAAAAGGGATCAAACTCCTAGAGAGGTCAAGGACAACCTCAACCCTAACCTAGGTCAAGGTTGACCTCAAGCTTGCCCTAGTTTAGGGTTGACCTAGGAATCATCATCAGACAAAGCATAAAAATGGGGATTCTAAGGATGCCTGGAAACCTAGAAATGATGTCAAAACAAGATTAAATGCTTGGAATAGACACAAAGTCCTATAACAAATATGATAAAGGCTAGGATGACCTATTCCTAATTCCTACCCAAAAAATAGAGCCATAGATGAGGGAAATTAAGGAGAATCTTTGAGATCCTAACCCTAATTTCACTTAAAACGAAGGAATCAAGTGTTGAATGCATCCTAAATGAAAATATATCATGATAAATATACTAAAAGAGGATGCTAAACCTACCAAGATGGAAGTTCTTCCATTTTAAGATGACACAGCTTCCAAAAGATCTCCTCCTTGCTAATATTTTCTTTCCCCTTTTTCCTACAGCGTTCTTCCTCTTAGGTGGCAGTCTTAGTATCATCCCTCATTGTCACGGTAGCTTGCGGCCTTTTAAACTCCTCCTTTATACCCCTTTTGATTTTAAACACATCCCAAAAGGATCTCTTTACCCATTCCTTAACATTCCTCCTAGCATTTTTGAGTTTATGGGTTAGCCTGAACATAGCACTCCCATCCACTCTAATATTCCACCATTCTTCCACTTTATTATGAAGTCTAGATGGGATTGCCAGATAATTTCATACCTAAAGGGTTTAGGCCCACTCACAATTTCATTCTCCCAATTGAACATAATTAGGGAATGGTCTAAAATAGTTATTGAAATATTAACAAGGGAGGAGGAGATGATGTGAAGCTAGTCCCCCAAAACCAAGTGTCGATCCAATCTTACTTAGATCAACTCCTGACCCTTCCTATTATTGGTCCAAGTAAAGGGGTTACCCTATAGGTCAACATCTAGGAGATCATAGGTGTTAATGCATTCTAGGAGATCTTGCATGCTTTCTGAGAAGTCATTATTTTCCCCAAGCTTTTTAGATGGGTATGGGGGGGTGTTAAAATCCCCCATACACATAATCCTTTTATCCTTCATATGTCCCACAACTCTTCCAACCCTTCCCCAGGTTTCACTTCTTCCCACCATGGTATTTGGAGCATAGATATTCACCAGATTCCATACCATTTTGTCTTTACTAAACTATATAATCATGAAGTTATTTTCTTTATGGATATCCCTGCCTATTAGGATACTAGGGTCCCACATTATTGAAAGACCCCCCAAGGGCCCTTCCACTTCCAAATGAAAGAAAGTAGCATTAGAACATAACTTATCAACCTGGTTTATAAAATTTTGGTCAATCATATTAGTTTCCTAAATGAGGATACAATCTACCTTTTCAATTAGAATACATTGCCTAAGAGCATACTATTTTTGGGAGTTATTCAACCCCCTAATATTCCAAGAAAGGAATTTCATTTCTTACCTTTCTTGATTTTTTCTAGTGTAATATTTCTTCCATTGGCCACCATCCTTGTTGCTTACTTTGTTCAAGTTTTTTTTCTATTAGGACAAGCCACAGCATTAGTTATCCCCACATTTGGTTTCTTCCCAACCCTAATTTTCTTCTTAGGGAATTCTCACTCTCTCGTAACACTCATTTGAGGGGAGGAGGGTACCAAGAGAGCCATCCTTCCCTCAACCTCCTTAATACTTCTCATGACTTTGGTTATAACTTCCTTAAGAGTCACCAATTTGAGCCTTTTTGGGGTAATAGTCCCCCATTGGGTGCAATTAGCCAACATTTTAGGTTCTCCTATGTTGGAACCACCACTCACCTCCTTTAGGAGTAGGGAGTTCTTGACTAGTGTCACCAACACTACGTGTTTTTTCCTCTCGAAAGGACTCAGGGACCCCAAGGGCTTCCTGGCCAAGAACTCTTGACACTCAATGAAAATATTACCAATAATTTCTTCTTCCATGGGGGCTCCACCAGGGGTCCCAATTTTGCCTTCCTCCAAAGCTTGGTTAGCAATATCCCCTCCTACTACTAGGGATTTTAGGAAGTCATCTATCTCCTTCCTAAATGGGTATTCCTTCGTATCAATCCCTTTCTTTGCTTCAACACTTGGCAACAAAACCAATTGGTCAACTTCCACAACCTTATATTTCTCTTCTTTTTTCCTCTATATCTTGGCCTTTTGGGTTATCCTCCATTCTTTCAATGAATACTCCTACAAGAGTAGTCAAAGATTCCCCCAACATAGTAGAAGACTTGACTATGCTTGGCTAGCCCACCTTCTGCTTGTCCTTCTGAGGAGGGGTATTGCAATCTATCATTACATCGCCAAAACTCCCATATTTTTTACAACAGAGGCCAGCATTATCATACTCTATAGACTGGACCCTTTCCCCCCATTTAGTGGACAACATGAATATGCTCAAGAGTGCCCTATTCATGGTAACATTCACATAGAATCTAGCAAAGACAAGTCTAGATTTATGCAATGTTACCTAGTCCATAACAACAAAATGTCCAAAAGTGTTCCCAATGCATCTCATAATCTTCTCATCCAGGTACTCCAACGGTAATCCTAGAAAATGGACCCATACTAGGGCCAGGCTTTGGAGCTCTAGGCTTGCATCAAAGCTAGGGTGCCATTTTTCCAAGACCAGATAGTATTTTCCATAGTACTTGGTCCCAAAAAGGATGGCTACTAGATCCTCAGTAGTTGTGAAGAGAAAGCAAAAAAGGCCACTAGGCATAGCTGAGACACATACACTACCCTTCACGAACCATTTCTAAGCTACCCACTTCCTTGTCATCTTAATCATTGGTCAGAAGGAAATAAATCTACCCACAACACAATGTTTAAGGGAGGGAGCAACATTTTTCATAACACTATCTGAGAAGGAGATTTTTGGTCCAATAATGTCATGGGTAACTTTGGGATCCTCAAATTTGGGGTTCCCCTCCTTTCCCCCAACAAGAGCATTTTTTCACCCCCCCCATTGCGGATGGGGGGAGAAATAGTGGACCCATCCTCTTTACGAGTAGAGTCAGCTCTAGAATCCAAAGAAGGGAGCTTAGGTGTACTTAACAAACCAAACACACTACCTGACAAAGAGGACAAATCTCTTCTCTGTAGCTCTAGCACCATGTGTAGGTCTGGGCACACTAGGACCTCTAGTAGGCCTAGGCCCTCCAGGGCCATGAAAATTCAAAATTCAAACCATGAAGTGAGTGGGAAAGTTGTAGAGCGATTCTCTTTGTTTCTATCTTCCCCAATGTTCTACTTGACATGTTCCTCTATCCTTATATATCACTTGATCGCATGACTATTTAAGTGATTCATTGTCAGCTTGTGTGGGGTATTGTCCCCTTTAAATTTATTAGTTAATGAAACTTCCTTAAGAAATGTTCCTAATTATATTAGAGATTTAATTTAATATATACAAATTGGTTATTAATACATTAATAGGTATTCATCATATTTATATTTAGTTATTTAATTTATTAGTCAATATGTATTATTCATAAATTATCAATCAATCCAATACAATTGTGATTGAGTACTTTATCTAATCTATTATAAATAAGGATGTTGATTATAATTGAGAAGTAGAGAAATATATTGTTAAATTTAACATGTTTATATGAGTGTTTATGATAATTTATTTATTATCTTTATATCTATTATTTGGGCTTTGAGAAGTCTTCTCTTCCTCAAATTGCTTGCCCTCAAGAAATTCCTATTCTTTACTTGGTATTTTATAACTTAGGCCTTATCCCTGAAGATCCATACTTCTGATTATTTTTCAATAATCATTATCTTATAATGCTTCTAGTAATTGGCATGTGTTTTAACAGTGGTTCCTTACTTTGCTCCTATACTCATCCTAAGGAGAGTGTGGATTTACTTATCATAGGGCACTTGAGACCAATATATCATTTGGTTTTGCTCTGCCTCTCCCTACATAACACCATCTATCAACTCCTAGGCTCATATAGTAATTGAAATAAGAGAATTGGCTAAAACATCCTAAACTCATTTATATTTGAATATTTATATAGATTTTATAAGCATAAATCTTTCGCATAGTGAATTAGAATTGATATGAAACATTTATTATACATCTATATCATATAGAAAAGTTCATGTAAAATATATGCATGAATATGAGATGGGAAGTAAGAAAATAGGAATTGAGAAAATGTCAACCATTTATTGAGTTGTTTTTACCAATAGTAATTCTAAATTTTGAGTCCTAGATGGTTCTTGCTTGGTCATTTTTTTCCATTTCCATAAATAATGGTACAGTTTTTGTGCTTAGGTAAAAATAGGCTCCAAGATGCTCCTTCATGAAAAAACCTATTTCGGGAATCTTCTCCTCACTATGCCCAAGCTACTCTAACTTTTACAAACTCCCTCTTCATTACAAATATGGAAAACTCAAATTGAATCTTGAACAATGTAAAGACACAAAGTATACACAAAGGAGACACACTGATGCCTCAAGACATGAAGCATACATGATTCATACACATAAAGATATAAAACACAATGTATAGACTTTAAACTATACACTCAAATGTGGAGAGACACAAATAAAATACTTAGATATTTACTATTTATCTCTTTAATATGCTTATTTATCTACATGGGCACATTCCTATAGTAAGTGGACAGATTATTGTGTTAGACATAGAAACAGTCTACTTGAGGCTCCCTCATTAACAAAGCCCATTTTAGGAATCTCTACCTCAACGTAACCGAATTACTCCCCTCTCCCTTCACAATATCCTTATTCACTATAAGACTTTAAGGTAGGTATATACTTGGAAACAAGAACATACTTACTATTCACATATATTGTCATCTTCCTAAAGTGAATGGTAGAATTACCGCCCATTTTGGAAATCATCTCCTCACTATGACCAAATTACTCTTCCTTTCAAAAACTCCCTATTCACTATAGGACTTAGGGGTAGGTAGATCTTCATGCATGGTGATTTAATGTTGAACCTCAGCTGAAATATATATGTTCACTCTTAATCATTAATTCCTCTTATTTATTTTTTCCCTTCTTTTATATGCACCTTCCCTACATGATGGCAAGATCATGCTCTGATGGCACTTGTAATGACCCATATCTAGTCATTCCAATAAAAAAACCAAAACTAAAAGAATCTTCATATAAAATAAATAAATTCTACTTAATACTTCTTTTACATAATAAATAAAATTATATTCGCATACAATTTATTTATATTTATATATATATATATAAATATACACACACACCTTATAATTTTAGCTTTTACTAAGGTTTGTTATAATATTATCCCTTTTAATCATGTGTTTCTTTATCACTTTTATTTTCTCCTTTATTTATTTATTTTGCTTGATTTGTTTTGCAAATATCTCTCTATAAATTCTCCTAACAATGATTATTTTCATGCTTCCTTTGATTTTTTTGATAAAAAAGCAGCCAAAAACTAGGGGGCTAGCCCTTTACAATAGTAGTGGAACAACCATCAAAAACCTGCTCACAACCAACACAAAATCAACTGGCAACCAGCACACAACCAAATAGTCCCCCTAACAATTCATATCAAAAACATCATAAATAGTATACCAGAATATAGAGTTACTAGTATTCCTACTCTTAAAATTAGTAGAGTTTAACAACTTAACAAACTGCATGTAAGTGTTCATTGCATCATACCACCTACAACCAATACACAAGTTTAGCAAAAAAAACAAAACCATCAGCAGCAGGTGGGGAGAAATTGGAAGAGTACCAAAAAAACAATAAAAACCAAAAATCCATTAACTAGCCTCCTTTTTATGCCCCTTCCTAGCTATGAGAACCTTTGCCCAATCATCAATGAGCAAGCTATAAAAAAGCTTTGTGTCCTCCTTTCCAAGGTTCTCCTCCTTCGAGTTATTATCTAATAGCTAAAGAGTGGTAGCCACCATGTGCATCACTTTGAGAGTGAACTTGGTGAAAAGGTTAAATCCCTCTTCCACTACCATGCACCTATCCATCAGCTCCTTATGTTCCTTCTGGGTAACAAGTTCATTCTCCTTGGTTTCTAGCTTTAGGGTCCTGCTACAATTCTTTAGGGGGTTCTACTTAACCTGCACATCAAAAATGTTCACATGGCCCTTTAGGTTCTCCTAGCCCTCTTTAGCAACCAGGGAGGAAATAGTATCAAGGGAGGCATTGGTGAGATTGGGGTGCGCCTAGTTAATAGCAGAAGGCAAGGTGATGGTGGCAGAGAGATGTGTGGGGTTGGGGGAGGGTTCCTTAGTAGTGTTGTCTACCTCAAAGTCCCAGGTACCATCAAGGATATTATCACATTTCTCAATTTCTTTATTCGTCTCCTCTTTCCCCTTATCCATACCATCCCCCAAATTATTGTCACTCTCCTTAGAGTTGGTATCATCCTCCTCCTCTTCTTGAGAGCAACTAGCCATTTGTTTTATCAACTTTGGGTCTTAGCAATTCTTCATGACCTTCTTCTACTCCTCATCAAAGTCACCAATTTCAACCTTCACCCTCTTGTCCATTTTAATTATTTTATTGGGCTCTAGCTCAAGGGTCGTGATTTTTTTTTTCCTTCCCTTAGTAGGGGTTTGGCTAGGAGAGGGTTGAGGAGTGGGGCCTTGGCTACCACTTGTAAGTTCCAAACACAAGGGGGCCCTAGAGGCGAGGGTGTTATTGATGGCAATAACACAAGGAGGGAAGATGGCCAAGTGAAATTGGAAGAAGTAGAACATGAGCCCTTGGTGGAGAATGGTGTAATTGGCCCCTCTTTTCTTCTTTTCTCTGACATCAATGACAGTGTCCTCAATGGCATGCAATAGGAAGAAAGGAATACTAACAAATTCTCTATTGCAAAAATGGTTAAGTAGAGGGAAATGAAAAAAATAATACACACTGTGTCTACCCTCTAGTGTCAAATACTTCATTATTATCAAATAGACATCATCCCAGGGCTCTAGAAGTTTGTCTCTCCTAAATCCTCCTTGGTACTAGTTAGGCATCTCATTCTCTCTAAAGAAACTAGACAGGCTCACCTCATCCACCACCTTCATGATTTTCTACCATTTCCTTCCCTTTATCTCTAAACTCATTGCCATAGTAATAGATTCTTCATTCACTTGAAAAGAAATGTCGTTAATGGTCACCTACCTATCTTTCTAGGTAGCGATGAACTATTATGAACAATTCTCAGTGTACCCTACCATGGCCTGCATGTACGGGACAAACCCTCCTTCCTTAAGCATAATCCAAGTGGCCTGCCTCTTTGAGAACTTATTTAGTTTTGTGGGCTCCAATCTATTTAGGCCCCCACCCATGGAAGCTTTCTCCTCAATCAAATCTACTTCCATAATCTTAGTAATTCTCATTTCCACCTAGAAAATTTCCAAGGCATGCCTAAAAATAGAACAACCAGTGGATAAAAGCTTTCATTTTTTGTTCTTCATGAGCCCGTGAATATAATGTACTATATAGTTAGTGGTATCATTATAGGGAGTTTGAGGATTTCACACGTAATACCTCAATAATTTGACCCTGGTATTAATGTAAACTTTTCCCTTAATCATGCCATAACACCAGACAATAATGGTGTTAATTTTAAAACCTGTATTGTTTATTAATTCACCCATTTTATGCCTTTTCATGTTTATTAAATCACCTTATTTGTGTCTTTTCATGATGTAATTAGTATTATTTCCCTTTATGAGCCATCTTGTCAACATTATGGCAACCTTAGCTATCATAATAATAGCAATCTCAACAAAAATGTCCATTTTCCAAAGTTGGAGAGTCATCTAACCTAATTTAGTAGGGTCTTTTCCCTGCAAATGAGGGAATGCACATTCTTGGGTAGCAATTTTGTACCCCTCCAACTTTTAATGTTCATGAAATCAAAACTACACCCAACCAAGTTGTTACCACTGCATTGCCTTCCCTGTAAATGTGTTATAAATCATAATGATCCAGTTTCATAAGATAATGCCATATGTCCCCTAGGATGTGCCTAAGAGTCCAACCAAGTTGAGTTGAGCCCTTAATTGAATCAATGATGAGTTTAGAGCCCCCCTCAATGGAAGGTCTTCTGACCTTCATTTCCATTGCAATTTTTAGCCCCCATAGTAAGGTAGTGGCTTCTACCAAATTGTTGGTTCCTTGACCCAAACTTCTCGAGTAGGTAACCAACACATCGCCTTTTTTGGCCCACAGCACACCACCCACTATGGCAAGCCCCTTACATGTTCCCCCATCAAAATTTAGTTTGACAGTGGGGCTAGTGGGGATTTCAACATGTATTTCTTCTAGCAACCACCTTTGAGTTTCCAAAATTATGGAAATTGGGAAGAATATTCCATCTCTCAATAATATCTTCATCTTTCCTAATCAAGGGTTCCAATGGAAATCTAACTTTAGTTGCCATAAAATTCTTAGTTATGAGCTTGCCCATAATCTCTCCCACGATATCCTTACCCCTCTCCTCCTCATGAAAGACCCTATTGTTTCTCTCATTCCAAATGCCCTAGAAAACATGTGGGGGGAGAAGAATCAAAAGGATTCTGAGGTGGGGATGGTTGAATGGGCAGCTCCAGTTCTCCACGAATTGCTCCATTCCTCTATTCATGACCCAATCAATCAAGAATTTTTTCCAAATGTAGGACCAGACCTTAAGGGTATAGGAGCATTCTAGAAAGAGGTGGATTATGCATTCTTCTACCTTCTTGCATAGATAACATCTATTGGTGATTGGTAAGCCTCACCTTTGAAGGTTATCAATTGTGAGGATTTTTCCATGCATTAACATCCACTAAAAGAAGCTCACTTTTGGTAGTAACTGACCAATCCAAATCTTTCTCTAGCTTATTGCATTCTGATCATTTTCAAAGATGAGATGGTAGGCAGACTTGACTGAGAATCAACCATTCCTCTACCTGTCCCACACCATGTCATCCTTTTGATCATGCATATGAAGTACATAGTGGTAGATTAAATCCTCCATCTCTTTAATCAGGGAGTCCTCACTATTTGGTATATCCAAAGTGGATAAGTCTTTCCATTTCCCATGATCATTAATATAGTCTACCACCCTCCTCCCCATCATTCTTTTTAGAAGTTCCTGAGGGCCACTAAATTTTTTGTAACTGAGATGTTCCCCCCTATCCAGTTATCCTCCCAGAATCTAATTCTTTTCCCTTTCCCAACTAGCCATCTCACACCTTTTCTCAAAAGGGCCCTATTTTTGACGATGTTATTCTAGATCTCAAACCCACAAGGCAGATCATTATTGAGGAGGTTATATCTAAAGTGAGCATTGGCAAGGTACTTAGCCTTCATAATTCTTCCCCAACCGGTTTCATTTTCTAGCAATCTCTACCCCACTCTTGTGAGTAGAGCCTTATTTATATCAGTCATTCTTCTTATACCCAGCCCCCCTTTATCCTTCAGTTTGCACACAATCTCCCAATTCACCAGACTTTATTTATTCTTCTTCTCTATGCCAAACCAAATGAAGTTTCTTTGCACCCTTTTGAGTTTGTCCACCATGTGTTGGCTAATCTTGAAAATTGAGAGAAAGTAGATAGGAATTCCCTAGAGCATCACACCTGCTAGTTGTAGTTTTCCTACATTGCTAAGAAACTTGCATGTTCACCCAACAAGCTTATTTTACATTCTCTCTAGGATAGTGTTCCAATAGTTGGTTGAGAATTCTTTCATGGTTAGAGGGAGCCTAAGGTATGTGTCCAAGAGGTTCTTCAATTGAAAACCAAGGATTTATCTTCACCTGTAAAACCTCATGGGTGTTAAAAAATATATATCTTGCTTTTAGCTAGATTAATTTGATGACCTGAATAATTCTCATAGTTGGAGAGGAGGTTCCTCCATGCTTTAGCTTCCTATATTGAGGACTCACCAAAGAGGAAGGTATCATCCACAAATTGTTGGATAACCTTAGGCTTCAGTGTGGTAGTTGGTTGAATACCTTTTAAGTCACCCGACACAGCCAATCTACAAACCACTCTCCCTAACACTTCTACTACCATGATAAAGAGGTAGGGGGAAAGAGAGTCCCCTTGTCTTAAACCTCTAGCCACCTCAAAGTTTCCCTAGGGGGGTCCTATTGAGTAGAACCTCAAACTAAGTGGTTTCCACCATAATTTTTATTAGGATCAAAATATCCCTTATGAACCCAACCTATTCTAGAACTTCATAGAGGAAGGTCTAATTGACTCTGTCATAAGCTTTATATATGTCTAGTTTTAGATCCATGACTAACATTTTACTTTTCTCCATGGAGTGGATGATCTCATGGGTGGAAATCATAGCATCCAGAATTTGTCAACCCAGGATGAACCTCTTCTGGGGGCTCCCAATAAACTTATCCAAGAAGGATTTAATTATGTTGATCAACACCTTGGAAAACACTTTATAAATGGTATTGCATAGGTTGATTAGCCCAAATCACTTAAAGTTTTAGGGGATTGAATTTTAGGCACAAGAACTAAGAAGGTTTTATTGATCCTTTTTAGTAATTTCCCAGTTCTAATGATGTTTCTAGTGGCCCAATCAGCTTATTTTTTATCACTTCCCAAAAATGTTGGAAGAAGGCTGGCAAGAATCCATCTGAGCCCGAGGCCTTGAAGGCTTTCATAGAGAAAACAAAATTCTTCACTTCCTCTTCTAATACTTTCTCCTTTAACTTATCGTTTTCCTCCATCCCTAACACTTTTGGGATATTATTGAGCATACTTCTCCTTATTACATTATTTCACCTTATGTCCTCTTTTTTATAAGCATTCATGAAGAAGTCCACAACATGCCTACCCATTTCCTCCTACTCTGACAAAGTCCTTCCACCATCCTCCACCAAGGATGTGATAGTGTTGTGTTTTTTATGTTTCAAAGTAGATCTATGAAAAAAATAGGTGTTTCTATCACCTTCAATCAACCAAGCAATACGAAACCTTTTCTTCAAGAATATCTCCTCCTTGAGATTAGTTTCCTTCAATTTCCTCCAACTCTCTTCCTCCAGTGTGGTTGCTTCAATGTCATCCATTGTTGCCATGATAGTTTGTAGCCTTTTGAGCTCCTCCTCAACATCCCACTTTATTTTAAACACATCCCCAAAGGATATTTTAGCCCATTCCCTAGCATTATTTCTTACATTATCCATTTTCTATGTCAGGCAAAACATAGTTGTCCCATCCACTCTTATATTCCACCATTCTTCCACTTTATTTTTAAATTCTAGGTGAGATTGCCACATAATTTCATACCTAAAGGGTTTAGGTTTACTCACCAAATCATTTGCCTGGTTAAACAAGATCAGGGAGTGGTCTTAAATAGTCCTTGAGAGATTCACTAGGGAGGAGGGGATGATGTGGGGCTAGTCTCCTGAGACAAGTAGCTGGTCCAACCTAACCTAAATCAAGTCTTGACCCTCCCTATTGTTGGACCAAGTAAAAGGATTTCCCTATAGGTCCATATCCAACAGGTCATTAGTGTCTATGAAATCCAAGAGGTCTTGCATGCTTTCCAAGAAGTTGGTTATCCCCACAAAGCTTTTCCAAGGGGTACAAGGGGGTGTTAAAGTCTCCCATACACATAAGACTTTTGTTCTTTAGAACTCCCATCTCTCTTCTAATCCTATCCCATAGTTCACCTCTCCCTACCTTGGTATTCAGGGTGTAAATTTTTACCAAATTCCACACCATTCTATCATCACTAAACTTAGAAACCATGAAGTTCTTCTCTTTAAGGACTTTCCTACCTGTCAGGACACTAAGGTTCCACATGATTGCAAGGTCCCCAAGGCCTCATCATCTTCCAAATGGAAGAAAGCCACCCAGGCTAGAGCTTCTCAACTACCTTAGAAAAATTTTGGTTTGTTATCTTTGTTTCCTAGATGAGGATACAGTCAATCTTCTCCACTAGAATACATTTTCTAAGAGCATACTATTTCTAGGAATTGTTCAATCCGCTAAAATTTCACAAGAGAAATTTCATTTTTTAACTTTCTTGATTGTCAAAAAGTGTAAGTTGTCTTCCACTGGCCACTTCCCTTGTTGCATGTTTAGTCCTAGTCATTTTGATGGTTGGGTGACCTTTGATAGTTGTCACCCCCACATCTAGTTTCTTGCCTCATTGGTTTTCCTCTTGGGGTCTCCCATTCTCCTATAACACTCATTTGAGGGGAGGATGGGATCAAGAGGGCCAAACTTCCCCCAACCTCCTCAAAGCTTCTCATGGCCTTAGACACAACGTCTTCTAGAGATCCCAATTTTAGCTTCTTCAAGGTAAACATCCCCTATTGGCTCAACTTATCAAGTTTCTCTATTTTAGAACCACACCCCCCCCCCCCCCCCCCCCCCCACCTTCATTTCTAGTATTGGGTTCTTTATAGGTGTTACCAACACCATGGTGTATCTCCTAGTGATTAAGCTCAAGGACACCAACAGTATCACTGCTCAAATCACTTGGCCTCCTAAATGATCCTTACCTAAAGGTATCACTCCCTGGGTGGCCATTTCAAGGGGATCAATTTCACCCTCCTCTAGCACCATGTTAGCGTTAACTTCTCCCACTACTAGGGATTTCAAAAGATCATCAATCTCTCTTTGAAATAGGTATTCCTCCATCTCTACTCCTTTCTTAGCTACCACAATCGTCACCTTTGGCATCTTAGTAGTATCTTCCAACTTACCTTCCCTCTTGTCCTCCTCAACTTTCTTACTACCAGGACAGTCTTCCATAATTTCAACTATTCTTTCTTAAGGGAGAACGAAAGTTCCTCAACCAAGATCGATTTCTCAACAATTCCTAGCAAACCCACCTTCTATTTGTCCTTATAGAAATGGAAGAGGAAGCCGATAGCACGTCTAAAGCAACCACAATTTTGGCAATACAATCCTATGTTCTCATATTCTATTGATTGGACCCTTTTCCCCCATTTAGTGGATAATGTGACCATGGTTAGGAGAGTCTGATTAATGGTGATGTTCACACAAAATCTAGCAAAAACAAGTCTAGATTTAAACAGAGTTACCTGGTCATCAGTGACGAAATATCCAAAAGTGTTTCCAATGTATCTTAGGATCTCTTCATCTAAAAACTCCAGCGGTAGTCTAGGTAATGGACCCAAACTAGGGCTAGGCTCTGAAGCTCCTAAGTGAAATAAAAGCCAAGGTACCATTTTACCAGTGCAAGGCAATGTTTACCATAGTACCAAGTCCTAGACAGGATGACCACCAAGTCCTCCACAAAAGTGAAACGAAAGCAGAAGAGACCATTGGGCATTATCAAAAGACTAACACTTTCCTTCATCTTCCATTTTTGGATGACCCATTTCCTTATCATCTCAATCAAAGGCATGAAGGATATAAACCTACCCACAATACAATGTTTGAGGGAGGCAATAGCATTATCCACAACACTATCTAGGAAAGTGATTTATGGTCCTATAGCTTTGTGAGTGACCTTGGGAGCTTAAAGCTTGGTGTTTCCCACCTATTCCCCCATGAGGACACTCTTCCATGCAATTTTTTTTTTTTTTTTTTTTTTTGGGTGGGGGGGAGAGGAATAGACTTAGTAAACCTAGCATCAATACAAGTAGAGTCAACTCCAAAATCTAACAAAGGGGGGTTCAAAGGTGCATGTCTGACCCAATGCTATAGACAACACAAGGGAATATTCTTTGTGAAGATCTGGCACCATGTGCAGGTCCAGGTACACTGAGGCATTAAGCATTCCTAGGCCCTCTAGGTCCATGGTAGTTCACAATTCAAATCAAGGGGGGAGTGGGAAAGTTGCAAAGTGGGGGGGGGCTTTTGTTGAAGTTGTTGAACCAAGGCTTATCACCAATATTTTCTTTGTGGGAATAACTTCCTTTGATTTGTTTCTATACACATCAAACATACATAACTTACCTTTTTTCTCTTTTAATTATCAAAACCTCTAATGTTTAGTGGGTTCTCTCCTTGTTTTTATTCCATATATAATACTCTGTGGTATTTTTATTGTTTATCTTGCCTTATTATTATTTCCTTACTTCCTTTGTCGATCTGTGTTCTTTTTCTATGATGATGAGCAACACCTTTTCTTAAATGTGATTATCTCTTTTATATTTCTAAGTGCCCAATAAGGAAACTTATTTCCTATCCATTTCGGATTGGTCTGTTCCATTGTTATTGCCTTATTGGTAGTTATTTTTGTATTGAATTCTGTCTATCTTCCCCACTGTCCTACTTGACATATTCCTTTTTCCTTATATATCACTGGATCACATGTGATAGTTTATAACTATGACTATATAAGTGATTCATTGTCAACTTGTGTGGGGTATTGTTCTCTTTAAATTTATTATTTAACACAAATTCCTTAAGAAATTTCACTGATTATATTGGATATTTGATTTAACAAATACAAATTGGTTATAAATACATTAATAGTTATTCATTGTATTTATTTATTAGTTAATATATATTATTCATAAATGATCAATCATTCCAATATAATTTTGATTAATCACTTCATCGAATGCTTGTCATAAGTAAGGATGTTGATTATAATTAAGAAGTAGAGAAATATATTGTTAGATTTAATATGTTTGTATGAGTGTTTATGACAATTTAGTCATTATCTATGTATCTATTATTGGGGCTCTTAACAGTCACTGAGCATTCCAATTATTGTTGAGTGCTACATTTGAGTCGATCAATTCAAAGGTTAAATCAGTTTAAGTCAAGCATAGTTCATGCCAAGGGACAACATAAAGAACTAAGCATAGTCAAGTGTCAAGGAAGGTATAAGTGTCGAGTAACACAATTTGTGTATATAAGTTTGGAATGGCACAAATGCTTAGGTAAACCATTTTTTTGAGCATGAATCATGTTTCTATGTTTGAGGAGTTAATCAAGGAGGTAATTATGCCTATTATTATAGATCATTAATCCCTATGTAGTGTGATTGACCTATCAAAAAAATAGAAAGGTCAAATGACAAAAAGAATGAATTTAGTGTAAGGAAACTTGCAACAAAAATATAACCATTTTCAAATAACCCACAATAGATCTTAAATAAATATGCAATTGAGATCCACATGCAAGAGAATAGACAATATATCCACAAAAATGTGACACAAGATATATCCTGGGAAACCCTCATTGAGGGAAAGAAAACCAACCTCCAAAAGTATCAATCATCATGTATTATTCATCAAAATACCATTGCAATACAACCATGGAAGTCTTCAAAGCCATAGCCACAACCGATCAATCCATGTGAACAAGCATAAATCTACACCTCTCATGTCATGCTTCCAACCTTCACCAATGCTCTCTTGGCTAACCTATCAAGCCTTGTCTTTCTCAACTTTTCTTTTTGCCTTTCAGCCTTTTATCTTTTTGTCTCGTCTCTACAACTATCCTTGTGGTTTCTTATATAGTAGTAGGTTTCACAAAACTATCAAGTTATATTACATAAACCATGTGCTACTTAACTCATTGACCACACATTTAATATTGTACATTTAATTATTTTCCCCAATATTAAATAATTGCATCAAATATTATCACAATGTTACATTACAACTCATCAAGTCTATCCCATGGGAAACTTACATGTTGTACATCTATCAAGGTGATCCTATGTGCAACATTACATAATAAAATAATATGATATAATAATATTATGCTATGTGTGCAACACACATAATCTCAACATGTGGATCATTTTTTGCGATCTAGAAGCTTCATGAGATGGCTATAAAAGAAGGGTTTCAAGCTAGAATTATTATTGTGAGTTAGAGGAATGTGTGTATGTGAATCTGAAGGAGAATCAACAAGTTGTGAAGTAAGGTGACCTTAAATTTAGTGAGGAGATATTATAGATTATTCACAAAGAGGTGATTATAGTTTGGATAGAGAGGATGTGTTATCAACATCATAGTGCAAATTGAAGGATCAAGATATTGCTCCATTCTAACAAGTGAATCTCTTAAATAAGTGGTCCTAATAGGCCTATTGCAAATCTATTAATAGGGTACTCACTTAATTCTGAAGTTTAATTCCTTTAGTCAAGGTAGACTTAATAGTATTTTATGCTTTTAACAAAGCAGGCCCCTCAATGGAAGATCCTCGAAAGTGATCAAATTGTAACCCTAGTAAACACTTTATTGCTCTAGTAGTGAATATTTTATGGGTGTCATCCCACCACTATTTTACATTCATGTTGGAGGGTTTCTATATTACCAAATCCTATGTTATCTGTTGATTATTTGCTTATATATTTTATTCATGTTATTAGGTGATAGATCTGATACTAGGTGTTATTACATGATGATGCCTGGCTAAAAGGTTAATGAGGTGTGTGGTGAAATAAGTTCTATATGGTTTATGTTTAAAGTGGTAAAAGTTTTGAAGATCTTGATTCACACCCCTTCCCCCCCTCCCCCCTTCAACATCTTATTTTCCCATCATATTTCTAACAATTGTTATCCTTTGGTTTGGAAATTTGTTCAAATGAATTATGGATTTTTGTTTTACAACTATTGTTTATGAATAATGGGCATTTATATTGTCTTGAGCTCTCTAAAATCTATATGAATTTTTAAAAGGGTGTATTTTCTTGAGCCCTCTAAAATCTATTTGAAGTTTTGAATGGATATTCAATTTTTATTAACCTCTCTTAAATTTGCTTCTCATTATTATGCAATTATTCCTGATATCTTCCTCATTCTTTATTTGATTGGGTATTTATTTTTTATCTTAAGTTCTCTTATATATTTTTTTCTTATTACTATGCAATTGTACCTGATATATTTCTCAATGTTTATTTGATTGTTTAAATGGAAGACTATGTTTGACTACAGATGGACATGGCTTATATATTGGGAGTTTCTATTGATTATGTTAAGCAACTGCAGCAATGTTCTGCTAGGATAACATTCATGTGCTACCATTTTTCGAGTAATGCTTAACTCAAGTCATCAATTTGTAAATGATTTAATTAAAAAGTAATGATTGTTGGATGAGGGGAGTGTAGCCAAGCCTATTTATAATCATGTATTTTTTTATGGTGATATGCTTCCAATAAATTTTGTGTAAATTATTTTCTCTATAGTTAGGCTTGAAATATTTCTAAATAAAGACAAAACAAGTTTTGGCATGACAGGTATCTCTAAATAGTAGAAATGGTAAGCATGAGCACAAAAAAATTATGCCCTCTAAGAGTCTAGGCATGTCAAGACTGTAGGTTACATACTTAAATGAACTATATTTCTCCCAATTGATGATGTGGATCTCCCCAATAAACCTTTAGCCAGATTTGGAAAAATATTCAGCTATGCATAGGCTATTTCATATAGAAGACAATATATAAGGTGACGTTTCAATGTGTCATGAGATTAATTCTCTACTACCATGCTTTTAGTGAGGAGAGATCTTTTGGGAATTATTTGGCCATGTTTGTCAAAAAAAAAAATTGGAAACTATTTTATTAGTAATGTTAAGATTTCGAGTATAGTATTCGTCAAGTTTTAACATAACATGTTTTTCAAAGCAAACTTTTGATTTAAAAATCTATGCGTTAACCTTCAATTTTTATTGGGAAAAAAATATACATGATGTCTCTCCCAACAATAATTGGATTTTTGAGATGTGAATTCAATGGTTTTACACGTATTTCTTATTTTTGGACTAGACAATCCTACCTGGGCCATATTTTAGTTTGTTCTATAATTGCAATCTAAACATCTTGAATTTTATGAGCCTATTTTGTTTTTGAAATATGATTTTTAACAAGCAAAGAAATTTCTTAATGCCTATAGATATTTTATTTAGCAAACAAGAATTAAATATAGACTTACATAATTGGTGTCACTTTTCACCAAGAATTTCTACTTAGACCCAGTAAATTTCCATCGATCTCTTACCAAACTGAAATGGAAGATTGGTATTTAAAATGAACATAAAGAGATTCAATAATGCAAGTGGGAAATGAACAAAATAGAGCTCAAATCATGGCTTTCTATAATCAAATCATAGTAAAGATTTTCTAAATCCATAACAAGATGTAATACCCCTAAATTGGCACATTGGTATTCTAAACCAGTTTCGGTTTATCAGTATTACTTAAAGTCCTATTGTACTAGGAAATTTTGATTTTGATAATCTCTACTTGACCTAAGTGTCAATTACAAAAAATCATTAATTTGTATTAATCACTTACTTTACTTAATTCCTACATATTAATTGAATTAGCTAAACTAAACCTCTTAATTGAATTAATTTAGTTATAAGTCCTAAGTACTTTAATTAAATTAAATCTACCCCTTTAGCTAATACACATAAAGAAGGAATTAAAATACTTTGCTTGAATTAAATATATGTCATGGTTATTGAAACTAATTATTTATTTAATTAGAGTATCTAATTATGATCACATGTTTGAATGGATCAATATCCTTTCATATTTCATCTCATATGAAACAGGAATTAATAAGATTGATTAATTCAAATATATCCTCATAATTGTTGAAACTAATTAATTAATTAATTATAAAATCTAATTATGAGCACATATTTGAATGGATCATTGTTATCTCCTATTTCCTCTTATTCAACTCCATAAAAAATGGAGGACTTAGTCTTATCTTCAATTAGAACTGTACACTCAGGTTGATCTTGATCGTTGATTAAATTCCAAGATTCTATATAAGAAACCTTCAACCTCTCATTTTGAAAGATGCACATGAATAGTATCAAATTAATGTTAATTTTATTACTCAAGTGCCTTGCATTTGAATTTGATCTTTCTTTCATATGCTCGTCATTTAGACTAAAATGCATTCATCTACTTATTACTTTCAATTTTTCTTAGATTAGTTTCAATTTCATTTAGATTAATCTAATATATTTGCATTCAAAAAGCATAAAAAATATAGAATATTTTGCATTTGAATTCTTCAAAATCCTTCATACTAGTTTGGTTTGGTTGTTGATCTTTCAATCCTGAGAGTGAATAGCAAAACTCTGCCTAGTTAGAAGGCAACAGATCGCTTTGTTTAGTCATACCGAATGGACAATCCCATATTTATTTCAGGATGTTTCTAACATATAATGATCATGTTGAAGTGTGTGTAGATTTAGAGGCCCATAATTAGCACTCACATTTCTAGCGCCCACTGTGGGAAAGATAAATCAATTTTCAGGCCTCAATTTTTAATTATTTTTGACATTTTGACATTTATGTCTATACAATTTAGTGAATTCTCACATGATAAGATCAATCCTCACATGAAGAAACTAAATTCTCACATTCACCTCTATACTTTCTCATGCGATAAAGTATATGTTCACACAAAGAAATCAATTTCTCATGCAGTACACAGTACTTCCTTGTATGGAACCTTGTAGAGTCTTGCACGAAACTTGACACCAATAAAGGTAAACTTGCAATTTTCAATCTAATTTTTCAAAAATGTCTTTGATCTAACATTTTTTTCTTAAGCATTTGTTTTTTATTTTCGATTTTTGAAGCAACTTAATAGTGGTGTACAGATTGATAGTGAAAGATACCTTATCATGAACATACAAAAATTGCTAACAGTTTGAATGCATGACTCTTTTGCCAAAGATACACTTGTCAAAGAATACATTCCAACCCACTCAAACAAGTGTATTTATATTTAATGCTTTCATACACACATAGTTTAATAGGGTCTGTGAACTTTGTAGGGCTTTAGAAAAAGGAATAGGGGAGTTTCTCTTTACTACTTGGAAGTGATGCCCAAGAGTAAATTAGAAGCATGGATGCCTTTGGAAGATGGTACCCAAGGGAGGAAAGAAAGTTGGTGGTTCTCCCAAGAAAATCTTTTTATGAAGAGATGATAATTTCCTTTTAGAAAAATCAAAATCTTAGAAAAAGACATGTTGGGATTGATATATTAACTTGGTCATGAACATGTTCTATGTGTTTGGATAAGGTGATGAGGTAGATGAGTATGCTCTTTTCCCTTTGGAAAAATTAGAAAATTTGACCCTTGAATTTGAGCTACAGTCTGAGTCAACCTTTAGAAGGCCTATCAAAGTGATCCAACCTCCAGGAATGACCCAAGTGAGCACACACCTTTCACTAGTGATTCCAACTCACTCTAATAAAGAAGCTTTGTAGAGAAAAACACTCCAAAACCATGTTAATTTATTCTTCTTAATTTAGATATCACATCTTAAGAAGAGGCTCTGCCTGTTGCACTAGATAGCACCGGCTCCAGTCTAGCTAGTCAAATGTGTGCACTTATGGATGTCGATGTGGATTGTTGGCCTTAACTCCATTTTTGAAGCCACAAAGGATTAATATGAATTCAAGCCAAGTAAAAACTTTGTAGACAGTTGCTACCCGATTCACCTCTGAAAGGGGGCATAATCTTTGTGCAAGGAGGGGGAAGAATCTCTCATGTAGATCCTCACCATAGGCATGTGCCTAGATGTTGGAAGGTGGTATATGCCCTTGACCCTTGCGAAAAGGGTGCTTATTGAGAGTATATGTTATTGAATCCTTGGAATACACTAAAAATACAGGCACCCTCTAGAAGGGTGACATGGCTGTGTGAGGTGAACGCATGCACATAAGTTGTGACAAAAAGATTTTGTTGTCACTACCATTTTTGGTTAAAGAGATAAAAGAGTGTCTTTTTTTAGTCTAAAATTTTTCCAAATTGTCCAAACAACAAAAAGTTCAAGACTCCCCCATCCTTCCAAGTTGCTTTGTCCTCGATCGAATTATTTATGACTATTGTTTGCATCCCTTGTCTAAAAAATAACTATTTACTTACAAACCAACATGATGTCCAAAATCTGAAAATGATGTCCATGTCTACCTAAAACTTGCAAATACTATCAATATTTTGTTTAGAAACTATCAAAATCATTAGAAATCTCTTCAATTATAGTCCAAACCAGCCAGTTTTGCCCTTTCCTCACCTGCAGTTCTACAAAACTTCACATGAGAAAATACCTTTACAACTATCAGTTTGTGTTTCCTTGCACAAATCTCTCTACTTCCTCACACGAGAAATTGACAATCCTCATGTGAGATTATACCCAAACACTGAATTTTGGTAAAAAAAACTTGTCACTACTATCATTTTGTCACTTCCTCACACAACTCTATCTAAATCTTTGTGTGAGAAAATACTTACAAAATTGTTGTATTGAATCCTCACCAGGTTTATTGTACTTCCTTGCATGGCTCTGTATGAATCCTTGTGCGAGCTTTGGTCCTAAAAATATTGAAATTTCTCTGCCAGAGGTCTTTCCTCACCTGGTTATCTATATTTCCTCACCAAAAAGTCATTTCCACACACAAGTCTATCTAAAATTGTCCAAAAACAATGAGTTATTATGAACTCCCTTGTCAAAACTCAATCCAAATCTGATCTGTATCTAAAAACATTGAGTCATTCCTTTGTCTACAGTAGTTTAAAACTTAGATATCTTACTCAGTTGATCACTTGTGATTCACACACAAACTAGTCTCCTTACTTAATTATCTTATTTTTCTCTCTTGTGTTTGTTATACCTTACATCATGATAGTCAAAACTCTTGATTATTCTAGTCGTTCCTCAAACTATTTGTACCTAGATATACAACACACTTACTCACTTTGAGACAATGTTCTAGTGTGATCCTTTTTCAACTTTATCTTAATTCATTGCCTATGACTATTGCCATAGGGAGTGGAAGCATGTTTACTCCCTATAGACCATGACATTGTAGAGATAGAGGTAGAAATTATGGAAAAGGTCAATCCCAAGTTTACATGCATTCTGAATTTAGTAGAGTCCTCACAATCTTTTTCACCTGTTGGCCCATCTAGTGCTCGAAAAATATTTTCCATAAACTTTCAATGAACTAGGAATCTATTATACCAAGAACGTCCAAATATTGATAAAACACCTACGCATTTGAACGGAACAACTAAATTTTTGTTTCAAACACCTCTACAACTGACACATACTAAAACCTTCTACACTCCTAAAATGGTTTATCAAGATCAAGAAATAAGAGATAATAGTAGGAGACAATACCAACAAGACTACCAAAGAAATGAAAGGGTGAACGAACCTTACAACTACATGAATAAGTATGGGGTTACTGAAGAGATACTCCTAGAAGACATAGAAAAATATCGTAAGGATAAAAACTTTTAGAAAATAGTGGAGATCTTTCTCTATGATGAGAAAGAAAAATACTTTCTCAAACTTTTTCAAGGAGAAAAACTACCTCAACATTTCAGTGTTGAAACAATTGTCACGCAAAAAAAAATGGTCTGATGGTGAAAACCACATTTTGGTTGTATCAGAACTCAAAATAGTAAAAACAAAAGACATATCCAAAGGTGAAAACCTCTCTAAGGTGCTTAACGATGAGATATTTGATGTGCTTCCAAGTTATTTTCAAGAGATATCATCAATGTTGATAGAGACAACACAACCAATCAACTTGGCAACACAGAACATCCTTATATGATTCACATTGCACAATCTTTATCTGTAGAAGAAAAAGAGGAATTTATTACCTTCTTTTGATAAAAAAAGATTAATTTTGCATGGACTTAAACAAATATGCCAGGCTTATATCCTGACCTCATAATGCAGCATTTATCTATTGTACCAGGAGTAAAACCTATCAAATAGAAGCTCAAGAAGATGCATCCTCATGTAGCATTACTTGTTAAAGCTAAACTAGAAAAGCTTTTAAAAGTTGGTTTCATCTGTGCTATCGATTATGCTAAATGGATCTCAAACATTGTTCCAATTTCCAAACATGATAAGTCTATCTGAGTTTCTACAAATTTTTGAGATCTAAACTTTGCATATCCAAAGGATGACCTTCCATAACCCAATATTGATATGATAGTGGATATGACAACATGATATAAAATGTACTCACTCATGGACAATTTTTCTGGTTATAATCAAATTAAAATTACACCAAAAGACCAAGAGAAAACTACTTTCACTTGTATATGGGGTACCTTCTATTGGAATATGATGTCATTTGGTCTAAAAAATGTTGATTCCATGTATCAAAGGGAAGTTACAACAATCTTTCATGATATTATGCATAAAATGATGGAGGACTATTTCAATGACACCTTGGTTAGAGTACACAGCGCAACACCCATCTTCAAGATTTGGGACCAATCCTAGATCGTATGGAAAAATTTAGTCTCAGATTAAATCCCAAGAAATGTGCATTTGGTGTCACATCTGGGAAGTTACTTGGCTATATTGTATCTACAAAAGGAATTGAGGTGGACCCAAAAAAATTACAAGCAATAATACAAATACCTCCACCCCATAATATTAGTCAAATGAGGGGGTTGCAAAGAAGACTTCAATCCATTTGTAGATTCATTTCACAATTGGCAGATAGGTCACATCCTTTTACTAAGACTCTACATAATGGTGTAAAATATGACTAGAACAAAGATTGTGATCAGAGTTTAACATGGATAAAATAGTATCTTGCCAATCCACTAATCTTGATGCCTCCAATTTATGGGAAACCTCTCATTTTGTATATCTTAGTGACAAAGTTATCTCTTGGTATCTTGCTCGCTCAGGAGGACAATGACAACAAGGAACAAGCTATATATTATCTTAGTCGCACATTGATTTATTATGAAATGAACTATAGCATTATTGAAAAAGATTGCTTGGTGGTTGTCTTTGCTTCTCAAAAGTTAAGGTACTATATGCTTGCTCACACTATGTGACTAATTGTGAAAATTGATCCATTGAAGTATTTTCTTAGCAAGGCAACTCTAAAAGGAAGTTTAGCTAAATGAGTAGTGATACTAAGTGGGTTTGATATCACATATGTTGAAAGAAAGGCTATCAAAGGATAGGCAATTGTTGACCAATTAGCAAAAGCACTAATGCAAAGTCTTCTACCACTAAATATTGAGTTCCTTGATGAATCTATTTTAATGCTAATACATCAAACATGGGTGATGTTCTTTGATAGTTCCTTCACACAACAAGGATTTGATGTTGGACTCTTATTCATAACACCACAAAAATATTCATTGCCTAAGGTGTACAAGATTTTATTTCCTTGTAAAAATAATATTGTATAATATGAAGCCTTAATCAATGACATGAAGATTGCAGTTGAATGGAGGGTAGATGAATTGAATATCTTTAGTAATTCACAACTAGTAATCAATCAGGTCAATGATGTCTATCAAACAAAGGATGAGAAGTTGACACCTTATAAATGAATATTGATGATTTAAAAAAATACTTTGCTCATGTCACTTTTCAACAAGTACCTTGGGTAGATAACAAGGTGGTTGATGTAATGGCTACTCTTGCTTCCATGCTATAGATGCCTGAAAAATGATTTTAGACATGAATTCCTAGTAGAGACGTGTTAGTTTAGGATTTTTTAGAGTCGCAATTTTTCTTCTTTTTGGTTCACTCTTGCTTTCATTATTTACTTTTGAACTGTTGGTTTTGCCTTCCCCTTGGTCTTATCTTATAAATCATCAATTGTCAGTGAACCTCATCCTATCTATATTATTTTCCTTCAAGCCTATTGTTGACCAAGTCTTTCCCTTAGAAAGCCTTCATTAGGAGTGATTATCTTGAAACCATCTTACAAAAAGTTCAAAAGTTTCTTGGTATAATATGTAAACTTCTTATACCCCTTGAACCTTTTGTACTCTTTATACCAAGTTCAGATAGCATGAAGTTGCCTTGAACCCTTTGTACCAATTGAACTAGTTCACTAGTTCAACGCTTCGTTCGATTCTCAAAGACAATGTTTTTTGGTGGGCCCAATCAACATGTTCTAGATACACATGTGCGAAGGACATGCAACAACTGGATGCCTTGTCAAATCTGACATGATTATGGGTGATGTCATGATTTAGGGTAAGTGCAAGTAATTAATGGTTGAAGCAAGGTCATCATAAATGATCACACCGGAACCTTGATTTGGGAGTGTAAAAATAAGGATTTCGCACATGCAAAAGGTAGTAATCATTTGAATTACTTGTTTCCTATTTAATGTCAATCGCTAATTTGTCTCATCACCCTACCCTTGTAGCATGCCAAAATTAATTTTGTCCTCCACATAATTAATGACTAGTCCCTGTATTTCAGATGTATATGAAGAAGTCTTTACCTTTAAAAAAGCATAAAATTTCTTCTCTTGTCCAAAATATTCAATTGCAGGAAAATCAAAGAGAGCAAGCCTTCTTCCATATTTGTAACAGTCATCACTTTTTAGGTAACCCTTCTGCTCTCTAGTTATTTTTCTCCCACTTGTTAAGGAAAGCATAATTGTGGTTGTTTCTTTATTTTCAAATATGAGTAAAGCTCCTAAATCATGAAGTCTACACTGCACTTATTTGGGAATGCTCATAGTTTGCAATGTAAATCACCTATAGTGATCGAAACAGACCTATTAGGAGTTGATTTAGGGGGTGTTGTAGAGAGACTATGTGAAAGACTTGCAAAACCTTTTTCTACTGAAGTGTTGGATACTAACCTCCTCATAGCCTCCACTTTCCCACCAACCTACCCTTGTCCAGAGCTAATTCAAGAGTGCATTCATATGTATAATGTGTCTAAGGGGAATATATTGAAGAAAGATGGAAGCATGCTACTGAGTGTCAATAGAGAAATTGTATCCAGATTATTTCACCTGGAGGAGCAACAATTTTCTGACCTAACCCTTGCATTGTCTGTGGCTAAATTTTTAGAGCAAGAAAATGTCTATAGGAACACCATAGCAAAGAGCTAGATGAAGTCTTTCTACAAAGATGGTTCTAGGTTACCCAAAACCTTGAAGAAAAATCAAATGACCATTTAGATCCAAGACATAATTGTTCTATTGCATAGAACTTGTGGGTCTCCCGACATCTCTGTCTTTGAAGAGTGGATGTATTTTTATATTCAAATTGTGTTAAAAGGCTCACAATTTCTAGACTAGGCAGAATTAATTGCTAGCTCTCTAAGAAATCAGTTGAAGGGTGCTCTAAATTTGAAAAAGAACTTTTTTATGTCATCTTATTTGATGTATATGCTAGCTAGTACTCAGGATTTATAACATTTACCCCATGAACCCTAAACTAAGAACATTACCATCTATAATTATTGCCCCACATTGCATAAGGATTGAGCTTTGGAAGACATCAGAAGGGTCCATGACATCATTTCTAGAAAATTGTGTTTTGAATTGAAAAGCCCCTTGCACCATAGATTGCCCCCTGAGTCTCAAAATCTCATTCAATCTTGCAATATCCTATACATTCAATTCCCTAAATTCACTTATTTGAGGGTAGGGGGTTTTGATGAAGAGTCTATATGCCTTCCTAGGTTTGCTCTTGATTACTTTGTCTTGGCAAAGGTAGCTCAACAATTAATTGTTGTGATAAATAAATTCTCAGCTGAAGAAGCTTGTGATATTATTTTCCCACTCAAGTTAGGCAAATTGACATGCAGATGCATGGAAGATGCAACATGTATAAGCTTTGGCTTGGTTAAGCTTTTTTTTTCTTCTACTAGGCTAGACCAAACTTTGACAATAAAAGAATTATTCATAGTCTATTTGACACTCACGCAAAGATTGCATATGTCTCTAATGTGGAATATTTTTGGGAGGATTGTGCAGATAAGTTGGAGGTGAGAAGAGTGTCATCAAGGTTCACTGTTGCACATGCCCACCTATTTTAATTGAAACTGGGTATAGATACCACAAACATAGAAGAAGATAGAGTTGATACCCTAGCCCCCTAAGAAATTGAACCCATAATTTTTAACATGGTTGCTATAGATTGGAACTCTAAAGAAGAGGATAATATTCTTGAAAGAATAACAAATGTGATTGAAAAGATAAAGTATTGGTTGAAAATGAAAAGGACACACATACTAGTAACTAGATTGACCATATTTCTAATGTTGATCTTACAATTGCAAGTAGCAAAAGGTCGCCAAGGATTTCTAAGAAGAAGATCCATAATTTTCCTCTTGTACAGAAAGCCCATACTAAAAAGAAAGCTAAGATGTTAGTACCTATAGAAATTCACCAGGCAATCCAGGTAGAAAGTGAACTAGGTAAAGGCCTAAGTGGTGAACTTATCGACAACAACCAAAGAGTCTAGATGATAGTGGGTTCATCTCCTCCGAGGATACAATTCATAAACACCCCTGAAAAAGGTACTGAATCAAAAAAGGATGCTACTACTCCTAACTAGCTCGTAGCTTTAGTAAATAGGAAGAGGATTTTAGTTCCTATTTATTTTCCCATTGATGACATTGTGAGCAAATATACCAATAAGACCCCAAAAACTAAAAGGACTAAAAGCACGGCTAGAATAACTTTTGATAGTGCAATGGGGAGGAGTATATTTGAAGTGGCCAACTATAATAAAAAAGAGGGGACTAATGAATAAGATCTAAACAATTTTGAAATCACATGCACAAATTTGGGGGTGATGAGCCATGAAATAAAGGAACACTGGGTGGAAGCATCCACCAAACAAATTATGCTACTGTCACAGAAAGATGAAATTGAAAAGAAGAAATTGAAAGTTGGGATAAATGTAATGGCCAAATACATAAATTCATTTAAAGGTCAGAGTTCAATTCCTAGTGACCAACTGTGGCTAACCTTTGACTCTAGTGCCCCTTAAATCCAATAATTTGTAGGTGACTTAAAGAAGAGAAAGATGATGATGGCAGTTGTGTTTCGTTGGATTGGCCTAGTAACAAATCAAGTTGCTAAACTCATGTGAAATCTATGTGAAATCATTTCTCTAGCTAGGGCCACACTTGATGATTCCCGCATCCAATCAGTGGTTTGGAAGGACAATGTCAAAAAATTCTCAACTATCGTAACTCAATTAGTACAGGTAGAATATTATAGGCCAGAAAAGTTTCTAAAGGAAAACTCACTACAACACATGGACATGAGGTTGATTCAAGTTTTAAGAAAGAACATAGCCTAAAGGGTATCTAATTACAGTTCTACTATTTCCAAGATGCAATCATGTGAAAAAGAATTAAAAACATTGCTTGAAAATGTAAACAGGGATTTCTAATCCATCGACTCAGCCTTTTCCACTCCTCTTAAAGAAGGATGTTTTAATGTGGAGATCATGATCAAACTATATGAAGAGTGCATGAATTCTATGAAAGATAAAATTAATCTCACATCGTTTGATTTTTCCAAGCTAGCTAAGAGCAAGATAATTTTAGGCATGTGCACTCTGTGACTTCCTAGTTATTTGGATACCATATATAAGATGAGACTAGATAGAGATGTCTGGAAAAACTAACTGCAGAGCATCAAGAGCCTGAATACAACTGCCATGATCATATTTATGAATGTGTTCAGGATGTGGAAGCTTGCACATGGATAGGGTGATGCTAAAGATGAGGAGGAAGAAGAATCACTTAACCAATTGACAGATGATTAGTTTTATCTTTCAATTTTTTTTAAGACATTTGGTTTCTGTTTCTAAAAGTTAATTTCTAGGTCTGTGTACCGTTAAGTTGGTTTTCATAACTAATTTTAACTGTCTGAGAATTGAGTTTTGAGGGAGATTCTCGAATAGCTTTCTATTTAAATTTAAAACTCAGTAGTAGTAGGGGTTGGTATTTTTTTATCTATATCAAACTATGGACTTAGATTATATTTCCAATTTTATGCAAATAGTTTTGGATTTCCAGTACTGTTTCAGAACCAAAATGATTCTTGAATGAATGAAATATCTTACAATTTGTTCAAAGATTTAATGCTTTGAATCATAACTATTTGGTTTATGTTTAAACTAGAACTGCGTAGTGAGATATTTCTGTGTCGTTGAGTTGTTAATATATGTTGTTTCAATAGTTTAGCATTACTTAATTCATTTTCAGATTCATATGTTGAAGAGGAAATCTATTTACTTCTTTTTAGTGAAGTGTGTTTCTAATTTACTTTCAGTTGTTGATTATTTGATTGCCTTCTATTTAAGAATAGATGGGAACCTTATCACTTTCTAGTTAAAAGCTATTCCATTGTTTAAGTGTTGCATATTGAATATCAATAAGAGAGTTGAATCTTAGGAAAATTCAAAGAGGAACTAACAGTTAAAAGTTCTTCAACTGTTGGGGATTATTTTTGTCTTCAATTGGGCACAAAGAGCATTCAAAGTTTAACTTCATAAAAAAGACATCTATTTACCAACAAGATGTTACCCTACCCTACTTATAATTCACCTAAATCTTAGATGATTTGTTCTATTATAGGACACAATTCGTCCTGCTACCATCATATATATTCTTACCTATATGACAAAATAATTATGGACAATCTAAACCTGTACCAAAAAATGACACCTAATCCATAGTACATCACAATACTTCATTATTTCCGATGACTTTTTTAGGAGAGGTCTTGATAGAACACTCCTTAGGTGTTTGAAACTTGACGAGTCGAAACATGCATTAATCAATGTATATAAAGACATTTGTAGATCTCACTCTAATGGCTTGACACTAGCTCATAAACTTATAAGATATGGTTACTATTGGCCAAATATGGAGCAAGAGGCAATTAAATATGCCAAGTACTACAAATAATGCCAATCCATGGAAATCTAATTCATGCTCCAGCTAGAGAGCAAATTCCATTTATCATGCTTTGGCCATTTCAACAATGGGCCTTTGATCTAGTGGGTCAAATTCATCTATCTTCTTCAAATGGACACAAGTTCATTATCACAGCTATAGACTACTTCACTAAATGGGTGGAAGCAATCCCTCTTTTTGAGGAAAATAGAAAAATTATAGCTCTGTTCATTCTTAATTACATCATATGCAGGTATGGTGTACCATCCTCCATCATTACTAACAATGGGGGATAGTTAAAAAACAAGGATCTCAAAGAGTTGTGCTCAAAGTTTAAAATCAAGCAGCATTGGTCTTCTATTTATTACCCCCCAAGTAATGGACAAATAGAACCATCCAACAAGGCTATCCTTAAGATCTTACATCACACAGTCAATAAATCTAGAAGGGACTGGCACCTTTAGATTAATCCAACTTTATGGGCTTATAGAACTAGCATCAAACCTCCAATGGGAGCAACATCTTTTGCTTTGATATATGGAGCAGATGTTGTGCTTTCTATTGAGGTCAAGATTCCTACTTTGAAAATCTCTCTGAAAGACCTCATTAATGATGTTGATTACAAAATATCTTGCCTTCAAGAGCTAGAATTGCTAGATGAACATTGACAAGTGACCTATGATCATCTCTGCACTTATTAAAAGAGTATGTCTAAAAGCTACAACAAGAAATTCAAACCATGTGACTTCCAAGTGGGTGACCTTGTTCTAAGGGAAAACCCTAAGACTCAACAATAATAGATACAGAAAGGGAAGTTTGAACCTAACTAGTTTGGCCCATACATAGTTATTACAATGTTTGGATCTAGTGCTTATCAACTTTTAACAACTAAGGGAGAATCGCTCAAAGAGTTGATCAACACCCTTCATCTGAAGTGATTCTATAGTTGACATGCTTTCAAAAAGCTCTTTGTACATACTTGAATGTCCTGAAAAAATATATTATCTTGGTGAAAACCTAGCAATAGATGCCTAGTAATACGCAAAATTTTGAAAAATTCAAAAACCTCAAAAAAATTGATATATTAAAAAAAATTGATATAATAAAAAATACCAAAAAAAAATTCAAAAAATTGAAAAACAAGAAAAGTGTCATTGATGAAAACTTGGCAAATAGACATCATGATACTAAACTAGAATCTCTACCAAGAAGGTGAAAACCTAGTAAATAGACACCTCTTGTTTCAAATGCTACATCTTGTGGTGTATATTCTAGCTATTGTACAGTTGATTTCCTCCTTTAGTTTTCTACTTTCGTTCATGCACCCATGGATTGAATCTAATCATAGTCTCGGGGGCAACACCCTATGGTCTCATAGAAGATCTCTCTCACATTAGTAGCCAGTTGTTTTAACTGCTACTGTTGCCTACTATTGAGATTCTTCTCAAAGAAGATCTCTCTTAAGTCAGTCACCAATTATTCTAACTATGTCTATTTATTGTTGCCTATTATTGAGATTCCTCTCAAAGAAGATCTCTCTCGTGTTAGTCACCATTTTTTCTAACTGTATCTGTCTACTATTGCCTATTATTGAAATTCCTTTCAAAGAAGATCTCTCACATTAATCACCAATTGTTCTAACTGCATTTGTCTACTATTACCTACTTTACTATTGAGATTCCTCTTGAAGAAGATCTCTCTCACATCAGTCACCAGTTGTTCTAATGATGCATATCTACTACTGCCTACTATTGAGATTCCTCTTGAAGAAGATCTCTCTTACATTAATCACTAGTTATTCTAACTGAATCTATCTACTGTCATCTATTATTGAGATTCCTCTCAAAGAAGATCTCTCTTGCGTCAGTCGCCAGTTGTTCTAATTACATCTGTCTACTATCACTTACTATTGACATTCCTCTCAATGAATATCTCTCTTATATCAGTCACCATTTATTCTAACTGCATCTTTCTACTATCACCTACTTTACTATTGAGATTCCTCTCAAAGAAGATCTCTCTTGCACTAGTCACTAGTTGTTCTAAATGCATCTATCTACTACTGCCTACTATTGAGATTCCTCTTGAAGAAGATCTCTCTCACATCAGTGACCTATTATTCTAATTGCATTTCTCTACTATTACTTAAGTTCCTACTAAGATTCTTCTCAATCAAGATTTCTATATGATGTCGGTCACCAATTGTCCTACATGATTCTATCTACTATCATCACCCTACTGAAGATATTTCTTACACATATGTTCTAAACATCGACACTTGACATCAATCCTATAACAATGACACTAAAATGGAAACATTGACATTGTTTGTGTTAGGTTGAACTTTTCTTTGTTTGTGTTGCTTTTGTTTTATCATTTCCCTATGAGCAACTTGAGGATGTCTTTTTTGACTAGAGAAGTGAGGATTGGGGACATGATCTTTTCTTTGCTTTTTGCTTGCTAGTTTAGTTCCAATGATCTGAAGCATCCATATAAAAGGGGTGTCCACTATAAGAGCCTCAATCTAGTATTGGATGGTCCTGTGTACCTCAACTCATTTTATATGGATACTTCAATTAGGTTGGTTCTTCTGCTTGATTGTTTGAGTGAATTCTCTATGCTACAATATAATACTAATACTCATCCTACAAAGTGAACATATGAATCACGGTGAGTATCCTTAACACATTTTTGTCTCAAGTTATGAATATAAGGATCATTATAGATAGAATCTTTACTGAATACTTAAAATGAGAAGGATCTCTCGTGTGTCTAGTGTGTTTCCATGTAAGAAACATTCTAGTGATCCTAATGTTTATGCTCTGATGCTTATGTTTTCTTGTTACATTAAAAGGGACAAATGTTTTGGTCATTTTGGCTTCTTGTACTTTAACGCTTACATTTAATCTTGACAAAATTAATACACGTGTCATATCATATTCTCATGATTGCAATGTCAGTGTGAATTGTATGACATTTGTGGGTCTAACTAAACAATCAATGATGATAATTTTATGAATTCAGTAACCAAACCTAGGGATACATCTAGCATAGGATTGCATTTCATACTCCACTTGCATAAGAGTACATTTCAATTACTACTTTACCTACATCTTTTGAAATGAGAGGTTGTTGGTTTCTTCAAAGTATCATGTTTCTTCTTGACTACACAAGTGATCCGCTCCTTGGTTCGTCATTTTGACTTTCATGAGATACTTTTCATTAACAACAAACTTACAACCTAAATGAGATGTTAGTTCATTCACATTTTGCATTTCATTTACATATTTTCATATTCATCTCATCTACACTGCATTCATACATCATATCACTTTGTATTCATCATAATCATATCACTAACATTTCATATATTGAAAACTATAAGAGAAAAAGTGACACATGCAAAGGTACTTAAATCAAAAGATCTCATATATATAAATCTATCCAATGGAGTCAAGTGTACATCGATACAAAAATGTGTGTTGATCGAGCACTGTAGATCTCAAAATGATACAAAATGATGTTGATACATTGAAAACACATCCTTAGAAGGTAAGATAAAAGAGAGATAGCCAACTACTTCCTTCTTCCTCATCACTAGGTGGAGGAGGAGGAGGAGGAACATCTTCTCTCATTGCTTGATGTACACCCTCTAATGCTTTAGCACACTCAAAAAATCTAGGCATCTTCTCTACAACCTTATGCATTGCTACAATATATCCTGCATAAATATAAGTTGTTGTGGCACCCTATAAATGAGCCTCATCTTGCTATTGTTTTAGCTACTCACAAAGCTCATGAATCTCTTGATCTTATTCTTCTAACCACATGTCTCAAATGATGACCTGGATCTATAACTCACCTAGTTGGCACTATGCCATTCTCACTCTCTCCCTGGATCTCCTTAGAGAATCTTGGGTCTATGAATGAGCCTCTCTATTATGTGGCTCTAGAGCAGGCTGGTCCTACATCTCCTCATCACCCATATCTTACTCTAGCTATTGTGGAGGTTGGCCATCTACACATCACCTCTAAGCCTCTCTAGCAATAGCACCTAAGGTCCCCATCTCACTTTGAGCATGTCTATGCCTAGTCCCACTCCCAGCAACATCTAGATCCAATCTCATCTGATGTGGAGAGATTTTCACATATAATGTACATTGTCTTAGTACCTACTGTTGTGGTGCCTACACTAGCTGTATAAGCATTACCATCCCCATTGGGTCTATAAATTGAGGAAAGGGATGACTCACAAAATGCTCCCTATATGTTGGAGTCATCCCCTCATCTACAAATGTAGACATATAATCCTAGTGTGTCATGGTAATGGAGCATGCATCAATCATAAACCTCCCAAGGTCTAGCCTAGTTGACCACCCCTTCTTCACCTCCTTGGTGAACCAGGCATAGGTGTAATACTCCTGTGAGATCTCCTATGACCTACCATGATGTCGCCACACACGTGCCAATGGGAATCTCTCGATCACTTGGATCAAGTGACTAATCAGTGGACAAGAGGAAAACATGTATCCAAACTTCACTCGCACGTCATCCCATGCCTTTGTCTCTCTCCTTGATCACCATATAACTTATGCTAATTCATTTAGTTGAGCTCTCCACATCTTAGTCTTACCCAAAGCAATCCGGGTCATCTAGCCTTGCTACTTACAAATGTAAGGCTCCTTGGGTTGTCTCATATCCTAATAGTTGGGTATAGTAATCAAAAAGTGCTCCCATGCCTAGACCTATGGCATAGAAACACCTATTTGCATGCTCTTCTTCTCTTCATATACCACCTCATGCATCTCATGATACATGTGGGCCAACATACACTAACCCCATCCAAAATACGTTGGTTGCTCCAACATCCTCTATAGCATTTGACCCCAACCACACTCCAATCTATGCTAGCCTTTGTTAGACATCAAAAATTAACATAGGAACACTCCCAAGTACATTTCTAATATGTGTTTATCACCATAGAGCTCAATCAACTCCTCCCAAGGAATGGCTCTACCCATAATGATCTTGTTCTATAAGATGGACCTTAGTGACAATATATCAAGTCTCAACTAAATGTCATACTCTATTTGAGGTCCATGAAATTGGATCTAGAGTATCCTATAGATGTCCTTTGGTATGATGATCATCTCTCCTAATGGAAAATGGGAGGTGTTCATCTCTTAATGAAAATGCTCAAGTATTGTCAACAATCTATGATTCACCTGCAGATCAGGGCTATCACATAGACACGATAAACTAAGAGTGTTAATATCTGCCCACTCAACAACATCTAGGTGCCTAATCAATGCTCCTATGGCTGGGTAATGTGACCTGAAAGAAATGTGTGGAAACACAACTTGAAAACAACATAACCTGATCAGTATCTACCATGTAAAATTCCATACTACTCCTAATGCACCACAACATACTACATACATGCAACAATAATCAACAACGATGTGATATGATGATTAAAAAATCATGTTTTTGATAAACTACTCATGTAAACAATGCCAGAATCTTGTGCAAGCTTTCACATTCTCGCACAAGGATGTAGATTCTTGCGTGAAGGAAGGACTTCCTCGTACGATGAAACACACTGAATAATACAAGAAAATGATGTTATGCGAGAAAAATTTTCATTACAAGTGAAAAAATGACCAAATTTAGGGTCTTTCACGTGAGAGATAGGTACCTCCCATGTGAGGAAACCCTACACCATGTGAGAAAGTGCCCTAGTGGCACTTCCTCGCATGAAGTTTCTTGGTGGCTCATGTAAAAATTTCAATATAAGGGAGGATTTTTTACTACTCATTGGAGGACCATAGTTTGTCGGCTAATTGTGTTGCCTAGAATGCTCGAAATGATGACTCTACACTAGGACCACCATTTTCACCTTAGAGCTCTTTTCTTCCCAAAAGACAAAATGCATAAATAATTTGCAAATGACCTTTTGGGCCCTTATATAGGTTTTGACCTAATTTTTTCAAAGTGCTCTGATTGAAGTGAAAATTACCTCGTTAGCTAATTTGGCTACTCTAACTCATTTTTAGGATCAAATTCAAAATCTGACACACTTAAATAGCTTTAAAATATGCTTTAAAATTTTGGGACTAACGTGATTGAACACTTGTGCAGTTCTATTTGCTGATACTTTGTGACTTTGAGAATATTTTCAATTTATACATCACTTCAACTTTTTCAAAAAAAATTAAAAGTCAACTCTAGTAAACTCTAATCAACCTTGGTCAATTCTAGTCAACCAAACCTTCAAAAGATTTCATATCAATTTCATTCTAATGTGTCATCTTTCAACTTTGCTCCCGAGGGGGCAGGATGATGATTACATCATTCAACATCTTTGAATCTTTAAAATATGACTTCAAATATAAATATAATGTCTTATTTGCTAGGGGTATCTCATCACTTGGGGCATCTTTGTTTGCCCTATTTTGCATCATATGCTATTCATTTGATCAATCTTATAATAGTCCTTGTCATAGTTTTATGGACAAGTGTTGGGGCATTCTAACCCTCACTCTTGAGGATTAAGCCTCATTCTGAGGATAATTCTACCATTCATGATTAAATCTTGTTAACTTTTTTATGGACCAATATTTAGGTGTTCTATCTAGACTCTAGAGAATTAAACTTTGTTCTAGAGATAACTTAAACTCTTGCTTTCAATTGCTATTTAATGGATAGGTGTCAGGGAAATCTAACCTTGACTCCTAAGGATTATGCCTCATTCTGGGGATAATCCAATGAATCATGATTAATCTAATGGATAGGTATTGAGGCAATCTAACCTTGACTCCTAAGAATTGAATCTTGTTCTAGGAACAATTCTGTGAAGTTTGATAATCTTTGTTCTTTCATATCAGTAATTAGGTGTCCATTCTAGATTATCTAAGGCTAAGCTTCATTCTAGAGATAACCTTGAAAATCTTATCAATTGGTCTCAATGTCATCAATCTTAGAACCAATCTCATCTCTTAGTCTATATTTTCAGACTTCTACTTTCTTTGAATCAATGTGTCACTCACACCTTTATTCAAAGAGGGGCAAATGTAATAACCTTAAATTGGCACATTGGTATTTTGAACCAATTTTGATTTATCAATATTACTTAAAGTCCTATTATACTAGGCAATTATGATTTTGATAATCTCTACTCGACCTAAGTGTCAAATGTAGAAAATCATTAATTTGTATTAATCACTTACTTTACTTAATTCCTAGATATTAATTGAATTACCTAAATTAAACCTCTTAGTTGAATTAATTTAATTATATGTCCTAAGTAATTAAATTAAATTAAATCTACCCCTTTAGCTAATACACATAAAGAAGGAATTAAAATACTTTGGTTTAATTAAATATATGTCATGGTTATTAAAACTAATTATTTATCTAATTAGAATATCTAATTATGATCACATGTTTGAATGGATCAATATCCTTTCCTATTTCATCTCACGTGAAAAAGGAATTAATAATATTGGTATTCTAGACCAATATTGATTTATCAATATTACTTAAAGTCCTATTGTACTAGGCAATTATGATTTTGATAATCTCTGCTCGATCTAAGTGCAAATCCAGAAAATCATTAATTTGTATTAATCACTTACTTTACTTAATTCCTACATATTAAGTGAATTAGCTAAATTAAACCTCTTAATTGAATTAATTTAATTATAAGTCCTAAGCACTTTAATTAAATTAAATCTACCCCTTCAGCTAATACACATAAAGAAGGAACTAAAATATTTTGGTTTTATTAAATATATGCCATGGTTATTGAAAATAATTATTTATTTAATTAGAATATCTAATTATGATCACATGTTTGAATGGATCAATATCCTTTCCTATTTCATCTCACATGAAAAAGGAATTAATAATATTGATTAATTCAAAATATATCCTCATAATTGTTGAAACTAACTAATTAATTAATTATAAAATCTAATTATGAGCACATATTTGAATGGATCATTGTTATCTCCTATTTCATCTCCTTCAACTCCATCAAAAATGGAGGACTCAATCTTATCTTCAATCAGGACCGTACACTCAATTTGATCTTGATTTTTGATTAAATTCCAAAATTCTATATAAGAAACCTTCAACCTCTCATTTTCAAGGATGCACATGAATAGTATTGAATTAATGCTAATTTGATTACTCAAGTGCCTTGCATTTGAATTTGCTCTTGCTTACATATGCTCATCATTTAGAATAAAATGCATTCATCTAGTTATTACTTTCAATTGTTATTAGATTAGTTTCAATTTAATTTAGATTAATCTAATATATTTGCATTCAAATATCATAAAAAATATAGAATAGTTTGTATTTGCATTCTTCAAAATCCTTCATTCTAGTTTGGTCTAGTTGTTGATCTCTCTATCCTGAGAATGTATAGCAAAACCCCATCTAGTTAGAAGGCAATAAATTTCTTTTTTTAGTCATACTAAATGGATAATCCCATATTCATTTCAAGATGTTTCTAACATATAATGATCATGTTGAAGTGTGTGTGGATTTAGAGGCCCATAATTAACACTCACAAAAGACATGCCTAAAATCATGTAAAGTTAACATCACCCAAAAAAATTGAAGTTGTTTATATAGGAAAATGAAAGTAATATTACTAAAATTCCACATGTTCTACTAGAAAGAAATCTCACCAAATTTTGCAAGAAAAGCCTTGACACATGGAGAAAGTTTCAGAGATTCAATAACCCCACCCTAAGATAGTCCATCACCATGACGTACATGAGATAATATAATATGAAGAAGACCTCATCCAACATTTATCCTCTAAAGGAGGAGCTATGTTGTAACTAGAAGTTAGGGGACACCTAATTTTAAAGAGTTTTCTCTTGCCATGAATCCCCAAGCTTAATTTCCTGGTGAATTTTCTAAGCAGGCAAATAAAAAGATCACTTAGAAACATCAATTGTGCCAATGATAAATTAGAAATTTCAAAACCAAAAATTAGTTTTAATAGAAATTAATTTGATGGCCATATGATATATCAAATTTTGCATGATTACTAAGGTGGGAAATTATTGTAAAAGAGAGCTTTGAAAACTTTAGTCCCCGGCCTAGAGGATAGGAACTAATAACACCATTTGGATGATGGTTGGAGACATGCATCCCACATATAGCTTCTACATTCTCTAATGGCCCATCTTATATCATTTTTTTTGCATTGCCACCTCTCTCCTCTGCTAGTTGAAAGATTAAGACAATAGTTCCCTAAAACATCCAATAGAATAGTTATAAACAGATAAGCTCATGAACAGCATTCAACATGAAATATTAAAACTAAATTTGGGTTAAACTAAGGGTAGGTTTCATTAGGACAATGCAATTCCACGAACAATCTCAGCATCATGAGAGAATAAGTTTATCCCAGATATGTAAATAATAATTAGATCTAGAAAATCTGTAAATTTGGCCAAAATATGATCCATTTAAGAAGTAAGAATATTTAAGTGAAAGAGAAAAAGTGAGAATATTAGACTAGCAGACTAGACTAGTATGTTTATTCATTAATAGATGTAAAGTTATGAATTGCTAGGTAGAGGTATAGAGTGTACTAGAAACCTATAATAATTGTTATTGTCGATATTGTGATATCTTTTTAGCACCCAATTTTATTGTAATCGCTAAAGACTATTTTCACACTAACTCCAATTATGTTATATATGCATAAGATCAAGAGAATTTCTTTTACAAAAGAATAAAAATATATAGGTAATTTTATAGTTTTTTTAAAATATAACAAGGAAATTTAGAACAAAAAATTAAATAAATGGAAGACATTTTATCAAGTTTTCCCATCTGAAGTTGATGGTTTAGTCTGGTCATGTGCATCAATTCAAACACTTGCATCCTCAATTTTTCAGCCCTAAAAAAAATATTATAAAGCTTGCAGAGAAATGTAATGGAATCTGAGGTAACCTTTGATATCTTATAGATCATGACAATTTCAGAGGAAAACTTAAATACAACATGCTACATTTGACATGCAATGTGCAAAACAAAGATATGGCTAAGATAAAATATTGTTCATTGGAGAAACATAAAAATTTAAATTAAGAAAAAAAAAGTATACTTGATGGTTTCTATCAATGAGTGTTGGCATGGTTAATATGATTGTTGGCATATCATTTAGATTGCTCATAGTAACTAGAAAAGTTATTCTGCACACAATCCATGACAACGATTAAGGACAAAATGAGTTGCATAAATGATCTAGAAATAACATACTTACATATTTCTACCATGGGTAATTACTTGTGGATTCCTTTACACTAATAGTCTTAATTGTACATTAAAGGGCATTGTGGACAAAAGTATGCAGCAAGTGGCTTTAAAATTTGTCCACAAATTACATAGCTAGAGGTGATTTTCTATTATATTTCTAATCTTGAACAATCATTATAAACATAATATATTTCACTCTATTTGTGTAGATGTTTTCTATTGTTAAGCCAATCCAAGATTGAACTCAATTGTAGAGCTAATTCAAGAATACAATTTAACTTAAAGAATCATTACTATAGAATTTTACTTGGAGATGCTTGCCCTAAACTAGGAGGTCACATTTAGAAGACTATTCTAAATGTGGATGCATAACTAATGGATGTGGACTACTAAACAAACACCAACACAACCAAGGCACATGCACAACTAAATAAATGTTACCATGTGCATTATTTGTTGTTGGAAATGTTTTTTTCATCCAAATTTTGTTATATTAAAAAGGAAAAGACCACTGACTAAAATGTCACTAAAATTCACAAAAGAGGAAATTTTAGGTAGAAGTTAATGTAAAGTAATCGTATTTTTTAGAGAATAGGTTAAATTTCTTCTACACGATGTATGAGTAGGAAGTAATAGACAAAGGTGAAGTGAAAACCATAGTCTCCTACCTTAATGACAGGGACTAACAATGGGGAGTGAACAACTTTTAAGATAAATTCAATCATCAAATGTAGTGTCTTGAGAAAAAAGGGAAGATACATTTTTAAGATTCAATATAAAGATGTGTGGTTACTAACTCTCCAATAATATATATATATATATATATATATATTTGTACTATCTACTTATTATTAGAATAGATAATTCAAAGGGCTTCCAGGCATAATTTCACAGGGATGAATCAGATGATATAACGTAGATGCAATTTTAGAAGTGCACAAAATGAAATGAAAAGAGTAAGTGCACATAACCATTTAAATTTATTGAAAGGGAGTCATAAATTAAACTTTTTTTGTCTTCACAACTATCATGGAAAACATACAAAAGGTGTTGCATACTTGTGGGTTCATGCTTTCAAATTGAAAAGTAAACATCCATGTTTGTTGGAAATAAAGTAACCACTTTTCTCACTTCAAAGCTTTGGATAGAATCATTGCTCTTGCCTGGAGTGATAAAATTTAAAAAATACTCATTGCCAAAGTTCCCCTCTTCTTCTTTAAAACTCTCAATACGCAGAGTACTTGCTCCCATCTTTGTCTATTAACTATTCACTAGTTTTGATCATTTGTGTCTATTTTTATTTATTTGATGTGGTCCTCTAGGCATGTGAGGATCATTTGCAAACTTCTCTTCAAATACCTTTCAATCTAATTGTAATGAATTGGTTATAACGTATTATTATAATTGTTCATAGTTGTCTCTTCATAACAAGATGATTTTTTTTTCCTTTTATAAGAATCTTGTTTCTTTATTTCTATAAAATAGTGAGTTTTAGCTTGACTATTATATTTTCAAAATAGGAGGAAATTTTTTTTGGTCAGTTATAGTCAATTTTGATAAAAGCTTTGAACCAAAAAGGCCACAAGTATAAGGGAGCTCATCCCCTTAAAACCAACACCCTCGAACCCGTTAGTATGGAATTCTAGTAGAGACACTGAGCCTGAAGGACATAGAAGACATACACCCAATATCAAACTGGCACAATGTTTATGAGCACTCCAAGACCAATGAGGGTTTGACAATTGGATCAAAGTAAACATTGTTATCTTCCTCTTCTTCTGCAAGGTATAGCGCATTCCTTGGTCAATGATTCCTTCTAACTCTCACGATTGTAATGTTGAAAGATGACTCCTTTTGACTCCCGTCACAAGCATACACTAAGTACAATTCCTATGAGGTTCAAACCAATAATTATGTTGAACAATGAAACCTTTTGGCTCTCATGCCCAACATAGACCTTCTCACTTGATTACACTACTCTTGGTTCAAACATTGAACCTCCCTATTACAAAGGCCTATGAGCTCATGCTCAAAGAGGAGGGATTCTTACTTGAATTTGATTCATTTAATACAAATGATAATTTCCTTTAGTAGAATTTCTTTCTTTCTTTATACTATTAAATTATTACTAATTAAAAGAAGTCATATGTAATAGAATTCAAACAAGTAAAAATGTTTACTTTATAATTAAAGTATAGGTCTCTTAATCTAAATATAGAAAGGGGTAATAATTTAATGACTATTAATATTAAAAAAAGTCTAGTAATTTGTATTTATTTATTTATTTATTAATAAATTAATAATTTTGTCAAATAAAACAAATCAAAATAGTTATTTAAATTTATCTCATGATTATTAATTAGATTACTACTATGATTCCCAAAGTAATAAACTTATTTTTCAATTATACAATTTAAATAATATATTGAATTATCATAAATTCTACATGTAAATGTATGTTAGAACTACTTGAAAATAAGGAGACTTCACTAACCCGCATTGTTTCTCATCAAGATACTTACAATGATTGCTCCTAAGAGAGTTAGAGCCTTAGGGGCACTACACAAGCCACTTCTTATATCAATGGCACCAAACGGGTTCCACACATATTTCAATTAACTTTGCAGCCTCTTCCTTGTCCTGGGAAAAAAGGAAAGCCCGTGCATAGAAAAGAGATGAGATATCTAGGTTTGTTCTTGTGTAGAAGTCCTTAAACATAAATTACTTGCCTAACACTCACTCAGTAAAACTCACAAGTTAATCTTCTTGAATATGAAAAACCTAACCTAAGTGGCATGACATGACTTCACTACTAAAACCCATAGTTTATTTCTTCTTAGTAGTTGATAGATAAAAGTTTGTCTCCATTTTCTCATTAATCCTTGAACCATCTCACTATGGAAAGATGACATATGGAAAAAAATGCAATTTAACTCTTTCCTTTCTCTAGAAAGTTTGCCAATCCCCTACATCATCATAATTGGCACCCACACTAATTGAATTATTCTCACTATCTGTATAGCCTCAATACATGCCAAAGGGAAGGACAACAACTGCCAACTTGCCACTTCACTTCTCCATCATTGCAATGTCCTTTCATTTGTTTGATTAACTTGGTAGTTTTTAATATCGAATAGATTAATATTTGTAAAGTCCTCAACCATCTTTATTTCTCACCAATACTAACACCAATGTTGGTCATTTTGTTTGTCAACCTATTCCCTCCCTTTCAATTATATGACCCAAAAAATCTCTCAAATCCATCTAGCAATCTTCAGATCCTTGTAATGTATTTCTCTAGAGTCCAAGCCTCCATTTTGCCCTTAATTATACCATTGATCATAATTTGTGAGTCGCCAAGTATATATCTACTTTACTTCCATGTTTCTTTGTAATGTTGAGATAAAATATTACTTTACACCTAGAACAAATACATTATTGTCTGCATCCAAAATTTCACAACTAGTCCCACACCGACCTGGGTTGCCTTAAAAAGCCCTATCAAAATGAACTCTAATCCAACCTTATTCCATATTCTTCTCTTGCTCCCTACATTTCCCCTCTAAGGGAAAAGGACTAGCCCTTGGAAGCCCATGAAAGGGCCTAATTTTTTTTATCATTTATCAACATACACATTGAATGATTACGATGTTATTCCAAAATAACAAAAGGGTATTATCTAGGTCATATTCATTTTGTTAATAATAATCAAATCACATCACTCATCCAAACCAAACACAATAAATAGTAACATTAGGATATATTATACCAATAGGTTATTAGCACAAAGAACAATAGTTATTTTAGACTAAGTAATATTTAGAGTCCTACTCATAAAATATATTATCACGCACAATCTTACAATATCTCATCTTCTTGGTTGAGATATATTTTAGACATACATTTCTCAATTTTACTTGGATTATAAGACATAAAATTTAGATCTAAGTACTTAGAATAAATTGTACCTTCAAGATAACCCTAGTGCTCTAATTACATCCCTTAGTACTCTAAATTGCATATTAGGGTTAGATGGGCATTATAGATCCTTATTGTTGTCAAGACAGGGAATGCTAACAAAATAATAAATATTGCAAAAGGAAAAATTACATAACAATGTTACTTATAAAATATTATTCCTTATCAAGAAAAGATGAATCTTGTATGCGCTGGTTGTCACCTCACTCAGTTTCCATATGGCTCCTATAGTCTGATCCTTCCACTTTCAATAGCTACTCTTTGTGTGTCCTCTATCATTGTAGCTCCTCCTATAGATAACATTAAACTATTAAACATCACATACCAAGGAAAAAACTAAGCTTGGAAAAAGTAAATCAACTTTGACTATATAACACTTTTGGTATAGGAGTCAATTGTTAGTGTGTTATAATTATTAACAAGCCAAAACTTACCATTAGGTTATTTCTATTCACTATTCAAAAAATATATCAAATTAAACCTCAATATGATTTCACTAAGGACATGATGAGGTAAAAGAGCTCTTTTGTAAGATTAAGTATTGACAACTTAGCTTTCTATAAATACCATGATGCAACCCTGCATACGTCATCACTACCATGCTCTTTCATTTCCTTAGTGCCCAAACAAGATCATGATTAGTGATTCTTAACATTTTAAAATGAATGTGAAGGGGATATTTGTTGGATAATGTTGTCCTTGATGTCACACAAATGTCATATCAGTCATTAGTCTCAAATTCACCAAGCTCAGACAGTCTGCAATGCAATCTACAGTGCCAACCGAGCTCACTCGGTCATCGAAGGAAATGAGGAAGACAGTGTTAACCAAGCTAACTTGGTCAACAAAGGAAAGGTGAAAGACAGTGATCACCAAGCTCACTCGGTCAACGAAGGAAATGTGGAAGTCAGTGTTAACCGAGCTTCACTCGGTCTCTAAAGGGTAGTTTCCACCAAGCTCACTCGATCATCAAAGGAATCATGGAGAAGTCAGTGTTAACCAAACTTCACTCGGTCTCCAAAGCATAGTTTCCACCGAGCTCACTCGGTTATCTCAAGAAACTCAGTACTTACTGAGTTCTCTCGGCGATTGAAGGATTGTCACAAAGTTCATTGTATTCACCGAGCTTAGTCAGTTAACATAGGAATTATTTTTTTGAACAAAGTTTACCGTGCGGGTCGGCCAGTATAAGGATTTGCAAATTAATTACTTCTAGCCGACTGTTGTAATTGTTTGTTTAGTCAGTGATTCAAGCCGACTTAAATAATCTAAAAGGTATATATGGTCATTCCAGTTATGAAGTGAAAGTGTGATTGTGAAAAAGAAGTTATGAATGCGAATTATAGTATGAAATGATAAGGCGAATGTTGAGCAAAGTCTGATGAAGGATCAGATGTGTTGAAGGAGCTATAAAGTTGTAATTGATCAGTGAGGATCCAGCCAAGCATAACAGAGATCTGTAATCAACAAAGATAAGTTGTACTTTATGTCAGGTCACTTCATTGTTGCTTTCTAACCATTGTAACAGTGAATTCAAAATCTCTTAACAGAGTTGGTTTAACAGGCATTCAATAAATCCTCTAACAAGGTGACAGTTTAGTTGAATTGTTCTAAAGACCTCTAGCAAGGCCACTCCTAACAGGGTGACTAAATCCTTTAACAGGGTCACACCTAACAGTGTGTTTTTGTAACCTTTAACAGGGTTGGCTCCTAACAGGGCTCACTTCAGAAGAGTGAAAAACTGTATCTAGTTACATTGGTAGTTTTTCCCATATTGGGTTTCCACATTAAATCTGGTGTCTCTTGTGTTCTTAATTGCTAAATTGCTTTGTGCATGATAACATATCAGTTCTTAATATTTGTCATTTGCTGCATTATCAAGTTTTGACATTTCATATTAATTAGATTAAGGAGATATTCAGACATCTTAGGGACTGTGAAAGTTTTGGAGTAACTAATTCACCCCCTCCCCCTTTCAGTTACTCTATTCTCATTTCCAACAATTGGTATCAGAGCTTTTGGTGCTTGCAAGAAGAGATTTCAAGGATCTAAGCCAAAGATCAAGATGTCTTACAAAAGAGAAATTCCAAAACTCAACAGAGATAACTTCTCCACATGGTAAGGATTGATGAGACTTCATCTGGCTATTGTTGGTGATACTGGACTAAAATAACTTGAAGAAAAATATGAAGAACCTCCTGGCACATTGTTTGTCAATGACATTGCTGAAAAGAAGACTCACAACAATATGATGATAGACATAGCATCTGCTCTAAGTTATGAAGAATTTGATGACATTAATGATTGCAAAACTGCCTTTGAGATGTGGAACAAGCTAAAAGAGATCTATAGAGGAGATGATAATGTGAGAAGAGCAAAAGCAAAAAGTCTAAGAGGACAATTTGATCAAATGAGGATGAGAGAGGATGAAAACATTGCAAAGTATGTTGAAAGAGTTAAAGCATGTGTGGGTGCAATCAGAGCATCTGGAGGTGATATCAAAGGAGAAACAGTTATAAGAAAAGTTCTTAGAACCTTGCTTCCCCTGTATGCAATCAGAGTTTCTGCAATTCAGGAAAGAAGGTGTGAAGCAAATCATCAAATAAATCTTGAGGCCATAGTCGGAAGACTAACTGCATTTGAACTAGATAACTTTGACAACTATGTTCCAGCCTCCAAGAACATTGAATCAGCATTTCAAGCCAAGCTCTCACTCAACGAGAAAAACAAAAAGGAGAAGGAATCTCAGTCAGAAAGTGAAAATGAATCAAGCCAAAGTTCAGACAGTGACCTCAAAGTGATTGAAGCTCTGCTAGCAAAGAAATATTCTAGAGGCAGAGGAAAATACAAAGGTAAAGTTCCTCTAATCTGTTTTTCTTGTGAAGAAATTGGTCATATTGCAGCAAGGTGTCCAAACAAGAAAAACCATGATGAAAAGAAATGGAATGGCAAGAAAGACTTCAAATCATCCAAGAACAAAGGTAAGAAATCATGCTTCATGGCTGAAAATTCTAAAGATTATGATAATAGTGAGGATGAAATTGTTTATATTGCCGTTAAAGATGATTCTGATAGTGATGAGGAAGATAAAATGACACTTGTTTCTCATATAAGTAAGAATGATACATGGATTATAGACAGTGGTTGCTCACATCATATGACTGGTGATAAAACTAAGTTTGATCAGTTTGAAGACTATGATGTTGGCAGTGTAAGGTTTGGTAATAATGAACCTTGTTTCATAAAAGAAAGAGGAAGAATCTGTCTAACCAAAGAACTTGTATGTAATAATGCCTATTGGGTTGAAGGTCTTAAACATAATTTGCTAAGTGTGGCACAGTTACTCAATACTGGATTCAAGGTGGAATTCATGCATGGAAAGGCAAGACTGTTGAATGAGCAAGGAAAGTTGATAGGATCTGGCACCCAAACTAAAGGTAACTTGTTTTATCTAGAACTTGGTGAATGCTCATGTTTTATTGCTCAAATTGAAGAAAGTTGGTTATGGCATAAAAGGTTGTGTCATGTCAATTTTGATAATATGGTAAAAATAAGAAAATTCAAGAAAGTGAGAGGCATTCTTAACATTAAGAAACCTGAGGTTGGTCTATGCAAGAATTGTTAGATTGGTAAAATGGGAAAGACTAGTTTTAAAAGTAAGAACTATGAGTCTGAAGATATATTAGAAATTGTGCATACTGATTTATGTGGACCCATTGGAATAGAAAGCTATACTGGAGAAAAATTTTTCATTCTTTTTGTTGATGACTACTCAAGAATGATGATTTTCATGTATCTAAGGAATAAATTAGAAGCATTTGAGAAATTCAAATGGTATTTAGCAAGAGTAGAAAAAGAAACAGGAAAAAGACTAAAATGCTTAAGGTCAGATAGAGGTGGTGAATTCATCTCACATGAATTCAACAACTTCTGCATTGAAAAAGGTATTAAAAGACAGGTCTCAGCACCAGGAACTCCTGAACAAAATGGAATAGTTGAAAGAAGAAATAGATCCATCATGGATTGTGCAAGAACCCTGATGATAGAAAAGAAGGTTGCTATCAAATACTGGAAGGAAGCCATCAACACTGCAGTTCATACCTTAAACCGAGTACAGTTGAAGAAGGACTCATTCAAAACTCCCTATGAATTATGGTATGGCTACAAACCCAATGTAAGTTATCTAAAAGTATTTGGAAGCAAATGTTATATTTTGAAAGAATCTAGAAAAGGAAAATTTGATGTAAAAGGTGATGAAGGAATATTTTTAGGATATTCTTGCAAAAGCAAAGCATATAGATGTTTAAATCTATCCACTCACAAAGTTATAGAAAGTGCACAGGTGAAAGTTGATGAGTTTGCAGACAAATCTGAAAAAGAAAGCAAAAAGGCACCGAAAGATTACAAAATATTTGTTTACATTGAACCGGATACTATACCAAGCATACTATTCACTCAAGAATCCTCAACTCCCGAGTCATCAGTAATCGAGTTACAAAAAGTTCAAACCGAGCCACAGCAAAATTTATACATTACCGAGCAAGTATCTACCGAGTCTGAAGCGCTTGAGCTAATTCTTACTGAGCCAAAACAACCGGAACATGAAATTGAAGCACAAGGAGATAGAAATTAAACTCATTCAAGAGGCAAAGAACCTATATTAGCTAAATATGTTAGAAGACATCATGCACCAGATCAGATCATTGGAGACAAGTTTGAAGGAACCTTGACAAGAAACAAGCTGAAAAATACTTGTTTACTTGCTGATTTTGAACCTAGAAGCATTAAAGATGCATTGACAATTGATAGTTGGATTGAGGCAATGAACGAGGAAATAGAACAGATAGAGAAGAACAAGACATGGACTCTTGTACCCAGGCCTAAAAATAAGAATGTAATTGGAACCAAGTGGGTATTCAGAAACAAGTTGACCGAAGATGGTAAGGTATCCAGAAACAAAGCCAGATTGGTATGCAAAGGATACTCTCAAGAAGAAGGCATATATTATGGAGAAACCTTTGCTCCTGTTGCAAGATTGGAAGGAGTCAAAACCTTACTTGCATATGCTGCTCACAAAGGATTTAGAGTTTATCAGATGGATGTCAAGTCAGAATTCCTCAATGGAATACTGGATGAAGAGGTTTACATTGAACAACCTGAAGGTTTTGTTGATCCAAATAAAAAGGACATGGTCTGCAAATTACACAAGGCATTGTATGGCCTGAAACAAGCCCCTAGAGCATGGTATGAAAGATTGCATGACTATCTTATTCAGATTGGTTTTCAAAGAACTAATGATAATAGTAGCTTGTATATAAAGGAAGGACCAGATAATAAGATTGTCTTGGCAGAAATATTTGTAGATGATACTATTTTCACAAGGCATGATGATCTTTGCAAAGAATTTTCAGAACAAATGAACAAGGAATTTGAAATGTCTATGTTTTGTGAAATAAAATTCTTTGTTGGTCTTCAAATTCAACAAAATAAGAATGGCATCTACATCACTCTATCAAAATACATCAAGGAGATATTGAAAAAGTTTGGTATGGAGGATTGTAAACCTATTGAAACTCCTATGTGTACTATATTGAAACTTACCTAAGATGATGAATCCAAAGAGGTAGATCAAACATTGTATAGATCTATGATTGGAAAATTGCAATACGTAGTTCATACCAGGCCAGATATTGCCCTTGCAGTTGGTATTGTTGCAAGATTTTCAGCAAAGCCAAGAGAAACTCACCTGATGGCAATCAAAAGAATAATGAGATATTTGAAAGGAACTAAAGATTATGGATTATGGTACAAATTTGGAGGTAATTTGGATTTGAAAGTGTTTACTGATGCTGATTGGGCAGGAAACCTTGATGACAGAAAAAGCACAAGTGGAGGAGCATTCTTTCTTGGAAAAAGATTGGTTTCTTGGACAAGCAAAAAGCAGAATTGTACATCCCAATCTACAGCAGAGGCAGAGTATGTTGCTGCAGCAGTAAACTGTTCAAATATTGTTTGGTTTAAACAGTTATTGCAAGGAATGAAGATGGAGATCAATGAACCAGTTGTCATGTTCTGTGACAATACTAGTGTAATCAACATATCTAAGAATCTAGTGATGCATTCCAAGACCAAGCATATTGCAATAAAATATCATTTTGTCAGAGAATTGGTGCAAGACAAGGAGATCAGATTGGAATATGTCCATACAAAGGAACAAATTGTTGACATATTCACAAAACCTTTACCTAAGGATGCATTTTTGTATCTCAGAGGTAAGTTAGGGGTCATTCCCCTATCAAAAGTCCACTAAAAATGAGTTCTAGTGATGCATCAACGCATACAAGATTGAAGATCTATCTGTTGATGCAGCTTAATCATAAATTATTGCATATGAATCAGTACTAAAGGTACACTACAATTCACTTAACTTTTGTTGTCTTTGGCATGTGTTGTCAAAGAGGGAGAGATTTACTGTCATATCCTTATGAAATTTGTGAGATTTGAAAAGTTTTCCATGAAGTCCCTTAACAGAGGGAGATTATTGAAAGAGGGAGAAGTCTGTTATCTTGTGTGGACTTGTTTTCAAATTTTCATTCTGTTATGACATGTTGTGTTGCCATCAATGCCAAAGAGGGAGATTGTTGGATAATGTTGTCCTTGATGTCACACAAATGTCATATCAGTCATTAGTCTCAAATTCACCAAGCTCAGACAGTCTGCAATGTAATCTACAGTGCCAACCGAGCTCACTTGGTCATTGAAGGAAATGAGGAAGACAGTGTTAACCGAGCTAACTCGATCAACAAAGGAAAGGTGAAAGACAGTGACCACCGAGCTCACTCGGTCAACGAAGGAAATGTGGAAGTCAGTGTTAACCGAGCTTCACTCGGTCTCTAAAGGGTAGTTTCCACCAAGCTCACTCGATCATCAAAGGAATCATGGAGAAGTCAGTGTTAACCAAACTTCACTCGGTCTCCAAAGCATAGTTTCCACCGAGCTCACTCGGTTATCTCAAGAAACTCAGTACTTACTGAGTTCTCTCGGCGATTGAAGGATTGTCACAAAGTTCACTGTATTCACCGAGCTTAGTCAGTTAACATAGGAATTATTTTTTTGAACAAAGTTTACCGTGCGGGTCGGCCAGTATAAGGATTTGCAAATTAATTACTTCTAGCCGACTGTTGTAATTGTTTGTTTAGTCAGTGATTCAAGCCGACTTAAATAATCTAAAAGGTATATATGGTCATTCCAGTTATGAAGTGAAAGTGTGATTGTGAAAAAGAAGTTATGAATGCGAATTATAGTATGAAATGATAAGGTGAATGTTGAGCAAAGTCTGATGAAGGATCAGATGTGTTGAAGGAGCTATAAAGTTGCAATTGATCAGTGAGGATCCAGCCAAGCATAACAGAGATCTGTAATCAACAAAGATAAGTTGTACTTTATGTCAGGTCACTTCATTGTTGCTTTCTAACCATTGTAACAGTGAATTCAAAATCTCTTAACAGAGTTGGTTTAACAGGCATTCAATAAATCCTCTAACAAGGTGACAGTTTAGTTGAATTGTTCTAAAGACCTCTAGCAAGGCCACTCCTAACAGGGTGACTGAATCCTTTAATAGGGTCACACCTAACAATGTGTTTTTGTAACCTTTAATAGGGTTGGCTCCTAACAGGGCTCACTTTAGAAGAGTGAAAAACTGTATCTAGTTACATTGGTGGTTTTTCCCATATTGGGTTTCCAGATTAAATCTGGTGTCTCTTGTGTTCTTAATTGCTAAATTGCTTTGTGCATGATAACATATCAGTTCTTAATATTTGTCATTTGTTGCATTATCAAGTTTCGACATTTCATATTAATCAGATCAAGGAGATATTCAGACATCTTAGGGACTGTGAAAGTTTTGGAGTAACTGATTCACCCCCTCCCCCTCTCAGTTACTCTATTCTCATTTCCAACAATATTACATTGCATTTATCCTATTCAACATAAATTATGAAAATTTAGACTTGAAGTCACACTATTCTCTAGCTTCCACCAAGATCTGCTCCCCCTCTTATGCCAATAAAATTTTTAGGATATTATCAAATATAGAAATATATTATCAATAAGAGATAATAGTGAGTGCTACAATATAAAATGAGATTAATAGCCAAACTATATTGAGATACAAATTAGAGGTATACAAATAGGTAGAAAGAAGGCAACTAACCTCCAATAAGTATGAAAGAGGAAACAAAAGCAATATGCTATAAGACTTTGTTAACCAATTAGAATCCTCACTTCTAAAATAGGTCAAATAGAATCAACACCTCTCTATGACTCCCAAATGATGATGACTTGTGTGAACAAGTGTCAAATGATCATGGATGACTATTTAGGCTTAATAAGCCTAAGTGTAATAAATTAAATACATGCACTAAAAACTCCTTTAAGCATAAATTAGGATATAAAGATAAAAAAATGGGTCATGGATATTATCCTAGTGAAGTAACTATGGACACCAAAAACTATTATAAATAAAGAAAGACGAAAAAAATGTAGTGTGAAAAAAAATCCTCCAAAAAAATAATTTATGCAAATGCACCATGCAAAGAAAACAACAATGTAGAAGTGACAAAGAATAAGAAGAGAATCGTGGTAATCCCCCAAGGAAACACAATGTATAATATGTTCTATCTATAAAAGAGAAAGTAGGGAAGATTATATTACCTCTACCTAGAATATATGAAGTCATGAGCACCGTGTACTACTAGTAGATAATTGATAGTTGACACTAAAGAGTATCTATGAATGTTCTAAAAACATTCTCCCTTTGAGAAGAAATAATACCATTAATATGTACAAGATAACTTCTCACTTTGAATAGGAATACATATGAAGCATATGAATGTCTTTAAATACTACACATAACCCAAAGAGTGAAATATTGCTAGTGATGCCTTTGAATGATGCTAAGATATATCCAACAAAATACTAATGTGTCATGGATCGTGTATGATGAAATATTTTATAATAGGAATCTTGAATCTATGATCATGTCTAGACTGATGTTAATATGACAATATCAAAGATGCGGATAGTTGAGTTGGATATCACAATTCATGAATATTTGAACTTTTTTTTACAACAGGTGTTGATTTATGCAAGGTAAAAGTAATTCCCAAATATGGAAATGGCGATTCAACTTGATTGAAGTCATCACCAAATAAAGGATGAATATCTTTAATATTATCATCTAGCTACAAGAAGAGATTCTAAAAACATAGATGTCATGCTTAATAGTTATGCATCCCATGTGGTAGATCTTGTATGAAAATAATGAATACCTAATGCAAAGAATACGCGGAGCTCATTAATGAGTAAACAACAGATTCAAATGTAGCAACAAACAATGGTGTCCCACTAGATGGCCATGTGATACTTGATTATGTTTTTATACGAGTCTGAGAATCATGTAAGATAATAACATGATTAAGATGGATTTTTTCTATTTCCTTATATTTTAAAAACTTACACATTCTTTAGTTGTATGCCTATAATTTCCATAATGTCCACATTTTATTTTCCATTTATTAGGAAGATTCTACAAAATACTTGAATGAAAGGGATTATTTGTGAGAGATGTGATCTCTTGAACCAATAAGATAGAAACATATTAAAATTTCTCCCTTAATTATATGGCTCCCTTCCTAATTTGAAACTTATAAGGAGTGCATGCCAACTATTCTAAAGAGACACAAATGGTAATTAATAAATTGAGTGTTAAATTTTGCTCTTTTGAAATTTAAAACTTATTAAAATTTAAAAAAATTATCCTTTCCTAAATTGAATCCTCCTTGAAGAACAATTAAGAGAATGATAGTCAAACGAAGCAATAATTTTATCTATATGTATATTATTTTCATAGTCCAAAAGAAAATTAGAGTATGACAATAGGGTAGAAAAAATTGGAATTAAATAAAGCAAATTTGTACACTAGAAACTATAAATTATATTCAATGGAGCATAGCAAATTTGATACAAAGCGTTGTTAAGGGAGGCTAGTGTATTTACAAGATTTATGCAACCTCTCAAAAATTCTACATATAGTTGTATGCCAAAGAAAATTTGGAATTTTGTACAATAAATGTCCATTTACCAATACTACAGATAAACATTATTCTAGCACCCCGAACTTCCCCACTCCCGCTCACCATAATGTTTATTTGGAGAAGATAGTAACCTCCTTGAGTTGCAAAATATTTTTTAGTTTGACCAATTTGACAATAGATAATGCTTTTGTTAATATGTCAACACCTTTATCTTTTATTCTACAAATTGCCACTCCATTATTCAACTTTCAACTACATCTCGAACAAAATGATAATGCACTTCTATATGCTAAAACATTTCATGACATACAAGATTTTTTAAAACTTAACAGTCCTTTAATTTTCACAAATATTATTGTTGGAGAATCTTGTAGATGGTGTATTTCTTCAAGTAATTGAATAAGCTTGGATGCTTCTTGAGATGCCTTTGATGAACCAATATGTTAGGCCTCTGTAGATCAAAGTGATATCATTGATTTTTTATTGCCAGTCTAATAAATTGGCCCTAATCCAACATGAAAGATGTACCCTCAAGTTGATTTTCTATCATCATTATCACTTGCATAATTAGAATAGAGTAGGTTGTACACAATATTTGTACTAAATGTCAAGACAATAAGTACCCTTATTGTATCTTAATATTCTTTTTGCTTCCTTCAAATTTTCAATGTGTGGATTTTCCATGTAGCTAGATGCAATGCTAACTACATATGTGATGTTTGGTCTAGTGATAGTAAGATACAAATGATTAACAATAAGTTCTGTTTATACATTTTCATCCATACTTTTTTAGTATAGGTAGAACTTAGTTTTAATCCTATTTCAAATGATTTAGTATATTGTGGTCTACAATCACTCCTATTATATGTTTTCAATGTATCAAGAGGACACATTTTTTGAGAAAGCACAATTCTTCCTTCTTCTTGTCATACTTGCATTCCTAAATAATAGTGAATTAACTCTAGATTAGTTATTTCAAAATATTTTTTCAGTTGATCCTTGGTTATTTCAACATTATGTGTGTGATTTATTGTAATAATGAAATCATTCATATACAATAGAATAATACCAAACCTATCATCACTATGTTTTGCATAAACGTATGGATATGTTGTGATTCTTTTGAATCATGTATGTATAAAGTATTCATTTATTCTAGAGTACCATAGTTTTAAGTCTTTCTTAAGACCATATAATGATATTTTTAATCTACACTCGAAGTTTTCATTTCCAACTTTAATAACAAATCGTTGTATGTAAATTTTGACTTTTAAACCATCGTGAAAAAATGCAACTTTTATGTTTATTTGATTTTTTTTTGCAAATAAAGAATTTATTATATGAATGGACATCATTTTAGAATCTAGAGCAAAGATTTCATTATATTCTATGCCTTATATTTTTGAGAAATTCTTAGCCACTAACCCTTCCTTGTGTTTTTCAATAACTCCATTGGATGTAAAATTTTCCTATAGATCCACCTATAATCAACCACATTTTTTCCTTATGGAAATTTTGTTAACTCCCATGTTCTATTTCCCATCAAAAGTTTGTACTCCTCTTGCATGGCTTCTTCCCATTATTCCACTTGTGTTCCTTCTCCTCCATCAGAAAATCTCTTAAATTGATTTTGATTATTAGTATAAGTAGAATTATGTTCTTCAATAAAAATTGGAAAGTAAGATAACATAGGAGGATTACCACTCTTGATATCTTCATCAAGCATACATTTATTTTGATATGAATTTTGTTTGAATTAGGAATGTATAACCTATATCCTTTGGAATCCTCACTATACCCAACCATTATACACTTCTCAATCTTTATTTCATTTTTTTTCCTCATTTCATTAGGAATGTGGTTACATGCATTACAACTGTTGGTCTGATTTTTCACAGTATAGAAAAATTCTGAAAATTTGGGTGAAAAATCATTTAAGTCTTTGAATTAACCAGATTAGGGTTTTCATTCCTCATATTTTTCAATTTTTAGGTTACCCTAGTTGTGCCCTATTTCATGTGTTGTCTTTTCCTTTTAAATTCTCAAGGTTTGTCTGTCGGCTCAACCATTAAAATACCCTAAGTGTGAAAAACCCTAGGTTTCCTTTCAAATTTTTGAAAAGGATTTGTAAAGTGCTTAAAATTCATCCTTTACAATCTTACGGTTTAGGGTTTCACGTAAGAGTGGAATACATTATTCCTTTTGTTTATGTGGTCACGTTTCATAATGTAGCATAACAATGTAAAGGATTTCATGTTCTACAAGGATACACTTTTGTTTTTTGTAGTAGCAGAATGTTTTGTCCAGAGGGTTCCTGATCATACGAATGGTCTTAAAGTGAAGAAGCATAAAGATCTATTGTGCTTTGAAAGATCTTATTACGAAGTTACGAGTAAACAGTTTGAGTGAAGGGGTGGAGAGGTATTGAGTTATGATTTATGCATATATGTTTCAATGGATAGCGTAAGGTCGTAATACCTAGCATGGCGTAAAGGATGTTTTGAAAGAATGCAGGAAAGATTTTACGATTCTACAGGTAAAAGGATTCCATAAGGACGAAGGTAAAGTTCAAACGTGTTTATGTGCATACGCTCCTTGGGCTTGCGAGAAATCATAAAGCTATGTTTTAGCAATGATAGTGTCGAGTGTGACCTGTTGAGTTGTCAGATGGGCCCTGGTACAAGCGAATCTAATGAAGACACGTCATCCATGTCAGATGGGCCTAGCCCGCGTGGCATACAACTTAAGTTCTAAATTATGCATGTGCACAAAATCAATGGCAATGTTATTTTCTCATTTTAAAGATTAGATCTGGGTCATTGATAGGTGGAAAAGGAAGTTTTGTCATTACACCACAAGGTAAGCGTATGAACGAAGAGCTATTTCATCCTTTCATCATGGTTACGAGTTCAATCTCAACGTATAAGCGTAAATTGATAAATAAGGGAAATAAAGGAAAGGGTTTTATGCTTCTACGAGAAGGGGTAAACGTAGGAGTGGGCTATCATTTCAAAAGGCTCTTTGAGCATACGAGGTAAAGGTAACCCGTAAAGGCATAAAGGAGAAATAAAAGAAAGCTAAAAGATATTTCGATGCTACAGGTGAAGCTAAAAGGGTATGATCGGAAGATGAATTTTGAAGTCTTATGGTGTCCCAGGTAATGAAGTGAGTGGAGCTACATAGAAGAAATTTTTAGGGTTTTCGCTGATACATGTACGTATGAGCGTAAAGGGTAAAAAGAAAGTCTTAATTAAGGGTTTTTTAACGCTCATACAAGGAGTGGTTAAATCGTAACAACGAAGGTGTCGGTTGAGAAGGTTTGAGATCTTACGATGTAAAGGGTTGCATAAAGGCATAAAAGGATTTCAGTGTAGTATTTAAAAGGCCTTAACACTCTTACGCTTGGGATGTTTTAAGGCATCACCAGAGGAATGTGATTGCTTGCCAAAGGTGTTTTCGAGGTTACGAAGATTGAAGGTTTGACTCAGTGTAAGAACAAGAGACCATAATTTGAAAGAAAGCAGCCGATGTGTCATGACAGGTAAGCAGGAAAGACAAAATTGCCATAGCCAAGTAAAATAGAGCTTTGGAAGTACAACATAATCAAATTTTGCAGCTGATATACCTTGATGACAACTTGCATGAATGGTTTTAAAGCTCATGCATGCTAAATTTATTTAAAAAGATGGTAGATGCATGATTAAAACATCAAGGGTTCAATCAAATAATAAAATATTTGCCACTTTGAAGAATTCATTTTCTATTCCATTCTGAAACTTATCAATTGCAGAGTTTTGTGTATCTTGTGTAAAGAGTCACGAGCATACTTACGGAGAAAATGGTGGACAAAGAAGTTGAAGAGATGCATGAAGAAGAAGTCAAAGTCGAAGACGAGGGTGACGATGTTGTAGAGGTCACACCTGAAGGAAAAAGGAAAAAAATTGCTGCTAAGACTGAGAAGAAGACAAGGATCAGGAAACCAAATAAGCATGCTGAGGATTGGTTGAAAATTCTCCCAAGATCATTGAATGCAATTTCTACAAATGACCATATTTTTTGAGACCCAGATGTTTTTGTTCGAGATGTTGAATGCCCTAGAGTGACTGGTTATGATCTTTTTATGTACTTTTATCATAATAGAATAGAAAATGTGCTAGTGTGTAACCCATGGAACAAAAACATGGCAAAATTGATATTTCTAGAAGTATTCATTGATGTTGATTTGTTGAAGGCCCTAATAAATTCCTACAATCCAATAACCAGGACATTCAATAGGCATAATGGGAGTTTATTATGCACATTGGACACAACCTCTTTTGTTGAAGCCTTTGGATTAATAGGACAAATGGATGTACCTATTGACATTGCAGATTTGCAGGGAAAGTTTGATAGGAATAAAACCTACTTTGTGAATAATGTTATGCTGCCACATATTCCTTAGAGGGTAAAAAAGGCAGGGTTACTTCCAAAAAAGGTGGGGGATTTTCTACCTTTGAGTAGGTTTAGGAATTATTTCAAAAACACAGTGTATGGGTTGCACAAAGTGATGGGAAGTGATGGCATAGAGGATCGTGTGTATGGTTCTCTTTTTCTAATGGAATGTGATATACAGGACCCTTTCCACCATAAGGAGTATGATTATGTAACCTTCATCATTGACAGTATGCACATGTAGATTTGTGATGCAAAGAAGGGAGAGATGAAAGACCTCAAGTTCCACCATTATTCACTATTGATGCACCTTATCCTATATAACAACATTGGATACATCAGTGGGGACTTCATTGATCAAACTTCTGATGAATTTGGTGAGTTATTTGTGCAACTCTAGACTCGTATTTGGCATAAGGATTTCTATTATTCAAATGCCCTTGTGTTCTTTAATTTGTTTAGTTCTGCTATCATGAGGCAATTAGATCATACTTTCTTTAGGGCACCAAATGTTTTAAAGACTTTGCTTAGGCCCTCATTCTTAGATGAAAAAACCAAATTAGATCATAACTAGGGGAGTATCTTTTTGTTTAAGGAGTGCACTTTAATCAGAGTGTTTGCATGCCCACAACCTCCTCATCTTCTGCTTAAATATTTACCCCCTAGATTGGCCATTATTGAATTCTTCTGGCAATTTTTATTGATGAATAAAGAAATGATCCCTCCCTCTTTGCACAAGCCTACTTTTGTTTGTAGAACCTTTAAAGTAGGAGATTTTGAAATAGGCAAGAATGCATTTGAGGAATTAAGTGAATATTTAGGCCAATACAAATTTGCTACTAGGCCCTATAGGATGTATGGCCTTGACAATTACATTACCAATGAGGTCAAGGCCATTAGGGGATACATTTTGCCTCCAAGAATGCCAATCCGTGTAGAGGACTTGATTGCCAACATAGTAGCAACAGGGGAGGTTGATGAGTTATTGAGGAAATATGAGGAGACAAGGAGAGTAGAGGAGGCTTTGAAGAGGACCAACCCATATTTTAAGGGTTTCCATATAGAGATTCAATATCCTAATAACTTGAGAAGAATGGTGGATAATTTTGACTACATTATGTCACAAATACCGCATGAGCCAAAGGGAGAGGAAGCCATTGTAAATAGAGAATCCCCTGAGCTAGATACACAATTAGAGATTGAGTTAGAAGAGGAGCAACCATCAACTTCAACTTGGGTGCCAAAAGGAAATAAGAGACAAAAGAAAATGCACATCCAAGAAAAGGTGGTAAGCAGAGCCCTACAAGTAATGTCAGGGAGTAGTGAGTATTTTGCTAATATTAGGCAAAATTATTTGCACCAAAGGGCTACAGAAGCAGGGAAGGCCTCTGCTGATCTCCAAGTTGCAGCATCAAGATTGGATGACAGGCTCATTCAATCTGAAAAGTTCATGGAAGACGATGATTTCATTAAATCATCGGAGTTTAAAAGTTTTCTTTATAAAATCAAACAAAATGAGCTCACTTTGAGTCTCATGCCAGGAGAGGATCCAGAGAAGAATAAGGAATTAGTTGAAAAACTATTGGCTTATGATCTTGAGAGTGAAACAATGACCACTGCAAAAGCTAGGGAGTTGGTACATAGGAGTGGTATGATTCTAATACCACATTGGGATATTGAGAGGGCCTTTATTTTGGATCAAATGAGAAGACAAGACAAGGCCATCAGTTATGAAGCCACTAGCAGTGAGGGTTTTAAAAGATGTTCAGGTTTTAATATAGACACAAAAAATCTAGCGGTATGGAGTGTAGCCCCTGACACTAAGAAGCCCAAAATGATGGATATAGAGGAGACTGCGCAGGGCAATATAATTGTGTGGACATTGGAGAGCACTAGTGGGAAAGAGATTTCTAGTTTGGTTAAACACTTTTCTCTCATGAATGAGGAAAAGGTTGATGAAATTGAGGATAAGCTAAATGCAATGTGCAATAAGTGCCTTGACATTAGAAAAATGTATGAAGAAGAACTCAAAATGAGCCATGTACAGAAGTAGAGAATCGAAGAGTTGGAGGAGAAAATTAAAAATCTGGAAACAAAAATAATATCCCTCAAAGAACAACTCAAGATAGTAGCAGAGGCAGAACATGCACATAGGCAAGAGGAAGAAAGAAAGCACACTGTAGAAGCAGAGGCCCAAACAGAAGAAATACCTATAGGGGTGACAGTGCCAGTGCCTGTGGTCAGTTTGGAGTCAAGAATTTCTCAATCTTATAGTGCCACCAAGAAAGATGTTTTGATGAATGTATTAAACCATAGAATAAGAACTTTGAAAAGGATATCTCAAGATGCTTATAATGCATTCACAAATCTATAGTCTGTAGAACAGGTATGTAAGGATGCAATTGGATGGCTTGAGCCAATTTTTCAACAATGGGGGCTATATATGCAATTCTTTGACAGACTGATACCCTTGTTAGCCAAGAAGCCAGATCTCCCAGATAAAGTTATTACTATGAATGAGGGTATAGATAAGGTGAAATATTTATTGCAAATTTTCACAGGGAAGCTGGCAGTAATTCAAAGTAAAATGAAAGTACTAACAAGTGGTTTTTATTCTTTAATTCTTTTTGTTATTAATCCAGATGACAAACTAAAAGATTTCAATGAATGGTCTAGTTCTTTTGATCATATTGTAGACTTGCCATAGGTGGCATCAATCTTCGTGGATGATATTGATGAATGTGCTTTCAATGAACTAATTGATACCTTATTCAAGGTTGAAATTGAAATGAATAGGTTTTCCATATAAGGAAGGGTAATTACTGATGCCAAGTGGTAGAAAAATGTTAGTGAACTAACAACAGTCAGGGAATGTCCACCAAAAGAGAAATATTTGTCTGGGAAGCAATCGCAGAAATCAAAGCTTTACCAACAAGGAGCAATTAGAGAAAAAGACAAAGTTAAAGATTTTATGCTCCAGCTATCATCTGTGATTATTTTTATTGTTTCTTTTTGAGTTAAGGTGTCAGGATATTTTTGTAAAGGGGTAGTATATTCATTGTTGTAAAACGACACCTATTAATCACATTTGCCCTTTGCTTGTTGCAACTCATGCCTATATAAGTGAGTTTTCAAGGCAATGTGAGGGTCCAAATTTTGTATAATTTTGAGTCTTTTGAGAGAATACAATCGGTCCAATAGTGTGTAGTTGTTTTGAGCTTATTTTCCAAATGTACTTTCTGATGATATATTGAAATCTATTGGTCATTGTATTAGTCATCTAAAAGGATAATACAAAAGGGTATTTGCACTATATCTGTGTCATCAATTTCTATCTCCATTTTATGTGTTTATCTACTTTGAAGTCATTTAAATAAGGTTTAAATTGACTGAATGCAATCTGGATGGGTTGTATACCGATTTCATTGTTGCTTTTAATTCAAGGAATTATAGAAATGCTTTAGTAAATTAGTAGGGTTTCTGAATTTATGAAAACGATACTTCATAAGAATGGGAATGGATGATTACAATTGATTAATTCATTTACAAGTTATTTGAATTAGATCTCTCACCAATAGTCAATTTTATGCCCAATGGATAAGGCACTGGTCTCATAAGTTAGAAGTGAACAAGGATGAATTCTACTGTTGCATATCAAACCAATTATAAAATCAAAATAATTTTTCATTCCATTTTGTTCAAAGTTATAAATGCTAGTCAATACTTGTTTATATCTATTCTCTGAGTCTTAGGTAGCTGCTATTTCTAGGAATATTTGTAAATCATAGGAGAATTATGACCAAATCTGCTAATAAGGGATGCATACAAGTTTGAGAACATTAAAGGAAATGAAGTAAATTGCTCATGTGTTAGTGGGTAATAGATGAGAATCAGAATGAAACTAAAAGAATCTTTACACAATAGTTTGCATTAGAATCATCCATAGGTATACCCACCTTGGTTTAGCAGAGCCAAAAGAGTAGGAAACCATCCTTTGTTTTTGTTGAAGTTGGGTCATAGTGGTTCATTCATGTAATTGCTATTAGGAATTGGCTAACCCTTAGATTGTATGAGTATTTTCATTGTGATATTGAGCATTTCGTTGTTCAATAGTTTGAAACACCAACAACACCCAAAAATTCTAAAATCATACGCTGCAAAATCTCTTCCACCCTATGGATCTTCTAGTGTTACATTTAAAATTGTATTAGTAGGTGTTCTATTCAAAATATTTACAACAATGTAAATTGCTTCATCCCAAAATTTGGCTTCCATATTTCTATAGTGAAGCATAAATTTGGTCATTTCTATTATAGTTATATTTTTTCTATTGTAGTTACAAGAGAAACTTTATTTTTTCTTTACACCATTCTCTTTACAAAAATCTTGAAAGGATTTACTCATATGGTCATTCCATCTATCTATTATTGTTTTTAATAAGAAAATAGGTTTTCAAGGGCCCTTGAAACCCTATACAAAGAGATCTTAAAGATAAGATATTAAGCCCATTAGGCAAAACATGACAAAAAAGGATAGAGCCAGCAACTGAACAAAAGCCAACTAAAAAAGGACAACACAATGACCACTAACAAAAAACACAAAAGAAATAGAGAGAAAATGACACCAGATGGGGATCAATAGATTTTATTTAACATCTTTGCAACTTGCTCCTCTAGTTGGTCCATCTTCTCTATAGCATCCTTGATTCAGAAGATATCAGAAGAAGTCACTACAACCAGTTTCTATGTATTTTCTTTGGTCCTCCTCCTAGTCCCTTCCATACTTTAAATAGTACCACCTTGATCCTTAGGAATAGTAACAATGACCTTCTCCTTAGGAGTACTCTCTAGCTTATTGATGAGAATCTTAACATGCTCGTTGGAGAAATTGATAATTCTATAACTTTAATCAACAATGCTTTTCAAAGACTTATCTATGTTATTTACCTTATTGTCTAGCTCCAACCCTTGGCCTCCAACCTGTAGAAGGCAACTATATCAATCAAAGAGCTCAACTATACATTACTATATATAAATAAATAAATATATATATATATATATATATATATATATATATATATATATATATATATATATATATATATATATATATATATATATATATATATATATATATATATATATATATATATATATATATATATATATATATATATATATATATATATATATATTTGCATGCAGGTGATTTTTGGGAGTTGTGGGGTTAAGCTTTCATCAACTTCAACAAGTTGATTATTATGACAAATCAAGTGCTATTAATGTTGCAAAGAATTTGGTACAAAAATAAAGGGCAACACATATAATAATCAAGTATCATTTCTCGAGGGACAAAGTGAATGAGAAGAAAGTCATATTAGACTATGTGACTAACGAAGAGGATATTGTATATATTTTCATGAAGCCTTTGTTGAAGGATTATTTGAGTATCTCTGAGCTAAACTTGGATTCATATCCCCTTCTAGTCAAATTTAAGATGCTTGACGTGACATCAATCTAGTGCAGAATACGAAAATTATTTCTTTGGATTGGTATGTTGGGAACTTCTCCTTAAGGGGAGAAGGTCCTATACGGTTCAATAATGCAAAAATATTTAGTCAACCTTTTGACTCTAATTTAGAGTTGTCATGTCCTTCACCCCTTTTCTATCAATTTCAAAGGAAGTGAGACAATTGTGAAATGTGTGTGTGTGTGTGTGTGTGTGTGTGTGTGTGTGTGTGTGTGTGTGTGTGTGTGTGTGTGTGTGTGTGTGTGTGTGTGTGTGTGTGTGTGTGTGTGTGTGTGTGTGTGTGTGTGTGTGTGTGTGTGCATGCGTGCGTGCGTGCGTGCGTGCGTGCGTGTGTGTGTGTGTGTGTGTGAGACACACACATATCCCTTCTTCCTCTTGTGCTCTTAAAACATGATGTACCACTCTCTATTCATAACTATTATCCTTTGATGAATTCTCTATTTTTCCAGTTGTAGAGTCAACAAAATTATTAGCTCTTACTTATGAATAGTGGTCTTTTGCAATTTCTTTTTGGCCAAAAACAACTTATAATAGTTGTCAAGTGATCCTTAAATTACTCTCACAAAAATTTGAAGTTTGATCTACACAAAGATCATAGTCACAAGACTCTTGTGACTACCTGTCCATATATATCTATACTTATTGGCCAACCTGCCCGTTTGTAAGTCTACTGCTAGACCTAAAACCTTGTGTGCTCCTACCGTATCTTTTTGTTCTTCTCTAATGCATGTCATATTGTATGCAAAATTTATTTTATATTGTCACATAAATTATGACTAGGTTGCATATATTCCACATTTCCCACTTCTTCTACATTCTATAATCTTGACCAGTATGTTAGTGTAGTGGTAGTTTCACTTGCAACACTTTATGACTTCTTGTTAACCAATTGCTAATAAATAACAACACAATATTCTAATTCAATGTTTGAGTTCACTACTCACCACTTTATTGGTTGACATACCTTAGTCCAACTCAAAGAAACACGTTTCAAAAAGTTTTATTGGAGATAATGATGCAGGAGCATCCTAGGCTTGCTTGTAATCCTGGATGCTTGGAGGGATTTTGGTCAAGTGTTGAGGAGCATCTAGTTGGATTTTGGTGGAGTTATTTTTGTATGGTTAGGGATGTGTTGGAGACACATTGGGGAACCTTTCCTTTTGATTGCACAGAGATTGGATGGATTGAGTTGAAGTTTGAACTATTTCTACCTTGTTGTTGTAACTATGTTTTTCTAGTTTTTGGATGCTTGTTGCAGAGTGTATAACTAATTATCCCTAATGAATCAGAGGTTGTGCACTTTAGGGATTGAAAAGGGCCTAGATTAATTCCTTGTGTCAAGAGCTCAAGTCCTAATTCATTATAGGTTGAGAGATATGGAAATTCTCCTAGACAACTTATTATGTATGACTTTCAGGATGAATGCACATTTTTCCTTGGGGAATCAACCTTTGCGCATTTAAGGGGTTATAGAGGGCCTAGATTTCTACCTATAGTTTGAAGCATGAGTTCTAATTCAATTGTATCTAGGAGATATCACAATTTTAGTCAGATATCAATTTCTGGACATTTAAATGCTATTGCAGGCCAACTTGTGGCATTTAATTTATGTATTTGTATTTAATTTGTGTTCTAGGCTAACTTGTGGCTTAGATTGGTATAAATAGGGGTCTTTTGGAGTCTTTTAGTCATTATTGAGTTGGGATGGAATGAAGAATAGATGCAAATTTTTAGAGCTAAAGTTGTGGCTTAGGAACTAGAGAATCTCTTTGTGGACTTGCGGGTACAAGTGTGGATTCTTCTTGGTGTTCTTATCTAGTTGTGTATCTAGACTAGCTGAAATTGGTTGTAAGTTCGATCTTGTAGAATTGATTTTGTAATTTTATATCTATATTTGGCCCTAACCTAGAAGGCCTTACAACTAGGCATATTGCATGTAATTAGTTATATCTATGAATAGAGAGTTGTGATTTGGTATCAGATCTTGCATTATTGTTTCTTGTTGTTGTGTTTCCACTGTGTGGTTATATTGCGGGGGGCTAAGACATTTCCTTTGGGGATTCTCCTACCTTACACTACGTTAGGTGGTATAAGAGTGAAGGTTGTTCCTAAGTGTGTAGATAGATCATCAAAGCTGAGGTAGTTTGCTTCAGGACTTGGGTTGAAGAAGGTTGATCTTGTGGTTGATTGATCTTCTGGATTGGTGGATTTTTTGCTTAGGGTTTGCTAAAATTTTGGAAGATGCCTCCAAGAAGATTTGACCCTAGGGTAATTGATGATCTTAGTGATGTTGTAGAAGAACGGATCTCAAAGAAGATGAGAGCAAAGTTCAAATTTGAGATTGCATTGATGAAGAGTGACGTGATTGCTGAAATTGTAAGTGCTTTAGGTGGTGTACCTAGACATGTGGATACTGAAGGAAGTTATGAGGAAGTTGTTAAAGACTTTGAAGCTATTAGATCTAGTAGTGGTGCTAGAACTAATCATATGGAGAGACCTATGGGAAATAGGGTTGGTCAGTTTGCTCGACCTAGATCTCAGTTGAAGTTGAAGCATAAGATGGAGGTTTCTAATTTTTCAGGTACTTTGAATCCTGAAGACTTGATTGATTGGATTGGTGAATTGTAAGGCTGCTTTGAGCTTGAGGATATTAAGGATCCACTCAGAGTAAGGCCACCACAAACTAAATTAAAGGGACATATTGCTCTTTGGTGGAAAGAACTAAAAAGAGATAGAGAAGAGGAATTTGAGATGAAGATTTCTAGATGGAGATTGATGGTGACCAAACTAAAAGCTAAGTTCATTCTTGTTGATTATGAACTTGAGTTGTTTAAGAGGTTGCAGAATCTAAAGCAGAAGGATATGACTGTGAAAGATTATACAAAGGAGTTCTACAAGTTGACTATTCAATCTGAGCATAGAGAATTGTCAAAAGAGAAGGTAGCTCCATATATTAATGGTTTGAGATTTAATATTTAGGATGAGGTTGGATGTTGAACATTTCTTTAGTTGAGGATGCTTATCAATATGCTTTGAGAGCAGAGGAGAAGCTAAAGAGGAAGGATCAAGGTAGTTCTGAGGGAAGGAGAAGCAGGATAGTTTGGCACAAGCTAAACCAAAAATAAAAGGTGAATCAAAACCTGTTGAACAAAAAAGAAGGATAGGTGGAGGTGGGTTCAAAGGTAATTGTTTCAAGTGTGGTCAAGAAGAGCATAGATCTTTTGAATGTCCAATTGGGAGGACAATTGTTGTTGTGAATGAGGTTGCAGTCCAAGATAGTTAGCCTAAGCAAGGAGAGAGTTTGTTGGCTCAACAAGTACTAATTGGTGAGAGGAAATTGGATTCTTGTCAAAGGACTAGTTTTTTCAGGACTTTTTGTAAGTCTAGTGGCAAAATCTACAAGGTTATTGTGGATGGTGGTAGTATGGATAACCTTGTTGATGAAGAGATGATTTAGAAACTTGGTTTGAAGAGAATGAGACATCCTTATCCTTATAGGATTGGCTAGTTGAAAGGTGAGCATGCTTTAGAAGTGAGGGAGCAATGCCTTATTGATTTCTAGATTGGCCTGTATAAGGATTAGGTGTTGTGTGATATTGCGGATATGAACAGTTGTCATGTGTTACTTGGAAGACCTTGGCAGTATGATTGCAAAGCTGTGCATGATTGTGTTAGGAATGTGTTTACTATTGAGAAAGGTGGTAGGAAGTTTTTCCTAATTCCTTTATAGAATGAAGAGCTTGGTAGGAGGAACCTGAGTATTGGTAGTTGAGTTGAGTTGGTAGATTTTGAGAAGGTTGGGGATCAACATGGAAAGCAGACCTATGGAACACCTATGGTGGATGTGAAGAAGAAGAAGAAAAACAAGGGAAAGAGTGTGGAAGTTGAAGACCTGGAGGATGTGTACGTGAAAAACCAGTTTGGGATTTATGTGTTGAATCCTAGAAGTTGTTCTTCCAGTTACTAGAACATCTTTTCAAACCCAGGGTATCTGATGCAAGAGCATCCTAGGCTTGTCTGCAATCCTACATGTTTGGAGGGATTTTAGTCAAGTGTTGAGTAGCATTGAGCTTGGATTTTGGTGGAGTTATGTTTGCATGGTTAGGGATGTGTTGGAGACATATTAGGGAACCTTTCCTCATGATTGCATAGAGATTGGATGGATTGAGTTGATGTTTGAACTATTTTTACCTTGCTGCTGGAACTGTGTTTTTTTAGTTTCTAGGTGCCTATTGCAGAGCATATAACTAATTATCCTTAATGAATAAGAGGTTGTGCACTTCATGGATTGAAGAGGGCCTATGTTACTTCCTTGTGTCAAGAGCACAAGTTGTAATTCATTATAGGTTGGGAGATATGGCAATTCTCCTAGACAGCCTATTGTGTGTGACTTTAGGGATGGATGCACACTTTTCCTTGGGGAATCAACCTTTGTGCATTTAAGAGGTTGTAGAGGACCTAGATTTCTACCTACAGTTCGAAGCACAATTTATAATTCAATCAGAGCTAGCAAATATTGTGATTTTAGTCGGATATCGATTTTTAGACATTTAATTGTTGTTGCAGGCTAACTTGTGGCATTTAATTTATGTATTTGTATTTAATTTGTGTCCTGGGCCAACTTCCAGCTTAGATTGGTATAAGTAGGGGTCTTGTGGAGTCTTTTAGTCATTATTGAGTTGGGATGGAATGAATAATAGATGTGAATTTGAAGAGCTTTAGTTGCAACTTAGGAACTGAGTATCTCTCGGTGGACCTGTAGGTACAAGTGTGGATTCTTCTTGGTGTTCTTATCTAGTTTGGTATCTGGACTAGCTGATGGTTGTAATTTGGTCTTGTTGGATCTTGTAGAACTAATTTTATAATTTGCTATTTGTATTTGGCCCTAACCCGAAAGGCCTTATAGCTGGGCATATTGCATGTAATCAGTTATATCTATGAATAAAGAGTTGTGATTTGGTATCAGATCTTACATTATTGTTTCTTGTTGTTGTGTTTCCATTGTGTGGTTATATTGTTGGGGGCTAGGATATCTCCTTTGGGGATTCTCCTGCCTTGTGTTGCATCAGATAAGTAATTCATTTAGTTGTGTAACCACTTAACAAAGTTCTTTATTGAAAGAAGTATGAAAAGGCATCGTATGAGCTATGTCATGGAAGAGAACCCACAATGAAATATTTCAAGATTTGTGGAAGCATATGCTACTATAGACACCTAAAAACCTTTAGAAAATAAAGTATTTTTATTTTCTGAAAAATTTCTGATGACATCATCATTAATTAATTAATTTATTTATTTATTTTTATGCCATTTAATCCCTTTATCTTAATTAAAAATATTTAATTAAGGAATCCCTCCCAAAAATGTTTAAACATTATTTCCTTATTTATTAATTATTTAATTAATAAATTGACCAAAAAACCCAAAATAAATAAAAATTTTATTTTTTGCCCAAAACTTGGCCAATTTCCTTAAGACCACTAACCTCTTCCAAAATCTTCTAATCCTTCTTTGATTTTGATTAAAGGCTAATCCCATCATTTCCTACCCCTAATCCCAACTCAAAATATTTAATTAAGATTAAATATTAATCCTCATGTTTATTAAAAAAGTTTTAATAAATATCTCCTCAACCTAAACCCTTGAAATAAATAAAACTTTATTTATTTCCTAAAAATCTAATTTATCCTCATCCTAAGAAGTTCTAGACTCTTCTAGAAAGTCTTCATCCTCATCCTAGGAAATTCTAGACTATTCTAGAAAGTCTTTATCCTCATCCAAAGTCTAGACTCTTCTAGAAGATGTCTTTAAACCTAATCCTAATCCCCTCCTAACCTTGTCACATTCCCTAAACATGGGTTAAGACTTACTAACCCAAGCCAAAGTTAACAAATATCTCCTTCACCCACCCTCATTAAATGCCATCCACTTGCCTATCCCTAAGCTAATCCTAAACCATCCTAATCCATCCTCTAATCATTTGCACAATCCTAAGCAAGCTTAAAACCTTCCTAATCAAGCCCAAGTCGAAATTCCTCTCATCTCCTTCAAAATATCCCAGCCATAAAACTTTATGAAGCCCACTAGGCCATAAATGACTCTTTCAAGCCCTTTTATTGCTCTTACAAGCCATTATGAGGGTCTTTATGAAGATTTTATCCCTTGAGCCTCCTTTGTTGACTCATCCTTCCCCTTTCCTCCATCCTCTCACCCTGTGACATGTGTCACTCCTTGATTGGCTGTAAGGAAGCACAATCCATGTGCTCTCCTCTCATGCAATTTGAGCCCTCTATTAGCTTTTTCTCATCCTTGCATCTTAGCCCTCAATCCCTCAAGCCTCTTGCCTATAAATTAGATCCTTCCCCTTTGCAAAATAACACAATCCATGAAGTAAAGTCATAATGCCATTTTAAGAAGCTATTTTACATCAAAACCATACACTCACACCCAAATTCCAACTCCATTTGAAGCCCTTTTTGAAGCATAAGCTTGAGCATACATCCTATCTATTTAGACAAAGCCACTCAACAAGAGAGCTTCTTATTGAGAGAGCCCATTAATGGCTCATATAGCTCATCTTAGTCTATCTTGAAGTTTATGAATTTTGTTTAGTTTGTAGAAGCTTTATTTAAATTTGGTTTCTATTAGCATACTAACATTGCTCATATACAGCTACAGCTAGAGAGATTGTGACAACCTTAGAAATTTGATAACAGAGATGATGAATGCATATTTTGGGATGTCCTATAAAGTTAAATACATATTGGTGCTATAGTAAGAGATTGAATAAGATTTTTGAAAGTGTGAATGTGAAGGTTAATGATGATTTTCAAATAAATCTCAAGTAACGCCTTGAATATGAATATGATATAGAGGACAAGAGAAAATAAGACACAAAAGAATAAGAAGAGATAAGGAGGGATCTAAGATCCCAAGGTTTGTATAGAGAAATCATTCATAAAATTTAGATTATTACTACTAAGAATAAAGATATCATTGTCAAAATATTTAGGAAAGGAAGGATGATGGGGGGAGGTGAATAAATATCTTCTAAAACTTTATACTTTTTAAAATGTGATTAGCCATTAATAATTTATCCACTTAATAAACATGCACATACATTACTTCAATATTGAAATGAAAGTAAATGTAACTAATCTACTTCAATATATACATTTAAACATAAATTAGATCACCATAACACATGACATAGTGATTTGGTCATGTAGAAACCCTATGTTAAAGGGAAAACTATGGTGGGGATGGTACCCACAAATCCTTCACTATAGCAGTAAGAGGTTGCCTTGTTAGGGCTACAATATTGTGTCACCTTTGTTGACTTACTCTGTTAGGAGTAATACAATCAACTCTTTAAAGATCTACCTTTCTCAAGGATTTTACAACACAATTACAATGTGTATACTCTATTAAGTGATTTACAAATAGACTGTCAAGTCTACCCTATTAAAGGGTTTAACTTCTAAAATGATAAGAAAATAATAGTGAATTTAATCTACATATTTGCAACTTACTTTGTCATTTAGATTCCTTTTGTAGTTCAATGATGTATCACCTTTAGAGACTGATGTGTCAAATCCTTTCTTATGCTACTTAAAAATTTGATTTGTAGTGTAATTACCTTCTCAATCCTATAATGTATCCCTCTCATAATTTCATAATAGTAGTAACAACTTCTTCAGCAACAATATCATAGCAACAACAACATTAAGTTTTTCCTTACAGGTCCTTAAATACATATCTTTTGCCTCTTTCAATCCTTAACCTATTTAGAGTTTAGGAATCATCTAAAATATGTTAGTTTGAAATCAATGATCTAGAATCATCCACAACTCTTCATGTTCTTTATTTTCTTTTATTTCACTGGGCTCCATTTTCTCTAGGAATCATAAAGAATCAAATTACTTTTTGCAATAAATTTGACGAAACACTTTCTTCAATCCATGTAAACACAATTTCTTACTTGGTGGAATTGTTGCACATAGGGTTTTGTGCCTTTCCAAATATTTATGTGCTTCTTGCATAACTCAATGTATAGTCTTCTCATGCTCAATGGTTATGTTGTCACTCGGTATCTTCATGACTCGGTTAAACTTGGATTGCCCAGTGACATTTATGCTCAATGTGTATAGAGTTGGTCAATGTATACTTTTCTGGGATGTAACTACTTCATGCTTATACTTTTATCTTCTCTTAACTTAAGCAATATACATCATTGTTCAATAACAATGTTCACCAACCAATATTTTCTACTTCCATCAACTACCTTTTGACACTAATTACAATGTGAATGTTTCTAGGAGTAACAATCATAACAAGAAGTAGAGAAACACAAGATGTTCAAGTTTTATTATGTTTCATTTTAGGAATTGAACGTAAATTTATGGAAGAGACATGTAATGATAAAAAATTGGTAGGAGATATTAGAGAATAATCTGATCACATAGAGAAGAATCAGACTTATGAACATGTACACATACCAACTGACAAGAATGTGATTGGTATGAAATGAGTTTTCTAAAACAAGCTAGATGAAAATGGAAAGGAAACGAAGAATAAGGTGAGATTAGTCTCCAAGGACTATACTTTAATTGAAGGTATTGACTTTGATGAAACTTATTTACTGATTCCTCTATTGGAGGCCATCTAAATATTCTCAGCATTTTCAACATTTACAAGTTTCAAGGTTTATCAAATGGATATTAAGTCAACATTCTTGTATGGAGAACTACAAGAAGAAGTTTACATTGATCAATCAAAGGGATTTAGGTTTGGAGAGGATCTATACGTTGTGTGTAGATTGAAGAAAGAGTTATACAAAATAAAGCACACACCAAGGGCTTGTCATGGCAGATTAGATAAGTATATGATCGAACAAGGATTTTAGAAGGGATTTATTGATAATAATGTGTATTATAGAATTTCTCTAGATCAAATCTTAATTATTGTGGTTTATGTTGATGACAAAATTTTTAGAGGAAAATATGACTTGTGTGAAATTTTTCTAGAGGAGGATCCTGAATAGTTCGAGATGTCTATGATTCGTGAGTTGAATTTATTCCTTGGATTGCATGTAACTCATAATAGTAAATGAATTTTCATTTTGTAGTCTAAGTATATTGTAGAATTGTTGAAGAAGATTGGTTTGGAGAAATTTAAACTGATATGTACTCCTATTTTTATTGGATGTAAGTTGACTAAGGAATATGATTTTCCAAAAGCTGATGAAAGTAAGTAAAAATCAATGATTGGTGGACTATAATATTTGATTACTATTAGACTAGATATCATCCTTATAATATGCTTAGTAGCAAGATTTCAACAAGAATTGAAAGAGACACATGTTATGGCAGTAACTTAGAGGATTTTTAGATATTTGAGGGGTACAAAAGAGTTTCAACTATGCTAGCTAAAAGGTTTAGATTTTCTGTCAACTAATGTCGATGTTGATTAGGTTTGATGTCTTGATAACCAACCAAGTACTAGTGGCGGAGCTTATTTTATTGGCTCTCAGTTGGTTGGTTAGTCAAGAAAGAAGCAACATTAAATTGGGTACATTTTATTATTCATTAGAAACCCCTAATTATATTAGATGAGAAATTGTTGTTCATTCAAAACTCATTTTTAGACTAATTGAGATATTGTTCAATTAAAACCCTTAATAAGGGTAAATGAAAAACTATTATTCATATTTAACCCCCTTAATCTACCAATTCAAAAGAAATAATAAATTAAAAATTACAGTCCATGACATGGTAAAAGAAGTTATCCTATAATGACAATAGATTAGACTCCAAATTTTGGCATGCAACAACAAATTAACATTGAAAAATTGTATACACAGAAAACACATAATTGTATTACTAGGAAGGTTCATGTCGAGTTTACCAAATGTGGATTAGGAAAATAAAGAGAAACAGTATTCAAAACTTGATTAGCCAACCACAAAAGCCATATTCAAATCCTAAACTTACCAATTAAGACTATCAAAATGAAAAGAAAAATCAATAACAAATTATAAACTAGTTCAAACACTCATTTGATGATGTCTCATTGCTTGTCTTTCTCCCCTAATTTTGATTTGTTCCTCTTTATGTAGACAAGTGTACAAATGTAGCCATAAAGCAAGGATAAATTTGACAACATACAAATGAGGATACTAGAAATTATGCTTACAAAAAATGTGAGAAAATAACTTAATTTATCAACTCCCAAATCAAAATCGATGCATAGAATCAAAGCAAACAAATAGACAAGATTGCACAAAAGGACCAATCAAAGGAATGTGAAAGGATAAGTGGAGAAGTAGGGCTAAAGGTCAATAAGAAAAGCCAAGTAATAAAACCTCCTCACCAATTCCCTCAAAAAATCCCCAATGACATTTAAATATTTCCTAGTTAAATGTGTCAAAAGACATAAATAAATAAGTTTTAGTTATGCCTAGAGGGAATATGTTATGACATAGGGGAATTACTTAATTGATTAATCCTCTAGGCTCAAAACTAAGGACTATGATTAAATAATTGTCAAAAATATTTAACTAAACAAGCAACAAGAGACAAAATGCAGTGAAATGACCAAAAATAGATGACAAGATGACATTAATAAAGAATTGATCCAAACAATAAAAACAATTTGAAATTGACCCCAAAATGACTAATGGCGCAAACAACGACTAGATAGACAAACTAAAAAGCAAAGTCAGAAGCATTTACTATTTTAGATGTTTACAACTCTCAATGACTATTGACACAAAAGAGAGATAATCAACATATAGAACATAGATCGCCAAGACCATACACTATATCTCCCATTTTCATATACCCATAATTGACACACACAAATGATAAAATACATATTGCACTAAACAATAAGAAAATAATCAAGTGCATATTTTATTATCTTGAAATAACTAACTATTCTAGTATAATATTACTCAATTGCTAATATATTGTTATACAAACCAATCAATCATTTAATCAAGAAAGACCCATTTCATAATATATTGTTATACAAACCAATCAATCATTTAATCAAAAAAGACCCATTTTGTAAGTTCTTTTGCTCAAATGTATCAATCTACTTCACATAAATTATAATTGCTTTAGTTTATAAAACTAACTACAAATATAGCTTAAATGTCAATAATTGTCAAACTTGAGGAGGACTAATGATAAAGGGTACCATATTTCCCCCTTCTCACCACAAGCATATTTTTCAAAAAGTTTATAAGCTTGCTAACCGTCCAAAGACATTTAAAGTAAGGAGGTCCCATAGGCATATAATGCTAACCCACCGCACGTATAATTTATAACGTCGATTAAGGTGCCATGGTAGAAGAAAATGCCGCAAAACACAAATTACACCGTTATTCGCAAAGAATAAAGTGACATGGTGGATAAAAATAACTTTGAAGTCATTTGCCAACCCACGTTAAGTCGTACACGTCGATTTCCATTCCAGTTTAAATTAGTAAATAAATAAAATAAAAAATATAGGAAAAAACTAGACCGGCGACAATTTTACTTTCCATTCAGAAGCCACGATATAAAAGGGTTTACGCCATTGCTAAGCCTCGTTCAGACCAGCACGACAGTTTCTGCAAAGCGAAGTAAAAGACATATACGACGTAAGCTCTGCACCAAAGATCTTGCCGACATTTTTCTAATAACTTGTAATAATCTCTCTCGACTTCATGTCCTTTATTGCGGGTTTGTTTTTGGAAAATGTAAGTCATTTTTTCTCACGTTTTACCCGTTGTATGGCTGGAAAACTATCTATGATCAAATTTAGAGATGCTTCTATGTCTATATCTGCAATTATTATTTTGCATTGTTTCCCTGTTTATAATTTGTAGGACCTTATTCATTAGCGGCGTTCCTGCTGAGGTAAATTTTGCGTGAAATGTTCTTCTGTTTTTGTTAAATTTGCATATGGTTTTAGTTAGGGCTTTAATTTTTATGTAAAGCAGTTTTTTATATAATAAACATTACTTGGAGTCATAGTTCGTCGCGGTAAAGTTTTCTATTCTCTTTGCATCAGTTGCAGCTCCCTTTAGGCGAACTTAATGTGAAATGATGTTTTTCCTATTCATCTAAGTTTGTACTGGACGTGTAAATAGAGGTAGGGTTTTTACGCCGAGAGGCGTCTTTAGTCACATTTAGGAGGTGAACAGAGCGTGGTCATAAATTCCAAAGTTTTCGGACCATTCAATATCTATTCTGGCAGGTTTTTGCTTTAAAACTGCGAGAAGTCGTAACATTCCAATACGCATTATTACTTGCGTTCGCTATAACATTTGAAGAAAAATCATACATTTTGCTGCAGCTGACTAAAGGAAGGCGGCTTGTTTCAGATGTTAATACACATTAACAACTGAAAATTTTTTAGGGCTCTTTCATAGCTTTTACAAATGAGTATGGTTTGTCTTTTTTTATTGCAGTACAATTTCGGTGTTTGCTTGGGGTGTTTCTTTGAGCATTTGCTTGTTTTTGTAGGGTTAGGGTACAGAGACTTGTAATCTCCTCTTTTAATTATCAATGCTAGGTGAGGTTTACATAATTGACATTTGATCATCTGGTTTGAGACAAAATTGGTGGCAGTTTGCAAAATAAGCTTAGTCAACTATTACTAAGTTTTGTTTTTTGGACCCATGTCTTCTATTTTTCTTCAGCTTGTTGAGTTGATCTTATGTTTGAGTTGCGTGCTACTATACTTAACATACATCAGAATGAAGATGTCTTCTATTTTTCTTCAGCTTGTTGAGTTGATCTTATGTTTGAGTTGCACATTACTATACTTCACATACATCAGAATGAAGATTATGATATTACAAAATAAGAAAATGCTTCGAGGTGATGGTGTAAGCTCTGTGATGGATCTTGCATATTCAGTAGATACTTTATGTTGAGTTTTTAGTGGATTTCACAGAGTGAGATCTTATTCTCTGTGAAATTCTCGTTAAGTTTTTATTCTTAATTTGCTGTTCTTTTACCAGTGTTTGAGTTGTGATACTGAGTGTGGTTGCTTTTGGATATGAAAATAATTAGTTTGTTTTCTATTAGTTTTTCTATCAGGTAATGCTTTTGATTTTTGTAAGCTGAATTTGTTTAATTATATGCTAGTGGACCTGTATTTGATTCATGTTATTTTGTGTGTGATTGCTTTTGGATTTGCAAATACTTGATTTCTATTCAATTAGTTTTGACATAGTCTTTTCACATGATTGTTGTGTTTTCTTTGAATCCTAGGTGAGAAACATGTCAGGAACTCATGCAATGGAGTTACTGCGGTCCCATTTATTAAGAGTCAGGATCCCAGAAGCTTCTAATCGCATATTCAAAGAAGAATGTTGTGTATCTTTTGACACTCCGGTTAGTTACTTGACTGGCATTGTTTTCATTTTTGTGATTGTTATGTTTCCTTTCTGATTCCTCGCAACGATGCTGAAATAGTAACCGGTTGTCTTTGAGGAGCAGAAGTCAGAGGGTGGACTTTTTGTTGACCTCAGTTCATTTCTTGCATTTGGAAAGGAGGCGGTGCATTGGAATTACAAGAAGACTGGAAATCCAGTTTACTTGCATATCAAGGCAAGAAAAAAACCTGTTAGTGAAGATAGACCCCACAAGAAGCCTACATTACTGGCAATAGGTATGGTGTGCAAAGCTTGTCAATTGGGTACCTGAAAGAAATTACTTCAATTATAGATGAAGGCCTTAACACGCTTTTTAATTTTCCAGCTTTAAGCCTTGCTTCAGTATTCATATTTGACTCATTACTCATCTGTAATTTTTTAATTTCTTGTTCTGGAATTCAGTGCTTGTAACATCACATTAAGCCATTAGTTGAAATTTCCTTTGTACTTATGACAACTTTACTGGTGGAAAATTGCTTTTTTATATTTCAAAACTCAAATAGTTTTCTGATTAAACTTGAAAATGGTGCCATTAGGCATTCCATAAATGGTTTGCACTTCACTTGTGCTGAGGTCGGTTTTGTACCACTACATAACATATAGCGATTGAATACTTGACATGGAATGTCAAACACTCAATCCCTCTCTTGAAAAGTAATAATCATGAAGACATGAGAAAAACTCCAATGTTCCTTACACTTGTGGATACTAACTCAGTTATATCAATTTGATTTGCTGGTAATCACGTAGGTGGCCTTACGTTGTTCATTCAAGGATAACTTGGACTTTTGCTGTGATGGTGATGATGATAGTTTTGTAAAGTATATGAGTGCCAAATGATGTTGATGGTGATGATGATGGAGGGTGCGTCTACCAATGATGCTTCTCCTTTTCTAACATTCTAAGAATGAACTCCAATTACGAAACTACTCGCTGCTCTATTCCTACTCCTATGAATGAAAAAATTAGCAAATGGACGAGGATCGAATATTATGAAAGTTTCTCTACCTCCATAGAGGCAATGATTCAAGGGAAAAGACTAGTTTACCGTGCAAGGCTTCCGAACAAGCAGCTAGGATGCTAGTGGCCTAGTTTATAGATCCCTATGAAGCATCCACTAATATCACCATACAACTATCCATCTACTCTTACTCTTAATAACTTTCTTGAAATGAAATCTACTTTAACAATTTCAATGAAATCTAACTTTAACTATTAGAAGTAGTAACCATTCAATAACACCAAATGTTCTTAATCACCATGCAAGTCACAACAATGATAAAGAGAAGCAATTTTGGTATTATCTTAGCAACAATTTTCTTCAACCCTTTAAAAATGAGAGCAAATGGCCTTATATAGAGGCCAAAATTACAACCAGCGGTAGAGATTAAGAGGCAAAATAAACAATCCAAATTAGATACTAGAAACCCTAATTAGGGTTGCCATCCCATCGGCCAATGAGAAGACACCACCTCATCAATGGACCAATGAAAAAAAAGGAAAAGTGGCAACCAATGAGAAGACACCAAAATGGTAGTCAATCAGAATCAGACACTTATCCTACCCAATAAGAAGGAGAAATTGCCATGTGGGCTCACATCAAATGATCTTCTTATATAATTCTACCCTTTTCTTTCATCTTTTTAGCCAAGGTAGTGAACTTGGCTAGCCTGTTGTTGACTTCCTTCATGGGAGGGCAAAGCGTGTGCTTTCTCTTGAGCTCAGCTGAATTCATCATGTTGCTCGCTGCTTGTAGTGTCTTCTTATGATCCTTCTCATATTCTTTCGCATATCTGATAAAGGCATTGAGGGAGGCAAGGGTACCTAAATGTTTCTTCTTGATGGCAACCTTCCCCAACTCATCAATCTTGATCCAAATTCTGTCTCATTGACGTTCTCCTCTTGTCCACTTGAATTATCCCTTTGGTCTCTAGCCTCAATTATGCTCTCCCTTGACGGTGTTGCATTTCGTCTCTTTGTTGGAGGTTCTTGATGTTCTTTACTTTTCTCAACCTCCAAACTTCTCTTCTTGCTCTTAATTATTCTTTGTTGTTGGCTACTGCCTTCACCTTTCTGTTCGATCGGCTCCACTGGACCTTCTTCCTCCGGTTTCATCTTCTCATAAGTAAGGCGTACCTTTTGACTTTGTAACTGCCTTAACTTCTCATTGTACCACAACTTGGTGTGTAGATCAACTGTCCTCGTAATTGCCTCTAAGGAAGGATCCTGGTGATCATCCCAATCCACTGGACTCAACTTCGTTCCATCCACTGTATCATAATCTCCTCTTAGCACATTTTCATCATCTTCTAGTTGATTGGGAATATCAAGGCCTCTCCGTCTGATTGCCCTCATCATGCTCACTGACAACTTTGAGAAAGCTAGCTTCCTCACATGAAAGTCATCCTGTGCATTGGCCCAAAAATCTTCTATAGTAGGAATATGTTTGAATGTATTTCTGTGAGATGCCTTGATAAGACCATTAGGATCGAATCCTTGTCTTGCTCTATAACATCCTAAATGATACCATTCTAACTCTTTCTCCGCAGCTGTAAAGGCAACAGGATTGGGGCAAGTATCATTGCCTATTTCAAATGAGAAGGTAATCCCTGTCTCACCTTTAAGTTTCATCATTTTGTCATAATGCTCAAGTTGCCTAGCCAACTCCATCAAAACTACCTTGTTGGGTGGGTACCTTGGAAGTCTCTTGGGACAAACTGTACTTCCTGCTACTCTAATATAAGTAAATTACGAAAATTGGATGAACCAACTCCCATACTTTTTAACTTTTGCTTCTGCTTCCGATGAGAGCCTCTTAACAGGTGTCCCTTGTAATATCCTTACCGTCTTCATGGCAAAGGCGTCATAAAACATCTTATAATCTTTGGCGTTGTGCAAATGAAGCTGTGGATAGCACTCATGCGCCAAACATTGCCCTGACCATTGCCAATCACTCCTAAGGCCTTAAGTTCAGCATTTTCATATAGTCTCACAATCAGATAGGACCCCATATAGAATTGCTTTTGCTTTTGTACTGTCCTAAGTTGCAACTCTAAATTTTCGCTTATAATCCTAGCCCAATCAAATTTTCTCTTTTCATTCTCAATTTCATCAATAAAGTACATCTAGTTTTCGAATTGCATACCTTGAGCCACGCCAATGATGCGACTGAGAGGCACAATGAGATTGCCGTACTCTGGTTTGAAATATGACTTGGTGAGCTTTGATGACTTGATGACTTCCTTCTTGCCTTTGTGTAACCAATTTTGCTTTAGATTAATGAAGCAGACCTCCTGATTATCTTGAAATAACTTAGCCGCTTGATCCATCATTACCACTGTTATGCTTTTATACTGGGGAATATTAAATGCTTCTTCGATCACTTGTCCGCTGATGTTGGCTAACACTCTCTTCCCTTTATCGAAAATGATGGACTTGGTAACAATATCAAATCAGGATGCACACTCCATTACCAATTTTGGACAAAGCAAGTTAGGAGGAAAAGTCGCCGCATGTACAATTCTGCTCTTGTAGATCTTCTTTGCCATGGGGGATTGTCCTTCCTTCAATATGTCCTTCAACTGTATCTTGTTCACTGTACCGATATTGGTATCACTTATTCACCTCACTTTCGAGAAGAAGGTGGTCTTAGGCATCATGTCTTCTTTGTCCTTTTTGGCATTCGTTCCCTTTGGGTTCTTGCTTGCACTAACATCTACCATCCTAAACACTTATTTCTGCCCCTTCGTTCTAAATAATATGGGCTACACTTTTCAATCTTCAACCTTCTTTCTATCGATGAAATCTAGCTTATTTCTGCATCTCCAAGTCCTATCTCTACACTTATCAATCTCCAATCTTCAACTTAGGGGTGGAACTACCACTTATTTTTGCCCCTTCGTTACCTTGGGATGGATTACTCTTATATCTCCCAACTTCAATCCTAGGGTAGTCTTAGCTTATTTCTGCCTCCAAATGTCCTATCATGAAATCTATACTTATATCTCCCAACCTTAGCCTATCAATGGAATGATGAAGTGGTGGATGATGAGTGCAAGGAGAAAATAAGGGAAACGGACCAAGTAAGAACAAGGAATAGAATCCACTTTTAAACCAATCTTCACCTCTAAAAATGAGTAGAATTTTTCCTTAAATCTGCTTTTACCAATAACTGGGCCCTCTTCAAATTCGGATCAGGTTTCGAAAATTTCAACTTTCTTTGCAAATAATGATGTCCTAGCAAAAGTTGGAATTTTGACTTCCTTGAAATCGCCCACACATGCCAAAAAAAATCAGACCTTGGACCATATAGCCTCTTCATAAAATAAAATCACCCAACTTTGAAATTCGCTGCCAAGAAAATGGAAAAATCTGCCTTAACAAAATCGCCCTAGCTGGAAAAAATTAGAACTGCTCCAAAAATCGCCCTAGGGCAGAAATTCGCCCAAGCAAGGAGAAGAAAATGCCGCCAAAAAAGGAGAAAATCTGCTCCAAGAAGAAATCACCCACACTGGAAATTGCCTTTAGAAGAAAATCGCTCACCTAAGGAGGAGGAAGAAGGAATCAGGAAATAAGAGGGGGGGAAGCCCCTCTTATACCAAATTTTTTTGCCTCTTTAAGTGGGCCGACTTGCTTGGAGGAAAGCAAAATTAAATTAGCTCCTTTATTAATTGCTTAGATTTAAATGCCATATTAAAATTACTTAGCCCATTTAATTGTCAATTTTGATCAAAATTTGCAAAATAGAAACAAGGTAAGCCTAGGAGGTGTCAAAATTTTCATTTAATAATGTTTTAGCAATTAAAATATCATAAAAATTGAATTTAGCAAGCCAAAATCAATTTTCAATTCCAATTTACCAATTTCATTTAACATTTTAAAAAATCTTCTAGGCAATATTTCAACCAAATTAATGTGATTTTGTAATTTAATTCAATTTTGATTTTGCAATGCAATTTCAATTTTTTAACCAAAATAAATAATTTTTCTGACAGTTAAAATCGATTTTCCAATTTCAATTTCACTATCAAAAAATTTCCTTTTTCACCAAAAAATTCAATATTTTCCAAAACAATTAAATCTAAAATTATTCTAAAAATGTTCAAGTTTATACAATTATTTCAAATTTTCAAAAGTCCGTCCAAGTCCTAAAATTTGCAAATTTATCCTGTCGAATATTGTTCTAACCATCGAAAAATATTGTTTCTGAAATTTGTTTGGCCTAAGGATAAAATTACATGCTCCGGAAAATCAAGTTAACATCGGGTGAAAAAACCAATCACATCAAATCCCCCCTTGGCTTGAAGGCATCCAAGGCGTAAAAATTTGAAATCAAAAACCTTTGGACAACTCCGGAAAATTTGCCAAGGCAACTGAAAAAAGGGGGTCCCCAAATTTTTTTTTGGGGCGATGGTATGAAAACCTCACAACAACTTGTAGGATTCCTGCCTCATTTCTTTGGCCACAATCACAGATTTGGAACCTAGCATGCAGCACATTTGACCCCACAAGTACATCACATTTGACCTCGCAAGTACATCACATTGTCATTCAGATGGCTAAGGGAAACGGTTCTTTTCTTTACCATTCAGTTGAATATTCTAGTGAAAGCATTTAATGAACTTACATAGATCAGCATAGGAGTTTACAAGAAGCATAAGAAAAATAATACACCATTTTTAGAGCAAAGGTTTGTTTAGTTTTTGTGCAGTTAAGCAATTTAAAAACTTTGTATAAAATTCTTGAAGTTTTGCACATCTGGTAAAGTGAAGTTGTGAATCACTCAGAGAGTTGCATGAAGCTGTAACCAATGCCATTTTTACAATTTAGCTCACATGCATGCTCTTTTTGATGCGAGCTTGTGAATAAATGTACATAGCAAATTTATTAGTCCATTTGATATCTTTGTATTTTGAAGGTTGTAAGTGAAATGCCAATGCTTAATTTTACCATAAAGAAATATTCTGTCCAGCTTTTAGAAAAACTAATCCATCTAAGTAGGGGTTAACTCAAGCGATTTTTCTTATAATAACTGACAAATTCTACCAAGAAAACACATATTGAGAAAATATTTTTTTGAATTGAGAAAATATATTGCACCCTACAATCCATTGTTAATATGAATACTATAAGGGTCATAACATGTTATTTATAGCATTTGTAGCTATGTGCTGTTTATTTGCTATTTGCTATTCTGTGTTTTCTCTGACTTCTAGAGATTTCATTTGAGTTTCTGGTTAATGTATCTTTGTTAGGTCTAGAAGGTGGTTTTGACAATCGAGAGCCAGAGTACGAGGAGTCTTACAGTATCGTAATATTGCCCGATTTTGTGATGCTTCCATTTCCATCAGTTGAACTGCCCGAAAAGGTGAAAATGCTGTATGCCATTTAATTTAATGTTTATGTTTGAGAGTCCAAAGTAGAAATGTTTTATGAACATGGAAAGGTGGTTGAGTTACTTGCATTAATTCTTGTGTTCTTAATTTCTCTAAACACGTCAGGTTAGGCTGTCAGTTGATGGTGTATTGGCAGCAACTGGTGCAGAGCGTAAAGAACAGGTGGCAGCTTGGACAGCTGATAAAAAGCAAGTTAGTGGTTATGCCTTGAATTTGCAACAAATTGATAATGGTGTTACAATACCTCCTTCTGGGTGGAAATGTGCAAAATGTGATAAAGTTGACAACTTGTGGTTGAATCTTACGGATGGAATGATTCTCTGTGGGAGACGAAATTGGGATGGAACAGGAGGCAATGATCACGCCGTTCAGCATTATAATGAAACAAAATACCCTCTAGCAGTAAAGCTTGGTACAATCACAGCCGATTTGGAAGCTGCAGGTAATGAATATATACATGTTTAAGACCAGGATTAGTATTTGCAGCTGATTGACATTTTTTTAGTGCCCTGTCTTGTTGTTGTTCATTCATATGAGAGTGATATGCAGTTTAAAGGTTACATGCTTATGGATAGATTGGGAGTATAGTGTACCATAGATTTTGAAGCAGCTTTTGGGGCTTACATCTTTACTGATATAGTTCAGAATCTCTACTGACATGTAGATTAACCAAGCATGCATCCTGTAAGTGGCAGCAGCAATTTATCAACTTCAACAAAAATACATAGAACACAATATGGTTACAGCCACCTGTAGCGTTAGAGGACACTTGATCCACATAGTTAGATCAGTATGGCCTGAACTAAAGAATATTAGTGCCTGGGGAGTATAACAAAGCTGGGTGCAATACAAGCCTTAGGTGATTATGTTAATGTAGAACTTAGTTCTACTACAAGAGAGTATGCCATTATCTTCCCTTAGTCATAAGTGCGTAAAATTATGTCATTTTCAATAATTAGATTATGATCTGATCATTGTGAGTTATTTTCAGGGAAGGCTGCCTGAGGTATTTAAAAAACGGACAACTGATGGCCTGTTGCAGTCTGATTCTTCCTGTCATATAATTTTATTTTAAACTTAATATGGAAGCTGTGCCATATCCAAAACTTCAATTTCATTTGATCCATTGGTACCTGATTGTCAATCTCATTTGCCGTCATCTTGTAAACACACAACTTCAAATATATATGGAACGTGTCCTAACACAACTCCAATTACAATGTCTACACATTGTAATTAACTTGCGCAAATTCCTTAAATTCCTTTAATCTTCTTTTAGCAATTCAAGTCATTAAAGGATCATTAGCATTGGACCCTGCAACCTCTAGCAATCCAATTCATTGAAAGATCATTAGAAACCCTGCATCTTGTATCCAAAATATCTGAGATAAGTATGTAAAATGGAACTTCAAAGAATATCTCATTCACTGCATTCAACCCTAAGAGACACATATAATCATAATAATCTAGCTAAGCACATTTGAAACATCTCAAAAACTCATAACTGACTCTTTATGGACATGTATCCAAATTGCCACATTTAAAAATCAAAACTGTCTGTTCTCTTGGCAGGTGCAAGTTGGTAAAGGATAAATCATCTTACATGTTAAGTAATGTACAATCTGATTGCCCATGGATGCTGAAGATCGTCAGTAGTGTACATCATCATGCACACTACCTTCACTGTCCCATCTTCAGTTATCTTGTGAATTGAAAAGGTTTAACACTGTTAACGACCAATTCAAATTGTAATGCTCTGTTTCAAATTGAGAAACAATTCACCCTTGTCAAATGCACTAAGACTTCTGAATGAACTTGAAAATAGGTTAGATATTCACCCCCAAAACTAATTGAACTCTGGAGGTGGCCATATAATTTTAAACCACCCATCAATGATTGGTGAATTAAAAACCATAAATGTAAAATCCAAATGTAATCCAGTGTCAAGCCCCAGTCAAGTGAAATCAGCTGCCAAATTGTCAAGTATGAATTTGATGGTTGACAATGAGGATTAATTGCAGGTGGCGCAATACAGTTGGCGAAATCTGACATTGCAGGTTACAGTTTTTAAGAAAGAAAATAGCAGTGGAAGGAAATACTGACTTGGTTATACTGTTATACTAATGTGTCTTATTTTTAAACTGGAACCTTCAAATTGGGAAAAATAGTAGCAGTAGAACATTTTATATCTTATGCTTAAGTCTCTAAGTATCCCTTTTGACTCACTCTTCTTAGTAGAAGCGAGTAACAACTGCTGAAGTAATAAGACCTGCTTTGTTTTGAAGTGCGAAAAATTGAAATTCTCTTATGCCACTTGCTACTAGGCTCCGCACTCTTTTCTTTACCTCCAGAGTTGTCAACTGCAGGTTTATTGAGACAATTCTTATGTTTACTGCTTGACCTTTTATACAGTAAACAAGAACGTTGGATTCTCTATTCAACAGCAATTTAAGGCATAAGTATTTACTTTTGATTTCTTCTTAATAACAATTTCATGGAGTGAAAAATGACATTTAACTACACATCGAAATGTACTGCTATATTTTATCAAACCAAAAATTACAGCAATTATGATGTAAGTCCTTTAGTGACGACCGTTTACAATTTGTTTTTTCTTTCTTCAATACTATCAATGGCTATTCCCTTTGATTCTCTTAAATATCACCTTGCAAAGACATTGTGTTAACAGTAAAGACATCTTACAGAAGCCCTTAGTTTTCAACTCAATTGAATAAAAAGTTATAAACACATCAATTGCATTCTATTTCCTTTTCTCTACCATTTTGTGAAAACCCTTGTTAGGAGACCTTTTTCAAATTTATGTGCTAAGTTGTACTTTTAAATCACAGGAAAACTGTTTTCTCTTTGTTTATTGTTAAAATCTTGAATATAAAAATTCTTTGAGGGGGATCGTAAAAAGTCACAAGTATCTCATCGAGGCTTCGACCATGTAGAAGGTCGCTCTTTCTTTAACGGATTAAGATCACACATGATTAATTGAAATCTACAAACACATTCATAAAAAGAGCTTTTGTTGTGTGGGCAGAAAGCCCTTTGGGAATGTAATGACTTGCTGCAGATTTATTCATCGTTTTAGAACACCATTAAATAGGCTCAAAATACTCCTGCAATCAGGAGATACTATTCTTTGTTCAAGGTTAAAAACAACTGCAATCATAGAATTTTGGAGTTGCAATGAAAAACCATTGTTCAGAGATTAAGATGTATACAAACACATCGCAATTTGTTGAATGACTTTCAAAATACCTCAAGGAATTGATAGCTGTCACTTGAACAGAACGGAGATTGTCCTCAAAGAAATAGTTATTTATCCATTTCCCAAATAAATCACATCTTTCGCAGATTAGATCATTTTGAGTATTACCAAAAGTTTCATGAGAAAATTTCTAACCTGTCTTGATCTTTGGTTTGCTTAAGACAAACAAAATGTTACTATCTGTGTGACTGTAAGAAAATGCAAAACAACAATTACCATGCACTTTTGGGGCAACAACGCAAATCTACCATTTCTTCCATGTATTTTTATCATTGTCATAGAGAGTTCTGAAAATTTGAAAATTTGACAATCCAGAAATATCTTTTGAGTGATCCATTGTATCGCGCTCAATTTTAATGTTTTCTCGCTTCTCAAACAACATTCCAATCATTTAAGCCATAACTACAAATCTGTAATAGACATCAAATATTTATATAACCCTCTGGAGTGACATATTGATGAATTTGCTAAATTGAACTTAAATTTTTTGTCTGATATTTATATAATTGTTGTATCATAGAATTTTGGAGTTGTACTTCTGAGATGGATCTCGATAGTTTGGGGCTTCAGTGCACCTCGTAGGATTGCCAGGGGCCACTCTCTATTTATGGCTGTCATCTTCTCCAGCTTTGTGAGTCCATTGACCTGGTGATTCTGAACAACCTCTCATGCTTTCACGGTTCGTAGTTGTTCACTTGCTGACCCCATTGTGTTGGTGCTAGTGTGGTGGACTATGCCCTTGCTTGTGCTTCCTTCATTCCCTTCATCCGCAATTTCATCGTAACTCACCTTCCCTTGATCGACTGTGCTCCCCTTAGCCTCGTGCTTCGCTTAACCCCACATTGCTTGCCCCTCTCACCCATCCCACGTCTGCTTCCGTGAGAGTGATGCTGACCTTTTCCTCATCCATCTTAGACAACTTCTCCCCCTTGGTGGTTTCTGTGTTTCTGACCAGTTCCCCTCCATGTTTGACCTATTGGCCTTGGCGATCTGGGATTTTGCTTTCCTATTCATCCCCCATTACCCCCATCACTGCTCCTTACGCCGTAGCACTTGCCCTATGAACCGGTGGTTCGATGATGACCACAAATCCTTCCATAGCCGCTTGTGCTCTGACTTCTTGTCCCACTCCGATGATTTCACTAGTATGCGTCACTCTTACAATCCTTTTTGTTACTACACGAAATAGTCATTCAATACTTCCTAGTGTCGTTCCCTTTGTGACACAAAATTCCATAACCTGAAGCTCTTTTGGTGCACTTTATTCCCTCGTTGCCCCCCCGACCCTTGATCTCCGCTCCCTCACTATCCATGCCCCCAATCTCTATGACATTCCTGGCCAACCTCTTCTCCACCTCAGCGAACCTCCCAGTTGCCACCTTTTCACCCCGTCTATCATCCGTGTAACCATTAGATTCATGAGCACCAACAGGGCAATTGATGAGGAGGGTTTTTAGGTTGAGCTCCTTAAGCTTGGTATCCCTACCTTGCTTTCCTTTCTTCCTGAGTTCTTCAATAGAACAGTTTAAATTGGTTTTCCTGACTCGTGGTCGAGACACATGATGTATCCGATTCACAAGGCTAGCTTGGCTTCAAACCCAAGCAACTACAAGACTATCATGATTGGGCATACTTTTGCGAAGCTCTATGCTATAGCACAAAACCTTACTCTTTCTAGTGAGCTTGACAGGAGAGCATGTAGAGGTAGAGGGTAGGCTGGCTATTTGGCAGATTACTAGACCATGGAGCATATCTTGAATCTTCGGGCCATCATCGAGGAGGCTTGTCAACGCTCTACAAAAGTCTACTGTTGTTTTGTGGAATTTCATAAGGCCTTTGATATTGTCCTGCGTGTGGCCCTTTTTAGTGTCTGAGAGACATCGGTATTTCAGAGATCCTATTGACAACTATTATGAGATTTTATGAGAGTGTGACTAGTAGATTCAGGACGCTGAAGGGTTTTACAACTCTCATTCAGAGTACTATCCCTCTTTCTCCTGATGGAGCCTAAAATTTTAATCTTCATTTGTGAAATGATATGGGAGATGAATGATGAAATGATGTTGTCAATGTTAGAAAGCTTCATCAGTGTGTGGACAAAATGAGTATTAGAGGCGATTGAAATACATAATAAGATTAGATCAATATATTCACTTTGATACGAAGAAACATAAAACCACTGTATATTCCTTGGATAGAGCCAAGCAATTGTGGACTCACAATGTGCGCTTATAGTTACATGTATCCAAAACGTATAAGGGAGTTACGAATAGGAAGGTCCATATAAATATTACTGTCAAAGAGCCTTTAAGGAATGATAATTAATAGATTCAGAACACATAGGAAGCACAATCTGAATCAACAAAAGAAATTCAAGGTATGTTATGATTTAAATCAGAATGAATTAAAATGTGTTATAAGCAACAAATCAAATACAGAATGGAAATTGCGATTGTTCGATCTGTGATTTCCTTTTGTGATTAGCTGCTCTCATCCCTAGTGTTGGATGCTTTTGAAGTACAAGAATTGATTTGGGTCATGCCCATACATTACTAGTACTGTTCTTACTTGAATTTGAAGGTGCTGGAGATATATAGATTGCCAAGAGTCTTCATGTATAATTTAGAATGAAGTATATTACTATCGAATTTCATTCAGAGGAATCAAAAGAATGAAGGATATTAAATCGAACACGAACATTCGTGAGACCATCTTTAACTCTAGAAACTGTCAGAAATGGAAGCCCAAATACACTAAACAGGTCGAGGCTAGTATGAATGGACACATGCGGAGGAGCAGAAGAATTTTTAACGGGAGGCCCTCAAATATGGAGTCGAATTGTAAACCACATTGTTATCTATATCCTGAGAAAGAGAACGATCAGAACGGGTTCGCATTCGAAGTTAACACTCGTCAATTTGGAGAAATAAAATTTACCCAAAGTATATTTCCTGAAGATTCATTTATATTTATAATCCATGGATTACTTAGGGCCCGTTTGGTTACGGGAATAGGAATAGGGAAATAGCAATAGCTATTTTGGAATAAAAAATGGGGATACGTATTCCTGTTCTCTATTTGGTTCAGCGAATATTTGATGGGGAATTCGCGGACCCCAAAATTTATGTTTTCTAAAATAAATAAAACTAGAATAGGAATACATATTCCAATAACATCTATTTGGGTGGAATTGCAAAACCCCATTTTTGGGCCAAAATTGGAATACGTATTCCTATTTTACTTCGTATTCCAATTCCGATTTGGTGCATCCAAATGAAGAATTCAAAATGTTGAGAATTTACATATGCCTATTCCACTTGTATTCTTGTTGCCAAACGGGCCCTTAAGGTGGCAGTTTGGAATGGTTGGCCCAAATAAGTTACGTTTAATGGGATCTATTCGATTAGTTTGGAAAGGTCATGTCGGTTGGCACTAACCGAGTGACAATATATTTATAAATAAGAGATAAACAACACAATTCAGAGATCTCTCCAATAATTTTTTACATACCATATAAGCACTCGATATATATTATTCTTTTATTTGGTAAAGAAATGAAAACTTGAACTAAGTTTGTGGATACTGAATCGTTGAGTAAAATTTTTAAATGCGACCTTGAGATTGGACTGCAGTGGATGGATCATCATGCCCCCTTTCTAGAGTGGACATCAAAGACGATAGAGTTAGCCTATTAGGGAGTCTCGTAGGCTGGCAGTGGTGTTTAGAGACTCAGTCGGGGTATATAGTGTTTGGGTTTGGAGTTTCAGACAGTAGGAGGGCAGTTGAGAGCAATTCCTTAATTGCAGAAGGAGTTTCCTATATTTTAGGAGGTGGAGATGGGCTATAGTCTTGAGTCTCTACGAGATCATTCTATGGTTTCAGTTTCGAGAGATTCAGAGATGTTCCTATTTTTAGGAGTATCCCTAATTTTGAGGGATGAGACTGTCAGTTATTTTAGATTATTCGGCATCGGTCACAGGAGGTGACGAGTTCAATTTCACCTTGTAGAGGTGTTTTGGCTATCAGTTTGCTGTTTGGGAAATATTTTAATATATTTAAATATTCTCCTAAGTTAGCATTTTAATAATTTAAATAAGGCTAAGTTATAGCCACTTTGGAGTAATAAGGGGTTTTTTGGCCTCATCTGGGTGAATATCCCTTGGTGTAATAGCTTGTTGGAAAGGTCTGAAACTTTTCTAAATATTTCTCTTTTGACTCAGAGCATTTTGGTGAACGGATTTCTTTCTATTGGGAAAAAGGTCATTTTCTGGATACTTGACCACTTTAAAAATGAGAAATATATTATTTTATAACCCAACGCCACATGGGGACACTTTTAGGGTTCGAGCTAAGTTTGGTGGGTTATAAGGAGGTAAAGACAAAGTTTGAAGGCATTATTGACATATTACATCTTGGATTTGTGTTTTGGGCTCTGATTGAGCTTTCAGCATTTGGGACGCCAAACCCACTTGCGTTGCTTGTTTGGGACGTAGCCCCCAAAATAGTGGTCTGGATTCTTGTAGTCAGAAGCATCTTGGAGATTGTGCATTGTTTCTTTTGGGGAATGCAGTACTAAGTCAGAGTTTTAGTTGGGGTTTGGGTATTTTACCTGCGTGTGGGCACTTTGCAGTTGTATGGCCATGCCCGACAACCATCTACTTTTCCACGTATAGCATTTGAGAGCTGGATTCTGGCCGTAGCTTCCTTTTAGGCTCATATTTCACCTTCACGCCTTCAGGTTGGCTTTATTCTTGGTTGTAGTCCTCTGGATATTATTGTAAATCTTCATTTGGTTACATATTAGGTGTATATTCAAAAAAAATCTGCTTGAAGCGACTTTGCTTTAAATGTATTTGGGATACATTCTCAGAACTGGTTCATGTTATTGTACTTCTGTTATTACTTATTGAAAAATCATCAAAAATATAAAACAATCAAACCCTTTTGTAACTTTTGTCTAGCTTTGTAAGAAAATTTTAATAAACAGGGAAAACAAATTTAAAAGTATAAAATTACAGTAGATCAATGGAAGAGATCCATCAAGGATCTTTCATGTAAGGAGTGTCTCCATTGCAATTTTGTTTCTAACATGATTAGTAAGAAATATTTATTTTATTTTATTTGCATGAAGCTTTAGAGTTGAATTATTATATAGTTCCATCCTTTATAATTATTTAAAAAAATTTAAAAATAATTTATATGATAGACAAATGGACATTATCAATTATAGCATTTTAAAATTGAACATCATAGATATTGAGAAATATTTAATTGTTTCCAAATCTATGCCTGGTTTGTCTCCAAACAATAGGAGTTAAAATACACTTGGTGAAGGTTTTGCAAATGGGGTTGCAAGCTTTGGGTTTAACCATGGAGGAAACTTCGTAGTTAAGCGTGCTCAAGCTGGAGTAGTATTGGGATGGGTGACCTCTCGAGAAGTCTCGGTGCTTCACCCCTGTGAACATCACCTAGATCCAATGAGTGCTAAGTGTTCCATTTATTCTCATGAGAGATGGATTCATGTTGAATCACTACTCATGAACCATGGGTCAATGAGTTTGACTCAAAATCACATTGTTAAATCCTTATAGTAATATCACAATTTGACTTGCTGTGGAAATTATCGCCTACTTATTAGTTAAAATACATTCTAGACTATTTTAAAATTGTGTTCGTATATTTGATCTGTCATGTCTTGATTATTAAATTGTTTATAATTGATGTGCGTAGAATTTTATAAAGTTGTAGGTTTTCAACTTATAATAGTGACTCTATCACCTTTTTAATTTCGACATTGGTCTTTATATTACTCTTAATTCATGATCCATACGCTGGCAATTATCTCATATCTTTCCTTTAAATAATTAATATTTGCATTTGTTGCAATAATTCGTAATTATTATTATTTATTTAAAACACTCTTAGATTCATACATTCATTTATTATTCTCAATTCATAATTTGCAAGTTAGAAGCTTTCTATAATTCTTGCCATTTTGGAAGCTTTCATTTTATTCGTATTCTAACCAGTTTTCTATAAGGATCAAGTTTACCCGCCTTGGCCTTGCAAAGCCAAAAGTGCAGGGAACTCGGATTGCATCATTCAGTTCTGTTAAGTTGGCCATAACCGGTTGGATATTCTACCATTGAGTTGGCATGACCCGTAGGATTCCAATCTGCAGTTTTGGTAACCAACACCTCCTATCTTGTTTGGCCTCTATATTGATGAGCTTGAGTCCTTCCTCAAGGACTCCTTGCTCCCCACTAATGGTCGCTACTTGCATCAAGGCTTGATCTCCCTTCTCATGTTTGTTGATGATGTTATTTTTCTGGCCTCCTCCCCCGAGGGCCTCCAGAGGCTTGTTGGCTTAGCTTCCTTTTGTGACCTCCGACAACTTTTCGTTAACTTGAGTAAGACTTGGGTTATGGTCTTCAACTTTTTGAAGACTTCGCACTTACACTTCTATATCCAGGGTTAGGAGATCGAGATTGCCTTTTCTTATGTGTACCTTGTGGTCAAGTTCTGTCAACCTCGCTTCAGTTTGAGATTTTCCATTCTAGTAAAGGGATGGGCTCCCTTGCTATGCTCGAGAGAAATGCTTCAGACATCAGTTTTTGGACACTTCATCCAAGTTGCCCCTCTTGGACTTATTGGTCAGATTGACGGTTCTTTATAAGTCGGTGGTTTGGGGTCCCTCTCTGCTTGACTTCGACTTGGCCTCCATCGAGTGCGACCAGACTCTACTGCTTTGCCATATTATCAGATCTCATTGAGTCACCTCGCACAACATTATTTTGGCTGAGTTCGAGGCCCATCCCTTTAGGTTGGCCGCTATTTTTGATCTGATTTGGTTTATTCACCGTTTCTGTTGCTTTGTAGACTCGATGGATGACCAACATAGATGCTTGTACTTGGCCTATTGTTCCTCTATCACAGTTGTTGAATCGGATCCGTCCTCCCCTGGCCGTTGTTGGTTTGCATTGACTGCCTCCCTCCCTTTTTGTTCTCACTTGATGCTCCCACACACCTCCTCCCCTCTCGACAGGAGTTGAACGAGCTTGTCAAGCTTGACATTTATAGACAATACATCGCAATAACGTGATGCAACCCAATTGGAGGGTTACATCTGAAAATGGCCTATGCTGAGCACTTCCTTGATATTTAAGACAATATTATTGTGCACCCTAGCTACCTATCTTGGCATTGGTGTTATGCCTTACACATCTCCCTTGGGTCCTTTAGAGTTGGTTCCCATCGGCTTCAGATCCAGAGTGACCATCACATTGCTAGAGAGGACTGAACTTGTCATTTGTGCACCATAGCCATGGCTGAGATAGAGATCCATTTCATTTTTCCCTGCTCTGCCTACTACGAGATTAGAGGTAGATTTTATTGCTTATTTAAAGAGTGCACTTCCCTTGGGGCCTTTTTTAGCTACATGGACCAGAGGTGCCTTGCACTATATCTTAGAGAGACTACGCAGTTCTGCAAGCACAATTTACAAATCTTATTCCCCTAGAGAGGCCTCGATTCAGCTCATCACTGATTTATACTCTCCCTCATCTCTAGTTTGGGGGATGAAGCGGCTATCCTCTACCATCACCACCAGTCATTCTAGATCTGTGAGACCTTGTGGTGGTACAGTTGTCAGCGACACCCCCAGTAGTTCTCGGCGGTGGCTTGGGGCCCTTGCTCACCCTAGTCAATACCCTTTGATGCTTTACTTCTTTCGATCGAGGAAGGACCCCTAGTCCTTGTCTTGCCGTGTGGTGGCTACCTGCTTCTTCTTTTGTAGCTTGTTTGCTCTTCTCCTTGCATCGTTTGGTGCTTTTGTAGTTGGCTATCTTTCTTCTTATACGCTTTTAAGTCCCATAGACCCTTGGGTGGTCTTTTGTTGGACATTAATAAATTTATCTTATGTTTCACCAAAACACAAACTATAAAAGATAGGTAACCTCATTATGCATGGATTTGTTCTTGCGGTTGTTCACTGTGCGCGAGTCTTGTTGGCTATCTCAAGTTTTTTGGCCAACATGTTCCTAAGAATTTTGGCTCTCTCCAAAAATATCTCGATAGGGGATGTTTAACAAACTTAAAAAAATAAACATTGTGCGATTCAACGCCTTTGAATCTCTTCCTTTACCATTTCTTAGGTTTGCCTTCATCCTCTTGTTGATGTAGGAGCATCCTAGGGTAGTTAGCAATCTTGCATGTTGGAGGGATTTTAGCTTTGGAGTTGAGGACCTAGCTGCCAAAGGAGTGGTGCTTAGTCGATAGTGGGTGTAGTGTTGGCTGAGGTGCTTAGTCGCTAAAGGTTTTCTTAGCATATACTGTTGCTCGGTGTATACTATGTTGCTCGGCATGTGAGGGACTCGACAATGCTTATAGGAGCCCAGTCATGCTTGGTGGTATTTGCTGATGCTCGACAGTTTGGTTTGCCGAAAGAAGTTCTTGAAGATTTGATCAATTGACTTGGAGCATTTAATGCATGTGGCATGAGCTCGTGACATGGAGCGATCGTGGAGTTTGTGTGGACCTATTTGTGTGTTGGGTATTTGTCCTATGTGTATTTAATGGGTGTTGTAAGCCTTCTAGGCATTTGGTATTTAATATTTGTTGCAGGCCAACATGTGGCTTAAATATGCATTTAATGTAAGGGTTTATTTAATTTGTAACTTGCTAAGCCAACTTGTGGCTTAGTTCGGTTTAAGTAGAGGGTCTTGCGGAGTCTTGAGTCATTGTCATTCAGCATGAAGAAGAAGAGTAATTAAGAGGAGCGAAATTTGAGCAGAGCTAGTAGCTAATTGTTGGTTTGGGAAAACAAGAAGGTTGCTTTGTGGGCTTGCGAGCACAAGTTTAGATTCTTCTTGGGTTTTTCTATCAGATTGTGGATCTAGACTAGCTAGGAGTTGGATCTTGCAGAATTACTATTGTAATTGCTTTGTATTTGGGCGTAACCCGGAAGGCCTCACAGACAAGCGTGTTGGATGAAAATCTTATATGAGAATTGGCTAGGCCAACTCCTTTGGGGATTCCTTTGCCTTGCACTACGTCAGGTGGTATTAGAGCTTAAGTTTTCCTAAGTGTGTAGACAAATAGCTGAAGTTGAGGTAGTTTGCACCAGGACCTAGGGTGAAGATTATCAGAGCCAAGGTTTGATTTGGTTGGAGATTTGTTGCAGAGTGTTTGTGAAGATCTTGGAAGTTGCTTCCGAGAAGATTGGACCTTAGGGCAATTAAAGATCTCTGTGATGTTGCGGAAACCAAGATCTCAGAGAAAGTTAAAGCTGATTTCAAATTTTAGATGGAATTAATGAGGATTGAGATAATGAGGGCTATTATTGGTGTACCGAAGAATGTTGGTATTGAAGATGGTTATAAGGAAGCTCCTGAAGACTTTGAAATTGTTGGATCTAGTGGTGAAGACATAACTGATTGAGTTGAGAGATCTATGGAAGACAGAGCTGGTCCACTGGATAGCTCTAACACTCGATTGAAACTGAAACATAAGATGGATGTGCCTAATTTCTCAGGTACTTTGAATCTTGAAGACCTGATTGATTGGATTGGTGAGATGGAAGACTACTTTGAGTTAGAGGATATTGGAGATCCGCTCACAGTGAGGTTGACACAGACTAAGTTGAAAGGACACGCTACTCTTTGGTGGAAAGAATTACAAAGAGAGAGAAGAAGGCGAAATGAAAATCACTCGTTGAAGATTGATGGTGACAAAATTGAAGGCTAAGTTCATCCCTATTGATTATGAACTTGAGTTGTTTAAGAGGTTGCAAAATCTGAAACAAAAGGATTTGTTTGTGAAAGATTATACAGAGGAGTTCTACAAGTTGACTATTTGGTCTAGGCATAGAGAACTTTCGAAGGAGAAGGTGGCTTGGTACATTAATGGCTTGAGATTCAATATTCAGGATGTGATTGGTAATGAATATTGCTTCGGTTTAAGATGCTTATCAGTATGCTTTGAGGACACAAGAGAAGTTGAAGAGAAGACATCAAGGTAATTCTCAAGGAAAGGAAAAGAAGGAACATTCTGAGAAGGATGAATAGATTGCTGAAGATGAACCAAAACTTGTTGAGCAGAAGAAAAGGACAGGTAGAGGTGCATTTAAGGGTACTTGCTACAGATGTGGTGAAGGTCACAAAGCCTTTGAGTGTTCACATAAGGTTGGTGATAGGAGAATTGCTGTGGTGAATGAAGTTGAAGACTGTGTCGATGAACTGGAGTAGGGAGGAGAGAATTTGTTGGCTCGGTGAGGACTGTTTGGTAAGAAGGCACTGGAACCTTGTCAAATGAGTAATTTGCTTAGGACTCCTTGTAAGTCTACTGGAAAAATCTGCAATGTGATTATGGATGTTGGTAGTACGAATAACCTTGTTGCTGAGGAGATGGTTCAGAAACTTGGTTTGAAGAGAGTGAGACATCCTTGTCCTTATAAGATTGGTTTGGTACAAGATGATCATGCTTTGGAAGTAAGGAAGTAGTGTCTTGTTGATTTTCAGATTTGGTAGTATAAGGATCAAGTGTTATGTGATGTTGTGGACGTGAGTAGTTGTCACATATTGCTTGGTAGACCTTGGCAGTATGATTGCAGGGCTATGCATGATTGTGTCAAGAATTTGATTATTGTTGAGAAAGGTGGCAAGAAGCATTCCCTGATTCCTTTGTAGAATGAAGAACTCAGTAGGAGGAACTTGAGTATTGGTAGCCAAGTTGAGTTGAAGGATTCTGAGAGGGTTAGAGATTAGAGTGGAAAACAAACTTGTGGAGCACCTAAGAAAGATGTAATGAAGTAGAGATGGAACAAGAGAAAGAGTGTACAAGTTGATAACTTGGAGGATATGCATGTAAAGAGCTAGTTTGGGATTTATGTGCTGAATCCCAGAAGATGCTCTTCTAGCTACTAAGAACATCTTTTCGCACTTGGGGTGTGTGATGCAGGAGCATCCTAGGGTAGTTAGCAACCTTGCATGTTGGAGGGATTTTGGCTTTGGAGTTGAGGACTAGATCACCAAAGGAGTGGTGCTCAGTCATTACTAGGTGTAGTGTTGGCCGAGGTGCTCAGTCGCTGAAGGTTTTCTCAACATATAGTATTGCTTGCTGTATACTATGTGGCTCGGCATGTGAGGGACTTGGGAATGCTTATAGGAGCTCAGTCATGCTTGGTGGTCTTTATTGACGCTCGACAATTTGGTCGCTCGACAATTTGGTTTGTCGAACAAAGTTCTTGTAGATTTGATCAATCGACTTGGAGCATTTAATGCATGTGGCGTGAGCTCGTGACGTGGAGTGATCGTAGTAGTTTGTGTGGACCTATTTGGGTGTTGGTTATTTGTCCATTGTGTATTTAATGGGTGTTGTAAGCCTTCAAAGGCATTTGGTATTTTATATCTGTTCCAGGCTGACTGGTGGCTTAAAAACATATTTAATGTAAGGGTTTATTTAATTTATAACTTGCTAGGCTTTCTTGTTTCTTTGTTGCATATAACTAGAGGGTTTTGTGAAGTCTTAAGTCATTGTGATTCAGCATGGAGAAGAAGAGTAGTTAAGAGGAGCGAAGTTTGATAAGAGCTAGTGGCTAAGTGTGGGCTTGGGAAAACAAGAAGGTTGCTTGGTGGGTTGGCGAGCACACGTTTAGATTCTTCTTCGTTTTTTCTATCAGATTGTGGATTTGGACTAGCTAGGAGTTGGATCTTGCGAGATCTTGCAGAATTACTATTGTAATTGCTTTGTATTTGGTGGTAACCCAGAAGGCCTTACAACCGGGCGGTTGGATGAAATCTTATACGAGCATTGGCAAGGTTGTGGATCTTAATCTTTGTGTTACTGTTTATATTCCGCTGTGTGGTTAATTGTGGGGGGCTAGGCCATCTCCTTTGGGGATTCTTTTGCCTTGCACTGCGTCACTTGTAAACACGATTATAGCTATGCCCAATATTATGGATTGTGGAAAACTGCTAATTTTAAGACGAGTACATTTTTTTCAGCATAAAATCTTGCTGATCTGGCTTTATAAAAATTCTATTCACTTAGAAATAACATCAACAATTGTGGCAGTAGTTAACTTAAAGGTAAAGCTGGGTTATGTCATGTTATCTTTTGAATGTTCTACACAGTCATGTTAGTTTTTGTTTGTGTAACACTATTTAGTATATGCATTTATGACTGGCCCAGTAATATTGCATAAGATGTTCTCTTCACTTGTTTACATTTAAATGTAAAACTATTTAGTATTTGCATTTCTACAGGCCTAACATTGTATAAGATTGCTTGTATTTTATATTTCCTGATGTTAGATTTTTAATTGGCTGTATTTTTTGAGCTCATTTGTTTACAATTTAAGCAATCAGTTTCAGGTGATTAACGGCTAACCCGACAATTGCTATTGCTTTAATGTTGTGCAACACAATCAATTTGTCATGCATCAACCAATTGCATCTAGGCATTTGATATTATCTCCACAATTTACAACATATTGTTTTTGTAGAGAGTTCATTTGGCAATCTCAAAAACATTTAAAATGTGTGTACTTAAATGTTCAAGGGAGCACCATTTATTATATAAACAAAACTTACTGTTCTAAAGAACTATTTGTTTGCCATGCAACATGGGCTATTTGTGTTTTAAATGTATGTCCTTATTCGTTCATTTTAGTTATGAAACATTTTGAAATGGTCAGGGATGATTGTTTCAATATTTGACAGCTGCTTTAATGTGATGAACTTCTTAGATGTTTACTCTTACCCTGAGGATGAGGCAGTTGAGGATCCTTTTTTAGCTCAACATTTATCATTTTTCGGTATTGATTTTTCATCCTTGAAAAAGGTAAGTTTCCTTTATTTCACTTTTATATTGACGCTCTCATGGATTAACAGTGTCCAGTTTATGTTGGACATTAGTTGGCAAATTAATGTTTTCTGTATTTGCCTTTAGGGTCGGCCTAGATCCTTGGTTTTTCTGATGCTTGTTAAATATATTATTTTCTTGTATTTTGATTGCATTTTCTTATGGATGGAAGTGTAGTTGCTTCTTGTTTTATGGTAGGGGAAGCTGTCAGGATGTCATTTGATGGTTGAAACAATAAATTTCATTAATGCAAGCATAAACTTTTAAACTAAATAGCGACTACTGGAAAATAATTTTTAAGCTTAAATCTGCTGACCTTTTCCTTCATTATTTGGGCTACTATAATACAGAACCATATAGTAAATACTCTATTTCATTATCAACATCGTACTAACTGTTCAGAAGATGACATTAGCACTTATGAATCTGTTAGCCTTCCTGACTGGATAATCTTAGGTCTTTGGTGTATTTTTTAAATTGCATAAAATTTAAATTAGAAGTGCATTTATAACATCAGAATGCAGGTCGTGATCATCAAATCCATATGCTTTGAAAGTTATTATTCACAAAATGACTTACTGGATGGTTATGTATATGGAGATATTTGACAAATCCATAGTTATATCAAAGATAGATTCAAAATCATCATGTTTTGCTTACCGATTGAAATTTCCCATTGCACTCTTAAAATATTCCTTCAGTTAATTCTTACTTGACTTGTGGAATAAAATAAGGAGCTCAAACTTCTTCAACTCATTCCAGTTCTTTACTGCATATATTACATGTTTGCTAAAGGTACATAAATTTTAAACTAAAATGAAATTCTTCATAATAACAAGTTCTGCTATTAGTTTATAGGATGAAATGGCAAAGGTAATATTTTATGTCACCGCTGTTGCTTGTGGATTGTATAAATTGAATTTAGCCTTTGATGATTTCTAATAGAGAGTTCAAGGAACTAAAATCTTAGAATTAAGAGATTACCATCTAGCTTTCTAAAGGAAGGGAGGATTAACTATATACTGGCATGCAATCTTTTTATTCTGACAGCAGCTTGTTTGATCCAATTATTGAGGTAAATGGTCTGGGTTGGCCCAATCATGAGGGTGTTAGAAAATTCATTATTCATAAAAGAGTGATTAAAAATAGAGACAAAGTCTCCATATAAAGAGAAATGTTGAAGAAAGTTCTAAGAAAGAAATAGAAACGCACTAAATGAACTAAAACAACTAGCAGAGAACTTAAAACTACCTAATATGCCTAAATGATCATTAATATAATAGTAAATACCTTATTACCCTCCCTTAATTGTCATTTTACCAATTACCATGACAGAAAACAAGAATTTCCAAGGCTTTTGATCATGAACTCATAGGAGGCAGAGTCTTCATACTGGTCTGTAGCATGAGCCTACTGCTGAGACTCTTTTTGGTTGGTCTTCTGATCAGCCAACTGCTTTCTGCAAATTTTCTATACATGACCAAGCTTCCCACAATAGTGAGGTGATTTTCTTGGAACCTCCTTCGATGCACACTGTTATTTCTGCTCAGTGGACACGCCTTGTCCTTTTTTCGTGGCTGTTAAGGCCAGTTTCTCACTGATCATGTCACGAGTGCTACCAAACTGCTGTCTCCACCTAGCTTGCTGCAATAACTCATCAAACCTTATGTCAACATTATTGGAGGTTAATGTTCAGCATCTCAATAAAATGTATGTAGGACCGAGACTCAAGTGTAATCACTACCATGTCCTCTTCATTCTTGTGACCAATGGCCTTTAGTTGATCATGTTGTAATATCCTACTCGGATATTCTCCCGAACTTTTACCACAATAATGTTCAGATTATAAGTAGAGAAATTATGCAAAAAGACCAACAATATAACCAGTAAATGCTCATAGAAATTATTCAAAATGTTATTGCATTATAATATTCAGCAATACAATAATAATCAAAGTGTAAAAACAGTGATAACAGTCAGATTGGATAACCAGAAATGAACATGAAATGCAACTGTGAACACCAGCGCAAATTTGCCACAAAAGATGAATCGGGGCTACGTCCAATCCACCAAGAAGAACCTAAGGGTTTGAGTCCTCAGATCCTGAATAGAAGTTGAAGCTTCCTTAATTTCTCGAAGAGAAATCTCAAACCAAATCAATATCCAAGCATGCCGAAAATGAACTCCTCATCCTTCTTTTATGCTCAAAGCGGTGACTCTTCAGTTTCCTTCTCCTATCCTTTTGTCTTTTTCCTTATTGTCACTCACTTTATAGTACTAATTTGACCCATTATTTAGATTTGCATTAAGCTCCCTTAAGCTAGAATTAATATTTTATGCATTTGACTTCAGAATTCCCAATGCCCTTAAAAGGGGATATTACACATTTATTTTCTTGATCTTCATAAGATGCTCCTTCAAAGAAATCTTCTCATCCATCATATGGGAAAACAACATATTCTTCAAAAAGAAAACTCAACTTTTATCCTATGTTTCATGGAGAATTTTTAGGTGCACCCAAATCTTTGTAGCAGACTTTCCAGAATACACTTCTGGATGCATCTCATCCGTGACATATAATTACAGCAACATAACTGCTTCTTCGTTATGTTCATTAAACTTGTCTTGGTCTTTTGCCTGCAGCTGTAGGGTGAGTAGAGGTACCAAGGACAAGAATATAGAGAATCCTTTGCTTCTAGGTATTATAACTCCCAATGTTGAACTGCTGATTGCCCTCCAACATGATCTTGGTCAACGTCCCCATCTCTCCCATTTTCCTTGCACGAAAAGAGAGGCAAACTGAAGTTGTAAAAACACTGATTTTCTGTCAAAAGCTAGTAAAAACTTTCAGTGAAGAGCTTGTCTGAATGCTGAAGATTTGATTTTCAGGTCAAAACCAGTCAAACCTCATGAACAATCCCAAGCCAAATTTGCACTGAGTAAAAATCTTTGTTCTTGAGGAAAAATGGTAAACCTTTTTACACAAATTATGATATTGGAAATCTGGAAGATGGGGTTCACAAACACTCGCAATAAAAAAAACAAAATCCAGCCCTCTGAAGAAATCACAGCCAAAGGGAAAACCGACAACTTGTCTCCAAAATCTGCAAAATGTCAAGAAATTAGACCAGGTCACATGAAATTTCTAAGGCACGACTTCCCTTTAGATAAATTGCAGTAAAAACTGTACAAAAATTGTTGCTTCCTTTGTGGGTAGTAAGACAAATGCAGGCAGCAGAAACAGGACCAGATGCGCAGGTTAGACAATTCTTCACACACAGATGATCAAAATTGTGATCTTAAAACAGAAAAATGCACCCAACTTCACATTAAAATACCTTCCCTAAACCAGCACAGGCTAAAGGAAAACCATGGGCATGGGAAACAACCTATGAACACAAAGGGAAAATGCAACATCTGTAGCTTGAGTGATGCCCAAAATGTGGCCAAAATAAAAGACAGGAAAAAAGCTTTCCTTCGTCCTGCAGGATTACACAAGGCCATCGGAAAATCTACAAAACTAATTCCCTTAAAAGGTCATTTGCATAAAATGCACCAAATAGTTACAAATTTCCTTCTCCTAGCACACAAGAACAGCAAATGGAAGATATAACAGCCAGCTCAAAAACAGAAAAATTCGAAAATGTCACCCAACAAGAGAAATTGCAGCCCAAACCTAGTCGTGAAAAACACAAATGTGGACACACAAAAAGGCAAACAAATCTCTACTAAACTCCTCCGCGGCTTTTTCAAATCGGAAAACCCTCAGGAAGAAATACTTAATTCCTTTGAACAACTTTAAAAGTCCTGTGAAATACGATTTTTCATAAAAATTGTGGAAGATACCATGTTACAAATATTCATTGTTGACAAAAGAGTGATTACAAAATGGAGACAAAGTCTCCTTAGAGAACTAATGAAGAAATTTAGTAAAAATAAAAATAGAAACATATTAAATGAACTAAAACAATAATTGTAGAAATTAGAAACTCTTTAATATAATAATAAGTATTAATGATTATTAATATAATATTAAATACTTTATTAGAGGGACTGTATACTCCGAAGTGGAGAATAGGTTTGAACTTGGAGGAGGGGAAATGTCCTCCCTAAAATTATTTCCAGAACTTTTCACACTTGAATACATCAATCAGATAAAGCATCATTACTGCTGTCCTTGCATAATATTTCGTCCTTGGTTTATTGGGATTGGCTTTTTGTGCCCAGAGTTATTTTGGCTGGGTTATTATGTCTGCATACCCTCCAAAAGAGACTCCACTAGGAAAAATCCTAGGAGAGGAGAAATCCTCACAAAAGGAAAATTCCTCCATCCCCAAAGTGTGCGAAGAAATTCTAGAAAGAGGGAAAAGTAAATGTTGTGGCCAAGGCATGATAACAATCCAAAATCCTCTACTGCCTCCCACCTGCGCCAACGAAAGTGAATTCATCATGCTGAATGATTCTTGTTGAAATATAGCATCAGTCAAAGTGATATACTCATTACATTGAGTATTTGTATTCATGATTTATGTGAACATTGTTTTATGTCTTATATTATTGATAAGAATTATATATATATATATATATAAAACCCATTATATATTATTATATAATAATATATTACATAAATGGTTAATATATTAATATTACATATATGCTTAAAGGTGAGTTATACATATAGTTAATTAAAGATGATTAACTATAGGGATGTCTCTTGGAGATACATGTCTCCTCTTCTCATATTTATATGAGATCCAAATCTGCATTTGGAAATCATCAATTACAATGGCCATGATTATACATTTGCAGAAACGATCTTTGTTACTTTAACAATGTCTATCCATACTTAATCTTATATTAGAGAGATGGCTGTCATTTGGAAAGTACATACCAAATACAAGGGCAATACTACTACATTTGCAGCAGATTTGGAAAACATTAACATGTTATCAGAGCCAAACTGCAAATAAAATAGAAAAGGAAAGCAGTGATTTCTGTTTTTAATTGAAAGAATATTTCTTTGACATTACAGAAAGTGTAATGAAGTAACATTGTAACATCAAGATTTTAAGTCATCTTGAATTTATTAGTGCCGCAAATATTTCCTTGGCAAATCATGGTTCTTATCTGATAGTGGGAAATTACAGAAAGGAAATCATTGTAAAGTTATTCACCCAATATAAATTCTTGAGACTTGTGAATTGAAAGTTTCTTTTATTTATGCTTGGTGGATTTGCGTTGAGGGCACTCATCATCTATAGATCACAATAATAATATTGCTAATGATAAATTAGTCAACCGTAAGATGTCATAATAAGAAGAAAAAACAAATGAAAACAAATTGGCTTCTTAGTATCTTATGCGGATCTTCATATTTGGAGTGTGAGACTCTATCCTTAGCAGAGAAGGAAAAGACACGCATAAGCGATAATGGAATACATTTTTTTTTCTTTGTTCTAGTGTTCTTCTCATGTTCAAATTGCATGCATTCATCGCAATTGAAGATCCTTGAGAATAATAGTGTATGAGGAGGAGTGGCTAGTAGTCATCAGCTTCGGGCACGACTGGGGTGAGACTTGCATGTAGATGGACGAGGTTCTTTTTAGTGTTGCAGGGTCCATCAAGAATTTTGGAGTGATATTTACAAAGGTACTGGACTTCAGTACAGCGTACCTGACTATCAATCACCCATGCTTTGTTTGAAATTTCATTTGATAGAGAGGAATACAAAACACGGTTCTCAGGATCATAAGTATCTTCTTCTCTAATGACATTTGTACAATTTGCCTGTTGTTTGGAATTTTTAGGACAATTAGATCTATAGTGTCCAAATTTTTCATATTTGAAACACTTTATTTGAGATAGATCTTTCTTGGGCTTTCCCTTCTTTTGATTCCCCTTTTTCTTCTTGAAATGCTTCTTCTTGCCCTTATAGGAGTTTGTATTAAGAACGTGAAGTTCTTCATCTTCTACTTTTGGTTTCCCTCCTTTCTTTAGTTTTCTGGATTCCTCTTGAAGACAATCATTCTTGAGTCTATTAAAGTTCGGAAGCTGATCTCTGGCACTTATTCCTTGTGCGAATGTTTCCATGAATCTAACAATCCATCTATAGCCATAAGCGTTAATTCGGTGTCATTGATGATGGTTCCTATGCTTTGATAGTTCATCTCTAATGCTGGCAACTCTTAGGAAATAAGAGTTTATCGATTCTCCTTTCTTTATCTGAATGTGATTCAGTTGCCTTTTTAGTGCAAGAACCCTAGTTGCATTGTTTACTTCATATGCATTTTGTAATGCATTCATCATATCATAGGCAGTTTGATGTTTCGTAAGCATAGGTACGATATCATTTTTAACTCTATCCAAGATGATTTGAATAGCTTTTCTATTTCCATTGCTCTATATGGATTTGTGAGGTTCAACTGGGGGTTGCTTGGATGCTCCATCAATGAATTGTTTTACATTGTTCTCTTCAAGAATAATTAAGATGCTGAATTTCCAGGCTGCAAAGTGTTCTTTCCCATCAAACCTGTCCTCGGGTCTGATTGTATATGCCATTGAAGACAGGAGAAAATTACTAAATATATATAAAGTCTGATGACTGAATTTGTAGAGCCTTGGATTTAATAACTTAGCTCTGATCCCATGTAAAGTTTTGCAAATTCTTTTGTTCTTGAATCAAACTTATAGTTCAGTTTCAAAAGGCAGAGAATGATCCTTTAAATAATATGTATACTCAGATTGTTTGAAGGAGATATCACTAATCTTTAATGCAGGTCCAAACCTCTAAACTCGATATTGAATGAATAACAATATCTTTGAATTTCCAATTCACAGGAAGTAGAATACTTAGAAGAGCAGACTGCTATGTTTGTGTGTCTTATCCTATTTAGAGGGTATGTCCCTCAAGGGACATGATCCTTAAATTTGGCATCAAACATAATTATTCCTAAATTGGCGACTTCAAGAAACTCAGATTAGTATTAACAAACTAACTATTAGTTTAGTCAAATACAAAACAAAAGTATCTATTGGAAATTGCTAGCACCTATAGGAGAGGAATAAATATATATTAATTGCCAATCATTGGATATATTATCCATAAAAGAAGGTACGATTTGTACTGTCAAACTTGTAGGATGATCTAGGTTATATTCTTAACATATCTTTATTCTTAAGGCAAAGCACAAATAAACCTCTTTGAATTATTCGGCTAAAGCTTACTACAATTCTTGATTTTTTACCCCAAATAGAATAAATGAATCATCCAAAATTTCCTAGCAAGAAGAAATTTGTCTTCCACTTTGAAGAAAGTGAGAGAGTTTTCAGTTTGGAAAGAGGGGCTTACCCATTTTGCCTCCTCCAGGATTTGAACTCTTTGCTGCAATGACGTCTCCCAATATCCATTCTTAGTTCCATGAGCTAGAGCGCACACAATTTCACCAGTGAAAAAAGCAGAAGCAAGGCAAATGGTTACATTCTTCTTGCGACAACCGCTATATACAACGGTTTTTCCATGCTACCCTCTCCATTACCAAGCATGGTCGCCTTTGTGCCACTCTTCTCCATGATGTTTTGACCTCCTTCGGCCTTGCCTCTCCATGATTATCTTGCTCCATTTAGATTAGACCTGCACATAGAGGAAAAAGGTTAGGAAATCAAACCCTAAACGATGCCCTCTCCTTAACAGGTATGACACACTCATGAAACCAAAGCCCTGAACACAGAATAATGACATGATGCCATGAGACACAGAGAAAGGGGGAAAGCAAGATCACAAAACAAGGGAGGAAAACAAAACATGGGAAACACACACTGGAAGTCAGGCAAGCCCTACAATTTTGGGCAATACGAGAATGGTGCTCACTTGCAAAGCCTCCTCCAAAAAGTGTATACATACATTTTATGTGTGTGTGTGTGTCTACGAAATTAACAATTGTCTAATAATTACTAATCATAAATCATGAAACAATATTCGTTAATGAATAGACATGTCCCATGAAGGGTGAAGGGACATGTCTCTCCTTTCTCATCCACAATATAAATACAGGGGAGCTCGCTGCCTTCGGAAGACAAAAATCACAGGCAATACTATTACATTTGCAGCGATCACACTTTAACAGAATTAAATATGCAATTTCTTGAATTTTAATAAAGTGTTGTTAGACAAGATAATAACTCTCATAAAAATATTAACACATGAAGTAAATATATACAATTTACAATAAGCTGATGCTAGATTTCAGCACTAAGTCTAATTGCAAATGAAAATACCTGATTTCTCCAACACAATAGAGTGTTTATAACAACAATCAACATTCAAACCCTCACACAATTCACTGGAACACCAAACACAGTAGTTGAATGAATAGGGAAATCAAAGCAATGATCGATTTTATCTTTAAAATCTTAACGCCATTTCTTGATGAGTTGATGACTCACGTCAGCAACAAACTTCCACAACTGAAGAAATGAAGTACGACTGCTAGCCTCTTGAGTCACTGTAGTTACTCTTGGGCAACTATAAACTATATCTGCTGATAGACTTCACAATTTAGAGACTAATCATCACCTAATTTAACACATTGAAGCTCTGTTAAGGCTTGCAACATCCACCTTTCCCAGGGCCTAGCTAACAACTTTCATATCAATGAGCACAATTACTTTTCCATATTCATGAGCATGAGAAGGTAGTAATAACAATTATCTTATATGTTCATGCAAAAGAGATTAACAATTTCAATCAATTTAACTGAAATATCATAACTAACAATTGGAGACATCATCAATAAATCTAAAATAGAGGATTTAAATTTTCCATACCCTAAGTTTTGAAACCGGAATTTGCCTAGGGAAGCATCTGCAAAACCCAGGTTAGACTACCTATACCACACAGGACACAAATAGTTAATGACCAATACCATTTAGGGCATCAAATACCATTGTATCAAAATGACGAATACCATTTACAACATCAAATACCATTGTATCATCCCTTTTCCTATTGCTAATTATGGCAATAACATAATAGTTAAAAGATACGTTCATTTTCTTTATTCACATAAAAGGAGAGTTATTGTTAAAGTTTGTAGCTGCAATAGAGATCTTTATGTCTCGAAATTTGGATGTTATTACCGTTATTGTCATCTTCAGCTGAAAATGACACTTAAGTTTAATTTGTAATATTAAATGTAAATGACTTGTGTCATTCACATGCATTGAGGCATGAATATTCGAAGAGTTATAATTAATTATAAGAGTTTATGAGAATCTCAAGAGACCTTCGGTTATTATGTGAAGAGTCTCTCCTATTGTTATATATTCACATCAAGCAAAGGATATTGTACATTGAACTTTTATGATCAATAAAATGATATTTTTGTTGCGTGGCTGGGTTTTTCCCTTCATTCTAGAAAGGTTTTCCAAGGATATTTCTGGTGTTTATTGTTTTAGTTTTGACTCTTGCTCATTGTTGTTTATCTTCTTTTATTTCTGGGCTGAAAACTTAATAGTTATAACATACATCAAGTAGGCCTATCTCAAGCATATATATATATATATATATCATGTTCAATTTGGAAGATCAACTGAGCTCACTATTTACCAATTATATTGAAGAGGAAAAACTGATTTCATTGAAGGAAGTAACCGATTCAATGATATTAATCAATCTAACATATCTTCAACTTGTAATTTCTAATGTCACCAGAGTAAAATACTGATTACCAGAAGATATTGAATACAGAGCGTATCTCTGTCTTGTGCAACCCTTGGCATTTGGTGGAGAGGAGAAACATTGTCAAGGGCTTAACCTCCCAACCGTGGACCTTTAAAGATCCCCACACAATCTCAATCGGGAAAGACCCTCCCGACCTGAAAATAAACAGGGAATACCATGTCCAGCCAGTGAGCATCCCGATATTTAGAGTATCAACCCACCGCTCGAGTAGACAACAAGATCAAAACATTGGACCTCCATGAGCTAACTTGGTATATGCAATTTTGATTATTCATTTACTCTTGTTTACTGACATTCAATTGTGCTTTCAAGATACTTTGCTCCTCCCCCCCTTTCGTCTTGATCATTTTAGTCCTAATGGGTGTCTCCTAGGAGATCCCTTGAATAAATTCAGTTCTAGTATCAATTTGCATTTCTAAATCCAATTTGTTGTACACAACCTTTATCATGACATCATATGCTGTACTTATCTCAAAGGCATGTTACCAACACCTCTGTATAAGCGAACATAAATTAACAATATGCACAAAAAGTATTTCGGTGTTTTGTAGATATCATATACAATATTTGTAAGTGGCATATGCATAGCGGATCACTTGCAATAATACAATGACAACTTATCATGTTCACATCTATGATATTGTCATACAATCCTTATGCTACAATAAAACAATGGAATAATGAATGCATAACCTGCTGGAAGAGGTGCACTGCCTTGCACGATACCTAGACTGGAGTATGCCAGGCCCCTTAGCAATTGCAAATCTTAGTATTAATGCAATACATAATCACAAATCGACAACATTGTTATGCGATTCTCTCATATACAACTTTAGCAATATAAGTGCAAATCGTAGAAGTGTCTAAACGACATTATGGATACAAGATACTAATATGAACAAAGGAAAATGCACTCGCAATTCTCAATATAGAGCTCTATGCAGATATCAGTTTGAAATCCTTGGTATGATAATGAAATCACAAGTACAAGTTCACTCAGTATGGATACAATTCTCATTGGTGCCTCATTGGCTCCTTGAATACTAATCTCAAAACAATGGCGATATAATCGCAAGAATGAACTTCAATGACCATATGAAGCAAATGTAGATAGAGAAAGACAGTCACAAAAACGACAATAGTGGATATCAAATGCATTTTTTAGTATGAAGGAAAATCGCATAAATATAGAGGGTGCTTGCTGTTTCAAACACATGCTTTCTATAATAATGGAGTTACAAGAAAAAAGCAAAAAAAGTGGCAGTTATAAAGATCAAAGAGCCATCGAACATGTGGCATATCATAAATTAAAATGGTCACCAAAAAGCCGTAAGGCCAGATGAAGGATTAGGAAAAAAATATGGCCACCCAAGGAAATAATAAATAAGACTTGGCCAATGATGAAAGGAATAATATAACAATATTGTATCAATATATATATAACATTATGGTATTTATAAATATCTATATGTGTTATGTACACATATATATGTACATGCGTAAACCCTATTTCTATATTTCTTGACTATACATCAAATATCAAGTATGCGTATACGTCTTAATATATTTTAATTGGTTTTCGCATATACATATATACATGTATGTTCATGTATAGATATTTAAGTATCATGGTGTCGATATGCTAAGACATACCTAAATACCAAGAAGCCCCAACCGAATAATTCAAATGATAAAGGTAATAACTTGTTCATATTTCAATTTATGCTTAGTGATTTCTTCAATTATTAAGTGATATAAAATTTAACGGGTTAGCTCATGGTCGTCCAACACTCTTGCTTGCCTAGCCCTTTACTCGTTGTCATGGTGGTTCAAGGCTCATACCTATTTGCCCAGTGATAGGTGGTGTCCCTGTGCCCCTTTCCTTTTTGAAAATGCTTTCCCACCTTCGACATACTTCTGCAAGGAAAGGAAATTCTCCGTGATTATATCATAATCCTCAACATTATTAAAATTACCATAATAAGTTATTATTCATAACCTTCATAACGGCTAACCAACATTTCACTTCCCAAGATGAATAACAAACTTCCCAAGATTTCAAGATAACAATATAATAGCATCATAACGATTAACTAATATGTCATCTTCATATGAAAATTATAGCAATTAACCATCTTACCATTTCATATAACTAATTTTACTTGTCATCTGACTTCAGGTGAAACCTTGCAGCTATATGGACATTTTTAAATTGAGTCAAAAATTGGGATGTAGCATGGCCTATGATTGAACCCATCTCTCCACTTGCAAAATTCATTGGGTCTCTCATAAATTCAAAGTGCTGAAACTTTAAAAAACATTACAATTCCTCAAGTTGATATACAGAAACCCTTGTTTCATTTTCATAATTCCACGTTCAATTTTGAATACAATGACATGCAAACTAGGGTGTTATGAAGTTAACTTTGCTTTGTGATTTCAGATGGTGCTGCCAACTGTATCAGCTTGATCATGAGCTCTTGTTGCAGACAGTAATGATACTTCTTCCTCAAACTACAGTGTGTGAGATACCTCGAGTTACATGTTTCCCTTGAAGGAGAAATGAGTCTGAAAGCTAGGCAATTTGCCTAAAATGATCACACTTAGGCAACAATGTTACTATTGGAAATCTGCTATCAAAGTGCCCAGCAATGGAAGACACTATATTATGTGTAATCTATTCAGCTCTAGTTAAAATCTATCCGGAAACCCTTGACTTATCATCTTCCAATTTGCAAATACTTGACTCCTGAATGAAGCCAACTATGAAGCAACTTCAGATGATGATTTCACACCTTCAGATTGTTGTTGCAGAGAATCAGTTAAGCCCTGCAGTGCCAAAAAGCTCTGAAAACCTTCAGAAACTCTTGGTCCATCCAAATCTCAATGCCGTCCAAAATTAATTTGAAATGCTTATCACAGCACAAGTTCAATTTCTGTTAGAAATTCTTTTTTATAATATTTCACCAGGAATCTTCACTCACAAATCCATTTAGTGACTTCAATTTCATTTCCTTTTGACACAAAGTTGACTTTATATTATATCATTAATACTGTTTCAATGAGTATTAATTTTCTCGATACCTTCAAATGGCCCCAGTTTATCATAAGGTCAATTTTTAACTTTATAAAATAACTTAAATTATTAAAGATCATTAAAGGGCCAAGGCCATTAAAATATTAATATATCATTAAATACTCATTATTTGATGAGCCGTATGAACCAAAGAGTCAACACCATTTACTACACATCCATTTGCCTTACTAAAAATAGTATGGGTCCATCTTGAACATCACAAACTTACTATGAATAGTAAGTCCCTCCAAATGAAACCATAAGCCTCTAAATATCAATGCCTCAAAACAAATGAAAGGTCTGGTGAGATAAACCCTTACAATGGCCACATGAAGAGCTCCAAAACTCCCAAATTGGACTCTTCGGACAACTCCATTAGCCTACGAGAGTCTGGAAATAGGCTAATCCCGTGAAAGTTGATGCTCACGAAAATGAGGACATTACAATTGTGTCACTGGGGATGTCTCGGGGATGTCCCTCCTGTGAGAATGCTTGTGATTTGGAGGGGACACATCCCTAGGGTACACTGGTTATCATATATATATATATTATATTAATTCATATGTTGAAATTATGTACAATAATTAGATATTAATATATATGATTTTGAAAATCAAAGTTGAAACTATTAAATATATATTAATTTAGCTATAGTTGGAAACTTTGATCAATTAAAAAAAATAGGTCCAAAATATAATAAGGAATTTTCTTTATTAATTTATTAATACACATAGAAGATAGGATTTCTCTAAAATTTCATACAGTCGAAATTGATTAGTCCCCTTTGTCCATCGCCTTTTGCTTGCATTACCAATGTTTTTTTGTCCAAAGAAACCCCTTTTCCTGTGTTAGTTCTTCTAGTTGAAACCCTAAATGTGTAATGGACACCCTAGAATTGCCCAAAAACTAAAACAACTGCTGATAGGAATTTAGTCAAATAATTTGCATCCAACTCTTAATTTCTCCTTTAAATGTTTAAACCCTTTTATGGCTCCGGAAATAAAATGTTTAAACCCTTTTTATGTCTTTGCATAGATTTGAAACCGCATAACATGAACAAGAAGAAATTTATAATAATATGCAAACTGAAGATTGAACTACTGCTGAAATAATATTAATTTTCAACTAATAAAATCAAATACATAGCGGACTTTTCAACTCACTAATTACTCTAACATTATAACATAATTTTTCAGTAATGACTTCCCATCTTGCTATTACAGTAACATGAATAGTGCCGCGCTACAGTGCTACTATAGTAAAATCTGCCTTCAATCAGTCCAAGACCTTCATAAAATCATCCCTTCACAATGGCATAAGCATCGGACAAGAAGCGTGAATGATATGAGCAAACACTCAATCCGCATGTAACTGGAAATGCACCCAATCTGCCTGTTAATGAAGCTGATAGCAATGAATTCCAAAGGCCAAACTGCAAGGGAATGACATCTAGAATGTCACAAGAGAGGATAGACGTGCTTTAATGCCAAGAACAGATCTACAACTCACACATCAATTTTCTTCTCATATTCCACTTGCTGAATGAAGCCACTAACGCTCCCTTTTATTCTTTCTTCAAGAGTTGATTCAACTCACATGAGTAATGTGGGATAAAAGATGTGAAGTATAAAACATATTAAAACAATCACTTATGTCTCTCTTAGGCGACCCTTTTTGATTTGCACACATTGCCATAAAATTTAATATTAAAGTAACACTTTAATATTTTACAACTAAATTAAATATTACTTTAATAATACTTTAGGCATAAAAATATATTAACTATTGGACTTGGAATAGCACGAGTGATAGCTTGTTGGAAAGCTCTCACTGAGTAGTATCAAATTGAATCACCAAAACTAGCTTCCCCTGTGTTTTGCTGACTTACTAAAAATAGTAAGTATGCCTGAGACTAAGTAAATCAACTTCGTTTTGGCCCAAACTAGAGGTGACTAGGCCAAAACACTCTAAGATCCCTTTAAACCCTTCATTAGCCCTCGGGACCATGTAGAACTAGGCTAATGCACACACACTTAGTTGATTGCTAAAGTGGGGACATTATAGTCCGCCCCCCTTGAACTTGCTTGCCCTCAAGCAATCTCAGTCTAGCCTATTGAATAACTTGCTCACTCTCCCATGTAGCATTCTCTGGCAGGTCTTTCCATCTGACCAAATACTCCTTCGCTATCTTGGTTCTGAGTTTCCTCTTTCAGGTGTCCAGAATAGACTCAGGTACTAACACGAGCTTCCCCTCCTCATCCAAAGGGGGTAAATTTGTAGAAGGAATTGAAATATAGTGTGTACCCGACTGCCCTCTAGAAACTCAAGCTCATAGGCGAGTTCTCCCACTCTGTGAATCACCCTGTAGCGACCATAAAATCTAGGCTTCAAGTTCTCAGCTCAGCTCCTCTTGAGCGATGAGTGCCTATAGGTTGTAGCCTCAAATACACCATATCCCCTACCTCGAAACTACACTATACAACTTCTGCTGATTTTGAGCCTGTTGTATGTTCTCCTTGAGTGCTCTTAGAATAACCTGACTATCCTGCAACAATTCTTTGGCTTTGGGCACTCCGCTGTTCCCCAAAACTAAATCCATGAAGTTGGGTGCGTGATACCCATACAGTGCCATAAATGGAGTCATCTTGATGGTAATGTGATATGTGGTATTGTAACAATACTCCCCCATGTATAACCACTTGACCCACGCTCTTTGTTGCGTAGTCACATAGATCTGCAAATAGCCTTCCACCCATTTATTTACTATTTCTGTTTGCCCATCTGTCTGAGGGTGGTAACTCGTACTAGGTGTAAGATGTGTACCATACAACTTGAACAACTCCTGCCAAAAGGCGCTCATGAACTTGCTATCCCTATCACTAATAGGTACTAACATGAGCTTCCCCTCCTCATCCAAAGAGGGTAAATCTGTAAAAGGAACTACACTCTGACCAATGGCTTTCTTAAGCCTTAACACACGAAATATAGTGTGCACCTGACTGCCCTCTAGAAGCTCAAGCTCATAGGCGAGTTTTCCCACTTTGTGAATCACCCTGTTGTGACTATAAAATCTAGGCTTTAGCTTCTTTGCTTAGCTCCTCTTGAGCGATGATTGCCTAGGTGTAGTCTCAAATACAGCATATCCCCTACTTCGAAACTACGCTCTACCCTATGATGATCAGCATACAACTTCTGCTGATTTTGAGCTTGTTGTATGTTCTCCTTGAGTGCTCTTTGGAGAACCTGACTATCCTAAAACAAGTCTTTGGCTTTGGGTACTTGACTGTTCCGCAAAACTAAATCCATTAAGCGGGGTGCGTCATACCCATACAATGCCATATCATTGTTTTTCTTAGGATGACGATAGGGGGTAATCATGATTGGTTTGGCTTCCTCCTCGAGCTCAATAACATGCTCTATTCTCTTGTTAGGAGGAACCCCGTGTGGAATATCGCCAAAAACATTGGCATGCTTATCAAGTGTCTCCTGGATATCCGGTGGATTACTCTTTATTTGAGGCTCCTATGGGGCTGGCATAATGAAAAACTCTACTGCCCACTCTATGTCATTATGCTGAAAAAGTCTCTACATTCTCCTTAGGGAGACTACTCTGCAACTCCCATCGGAAAGTCCTCTGAGTGCAACAGTTCTTCCTTCATGCTGGAATCTCATCTCTAGTTTTGCTAGGTTGAGTGTGAACTCAACTAGTGAGGCCATCCATGTCATGCCAAGGATGACATCATAGTCTCCTATGTCTACCACATAGAACTCATCCTCCAACTCATAGCCATCTCCAAACCTGATGTGAAGATTAGATATCTTCCGATTGCATAATAATTTCTCACCATTAGCTACCATGACTCTAAACCCAACATGCTCCTCAGTCTGTAAACCTCTCATGGCTACTAACCGTGTGGCTATGAAGTTATGTGTAGCCCCAATGTCAATGAGAGAGATCACTTTCTGCCCCTGGATAGTACCCTTGACCCTAAATGTGATCGCCTTTTGAGCCCTTGTTAGTCGTGTCAACGACTTGTTATCCTTAGGAATGATGTTCTCCTCTGGAGTGCTACTCTCATCCGAATTAGAGTGCTGATCCTCCCCCTCTGACAGTGACTCCTCCGCTGAAAAATACTCCATTTGATTTGCCTTAGCTTTGAGAGAGCACTTATGAGATAATTCCCAAGGCTCTCTACAATGAAATCACAACTTCTTCCTCCTCAACTCATTCAGGGTGTCATATCCAACTTCCTATTATCCCCTTTTGGTTGTACATCCTGGTAATAAAGTTTTTTGTCCTTATTCTTATCCTTCTTCGTATGTGAATCCCTAAGCTGAAATCTGATTTTAAAAGAAGAAGGTGCTAAGTCACGAGCCTTCTTAGTGGCCTTCTGTAATGTAGCCGAGTCATGCCCCTTGACCCAACCCCTTAAGGGATCTGAGAGTCCATCCATAAATAGCACTACTAATCTTCTCTCTGAAATATCTATAACCAACACAGCTAACCTTTGAAATAAACTGATGTATGTCTCAACTGATCCTTACTGCTTGAGTTGTGCAACTCTTTAAATTGTAACTCAAGATCTTTGGTATCAAATCTCTCTATGAGTCTCTCAGTGAACTCCTCATAAGTTGTGATCTGATTATGCCCCAAGTTTATCATGCCATGGTGCCACCACTCATGCATTGGGCCATCTAAATGAATAGCCACATACTTGATAGCCTCCTCCTTAGGCATCAGATTCAGTTAGAAGTATCTATCTACCTTTTGCACCCAAGCTCGTGCAGTCATCTTCCCTGAGGCATCATAATAAGGTAAAGAAAGTTTTCCAACTTTCTTTCTCAGCTCAAAGTTTTGATTTCTCCTTTTGCTCAGGGCATGTGTCTTGTCCTGAAGTCCATATAATCTTTGAGGGAAATATCCACCTGAAACTCCAGTCCACTAGCCTCCTAGTCCCTCCTGAATTGACCCTATAACTCGGTAATCTGTGGTTTGTTTACTGGTTGAACCAGATCTCTATGTGGGAAGTGGGTAGAGGTCTCGAGATCGTTGTCCGAGCTAGGCGTGCAACATGTCTAAAGTTATCAGCCTCATTCGCATTGTTGCCATGTTTGTTATTGTTACCATTAATGTTATTCTTAGGACCATTGTTGTTGCCTTGGCCTCCATTATTGTCATTGCCCCTATTTCTATTGTTTGCATCACTTGGATTAATCTTAATGCCCATTTGTCTAGCCATAAGCTGCAACATCATATCCATTCACCTATTTTGCTCCTGTTGCATACATTGCCCCTCCTCTAACGTACAAAGTAACCATCTGAACATTACCTCCTCTTGATTTGGACCGGCATTCCTACCTTCACCTAGTCCTGTATTCCTGTCATCTCAGTCACTCATACTGTTGTCTTGTTCAAAGAATATCTCCTCTGTGTTTGTATGACTTGATTCTATGTTCACCTGCACGGATGAACTAGATTGCTCGCTCTATGAGTTTGAATCTTTGTTGTCTTGTTCTGGTATGACAAACGTTAATGGTCTCTGTCACATGCTCAAACATACATTCTAAACTTGTTTTATTTCTGACTTTAGTGTTTTGACATTTTGTCAAACACTTTTCCCTTTATCCGGTTGTTCCAAATTCCTTGTAAGGCTTCCATAAGATGACGGGACTTAAAGCTTTGATACCACTGTAATGGACACCCTAGAATTGCCCGAAAACTAAACCAACTGCTGATAGGAATTTAGTCAAATGATTTGCATCCAACTTTTAATTTCTCCGTTAAATGTTTTATGGCTATGGAAATAAAATGTTTGTTTGTTTTTATGTCTTTGCATAGATTTGAAACCACATAATATGAACAAGAAGAAATTTATAATGATATGCATACTGAAGATTGAACTACTGCTGAAATAATATTAATTTTCAGCTAATAAAATCAAATACATAGCGGACTTTTCAACTCACTAATTACTCCAGCATTATAGCATAATTTTTCAGTAATGACTTCCCATCTTGCTGCTACAGTAATATGAATAGTGCCGTGCTACAGTAAAATCCGCCTTCAATCATTCCAAGACTCTCATAAACTCATCCCTTCACAATGGCATAAGCATCGGACAAGAAGCGTGAATGATATGAGTGAACACCCAATCCGCATGTAGCTGGAAATGCTCCCAATCTGCCTGTTAATGACGCTGATAGCAGTAAATTCCAAAGGCCAAATCCCAAGGGAATGACGTCTAGAATGTCAGAAGAGAGGATAGATGTCCTCTAATGCCAAGAACAGATCCGCAACTCACACATCAATTTTCTTCTCATGTTCCACTTGTTGAATGAAGCCACTAACGCTTCCTTTTATTCTTTCTCCAAGAGTCGATTCAACTCACATGAGCAATATGGGATAAAAGATGTGCAATATAAAACATATTAAAATAATCACTTATGTCTTGCTTAGGCACCCCTTTTTGATTTGCACACATTGCCATAAAATTCAATATTAAAGTAACACTTTAATATTTTACAACTAAATTAAATGTTACTTTAATAATACTTCAGGCATTAAAATATATTAGCTATTGGACTCCGAATAGCACGAGTGATAGCTCATCGAAAAGCCCTCACTGAGTAGCATCAAATTGAATCACCAAAACTAGCCTCCATTGTGTCTTGTTGACTTACTAAAAATAGTTAAGTATGCCTGAGACTAAGTAAATCAATTCCGTTTTGGCCTAAATTGAAGATGACTAGGCCAAAACACTCTAAGATCCCTTTAAACCCTTTGTTAGCCCTCAGGACCATGTAGAACTAGGCTAACACGCACACACTTGGTCAACTACTAAAGTGGGGACATTACAAAATGCTGATTAATACCCATTGTCTGTCGCCTTTTGCTTGCATTACCAATGTATTTTTGTCCAAAGAAACCTCTTTTCTTGTGTTAGTTCTTCTAGTTGAAACCCTAAATGCACCTGCATTTTCCTTCTGTCTTTCTTCCGACCTATGTTTTCATTCCATCGACAATTTCATGCTCAACTAGTGCATGAATCATAGATTTTTTGACAAAAAATCACCCTGATTTTTAGCAAAAATCGGACCTGAGTTTGTGTGATAATATCGTTATGTCTTCTAACTCGCGATATGTTGTATTTTCAAAATATATCTGCAAGTTTTTCAACTATTATTATATTATTTTTAATTTGCAACTACTCTTTAATATATTAGAAAACTAATAAGAGGTTATGTTTGACAAAAGTTGGTGTGTATGATTATAAAAATATTTAAGAAAATATATTTTTCAAAATGTTCGATAAATTTGTTGAGTTATTGCCTATTTTTTCCTTGGGTTTTTGCCGAGTCCAGAGTATTTGAAGATTTTGAGCCAGCCGAGTTAATGCAACTGTGATATGTACAGATTGAGTTTCTTAATCTTGATTTTGGATGTATTTGTTTGTTGTTTATGACACATTATTTGTTTAACCAATTCATGATTAAATGAATATTTGCAAGTAATTTGAGCTTTTGGATATTTTCTTGCTTTATTCTTCTCTATAAAATTCAAATTGAAAGTGATACGATCATGACTTCAGACGGAGTTAACAACTGCTGAAAGAGAGCTCGATCAGAATACAAACTTTGATTGGAACCGTATTCAAGAAAGTGGCAAAGAATCAGAGGCTCTATTTGGGCCTGGATACACAGGACTAATCAATCTTGGGAACAGGTCTCATTATTTAATTATTTTGATTTGATTGTACCATGCTTTGTGGCTGATATAAGTAAAGTTTTATTTAAAAATCTATATTATCATGCTCATTATTGTTTTTGATTCTATAGCTGCTACTTGGCATCTATCATGCAAACCGTATTTTCTACAAGGGATTTCATGTCACGGTAAGTAATGTTTGTTGTGCAGTATTCTGCCCTTCCCCCAGGTATTGGTTTTAACAAATTTACCACCTTGTTTTACGTAAGCTGCTTAATATTATATATTTGTGATGTTAATTTTTGTATTTATCTTGATTTTGGTCAGCTATTTTAAAAATCAAAACTTGAATGAAGCATTTGAAAGGGCTCCTGCAGATCCAACTGTGGAATTGAACATGCAGCTGTAAGTCACACTTATCATGGCGCTATCGCTAAACACAAGAAATTTTTAGTGATATTTGGAAAGTGAAGTGCAACTATATAGGTTCTTAGAAAATTGAGCATGTGCAATTGATTGATTCTCACGGTTGCATGGCATATGGTTGTGATGCCAAAGCATTTCAAGAGATCAGTTTACTTTCAAACTGGCTCATAGCATACCAAGATCCATTGGAAATGCTCTGCCATGGGCAAGGACATGCTTATGCTTTGATATCAACAGTTTAATAGCAATTGCAATATGGCCATTTTGCATCAATTTATAGTCATGCATTGATCGACAATGTTTCTAAATCACTTTTTATACATCACTTCTTTTGTATTATATATTTGTAGATTTGAGCTCCTGTGATATTTTCTAGCTTGGCAAGGAATATATTTGCTTATTTATGTTGAAAACAAGCTTGCTACTTCTGTCTATGAAATTGAAAACGTGCACTTGTGTGCTCTTTTCTTGCTGATTCATTTGTGAATTGTTTCTTGATGCTCACTTTTATCAGAGTAAAGCTTGGACATGGGTTGTTGTCTGGAAAGTACTCCTCTCCAGTAGAAGAGGTATTTCTTATGATCCTAATCACTTTCTTTTGCTTTCCTGTGGGGGAGTACATCTATTGAGAACATTTTCAAATTTTGATTTGGTTCAATCAGGATAACAACATAGAGATTTCGGAGAACATGACTCCAAAACCAGTAAGTTCTTGCTCTTTCCTTTTGTGAAATCCAAAAGCTGATGAAGTTCTACGCCAAACAGCAATGAAATTCTGTTTGGGTACATATTATACCTGAAGATCCAAAGCTTGCAAGGAGTCAAGTGTAATTGTGAATACAAATCAGTTTTGTATGCATTTTTCTTTCATTGATAGATGACATAAAGAAAAAATTTCAACCACAATAAGTGATGCCATCGTTATCATCTGGAAAGCCTCATTGTATATTGAAATTCTCTTGAAGAGGGCGATGAAACTAGTCTTGCTTTATTATTTAAATGAATTTATCTGCATTAATCTATTTTTTCAAATCTAGTTTTGCTCTATCATTTAAATGAATTTATCTGCATTATTCTATTTATATATTTGTCTGTTTCTTATTCACATTCAAGATACCTTATCTCAAGAGCTCTAGCAGGCAAGTGTATTTGACTGAGTACTACTTACGTCAATATTTTTTCTACCAGCTTCTTACATGAATTAGATAACTGTGAGTCCCTAGAATTAAGCTAGAAAGGGAAGGGCTCATTTTAGAAAACCAATTAGATATATTTGAAATTGCCATGTTGCTCCATACACTATTTAATTTGGATCCGTTTGTGAGCTTGAGAGGGATGTTGTGGAAAGATTCTTCAAAACATGAAATATGACAAAGAATGAAGCATGATAGTTGTAGATTAGTGTACAGAGGTTTCAGATGGTTCTGTGGTGATTTTGATTCCTTGGAGTCAAATGTAGTGAAAAAACTGATAACAAAAAGAAAAATAATTGAATACAAGGAGAATTCTGCAAATTACATGTTTGTGGCACAAGGTGATGGACCATGGTTGTGTAACTGCCAGATGCAAACTGTGGAAACGAAGACCAGATTCAGTCGAGGGTGGCTGCAGAACTGCTGTGGAAGGATTTGCTGTATTTGGCAGATTTGCCTTGTCTAACAATTTTACCAAAGGAGCTGGACAGCTAGATGACAGATAATGAATGATATAATGTTCTTTGGCATTTGGGCTTTTTTTCAGGATGCTCTGTTGTAAGTGTTAAAAAAACTGCAACAGCTCACTGAATAGTGTTAAAAATACTATATCTTGGTTGAGTGAAGAGAGAGTTGTTCTTAGTGAATTATAGAAAATTGCGAGTGTTAGAATTTCGTTTTGCAGGTACTTTACTGGTTGACATATAGCTTGTAATTGTATGAGAGATAGTGGCTAGATAAGCCTGATTTCCTTGTACTTTTGCAGTTTCTTCTGGTATATGATTCTCTAGAATGATCTCATGTTTGTGCATGCTTTCTTGTAATGTGTAAGTTCTTTCATACTCATTACATGTTTTCAGATGTCTCTGTGAGCTAGTAAACATTTCATTTGGTGCACAATTTTTAACTGTTTTCTAAAATTCTAAGCAAATAGAGGATAGAAATAATGCCAGCTGAGCTTTGCGTTGGTGAATAAATAATGGACTGTATAGGAATTGAGGATCAAAATTTGTACTAGAGCAAATGAAGGAACAAAATTTCTAAATTTGGAAGGCTTTTTTAATTTATAGGAAAGCCTGTTTTGTTAGAGAAGACTATGGATTCATGGATGTTCAAGATTGTAGCTGCGATTATATCTGATTTTGCCATACGTTGAAATAAAGATAATGTTGTGTCAACAGCTGGAGAATATATTTATAATGAATATTATTTGGAGAGACGTGTCAAGAGAAGAGTCGTGCATTTGGAAACATGAAGAATTAAAGAGACCTTTGAGTGTAATATGAAGGGTCTCTGAACTATATATATGTGATTGCTTTGTGGGTTATACATAACACATCAAGTGGAAAGCATGTACTTGTGGATTTATTATCAAGAAAAGATATATTTTTCTGGTGTGGCTGGATTTTTGCCTTCAAGCTGAACGGTTATCCCAGGATAAATATCTTATGTTTTTGTACTTATTTTTGGTCTTCTTTGTTGCTGTTTATCATTATTTTTGGGTTTCATCTTAACAATAGAAGCATAATCTAGTGTTCATATGCTACTATTTAAATGTTCAGAACAGATTCCAATTATTTCTTGATGCAAATTGATTGCACTAGTCACTGTAACTTTTGGAAATAAGGTGAAACATTCACTGCTCTTCAACCTTTGAGCATATAAAATGATAAGACCTAGCACGAGTAACTGATGTATATCACTATTCATATGGATTCTTTACATGGAACTAGGCTAGTGATGATCAGCCAGGGATTAGTCTACCTTCATTGACTATGAGAAGCCTATTTAAAGTACCAAATGGTTGTCAAATAGAGTACTGCCATTGACAACTACAATTAATTAGTGCCACAACTACCTACAAGCCAAAAAGTAATTAATACATAGGTGAGTACAATCTCTCTCTCTCTCTCTCTCTCTCTCTCTATATATATATATATATATATATATATATATATATATATATATATATATATATATATATATATATATATATATAATTGGTCATTCTTGGTGACATACTTAGATTGGCTTCACATCAGTTGATTTCAAAAGGGGACCCTCTTCACCTTGCATTTAGTATTAGAAATTGAAAACCACAAGCTCAATAGCCAAGCAAGGAGGCCCATGAGCATATCAGTCTATAGGGGGTTTGAGCCTGGGGAGCAACAAACCAATGAGCTCATTGACCCAATGAGGGCACAAATCACTCTGTAGCTAGAAATAGAAAAGAAAACTTAGTAAGTAAATCCTATCATTAGCACATGTAAACATAGGGCATTGAATGGAGAATGTACTTGCTAGTGACCATACAATTAATGAATTGTGTAGGAGTGTACAAATACGTTGCAATGCCTAAATGTGTACTTGACTCCAAAAATGCTCTGGAGAATGGATTAATGAACCTAGACTATATATGGCTGAAATAGTTTGCCTATGATTGATGATGGTTGATGTCAGATGAACTATGTTGCTTTGAAATTTGAAGTTCCAATGACTATCATGGTGTTTTAGTGGAATCTACATCTTGAAATCCATATTTCTTCCATATGCCATGAAGTTCACTTTACCCCGATTAACTTCCTATTGTTGGGAATTCCCAATAAGCTTTGGTCCAAGCTTGCTGAAAGCAATATCCATGAACTAGTATTCAATTATGAAGGAGGCTATATAACGACAACAAGCTATTATCATTTTATTTGTGAACACATAATTTTGGTCATTTTTCTAAAATTATTGAATGTGGTGAAGCATGATTGTATGGGAAAATACAATGTGAGTAACATGGAGTGCCATTGCAAAGTGCACACAAATTTTTTGTGTATTTATGAACTTTTTCATGTTTTTGAGGTTTCTTCTCTTTTAAAGCACAATGATTATAATTGTAAAGCCATAGAAGCAAATATCTTTCTCAACATATTTTGGAAAACCAAAAAAGTCAAGTTTGTTGGGATAAAATTAGGCTAGGGTTACACTAAGAAAAGCATAGGACATCACATCTTGGGTGGCATGTCCCCTCACCGCCGATGCCATGGACTCCTAGGAGTCCTCTGACCATCTCATGGACATCTAAGATTCTCTCATGGCGTCTAGTTAGAAATAACCAACAACAGAAAAAAGGTGATAAATTTGCGAAATTATTTTGTAACGAAGGATTTGGAGGCCTTATTTATGCTTCATGGTGCCCTTGAATAGCATGAGATGCATTGCCCTCTGAGCCTTGTGGGGCCTCTATCCTTGGATCCCTATAAAGGGAGCCACCACTAGACCTCATTGGGGGATCTACGCCTAGACTGTCACAAGAACTACCGTTTGACCTTGTTGGCGGCTTTGCCACAATCCCCATAAGGGTACCACGACTTGACCTCAAAATTTCATTCACCATTGTTATTGTTGGTGCAATCATTGCCATGCTTTTTATGTTTTATTAGTTTAAAGTTTTCTTAGCATCCCAAAGTTTCAGTTGTACTTATACTTGGTTTGCTTCCAAAGTTTGAGAACTGTTTTATCCATTGTGAATTTTGAAATGTCAATTCACTCATTGTCATGTTTTTGGTATTAACTAGTTGAAACTTCACATTAGTTTACAATTCCTATGCTTATTCTTTAGATGTCTTTTTATAACTGAATTCAAGTGCTTTATATATTTGCTACAGCCCACACAACCTCCCTGTCATCATCTCCACATCATCCACAAATTTAGTCCCTTGTCCCCCCCATCCCTAAAACCTGTGTACTCGTCAGAAAACTCTGTGGAGCTATGGAAAGATCACAGCCCCTGATTTTTTGATCAGAATATGCTGATTCAAGTTTAAAAGAACTGAGATTACTCACCAAAAGGTTCCAATTTCATTGATGGTAAATCTTGCAAAAAAATGGTCAAAAAACTTGCAGAAATGCCTTGTCCTTATAAATTTCATTTCTTATATTTATTTCAGCACTTAATCAGCAGTGTTGGTGGTGATCAAAGATTTATCGGGAGAACTTTTGATAAACTGAAGATGTATGCTTCCATGCATAGCAGAGCCATGCCCTAGGATTTTTAATATGTACCAATGCTTTTACATCAGATGCAAACCAATGCACAGACTTCATTAATTTATTCAGAATTTACAATCTAAAACATTTTTGTGAATTTTTGAGACACTTATGTTTTGTGTTTAATGAGAATGCCTAGTATTATACAAGCACTTGAAAAAAACATCATTATGTGAATCTTTCGTGTGGACAAATTGAGTTTGCTAATGAGAAAAGTCCTAGGACAAGCTAAAATATAAATGAAGAACTGAGGAGATTGTAACCTGAGAATCATTGGATGAAAGAACTAAATGATAGTGCTCAAGATTAGCTATATAAGGCTATGTGCTAACTGTTAAGAACAAGCAAAGGGTAAGTCATAATAAAATGGGAACACCCTCTTTTTGTTTTAGCAAGTTGGAGTCTTTGTCTTAGGTGGTTTTGGTTGGCAACATTTTTCGTAAGCCTCCAATTTTGGGGTGAGTATGAACAATTTTGGCTTGTTGGGAAGCAATTTTTTGCCTAGGGATTGTGCGAGCACTATGGTGCCACTTTGAGGAATTTTCATAGCCTAAGTCCAAGTGGAGAGTAGATTTTTAGTCCTTGAATGTTTGAGAAATGGTATGAAGTTTGTGAGAGAACTAGGTTCTAGGAAAATTTCCAATCTTCAGAATACTCCCTCCTTGGAAAATTTCCTCTCTTCAGAAATCTCGTTGGAAATTTCCCCACCTCATTTCTCCCAAAAATTTGAAGACTCTCCCTTTGGGAAAAATGAAGTACAAACATTGTAGTAGGCCTTTGTTCGGTGGCAACTTAAGCATTGCAATATTAGAACGATGAAGGCAAGAAATTGATAATTTTTTAAAAGGATTTCCTCATGGGGAAATTTCCCATTTCTCTAATGAAATTTTCATTTAAAAAAATTTCCCCACATTAAATCTCCCAAGTTTTGCCATCCTCTAAGGCATTATTAGAAGATTGTTTTATGGAATGAGGGCAACACCATGAACAAGAATAGAGCAAGGCATTGCCAAGGAATGTTCAACTGAGGAAATTTCAAGAACACCAATTCCTTGGGAAATTTCCCTCATGGGGAAATTTTTCATCTTTGGAAAATTCTCTTCAAAAGATCTCCCTCAAGAGGAAATTTCCCATCTTCGGAAATTTCCCTTGTGGGGAAATTTCTCATTGTCTGAAATTTCCCTCCTAGGAAATCTCACATCTTTTGGGATTTTCCCTAGCCAACTATCAACCTTTGTTAATTACCAAAGCCATCCTACCTCTCCTCAAAAAAATAAATTTGAGAGTGATGAAAATTAGAAATAAAAAATAAAAAATAATAATAAATGGTTTTGGATTGTGACGAGATTAAAGTTTTCCTCATACAGCAAGATGGTTGGTCTTAAATTGGGATGAATTTTGTATATTATCAATTTGATTGTATTTTCAGATTTTTTTCACAAGCTTAATGCTTTTCTCCTTTGTTTTGCAAGGTGAATTCAAGAAGGAGAAGCTAGAGGGCAAAGTGTGTTAATGTTAGTGTAGTTTTAGTCGGATAAAACTTAGTGAATATTTATATATATATTTAACTCATTAATATATTAATATATTAGATATATTATTTTATATTATATCATTATATATATACATAAGTTATTACTATTACATTCTTAATCATGATAATTTGCAAATGTTATTGATAATGAGAGTTAAAAGGGACATGTCCCTATGGAGACATGCCTCTTAACATCATATCCATATGCATCGAGAAGGTGACTTGTAATACATAAAATTGTTATTACAAGTTACATTAAATTCAAAACCTGGGATTTTAACAAGTTGATGATGAAGGCCTCAAAACTTCAAGCAAATATAATAAGGAGATGGTTCAATCTCGAGGACTCAAGTGAGAAGGAAGAATTCATGGTCAAGTTATCAACCCATAAACTCAAGTTGACATCAAGAGAAAATTCTGTAAAGCACAGAGGATCCAACTACATGAGAACATATTCAAGGAAAATTAAGAAATATCAAGTTCATGGGTTCATGAGGATACAAGTGATTCAAGTCAATTCCATGAGGAAATTCCAAAGGATGATGAGGTGGCAATTGTTTGCCTCCTCCAATTAGAAAATTTCAATTTCAAGCACTGTCAATCAAATCATGCCAAGCGTCCTATTTTCTCATTAGCTATTAAAATTAATGTAATTTTCTTATTGGCTCGTAAATTGGTGCCTTCATGTAATTGGTTGTGAATTTGGCTACCCTAATTAGGGTTTATGTTAAGAAATCTCAGGCCTTGATCTTGGCCCTTCATTGTAATGGAACTACTATAAAAGGCCAAGGCCTTTCTCATTTGTAATTCATATATTTTTAATTTAGACATTAGATGAGATGCGATTAGATTAGAGCTAGGAGGAAAGATTAGAGAGCTAGAGTAGGACAGCTAAGGGAGAGACTTGATAAAGTTGTTGCTATAATGCGTCAAAGTAATCGATAATTCATTGTTGGTTCTTCACTGTGAATTAGTTGTTATTGTTTCAGAGTGTTGCATGATTTCCCCAATCTTTCACTTGGAGTAGATTTCTTTTCATGTGGAAATAGTTTAGTTGAATAGAAGTTATTGTGGATGTTTTCTTTTTTGACTCGAACAAATCCAGGCTACTAGTCTCTTGCCAATGGTAAGGGTGCCTTGCCAGGTAAGCCGATGAAAACACTTAACTTCAGTTGATGTTCTATCTTTGGTTTGCATCTAGATGATGGGATTGGACAAAGGATATTGATGTAAAAATCATTTGTGTATTCCTTAGAAGCTTGCACTAGGTTGGTGGAGCTGTTGGTGAGATTACATCTAGTAGAGTCCAAGTCCATCCATGATTCCTTGCTTTCCTAGTCAGAGTTAGAAGTAGAAATAGAAGTCATAAGTTTAAGTTGGAGTGGGAAAATCGGAAAATCAAACTACATTTTCATTACACATTGCAAAGCCAAATCGTTAGAAGTGTAAGAGTTGATATCCATTCAATGAATAGTATAAGTCCCTTTGTGATAACTAGCATATCATATCATAAAACTGAGTGAAGTTCACGAATAAGAAGGAACCTTGAAGTCATTTCATGATCTTACTTTGCAAGCTTAGCATGAGAGATGACCTTATATCAAGAGAGGATTGAATGTTCAGTGTTTCTCCTTGAAACATTAAGTATTTTTTTTTGTATGTTGTAGTGGAATGAAACTCACATCAACAATATTGAGAGTTGATGGGCTATATTAGAGATAGTGGTTAGTTTGGTTGTAATCATGTTGAATGAACACAAGGACTATTGCTCAATACATAACTTAAGCTCAATCGTTACAAGCTACATGAAGTAAAGTAAAAAATTTCTACTGACTTTCGAGAACCTTCTAAAATAATAGCCAAAACATGTTGGAGAAAGCTTGAGTTACTAGCTGAAAAAATGGTGGCAACTGGAAGCATAAGATAACAATGGTTCTGACAAGACTTGTGTGGTAGTGCTTAGTGTAGATGTGGTGATACTAATGTTCCTACTGCTATTGATGCACTGATCCATTCTAATTGGCTTGTAACATGGATGGGTGGCTAATTTTTGGCTAAATTAGCGAAAGTATTTAAGCCATTGTGCTAGTAGAGTTGTCATTCTTTCTCAGAGGAACTTCATGAGGAGCGCACGATGATACTGAGAGGGGTGTGGAGGGGGGGAGGTGAATTAGTATTATAACAACATTTCCAATTTAAAACCTTTATCCAAACACTAACTTCAAATAGTGAAATGAACAATTATGCACATGAACACAATGACCCAATGCGGGAGAAAACTACGACAAACAAATGCCTTTATATAAACTCGTTCTTTTACAATATTCTTTAGGCTCCAACCCCTACGTTTATGAATGCTTTTATATAAACTTGTTCTTTTACAATATTTTGTAGGCTCAAGCCTACTAGAGGCTCCAACACCTACGTTTATGAGGACTGACTCACTGGAAGCTCCAACTCCCAAACTTCGCAAGCACCAACCTATTGGAAGCACCAACCCCCACCAATGTCTTCGTGAGCACCAACCCACTACACACAAATTTCTTTTCCACCCCTTTATTGTTGCTTACTCAACGGATGGCAGACATTTCCCTAGCCTCTTCAAACAGTTCTTCTAGGACTGTACTTGTGCATACTTCTTTTTATCAACCATATTCTTCTCTTTAAATCTGTACACATTACGCTCTTATTTGTTGCTTCTTATTTTATCAAGTATATTTATATCTATTTTGTTTTATTTCTTTTCTCAAATTGTTCATTCAGAGTCTCTCAAATTAAAATATATCAGATATAAATTTACACATATGTAATTTTTATATTCTGCAACTCTTAGCATTTCTTCACCCTTATATCATTTTTATTATTTTTATTCTGTTTTATTGATTATCTTTTCATCTTCTTATTTTTGCACATTCATATGCTGTTTTTCTTCTGCATTCTTTCTTTTTCAATCATCCCTCTTCTCTTGTATTTAATTTCTTTAATCGAAGGAATATGCATATAGGCATTTATTGAAAAGGATGTACCTTTATAAATGACTCTCCTTTTATCAATCGCACCTCTTGGTTTGTTTGATACTGAGTAAGCTAGACTAATTTTCTTAAACTAGTTGCACCTTCCCATTTGTTTATTGTAATCATGGCTTTGATTATGAATTATACTTTTCTTTATGCTGCCTTTTTTCTTTATGCTATCAATAATATGGATACCGAAGAACTTATTTTCTCTGTCAACACTATGCAAAGGGTAGTGTGTGTATGTGTGTGTGTGTGTGTGTGTGTGTGTAGTCTTATCCCTGCTGTTGCTGTAGAAAACTTCAGTTATAAAGCCCAACTAGATACAATGATGGTAATACTTATTTCTTGTTTTTACTGTCACCATTCCAAATGCTCTACTCATCTCATGATGTGATTCTCTTTTTGCCATTTATATATTTCCATAGTAACACGGGGACGCGTCCCCCCCCTTTTTGCTCGACGTCTCGGAGACTTCAACGCACCGGAGACTTGGGGACTCCGTCTCCCCGTCCCCAGCGGTGCCACTAGATTCCACCACCTCCACCGAGGATGGGGGACATCCTGCTATTCACTATTTGCAAATTCTACTATTTATGTTTAATGTTCGATGTTCCAATTCAATGCAATGTTTCAAGTATTCACTCTTTTACATCTTTACATCCTATATTGCAATACATATTTTCATAACTAACATTTTTAAATACCATATGCATAGATATATACACCGCTCTTGTCCCCTGCCGCCGTCCCCCCGCCGTCCCCCCGCCGTCCCCAAATTAAGGTCCCTCTGTCCCCCCGTCCCGGAAACTTGTCCCCTCGTTTCGCCGTCCCCCCATCCCCCAGGGTGGTGTAACTATGTAATAAATAATATTTCTGCATTTCCACATATCATAATCGCTGCATATATTGTGGGTGCACATGGAGAAGGCAAAATAAATTTATTCCATCGTCGTGAAGTCCTGTTCAAACATAATCACCATTTATTCAGTGCTGGGCATATTCATTATTTCCATTGACATCAATATGCCCTCTCCAACAATTCCTCCCTATACAATACTCATCGCTGTATATGGTGCATCATCTTCCTTATTACGTGGCTGTTATTTTTACCTCAACTTTATACATTACCATCTTTATTTCTGTATACTCATCAATTACTTATCTTTTAACTTTATACCAATAACGTCACTGTCATATTATGCAGTTACTTTGACATAATCTTTCCTTTCTGTTGACATTGATGAAGGTTTTACTATCAACTTGTCCTTTCTTTGTAAAGTCCTTTGACATCAATGGCAATATGTGCATCAATCTCCCCCATTGTCATTGATGGCTATACTTTATCTTTTCTTCTGGCTCCCCCCTTTCTACATCTTCCCCCTTTGACATCAATGGAAAAGGGATAACCATCAAAACTAGTCATCAAATGCTCCCCTTGTGAAGGCTCTCTCATACTGCGCTGAGAAAGATTCTTCAATGTTCGTGCATGGTTTATTGCTGCCATTACTCTATCTTCCTTTGTGAAGGTTTGTCTTTCAAACTTTGACATTGATGCAATCAACTTTCACTTTTCTTAATGTAATCTTTGAGACATCAATTTGTTTTGAATTATCTTATTTATTTATCCAAGGTTCTAATGAAGGCCCTTATATGTATCTCCCCCTGAACTCATGCTTCCTCTCAACTAGGAGGTGTATGAAATACAAGTTGCACTTGCACTATTTTTCTTTTTCTCCATTAGTTATCTTCTTTTGCCAAACATTTCTAGTTCTTCCCTTTGGATTACTCTTCCTTGAAGTCCACAAGGTTTCATTATTTTCTTTGTCTTTGCCAAGTTTCTTTCTCCATACAAACATAGGTTCTTTTGTTTGATCCTTTGTATAGTTTCTTGTGTACCCTTCGTGTGATTTCACGTTTCCATATATGCAATACTACGCTAAGTGCCCATAGTGATTTCTAGTTCTCCATCCATGAAAGCTTTCATTTTGTGTCTTGTATTCTTTCGCTCTATGGCCAAAGTAATTGCATGAGTAATAATGTCCGTAGAAGTCATGTGGAAGTCTAGTTTTTCTGTTCTTGAGGAGGACAAGCTTTTTTTGATTCTATCGTTCTTTTCTTTTGAAGTTGTGCTTTGTTTTTGTTGAACTTGATCTTGGTTGCTATCACCATCTCTGGTAGGGTTTATCAAAACTTCAACATATCTTTCAAGTTCTTCCTCTTTTGACTAGTATTCAATTTGACAGTGATTTTGTCTAAATCACTTTTCAACATGATGACCTCTTCCTCTAATTTCGCATAATGCACTTTATTAGCATTTACCTTCCTCATCATCTCATCCTGAGCTTGTTTAGCTTCTTCTAGTTCTTCTTTCAAAATTTCAATTACTTTGCTTGATTCTTTTTGGGCTTGATGTAATTCTTGAATTTGTGTTTTCAATTTTGCTTTCTTCTTTTTAAGCTTTCCATTTTCTTTGTAAGCATTATGAAGTTCTTCCATGATATCAACATAATCTTCCTCATTGTAGGCCTCTTCTTCATCTTCTGTACATGTAGTAGATCCTTCTTTGAGTTTTCCATTATCTAAGATTTCTTTAATATCTGATTCATCATCTGCTTCTTCTACCATTTCTTTTCCATCAATTATAAGATCATCCTAGTTCGTCGCATCATCACTTTTTACTGCCATGTGTATTCTAAGTGTTGTGATGTCCCGTAATACAAAGGATCAAAACTGTACGGATATAACTTGTTGGAGGTCTGTATGAATGGTTTAGTAGAAGCTGTACAATATGAATGTGCCTATGTTACAGCTGTACGCTATACAGTGCAAGGAGGGGGCCGTACGTTATTTAGAGTTTGGCCATACGGTGGATAATGGAGACCGTACGGTGTGGTTAGGGATGATTGGCTAGCTGTACAAATGGGGAAGGGAAGCTGTATGATATGCAAAGGCAGGTCGTATGGTGTTGGGAGAATGACCGTAGGTGTTGTGTGAAGTCCGTATAGTGGGAAGAGTGAACTGGTGGGCCGTACGGTGCAGAGACAATCACACAAAGTGTAATAGGGAGTTAGGTGGAAGGTATGGTGAAGGCAATGGTGGTGAATGGAATATGAAGGGAGGTGTACAAAGAATGTCAGAATTGATAATTACTTACAGTCTGCCAAATGAGATATACAACAATCATTGCGAAACATCCCACTTATCAAATCTAGGATATAATTGCAAATAATAGTAGTGCTTCAATTTGCCAAAGCTGAGCCAAACGATACAAACATAATAGAGTGAGGGTTGAATACCACTGAAACCGCACAAGCCATATAGGGAAGATCTTTTACTTCCAAAATTGCGAGGAAAATCCAGAACTCCAATAGGAATTCACAGTACAAAGAAATAATCCAAAATGCATACCTAACAATAACCTGCATGTCATGCTTAAATACCTGATGGGAAAATCTTCTGAGGGTGAACAAAGATAGCCGATGGACACACCTACCTACGAAAATAATTAAAATAAAAATGGGTTCGAGATATATTAAATCAATTAGCCTATTAACAAGGTTTAATTAAATACATTTATTTTATTACAAGGAAATTACAATCCTCTTCCCAAAATTTGCTTGTCCTCAAGCAAATGCAAATCTAGTTGTAGGAAACCTTTTCTAATCAGTTTCTTCAGTTTTGAGTCAGGTACGAAGTAGATCTTACTGCCGAAGTAAATGATGTCATCAATGACTTTGTATCTTTCATCGCATACATAGCCATCCATCAACTGACATGCAAAATTGTTCTTGGAGTACTCGACTAATAGATGGGCTTGCCAATTATGCAAGGAATGGGGTAAGGTGTCAAGTGTCATGTTTTTACTTGTAGCATTTGGGATCAAATCATGTTTAAAAATGACCTCCATCTTCTTGATTGTGACTTCCCTTGATCCTTTATTTTATATTCCTCTTAGTAACACCTTCTTGCCATTCGTCTTGAATGAAAAGTCCATCCTTTCGAAATTTTGGGTGTACTGGTCAATAGTTTCCAACCATTGGATGCCCAATATGATATCAATATCAACCAAATCTATCACAAAGAAATCATCTGTCATGGTATAGTTTCCCATGGAAATTTGTAGCTGTGGGATCACATGAGTGCAAGGTAATGAGGTTCCTCCTGCACCCTTAACCTCCAATCCTTCATGCTCAACTGCGCGCAAGCCTTTACTAGTGACCAAAGATGAATTGATGAAATTGAGTGCGGTGCCACTAGCAATAATGATTGGGACTCGTTTTCCATGAAGTGTGCCACGAACACTAAAGATACCACCTCTAGGCACTGTAGTGAGGGTAGCAATGGAACGCCCTTTTTGTATTAGGGCATTTATTCTCTCCTGCTGGGTAATTTCTTCATCAGTCGCTGCTAGTATTTGTCCTTCGTCGTCATTAGGAATCACCTCAATGTAATGAATCTTTCCCTTCCCAAGGCAACAATGACTAGGTCTCCATGGGTCTTTGCATGTGAAACAGATCTTTTTCCTTCAGAGCTCTTGCCGAGAATCTTCATCAAATTGAGGTTTTTTCTGAATTGGCTCCTTGTCTTTGTCTTCTTGTTGGGATGGTGTTGGTGTGGCTGTGTGAGTTTCTGAGGAAGATGCGGCCATGTCACGCACCTTCATAATAGCTTCGTTGAGTGCACACAGGTTGAACCCTTTGATCTAGCCCCTCAAAGGCTCTCTCAACCCATCCATGAATGACACAATTCGACGTCTTTTCGAGATGTCTTTGACTAATACTTATAGGCTTTGGAACTTAGTGATGTAGTTGTCTACCATACCCATTTGCTTTAGCTGAGCTAGATCTTTGAAGTTTAGCTCAGGATCCTTCCCATCGAAATTGTCAATGAGTCTCTCAGTGAACTCAACATAAGATTTTACTTGGTTGTGATCGAGAGTGACCAATCGCTGATGCCACCATTCTTGCACCACTCCTTCCAGATGGAATGCTGCAAATTTGATTGCTTCAACTTAGGGCATCGGGTTGAGTTGGAAATAGGTGTTTGCCTTTAGAACCCATGCTTGTGCAGTGATGGCTCCAGATCCATCAAGTGGTGATAAGTTTACCTTTCCGATCTTTCTCCTAAGATCATCATTAAAATAACTACAATTTCCTTGGCTTGAATATCTCATTCTTAGATTAACACAATCTCTGTAAGATATATCATCTTTTATATTCAAATTCCTCCAATCTTCCCAAAGTTTTTCTTGCATTTCCTCAAAAGTGGGTTCTCTTTCTTTGCATGGTGCTTCCCTCCTTGGAAGGAAGATGGTTATTGAGGGTTTAAAGTTCGTCCTTCCTGAAACAGAATCGTCGCTATGCCCCTTTTGTTCTCTTGTTGTCTTTCCCTTGGTCAATTTTTGTAGAGTTTCCTGCATAAGCCTTTGGGTTTCATTGATTTGCATTTGGTCTCTGCTTAGCTCTCTTAAAAGATTCATGAGTTCTGTCATAGGATCCTGATGATCTGCCATTCTACCAATAACGTTATTTCACCTTCTCCTTCGAGTATAAACTTGCATTCACTTCCATAGGCGAGTAGGATCAAAAGTGCTGATACCACTATGATGTCCCGTACTACAAAGGATCAAAATTGTACTAATATAACTTGCTAGAGGTCCATACGAATGTCTTAACATAAGCTGTACGGTATGAATGTGCCTATGTTACAGGTGTACGGTATATAGTGCTTGGAGGGGGCTGTACATTATTTAGGGTTTGGCCGTACAATGGATAATGGAGATCGTACGATATGTAGGAATGCAGACTGTACGGTGTGGTGAGGGATGACTGGCCGATCGTACGGATGGGGAAGGGATGCCGTACAGTACGCAAAGGCAGGTCATACGATGTTGGGAGAATGATTGTAGGTGTTGTGTGAAGTCCGTACAGTGGGAAGAGTGAATTGGTGGGCTGTATGGTGCAGAGACAATCCCATAGAGTGTAACAGGGAGTTAGGTGGAAAGTATGTTGAAGGCAATGGTGATGAACGAAATATGAAGGGAGGTGTACAAAGAACGTCAGAATTGATAATTACTTACAGTTTGCCAAATGAGATATGCAACAATTATTAAACACACACAAAACATCCCACTCATTATCAAATCTAGGATATAATTACAAATAATAGTAGCACTTCGATTTGCTAGATTCGAGCCAAACAATACAGACGGGATAGGGTTAGGGTTGAATCCCACCGAAACCGCACGAGCCAAATAGGGAAGATCTTTCACTTCTGAAATGGTGAAGAAATCCATAACTCCAACAGGAATTCGCAGTACAAAGAAATAATCCAAAATGCATACCTAACAACTACCTACATGCTGTGCTTAAATACCCAACGGGAAAAGCTTCCGAGGGTGAACAAAGATAGCTGACGACCACACCTACCTACGAAAACAATAAAAATAAAAATGGGTCCGAGATATATTAAATCAGTTGGCCCATTAACAAGGTCTAATTAAATACATTTATTTTATGATGGGGACATTACAAGTGCCATCTCATGAGATATGTTAGCTTTCATATTCTCGCATGCACTCAATTCTATAATGTCGATGCAATCATCACTATATACAAAGTTGATTTCTTTTCCAAGTAATTCACTATCCATTATCACATCTCTAGTGATTGGTGCATTGTTAATAGTTTTCTTTGTATTTCCTTTCCTCTTATTTCCTTTCGTTTTTCCCATATGTGCTCAATAGATCTATCTTCAAGCTATTTGGCTTTATAGAAGGAATTGACTCTGATAACAATTGAAGAACACACAAGTATACTGTCCTTTCCTCTTATTTCCTTTTGTTTTTCCCATATATGCTCAATAGATCTATCTTCAAGCTATTTGGCTTTATAGAAGGAATTGACTCTGATAACAATTGAAGAACACACAATTATACTGAGAGGGAGGGTGAATCAATATAATAACAACTTTTCCAATATAAAACTTTAATCCAAACAATAACTTCAAATAGTGAAATAAACATTATGCACATAAACACAGTGACACAATGTTTTATGTTGAAATCCAATACGGGAGAAAACCATGACAAATAAATGCTTTTATATAAATTTGTTCTTTTACAATATTTTGTAGGCTCCAACCCCTACGTTTAGGTTCCTTTTGTGAATATATATCAGATATAAATCTACACATATATGTATTTTTCTATTCTGCATCTCTTCTAATATTTTTTCACCCTTATATCATTTTTATTATTATTTATTCTACTTTATTGATATTCTTATACACATTCATATGCTGTTTTTCTTCTGTACTCCTTATTTTAAAATGATCCCTCTTATATTGTATTTCATTTCTTCAATCAAAGGCATATGTATATGCTGATTTATTGAAAAGGACAGACCTTTACAAATGACTCCCCTTCTATCAAAAGCACCTCGTGGTTTTTTTGATATTGAATAAGCTAGATTAATTTTCTTAAACTAATCGTACCTTCCCATTTTTTATTGTAATCATGGCTTTGATTATGAATTATACTTTTGTTAACAGCGCCTTTATTTTTTATTTTTTTAATGCTATCAATAATATGGATATCGAAGAACTTATTTTCTCTGTCAACGCTGTGCAAAGGATTCTGTGTGTGTGTGTGCGCGCGCGTGCGTGCGTGCATATAGCCTCATCTCTGCGGTCGCTGTATAGAACTTCAGTTATAAAGCCCAACTGGATACAATGATGGTAATGCTTATTTCTTGTTTTTACTGCCACCTTTTCCAATACTCTACTTGTCTCGTGACGTGATTGTCTTTTTGCAATTTATGTATTTCTGTGTTTCCGTATATATCATTATCGCTGCATATATTGTGGGTGCACGCGGAGAAGACAAATAATTTATTCCATCATCGTGAAGTCCTGTTTAACCATAATTACCATTTATTCAGTGCTGGGCCTATTTATAATTTCCATTGACATTGAAGTGCGCTTTCCGGCAATTTCTTTGTATACAATACTCATTGCTATATATGGTGTATCATCTTCCTTATTACATGGCTGTTATTTTTCCCTCGACTTTATACATCACCATCTTTATTTCTTTATACTCATCAATTACTTATCTTTCAACTTTATACGAATAATGTCACTGTCATATTATGCGGTTACTTTGACATCATCTTTCATTTCCTTTGACATTGATGAAGGTTATGCTATCAACTTGTCCTTACTTTGTGAAGTCCTTTGACATAAATGACAATATGTCCATCACTTCACTGCTACATTTTGTTGGGAAATATTTCCCCATTGCTTTCTCTTGAATCTTCGTCTGTTATTTAACAGGAAAGTAGAGGCAATGTAAACATGATGAAATTTTTGTGTTGATATGATTGATCCTACATTGACCAATTTTCTGTGGTGAACTTAAGATGATTTGTTTTACTTCAACTTATATCTGCGGTAGCCATTTTATGATTTTGGTTGTGGAACCTTAATATGTATTATGCAAGTAAATAGATTTAAACTCAAAATTGATTTGGTGAGTTGCAATGCACACTTATTTCATTATTATCTTTGGAGCCTGAGAATGAGTTGCGTGCTGTTTTAGACTTGTTTGGTATCTGTGAGATAGTGTAGGAATTAGAATTACACAGATTATATGTCAAGTGATTGGGTGAGATAGTGTAGGAAGTAGAATTACACTGATCATATGCTAAGTAATTGGGTTGTATAGATTGGTTTATTTTATTGATAGATTACCATTTTGATTGCTTTGCAATTAACCTTTCCTTATGTTGAAATTGCTTCATTTGCAGAGGCAAGAAGGCATAGCACCTCGCATGTTTAAGACACTAATAGGTACTGGACACCCAGAGTTTTCAAGCACCAGGCAACAGGTATTTTAGTTTTTAAAGATTTAAATGTGAAATGAAATTCATTTTCTTGTTGAACATATAAATTGTGTATATGAAATTGTGAAATAAAATTCATTTTTGTGTTAAACGTATAAATTGTGTATGATAAAATTCATTTTTGTGTTAAACATATAATTTGTGTATATGAAATTGGAAGATATCTCATGTTGATTACAGTCAAGGTTCTCTTTCTTGGCTTGTAAGTTAAGAAACACGAATTATATGGAGTCTGAATGATTAAATGATAGATCAGAGTGTGTACAAAGAATGAAACTGTACCTTGTGTTGTAATCATTTTCGTGTGCAGGAAGAAATGGATGAGAAATGGCTAGAATTTTCATTGTTACTGTCCTTGATGTTTGGTGGACATTCTACATGTTTATTTTGTTCTTCTATTTTTTTTTCATGCTCATATGGCTACATACCCTTTTTAACTTTTATTTTCAATATAGTAACAATTATTAAAAGATAGATTCTATGTAGGGCTAGAAAATGTGTCCATATATGCTCAAGGGTCTATCTGTCAAGTCCTCTAATTAAGTAATTGACTGTTGCCACTGATACACTCAATTATGCTTGCTGTGATACAAATTAACATTTGTCAATTTTTGTGTTATGTACACCGGAAACTGTACCCTTATTACTAAGTTGCTCAAGAACTGAAAATTTATTTGTCTCTGTGCATTCATGGATTACTGTGTAAGATCCTCTGGTCTATTAATTGGCTATTGCTTTATATATTTTAACATCTGGTTGCTAACTGTTTCCTTATCAATCACCATGCAACCATTTTCCCCCTAGCATAGGGGGGAAAGTTTTGAACTTGGCTCCTAGAGGATAGTATTTTAAACATGCAACTCTGCATGTCTTTGCATAATCAAATAATTATCCTCTTAAGTAAATTGGTGAAGAGAGTTTGTATGAATTAAATACATAATCATCGTCAAAATTAGGGGATATGATTAGTAAATCATTGGATATAACATTCGAATTTCTTTGACAAATGTGTCTGAGTAAAACATAGATAACTTCTTGGTGTAATATCCTATTGGATATTTTATCAGAACTTTCTCACAAACGATTTTCAGAATATAGAAGATAACTTTATCCAGAAAAAAACCAGCAAATGCTCATACAAATTACCCAAGAAAAATTATTGCATAATAAATCAGCATTACAATGACAAACATCAAATATCCAATCTTAATACAGTAACAATAGTCAGATTGGAGAACTATGAAATGCATTTGAACTTCCAATGTGAACTCTGATATGAATTCACCACAACTGATGTTGAACTGGGTTTGTGTCCGATTCACCACGAGAAGCTTGAAGAGGTTGCGTCCTCAGGCTCTGAAAACTGAAAGCTAAAGCTTCCACTTTCTCAAAGAGAAATCTGAAAACAATCTCCAAAATACAAGCATGCTGAAAATGAACTGCCTTATTTCCTTTAATGCAGAAAGATGCGACTCTTCAACTTCCTTCTTGTCTTATTTCTCCTTTCACCTTTTTGCCCACTTTATAATATTAAATCAACCTTTTTATAAAGTTACATTATGCTCTCATAAGCCAATTTTAATATTACATGAGATTGCTTGCCCTCAAGCAATCATGAGTCCGCAAACCAATATCAGGATCTCATATTCATCTGCTAGCATTTGTATGACCCATATTGGTAACTTTGAAGTTAGGATATGTCATGTCGTGTTACTAAAAACAAGAATACAACCCATCTACCACTATGATCCCCGGATCCCATATCAACTTGAGAAATACTACTGCACTAGCTTGTTGTGTTACTTTGAACACAATTATGTCAAGTCTTAGATAGGGAAGCAACTCATCACAATCCACATAGTGCAAAGCGTCCATCTTGTTAACTCCTGGGTCCTGAATCAGCCTGTCTACATGATCTTAGGTATCGAAATAGATATCCATTGAACCAACCTTCTGAATCAACCAACTCAAGTAGATGCCAAACACATCCCCCAACTCATCAGGTCTCGCGCGACCATAACTTGGATCAGCGTCAAGAGTGTCAACAAGGTCATTACTGTGCCTCTGAACTGGAAAGGTAAACATCTGATATGGAATATCCCTTGAGTAAAAATGACTCCACAGATCTATATACAACTCAAGGGTAATCATTGATAATTGAAGATCACATATAGATAAAATCACCAGCTAGTGAATAAATAGCTGGAATCTCATGAAGATGCAGTGATAAATCTCTGGATAAACTATAGAAACCATCAGTTTACATCAAGGACAATTGTGAATTTTCAGCATAACCATAAGTATCATCACTCAAATCAACATCTCCATGAATGAAATGATCACCATCATACTTAGTTTTAGAAGTAGAATCACTCGGTTCATCTTTATCCGAATGATAATGTGAAGGTGTATAGCTGCTGGTATAAAAATCAGAATTCTCATAGTTCACTTCTTGCAGGTCCTTAAGGTCCTCTTTGGCATAATGTGTTTCATATGGATAAGTTGAAGTAACAATACTGTTTTGACCCTCACTCGGGTATGGTTCCTTTCTACCATTTGTATGATTTCCTTGGCTTTCGAATTAAGACCATCTTCCAAGGGAGTAGCTGTCATAGGAACCTGATTTTCAGCTTGATATAAGGTATAGTGTGTCATGCTCAATTTAAGGCAAAGCTCATCTACCTCCTTTCTTGATAGCCATATCTCCCTCTTTGAGCAACTTTAAGTAATTTGATTTCATTTTTTCCAATGCCCTCTTAAAAGTGCGAAGGTATGTACTATTAAATTCGTTCATTATTCCTTCTCCCTTTCAACACTTTTAACTTCGCATAGGGTTTCTTCAATGTTTTTATGGGTGTTATCAAAATGTACCAAGACTACAATGACTATTATCCGATATTTTTATCTTGTCCTCCAAATTATGACAGATAATTTCTATTTGGTCCTTCAAATCAACCCCCATAGTAACTTCATCTTTCTCTAGCTCTTGAACTCTAGACCAGGTGTCCGCTTCGTTGGATGAATTTTCATTTTCAAAATTGTTCTCTGTCTCAAAAAATATTGTCTCTTCAACTTTTATATTGTGGTTTTCAAATAGTTAATCCTCATGGGGAGATTAATTTTCTTTGTTGGAAGTATCTTGTAGATAGACATTCTCATAAAGGTCTTGTCAATAACCACTTCGAATTCACCAAATAAGATGCTAGCATAATCCTTATCATTGTCTATGGCTGGTTCATCTCACGTGTATCATCATGTTGAAGCTGGACTTTGGAGTTGTCAATTTCCTCAATGCTGATCTGCACTTCTTGGGCTGACTCATCGTCCTTGTTGAGTTTTTAAACAATAGGTGAGATCTCATGTTTACCTTTCCAAATGGCTAGTAAATCATATTGTACTTGCTTACATGTATCATCATCCTCGTCTACTATTAATGACCTGATTCTTTTATTGATCTCATAATATCTAGATGATGCCTCCTAAATTTTTTTCAAGAGACATTGAAACAATTGTCGAATCATCTCTTCACAACCAAGGTCCAACACGGGAATGCAAAATCAGGTTTTTGCCATTAGTTGTAGAATCTTTAGCTTCTTACCACAAGTAGGGTCTTTGCCATCATGTAACACACATAGGCTGTCCACAATCAGCTGAAATTCCCTTCTTAATATGTTGTCATTGTAAGGTGTAACTGCTGCTGTGACGCTAAGACATGCATCAACTATCAATCTCACATCTCTCGGATGCTTCATCAACTTGTGTTGCACTAAGGCAACCATTGAGGGCTGCAAAGATAAATTCAACACCCTCCAGTCAAGCTGGTATATCTTGGTTAAACACGAATCCAATTTTTCCAGTTTTGTAAAGACACCCTCCATACATTGCATAGACTCCAATTGCCATCCTATGATGTATGACCCCTTCCCAATTTCGGTTTCTTTCCGCAGGTCTCCTAGCTGATCACCACTGAAGGTGTTATTGAATTCCCTTCAGAACACTATATTTTTCAGATTTTCCATTGTTTTGTTTTGTTGTCATCAAGTCTGATGTATCTATGGTTTCCCTGTTTTTACCAAAAATATACTCTCTATTATTCTGTTAAATCTGGACGATTTATGTACTTACTTCTGAGCCACAATTTCTAATGATAAAAAAGACTTACAATATGCTCTTTGTGATATTCCCTCCAAAGTTTGTCGTTTTAATTCAATTAAGAATGTCTGACATTGCATTAAATGCTTGGTGCGCAAGGCCTGGTTTCGGATTTTCTGAGTTTATTTTTTCTCTCTCTTTAAAACTTTGCAGTGTCTGAGCATTTACATGTGACCAACCACTGCTGCAAATCTGGCTAACCAATGTAATAACCCTTGCATGTACACTGATTTGTCTCAAAGAGACAACATACCTTGAGGGCTGAATTGAATTGCCTTCTTTTGTATGACAAGGCATGCCACTCTTTTCTAAATTATGCTTGATCTTTACTTGACATCTGTATACCAACAACGATTAGGTAGGCAAATGCCTCATATTAATTGCAGCGGCAGCTTTTAATATTTAAGCTGGTAATGATTTCCGTAACTTATTCATTCAATGTAAAATGTTATAATATTAAAGTCCTTCTGATAGCCTATATTTTCACTGTGCTAAAAATGCTGAAAATATATGGTGAAAATGTTATGAAGAGTTTTATGCAACTAGGGTTTCTCATATATTGTTGTCAAGTTTTCTAAAAAAACCTTAACCTAGCAGGTTTGTGCCCTAATCCATTTCGAAATTTTGCCTTAACCTAGGATCATACAAATGTTCTAAGACTTCTGTCTCGTGCTTAACCATTGAAAAGTTTCTTATTCCATGATTGGGTTTGTTTTAGCCCTAGGTTTTGTGTCTAGTGGGAGATCGCAATCAATTTTCAAACTTTCCTTGTCTCTTTACGATCTCACGATCAAAGTCATTAGCGTGGAGTCGTAAGTCTTAGATTTTCAATCTCTCGATGTTACGGTAAGGGGGTTTAGCGCATGTTCGTAAGTGGCAATTCATGGGTCTCCCAATATCACAATATTTAACACAAGTGTAAAGGCGTAGAAGTATTTTACATAGGTTCCGCTCTTACGCTCATGTTGAGAGCATAGCATCGTAAGTGTTTTTCATGAAGATCAGTAGGTGTTACGATCTTACAATGAAAGGAGCAATGTAAAAGCGTAAATTCTTTTCTATGGAGTCCTGACCATACGCATAGATCAGAAGCGGGAGATCTTAAAGTGTAGAGTTTCAAGTCATATGATGTTTATGATCTTATGATGTGGGGCCTAGCGCATAAGTGTAGCAGAATTGAGCACATGTTAATAAAGTCTTATGGGAATATGAAAAGTGACAGATTGTAAGATCGTAAGGTGAGATATAAAGACTCCCGTAGCTAGGAAATAAGGCGAAGCGTAAGTTCGGAAGATGAAATAGGAAGGGTCCCGATGCCATGATAAAGAGTGAAGCTATGATCAGGAGACTAAAGTTAAGCTAAAGTTAGGGCCTTCGGGGTTACAGTAAACAATAAGGGTAACTTATAGCGTATGGTCGGAGGGTTAAGATAGAAGTTAGTAGAAAAGCTTCCGGGGTTACAAAGGGTTTGAATTTCAAATAAAAGGCGTAAGATTGCAAGCCCTAAATATGACATGAAAAATCTTTTTGCTTTCTCTAAATCGGAAAAGGACAGAAAGGTTTCGACCAATAAGGTTTTAAAAATACGATAAAATACTAAGTTGGATAATTAAGTCGACACTCCATGAGGTGATAGAATTACTGAGAATTAAAGCTCGTGCATGTAGGAAACCAATGCAACAAAGAAGTTGATGAAGTACGTAGAGCATAAAAGACACTTTCCAGGCTGAAACAAAGTACCATTTACAAAGCACGAAGAATTTGAGAAGTTACAGAACTTTCAGATCTTATTTGCAGACAAGATGTCAGAAAAGGAGGTAGAAGAGATTCAAGCTAAAGACATGGAAGTTGCAGAAACATCAGCCTCAAAAGGAGGAAAAACTTGACAGAGAAGGCCGAATAAATATGCAGATGAATGGATAAAGCTATTTCCAAAGTCGTGAAATGCCATCTTTTCAAATGATAGTGATTTCAGAGACTTGTACGCATTTTGCAGAGATGCAATTTGTCCTAGTGTCAATGGATACGAGTTATTTAGATATTTTTACAACAACAGGTTTGAGAAGATCCCCATCTGCAACCCATAGAGAAGAAATATGGCAAAGCTACTATTCCTAGAGGTATATGTGGATGTTGATTTGATGAAAGCCCTAATAAAATCATACCATCCAACAACCAAATCATTCCATAGACACAACCAGAGTATTCTGTGTATACTGGATTGTGCTTCGTTCATTGGGGCTTTTGGACTGGAAGGTCAGCTGAGTGTCCCAATTGATATAGATGAGCTTCAAGGAAAGTTCGAAAGAAATGTAGGTTCTTACACTAGAAGAGTGATGATACATCATATCCCTATGGACCTCTAAAGGGTTGGAGATGGGTTGAAGAATTACTTTCAGAAAACTGTGTATGGTGTCCACAAGCTATTGGGAAGTTATGGTTTTGATATGATGTTTGGGTCAATATATATTATAGCTTTGGATGTGTAAGATGCCTTCCATAACGTGGAGTATGATAATGTGGGTTACATCAATGAGAAGATGCAAGGACAGATTGAATTATCACAGAGAGGAGAATTGCTGAATTTGAAATTCCACCATTATTTATTGTTGATGCATCTTATCTTGTACAAAAATGTGGGATACATCAATCCAAATTTCATTGATCAGACATCTGATGAGAATGGAGAGCTGCTAGTACAACTATGGACATAGGTATGGGATAGATACTACCATTACTTTGATTCTGTTTCCTTTTTCAATACTTTCAGTGCAGTGATAATGAAAATGTTAGACCACAATTTCTTTAGGGCCCCTGAAATTCTGAAAAGTTTATTAAGAACATCCCTCTTGCTTGAACATAAGTGATTAAATCACAATTGGGGTGACATCTTCTTGTTCCAAACTTTTTCTCTTATGAGAGTTTATGCATGTCCCCAACCACCTCATGTATTGCCAAAGTATATCCCTCCTAGGCTTGCAATCATCGAATTTCTATGGTAGCTGATAATGGTAGATAGGGAGTACATAGGGCCAAAATTGCACAAGGGCACCTTTTTATGTAGATGTTTCAGGATAGGAGACTTTTCAATTGGGAAAGAATCTCTAGATCAACTTCATGCATTCCTTAGGCATTATAATTTATCTACTGCCCCATATAGAATCTATGATCTAGAAAATTTCATGAGAAATACCTTGAAAGAGATAAGAGGTTATGTGTTGCCTAGTACTAGGGAATTGCCCCTTGAGGATTTAATTACAAACATTGTAGCTAAAGGGGAAGCCACAAAAAGATTAAGAAAATATGCTGACATCCTGAGGGTGGAGAACAAATAAAAGAGGACGTGCCCAAATTTCAAGGGTTTTTACTTAGATGCCCCATACCCCTATAGGCTAAAGGAGATGGTTGATAATTATGATGATATCATGGCATAAATGCTTGAGGAGCCAGTAGGTGAAGAAGGGAGGGTAAACCCTGAGTCCCTTAAGCTTGATGTAGTTTTGGAAGTTGAAGAGGAGGAGCTGACAGCAGTGGCATGGGTAGCCAAGGGTAACAAAAGGCAAAGAGTGGTCCAAGTACCTGATAAGGTGAAATAGAGGACACTATAACTGGTGCCCGGTAAGAGTCAATATTTTGCTGATTTAAGGTAAAATTATTTGCAGGAGAGAGTAATAGCAGCAGAGAATTCTCCGATTGACTTACAGCTGATAGTAGCCAGGTTGAATGATAGGATCATCCAAGCAGAAAAATTCATTGAAGATGATGAATTTTTGAAATTTGTTGAGTTTAAAAGTTTCTTTTACAAAGTGAGTTGGTCCTGAAACTCAAGCTAGGTGAATCTGAGGAGAAGATTCAAGAACTTGTAGATAAATTGTAGGCATATGATCCTGAAAGTGAGAAAATGACTCCTACAGAGGCTAGAGACCTTGTATAAAGGAGTGGAATGCTCTAAGTGCCTGGTTGGGATCTTGAGCAAGCATTCATGCTGGATCAGATCAAAAGACAAGATAATGCAATTTCATGTGAGGCATTTGGTGTTGATGGTTTTCAAAGAGGGTCAGGATTCAACATAGAGTCTAAGTTCTTGGCAATGTGGAGCATGGCACCTGAAACAAACAAGCCAAAGCTAATGGACATTCAAAGCATTGCTCAAGGCAATATGATAGTATGGACTATGCATAACACTTTTGGTACATAAGTCTCTATGGACCTGAAACATTTTTCATTCATGAACGAGGCTAAGGTTGAAGAAATTGAGACCAGGCTAGCCAAGACTTTCCATGATTACATTGACATTAGAAAATTGTATGAAGAGCTCAAAAAGAGATATGTCTATGGGTAGAGAATCAATGAGTTAGAGTTAAAGGCTAAGGAGCAAGAAGCTGAAGTGACATTTTTAAAGGATCAGCTCAAGGCAACATAGTATAAGTCAGGAGTGAGGAACCAACAAAGACTACCCAGGGGACAACAACTTAGACTACAGAACAAGTACAGATTGATCCTGAGCCTAAGGGGATGAGTATTGATGTTGAGGCTCCACAGCAATGTGGTGAAATAAGAACAAATGTTTTAGAAGGTATGACAGGCCACAGGATAGACACTTTGAAGAAGATCTCTCAACAAGCACATAACCTTTTCATTTCTCTGCAAAGTGCTGAGCATATATGCAATGAAGCACTATTATGGCTGTCACCTATTTTTAACCAATGGGGGCCATATATTCAGTTTTTTGAAAGATCAATTTTGTTAATGATAAAGAAGCTCGATCAGCGTGATAAGATTTTTTATGGTAAAGGAAGGTTTGGAGATAGTAAAAGAGTTAATTGATTTCTTTACTGGTAAGTTGCAAATTGTGCAAAGTAAAATGAAGATTTTGATAGGGGGAATTGATTCTTACATCCCACCAATTTTGAATGTTGACAATAAGTTAAAAGACTGGCAGGAATGGTCAAATTCTTTTAACTCGATATTAGCTTTAGGAGGAGTAACAACTACTTTTGATGGTGATACAAATAATGTTGCTTTCAATGATTTGATTGATTCTCTCTTCAAAGTAGAAATTGATATGAACTGGTTTGTAACCGAGTCAAGAGCCATACCAGATGCCAAGTGGAATAAGGCAGTTAGTGATTTGGATGAATTTAGAGGCATTGAATGGCCAACAAAAAGGGAGATTTATGTGTGGAATGCAGTTGGAGTAATTAAGGCTTTGCTCATGGGACGCAGTTAGAAGTCAGACTGACAGGCATATAAGAGGACAAAATAGAGGAAGGACAAGTCATCATAACAGGTTATCTTACTTTTGCATGTGTTTGCCATGGATACACTTGCGAAGAAAACAAGGACTGTACTTGAAGATCTCTTGCCAGCTGTCAATTTTGAAACTGTTTCCCCGCTTCTATCTAAGTACAAAGAATGTTTGTGAAAAATAAAATATCTGAGTTGTCTTTGTATTTTTGTTTTTGAAATCAAATTTTGACTAGTGTCCTCCGATTTGAAGCTTGCTGCAATCCTTGTCTATAAAAGGATTTTGAAGATGTGGAGTGAGGGTCCCATTTTTGTTTTATTTTAATGATAATGCTATTTCGCGGTCGGTTCAAATTCTTATGTTAATTTCATGTTGTTTCAACTTTGTATTTTGAGAATATAGTTGATCATTGAATGACAAATTATGAATTATATTCTGAGTTTTGTATCAGATATGCGTATTGTTTTCAAGAAGATTAATACAAAAGGATATTTCTGAATACCTGTGTCTTTAAATTCTGTCTCCATTTTCATATATTTGTCACTTTGAGATTGAATGAACAAAGTTCATTTAGTTTAGTGCATCTTGGATGAGTTGCATATCAATTCATTGTTTCTTTTAATTCAAGTAATTAAGTAAATGCTTCTATGAATTGATAGTGTTTCTAAATGTATGGAAGGGATATAATAAGAATGGGATTTGAGGTTACCAACTGATATATTTAATTGCAAGTCAATTGAATAGATCAAGATTTACTGATACGACTCTGTGTAACAATGGATAAGGCGATGGTCATCGATTGAGATACAAATTGAGACAGTAATTTAGTTGCATAATTCATATTTAAATCAAATCAATTATCTAAAGTCTGTGAGAATAGATTACATGTTGGTCATTCACTTATTGTAATAGCTTTTGAGTTTATAGTTGGCTGCTGTAAGTCAATAGTTAATTTCAATTTCAAGAAGATTAAGAGACCAAATCTGCTCAAAAGGGATGTGTGATGTGAAAATATGAAGAAATGATGAAATCCCTAGGTAAACCCGCCTTGGTTAGTAGAGCCTAAAGTGTAGGAAGCACTCTTGCTTTGTTAGTTGGTCCAGATCTAAATGGGCTCTGTTGAAAATGGGAAGTAGTTAATCCTTGGGTATACCTCTCTTTTGTATTTTGATGCTGTTTTAGATCTTTGGTTTTAAAACGCCAACACCTTCTACAGTAATGTCTGAGGGAAAACGTTAATCACCTCAATCATATATCAGAATTATATATTCCTTAAGTTGGGAAAAATTCTTATCTAGGCATATTAAAAGGAACCACTGATTGGTCTGGCAAAGCCAGAGCACCATATGCATAGCACGATAACCTCTCTAAATTTAATCTCTAATTTCTTCAGAGAAACCCCCCTTACAATTTCTGAGACCAAGAGATATTACAATGCTTTTTACTCTTTAGCAGTTCTTTGATTATTAAGTCCATATGCCAATCTTCGTGCTGTGCCCAGTCATGAACACGTCAATTAGAGACTCCAAGAAATGTTACGCCAACTGTAAAAGATTTCCTTGTCTAAAGACACATGAGGGTGGACATTTCCTACCAATTGTCTTATCGTGCCAGTTAAACAACTGTATTCAATCTAGCGGCACCAAGAAATCAAGAACAAAGACTTTTCAAGAATTTTCAATACCATAAATGGATGCCAATTGGATGTCTAAACTAATTTTCCTTAAGTCTGAATGTGTACCAAGGAATCTTGGTCAAGATATCATGAGTTGGATTGGTTGTTTTAGTTAATCCAACACACAAACATCCAATGTTCATAGAATACACTTGCTTTTCCATTTGTCAAGACTTTTACGTTTCACCTAAGGATGCCTATTGATTGTGATGCAATACTGTCTAGGGTTGTAGTGTAATGACATCCACGTCTTCTCAAGGAATGCAGGGAGGTCTGGCTTTTGGCAGACACTCAATTACAAAACTAACACCTGTCTTTTCCAGAAAGTTAATATTATTTCAGCAATAACGACAAAGTTTTGTTGCTTTACTTGCTTTCAATATGATGAAGGTGTTTCACTGCGAGCCATTACAATAAGGAATGGTAGCCATATTAAAAAATGACCACATGACCATCTTTTTGTTAGAAACAATTCTTCAATTGTATGTTGTCATTGATGTTACACAAATGTCAGTATTAACCGAGCAATGTAAAGTTTGCAATATTAACCTTGTATAGCTTAGTATTAACTGAGTAGTGAAGAAGTTTGCAGTATTAACCTTGCAAATTTTAGTATTAACCGAGCAGTGAAGAAGTTTGCAGTATTACACTTGCAAATCTTAGTATTGACCGAGTAGTCGGTTAAAGAAGATTTTTTCAGTACTAACTAAGCAGTTGGTTAATAAAGGAAATCTTGCTAGCAGTATTGACTAAGTGGTCAGGCATCAAAGGAGAGTGTTGACCAAGCGTTCAATCCTAGTATTAACCGAGTGACCACAGAATGGATTTGTCAAATATTTATTGATTGAGGCTGACAATTTGGATGTTTATTATTGTTTTGAAAGGGTTTTTAAGCCAACTTGTTCTAGCTTATGATTAATAAGAAAGGTCAAGTTGTGAGGATAATAAGAAGTAAAATATAAAATAAGATGGATATGTAAGCAAAGGGAAAGGCAGAGCATGAAAGTGTGGAAGATAAGCTACAAAGAACATCTGATTAGAAAGGATCCAAAGGTCAAGCTAGAACAAAGATCTGAATCCGCAAAGGAAGTTGCTTCATCAAGCAGGTCAAATTCTTGTTACTTTCTAACTGTTGTAGAAGAAAAGAAATCTCTTAACAGAGTTGAGTTAACAATCATTTTGTAAATCCTCTAACTATTACGAGGTAATTGGTAAATACTTGCTTGTTAATAACAGAGACCTAAAGGTCAATTTATAATGTACCAGGCAGATGACTGCACATGATCTGCGGGTCTTTTAGCCATGAAGGCGTAAAAGGCAGATTTCGCCTGCTCAGTGTGCTTTACATTGTTTGCTTTGGGTTGCGAACTTGATTGCTTAGACTGGGCAGCTAAGCGTTTCCGACATGCAACCTTCATGTGACCATACTTGTGGCAATAGTTGCATTGAATGTTCTTCTTTTTGGTACCATCGGATGCTGGAGCAGAAGACTTCTGCTGAGATGGTTGCTGAAACTTGCCCTTATCCTTTTGAAAGGATTTCGTAGCAAAGGCTTGCTCAGTGGAGGTGGAACTGGAGCTGCTACCGAACTGTTGTTTCCACCGATCTTGCTGAAGTAGCAGGGTGCAGAGATCAGTGAACTTTAGATCAACACCAGTAGATGTGATGTTGAGAGTCTCGATAAAATGCTCATAGGAATTTGGTAAACTCCGAAGAGTGATTACCACAATATCCTCTTCCTCCATCTTGCGACCGATGGCAAGTAATTGATCACGGATTTCCTGAATCCGATTCAGGTGTGCCTGGAGCGAGGTGCGCTCATCCATGACAATAGAAAACAGAGTGTTTTTCAGAAAGAAGGCTCTGCTCTTGTCGGAAGTCTCATGAAGACCTTTGAGATGTGTCCAGATTTCGGCCGCTGTCTTGCCAGATGGAATCTGAGAAAGCTGGTCATCAGCTACGGAGAGTTTGAGAAGCATTATTGCCTCTTGATTGTTCAGATCCCATGTATCTTGATCAAGACCCGGAGAAGTCGGGCGTTGCTTAACACCCAGAACAAGTTGATCGGTGTTTCGATATTCGAAGATTGCAATGATGCGCTGCTTCCAGGTTCCATAATTGCGACCATTGAATTTGGAATTATGCTCGAGTAGAATATTTGTTAGAGATGCCATGGCACGTTTTTCAATGAAAAACTGTGAAAATCTGTGAAGGGACGTTCTTCGAGGCAAAAATATGGAAGACCCAGAAGAATCAGAGAATGACCCAAAAGAGAGCTTAAAAAACTTAGAAGGAATCTACTGTCATTTTCTGAATCCGCTGGCTCAAAAATCGAGGCACAAAAATCGAAGCACCCAAAAATAACGGACGACAACCCAGTTGAGCTCTCGAAAAACCCACCAAAAATTTGCAAACAAAATATTTTTTTGACCCCAAAAATTAGGGTTTTGAAAAAAACAGCCCTAGCTGAAAAAAGCTTGAAAAAACTTAAGATTTCTTGATAAAAAATGGTCGAATCTGCTTCCCAGAGCACGATGACAGACTGAGACGGCTAAGAGCATGAAGATTTGATACAGAAACATGCAGATTTTCACCCCAAAAACGCGAGTTTGCTAGTCGCGCGGCTGTTAGAAACGATCTCAAGAAAAAAGGTCTTAGTCAAAGATTTGAACCAAAACTGTCAATTCCACGTCTTTGGTAGGAAGTACAAACCCTTGCAACTACAACATGAGCCTCCAAATCGCGCGGGTGCAGGCTGAAGATGCGAAAATGGAGTGTAAAAAAAAGGCGATTTGCAGAGGATGTTAGGCAAAAGAAATCGCGATTTTCAGATACCAGCTGAGAATGGTACAAAACGACCACGATTTTCATGCAATTTGTAGACCTGAGTTCAGAATTTCTCTAGACAGAAAAACCCAGGCGGGTTTTTGGAGAAAATAGCTGAAATAATTTTGGAAAAATTTAAACAAATAATTTCAAGAAGAAATTATAAATTTTAACAAAAAAATTTAAGCATTTAGCTCTGATACCATATTACGAGGTAATTGGTAAATACTTGCTTGTTAATAATAGAGACCGAAAGGTCAATTTATACAAAAGAATGAGACGATGTTTCCTTAGGAAACGATCGTAAAGAATAGAAACATTCTATTCCAGAGAAAGCAAAAAACGAAAGCAAACTAAAGCTAAAGATATTTACAAGATAACCATTAACTAATAATAGACGTCTTATCTATTATTGTAATACTTACAAGGTAACATTTCAAGATTGAAGTGTTTGAAGACCTCTAACTAGGCCACTCCTAATAGGGTGATCTAAATCCTCTAACAAGGTCATACTTAACAGTATGTTTTGTAACCTTTAACAGGCTTGGCTCCTAACAGGGCTTAGTTTAGAAGAGTGAAATTATTGTGACTAGTTGCATGGTGGTTTTCCGAAATTGGGTTTCCATGTTAAATCTTGGTGTCATCCGTGTTCATGTTATTTGCTTTATGCTTTCAGTTTCTGCAACTAAGTTACTAAAGGATAAAATAGATAAATTATCTTAAGATTGCTTTGTTAACCGAGTATTAGTAATATTCGAATGTTAACCAAGCTAGTTAGTATGGCATGCTCAGTGAAAGTTTGAATTGACATCTAAGGGACAAGGAATTGTTTTTATGGTAACTGATTCACCCCTCCCCTCTCAGTTACACTGTAACATTTCCAACACTTTTGTCATCTACTGTTTATATTTGTAGCCAACGATTCCTCTAGATTGCCTCTCTAGTGGGAGATCTCATCAGCAATTGTTCCTCAATGGATGGCTCGAGCTAGACATTGAATTTGTTCTCCAAAACAATTACCTTTTTGATTTCAATAATTAATCACCTGCTAAACTTTCAGCCAATAACAAGCCCTAATATATTTAAAGTGCATAGTTAAATATTTAATTGAACCCAACCATCATATACAATAAAATGAATTAATTTCTTTTGAACCATATAATATAAATATGGAGTAATAATTTATAAGTCAAGCATAGGCATTGACCCATGTAATATTATTTGCCAAAATGATAGTTTCAACCCTTCGGTATGCAAAGAAAATTAATATATTAAAACAACCCCGAAAATTTTCTTGTATAGTGAGCCCTAATGGAATATATAAATTTCCACAAGTCCCATATAAATCCTTAATCCCAGCTTTACACAACCCAGTTATATTTGTGGCACAAAAAGGAGGGCATGACAGTTTTCTAATAGTTTTCTAATTCCATAACTTACAAACACATAATCCGATATGTGCCACATATTTGAGATGTAAACATAGCTATAGTCTATGCAATTGTATCAATAGTTGCATATTCAACTCCATACTCTCAATTCTGTCAAATGCCTATATATAAATACTGCAAACCCACAAGTGAATGTAAAGTCCCGTGTGAATAGATGCTGCTCGTAGACCCTATGGAAAATATGCTCAACAACAACAGCTTGTAGTATTAGATAAGATAAGATGAATTTATTAATGTAAAACAAGAAGACCACTAAAGGGTCAAAGAAATTGAAAGCATGCAACAAGGCAACTGGCGGCAACAAGAGCACCAAACGATGACTAGAAAAGGAATAGACAACAAAAGTAAAAGACCCAATGAAGAAAGACTAGAGGATCTTCCTAGGCGGGAAAAAGTGCAGCATTGAAGGATAAGGTCCAGGGGGTGAGCCTTGGACTGTCCTAAAATACCCTTGGAGGTGGAGTGCCGTTGTTGAGTGAACTTGTTGCAAGGTTTCACAAGCTTGGCATGATTGGAAGTAGGAGGATTGAGTGGCGGCTTCATACCTCGAGTAGGAGACATTGGTGAGAAAAAGGAAGTAATAAGTTGATCAAAAGTTTGCCTCGAAGGGAATACATCATGCAAGGTGTGATCCCAAAGTTGCATGGCCTCTTGAAGGTATAGAGCATGACATTCCTAATTGATGTATCCAAACAAAGATGAAAGAGATCTGGACTCTTTGCACAGGCAATGGAACCTCTCCTTGACCTTATAATAGGCGGGACACTGGAAGATAAAGTGAGTTTGATTCTTGACCTCAACCAAGGCACAAAGGTGAGAAACCCGGTTGGCTCTATTAATCTAGTGGTTTGTTTGGAGTTGGAGTGAGTGGGAATCGACTTTGAGGGAACCTAAGGAGATGCGGAGATCATGGCTCCAGCGTTGTGACAAGTGGAAAGTGTACACAAAGAGCCCATCTTGAATATCCATAAAGTGCCTAGTATTAAAGGCCATCCTTGGGTGGAGACCACCCAAAGGGTTGCTCCAAGTCGTGATAATATACTATGTGTAGAGGTCAAGTCTGATATGTCCATTCAACTCTTGCTGTGAGGGAAGGAGGTGAGTGGGAGTATCCATAGAGAACTGGAAGGGAGGGAAATGATTAATCTTGATCCCGATCAAGCTCATCTAGGCAAAAGCCTGGATGTACCAACATCGGGTTCTGCCATTAGGGTCGTAACTAGCAACCGTTGTAGAAGACCAATAGGCTAAGTAAGAGTATTTAGTGACACGCATCAACAGATCGTAAAATCGCGAAGATGATGAAGGAATCAGACTAGGTCAAAGATGGCTTTGAGCATGAAGGAATGAGCACTGAATATGATCGAAATGACATTGTGAGGAGTAGACTGATGACATTTGATGATGTGTTGAAGGAGAAGGATTTGGACCTTCTCAATAGAGGTCTAGTTGATGTTTAGGAGAGAGGGTCCTCACACAACATAATCGTAGAGCACGGTCAGTTTGACCAAGAGTCCAGTAGGGACAACTTGGGTGTAGTGTCCTTAAAGTGAAGTTTGAAGCACTGTCTCTCCAGCATGGCCAGGCAGCCTAAACCCTTGTTGACTTTGGGCTACATGGTAGGTCTCAGATTGAAGCTGGGTCCAGAGAGCTTGACCCTAAGATAAGTGTAAGAGGATGTAATTTTGGTCTCACGACTCAGTAAATAGAAGTGAAGATGAGAGGCCTTTAGGCAATTGAGGATTATCGCCCAAGTCTTATACATGTTCACAACTAATTATCTCAAGTCATAGAAGGAGGCCAAACCATCAAGAAGCTATTGATGACCCTCTCGAGAGGAGGCCAAAAGAACCACATCATCGATAAATAGGAGAATGGAGATCAGGACCCGGTCTAAATAACAATTGTCAACAGGGAGTGAGGAATCTCAAAGGAAAGCCCTCGAGCTTGTCATTATATATGCTAAATAAGGTGGGAGAGAGAGGGCAACACTGCTTCACCCCTATGGTACTTTGAATTGGGTCGGAGAACCCATGGGAAGTCTTGAATCAACTCACCATAGTCTTGTGTAATCTCATAATAGTCTCCAAGAGAGTTGCAAAAATCCCAATTTCTCCAAGTTAAAAAAGAGCCACATGGGGAACAAAGTCAAAAGCTTTGCAAAAGTCTACAAAGTAGCTGTAGACTTTCGTCGAGTGGTGCCGAGCCTCCTCAATGATAGTCTATAGTGTCAAAATATGGCCCATAGTCTAAAAATCAATGTGGAAGTAGACTCGACCCTGCACACGACAACATCGTCTGTCGAGCTCTCTAGATAAATAGTGTTCAACACTGTAGCATAGAGGTTGACAAAAGTGTGCTTAATCATGATAGTTTTGTAATTGTTGTTGTCTGACACCGATCAGACCTTATGAATAGGATAGATACTATGCCTCAACCAAGAATCAAAAAAACCAATGCAAACCACTATTAAAAAGCACAAAGAGGAAGGAGCCCGAAACCATATAGCTAAGTTTGAAAAATTTCCAATTTTCAATTTTTTCTAGCTTCCGCAATGAGACCCCTAGGTTGTTTCAGCTGTGCCACCTATGACTTCGTGAGATCCTCATCAAGATAAATCTTAGTAGGAAGAGAGAAAAGCTTCCTCTTTGCTATAAGAATCCGGAGTCTCTTAGACAACAAAAGAAACTTGAGGAAAAGAGTGCTGTCAAGTCCAACCCAAACCCTATCATGTGTGATATCCGAGTTGCCTAATTGGTCGCTGAGGAAGGAATATCCAGCTAGAATGTTGTCCTCGCATTCTCAAGTTGAATTCCCGGGCGCACCTAACATGCTCATCAACCAACATCTCCCGAACAATCGATTCAACACTAGAAGGGGGTACAACGTTGGTATTGTTACAAATGGAGGCCAACGATTAAATCTGCTGTTTTGTTTCCGTAATTAGGGAGATTTGCTTGTCAACAAGTTTGGCCTACTTATCCTTGATGATACCAAATTCCCCAAACTATTCAATGATGGTGTTAATATGTGTTTTAATACCCATTGTTTCATTGGTAAAAGTTGAGAATTCATGAATAAGCACGGTGTTGGAGGTGACATGCTGTTGCAGACCATATAGGGCCCCAAAAAGGGGTTGAGCAATGTACTGTAAGATTTGATTTTGGGCCTCTAGTTTAATCATCATAACTGTGAGCCGTTGGTATGTTCAGGACAAAGTATGGAATGAGATTGAGGAGCATTCACAATGAACAACACTCGCGATGACAGAGTAGGGACGACAAAAGAGGTGACCACAGTCAGACCCTGAGCAACAAACACACATAGACAAAAGCCAACATATCAACAAAGGAGACCCGAAAGAGATAAAAGACGTTTGGAATCACCAACAGAAACTACCATACTGTTTAACAAACAAACTGCAAAAATAGATGACTGCAAAGCCAAAACCTGTGGGGGTACAACCAACCACAAAACACCAAAACACCATCCAAGCAAACACACAATAGAGAGAAGGAAAAAGACGAAGGGTATGTCGAAGAGCCCACTTGGAGCCAAGAAAGAAACCACTAGAAAGGTAGAGGGTTTGGTGACAGAAGAAAATTGCGGGAGCACAACCAACAAACGAATCGGACGAAACACAACCCGATGATACAACAAAAAGAAATGAAGAGAAAGACAACTGATCACATAGCCACAGGAAGGCAGGAACTATAGGAAAGCAACGATCACAACGATAACATGTGTAGGATAAAAAGATTGATCTCAAGGAAGCAAATTTAATATCACACACATCTTAACAGAAGCAACACAGGGCCACATAGAGAGAACACCACACTTAACCCGATGGAAGAAACACAAGTGGGAGAGTGAACAAATAGTACATAAAACAAAACCACGATCAAGAACAACATGCTTGTCGAAGCAAAGAAGGGCAAAACAATGCCACAACACTTTGCGCTGAATAGAACTGTTGATGCCAGAGACTTAGCTCACATGATGGCCACGCGAGCAAGGTTGGAGAGAGGCCGCATGCAACAAGGAAAGGGTGGAGGTCATTGTGGGAGTTAACTCCATTCAATGATGTGTGTGTCCCCATGCTTAGTACTCCTGAAGTTATTCCAAAATTTGATTAGAAACTAACCTTCCTCACTAGACTTGCAAAATACGATAAAGATATGTAGTATTTTTATCCACATACAACCACCGTAACTTGTTGTATGGAATATGCTATAAAAACTCTAATTTTTTTTTATTTTTTTTTGCACATACTCCATATGATGGCAAGATCGATGCTCTAATACCACTGTAATATCCTACTGGATATTCTAGCCAAACTTTCTCACAAACAATTTTCAGAAAATAGCAGATAAATTTATCCAAATAAAAACTAGGAAATACACAAACAAATGCTCACACAAATTGCTCAGGTTAGAGAACAAACATCCAATCTTAATATAGTAACAAAAGTCAGATTGGAGAACATAAAATGCACTTGGACTTCCAATGTGAACTCTGATATGAATTCACCATAGCTGATGTTGCATTGGGTTTGTGTCTAATTCACCTCGAGAAACCTGAAGGGGTTGCGTCCTTAGGTTCGGAAAATTGAAAGCCAAAGCTTACACTTTCTTAAAGAGAAACCTGAAAACAATCTCCAAAACCTGCTTGGAACCCTCTAAAATCAATGGCCTTTGATGCCAAGGCATTTCAGATTTCTTACTTGGTTTTGTGTTGGGATAAAGTCCATCGAAGAAGAAGTGACCATGATAAGTTTGACTAGTTATGGATGGTCCCATATCAGATTTTTGAAATTTGGGGAGATCGTGCATTTAAGTTGAAGATTTTGATAAGGGTGGACATTCAATTGCTCGTGAATATATAGTTCCTCAAGCATTACTTCCAAATGTAGGTTTTCTTCAAGGCCTATTTTGTGCATGGTTAGATTAGGTTTCCTTCTTGGGGTTTTGGTTTTCTGTCTCTCTTGTTTTGCTTTTGGTGTCTTCTCTTGATTTTCCCCTTTTTTGCTTTGGTTTTCCTTCGCCTTGGGGTTTCATAGGTTAGGTGTTAGTTTTACTTGAACTTGTTTCCTCAAGTGGTTTTGCTTTGGTTTCATTCATGAAGATCCTTGAAGCCTAGGTTGATTTTTCTAATGTTTATATACATGCTTGACTCATAAGTTTAATCATCAGTTGTGTTTCTACACTTGAATGTTGAGATTACTATACTTTCCATGCCTAATCAATTGCTCCGAGTCATTTGATTCCTTTGGAGAGCTTACAGCTTGTGAAATTCCTAAACTGTTGCTTCAACACCATTGTAATTCCCAAACCCACAGTGACCATTGTTGCTTATAGGCCAACGAAATAGAAATATCAAAAGAAAGAAAAAGGGAAAAGAAAAGAAAAAGATCAAGTAATTGGCTTTTGGAATATACAAACATCTCTATAGGTGTGCAAAATAATTATTTGTCGAAAGTAGAGTAATCTTCGTAGGAATTACAACGACAACCTTATCGGGGGCTATGGACGCTTGACTTGTAGTAAGACAATGTCCAAGATACTTTTGAAGTTTAGAAATTATTATAGCTTGCCTTGACTAATCTCTTGAATCCTAATGATCTTATGAGATGGAAATTAATGTACTACACACTTAGGTAATAGTAGACAAAGATGTTATGGAAATTAATGTACTACACACTTATGTAATAGCAGACAAAGATGTTTTAATCCAATATATCATTCTTCTCCCCATTAATTTTTTTTTCCATTTCACTGTGTTATAAAAAGGATTGAGCAAAGTTTCTGAGTTCAGTTTGGATTTTTATACTAGAATTTTTTTAAACATTTCACTCGGGGAGTCGCTAGATGTTGTGACCATTTCACACATCACCCCATAGAAAGTGGGGACCCCTTACATTTTTGCGTACTTGGTCATTTGCTTTTGTGTACGTGATACTTTTGATCGAGTTTCTTGAAGTCCCTTGTGTTTTGAATGAGCATTCAGTGATTTATATTGTCTGGAAAGGAAATACCATCTACCTTTGGTTATGGAAAGGAATTTTTTGTGAAAAATAATGAATTTGGTAAAGTTTGATAAGAGAATTGATCTTTTAAAGGGAATGTTGGTGAAAATTAGAGTGCTTTGATGAATTTCCTATTTTTGGAAATTTCTATTTTTTTTGTAAGTTTCGTTGTGTCTCCACCTGGCTTAATTTTGAGTTTGGAGCAACTTAATATTTTTAGCAATCTCTATTTTTAGTAAGTTCAACAATGCCCCAGATAGGTCTAGTTTGGAAGGTTTATATTGAGCAACTGGTGAGCATAGGCAGAGGAATGAGCAAAAAAGTATCTAGTGCTAAATCTAGAAGAATGAACAAACAAGGCTGCCAATTCAATTTTACGATGTTTGAGAACATCCTTGAAAATGTCCAAAGGAGGAAGGGGCATGAAAAATATTGAAATTTTACATGTGGGCAAAATCTTGATTCCATTCCTTCAAAAACTCAAAGTGGAAACATGAAAAACATGAGAAATGGGCTAAGGAGTGAAAAACCCCAAGTATATGTCCAAAGAAGCAGGTGGAGGATTCCAATTTGCAAAGGAGTTTATTCAAACTTAAAAAATCCTTCCCCAAGGCTAATGTGCACCCAAGGGCATGGATTCACCATGTCCAAGGAATTTTGCATCGCAAGGAAATTTCTTCACCTCATCTAATATGCATAGATGTTGGAGAAAGACAGAAGCAACCAAAATGGCTAAAGCTTTGATCAAAAGTACATGGAGGAATACAAAAATGTTTTAAGAAATTTCCCTTCCCAAGCCTCCAAAGTGCTAATTCCAAGGATACAAGGAATTTCTCCAAAACACAAAATTCTTCCCCATGCTAAAGTGCATCCATGGGTGCTAGTTCTCTATAGGCAAGGGATTCCTCCAACATGCAAAATCCTTCACTATGTTTAAAGAGCATTCGAGAGTGCTAATGGTCTATGAGCATGTATTTTCCAAAATCACCAAAATTCTTTCACCTTGTCTAACTGGCACTTAAGGGTATGGATTTTCCATAGGCGAGGAATTTCTCAAGGCTTCAAAAATTTGCCTTCCTATCTTATATGCGCTCAAGAGCATCATGTTGGCAATATGGCTAAGTAGGGTAAGTTGGAATAGTGTAAGTGTTGTCATTTATGACAACATATACTTTGTGAAAAGAAAATACTGTGTACATATGAAGATTCCACAGTTCAACATGGAATATTGTCTAAGTATCAATTAGCTATCCAATAGAACAGGGACAGTTTTGATGTGTTCGAATGAAAGAGATATTATTGGCACGCATGCAGTTGGGTACGGATAGTATAGGGTGTCAGGATGAGGTATGTAAGTGCCCAAGTCAGTACAAACATTACAAAATAAGTTATGAATGAAATACTAGTAAAGGCAGCATACAAGTAAAACAAAGTATAACATAAAAGTGTGTATTACGGGTTAAGGAATTATTTTGTTTACGAAATAATTACTTGACTAATTAGGGACAAAATCCTAGATGTTAACCCTAAGAGAGCAAGAATTAGTTTTGCATTTTGCCAAGCGTGTGAATGGTTGAAGGCCGACTAGGCAGTTTTGTAAAATATAAAGTTATAAAGAAAAGATGATGATATGTGAAGTTATGTGTAAGATATAAGTGATATGCGAAATTATGTGAAAGCAATATGTATGATATGTGAACTATATGTGATGCGAATTCTAATGTATGATTGGAGGCATGCAAAGAGCAGCAAAGGAAAGACCATATATTGAAGGTATGGGCATTGTAAAGAGGTTCTGTCTCTTTTGTATAAAAGAACTACATTATATATTGCATGTTTGGGCAGTGGGCTCATCTTGCATACATTTTGTAATTGTACATAACAGCTCCTAACAGGGTTGAGGCTTTTAACAGGGCCTAGTCCTCTAACACAGACCGAGATACTATATGTATGTAATAGACTCCTAACAGGGTCAACATCCTTAACCAAATACTTTGTTTAGTGGATCATTTTGTGGGTACCATTGCCATCAGGGTTTTCCCTTGGCTAGAGTTTCCCTAGTTAACAAAATATGGTGTTATGAGTTTGCTTATTGTATGGTTATTTTTACTGTCCATCATTGTTAGTTTAATTTCATATGCATGTTATAAAGTAATTAACAATATCTAGTTTTGGGCAAAAGTTTGTAGAATACTGATTCACCTCCCCGCCCCCCTCAGTATTCCCTATCTCTAAGACATCAATCCAAGATGGGCAACAAATTTTGTTTCAAATTTAAAATCCTCTTATCTATCAAATGTGGGCCCAATCGAGGAGTTGTAAAGCATGGGTAATAGTTGGCTAAGTGTTGAAAATCCAAGGTTAAGATTGCTAAGAGATGTTAGAAATATTTTGATTTTCCTAAGTATGGAAATTTCACACCCCTATCTCAAGTACACCCAAGGTTGATATTGTAAAACATAGGAAATATTAAAATTTGACTAAATGTGAAAACCCAATTCCATTACTAGTGTACATCCATGTTACCTTGACTTATGACATGATGGGAGATCCAAAGCCACCATCATGGATGAATGGCCAAAGAGAAGATTAGATGAGCTAGGTGAAAGACCACAAGGAGGACACAGATTAAAGGTAGCACCATCATCACCCATTAGGTCCTCAAGTGTACACAAATTTGATATTTATATAGGAGAAATGATTGAAACCAACAAAAGATGGTCACAAGATCAAATAACTCTACTAGAATATGATAGGTAAAGTACTTTCCACGAAATTATCCAATCGAGGAATGATGAACAGGGATCTCTTGCAAAAAAAATCTCTAGTTTCAAGAATCACTCGAGACTTGAAAAGTTGGTTTAGCTAGAGATTCCCATCCTAGAGGAGTGAACCGAAGATACAATGCCATAGTAGGTATAGATACAAATGTAAGATTAGCACTCGACCACTCTATACTGGTTAAAAAAGAGCATGAAAAAGGATCTTGATGAAAGCACAACTTGAGATACGAAAGGAACACAACATGAAAGGAAGCTACTATTATCTCAAATGAGAAACTATTACATTCATTACAATCTGAACAAGCCCAACCATATTCCCTATGGGCTACAATATTATTAGATTTTGGAGAAAAACCCTTTTCACAGTACCTTCTCCCAAAACTCCCAAAGAGTTGCCTTTTCACTACTAAGATGGGCCCTAAGTAGCCTATTTTAGGTCTGGAGCCAAGAATGAAATTTACATTATGAAATTTGGTAGTCAGGCACCAAAATGAAGGATTTGGAATTCAAAGCATAAGTAGGTGAGTAAACAAAAATGTGGTCTAACTTTGAGGAAGCATAACTTTTGATACGGGACTCCGATTGATGAACAATTTACACCATTGGAAATCTATTTGAGTGCTCTACAACACTGTGCACAACCTATTACTACCCCCATTTTTTGGGGTTGTACAAATCTATTTAGTGCTTCAAATTTGACTCTGTAAAATTTTCAAGAGGTCTTTAAAAACTTAAAACTATAATAACTTTCAAACGGTGAAACATTTTGACTAGTTTTATATTCTAGAGTGCTTAAAATTCCAATTATCACCTTCCCCTAAACTCACACCCTCCAATTCTTTATAAATATGGTCCTATAAAATAGCTCATTTTTCGTACATTTTTAATGTCAGCCTGAACTTTGGAAAACTGACCTAGAAAAGGAGCAGTGGAAATTTGAGAGTTGTAATCTTCAATGTGCCCAAATAGGTATCAAAAATGTAAATACATCAAACATAAACTATCACTAGACATTTTTAGGTGATGCAAGATTGCCCTAACATCGTTGGATGTTCTTGCATCAGATCCCAAGAGAGAAAATGATCTTGCACTAGTCACAAGAATTTCTAAGCTGAATTAACAAATCAACAAAAAAAGGCAAGGCAAAGAAACTCTTCAAGGTCACCAGGGATGAGTCAGGATCCAGAACTATGCATTTAGTATTGTCAAAAGTTGACAAGGTGAAAGATTACTCTAGAAGAGTATGGCTTAACAAACAATGTTAGACAAGAAGATCAACAATTTGTTCCCCTTGCGAGTTTTGCAAAGGAATTAATGGATGACATTAGAGATATATGAAAGATCAACCTTATCAAAAAAGGATGGGTGAAGATCATTCATATTGTAGCACATAATTTGTGTCATGTCCCCAAATTTTAATTTTAATTTTTTAAAATTAAATTAATTAATTAATTGGTCCCAGAATTTAAATAATATAAGGACCTTTAATTAGTTACTTTATTTAATTAATATGGGCCCCAACTTAATATTTGTATTTGTGGTTCCGATTGATTTAATATATCTTGGACCTATTTTTATTCTAGTTTCCATTGGTATGTGTTGCTGTCGGCTATCTTTGTACAGCCTCGGAAAGGTTTTCCCCGACGAGTATTTAAGTATAGCTTGTACGTAGTCGTAGACATTCAAGTTGGATTATACTTGTACTACGAATTCCTGTTGGAGTTGTCTATTGTTCGCTGTTTCAGAAGTGAAAGACCTTCACTATTTGGTTTGTCCTGTTTCAGTGGGATTCAACCCTCACCCTATTCCATCGCCTGTAATACTTTGCTCGTATCTGGCAAGTTGGAGCACCATTATATTGTGAATTGAAGGAATCACTGTTATTAATTTATTCTACTCTTTTGTGTTGGGCAAATTCAATCTCTTGCAATGATTTGTGTTTGTTGGGGCATTGAATATGTTAACACAGCATCCGTACATTCAATTTGAATACCTCCCCACACTCATTGTACGGCTTCCACTCGGTAGCAAACTTCATTCTATACGACTCTTCATACACGACCTTCCATTTCCCCTCCGTGAGTCATCTACACCATCAACTCCTTGTAGTTTGCATTCCTTACATCGTACAACCACTAGGTGGGGTCCGTACGACCACTCCCATTCATCCTACCGTACAACTATCAAGCATACCGTATGACCTTGCTTTCATGTACGACATCTACCCTCACTCTCATTGTACGACCATCAAGGAAACTGTATGGCTTGGGTAGCAACTATTTGTGGTCACCGTATGGTGCCAGTATTACTCTCCTACCTTACATCCATTGCCGTACACATGTTGCAAACTGCATAGTATTGTTTTCCAACTAGCATCCAGAGGTCGAGACCATAACGACTTTCCAATAGACCGCACGCCATTATTCTCTCGACGGTTTTTCCATACAGAGGGGAATTGGGTCATTACAATGGTATCAGAGCAGAAACCTTTCAGGAGCATCTTCGAAACTTTCGAGAACATTACTGAAACCGTTCAAAACATTATAGTGGTATTAGAGCAAAAACCGTTCAGGAGCATCTCCAAAACTTTCAGAACCATTACTGAAACTGTTCGGAAAATTATAGTGGTATCAGAGTTGGTGATCTTGCCAGCCTGCTGGGATGATTGAGAGATTTTGGTACTTGGATCATCCTATGGCCCCAAACAGTGATGGAGAGTGGTGGTGAAGGCACTACAAAGGATTGGTAGAGAGCTTAGTGAGGGTGTTGATCTTCCAATATATATATTGGGAGTTTATTTGTGTCACGTGAACCAATTACCTTCAAGATTTATACAGAGAATCCTCTCGCCGATTAAGGAGGCCTTAAGTCAACATAGGCTTTTGAGACACCATGACAAGTAAAAGATTGGCAGTTGCAGCATGTCTGAGTGAGGTTTTGAGTATTTCGGCTCCTAAAGCACCGTATGATGATAACACCCTGATAGAGATATTGCAATTGAGAGTCGACAGCTTTCAAAGTCTTAATGACTTTAGTAGTGACCCTTTCAGTAGGAGATCTATAATATTGGAGAATTGTGCAAATGTCAAAGTAAGTAACCTTCTCTTAGATCTTGAATTGCAAAATTTGGTCCATGATATGTTTCATCACTTCTTGGTCACCATCAAGGAAGATCATGATACTAAGATTTCAATTGCTATGGAGAGTCTTATGATTTCGTGCATTGAAGAGATGGATGAAATATCCCAACCCATCACATCAATGTTATGGGCTGTTCGTAATCTAGAATGTATTCCGTCTATAGCAGCATATAGATTGGTCAGTAATGTTTTCAAGCATTGTGATGAAAAACTAATATCTCATTTGCACAAGTGGGAGAATGAAGGCATGATTATAGGGTTGCTCCAGGAGGATTTGCTAAATCTTTCTACTACACTAACATGGGGAGAACACCAAACAAATGAAGAAGTTGCTTGCATGGATCTTGTGAAGACATGGACAGATCAAGTTGTGCCCATCACTGAAGTTGTGCTCGAGGCTATGTCTGTCACGAAGGTTGTGTTTGTTGTCGAGGTTGTGTGTTTGTCATTGAAGCAATGTCCATCATCGTGGTCTTGCTCATTGCTGAGGCTGTATGTCCGTCACCGATGTCGAGTCTATATATGTTGTCGAGTTTGTGTCTGTTATCGTTGTGTGTATCACCATCATGTCTATCACCAATGTCAAGTTCGTGCTTGTCAAGTTAGTGTCCATCATTGACGTCGAGTCCATCGTCGAGTTAGTGTCCGTCACCGTTGTCCTATCTGTCACCATCGTCTCCATCACGAATGTTGAGTTTGTGTCTGTTACGTCGTGTCCATCACTGATGCCCACTTCGTGCCCCTTGTCGAGTTCGTATCCATCATCGTCATGTCCCTCGTCAAGTTTGTATCTGTCACCGTCTTGTCCGTTAGCGACACTGAGTCTGTGTTCATCGTCGAGTTTGTGCTCGTCACCATTGTTGTGTCTGTTGTTGTCATCGTCGCCATATCCGTCATCTTCATTGTGTCCATTGTCATCACTACAGCCATGTCTATTGCCAAGTCCATCATGTTTGTCATTGTCGTTGTGTCTATCAACTTCGTTGTGTTCGACACCGACGTCAAGTCTGTATCCATTGTCAAGGGTGTATCTGTTGCTGTAGTTGTATCCATTGATGACGTCATGGTTGTCTTTGTCATCATTGTGTGTCCATCATTGTGGCTGCATCGGTCGCAATAGCTACTTTTGTTGCCATTGAGGCATTGCTCTCTGTCTAGGCTCTATCCATCATCAAAGCTTCAATCGAGGTTCTGCGTGCCATTGCGGTTTTATTTGCAGCTAAAATTTTGTTTGCCATTGAGGTACTCTTTGTTGAGGTTTTTTTTGCCAAGGTTCCCTTTACTGAGGCTCCCATCATCGTGGCACCCTTTACCGAAGCTCATGTCGTTGAGGTCCTCACAGTCGAGCCCCCCTTCGTTGACATTCTCACCACTGAAGCTCTCTTCATCAAGGTTTCATATGTCAGGAATATAATAGTGATCGTTGTGGTTGTGTCAGTGGGTAAGTTTGTGCTAGCATCAACGTATGTGTGCATGACCATACCCAAAGAGATTTTTGAACATAATGACATGAAAGATTTCATCAATTTCTGTCATTGGGATCCTGGTGAAGGCTACGACAATGTTTATATCAGAGTGGCATAGTGGATGCTTAATGATAGTTGGGTGCAAGGGAAGTTTGATGACAATTCACTCATTTTGCCTGGGTGTTTGATTTGGGACCCTGGAGCTGTTGGTGTTTCGTCAGATGACGGATTATTTGAGGGCAAGCTATCTTTGGGCAGCAAGGATTTGTCATGTCCCCAAATTTTAATTTATTTTTTTAATTAAATTACTTAATTAATTGGTCCTAGAATTTAAATAATATAAGGACCTTTAATTAGTTACTTTATTTAATTAATATGGGGCCCAACTTAATATTTGTATTTGTGGTTCCGATTGATTTAATATATCTCAGAACTATTTTTATTTTAGTTTCAGTTGGTATGTGTTGCTGTCGGCTATATTTGTACACCCTTCGAAAGGTTTTCCTTGACGAGTATTTAAGCACAACTTGTAGGTAGTCGTAGACATGCAAATTGGATTATACTTCTTGTACTATGAATTCCTGGTGGAGTACTCCGTTGTTCGCCATTTCAAAAGTGAAAGACCTTTCCTATTTCGTTTGTTTGGTTTGCGTGGGATTCAACCCTCACCCTATTTTGTCGCCTGTAATACTTTGCTCGGATCTGGCAAGTTGGAGCACCATTATATTGCAAATTGAAGGAATCACTGTGATTAGTTTATTTTTCTTTTTTGTGTTGGGAAAATTCAATCTCTTGAACAATTTGTGTTTCTGGCATTGAATCTGTTAACACACCATCCTTACATTCAATTTGAACACCTCCCCACTCTCCATACGACTTCCACTTGGTAGCAAACTTCATTCTGTATAGCTCTTCATACACCGTACGACCCTTTGTACGACCTTCCATTTCCCTTCCTGAGTCATCTACACCATCAGCTCCTTGTAGTTTGCATTCCTTACACCGTATGACCACTAGGTGGGGTTCGTACAACCTCTCCCATTCATCCTACCGTACAACCTTTCTTTCATGTACGACATCTCCCCTCACTCTCACTATACGACCATCAAGTACACCGTACGGCTTGGGTAGCAACTATTTGTGGTCACCGTATGGTGCTAGTATCACTCTCTTGCTGTACACATATTGCAGACTGCACAGTATTGTTATCCAACTAGCATCTGGAGGTCAAGACCATAACAACTTTCTAGTAGATTGTATGCCATTTTTCTCTCAACGGTTTTCACATACGAAGGGGGACCGGGTCATTATAGTGGTATCAGAGCAGAAACCTTTTGGGAGCATCTCCTAAACTTTTGAGAACATTACCAAAACCGTTTGGAACATTACAGTGGTATCAGAGCAGAAACCGTTTGGGAGCATCTCCGAAACTTTTAGGAACATTACCGAAACTATTTGGAACATTATAATTTGTTGAGGATGACTTAGATGCATGGAAGAAATCTAGCTATGCTTGCAAGGATATAGTGTGTGGATCAAGCATATGGGAAGATACTCATTTCTATCAGAACGAGACTATTGCACACCTTGAGGCTTTTATGGAGATTACCAAGTAGGCACTAATAGATTGTGAGGTGATAAGAGAGAATGAGGCTTATGATGTCTGTTGATGGTATGGTGTAGCGGTCATAGGGAAGGAGTAGTCAACTCGATTAGTGAAGATGATCGAGAACATCTAGGAAGGAATCCTGTAATAACCCTGTATGGTTATAGCTAAACCAAGCATCAATTTCTTTCACATTTCAATGGTTTGACATTTGGTCAAACACTTGGCAAGCAGCCCAATTACCATTGAATATATGATGTCTTAAATTTTCAAACACAATATCAGGATGTATAGGAAACTAATCACAAATTTTATTAATTTTGGCCTTATAAGTTTTGCATAAATAAATACCAAACACCAATAAACAATTCTGAAATGATTCACACCAGCCTCTGAATTCATTCAGCAACAAACCACATAGCAATATAATGAAAAGGGAATTTAATTGTTGGCTGATTATAAATCAGAATTTGAAGCCAGCCTGTTTACTTCCAAACTATGCAATATTAATTGAATTTTACAAATTAAGAACTTGGTCTTTGCCGTAGAATGTAATTGCAAAGTCAAATTGAAAGCCGCCTGGTCCAATTTCAATTTGGCGTTCACAATCTCCCCTTACAAATGCTGCCCAAAACAAACTCCAATCTGCAGACTAAACCCTTGTCCAGCAACAGAGAGATTATAATATTCAATTGTATAAATGCTCCTCAGCCATAGTTAATACAGAAAGAGGAGACGATAGTAAAACTCAAAAGTCCACAATACCTCAGCTGTGGATTCTTAGAATTAAATCTACAATACTTTGGTTGTAGATCCCAAACCTGTATACTTCAACAAGGGCACAAACTTCAGACTTACAAATGTCACAAAGAGAACAAGAGCAAAATAAGATAATCAAATAATTGGATGCTTTACTCATCAAATGGGCTCATATTTGTAATCTTCAAATGACACAAAGTTCCTCAAATGAACTTCACTTAAGAAGCTTCCCATACACAACATTAAAATATAATAAATTACCATTATAATCTGATTTATTAATTGCTTTTGGCTCCAGAAATGACCTTTTCCACCTTAACTTAAAATTCTGACACGTAAGGCCATTGTTTCTTGTTCCCATGATTTAAAACTTTTCGTCCTAGTTCCAATGAGCTATGATACCGAGGTGACCAACCAACAAACTATCAAAAATAGCAACCTCAACGTATTTATATGAATAATAATTATAATTCACCCGTCTTGCAAAAACAACTGAAGGGGCATCAAAATCAAAATCTGACAGCACCAAAGTGATCCTGATGATGAAAGATGACGAATGAACCTGATGGGGTGAGTTACTATAAATAGATGCTCCCTCCAAAATTCTTGGAGCTCAAACTGGAAGCCTGGAACAAAAACTAAGAGCATCCTCCAACTCCTCTAACTCAACTGAGCTCATCGGAACCAATAGATTGACTTACTATAAATAGTAAGTCACTCAAATAGAGCCAAAACACACCCTAGGCTATTGTAAAGCCTATAACCACACAACTGAGACCCTCAAATCCCACTGTCAGCTCACGAGGGTTGTGATAGTGAACTGACTTGGTCGACTGCAAGAACGTGCTTAAAATGGGGACATTACAAATCCTTAATGCAGTTGAAGTACTATTTGCAAAGAGTTTGACAAATGAAGAAATAATAGTAGATGGCTTGAAAAACAAATTGGGACAATTCTTTGGCATTAATTCCTTTAGGATTTAATGCAAGAAAGGATGCAGTCAATCTCGATACCTATGAAACCAAGAAGGGTTGTGACCTTTGCAAACCAGCCATAGTCTCTTCTAGAAGAGGCAAAAGCAACAATAAACTCTGAGGAACAAAGGGTGAGGAAGGGATACACATGTCTCCCCTCCCTAGAATAGACAAAGCCCCGAAGACAACGAAGACACCAAATTAGATCAACAATGGCCTCAAGTTTGAAGGGGTAGGCCCTCAACACTAGAAGAATGATATGATTTGGATTCAACTACTTGCACCTGATGATGTGACAAAAGAGAAGAACTTGAACCCTCTTGCAAAAATCTAGTCTGACTCTAAAAGCAAGGACTCCCAAAAATTGAGCCATAAAGGACAATAGGCCTAATGAGAGTGTCGATGAGGGTAATCTTGGACGTGGTGTCCTAAAAGTGATGTCAGAAAAATTGTCTCTCAAGAAGTGGCAAAGAACCATAGCCTTTATTGGTATGTGATTGAAGAGTTGGCCATATGTTTAAATGAGGGTCGGAGAACTTGACCTCCAAGTAGGTGCAGGATGAAGTGATATCCACCTGTGCTCCCTTGAAGAAGTGGAGGTGAGAGGTCTCGAGTCCATTGATGATCATAATCTTGATTTTCCTAAGATTCATTAGGAGTTGTCTCTGATTTGAGAACATGGCAAGACCATCTAATTGCTGTTGAAAACCCTCAGGAGAGGAGGCCAAGAGGACCACGTCATTCACAAAGAGCAAAATAGATATCAGAACATGGTGAGGGAGGCATCACTCCCGTGCAAAATGCTCTTGGGGAAAGTCTCTAACTCATCAATGTAGATCCCAAAAAGTGTGGGACAAAGGGGACAACCCTGCACAACTCCGATAGTACTTGTGATAAAGTCAAATCTACACAGAATAAATAGTGGGAGAAAGGTGATATCCTTGCTTGACCCTAGGTGAACTTCAACAAGTGTGAAAAGGATATAACTAATATGTAGTTAAACACAAAATGACACAAGTGTCAGTGTGGATGAGCTAGAAATAGTTATGTTTGTATTCTCCTCATTTAATCAAAGGAGCAAAGCATAATCTACTCCAAGGAAAAGAGAACTAAATGTTTAGTGGAAGTTTGGCCTTATTATGGGTCAATTTGGCCCACTCTCCAAGTAGTGTGTGTCCCATTCATTGGTCCACATGGACCCCCACTTTGTGATTGAGAATCTCTCCTTGGTTGCAACCTAGTTATAGATGAGGTGGCAAAATGTTGGTCCTTGATTTTGTTTTGGTCTTAGGCCATACATTGTAATTTGAAAACTATAAAAGGGGTTCACCCCTTCATTTGTAACAAAGTAAACTTTGGAGATTGTTGCAATAAGGTGTTAGAATAAAAGAGTATTGTTGAAGTTTGGCGATTAATTCTGTTATTTAGGGAGTTTGCATGGCTTCTTGTTTCATAATATATTAGATTTGAACATGCTTAGCACAACCTTTGAAAATTGCAACTCCTCCATGTAGTTGACTCATTGAAGCAAAGTGTGATAGATCTCACCCAAACAATCATTAGCTCTCAAGTTCTTAGGTTTAGAATAGGATCTATATACCTTATCTCATTTACTTTCAACATATTTCATCCCAAATCATTCAAATAGCTCCTAAAATTGGTATTGTCGATGACTCGATATCATCTTGAAAGAACTTATGGGATTACTAGTGAACAAGAAGCTAGACAAGCTCATATACATCACAAAGTTGCATACCTTTGAGTTACCTATGTAGTCTATGCAATCTTAATATGAGGCATCTTTGTTCAAGAGAGGATAGTGTCTGTTGGCTTTATTTTGTATTGTTGTGGGCATAAAACACTCATCAACAATAAGACATTAATATGCATGGGAAACAAATGACATTGTCTTTTTGTAAGGAATCTTTGGCCTTTGTCAATAAATCTTTTGGATCCTTTTACAAGACTTGAAATTTTGTTCATCATATTATTTCTATTTTCTCACCTAAGCAATCTTTATCTTTCAAGTTCTTAGGTTTAGAATAAAATCTCTCAACCTTATCTCATTTACTTTCAACATTTTTCATCCCAAATCATTCAAATAGCTCCCGAAATCAGTATTGTTGAAGGCATCTTGAAATAAGTTATGGGATCGCCATCACATAGCAAGCCAGACAAGCTCATGTCCATCACAAAGTCGCATACCTTGGAGTTACCTATGTAATCTATGCACTTGGTGTGTGAGCTCTTGTCCTGCTGGGTTCCAAGCATGTCTGATGCTAGGGATTACTCATCACAAGGTCCGCATTTGACCTATCAGTGGCTTTGTGGTAGGATTTCCAAGTTGGAGGTGGATAACTTGTAATTAAAACAACAAGTTATCACGCTAACTGATACTATTTCAGAGCTCAAGAATACTACAAGCTCTAACTCGTCTTTGCTTCAAGGCTTTTCTGATTCTTTCACCTCTGAGACGGCAACTCTGCAATCCAACATTCAGTCCATTATCGCTCAACTTGAGGGGTTGGATAGCATCAAATAGGAACAATCAGTTATAGCAGCAAAGCACTCTTCTCTTATCTCTAAAATTGAATAGAAAATTAAGTCCTGGGCCTCTTTTTGCAATAACATTGTCACTACACCTCTTGCTTCTTTTGACAAGATAGTTCAAGGGAAGACTGAAGATGAGCGTTGAGGCAGGTTTGTGAGCTCAATCTTCGGGTTCGTGGACTCCCTCCTACATTTGATCCTCTCTCTGCTGGACGCTCCTTCCTTTGCAATCAGCTTGGTCTCTACAATATTACCTTGGATAAGTGTTGGGTTGGTCATGGAGATGTCCTGTTTATCCGGTTTCTCACACTTGTAGATATGCTCTGGGCTCTCAGAGCTAAGAGGAAGTTATTTTCTCTTCCTTCTAAGATCTTCCTAGATGAAGATCTCATGAAGGCTCAGGTTGCAGAACTGAAATAGGCTCGTGGAGTTGTGGTAGAGGCTAGACGGGTTGGTAAATGGGCATTTATTAAAAATCTCAAAGTAGATATTCGAGATTCCCTCCCTAGTGGCTGGGAAGAGAGATAGGTCTCTAAGACCAAATGATGGTCCTGCCAGTAGTCGGATAAGAGGGAGACCCCCACTTGCTCCCTTCTTGTTAATTGATGGAATGATAATGGCTCGTTATGGTCATTACTCGGTCTTTTGTGTGATGTTGTATGGTTCGTGGATATACTTGTCATTATCGAGATTCACGAGAGTCCTACACGTCCTCTTCCAGGGTTTACAGGTTATCAATGGTTATTTGTCTGTAGAGAGAAAGTTCATGCTTCTGGCGAGGTCCGTGGATCTGGTGGCATGGTCTGCTTGGTTAGAGATGATAGTTTCAGCCGTACTTATAGTGTCCATTTTGATACATTTGATAGGTTTCTGTGGGTCCACATTAATCACAAGAGTCATCGTCAAAAAGTCTTCTTTATTGCTGTTTGTCATTTCTCACCTACTTCATCCCACTATGCTATACATGGTATTGAGGACGAGGACCCTTTTATTGACCTTAGCAAGAGCGTTTCTTAGTTTGTCGCTTTGGGAGACATCATGATACTTGGGGATTTCAATGCGAGGACTAGGGAGCTCCAAACTCTGCTTGATGACCATAGCTTGGATTTTGCCTGCACCATCGAGATTGATCTGACTACTTTGGGGCTTCAACGTACTTTTTGATGATGCTTTTGGACCGATTTCTAGTTATGGCTGCCATCTTCAGCAGCTTTGTGAGTCATTTGGATTGGTGATTTATAACGGTCTTCCTTGCTTTCCTGGATCAGAGATCTTCACTTGGTGGCCTCATTGTGGTGGTGCTAGTTTGGTTGTTTTTGCCCTCATCTCTACCTGCTTCATCCCTCTCATCGACAATTGCTCTCCTTAGTATACATACTCGCATCTCTTCTGCTTTTCCTTCTCATCAGTTACCTCACCCCTCTTTAGCTACTATTCGTTCACCCATCCGCTTTCGTTTCCTCAATGGTGATGGTGAGATCTTTTCCTCTCATCTTTCGAGACTCCTAAATCCTACATGCTTTTCTAGCTCTTGTGAGGTCTCCTCCATGTTTGACTTGATTGTGACAGCTATTTGGAAGTCCACCATCCTTTCCATACCTCACCGCCCTTCGCTTCCCCTCCGCACTAAACGCTGCAATACTCGCCCTATGAACCAATGGTTCGATGGTGACTGCAAAGCCTTTCATCGCTCAGTACGTTATGCTTTTGAGGCCCACTCCCCTAACTTTACTCACCTTCGCTCATCCTATCTTCATTTACTTCGCCATAAGAAACGATCCTTTGTCGCTTTCCAATGCAAATCTCTTTGCTCCACGCTGATCCACAACCCCGAACTTTTTTGGCGCACTCGTTTTCCCCGCTGTTCCCCTCCACCCTCCACCGTTGACTTTTGCTGCCTTACCACTATTCACCCCATTCTGCCTCCTTTCGGCCACTTATTCACCCCCTCATACATTTACGAGGTCATCAGGTCCATGAGATGTAGCAGAGCTGTAGATGAGGAGGGGTTTCACGTTGACAATTGGCTAATGAAGATATGTAATTGTTGTCATTATGGCAACACATGATGCACATGCTTGTGGAAAACCTCAGAAATAAAGATACTTAGTTTTTGGTACCCAGAAAATTATCTAAGTATGAAATTGGTTTATAGCAGTGTATTGTTTTGTATGTAACTTGTTACTAATGTCATATTATGATTAGCGAAGTTAGATGGAGACAGTATACATGTTGATGATGATGTGTATAACCTTGGACATCAATACAAACTGTACAGAAAAGAGCTATTCACATTTTACCAGTGACACAAAACAGCCGAATTTAAGGTAAAGGAATTATTTTGTTTACAAAATAACTACTTGACCAATTTGGGACGACTTCCTAGATGTTTACTCTAAGTTGGAAAAGTATATTATGGTCTTAGCTGACCTAGTAGCAATTTGTGAAAAGGCATGGTATTTATGCAAAGCACATCTTGTGAAAAGAAGTGTACAATTCTGTTGTGATAAGTGATATGCAAACTTTTGTGAAGTGATATATGCGAAGCTTTTGAGAACTTGATTTTGTGATCCGAGATCGAGTTGTGATTAGAGATCAACTGAGAAAGAAGTTACAACACCTATATACCAGAGGACTAATTACTTATTTGGGCAGTGAACTCTTCTTGCATCTATTGTACTACTACTCCTAACACGGTTGAAATCCTTTAATAGAGACTCAAAGTCTCCTAATAGGGACTCTCTATATTGAATTTGCTCATTGACTCCTAACAGGTTCCATCCTCAAACAAAGAACATATATATTAGAATATTATCTAGTGGGTATCATCCCCATAGGGGTTTTCCCTTGGCCAGGGTTAACTTTAGTTAACAAAATATGGTGTTATGAGTTATTTTTGTGCATGATTACTATTACTGTTCAACATTACTTGTTTGCTTTCTTATGTGTGGTTCAAAGTAATAAATAATATCTAGTTGGCGACTAAAGTTTGTAAATTATTGATTCACCCCCCCTCAGTAATTCCTAATTTTAACAATTGGAATTTGAGCACAGTTACTCAGAAGAGGCTTAATGAATTGAGTAAGATCCCTATGCATATGAAACAATTGATGAAGAACCTTGAAGAGGCACTTAAACGAATTGATCTCCTTATTGAAGAAAGAGATAAGCTGAAAGATAGACAATTGAAGGACAAGATTGAACATCTCAAATCCAAGCCAGAATTTACTGAATTTGAAACTAGTGATGATGATTATTCAAAACTAAAGACATAATACAAGATCTTGAAGCATGAATTGAAGATTAGCAATCTAAAGTTGACCTTGAAGAATGATCCTAGCAAAATTGAATCTGATTTGAAGACTGAAAATATAGATCTTAGAGCGAGTCTAGCGAAGAAAACATTTGAGTTTGAAACATTGAAAGGAAATCATGAAGAACATAAGTATAACACTATTATGAAAGGTGAACTAACTCAATGCAAGCAACAACTTGAAAAGCTTGATGATTCAGTGTCAATACAGAGACCTACTTATGATAAGACTGGTCTTGGTTATTTATTTAACATGTCTGCAAAGAAACTTGAAAGTAAATTAGATCCGAAAGAGAAAGATAAATCTGATGATAAGATTGAACCCAGTCAATCTTTTGATAAACCTAAAGAAGTTGGACAAGACAAGGGAGTTGAGATATTGGATGAACCAAAGCAAGCTGAATCTCCTAAGGAAACCAAGTATGAATTTAGAGGTAAGTGTTTTTCATGTAATAAAATAGGTCATATGAAAAGAGATTGTATAAATAAGTCATTTAATCATGTTATAGATTTTTATTCCTCATAATTGTCATGGTATGGGTCATAAAACAATTGATTGTAGGAAACCTAAATATGATAATGATAGAAGGAATAGTAGAATGTTTGCAAATACTAACCTTGCAAATAGGAGAAGATCTAATGAAAGGACATTGAAAGAAGGAAGACCCCTTATGAAGAAAGAAGGCAAATCGTGTGTTATAAGTGTAACAACTTTGGACACATAGCTCGGAATTTTCATGCACCTATTGGACAACAAAATCCTAGAAGCAGAACCCCAGTATGTCAGTTATGCAACAAATTCGGACATACAACAAGGTATTTTAGAATGGAGAGAAACTTCGGAGTTAGAAGGAACAATGGAAGAAACTTCAGAAACAGAAGGAACGATGGAAGAAACGTTGGAAACGATAAAAGGAACCATGATAAGAACTCATGAACTAGTAAAGATAATGAAGATCAAAGAAATGTAGTTAGTGAACTTCAAGAAGAACTTAATGAGGCATTTGTGAATGGATTGAATATTTCTGAAGAAAAGTTAGATGATGCAGAGACAGGAAGATTGAAGTCAATAATTGAGTTTGATTCAACCAAGATGAATTAAGCATGTTCATAGCACCAGAATTTGAAACTTCATTTAGATCTCGAACTAGAGGTAGTGAAGTTGGGAAAAGGTGTATCGAGATAAGTTTAGACTGCAACTAAGCTTGTTTGCAATTTAGAGCTTATCGGAATTTGTTACGAAGGAATTAAGAGTTATTGTTATGACAAAGAAAGTTAATTCTATAGCAGAAGATGAAAACTATGCTTGTACAGAGAATTTTGTGGAGCAAAGTTACTCGGAGCATTTTCATGATGCAAGGAAGCTATGGTAAACCTCGGGTAGCATTTGAAGATCGAACAAAGATCTCGAGTAGATATTTGATTTCAGAATGTAATTGACAACTTTTTCATGTTTGCAAAGTACGTATTTAATGCAAGTTTGAATTGAATTAATAAAATGGAGTACATACTTGATTACCACTTCATTGCGATCACATCAGAAGCATAGAGCACTAAGAAGCGACTTGACAAGGTGATTTCAAACTAAACCCTATTTCAGAAAGAGGTATTTTGTTGTTTCTCCGCATAATTTCTTTGATAAAGCTTATATTTGATAAAATCATGGATATGTCAGTACATAATGTTGAGAATGAGGAGAGACCAAAATTAAAGGTTGTTTCCGTGAAACCTGTAGAAGGAACTTCAACATTATCAATTACTCCGAATAACTTAGTGTATTTGGAAGATGTAGGAAGTTATCTTAATAGCAAGTTTGAAACTATTGGGAGCGAGTATATGAACAAAGATATGGAAGTTGTCTTTAACCATGAAATGTTAGTTAAGCCTGGATTTGAACATTTGAAAGATTTAGACCTATTCAAATACCATTTCTACCGTGAATTGGACACCGAAGAATGGACATAGATTATACTAAGTAGAATTCATGATGGAAAATTGTGGAAGACAATGTAGTTGACATTTCAGGCGACCTTACTAATGAGGTACCCAGTTTTAGCGAACAAAGCAGTGTACCTATAGGTGAGAAACTAGTTAAGAAGAAGGTTGAGAACTACACTAAGGCAGTTTATAATGGGAAGGCCATGGCGATCAACACCATTAAACAAGATGATGTAAGATTCCTAAGCAGAATCATTGCCTATTCTATTTGTGCAAGTTCTAAGATTGATGAATTATCAACAGGATTCATCTATACAGCTTATAAGATTTATGTTGAGAAAGAACAAGTTAACCTAAGTGAAATTCTGAGAGTGCAACTCCTTGAAAACTTAGAGAAAATCAAGAGGACCAAGAATGGTGTGTTTAGATTTTAGTCATTAATCAATCATATATTCTTTCATGTACTTAAGAGAATTCCATACTTATCAGTCGCAAAGATTATGAGTAGCGAGAGATGTACAATGGAAAAGGTTACAAATGTATGTAGAAGACATCTAGCAGACAAAATTTTGGATAGTGGAAATTTGATCATGAAAACATTTTAGAATGGGATGAAACAAAGATTCATAATTGCACCTGCAACTGTAGAAAGATTCAAAAATGATATGTGTTATGGTTCATACAGATTTAACTCATAGTCAAGCAATAAAACCTTGGGAAACATTGCTTTATCCCTTAGGTTGAGTTACGTGATGATGTAGCAATTGGATATATTGATCTTTTGTTGAAATCCGAAAAAGGACCCAATTGAGAACAAATTTTGGACATATGAAGAGATTACCCAATTGGCTTATCAAGCATCTTTAGAGAAAGCATCTCACAAAAAGATTGAGACAATAATGAAGAAAGCTCTAATTGAGGTTGATGTGACAAAAGTTGCTACCCAAACATTTTAGAGAGAGGATTAATTATATTAATTCCGGAAAGAGAGAGATTAGTTCTCAGCTAAACCAAACTTTTTCTCTCCCTGTGCTTTTCTCTCTCCCTGTACTCCAACTTCTAGAGAGAAGTTCGGGGTTTGGGTTTGAGTTTGCCTTCTCATTCAACTTTTTCTCTCTCCCTGTACTACCTCTCTCTACGTACTCTAACTTTTAGAAAGAAGTTTGGGGTTTGAGTTTGAGTTTTCCCTCTCCCATTCACAATCTTCTCTCTCCATGTACTAAAGTACTCTCTCTCCACGTACTCAAACTCTTTGCCCTAATCCTAACCCGAACAATTCCAACCCAAACTCAACTTTAAAACAATTGCTGGCTGGAAGTGAATTTCAAAGATGTTTGGAGTAGTAACCGGTGCGCTGTTTCAGTGGAGGCCGGTTTGAAAGCAAGCCCGAGTTACAGGAACACAATTTATGTTTTCAAAAGGCACCAACTTTCGATAGGCTACCTCAAAAATCCATGTTGCTTAGCCGTTCCACGCAAGTTGAGGCATATGAATAGTTTAATTAAATATACTCAAGTTCATAAAAGCCCCAGGCAAGAAGCTTGGGGCAGAATTTGTGCTGCCATATTTGGATCCTTCCAATAATGGTGATGCATTGCTAAGGGGTGCATATTTTGCCTCTGATTCTTAATGACACAGGAGTTCAATTTGCAAATATAAAAAGGATTCCTCAGCAATTTGAGTATTTTGTAGAGTACCAAAAGAAGGTGGCACAGATCGTTGGAAGTGATGAAGTGGGCAGACTTCTTGAGGAGGGTCTTGTTTCCATAATTCTTGGAGGAAATGACTATGTTAACAATATTATTTGCTTCCAGATTCTTTGGGATCATTACAGTATACATTATCAGATTACACGGAGCTCATAGTCTCTTAATATGAGAAATATCTAAGGAGATGACACGAGTTGGGAGCAAGGAGGGCGCTAGTGACATCAACAATGCCATTTTGGGGTGCTCTTGCAGTCAGGTTTGTCACCAAAGAAAATCGGTGAAGATATAACAAAGGAAACGATGAGAGATTGGAAAGGATTAGGAGTTATTGTCAAACTTACTGTCCAAATCGTTAGGTGAAAGTTGTAGTGGTTTCGAGAGCTGCAGCTCTAGTCATCAAGGCGTTGAAAGAGCTTGAATGGGATAAGAAAAAGACCAAAAACATCAAGCATAGTGAGAACATCTCACTCGATGATGTTATAGACATTGCAAAGGGAATGAGGCCGGGGGCCAGACGAATCTTATTGTCATAATAAGCGCAACATGGCTGCAAAAATAATGAAATGGAGAAAATCAAATAATAGTTTTGCAAGCTCTTCTTCATCTATTCGGCAACCAAGCAAAAGGAGGCAAATTCACCAACAAAGAAGGAATGTATATTTTTAAAGGATGCCTATAATTTGTTTGACAAAATGAGCAGCCCAAATGCTAACAAAAACACTCCCAAGCTGCCACACATTGAAAGATGGAGTTGGAAATGTGCAAGACACCTGAGCTGTTTGACATAATATCTGTTTCTAGTGATTAGCGCAACCAAAATAAAGTGTTTGGACTGTCATACTAGTAGCCCGTCTTCCTACAACCCACAACATCCAAAAGGGGAATAATATATCAAAGAAAACAAAGCATGTGAATTGTTCGACAATTTTATCTTCCATCTCAGCTTTCATTGAAGATCACAAGAATAGTATTGATGGAGCATTTGACATGGCTTATGAACTATTTGGCGAGATGTTGTGTACCTCAAGAAATTTCGCTATAAAAATGGATTGGATAACTAATCTATACCATAATGAAGCCTGTTTATCATTGCATCAACACTGGCTTTGTTCTAACTGATAAGGGATTGAAAAATGTCTTGTGAATACTCTAGAGAAATGTTGGATCCTTCAAGTGAAATAGAGATTTTGATAAAGATTCACAATTGCCTGAAGAAAATAGAACACGGAGTTTGATACAAAGCAAAGTGATTATTGACTTCACATTCGAGCCAGGACAGTACTTGATAAGTGACACTATGAGGTATAAATTTCAAGGTAAAGAGCCTCCTGCGATATTAAAAAGCATGCTTCCCGAAATATCAGACACAAAGATGGGACATATACAAGTTGCAGACTTCTGGAAAATGATAAGCAGAGAAGATAAATCACCCTTGGCACATCGAACATTGGAAAGTGGTCTAGCCCATGCAGGGGGACACCCACTTGTAGTACAATGTGTGGAATTGGTTTTAGAATGTTTCAAGGAATATGATCAGAATTCCAAGGACATCAAGACTGCAGGAGGTAATATTGTGGCAAGGCTAGATCTAGTATCTATATCCATCACGTTCAGATTGCCAGTAAGAGAGGAATTCACAGAAATCTCTAAAGAAGGTGCCCAAGGATATTTCCATCAGAATAAGAAAACATGTTTGAATGTCATTGCTAGGAGTTGGCTTGATCAACCCAGACGAGGACAGTCACAGTTGCCAAGAGTGTGACGCAGGAATATCTTTAATGAAGACATTTTTGATATGATAATTCTTCTCAATAGAGTGGTGGGAAATCAGACGGTTGAGGATTTTCAGGATTGGATGTTTTTGTATATTAATACCATCACCATTGGAAAACAATTTATAGATTGGGGAGAAATGATTATTGATGCCCTTCATCATCAGTTAATAGGCTTCAATGCAACTCAAGGGTTTTACATGTCCTCGTACCTAATGTACGCAATTGCTAGTATGAAATCATGGCCCGGTCTAAATCCTTATGGGGAGTATAGCTTAATGACGCAAATTTATAATTATTACCCTCAGTTGCAATTAAAACAGAGCAATGCACACTTCCGAAGGGTGAATGATGCTTTTTCTATGCTCACTGCCAAGGAGCTACAGGGAGATATAGGACTTAGAATTTCTCCTGAAGCAGCCAGTCTCATTAGTATTTATGGTAGCTTCTTCATACAGTACCCTCGATTCACTTAAATATGCATCGGAGGTTTTCAAGATTGTCCTCTCATGTTGCCTCGCTTCGTAGATGATAGGTTGGTACGTTTAGAAGTTTGTAGGCAAATTGGCCAGGTAAGCAAAAGTGCAGGAACAAAAGATCAATTCCTTTCCCAATTGGTATTGGACACTATAGTTGTCTTTCCTCTTCAGATGCTCAAAATATCAAGAGATCCATGGTGAATATAACTTTACACTCTTTCCACGGTCGTTTCCCATTTGATGGCAGCGGGTATGTTAAAAATAACTTGGCACTTGGACCCGGCTATCCCCATTTCCCTACAATGGAAGATTATTGGGCGAACTGTGAAAATGACTTTGAAGTGAGAAAAAGGGACTGGATGAGATTCACAGTACAACAAATTATTGATTACAAAATGGGATGGGATGTGACAGGCATAACAAAAGATGGTTCAGATTTGATTGATCCTTTCTTCTTTGAGCGGATACAATTAGTAGAATTGCCATATATTAATTGGTCTTTGCCGGAATTGAAACACTTGAAAGAAAGGACCTTCTTTGTGATTCAACGAATTGAAAACTGGTTAAAGAATAAAGTCAAAGAAGTCACCGCTACTAAATCAACAGGAAGAGGCAGTGCAAAGAATAATATTAATTCTCAAGAAGGTACATCAGTTTCAGTCATCATGTCTTCTATCTCTACTTCTTTGGGCTCTTTACATAGCACACAAGGGGGAGCTGATGGTGAAGATTCGGATAAAAGAGTTAATCTAGTTTCAGCATGTGAACTTAATGCAGTTATCGGGAAGAAGAGATCGAAACCCAAGGAAAAGACTTTAAAACCAATTCAACAGATGATAGATAAAGCTCCCGAAATGAACACTTTACCATCGTTTGTAGATGAGATGATTCAATCCATAGCATCTCCTGCACACTCATTGTCTCCTGAAAGCACAGAAGCAATCCAAGAGGAGACAGTTGTAGAAAATGTGCATAACTTGGATTTATCATCTACAGTCTTACAGGGTCCTTCAGTAACCAGCCCATCTGCTAGTATTTCAACATCTTGGTTAGAACAAAGGTTAGAGAGAAAGAAGAAAAGCATGATTCAATTAGAAGCACCAAATCTGGATGTCGTAGCCGATTTAATGCATAAAGGTGCAAAGATAAAGAACACTAGAATGGATTCCAGATTGGCAGTGAACCCTACCTCAGGTAACTTATCTGTTGAAATTGCACAACCAGTCATAGAGAAGGACATAAATGAGGCAAATGAGTCTGATTTTAGCATCACTAAAGTGGATCTAGGCCGGACTACCCGTGAGGGAAGAGAACACAATTTCCAAGTGTCAGCTGCTGTCCTAATGGAACAATCAAGGAGAGATAAGCAAGCTAAGAATCAACTCAAGTATCAAGTTTGAACACTTTCTTCATGCATCCGATTGATGGTCGGTGATTCCTTCCCAGATCCTAGCTCATCTATAGAAGTCACAGGAGATCCCAAGATGTTTGATGAAGAACCCATTCAAGACATATGAGAATGTAATCTTATGGCAAGATGGTGAAAGCATGGGTAAAAAGCATGAAAGAACGAGCATCAAGCTTATTTTAGGATGTTAAGGTTGCATTTGCCAAAGCAGATCATATACAAGAAAGCATTCAAAAAGAGCTGACAACTCTCAAGGAACAACAAACATTTTGGAGAGAAACTGATGCTAATTTAGTAGAGATTAAAGGAATGGACAGCAATATAGTCAATTCACTAAAGTTAATCAGCACTGGAGAAGAAGAGCAAATTGATATATGGCTAGAAAATATCAGATGGAAGAACAATAGCATGATTCAACTATCGGGTGAAGGAGAGCAATTCTTGAACTCCTACAAGTTACTGAAAAAGAAAGCTTTGGGGGATATACCGATGAGTGTAGAAGGTATTCCTATTAGTGAACACACTCAAAATCTAGACATATCTTCCATTTTGGAATACATAGAGGCAAAAATCAGCACCGAACTTGGCACAAAACAAAGTTTAGATGCTAGCATTATGACAAGATTGAGCAGTCTCTCAGCGGCATTGGACTCCTGTACTCAAAACTTGCCAGGTAAAGTCATAGAGTTGGATGAAGTTAGAAAGAGACATGAGCTATGCAAGCTGAAGATGCAGAGTTTAATCATCATTAAAAACAAAACTTTGGCTTAGGTCATCAAATCATTTAGAGCGTACAAGGCAAACTTGACTCAATTGCTCACAGCACCTACAGATCAAAGAGCAAGTTTAGGAAATATCAATGATCGTAGTTAAAAGTTAGAAGTGCATTTTTCTAAAGTTGTCTTAGGATTTTATTTATGTATTTTGTAAAAAAGGTCAACTTTAGATTTAACCTTGGTTTTGGTCAATGTCTTAACATTTTTTAACTGTAGTTAAGCATTAAAAGTTAGAGTTGGTTACGGACTATCTTCGAAGTAGTCCAAACACAACTTTTTGAGTAGTTACAAACCCAAAAGGTTAGTTATTCTAGAATAGCTATAAATTCCTTAAAATCAATGTAATAAGGGACTTTTGGACTTGGAGACAGGGAACATTTATGCTCTGATAACAAGCAATTTTGGGAAAGTGTGTACAATTGTTGTTCTTGTAATCAGTTATTTCTTACTTTCTTGGTGCAAAGAAATAAAGGAAGTACATTTGGCATTCTCTTTCTAATGAATCTGAATTGTTGAAGTGTTGATTCATCATATGAGTATTTTCATGATATGGTGTGAGTATTCGTGAATTGTTGAATTAGCAATGTGTCAGTGATAGTTCTCAAGCGTAGTTCTTGATTGCTTTCATTAATAGTTTACATTGTTTGTATGGAAACATTGAAGTCGTATGGTGCATGCGCTCTTAGTGGTTTCCTTTTTATTTTCTAAGTTTAATCCATCTTTATTGAAAAATCAAAAATTTCATCTTACGAGGGAGCTGCCCCTCTAAGTGCGGAGGAAGGCCAGATATCAAAGGCCTATCCAACTGTTGTGAATGATTTGCCACATACACTTCGTTGGGCAATTTCTACAGCGACAAATCTGTTTACCAACAAAAGTGAGTCACAGGCAGTAAGACAGACAATTAAACAAGGAATAATGTATATGCAACCACTATTAGTTGGGCAACCATTTGGTGTTTCTATTGCAATAATACCTTCAGAATAGAGCATTCCATATGCTATAGTATCAGCCGAACAACCAAGTGAGCCAAACAGAAAATTTGAGAGATTAGTCGAAGCTGTAACTACCAGAACTAAAATAGTCAAGCAACAAGCTACTGGATTAGGAAAAAGATAGAAGTCATTATTGACAATTGTGGAATCCAGCGAAGAAGAAGAAGAAGAACAGGAAGTAAAATAGGCAAAAAAAGTTACTATTTCAAAACAGACAGCAGGAAAAGCAAGGCAACCTTGGAAGCTGAAGATTGAGAAGATCAACTCAACCATTGCAAAAGAAGGGAACATTGTTTAGATGAACAAATTCTATGATTGATATAATGGTATTGAGAAAGATTAGATTGCTAACAATTTGAAACTTAAGAATATTGAAGGCACAATAAATCAGAAAGTCTATGACAAACTTATAGAGAAGAAAACACCAACTTGGGACGAGGATATGCAACTTCAGAAGTCTATGGTAAGTAATATATGCAAAACAGATGATGAGGAAGAAATTAAGAATTTGAACAGGCTGGCACCCTTCTTGAGGAACAAGACAAGACCATTTCTGTTTATGGTGGGTGAGAAGGATATAATGAGTGAAACAACTATAGCTATTAGTCAGATGATGACAAAGTCAAAGGCAACACCTACATCAGCACCTAAAACTTCGAAATTGTCAGTAAGTGGTGACACTATGCAGATTGACTAGACCAATGTTACTATTAACATTGATGACACTAACCCTTTTGAAAGTTTCAATCAACTTGACTCTTAGGCCGAGGTGATTCAAGATTAGTTGAAACAAATTGAAGAGGAAAAGAGGCAATTAGAGGCAGAAAAGAGAAAGATCGAAGAAGCCAAGTAGAAATAGCTTGAAGAAGAAATGAAAAAACAGTAGAGGAAGAAAAGAAGAGAAGAGTAGAGGAAGAAAAGAAGAAAAGAGTAGAGGAGGAAGAAAAGAAAGAGAAGGAAAGAAAAGAAAAGGAAGAGAAAGAGAAAGAAGAGAGAAGAACTAATGAGGTAGTAGAGAAGATGAAATTAAACCATCTAGTTCATTTACTCCACTTTCGCTTGCTAGCCTAACAAGTGATGATGATGATCAAATTGACTTGATCTCATCTCTGACAAAATTGATTGAGAAGAATAGAAAAGTAAAGAGCTTACAAAGAACCTTAATGGAGGTAATTGACAGATTACACAATACTCTGGCAGTCAAGCATAGAGAGGAAGATCTTGAACAGAAGGCACAAGTAGTGTTAAAGTCTTTTAATGAGGAATTTACAAATTTCTTGAATGTTGCAGAATCCAAGGCCCAGATTTCTAATGATGCTAATCTATTTAGCACCATTTGTCAGAATATCAAGGAACTTTGGAGATGTCAACAAGATGAAAAGGTATTGTACACTAAGTGTACTTTATCTCATAAGTTGACCAAGGATTTTGATAGTAAGATTGAAGTAAAGCTAAGCGAGCTAGAAGCTCTATCAAGCCAGATACAACAACCTTCCAACAAAGTTGATGACTTAGTAGGATAAGTGGTCAGTATTCACAGTGATATCAGGAAACTGGAACTTGAGAAAGAACAAATTTTGAAGAGATTATTAGAATTCAGAGAGTCTATTGCTCTGAGGATAACAACTATTGAGAGACACTTGGAGGAATGTGTCAAAGCCAAGGACATCTATTCAAATTTCTTATACTTTGATCTCAATGCAGTTGAGATTGCATCATATGCCCTATGTGTAGTTCTCACTTCTGCAGAAACAGCCACGGATACATGGGTAAAAGGTTTAAACAGTCTCAAGGCAAATTTTGACGATTGCATGAAGATGTTATCAGCTTAAGGCAGATGAACATAGTTTTTGACAATTTTTGAAATTCCGACCGTTGTCGTTGATGTGAAAGGGGGAGAAGATGTATAAGAAAATTAAGGTAAGTTATCAAATGATATCGAAAGGGGGAGCATGTGTAAGTTGTAAAAGATGATTGATATATTGATATTATAATGTTTTGGACAACTTTTTGATACTTAGCTAATTTTCCCTATTTTTTTGCCATCAATGCCAAAGGGGGAGATTTTTGACAATTGGCTAGTGAAGATATGTAATTGTTGTCATTTATGGCAACACATGATGTACATGCTTGTAGAAAATCTTGGAAAAAAAGATACTTAGCTTTTGGTACCCATAAATTTATCTAAGTATGAAATTGGTTTACAATAGTGTATTGTTTTGTATGTAACTTGTTACTAATGTCATATTATGATTAGTGAAGTTAGATGGAGACAGTATACATGTTGATGATGATGTGTATAACCTCAAACATCAGTACAGACTGTACGGAAAAGAGATATTCGTGTTTTACCAGTGAAACAAAACAACGAAATTTAAGGTAAAGGAATTATTTTGTTTACAAAATAATTACTTGACCAATTAGGGCTGACATCTTAGATGTTTACTCTAAGTTGGAGAAGTATATTCTGGTCTTTAGTTGACCTAGCAACAATTTGTGAAAAGGCATGGTATTTATGCGAAGGACACCTTGCAAAAAGAAGTGTGCAATTGTATTGTGATAAGTGATATGTGAACTTTTGTGAAGTGATATATGCAAAGTTTTTGAAAACTTGATTTTGTGGTCCGAGATCGAGCTGTGATTAGAGATCAGTTGAGAAAGAAGTTACAACACTTATATACCAAAGGACTAATTACTTGTTTGGGCAGTGAGCTCTTCTTGTATCTACTGCACTACAACTCCTAATAGGGTTTGAATCTCCTAACAGGGATTCAAATTCTCCTAACATGGACTTTCTATACTGAATTTGCTCATTGACTCCTAATAGGGTCCATCCTCTAACAAGGAACACATATATCAGTATATTCTCTAGTGGGTATGATCCCCATCGGGGTTTTCCCTTGGCTAGGTTTTCCCCAGTTAACAAAATATGGTGTTATGAGTTATCTTTGTGTATGGTTATTGGTACTGTTCAACATTACTTGTTTACTTTCTTATGTATGGTTCAAAGTAATAAATAATAACCAATTGGTGACTAAAGTTTGTAAATTACTTATTCAACCTCCCTCTCGATAATTCCTATTTCTAACATTTCAGGCTGAACTCTTCAAGTTTGGTGCCTCGGTTCTAGTCCCCTATCTCTCTGTACTATTTAATAGAGTGATATGTACCGTGTTCCCGACTTCTTGGTCTAGGAATCTGGTTTACCCTATTCGCAAGACCAGTCCTGTCTCTGATCCTAGGAACTACAAAACCGTTATGATTGTATCTAGTGAGCTTGATAGGAAAGGTTGTAGAGGTAGAGGGCAGGTTGGTTTTCGAACCGAGTATTAGACTATGGACCATAATTTAACTTTACAGGCTATTATTGAGGAGGCTAGACATAGATCAGAGAAGGTTTATTGTTGCTTTGTGGACTTCCGCAAGGTTTGTGATTCTGTTCCCAGGATGACTCTTTTTGAAAGGCTTCGGGAGATGGGGATTTCAGAGATGCTTCTTACTACTATTATGAGACTTTATGAGGCAGTGGTGGGTAGATTCAAGACCCCAGAGGGTTTCTCTGATCCGATTCATAGCACCATTAGGGTCAAGCAGGGCTGTCCTCTCTCCCCTACTTTATTTGGTTTATATATTGATGAGCTTGAGGACTTCTTTTCAAAGTCATTGCTCTTGGGTGATGGTTGTTACTTACACCAGGTCCTAATCTCCATTCTTCTTTTTGCGGATGATGTGGTTCTTGGTTTTTCCCCAGAGAGTTTACAGAGGTTGCTAGATGGGTTGGCTTCTTTTTGTGATCAGCGTCAGCTTGTGGTTATCTTGGGTAAGACTCAGATTATGATCTTTAATTGCTTGAAGACTTCTCATCTTCACTTCTTTTTTCAGTGCTAGGAGATTGAGATCATTTCCTCTTACATGTATCTGGGTGATAAGTTTTCTGGGCCTTGCTTCAGTATGAGATCGATGATTCAGTCCAGAGTTAATAAGGGTATGGGTTCTTTTGCCATGCTTGAGAAACAATGTTTTAGACACCACTTTCAAGATACCTCATCCAAACTATCCCTCTTGGACTCCCTTATTCGACTGACGGTTCTTTATGGCTTTGTGGTTTGGAGCTTGTCTCTTCTTGGTTCTAATTGGGCATTGATTGAACGGGTTCAAACTTTGCTCTTACGACGCATCATCAGATGCCATAGGTTCACTCCTCATAGTATCATTCTTGCTGAGTTTGGCGCGCATCCCTTCAATGTTGTAGCTACATTTGATTTGGTTTGGTTTCTTCATCGTCTACGAGGTTTTATAGATTCGGTTGGTGAGCGGGAATGATATTCCTAGTTGGCATATTGTTTTTCTGTTGATATTGTGAGTTCTGATATGTGTTATTGAGCTCATTGTTGGTATGCCGAGGCTTCTTCTCTGTTGAGATCGATTGGGATTGATATTGACCGCCTCCCCCATTACCAGTTCTCGTTGAATTCCCTTGATCACCTCCTCCTCTATCGGCAGGAGCTGAATGAACATGTGAGACTAGATATTTATAGACAGTATATCATTACTACGTAGACTAGCCTGCTTAGTGGGTTACGTCCAAGGATGATCTTTTATGCAGAGCACTTTTTGGAGATCTGTGATGGGATTATTGTTCTTCTTAGTTACTTATCTCGGCGGTGTTCTCATGCCCTTCGTATCTCCCTAGGATCCTTTAGGGTTGGTTCTCACCATCTTCAGGCTTAGATTGACCATCATATTGACAGTGGAGAGCGGATTTGTAAGTTGTGTACTTTATAGGTTGAGACTGAGATTCACTTTATTTTCTGTTGCCCTATCTATTATGAGATCAGAGGGAGATTTTACTGCTTGTTTCAAGATTGTTCTTCTCTTTCAGATTTCTTTAGCTACTGTGATCAGAGATGTCTCACACTTTATCTTCAGGAGGCTACCTTGCTTCGAGATAGTACTTTACAGTCACTACTTCCTCACCGGAATTCATCTACTCAGCTCATTACTGCCTTTTTCACACCCTTATCTCCTTTACGTGGTGTGAAGAGGTCATCTAGTTCTACCAAATCTTGTGGTCACTCCAGATCTGTCAGACCCTGGACATAGTCTTCCACGAGATCGCAAAAGCAGACTAGAGGTTCTATACATCTGCAGTCCTCTCCTTCTATTGCTGACTTCTTTTTGCCTAGAAATGATTCCTAGTCCTTGTTGCTGCCGCTCTTTGTATCTTTGTTTTTCCTCTTGTTTTTGTTGCTCGCTTTTCTCGGACACTGTCTGGTGGTCTTGTTGTTGTCATGTATCTTGCTGTAATCTTTCAATCCCATAGATCTTTTGGTGGTCTTTTGTTGGACATTAACATATTTATCTTATTTTATTTTTTCTTAAACACCCATCAACAATAAGACATTCAATATGTGAAGGAAGCAAATGGTATTGTCTTTCTGTAAGGAATCTTTGGTTTTTGTCAATAAATCTTATGAATCCTTTCACAAGACTTGAAATTTTGTTCATCATATTATCAGTATTTGGTTGTGCTCCATGGGGACACGCCGCTTGTGATTTTGGGGTTTTATATGTCCTAAGGATGAATTTTTGCCGTCTCTTTTTTGCCAAATTCAGAATCGTTGCCGAAATGGCCAAATTTTTTTGTAGGAAACTTGGGGATGGCCAGCAGTATTGGGGACACTTTTCTGTCCTCCTTCCGTCCTTGATACTGTTGGCTGTCCCCTTTATTCTAGCTGGGTAGGTAATGTCAAATGACTCCCAAAAATCACTTTTAAAATCTTTTTGCCGTCCGTGCAGGCCCCATGTCGTCTTAAAGACAATAAAAAATGCAAACCCTATTAGGTCCATTAAAACACTAAAACACTAACTCTTCTACTCATTTTTAGATTTGCCATACTTGCTAAGAGGAAGGAAAAAACATAGAGCAACAACAGCAGTGAGGAAATAGTAGCATTTAGTATTTACTATTTTAGTTGGACTTCTCTTTATGTCATTTTGATTTCATGCATGATATTCGGAGCGTTCGGGCATTTTGATTTTTGTTGTATGTATGAAGCATTGTTTTAATGGAAGTACTCAGTATTTCTCATTTGATAGTTTCCCATGTATTGGTCTTCCAAAATGTCTACGGTGAATGGTTTATCAATGTTATGATGTGCATATTTCAATATGGCTCTTTATATAAAAAATCCACTATATTTTTAATTGTTGTCTTTTGAGGTCCCGTCCTCTAAATTTTGGCTTTGACCTGTATCCATACCGAAAACACATCCCTGTCCTGGAAACATCGTGGAGCATAGCTATTTGGCATATTTAAGTGTGGTGTCCGCTTTCTAAAGAAAATTAATAATATATAATAACTAATAATAATAAAATAAATAAATAAATAAATAATAAGTTAACTGCATATGATGTGTAATATATACGTTGGTGACAGAGAAGTGATTGCATCAGCAAGTGATTTTAAAATAACACCCAGAATTTAGAGAAGGTTTTGCATTGATAAGCAGAACTTAGTACTGGAAGCAGCAAGACGAAAATAAAACCAGCAAAAGACAACCACAAAAGGACAAAAAATGAGAGATACAAATATAAAAAGGTACAATTTGATTATGAGTTAATTCTTTTAAGAAGTGCGATTCAGATTTGAAGCCATATAAGACAAGTAAATGAATAAAAACAAAAAAATAAACAGCAATTATAAGCATTGTCTAAGATGAACAAATAGATTATAGTTAACTTTATCTAGGAAAGAATACAATTTCAAGAATTACTATTAGTCGGGTTGGCGTAGACGTGTTTCTTCCATCTTAAGGGAAGAGTAATAAAAGTCTCACGGAATCAACTCTGAAAGTCAAGGATGATACAGCAGAAAAAATATTGAATAAGGAAGATATCCCCCATAGCCAGCCATTAATCAGATCACCAGCAGAGAAAAAATATTAAATAAAAAAATAATCAGATCAATATAAATCAAACATACACGGAGGATCGAAATAAAAGAAGTAATCATACAGACAGCAAGGAGAATAAGAGTGGAAAGACAATCAGGGCTGTAAATGTAATTTAACTTATGATCAGACTGTTATGGTTATGGCTTATTTTCAGATTTGATGGATATTAATCTATATATGCTTTGCTTGCAGGTGATAATCAAGATATAATGAAAATGAATAAACTCAATTCTAAAACTGAATGCAAGGTCTGAATATTATTAGTATATTACTGAACTGCAGTCCCGATCTGGAGAGATGTATATCATTTATTGATTTTGATGATTATGATTTCTTGAATTGGTTCATATTTATATCCATACCAATAGTCAAGACATGGACGGACATGTCTATTCTTGCATGAAAAGACACGATGGTATAATTAACAAATCATTAAGGACCTGATCCTTAATTGGGTGTAATTATGTAATAATCTGAACCTGAGCAGCAATAGAATGAACTGATCAGATTCAATGCTGAAGGTATGCAGTGACAATAATCCTAACCCAGCTTTTTAACCTCTCCACGATACGGCAATGGCAGCATGTATAATATGAATACTCGGAGGGATAATTCAGAAATAACAGAACACACCAAACGCATTAAACCACGTATTCTACTCCTCCATGTTACTATCCACTAGTGGGCTTGTGATGACAATCGTTTGGAAATTTCATATAATCATATTAGAAGTCTGAATCAATATGAATGCATATTGATGTAAACGAGATACAAGATAAAATAGACGAGGGAAACCTGATGTTGACGTTATTGGGCTGGCCTTCTAAGCAACCACGGTTGTGTTGTGCATGTGCCAAAGAGTTCTTGATTGCTGTGGAAGATCCGACTGCTGGAGTAGCTTGCTGGCATACACTACAGCTGCTATGAGCTCTTAAAGATCCGTTGCTAGACTCCACCAATACTCCTGCAACCTGCTACTGGAGTCTGTCACACCTGTGATCTATGGTATTACCCGCGGCATGTGAATGTCCCAACGTGACAGTAGAACACCCTTCTCACGCGCACTTGATACATTCAACTCCCTCTTTTCTGTGAGAAAGAATGGGTACCGAACACCTCTGAACACTACACCACTGTCTGGCGCTGATACGTCTGATGGCTCACATTGGCATTAAACCCTCACAACTATGCTGTTAATTGCTGAAACTATACTGTAGGTCAATCATGCGGACACCAGCTATTATCTGAAACTTACAACTTCTTCTACTTGTTAAGCGATCTTACTTCTGGGAGTGGATCCAATTAGCAATGATGTATCACAATGCAACTCCACATCTGAATATGAATAAAGTCTCCAATGAGATGTTGGGGCTACGTCCAACTTCTAAATTGCCTCAAGAGGTTTCGTCCTCGAGAGCAAATAGTCACATTTAAGCAACCTCTGTTATTTTTTGAACGATATTATATTTCATGGTAAAAATCCCAAGAAGGCCTATTGCTTTTATAACCTCGATATGAGGGAGAACACAAACAACTAAGCAATGTGGGATAAAAACCATTTTTCGTCTTTTAGCCACTTAAGTTACTTTTGTGATAAAATGACTTTAAGTCATAAATAACTTTATAAAATAAAGTGACTTTACTATAGAAAAGCTCCTCGAACTTTAATATTTCCCCAAACGATACCAAATAAATTCCCCTGACTAGCTGGCATCCTCTAGATCAATGTCGTTAGCCTATGTGGATGGAAAGATAGACCAACAAGGCGCCAGAAAGGCCTAGCGCGGAGAAGGGGACATTACAAATTAGGTTATTAAACAAATTTCTTTATTGATAAGTAGGAGATAATTTCCACAACAATTCAAATTGTGATATCGCTATCAGGATTTAACTGTGTGATTTTTGAGTCAAACTCATTGACCCATATTTCATGAGTAGTGATTCAACATGAATCCATCTCTCATGAGAATAAATGGAACACTTAGCACTCACTGAATCTAGGTGATGCTCACAGGAGTGAAGCACTGGGACTTCCCAGGAGGTCACCTATCCCAGTACTACTCCAGCAATAGATCATTTGCAATTTCTTATCTGTACAAGGCAATAGATCATTTGCTCGACCTAATGCATGATTGACATTATATCAAGAACATAATGCTCGATCCAAGAGAACTATAATCTGATTGTTCAGATTTCCATACTTGGTTTGATAATGATAAAATCAGTTTAATACCAGGATGATTCGGGCAAGGTAAAATTAATGTCTATACATATGCGTGTGTATACATGTATATCAGTTCACATGGTGAACTGGTATACATACATGCACACACATGTTCATATAGTTGCCATGCTGGTAATTCTGACCTGCACTATCATATCTTAACAAGGCCAATATAAGCCAACACAGATAAAGGATCAGAATATAAGTGGAAGAGATACAAATAGCATTCGTCTGAGAAGATAAATGACATTTCGTATTTTCCTGTGATATCTGGTGCGAGTACCTGAGGTACAGCCATGGTATGATAATTATTATTGCTCATCAATAAATAGTAAATACATGTAGACTAATACCTTCAATTGCTTTTAACAGACATCCATCTAGGATAGAATGCATCACAGATCAATATTTAGATAATGTTTATTTGTTGACGTATGGACACATACAAACTGTAATAACCCCAACTGGGCTCCAACTGATATGCTGATGTAAATAAGAGATGTATTTTGTGTTTTTTCTGATTTTTTGTGCTTTTTGGAATATATGTTTTTTTGGTTTTCTAGAATTTGAACAATAATATGCAATACTGGAAATAAACAAACATATACTGAAAGCTGCTTCAAATGAAGTAATTCCAATAATTCAAATGTTTATTTGGGAAATACAGTGACACATTCAAATCTACATATAAATTGGAACCTGGAAATGGACTGTAGCAGCAGATGAAATTAATGTTGAACCCCAGAGTTAACTTTCAGCACATAGAAGATGTATGCAAGCCTTCCAGCATGAAATACAATCCGAGAAACAATATGTAGCTTCTGCCAATATGATCGCAGGTCTCCAGTAGTAAGCCACTGGCCTAATTACAGATCGCAGGCCCTGGACATTGCTTATTTCCCAGCCCTGAATGCAGCCGCAGACCTTTATGCATACGCAATTCCCTGATCTTAAAGTGACAGGTCCAAATATTGATCACAGCCCCTAATTGGTAAACGACCGCACTCAGATAATTCACACAGCCTCTCAATTCACAGGTGTGATTCCAAGAAATGGAAAATTGCTGCTGAATATGGAATGGCAGTCAACAAATTCCGAATCAACCTCCTTAATTGGGACTTAGGTTTCAGACTCTGGCAATTAGTCTCCTCTCCAATTCAAACAATAATCTTCAGCAAACACTCTTTTTAGACAAAGTTAGAACAGTAAGGAGGAATGGCAAATTATTATTGTTTTACCTCAATAACAATTTGCAAAGCAAACTCATAATCATTCTCAGAACTCCAAACTCTCTGACAGATACCAAGATAATAATAATTATTGCCTTACAGCAACAGTAAGAACAATAGGAAGAAAAAACAAACTCTCAGAAATTCACAATACCTCAGCTGTGGAAGAATGATCAACTTCAAACCCTTATACTTCAGCAAGGGCACATGAACCAACCTCAGGAAACGTCAAAAAGACGAAAAACAAAATAATTAAACAAATAATCGAATGCTTATCTCATCAAATGGGCTCATATATATAATCTTCAAATGGCACGAGTTTCCCAAATGAACTCCACTTAAGAAGCTTTCTCAACACAACATTAAAATATAATAAAGCACTATTATAATATAATTTATTTATTGCTTTTGGCTCCCAAAAATGACCTTTTCCATCATAACATAATATTTTGATACACAAGGCCACTATTTCTTGTGCCCACGATTTAAAACTTTTCAACCTGATTCCAACGAGCTTTGATACTGAGGTAACCAACATACACTACAAACAAAAATAACAACCTCAACATATATAGATGAATAATAGCAATAATTCACCCCTCTTGCGAAAACATCTGAAGAAGCATCATAATCAAAATCTTACAACACTAGAGTGATCCTGATGAAGAAAGATGATTAATGAACTTGATAAAGTGATTTACTATAAATAGACATTCCCTGCAAGATTCTTGGAGCCCAAACTAGAAGCCTGAAATAAAAACTGAGAGCATCACTCAACATTTCTAACTCAATTGCGCTCATTAGAACCAATAGTTGACCTACTATAAATAGTAAGTCTCTCAAACAGAGCCAAATCACACCATAGGCTGTTGGAAAGCCTATAACCCCACAATTGAGACCCTCGAATCCCATTGTTAGCTCACGAGGGTTGCGATGGTGAATTGACCAAGCCAATTGCAAGAACTTGTAAAAAATGGGGACATTACAGTCCTCCCTCCCTGAGATTGCTTGTCCTCAAGGAAATCTGGCAACACAGTGGACTCCAACCTCCACTTGGATCCCAAACAAAGAGATCCGTGGCCACCCTGTCAACACTTAACCAACTGCATACTATCAACACTTAACCAACTAGTAGGTGTCGTACTAAATACGAGTACGTGTGCAACAATGGACACCTGTTGGGGAAAACTCACGCTTCTTCCCTGTTACCTTGATGTAGGCCTTCAAAAGGTGGAAACCATATAGCTGGCTACCCTGCCAGCCGGATTTGACAGTCTTACCGCCAATCTCTATTGATTAAGCTTTAAGTTTTTCCATACTCTCCCTCAAGGCATTTATTTTCTCACTAGTTTCCACATTGCTCCGAAAATTCCCAGAACTACTAGGCCTATTGTATCTATCCATAACTAGAAAATGCTAGAGTGCTGATCACTTCAAATACAACAGCAGATCTGAACTAATAAATATTTTCCTACCCCACAAGATGGCAGGAAGCTTCTGTGATACCACTGTAATAACCCAAACTAGTCTCCAACTGATATGCTGATGGAAATAAGACATGTATTTTGTGTTTTTTCTGATTTTTTTGTGCTTTTTGGAAAATATGTTTTTTTGGATTTTGAGGATTTGAACAATAATATGCAATACTGGAAAAAAACAAACATATATTGAAAGCTGGTTCAAATGAAGTAATTCCAATAATTGAAATGTTTATTTGGGAAATACAATAACACGTTCAAATCTATATATACATTGGAACCTGGAAGTTGACTATAGCAGCAAATGAAATTAACGTTGGACCCCAGAATTAAATCTCAGCACATACAAGATGTATGCAATCCTTCCAGCATGAAATACGATCCAAGGAAGAGTATGTAGGTCCTGCCAATATGATCCCAGGTTTCCAGGTAATAAGCCACTGGCCTAATTACAGATTGCAGGCCCTGGACATTGCTTATTTCTTAGCCCTGAATGCAGCCGCAGTATGCATACACAATTCCCTGATCTTAAAGTGACAGGTCCAAATATTGATCGCAACCCTTGATTGGTAAACGCTTGCCCTCAAATAATTCACACAGCCTCTCAATTTGCAGGCGTGATTCCAAGAAATGGAAAATTGCTGCTGAATATGGAATGACAGCCAATAGATTCCCAATCGACCTCCTTAATTGGGACGTAGGTTTCAGACTTTGGCAATTAATCTCCTCTCCAATTAATACAATAATCTTCAGCAAACACTCTCCTTAGAAAAAGTTGGAACAATAAGGAGGAATGGCAAATTGTTTTACCTCAATAACAATTTGCAAAGCAAACTCAAAATTATTCTTAGAACTCCAAACGTCAGACATATATTAACATAATAATAATTAATGCCTTCCAGCAACAATAATAACAATGGGAAGATGAAACAAATTCTCAAAATCCACAATACCTCACCTATGGAAGAACAATCAACTTCAAACCCTTATACTTCAGCAGGGGCACAAGAACCAACCCCAGGAAACGTCACAGAAACGACAATCAAAATAATCAAACAAATAATTGGATGCTTTCCTGGTCGAATGGGCTCATATTTATAATCTCCAAATGGCACAAGTTTCCCAAACGAACTCCACTTAAAAAGCTTCCTCAACACAACATTAAAATATAATAAAGTGCCATTATAATATATTTTATTAATTGCTTTGAGCTCCCCAAAATGACCTTTTCCATCATAACATAATATTTTGACACACAAGGCCACTATTTCTTTTGCCTACGATTTAAATTTTTTCAACCCAGCTCCAATGAGCTATGATACTGAGGTGACCAACATACAACATCAACAAAAATAACAACCTCAGCATATTTAGATGAATAATAATAATAATTCACTTGTCGTGCGAAAAACACTGAAGAAGCATTAGAATCGAAATTTGACAACACTAGAGTGATCCTGGGGAAGAAAGACAATCAATGAACTTGACTGGGTGCTTTACTATAAATAGATGCTCCCTCCATCATTCTTGGACCCCAAACTAGAAGTGAAATGTCCCCTTTTTGATTTTATATGATATTTAAAGCCTCTAATAAGATTTTAAAATCAAACAACCAATATTTCAAAAGATCAACCAATTTCTCAATAAAACCCAAATCGGGTATGCTCGAAATAGTGCCAAAAACTTCATAGCTTCATATATTATTAATAAATCTGAAAGTAGACATTTTTATAGAAATTTCACTAGCATAACGGCCTACAAAATGATATTCCCAGATTTGTATAGAGTTTACACAACAGCTCCCAAATGGAGGACAAAAACAATGCTCACCGGGCTCCCGAAAACAACACAAAATAGCCTAGAAAACACCACAAAACACTAATAATCCATCACAAAAGTATAACCATGACTGGATACATATATTGAGCTCTATTTTAACATCTAAATGTTTGCAATACAACAACAAACCAAACTAATATGAAATACTCAATCGGAAACACCAAACTCTTACAAGTAACACACTCGAAAATCCACAAATTTGCACTGTTCAGCACAAGGGAAAACTCTGCATGAGTTTGCACATGAAATGGCCTCAAACTCTTGTTCTTAGCGTTCCTGAAAACCTGCAAACTCCCGTCCTTGGGTCTCCTTCTCCACAGGTTTGGCAGCCTCTGAAGAATAACAAAGCAATGAGCAAAAATCAAGTTCTAGAATGAGCCCGAAATGCCTCCAAAACCCTTTAAAAGAGGGCATAACCCTAACTCACGACCAAGAGGGGTCAATAATACATATTTTAATAATAACTTTCATTTATTAATCCATTGGTTTCCAAAGATTAGCCCCTTTTCCTGAAACTTCACTTTTTTGAGCTTGCCAGCCTTAGCAAAAGTTATTATTTTTAATTATTTGAAAAGGGGACATGACAAAAAGCTTGAAATAAAAACTGAGAGTATCATTCAACTCCTCTAGCTCAATTGAGCTTATTGGAACCAGCAGTTGACTTCCTATAAATAGTAGAACACACCTTAGGTTGTTGGAAAGCCTAACCTCACAATTGATACCCTCAAATCCCACTATCAGCTCACAAGAGTTGCGATGGTGAACTGAATAAGCCAATTGCAGTGACCTGCTAAAAATGGGGACATTACACAAAATGCATAAGTCTGATATACATTAACTGTACGTAGATTTTGACTAGGCTTTGTACATTTTATATGCAATTGTGAAATATATAACTTAGGCAGGTACTATGTGTATTTATATTCTCAACTGCATTAGATTGATACCTCACAAGAAAGATAAGGCTTGTGGTATAATGAACCATGCTCCATCATACAAAGGCAAGGAATAGGGCATGTGGTGGAATGGACATGGGTTACATCATACAAAGGCAAGGGATAAGGCCTGCAATTGAATGGGCGTGGGTTGCATCGTACAAAGACACTATTTGTGAACGATAATCCATTGGATGTTAGATGCCATATGTGAATTTGGTTCATAAGCATTAGATATTGTTCTCTAATCTCAAGGTTTGGATCACATATCTTTTGTTATATCAGTTTAGAATGCTTAAGGTAGATTATATTACACTAACAATATAGTTAGTCATATATATGTGTTTGCTCCTTATTTGGTGATTGCAGGGCCTAAATCAGGATTACCTTGTGAAAAGGCATTTTTACTGATGATCTTTGTCTTACATTTCTTATATTAATGAAATTTGTGATTCTAAAGCAAAACTTAGGGCAATCCCAGAAAGGGAACTTTATATAAGCAGTTGAAGATTATTACTATTTATTGAACTATTGATGTTATCAAAGGGATCTTGTATGGTAAAAATCCCTTAAAAATTAAGTTACTAGATTCTCTCCAGCAACTCTTAAACTCTGGTCCTTGCCAAATTCTCTCCAAATTTGCCTACAGTGCCGCAAATTTGCTGCAGTTCTGTCATATTCACCCGGGTAGAATTTGGAGCAAATTCTTAAGAATATGCTGTCCAACTGTTGAACCGGATTTGGTCGCAACACATTTATTGTACTTCTAAATGTGTTTTTTTTTGCCTAATTTGATCTATTTGATCCTCCCTGCCCTATAAGTGACCACTAAAAAGGCCGAAAAAGATGATTTATGTCATTTATGCATTTGTGAATGAAAATGAAAAGTTGCATTAGAGGAAATCAAAATTGACGATTATAAAGGAATTTCTTTAAGAAAGCAATTGTATCTTTGAATCCAGGGCTTAAAATTTGAATCTCAACTTTTGATCTAGCCGAGTTGGAAATCCTCTAACCAATGCAAAATAAATATTCAGATAACTGCACGTATCCTTTGATGATTCCTTTCATTATCATATTATCCACTTGATATGACAATATGTCCCATGCATGTGACCAAGCAAGTGTATCATGTTGTGTGTATGGCTAAATGATGCAATTAATATCCTATCGAACTGAAACATAGATATGGTGGTGTATTTTGCTATCTTGGTTCACTATTAGCAGAGTGGTGTATGGACTTGTTTATTATTTGCATGCACACACACACACATTTTAGAAAACATGTGTTTTTGGAAGGACGAACCCAAAATGAATCTGAACCCAACCCAAAGAAAAATTGGACGAATTTGAACCCAAATCTTGAACCCACATCCGTACCGGAATCTGAACCAGCGACTTGGCTTAAAAATCTACTCCTACACAAGAATTCCAATGCCCCAACCATTATCCGACTTCTATTGTCTATCCATAAGAGTTTCAGATTGTTCTTAATCAAGAGCTCTGAGCATTACATATTCCAATCACAGACTTCATCTGTGTTTAGTAATTGGGAATTAAATTGTAAAATCTTTGCAATTATCCGAATGAGAATGGAATATTCATTATTGAAATGTGATATCTTTTAAGTACACAGAAGGATATCATGATTTTGAACTTGTACATATCTAACAAACAACTAGTAGGTTGGGGCATTAATGATTATTGAACCTTATGATACAGCTACTATTTCTCTGGATATTTATATTTTTTTGACATACAGCATGGGTGTGGTCATTCAAATTGTTTAGTTCGTATGTATGATAGTTTGATCAGTTCAAGGTTATCCCAGGAGTTGGAGGCACAATATTTGTGTGTACGATGAACTTGTGGAGGGTTAGTAGCAATGACAATGTACAACTGAATTAACCAGGTTCACAAGGGTAGTCTTGTTGTAATCTTTGTATTGAAGTTTTAAGTTAATGGCATATTAATAGAGTGGATGGTGACTCAATGCACGAGTAACATTGATTCCCACACATGATTTAGGCCCTGTTAGCTTGTGGCAATGCTTTAATGTGTGGCTCCTTATGGTTAATGCTGTTGTGTCACATGGTAATATATTTAGAATTATAAACATTCATGATGTTGATATTCTGTGTGGATTTTGAGACATTTTTAGACTTGGGATATCTTTTCCCTTAGTATGTGATGTCTGTGAATAGGCATTTATGATGTTGATATTCTGTATGGAATGTGAGATACTTCTAGCCTTGGGATGAGCTAAGTTACCATTGTAAATTGTGTGAATAAGTGCCCCTACCATCTGTGAAATATAGTTGTAAGAACATTTTGAATTACTTCAGCATGATGAGATATTATGGGAAAGATGCCAATCGATGATTTTGCCTTTTGATTTCTCATACATGAAATTGGGGGTGCTAGTTTTATGGAATTGCACTTACATGTGAAGGGTACACTTAGCTCATTTCTTCTGAAATGTTTCGTTGATAATTGGCGGACAGGATGCTATGGAGTTCTTTCTACACCTGCTTGACAAAGTTGAGCGGAACAGTGCAGGAAACTCTCAATTGGATCCTTCTCGATGTTTTAAATTTTTTGTTGAGGACCGAATTTTGTGCACGTCTGGGAAAGTTTCATATAATAGAAGAATTGACAATATTCTTTCTCTGAACATCCCATTAGATGCGGCAACTAATAAGGGTAAGAATTTTAAGTGATTAGACATGTATTAGTAACCTTTAGGGATATTGTTGGATTATAGGATATGTGTCAACAGTTTATAGTGATCTGGGATGTATGACGTTTCAGAAGAGGTAGTGGCATTTCAGAAGAAGAAAGCAGAAACAGAGTTAGCTGGAGAAAAATTGTAAGCTTTTCATCACAGTAACAGAAGTATCTCTAGTGATTTGTCATTTATGGAGAACAACTGTCTCGTGATTGTGTTGGGTTGTTCTATGCTAGACACATAATGATTAATGCATTTATTTATATTTTTCAACAGAAAAGACGAAGAAATTGTTCGCCCAAGGGTACCCTTGTCAGCATGCCTAGAGAGTTTTGCAGCACCTGAGGAGATCCATGGATTTTATAGCACTGCATTGAAATCTAAGACAACAGCAATTAAGTAGGCCTCTATGTTGGGTAGACAAAAATATCAATATTTAATCTATAGATATGCTCCAAACATCAACAATTTTGTGAGCTGGTCTAGTCTTTTGTACTGTCGCTGATTTACAAATCATTTGCAGAACTGCTAGATTAGCAACCTTTCCTGATTACTTGGTTCTACATATGCGCAAGTTTGTCATGGAAGCTGGTTGGGTACCCAAAAAACTTGGTATCAATCTTAACCGAAATTCTTTTCTAGTGGTCTTGTTTGTTAGTTTTACCTTTGCTTTCAAAAAACTTTTTTTTCGTAGGAAGGAGTTTTCCACAGTCCATTAAGATAACAATAAAAGCTTTTGGATTCAACTGCGTATGTTTTTTGGGTCAACACATTTCTTCATCCTGATGATGGATCTTTGGGTGTGATCCAAAATGTATTGATGCAAAAATGTAGACTGTTGAATCCAAAAGCTTGTACTGTTTTCTTGTTTTTAGTCCAGATCCATGCTGTCAGATTTTTGATGGTGTTGCTTGTCTTTATTTTATTTTGTATTCTCTCCTTGAACTAACATATTGTTTCATTTTCTATTCTTTTGTTGGCAGATGTCTTTATTGATGTCCCTGAGACAATAGATATTAATCATTTGCGCAGCAAAGGTCTACAACCTGGAGAAGAGTTGCTACCGGAAAATGGTAAACGCATGTGCACAATTCCAACTAGATATATTTGAAGAACCATGTGTTTGGTTTTCTTCAACATTTTAGTGTGCTTCATTAAATAATTCTCTTGCAATGTCTTTTTTCTGTGGAGTGATATTTTTTCAAATTCCAGATGACAGTGAGGATTCAAGGCAGAGAGGGCCTTCAGCTGATGAAGCTATTGTATCACAGCTTGCAAGCATGGGCTTTCCTCGTCTTCATTGTGAGAAAGCAGCTATCAACACCTTGAATACAGGAGTGGAGGAAGCAATGAATTGGTTGCTATCACACATGGAAGATTCAGGTTCTCAAACTTCATGTTATTTAACTGCGATTTTTTTTTCTGCATTCAATTGTTCCCTCCACTAGACATTTCCATATAAATTTCTCATAAACTAGAAATCTCTTTGAGAAATATGATATATCATTTCATGAACCATTTGCAAATGCCTAAATTTCTTAATATTTGATTTCCACAATGTTTCGAGGTAGATATTGATGCTCCTATCTTGGCTGGGTTGCAAAACACTCCAGCGCCTGTTAATGAAGAAAGTCTAAACACACTCGTTTCATTTGGATTCGACATGGATGTTGCCCGAAAAGCATTGAAAGCATCGGTAAGTTTCTTCCTCTTGATATTGCTTGTCAAATAGCTGTATGAATATCAAATATACATTATGTATCCATGTTAGGAAGTAGCTATGTGACTTTACTAAGATGTTGTATGGTAATTTTTGACATTTAGACTGAATACATGGAATTTGTTTTTCTTGTTATTCTTTGTTTATGAATTGATTACCCATGTGACAATTTTGTTGAGGAGATTCTTCTGGCTGATGTTTTTGGTAATTCAGGGTGGTGATATCGAGAGAGCAACTGAGTGGATATTTACACAGCCAGCAGGTGCAACTGAAATGGACATTAGCTCAAGTGGTGCCGCTTCTTCATCTGAGCAGGCATTACCTGATGGAGAAGGAAGTAAGTTCACTATTATGCTTTTATTTCTTTACTTTTTAGGAGATAATGACTCAAATGTTTGTTGTGTGTAAATAATTTGATTTTACATTTTACTTACTTGAGTTCATATAAGAGGTCCCTACAAAGTTCCACTAGAATTAGCTATTTTGTAACTCTTTATCATTCACTAAAATTTTTGCAAGTATTGTGATTCATAGAATCAGCCATGTGTATAATTTTGTGTTATAATAGCTATGTCCATATTTTGGATACTTGGATATGCTACAATTTTTAGTTAACTGTATTTGTGCTAGAGGCATTTTTAAATCCAAAACAGGTTATATTTGGATCAAATTCAGCTAGGCATCGGTAGAGATCAAAGGTGGGGCACATAGTAGGTGTACATGTCACTTGCCAGTAGTAAAAAGAGAATTGAGCACAACTTCACAGAAATCCTGGTCACAAACCAGTGCATGAAATATTTATTATTAAGCTAAGACAGCTGAACAAGACCTGGAGAATAAAAAATAAATATAAAAGGACAAGAATAGAATAGGGTAGAAGATTTTAAATGCCCATGAGGCCAAAGGCAGCCTATAGGATTGTGACATTAAAAGATCTAAATTTTCCAACATATAAAACAACCTAGTCATTTTTTCCTTCTGCAATGCCTGATCTTCTGCCATCTATCTTTATGATGAGTTCTTTTGTTTTCTCAATCTTCTTTTTAATCTAATTGTAATCCACGGCTAAAATATTCTCATATCTATCTCATATCTCACCATATGCTTTCCATGCCAAAATAAAGTACCTCTCTGTTTCAACATCCTAGGTTGTGCAAAAGGTATGTATATTTTCTCCCATTCTTCATTTGCTTGCTTCTGAGTGCCTATTTCACATTGAAGTCAATGTGAGTTATTATACAGTTGGACCAAGAACAACCTAACAAATAAGTAAAGGCACTTTAATAGGTCCCAATGAGTCATGCTTCTGCCATGATGCATCTACACTGTACCCATAAGAGAGTAAAATAATAAAATATGTCTGTGTATTGATAAACAGAAAATGATCTTTTTAATAAGAATTCTCCATTTTTAATTTTTCTAAACCTATCACAACATAATCGAGGTCTTTCCCTAATCGGGCCATTGGCAATTTGTGAGGTTATCAGACCACTTAATAGATTGGTTTCCAAATGCCATGTAAGGAAAATGCATGAAGTCAAATGGTAAGAGGTGGTGATTACCTCGGAAGAGAGACAATATTTTGGTGGAAGAGTGAGGGAGATGCCTATTCATCTTCCTTGATGGATATTCAAGGAGGAGCTTTATTTGGCAGAAGGATAGAAGAAGAGAGAATTCAGAAGAGAACTGATAGGAGGAAAAAACAGCAGACCTGTGCATTAATAACTATTTGGTATGCAATAGCGATAATGCTATTATGCATCTATATTCCTTAATATATCTTCTACCAAGTTGTTAATAAAATTTATGTTTCTTTAATTAATAAATAAATTTATCTAATATTTACTCCCACAAGCAAGCATACAGGAAAGGGAGGAAATATATTAGGGAGAGCCAGTAGACTGGTTCCCTCAAATTAAGTAGGTCACCCCATTGTCTTGGATTTTACTTCCATTTGTGAGCCAAGGGGCGAGTTGTCTTATTTGGATGCTCTGCATTCTTGGGCTTAGTTGTGCTGAACTGTTTTCTCAATAAACCTGGTTCCCTAAAGTTGGCCATCCCAAGCGATGGAATTGTCTTAGTTGGATATTCCCGCCATTTGTGGGCCAAGAGATGTGCTGCCTTAGTTGGATGCTGTATGCTCTTGGGCTTAATTGGGACGAACAGTCTATGGCCACACTTTGTGTGTTTTCCTCTCCAAACCCTACTAAGATTGACTATGGGAAATGGACCTATGAATGACTTGGTTCCTAAAGTTCAAAAGCTATACATTATTTATCTAAGTAGGTTAAGACGATTATTTGTTATTGGATCCCTAAACCTAATAGAAATAATTGATCTTATATATATTTTTTCAAATATAATGTAATGTGATTGCAGAATACTGTAAAGTTTCTGCAAATTCTATGACCGAATATAGACTAGATTCCACCTTCTTCCTCTCCTTGTGGCTTGCTGAAAATAACTTCAGAGTATTGCCTTCAATTGAATTAGAAATATAATTCAAAATTCTGTCTTTTAATTCTGCAAATTGTATGTGGGCAGTATTGACTAAGGAGCAGACTATTTGTGTTCTTGTATACTCTTAGACTTCAACCTTACCCTCTATAAATATTGAAGTCAAGGGACATGTCCTTAGAAAGGACATGTCTCTTCCAAAGTTTATTTTGCTTAACCTCTAGAAGTCGGCAACTTTCATGACTTAAGTAAGTTTAAACACAAACATAAACAAAGGAGTTTAAGTAAGTTTTAAACTAATGCACAAGGATTGGCGCTGATATCTTAAGGAGAACAAAACAAAAACGTAGTTCAATATTTATCATGCCATATCAGATCAGATCAATTTGTTATCAGATCAGTATGTTTACAAGTTACAGAATTAACACTCCCTCTTAACTTGATAATCATACTGAGAGATATCATATCTAGCAACATCAATAAAGATGAACAAGCAAGAATTGATACTCTATATCTATCAGAATCTTCTTAGCATGTGGTATCATAGAACACATGATAAAATGTTATATTTCTTAACCTGTAATATGACAAATCACTGCTACTAGCGATAACAGTATTGCAAAGAATACAATGTACAGGATAAATTTGAAGAGTAATATAAGTTCTTCATTTATTCAAGTTGTGATTCATAGATACTAGTATTCCTATATCACAACATGATCTTGAGTTTAAAATCTATTAGAATACAGGATAAACCCTGGAGAATAATAAAATTCTTCCTTTGTCCAAATTGTGACTTATAGACATAGCAATGCCTACATCACAATATGATCTTGAACTCATCTAGATCTTACAATAGAGCTCTATGTTTAGCACATTATCTAAGAGATCGTCATCTCTCGTAATGTCTTTTATACAAGTGTTCATTATCTCAGAGATCGTTACCTCTTAAATAATGAATACAAATGGTGGAGCCCATAATAGTTAATAGCCTAACAAATAAAATTATTTTATTAATAATTTAAAGAATACAAATGGATTACAATTCAACCATACCAAGTTTTTTCCTGAAGTGGTCTATCTTCACTCTAGATAGAGGTTTGGTGTGTATGTTTGCTGTCTGATTTGCAGTGCAAATGTATTCTAATTTTACAGAATTCTTGTCTACCATATCTCTTACATAATGGTAAGGAATTTAAATATGCTTGGACCTGTCATGAAAAACTAGATTCACCGAAAGCTTGATGGAATTCTGATTATCACAATGAATAATTGTAGGATTCATAGCTTGCCCAAATAATCCCACAAGTAACTTCCTTAGCCAAATTGCAATGTATTTGGCTTCGATGGAGCTTTAAGCTACTGAAGATTGCTTTCTGCATATCCAAGATATCATTGCTGATCCTAAATTGAAACATCCTGAAGTATTTTTTTTGTCTTTAACACTCCACCCCAATCTAAGTCGGTGAATCCATGCAAATCTAACTCAACTTGCTCATATTTGAGTCCAAAATTAAGAGTGCCTTGTAAGTATCTCATAATTTGTTTAACTGCAACTAGGTGAATCTCCTTTGGCTCACACATAAACCGGCTTAAGGCATTAACAACATATCAAATATCAGGTCTTGTATTTATTAAGTACATAAGGGACCCAATCATTTGTCTGTAGAGAGTAGAATCTATGGAAGGTGATTCTGCTGCTGCTTTTTTAAGTTTATGTAGATTAGTCTCCATTGGAGAAGACATAGACTTGCAATTCCACATTCCAAATCTCTTCAAAATATCTGATGTATACTTTCCTTGATTAAGTATGATACTGTCAGAATTCTGCCATACCTCTAGTCCTAGGAAGTAATGGAGTCCCAAGTCTTTCATCTCAAATTCTCTAATTAGATCTTTCTTGCATTTATCTATAAGATGATCATCACCTGTATTTAGTAAATCATCAACATATAGTATCAGAATTACCATATCATCTTTATCTCTTTTATAATATAAATTTGGATCGGCTTCATTCTTGGAAAATCCTAAGCCGGTGGGATACTTATCAATTCTTTCATACCAAGCCCTTGAAGCCTGTTTAAGCCCATAGAGAGCTTTCTTAAACCTGCAAGTAAAAATGATAGGATCATGAGTTTCAAATCCTTCAAGTTGCTCCATATATACTTCTTCTGCAATCTTTCCATCTAGGAATGTTGTTTTTATATCCATCTGATGTACTTTCCATCCCTTTGATGCTGCAATTGCTAGGACTGCTCTTACAGAGGTATATTTGGCGATAGGAGCAAAAGTTTCTTCATAATCAATCCCTTTTTTCTGATAGAATCCTTTGGCTACAAATCTAACTTTATATTTCTCAATGCTACCGTCAGCAACATGCTTTATTTTAAACATCCACTTGGAAGAAACAACAAATTTTCCTTTAGGTCTTGGAACAATTTCCCGAACATCATTCTTGATAATAGATTGGTATTCTTCTATTATAGCTTCTTTCCAGGCTATTTGTTTAATAGCATTTGAAGGATTGGTTGGTTCTATTTTGGACAAATCATTAATTTATGCTTTATAACTTGAAAATCTTTTAGGTCTTTTGCTTTCTCTGATTGTTCCAGAAGGTGCAACAAAGTCTTGTGCTTCTTCGATTGTTTGATGGCCCAAAGTGGTTTTTTCTTTGAATTTTGAGTTTCTCCAAGATTTAGGTTTTGAATTTTATCTTCAATTTGTTTTATGTTCTCTCTCTGAGACTCAAACTCACTATTTCTTTCAGAACTAGGTAAAGGAGAAGGTTCTTTATAACTTGGGGGTCTTTTGAATGTTAGATCTTCTTCAAAAATTACATCCCTACTAAGTTCAATACTTTTTTGTCTAGGCATGAAAATCCTATATGCCTTAGATGTTTCACTATACCCTACAAAAATACCTTTCCTCCTAGAGGGTTCTAACTTGGTTCTCTTTTCTTTTGGAAGATGGATATATACAGGACATCCAAAAATCCTAAGATGACTTATATTGGGTTTAACCTTAGCAAAGACTTCTTCAGAAGTTTTAGCTCTAGGGTAAGAGTGAGGGCTTCGATTTTGAATATAGATAGCAGTTCAAGAGGCTTCTGCCCAAAAATAATATTCTAGATTTTGATCAAATATCATAGCACTAGCAACTTCTATAATTGTTCTATTCTTTCTTTCTATTACCCTGTTTTGTTCTGGATTATAAGGAATAGTGTACTCCCTCTTAATTCATGTTTCTTTACAAAACCTTTTAAACAAATTTGAAGTGTATTCCTCTCTGTTATCAGTTCTAAGAGTTTTAATTTTATGTCCTAATAAGTTTTTTGTTAAAGTTTTGAATTCTTTAAATCTCTTTAGGATTTCTTCTGATTCTTTCCATTTTAAGAAGTAAATCCATGTTTTCCTAGAGAAGTCATCTATGAACTAAATATAGTTCCAGAATCCTCCAAGAGAAAGAACAAACATAGGTCAACATAAATCTGAATGAGTTAATTCCAAAACATTATTTGTTTTTCTAGTGCTATCACGAAATGAACTTTTGGTATTCTTACCCAGAGTGCACCCTTTGAATATGCTTGAGTGATCTTTATTTAGTTTAGGTAGACCAGTAACCATCTTCTCCATAGTTGACAAAGTTTTGAAAATTAGACGCCCTAATCTTTTGTGTCATTTCATTTATGTCTGCAACTTCATGAATTAAGGCTTGAATAGGTCGACTAGATTCAGAATTTAATTCATACAAATATCCTTTTCTCTGACCAATCAACTTCACTTTCTTAATAGAGGAGTTCTTTGCCCAGGTTATTACCCTACCGTCCACGAAAGCAATGTTATGCCCATCATCTTCAAGTGTTGTAATTGAGATTATATTTCGTTTTATTTTGGGTACGTAGAGTACACCTTTGAGAAGAAGAGAATTTCCTGATTTTAGTTTCAAGGTGCAGTTTCCAATTCCTTCGACGAAGTGTGCTGAATTATCACCAATAGTAACTTCTCCATTAACCTTTTCTGATATAGAGTCTAGTGCTTCTTTGTATCCTATTATATGTCTAGAAGACCCACTATCAATTACCCATGCTTTACTTGAGATTTTATTTGATAGTGATGAATACAACAATACACGATTTTCAAGATCATAGGTATCTTCTTCCCTAGTAACATTTATACAGTTTGCTTGTTGTTTAGAATTTTCAGGACAATTAGATCTGTAGTGTCCAAATTTTTCACATTTGAAACACTTTATTTGGGATAGATCTTTCTTGGGTTTGCCATTCTTTTGATTTTCTTTTTTCTTCTTGAAATGCTTCTTCTTGCCCTTATAGGAGTTTGTATTAAGAACATGAAGTTCTTCATCTTCTGTTTTCAGTTTCCCTCCTATAATTTTTGGATTCTTCTTGAAGACAATTCCCCCTAAGTTTGTTGAAGTCAAGAAGTTTATCTCTGGCACTTATTCCTTGTGCAAAAGTTTCCCATGAATCTGATAATCCATCTATAGCCATTAGCATTAATTCTGTGTCACTAATAATCAGTGTTACCCCGACGTGGGGGTGCGGCGGTGCGGGGGGACGTCGGGACGAGTTCCGGGCGCAGGAAAAAAATAGCCTCAATTTAGGGACGGCAGGGGTGCGGCGGCGAGGGAGCGAAGGGGGGGTTCAGGGGAGGGGGGGATGAGAGGGAGTGGGGGGAGGGGGTTGCATAGTATACATATAATATTATTAATATATATGATTGAAAATGCTAATTATGAAATGATACTTCAATATATTATATAACAATGTAACATTAACATATCAAATATAGTTGACTACAATGAATAGAGAAAATTAAAATGTGATTCACAAACCATAAGTTCAAACTAGAAACTTGAAATTTCATAACCATTACTATTACTAATGACCATTTGACAAATTAACTTAGTTCAAGATGCAAGATTCAAAATTCATTGTTCAAATATGATTTTATGAATATCATATATCATAAAGATGCTCATGATGACAATGAGCTGAATAGCATGAAACAGTGAAATAATAATAATGTATCATAGCCATATCAAAGTGAGTATAATCAACAAAATGACAAAATGCCAATAATGAGAATGGATGATTCTCAAGTGCTCTCTAATCATCCCCTATGCCAAAGTCCTCATCACTGGAACTACTAGACTCCTCCTGGGTAAGATCCTGATCCTCTAAAGGAACACCAACTAGCCCTACATTGGCTTCTGCATCGGCATCCTCATCAATCTGAGCTGGATCCTCTGGCTCTACATCCCATCGTGCTGCAGGGCTCTCCTTGTACTCGCGTGTCTTGCGATCTTTGAGCCACAAGTGACCATGTACAGCAACCAGCGTCTCCGCTCTCTTAGAGGTAAGTCTATTCCTCTTAACAGAGTGAATGAAGCTATAGGTGGACCATTTCTTCTCTGCAGCTGAGGAGCTAGATACTTGAGATAACAAAGTTGAAAGTTACAATTTACAAGTTACAAACAAATGTTCATACAATTTGTAAGAAATGATAAATGGTAAATTGATGATTAATAATTATTGAATCAATGAATCATAAATTAAAATCAGCAAGGTAAAACTCTTCAAGTTAAGATTGTAAAGGGCTGGAATTAGTTATTAGTATTACAAACCTAAGAAAGCAGTCGAATGGCTAGTGAGGTGATCTTTAACTTTTGTGACCCATGACATATCCACCACAAAATGAGATTCTTTTGTGCCATGGTTTTGAGATTCACCTTTGCAATATCCGAGTATCCTACAAGTTACAAGTTTTAAAGTTTACAACATAATATTAAAATTATAAATAACTTAAATAAAGTTATAAGTAACAATTAATTATTAAAAGAACTTATAATTATAAAGAGTTTAGAGCACTGAATCAAGATTTAAGGATTATTTGAAAGACTAGCAAATTCGGACCACTCGGTGCAGATCTCACTAGCAGTCTCAGTATCATACATTTTGGCAATGCATTGAAAGAATCCATTCTTCACCTCATCATCCCGAAGTGGTGTGACTCTACCAGGCCTAGGTATGTACCACTTCGGGTTCAATGCATAGGCAGCCATGTGCAAAGGAGTGTTCAACTTCTCCCACCTGCGGTGAATGATAGGCTCAATGTGCTCTATATAGAATGCTAGAGTGGGGTCTCTCTCACGCACAACAACCCTCATCTGCCCAAGCATGGAATCAATGCACTCATAAACCTCTCCAAGGCTAGGTGAATCTGCATCTCCATATCTGATCACCTGAAACACTGGAGTAATGATGGAGACTATGTATTTTGCATCACTCCAAAATTGATCACTCTTCACTGTCTCCTTTACCCTCTTCCCCTGCTCTATTTTGGACTTAGGGCATCGATTCCATTATTGTGTCATAACCATGAGTTGCAATGGCTCTTGCAACTCAATCATTCTCTCCAAGAGAATATAATATGATGCATACCTGGTCTCAACTGGTTTCAGGAATTGCTTCTTTGCGAAGCTCCTGAAAAGTGCATGTGATGTATGGTGATTGCAGATAAACATCTGCACCTCTCTCCCATCATTAACCACCTTTCTAATCCACTCTATTTTCCCCATGTCTTTGAGTGCATTGTTCATGGCATGCGCACAACATGGAGTCCACCAAATATGCCTATAAGCTGCCTCAACAAGCCTCCCTGCAGCTTTGCACACATGTGCTGCATTTGTCACAGCTTGGACCACATTTTGTGGTCCAACCTCCTCAATGGCTTCCCTAAGCACATGAAACTGAAAATCAGCATCTTTACGATGCTCTGAACAATCAACTGCCTTCAAAAAATATGGGCTCTCCGTGCATGTAACCATAATGTTGATGAGTGGACGATGACTAATGTCTGTCCACCCATCCATGATAATGCTGCAACCTGAGTCCATCCAACATGCTTTCATTTGCTCCATCAAGATCCCAACCTTGTCATAGGCTCTATCCAACACTGTAGTCCTCAGCTTGTGGTCACTTGGTGGCACATATGATGGCTCTCCCTCATTCAATGCCATGGTCATCATCCTCACAAAATAGGGAGATCGAGCCACATGTGTAGAGATGCCATTGGCAAAGAAGAAATCACTAACAACATCATCTAACCGGTCCCTTGCATGCATGTTAAATAAATGAGCAATGGGGTTACTATCAGTACCACTTGTAGTTGCTTTTCGTTTCCCCCTATTGCTGTCCCCAGCTGAACTGTGTGTAGGTGAGGAGAATGATGGTGTAGGTGACATAGTCCCTGCTCTCTGATGCAAGATACGAGTAGATGTATCTCGCTGCCCCTGTAACTGCTGTATATGTTGTACCTGTTGCCTAGCAGACAAAGATCTAGGCACTGGAACAACACTATCATCAGGAATGCCCCATAGTTTATTTACTTCAATTCTGTATCTGACATTCTGAGGATTTGATAAGAACATGCATGGGTTCACACCACAGCCACTCCAAAAAAGGTGTGAATTAACTCTTGTAATACTGCCAAACCATTCTGCTCCACATATATTGCACTTCCATTTGCGTGTGCCACCCCCTGAAGGTGTAGGGCGTGTAATTTTTGTAGCAAACTGTTTAAGAGGGGACTTTGGGTCATAAGGACCCCTAGCATACTTCTTCAAAATCTCTGAAGGGCAATCAGTAGAAGGCACCCTTGGTGCAACATAAGGAGGCTCTTCCGCAGGCTCAGATTGACCACCTACATCAGCCCCATGTTCACTTCCTTCAGGCTCATAATCAGATGCACTTGGCTCATTAATTTCCATGTCTTCTGCACTTTCGCTGGATCTAGAAGCCATTTATAAAATTGCATTTCACAAAATGAAAGTAAAATTATAAAAATGATCATGATACATTTCAGCCCAAGTAAAAATAATTTAAAACTTAAAACTTTACTATTTAATTTTAGCATTTACTATTTAAAAATTTAAAGTATTAAAAAATGAAACTAAATAGTAAAATACTAAAAGAAAATATTAAATAAAAATACGGCAATATGGCATATGCTGAAACATTTTACTAAGTAAGTTACTCTCAAGTTTCAAGTTTCATTTTTGATTCTTGAATCTTGTTGATAGTTGAATCTTCTTAGTTCTATGATTTTTTATTTTATTATTTATATTAATTTTTAGTTTTTTTCATTGTTCTTAAAATAAAAATATGGCAATATGGCATATGCTGAAACATATTTTACTAAATACGTTTCAACATATGCCATATTGCCATATTTTTATTTTAAGAACAATGAAAAAAACTAAAAATTAATATAAATAATAAAATAAAAAATCATAGAACTAAGAAGATTCAACTATCAACAAGATTCAAGAATGAAACTTGAAACTTGAAAGTAACTTAGTAAAACTAAATACTAAATACTAAATACTAAATTTAAAAATTATAAATTGATTTTTAAAACCAAAAAAACTAAGTAAAATAAAAAAAACCCTACCTTGAAGGCTCGAACTTGAGGAGAGACTTGCCAAATCAAGCTTTCTTGCTCCTCTTGCTCCTCATGATTTTGCAATCCCTTGCAAAACCACCCACTAATCTCTCACAAGCTCCTCCAAACACTCTTTCTCACTTAGCTCCTTGCTGCTCCAAAATGGTGAAATGAAATGATGAAATGAATAAGAGATCTATTGTCTTATTAAGCCTTCAAATAGACTACATGGGACCCACACCAAATTAGGGTTAGCATACTTCAAAAACAAAAACAAAAAAAAAAGCAAAAAGTATTGTTTTGTTTTTAAAAATTGGGCGTCTTCTCGACGCACCCTGCGCGCACCCGGGAAGCACCCCGCGAGCACCCGTGGCGCACCCGCGCACTCGGGAAGCACCCAAGCACCCGGTGCTCGACCGGTGCGGCGGCGAAAAAGCTGCGGGCGGGGGTGCTTGGGTGCGTGATGCACCCGCACCGGGTGCGTACGCGCACTGGGTGCGCAAGGCTTTTGACCCGGGTGCGCGCACCCGGGTTACAGTGCTAATAATGGTTCCTATACTTCACAGTTCATCTCTAATGTTGACAACTCTCATGAAGTAAGAATTCATTGATTCTCCTTTCTTTATTTGTATGTGATTTAATTGCCTTTTTAGTGCGAGAACTCTAGTTGCATTGTTGACTTCATATGCATTTACTAATGCATTCATCATATCAAATTTTGTTTGATGTTTTGTAAGCATGGGTACGATATCATTTTTTACACCATCTAATATGATTTGAATGGCTTTCCTATTTCCTTTGCTCCAGATAGATTTATGAGGTTCAATTGGAGGTTGTTTGGATGCTTTATCAACAAATTGTTTTACTTCATTTTCTTCAAGAATCATCATGATTCTGAATTTCCAGGCATCAAAGTGTTCTTTCCCATCAAACCTGTCCTTGGGTCTGATTGTGTATGCCATTGAAGATAGGAGATAGTTGCTAGATATATATAAAGTCTGATTACTGAATTTTGCAAAGCCTAGGTTTGACTACTAGAGCTCTGATACCATGTAAAGTTTCTGCAAATTCTATGACCGAATATAGACTAGATTCGACCTTCTTCCTCTCCTTGTGACTTGCTGAAAATAACTTCAGAGTATTGCCTTCAATTGAATTAGAAATATAATTCAGAATTCTGTCTTTTAATTCTGCAAATCGTATGTGGGCAGTATTGACTAAGGAGCAGACTATTTGTGTTCTTGTATACTCTTAGACTTCAACCTTACCCTCTATAAATTGAAATCAAGGGACATGTCCTTAGAAAGGACATGTCTCTTCCAAAGTTTATTTTGCTTGACCTCTAGAAGTCGGCAACTTTCCATTACTTAAGTAAGTTTAAACACAAACATAAACAAAGGAGTTTAAGTAAGTTTTAAACTAATACACAAGGATTGGCGCCGATATCTTAAGGAGAACAAAGCAAAGACTTAGTTCAATATTTATCATGCCATATCAGATCAGTATGTTTACAAGTTACAGAATTAACAAATATAAACCAGGATTAATCTTGATAAAGACATTTTATTGGTAAAGATATAATACTTTATTACATTTCTTTTAATTGAACTTGTGATTTTAGGGCAAGATTTAGGATAATCCCAAAAGGGAAATCACATATTGGTTTTTTGAGCTGTAAGCCCAAAATCCCGAAGGTTTAGTAATGAAGTTAGGAACATAACCACAAACATGTCCTCAGTCTGGGCAACTAAGGACCAATTATTAAGGTGGATAAGACCTCCTTCACTTCTTGGATCAGAAAGACCAGGGGTAGGGTTCACTAAGTCGTTAGGGTGATGATAAACAGATTAAACAGGGTTCCCTGAGTTGTTAGGGTGATGATAAACAGATTAAACTCTTTAAGCAAACTACCCAGAGCACAGTGTATTGCATTATATCCCAATTTTGGTGTCACAATATACGTGTGCTAGTGTGAACATATAAGGATAAACATCTTATTGACAGATATCCTGCCAAATAAGTGTCTGAAAGTAATTAACAGATATCTTGCCACAGGAATTGATAAACTAAACAACATATACTAGAAATACAACTGCACATTCAAGGAGACATTCAATTAAGGCTGATTTTGTCATCAGTCATTCAGACTACGGTGGTTACACATCTTTTACATATTCTGTATACACCCAGATTGTTACAATTTCAGAATAACTGCCCAAAATAGAAATAGAAACCTTACGACATCCTTTGAATGCTCTCTCAGTTGGCCCTGCTGCTGTTCTCTCCACTGTCCTATATATCTCTATTACGAATTTCTTTCTATTTTGTTATCCTTGTGCTGGGCATCAAGAGGAGTTAGAACATAGAAATGTCAAGAATCTCAGACCTTTGCAAGTTGATCATGTCTGGCATTGATGGTTTGTTAAGTTTGAGAGCAGTGTAGTTGAAAATTGCTTGCATAATCACCAATTTGGAGGATGAATCTGACCAGATTGTGCCAGCAATTAATTGATGCAGTATTGGTGTTCCTTTTGTCACGGAGAGTCTTGACACAAATCCTTCTGCAGCCTTGAAAAATCCTGATCAGGTGGTTGGGGAACTAGCTGAGAATTTATGGTGCATGTTGAGTTGGAGAACACATTATCAGGCAAAAAGATCAACAAAATTTTCTCTTCAAAATGATCTGCAGTTCTTGGGGGTCGGTCATTGGGCATAGACCATACATTTTGCCTGCAAACAAAATGATGACAACCAGATACACTGGAAATTCCATATTTTGCTAAATTTTAGGATATTTGCAGTAAGGAAAACTTGACTAAGCTATGGTGGAGGACATTTCTGGGTCATAATGTTGGGATTAGCCCAGAAATTAATGATAAACAACAATAATAAAAATAACTAAAACAAATACAGGAGACAAAAAATTATCCTGGAAAAACCCTTTTAGAATTGAAGGGAAAAACCCAGCCATACAACAAAATACTATTTTATTGATCATAAATATGTTCAAGTGTACAATTTCTTTCACTTGATGTGATTTATATAACAGGAGAGACTCTTCACATTACAACCGGGAGTTTCCCAAAATATTACTCTTTATTTACAAATACAACTCTATATTTCCATGCCTCAATGCATGTTGAATGACATGTCTTAAATCTTTTCAGCTGAAGTTGACCACCATAACAGTATTAACGTCAACGTCCATACTTCTATTGCAGCTACAATCTCCAACCATAGAAGATCTCCATGATCAATTATAAAAAATGCACCATAAGTAAGAGTAAGGTGGATAACATTCTGTAGCAAAAAATTAAAAGGGCCAAGACACAAAATATTTGAGGTGCCAACAGTCCCACAGCGTAGTTTGATGTATATCATATTGCAGGTCATCTTGTCTCAATTTTAATGTTAAATTTGGCTATATTTGCAATAGATATGTGTAAAGGTATGTTAAATCTTGTTATGTATGTGCTAGAGATGCATACTTATATGGAGCTTGGTACTTTATATTTGGACATTTTTTGTTTTGTCCAAGGTTGCATTATTTTTTCCCTAGAGGCATCTATGTGAATGTATCAAGAGTTCTTTGTTAAAGTGCTGTTCAAAACTTCGAGTGTCAGTGACTGATCTACACTTTGTGCATATATTCTGGTTGAGATTATTTGTGAGGTTATTTTAAAGAAATTTTAACTCTTAATATTTAACGGCAACTATGCTAGACATATTTTTAGGGATCATAAAAATAGATTTCTGAATTTCTTTCAGTAAGAAATGATCCAGGATGTTAGGTGGGCATTTGCCTCTTTTTTAAGCTACTCTAATATACCCCATTTGAAGTCTGAATAGATTGCACGTGAGAATTGAGGGATACCCATTTCTTGTAGATTGTACTGAATAAATATTCTATGTAAATTGTACTGGTGTTGAATACTTTAATACTCAAATATCATGTTGTCTCTTTAATACTAAAATATCATGTTGCCTCTTATGTAAATCCCACTGGTGTTGAATACTTTAATAGTGAAATATCATGTTGTCTCTTATGTGAATCCCACTGGTGTTGAATACTGAAATATCATGTTGTCACTTATGCTGGAACAGAATACAGGCTTATGGGATTTGTAAGCCACATTGGCACTTCTACTCAATGCGGACACTATGTTGCTCACGTATTTAAAGAGGGAAGGTGGGTGATTTTTAATGACTGTAAAGTTGCTGTTTCCACTGACCCTCCAAAGGATATGGGATATCTGTATTTCTTTGAGCGAACCAATTGAACGTGGAACATCTGTTGTTGAGAATGATTTTACGGCTGACAATTCATGTTACTTCGGGGAATTTTGAGGGATTATCTTTCAAGAATTTGGGAGCAGTCGCGGTATACCCTACAAATGGTGGATAAAAAATGTTTAGATTCTTTGTGACAACAATGTCTGATATTGGAGGCGACATTTGTGACGTTGAGTTGGCAATCCAAGTCTTGAAAACCTTCTTGAAATTTCGGAATTTTATAATTGGAAAAATAATTTGACAGTATACCACATTTCCTTGTTAAATTTCACAACTTTTTTGCGAATGAGGAGATAAAACTATGCAGCCAAATTATCAGATGAAAAATTAGTTATGCTTATTAGGTCTCTTTCGCTTGTAGATTTCAATATTGTTGTAAAAATTCAGTTTAATTGTCAGGTGTGACAAGCTAAGTTTATGGAAGAATTAAATTCCATAAATGAGAACTGAAAGTTAATTAATTTCAACAAAAATATGATTAAAACACGACAAGTTATACTCGGATTGCTTATGAAATCACATTTGGGCAATACAATGATTTCTCGTCTGTATAGTTCGAAAAAATCCTCTGCGTGAACACCTAGGAATTAAAATTTGTTGTCTACTGGTGGCTTTCATCAGAGAAGGCAAATAAAAATCAGCTACGAAACAGAATTCAAGTTGATGGAAATACATATTTAGCCGATAATTGGATCGTTCGTATAGTATATAAACTAAATTATTTTTTAATGTGGAAGTTTGGATTGTATTGGATTTGGTACTCGTTGCAATTGTTAACAATTGTATCTACTTTGTTTTGGTTTATTTTGTTATTGGAAAATGGCCTTGTTAGAATGATTGTTACCTTGGCACGGGGAAGGGAATACGAACTTGGTCACACTAAATGCGTGCTGATTTCCATTCACAACCACCTCTTGTGCCAACATTTATTCAGTTGGTCTCTTTTATTTAATTATATTTTTCTTAGCCAAAGGCATTGTACGTATTTTGAAGGGCAACAAACATATTATCACAAAATGAAAGACGAAACAAGCAGGCCACATATTACAACAATGTATAATTTTTTTTATCACAAGGCAATAATTTTATTGGAGCAATAGTACATGTCAATACACAAATAAATGGGACAGGCTAATCTTTAGACAAAATGCACTAAAGACAAAATAGAGTCATTTTTATTTTTTCAGATTTACCAAAACATAGTGATTTTTTTCCAATTTATTTGTTGTTTTGAACTACAAACTATGCAGATCATGAAGATCAAATGCTGAAAATTATGAAAAAATCTATGATGTTTTCGATTTTTTGAAAATTGGTCAACCCTACAGTTTGTAGGAAGGATAGCCGCATCCCAAATAAATGCGTTGACAAAAGATACATGAATGTCATATGCCAAAGACATTAACGACCATGCAACCAACAACTTCTATCAGACTTAAGACTGTTGTATAAGATTTATGAATTAAATCAAAACTAAAAATAACTGTTACATGGTTTTAATCTAATTAATAAAGGCCGGGGCTATATGTATCAAAAGTCAAAACAATTTTCATGTTTAATAAAATAACAATTAATCTTGGCTTCGGCTTCTTACCGATAAAAAAAAAGTCTTAACAATTTTTTTTTTGTTTTTTTTTTCAGATTTCCAAAAAATACATTGATTTTTTCTATTTTTTCTGCTGTTTTCAATTATAAAACATGCAGATTATGAAGAAGAAATGTTGAAAATTTCAAAAAAATTCGTTTTGTTTTTTAATTTTTAATTTTTGGCACAAAGGTGCATTTTGTCTGGAGGATGCGTTTGTCCATTAATAAATGTTATCAAATTGTGCTACATATCCATTTTCCACCAAAGACATTCATGTAGACTGTCGCTGCTCGATGGAAGCTTTTCCAATGTATTGTTTAAATTGAAGTATTTCAATGACGTTGACAAGACCAAATTGTCCAAGGGAATACAAAATCACAACCTTCAAAAATCTAAAGGATCGTTTTCATGTCAGACTACTTGCTATGGATTTTGACAATCAAATTAGTAGTTCGATTGATCTCATCTTCCCTAAATGAATTATGCATGTTGTGGGCCTTCAAAATGATTTTGCATTGAGTCCCAATGTCATCATACATGTGCACTTAATGGTAAAGTGCAATTCAGTCTCAATTGCTCTCGACTCGTAGAACTTACAAATCTTGTCTTCCTCACTCCTCTTTGGGTCTTTTCCATCTACTTGTCTGAAATTTCAAATGATGGGAATCCATTCTCAATTTCACCTTAAGAAATTGAACCCTTGTACCCTTTGGGAATTTTAGGAGTTAAAAATCAAAGCATTGTTCTTATTTCATGGAAGAAAGATGCAACACCAAACTCTTTTGGACTGAGGTTGTGTATTAATATTATACATTATGAAGACATTTTCAAAAAGCCATTAAAACCATGGAGCTTTTTAAATTGAAATTGAATTAGCAAAACAAATAGGGGAAGCATTTTTTTTAATTAGAAGCATGAATTTGAATGTGACATTAAATAATTTTAACATTGTACAATTTGAAATCAAATACTTGGTGAAGAATATGAGCTTGATTGTTTGTGTAACAATTTAGATGTGTGCGTTCTCATTTACTTGATTTTAGCTACAACAAACGCTACTAAGTAGAACATTGCCCTACCCATCCCAATCGAGTTTAACTAGTAAGCTACATTGGAGAGTAAATGTATAGTGATGGGGTCAAAATCATGGGATTAGGTGAGGAGTAAGTGTCGCTTTTTGATAGGGGCAATCATATGATGAATGTGGCATTTTTGATAGTGACGATCATATAATGAAACAAGAGGAGGAACATGGTCCATCTAATACTTCAAGGGTCCATCCTTAATCCCAAGTGCTTATATAGACACAAGAAGACATTCCTTAGTAGAAAACCTTTCCAGATTAGTAGACTCCAACCTTCATCCATAAGGCATCAATGATTAAGTGCACCTCAATCTGAATTGCTCCTAAATTGTAGAACATACAAATCCTTTCTTCCCACTCCTCTTTGGGCCTTTTCAATCTACTCAATCTCATTTGAGATGATGAGAATTCATTCTCAATATCACCAAAGAAATTGAACCCCTGTATGCTTTGTGAATTTCATGAGTTAAAAACCAAAAATTGTTCTGATTTCATAGAAGAAGGGTGCAACACCAGGCTCTTTTGGACAGAGGTTGTGTATTGAATTTATACATTATGAAGACATTTTTGAAAAGCTATTAAAACCAACTATGGAGCTTTTTTTTCATGAAATTGAATTAGCAAAATGAATAGAGGAACCAACTTTTCTTTATGAGACACATGAATATGAATGTGACCTTACATAAATTGAACAATGTACTATTTGAAATCATATATATTGATGAAGAATAAGAGCTTGGTTGGTCATGTGTAATAATTTGGATGTTTGTGTTCCAATTGCTTTATTTTAGCTACAACAAATACCACTAAGTAGATCATTTCCCCATCCATCCCAACCAAGTTTAACTAGTAAGCTATATTGGAGAACAATCCAATAGTGATGGGGTCAAAATCTTGGGATTAGGTGAGGAGTAAGTGTGTGCTTTTTTTAAATAGGAGAAATCATTTATTGAAACAAGAGGAGCACAATACATCCTAAACTTCATCGATGGTCCATCTTCAATCCCAAATGCTCATATAGATACAAGAAAATTCTCCTTGGTAGAAAGCCTTTTAAGATTTAGTAGACTCCAACCTTCATCTGTAGGGCATTAATGATAAAGTTTCATCCAATCTTAATTGTTCTCAACTCATGGAACTTGCAAATCCTTTCTTCCCACTCCTCTTTGGGTCTTTTCCATCTACTGATCTCTCATCTGAGATGAACATAATTTGTTCTCAATTTCACCTAAGAGATCAAACTCTTTTATGTTGTCTTCATTAGTTAAAAACCAAAACATTTTTCTTATTTCATGGAAGAACAATGCAACAAAAAACTCCATTAGACCGAGGTTGTGTATTGATATTATACATTATAAAGACATTTTCAAGAAGCTATTAAAACCAACTATAGAGATTTTTTCAATTGAAATTGAACTAGCAAAACAAATAGAGGAACCGACCTTTTTTTATCAAAAACATAAATATGAATGTGAACTCGCGTAATTTTAACATTTTACAAGTTGAAATCAAATACTTGGGGAAGAATAAGAGCTTTGTTGGCCACGTGTAACAATTAGGATTTTGACATTCCCATTTACTTGATTGTAGCTACAACAAATACCATTAAGTAAAGCATTTCCCCACTCACCCCAACCAAGTTTAACTAGTAAGCTATAGCGGAGAACAATCTTATAGTGACGGGGTTAAAATGTTGGGATTAGATGAGAGTAAGTGTGGATTTTTAATAGGGTCAAACATATAATTAAACAATTAAGAAGAGGAACATAGTCCATCTTATAGTTCATCGAGGGTCCATCCTCAATGCCAAATGCTCATATAAACACAAGAAAATTTTCCTTAGTAGAAAATCTTTCTAGATTAGTAGACTCCAAACTTAATGCCCAGGGCATCAATGGGATGTTTTTCCATCGAGGAGGTTGTAGCATCAAACATATACCTCGTGACCTTGATGATATATTTAATCAACCTCCTTACAACATGGGTAGCGAGCACCTGATATCAAACACCTTCATGCTAGAGGTGGTTGCTCGCCAACCCTACGATCAACTCTAATATTTGTTAGCTACATGATCTAGGTAATAACTAACTCAACTATTTTACCATCATATTTAGGATAATCCATAGCAATCTTTCACCTTCACAATATACGTGCATTTTATCTATTCCATATGCATTGACAGTGTAATACCCCTCTTATAATTTACTTTTCAATATTTGTGCTAGAATTTTTTGAACCACATTTCATGTTTGTGTTGGTTATTTTTATGAGGATTGCATATAAGTTATGATGTTATTTATGTTTATGGATTACTTACCCTATACTTGCATATGTATAGTTGGCGCATATGTTTTACCTTTTGATTGATGTGTTTGATATGGTTGAGGGACATTGTCGTAGCCACTTGCAAGATCTACATGATGTATTCATTCCTTCCATTGCTTTTGTGTGTGTGTGTGTGTGTGTGTGTGTGTGTGTGTGTGTGTGTGTGTGCGCGCGCGCGCGCGCGCGTGCATTGTCCTTTATGTAGATTGTAGGTATTAGACATTGACTTCCTTGAACTACCAAAATGAGCATGTCCTATTGCAAAATCTCAATGGTAAGAGGGGAGATGATATACAAACTCAATCCCATCCCAAGCCATTATTGTCCTGAAATACATACAAGTATATGAATGACTATCTATCTGATTTTCAAGGCGATGTGAATTTTTGAATCTAGTCTTGAACATGATAGTATTTTTGAGTTATTTTCATGTGGTTCAATCGTGCCAGTTTTGTTGTATGTTTACTTCCTGAAATATATTTTTAAAGATTAATTATGATACAAGAACAATTAAATCTTATGAATAATAATTAAGTATGAAGAATTAATCAAATACCTTAATTTAATTAAAAGTCTAGTTTTAGAATTAAAAGATTTAATGAATTATTAAAGCAAAAATCCAATTAAATTGCACATTCAATTTGGTACCATTATAATTTAAGTTAAACGTTTAGTGATTTAAGTGGTTATTAGTTGAGTTGCATATTTTAAATTAATTAGAATTAATTAACACATCTTAAAAATTGCTTTATTATAAATTAGAGCTTAATTTAAAGAAAAAAAAAGAAATTATTATTTTTTCTTTTTGTCTAATTGAGTCTCTTATTTAAAAAAAATCTATTTACTCTTCCATATTAGAGGGTTTTGGGTTATTATTTCATTACGTTTACCAGGTTTTAGGGCTTGTTTGAATTTAGGGAGTTAATTTTTTTTGTTCAAATATTTTAAATTTAAAAAATATTTTGAAATTGTTCTCTATGATATCAAATCAATTTTGGTGGATTGAGGTAGGTTTTGGAAATCCCTCTTTTGTATTTTTCTTTTGAAAAGATTTTTTATATTATATTGGTCAGATTGTTGAAAGTTTTTTGTTTTCTAGTAGTTGAGGGTTTGTATTTGAAAGACTTTTTAGATTTAATACTTATTTATGTGAATAATTATTAAACCCTAGATCTTGAGTTGATAGTATATTTCTTCGTAGAAGATTTAAATTTAAAAAATATAATAGTAAAATAAAATAAAATAATGTATTTATATATTATTATGTATATGAGCATACACATATTAATTTACATATGAGCATAAATTTCTAATAGAACTAAAATAAAATTGGAAACAATACATATCTAGAAAAAATATATTTAATCATGAATTAGAAAATAAAAGTAAATTTAGATTTATATGTATTTGGACATTTGAAATCTATTTTTATTTTTATGTTTTTTATAAGAAAGAGGTTGAAGCCATTGATTAAAATAATAAAATATTACAACCCAACTTGAGAGGCACTCAGAGGAGGGAATGGGGTAGAAGTCATTCAGTTTTGCCTATTATTTTTGTGTTTGTATGCATGAGTGAGTGAGTGAGTGAGTGTGTGTGTGTGTGTGTGTGTGTGTGTGTGTGTGTGTGTGTGAGAGAGAGAGAGAGAGAGAGAGAGAGAGAGAGAGAGAGAGAGAGAGAGAGAGAGAGAGAGAGAGAGAGAGAGAGAGTCTGACTGAATTTTCTTCCCACATTCTATTGCTCATTCAAAATCTCTTCATCCTATTCAGTCTTGAAATAACACAGCCAAACCACCAAATAACTCCTGGTCTACTTTGTTAATTTTTTATTTCGTAATATAATAAAGCCACAAATATGGATTTGTCATTTTAAAACCATATAGCTTAAAAGGAGATAAGAGGACTAAGAACTATCATTAACGAAACAAAGAAGAGGTACACAAAATACATATGAACATAAGAAGCATTTGTTTATTTAAAAATTGAATTCAAAGTACACGGGCCAGATAAAAAGTATATCAATAGGCATAAAAGAAGGGGATTGAGATTCTTCCTCCTTTGAGATCCCTTCGTCATCTGCTGCTGAGGTATCCAAACATCATTACCAAAATGAATTGTCATTTTAGCAAAGTTCTCACTCACATTAATAGCATATTCGTCAACATATTTATCCCTTTAATGATATCCTGTCTTCATTAATATATATATATATATATATATATATATATATATATATATATATATATATATATATATATATATATATATATATATATATATATATATATATATATATATATATATATATATATATATATATTATCGACCTTAGCTTATTAAAAGATTGATTCCCTGATTAGTTAACTTGTTTTCCCTCTTATTCCCTTCATGCTATATATGGTTGATTAAAAGTTTGTCAAAATAATTACAAAGCACGAGGGCTTTGGAAAATTGGGCATCTAATCTCTAGTTAGTGAGGGAGCCTTTCCTGAGGGCATTAATTATGGATGATGCCACCTTCTATTTCTAGTTTCTTGATATCCAACTCCTTACAAAGATCCAAACCCTCTACTAAAGCAAAATTTCCTGACCAATTGTTGGTAGCTTCCCCAATTGTTTTGGCCATATATGGAATCTCTATCCCTTCATCATTGTGAATGTTGTATCTTATTCCAACCTTACCAAGGTTCCCCCTAGATGCTCTATCGAAATTGAGCTCATACCATCCTCTCTTAGGATCCTTCCAAACACATTCTTGCCTATTTATGCTACTACGAAGGTCCCGCTTCCCCAGGAAGGGTGGGATTTTCAATCTAATCCACCTACCACACATTTTCTCATTCCAATAAGAGATGTTTTCTCCTTTGGGGATCATATACATTAATCAATTGTTTGTTAATTCAATGATTTAGGCTTCTATTTTATTGACAAGATGATCAACCTCCATCTTCTTGTCTTGAAATATTCTTCTATCTCTCTCCTTCCATAGTTCCAAAAGAACTGTGGAAGGAGAGGATATCCAAAGGTTCTTGTAAATACTATTTGGTTTCAGCAAGGGCTAAGCTGAAAGCAAACTTATGATGGAGTTAGGGAAGGCTGAACTCCACCCTAACTTAGAACACAACCACCACCAGCAGTGGTTTGAGAAATGACAATTAAGAAAAAGGTGATCCATTGATTTCTCTTCTAATTCACAAAGGGGATGCCTACTAGGACCCTGGTAGTCCATTTTCCTAAACATATATGTTGTGATGTGGAGCCTAATTAGACTTGGAGGTTAATTTGGTGTGGTTACCCCCCATATTTTACTATGGGGGTTTGGGGGAAACATCTCCAAGCTCTAGGAGTCAAGGGACAATGCCCCTTGTGGGTTCCTAGGGAGGCACCCTAGGAAGTGTCAAGCAGCAACGCCCCTTGTGAGGTCCTAGAGGTGGTAGCCGTCAAAGCTAAAAATGAATTTAATATTGTAAAAGGCACCAAGAGTTATAGTTTTTCTATTGGTGAAGTTATTCTAGCCCTAATTTTGTAAGTGATGAAATCTTGTGTAAAAAGGCTTAGGGTTAGGGAATTTATAATGTATGATGAGATTGTAGCTTCTTGCGATGATGTTGTATATTATAATTAGGTTGTAATAATTGGATAATAAGAGTATTGGACTTGCTAGATTGGGTGAACCACGTTAAATATTTGTGTCTTGTGTTCTCTTTTGTAATGCCCCGCCTGGAGATCCTTGGAAACAAGGATGAAATACATGCCAAGAATTTTTTTTTTTAAAGTATGAATGCACATGACAACATCATACAAGGATCACAATGATCACAATAGAAAACTTCACCACAATCCCGACAACCAACGAATCTCCAAATGCCACAACCAAACTAACACACACAAACAAAGCCAACAATGACAAATGCACAAGCTGAGGGCTCAAGAAATGACCACTCAACAACAAAACACCAAGCTAGGGTAAAATGCAAAAACCTAAAATTTGTCCAAGCCTGAAATCCTGAAGTCCTAAAAATTGGCTAAGTATGGATTTCTGAAGCCCTGAAATTTCCTAGAATCTTTATCTTATCTCGGAGAGGTCTGAAACCTATCTGAAAAGGTTCATCGCATGTATTAAAATATATCTTAAGTATAAGGAATTTTCAACTTATACTTAAACGATATATTTTAAACCCCTAGGAAATCTGTTTTCAACAAGGAAGGTGTAAAAAGAAAAAGGGTGTCCAAAACCAACTTTTGAACTTTCATCCGACAAGCCTAGATAGCCCCTGTTTCTCGGGTGAGAAAGAAAATTGGTCTCGAGTTTCGTGTGAGATCTTTCACTGTTGTGCGCGAGAAAGTGTGCAGCTTCGTGCGAGGACTCCTGAGCATTGCACGAGGGCTTTCACTCTCGTGCGAGGATTCCCTGTGCACCGCGTGAGGATTTACATTCTCACGTGAGGAAGTGTATTCTCTCGCGCGAGGAAATACATTTTGGCACAAGGAACTACCTTTCCACGCGAGAAAACAAATCAGCATGACAACAAAATGCAAACAAAAAGCTTAAAAACAAGGAAACCTCCACACTGGGGAGTACCAGATCCACGAAAATCGAGGAATGAACACTCGAGAGCAACAACAGAAAGGAAAGAGGAACATCTATCCATCTAAACCATAACAGTGAGGAATATACTGAAATAAACATCACAGTAAACAGAAATACCAGAAGAAACTAAACAACCAAATTAAGTGCGCGGTTCCTCCCAACCGTTAATAGCATCATAAGACCATTGTGGGTCTTAGCCATCCCCCGCGAGTAACATCCCAAGACACCGGAAAAATTGTTGGTATTGTCGTAATAGGGACATCACTACTAAACATGCTACCAACAAAAGCATAAGAAAATCTAACATGCTAGTAGAAAAGCATAAGATAATCCTATAGGAGATAACATCACCTATCACATGCTAAATAATAATAAGCAACAAATATGCTAATACAACAATTCACAGCATCTAATCATATGCTAAACATCATAATAAGGGAATGCGTCAAATAAAATAACATCATCTAAACATGATATACAAGCATCCCATTCAAAGCATAAATCACATGAAAGCATACTTCAAAACTCGAAGTACCAAGTGAAAACATCCAACAACGGTCACACTAGGACAAAAGATCATCTCTGTACACCAGTCCCTAGCAATGGTGAAGGTAGCTATGCCTCCCAACCACATGGCACCCGTAGGTCCACACCCGCCATGCTGATGGAGATAAAGATCCAACCACAAACACATAAAAACAACATCCAAGGCTAGCACTCATGCCAGATAGTATGATGGCTATAACCAAGAACCTAAGACAATGCAGTATAGGTCCTAGTTAGACACTCAAAAGGCTACTAAGTAGGGGCTAACATCATGGAGAGTCACTTGGCATCGACAAGCCGAAGCTCGGATTGTGTGTTTCAACTCCTCAACGGAGGGCCTTGCACACACATTTTATTATCTTAAGTTTTATTACCAGTCACACATTTTATTTAGTTATCACTTATTTAAAACTTCCTATCCTCCACCAACTCTATGGGACTAAGGTCACCAGGCTGCGAGGTAGAAGCCCCCTCCATATGCTACCCTACCCTACCCATGCTCATCCTATGAAAAGTGCCCACGGGCATGCATACTCCCATCCCAACCCCAATGATCAAAACTTCCAGAAAAGACATGGAAGGTCGAGACCTGCAAGTCCTCTGACAAACGTATGTGCACGTACTCGTGTGTGGCCCACCACCATCACGAAGATCATAACACAAGGAAAGGACGAGAACACAATGCAAAGAAAACACCCAACTGAAAGCAACAAGGGAAGGATGGATTTTACACAAATCCCAAAGCCAATAAAATCATACATCATGAAATCACTCAACCGGCCTCAATTCGAGAGTATGGATTCTACACGAATCCCAATGATGTAACAAGACCAAAAGTCACGAACTCACTCCACCGGCCTTAATTCGAGAGTATGGATTCTACACAAATCCTAGCGTTCACGAAATAAAAGCAAAGGTCTAAAAGAAACAATAACACAAGTATAAAATCACTCAACCGAACACAATGTCGGGAGTACGGATGCAACACGCATCCTAATGCAACATAAAAGTGCAGAAGTGGTCTGACTGATATCCAAACGGATCAACCAAGTCCACGACTCACATTGTGTTGAGAAAATTGGGCGGCACACAAAACGAGGTAAAAATCCAAAAATTTAGAAAACTTCAAAATTAAAACCCATTTGGCCTTTGGGTTCAAAAACCCCAAAAATCCAAAAATAAAAGGAATCAGACACTATATGCAAACACGGCCAGCATAATGGTCCAAAACCCCAAACCCTCATCCCGAAAAAATAGGGAAATGTTCATACCCGCCCAACCGGGTAGAACTAACATACAAAAATGGAGGGGAACACTAGTTCTTAGCCTCCAAACAAACGGCTACCAAAAACAGAAGCAGAAACAATAAAACAGGAAAGCCCTACCTCACAGCCAAAAGGGCAAAATGAGAATCTAAACCAAAAAATAAAATGTCCCCAGAAGTGGCTGAAAATCACAGCAATCCAAAGATTCCCCGAGCTAGATCCAACGAGCTCAACCTCATGACGATCTCACACCCATAGCTCCTACAAGGAACAAAATAGTAAATCCTCATGAAGAGGATTTTGGGTTTTACTCTCCAACTTTCCAATTCAAAAGTGAGAAGTGAGGAATTAAATTCCTTTTTGGATATTTATTCACTTTTTGAGTGAAAAATTGATTAGGGCAAATAACCAACCAACCTAGTTAAAACCCAAATCGACCCAAACGAAAATAGGCTATTCCTATAAATAGGAATTCATCCATGGCAAAGCTGCCAAAAATAAAATAAAACAATTAAAAAGCCCAAAAACCCAAAAACATAGGAATCTCCTTAACCACTTTCATGACAATGCGAAACACTAAATGCACAGACATGCTCATTGGTCTAATCACATAATGCAAATGAGTTCGGATTTAATAATCACCGAAAGGTTTAAATTAAACATTTAATTAAGGATACGTCGACCATATAAGAGCGACATTGGTAAAATATGAAAGGCTGAATCACTAACTCCATGTGCCACTGCCAGGGATATAAATCTTGCACACTAAACAACACGATCAAGTGCAATTGCATTTAATAACATAGCCGAAGCAATAAATGTATTAAATCACCTAATTTAACCATTTATTTAATTATATTAAAATAATCTATTTACATCAGTCATGTTCGCATAAAGCATAACAACGCAGGAATGAAGTAAATAACCATAGCATTAACCAAATATCATCATAAAACACACTGTCATCTCGAAATGGCATTGTCATGCAAAATGATCAACTGAACAACATGGTAGTCTAAAATCTATGATACTAAAATCAAAGTATAACATTTGACCCTCGGGTCACCTCAAAAGTAAAACATCACATAAGTAACATATATCTCTCAGATCAAAATATGACAAGGTAATTGTCCACAACACATAACTAAATAATCCAACATGAACAATCCATATCTAATTACTTAAGCATTTAATAATGATTGATTAAACAACATTAAAAAGGCACTTAAAACACATAAGAAAACACAATCATAAACATGACTAATCACTACTACAGGAACCTAGTCTAGTATAGCATGGTAAAAAGTACACAGTGCAATCTTTGTACACATCTCAAGGTAATCACAGAACAACCTCATGATACCAAATCGATCCTGGTAACCACCAGCACAAACCTCAGTGAACCATAAATCACATCATAATCTCATAGACCAGTCAAAAGCATAAACAAAGCAACTGATATAGAAACAGAAATCCAAACACCTCGACGGTGTAGACCACTCAAGGTCACAATCATGATCCCATCACAAAAAAAGATGAACAAGGTTGCATCCATCGGGACAACTTACAAAAGTCAAATGGGAGAGGCACTGCATCTTTTGTGCGATTTATTAGTTTATGATATTGGTTATATTTGCATGTAATTATTATTTATGTCTCATTAATCCTAACACTATCTAGTGTCAAGGCTTTATTGTAGAGAAAAATCTAGGTAAAAAGTCCTACCTTGGGGAGGAAAAATTTATCCCAACAAATATTAGGAGGAAGAAGACTCTTCAAGAACCCTAGAGAAGATTTTATAAGTTTATAACCCCTCATATAACTATAAACACTGCTCTTGCATCCATCCCAAATAAGGGAATCTTTACCTCCCTGAAATGAAGTTTTCCTAGAGGATAACGCATTCTTCAAAAATTCCTTCTCACTTAAAGGAATGTCCTCCTCATCCAAGCTTTTCCAATGTCATTTAAGTCTTCCTTGTTCAAAAACCATGTAATCCTTAACTCTAGAACTCTACTTGGACTCTAAATGACCATTGGAATCTATTTTAAATTTTAAGATTTATAAATTTAAATTATTAAAATGTAATTATTTATTTATTTTCAGATTTATAAATATATAAAATAAGAAAATTTTTAAAATTTATTTTCAAGTTTCTAAAATATATAAGTAAAGTTTTTAAATTAAATTAAATTAATTTTTTTGACCAAAATATAATTAAATATAATTAAATTAAATTAAATTAAGTTAGATTTTTTAAAGAGGCCGAAGCCAATATTAGCTATTATTATTTGATGTGATTAATTATAATTATATGTTAAATTTGAACAATTTCGAACCTAAGACCTCCCAGAAAAGAGGCTCACAATTTTGCCGTTGTGTTATAGGTTGTTATCTATTAAGTTAAATTATTTTATAATGTTATTCTATAAGTTTTAAAATTAAAGTTTTATTTAATTAATAATTATTAAAATTTAGATCAAAAAATTGAAAATGGGAGTCAAAAAGGAGGAAAAGAAGGCCAAAATGAAGGTAATGTGTAGCTAGATCAAATATAAAAAACATGAAACATTAAGAATGCAAACGTGGGGCCTAATTGAGTTTATAATTATAGGTGCTCACTGTTAGATAACTAAGAGGGGGATGAATCAGTTATCTCTTGTTATCCTACATGCTTCTAAAACAATTCAATACCAATTCACACTTCATATACTTTCATATCAATAGCTCAATAAGCACATTCCAATAACTCAAATCAAACTTTTACTTCAAACTGTTAACTTACTATTCCTTACTACAAAATTATTTACCACTTTATACCGATTGTAGCATCAAACATAAATTATGAAAATAATCTTGCAACACATAATCATTCACACATGTAACACTGATATATTAACGTGGAAACCCTTTAAAGGGAAAAATCACCCAGGAATTGGCAACCCAAATAATTTCACTATTCAGAAGTGAGCTCTTTTAGGAGCCAACTTTGTTAAAGGTTATATGCTTATTTTTAGTGTGACTTGGTTAGAGGATTTTAACCAAAGATCGTCTAGACCTTATCAATCCTTGACATTTCTAAAGAGTAGCCTGCTTTAAAGGACTTACAAACATCACTAGTCAATGTTACCACATAGACTTGTTAGGTCCACTCAATTAAGAGATTTATCTGCTACAATTGTTAGAAAATAACAATGAGTTGATCTGTTAGGTTTAGCACTACCTTTCTTGTTTAGATCTCCACTTTTCTCTTCCTTGGTTGTTTCACAAACTCACTCAATCACTTAGCACTTCCTCTTTCTTGATCTTCACAATGCAACTCATTCAATTCACCTTGACCTTCTTCCTTCTTCAACAACTTGAACAATATCAACAATAATCAACACTCATCAATATTAATCAACAACCAAAAACAATCTCATTCATCTCCTTAAATAGTAAAATTTTGCCTTCGAGAAACTTCCATATTTTTCTTCTTAAACATCATCATAGATCTTCATGTTGGTTCAAGTTCAATGAAGCTTGTTGCTTAGTTGATACTAGCCCACCTCAAAGTTTGTGCACACTCTAAAAATAGTAAATATTCTTCATTAGATCATCATTGAGTTATTCAACCATTGATTTCATAAAAAAAGCCATCTTTGTTCTTTAGACTTCTTGAAAATTCTTAATTTTCATCATTTGTCAGCCTTAGATTAACTCTTTTGTCAACTTGTTCTTCTTTTTCATACTTAGTGAACACTATAACTTTACTTGGGCAATACTACACTCGATTAACACTAAGATTACTTAGTTGACACTAGACATTACCACTACTTTGCTAGGTGTTCGATTACAATTGTAGTAACTTAGGCAATTATATACCTTCATTTACCTTGCAGTTTACTTAGTGTAACTTGAATAGCTTAGTAAAACTTGCAGTTTCCATAACTTGAACATACTTCATGTAATATAATCAAACCACCATTATACTGTTAGGTTCTAACTCTTTCAAGTGTCCATTGAATACCATTTACTTATCAATATTCTCACTCATCATCATACTTTCTTCAAATCCTCTTCATCAATCAAATGATATGACACTCTTAAATTAGCATAATTTCTAACTAACTAAGGCTTGACATCAAAGATGACATAACATTTGATATGAATCTTTCACGTACAATCACAAAATTATCAATTCATGCTAACAATATCCCTCTTTGACATTAATAGAAACACATAACATAAGATTTTACATTACAAAACATTACACATATGATAATAAAATATATGCATTGTCAACAATACAAATTTTTAGATCTCTAAATTCATTCAGGTTCTATGTAGTAGATTTCATCATTAGGTTCACTTGATTTGTAACTTCAACATATTCATTTTGAAAAATTCTCTCCCTTTGGGTGTATTCCTCTGTTCAACATCACCTTTATATCATCCTCTTTGGTTGTTCTCTTCAGAAAACTCTTCTCTTCATAGATTCTCTCGGCCTTAGCCAATTCTCCCATTTTTAGTTCTTTTCTCCTCCTTTAATTATTCTCTCTCTTTATTGGTTTCCTTTCTTTACTTTCTCTTCCTTTATAGATTCTCTCTCCCTTGATAGAAATACCAAAGGTAACTATAAGTTCCAATTAAAAAATTATAAAACCTTGTAGTAATACCTTGTACCTTTCATGTACTTATTTTGTTAGTTTCATTATAGTCACTTTTGACAACTTAGGAACTACTCCTAAAGTATGAACTCTTGCCTCAACTCGACAAAGATATATAGATAAAATCTATGAATGGATGCAACGTGCATCTTTACTTAGTGAGTCTTGGATAGGGGAAGGACCCCTAACTTACCCCTTAGATAATCAAAAGAATCCTTAGGAAATGGATTGGTAAATATATCAGCTATTTGTTTCTTAGATTTCACATATTGAAGCTTGTTGTTTAACAAATTGTCCCTCTTGCTAACTTGGCTTTACCTTGACTCTAGAAGCCTAGAATGTGAGGAAACAAAATGATGTCACGAACAAATGGGTCAGTGTATGTGTTATATCACTACCCTCTAAATTATAAGGTATAACTCCCTTGCATGGAAGATATGCAATGAATTGTGTCTTTAATAGATCATTGGGATGGGGGTACACTCTTAGTCTAAGAGCACAATAGGATAAAGAAGGATGCTCATAAATACAAACACCCCAGGAAAAAATAGATTTGGGCAACCTATAACACCTAGTGGAATGGATATCACAAGTTACCTTAAAGCCCTTCTAATTCTACTCCTACTCTAATCTAAATGAAAATTAATCCTATTGAAATGCAATCTAGGGAGAGAGTAGAGATGTATATGAAAGATGAAATAGAATCCACCTTGACTGATAACCCTACATTAAAATGGAATTTAGTAAGATATCACTAGCTTCAAATACATCTATCCTATAATCCCATAGAAACTATTCTAAGATGCAAGGTTAGCTTAGCTAAAGGAGCCAATGAAAGGAACCTAGGCATGCTAGTCCTAAATAGAATCAAAACATCACAATACCTAACTGCAAACATCATACATATCCTTTATTCCATCTAACTCTTTGATTCTCACTCAACATCTGGAAATATAGGGGGAAAAGTTGGACAAAATTGTCCATAATTTATATTAACATAGAAAATTACATATCTAGGACCCCTCTTAGTGTTCTTGGCCAGTTATAGATTCATCAGTTCTATTAATAGAGCACATGAATTGCTCAAAAATCCAACAGTCATTGATTACAATTCCATGTGTCAAATAAGGAAAACAAAAAAGATTAGAAATACTCCAAATGGTTCATATTGTTCTCTAATTTGTTGGCTCCAAATTCATATAATTTGAATCTCAATGATCACAATAGGTTTAAATCTCCACCACCGATCTCCTATCAATAATCATGATCAAAACCTAATAATCCTCTTTATTTCTCCCTTATCGCTTCTTCGCAACTTTCTTTCATTTGATATCTTTACTCGATGCAATGATGTGATCCAACAATAATGATTTCATTTCATAGTTTTGCAGCCTAAAATGTTTTGAATTCTTTTTAGCCTACGATCTTGCAATTCCTCTTATTCACCACTTCACAGCTTGACATGTCTTCATTTTACTAACCGCTGCGACTTAGTGACAATTTTGCACTAAAATGATCGCGCCTTCACAACTTGAAACAAATCTAATGTATTCTAACTTGTGACCTTGTGATGACCATTTGAGGTTAACTACTATCACTTTCGCTAGGTCACAACTTAAAATGTATTGAATGTTTCTTAGCTGGCGACCTTGCGAAAATTGTTCACCTTAAATGTTATTTTTATTCACATTGTCAAAATCCTAACCTCAGGTTAACTTAAACTACTAGTGTCGATTCGAACCTTAGCTTTTGTTGCATTGTAGCCTTAACCATAGGTTACTCTTAACCCTCTGTAATGATGCAATCATTCTATTTTCGCTCTGTCACTACCTTAACTCCATTTTTCTTCTAACCACTCATGACCATGCGATTATTCATTTTCTCTTGTTTGTCATGTTAACAAAGGTTGACTTGAAATTCCTATGACTCTATGAACACAAGCTTTTTTCTCTGTCGTGTCACTAACCTCAAATCATATTTAACCCTCTGCAACCCTACGAATAATAGTTTTTGCTACTTTGGCATGTCAACTTTGGGTTACCTTAAATCACCGGTGAACATGCGACAATCATTGATCTTTATGATCTAACGACTGGGAAGATACATCTCTAAGGACCATTGTAATTCCAGCTTAAAATGCCATCCATCAATCTAGTTTTCATCTGACAATCTGGATTTAGTATCTAAGCCATTTGACTTGTCAACTTTACTACATAGACATGTGAATTAAATATAAGCCATTGATTTAATTTTAAAGAAATTCACACCACCTTTGATTGGATTTTTTCATCATTTTTGAGGATTTATCTGCTTCTCTTGCATTTGATTCAACTTCTCTAGTTTCCATGATGTTCTTGTTGATTTGCACCTTGGTCTTGAGCTTTGATCCAAATGTTTTTAGTCAGTATCTATTGTGATCTTCAGATGTATCATGCCTTTAATGAAATACTTGATCATAAATTTAGGGTTTTTGAACAACTTTCTACTCATCTAGGAAATGCATAAACTTACTTTCCCTTCCCTAATTACCTAATATGAATGGATGCATTATATTTCTTTTGAATTCCTACCTAGGTGTACACAAAGGAATAGATGAGAAGAGTTTTCCCTTAAAGGAAATCTAGAGATAAACATGACATCACATTGACTCAATCCTAATCCTAGAAGTTTGAAAAATATAGGGGATTGAAATCATGGCAACAAAGCTTCAATTGGTTCTCCTTCAATTGTTCCCTCAAGTAGTGATACTTGATAGATATATGCTTGGTTTTGCAAGCAACACATGATTTTTGGATATGTTTGTTGCACTAGTATTATCACAATAGATAGTGATAGGCTCAAAACTTCTTCTTGCATTTCTTCCAATAGTTTATTAATCTAATAAATATTAGAACAATTAATTGTAGCAACAACATACTCATCTTCAATCCTAGATTGTGATATGAAAATTTATTTCTTGCTCAATAATGTACCTTAGTCTTTCTCCTAAGAATAAAATTCCACCACTTGTGCTTTTTCTATGATCAACATTTCCTGGCCAATCAACATCCATATAAACTCTCAGTTCATAATAACCATCTTTTTTGTACCATAATCCATAGTCTTTAGTTCATTTAAGATATCTAAATACCCTTTTAACAACATTCATATGTGTTTCTTTAGGATTAGTGAAAAACCTTGCAACAATTCCAGTTGTATGTGCAATATCTGGTCTACTACGCACATCATATTGTAGCTTACCAATCATTTATTTTTATAGTGTCTCATTTACTTCATCAATACAATCCTCCTTATATAATTTTCATAGTCACCGTAGGTGTATCAATTGATTTAGACTCATCCATACAAAAAGTCTTCAAAATATCCTAAACATACTTGGATTGAGTCACATAAATACCACATTTTTTTTGATGAACTTGAAATCCAATGAATTATTTAATCTCACCAAACAAAGACATTTAAAATTCCTTATTCATTTGATCTACAAATGACTTGCAAAACAAATTATTTCCATCAAATATAATGTCATCTACAAATATTTTAGCAATCAATACCATATTTTCAACTTCACTCTTCAAGTACAAATTACTATTTTTAGTAGTTCTCACAAATCCAATCTTAATAAAATAAGAATATAGCCTTTCATACCATTCTCTCAAGATTTTTTTTTAGTCCATACAACTTTTTATTTGATTTGCAAACTATGTTCCTTTGATCAGGTTCAAAAAATTCTTTTGGTTATTATATATACACTTCTTTGTCAAGTACTCGATTTAGAAATGTATAATTAACATTGATTTGATATACCTTAAAATTCTTGTGTGTTCCATATGCCAAAAAAGTTTCAACTCCTTGCAATCTAGCAACAAGTGCAAAAGTCTCACCATAATCAATTCCTTCTTCTTTGGCATAACCTTTACAAACTAATCTGGCCTTATTCCTCACAACTTTATCATTCTCATTTAGTTTGTTTCTAAAAATCCATTTGGTTCCAATTACATTCTTGTTAGAAGGTCCCAGTACTAGAGTCCATGTATTAATTTTCTCAATCTGATCAATCTCTTCGTTCATAGCATTTATCCAATCTTCATTTCCAAGTGTAGCTTTCATAGTTCTTGGTTCAAATTTAGCAATTAAACATGTACTATCCTTCAACTTACTTTGTGCCATGACTCCAACGCTCTTGTCTCCAATGATTTATTCAAATGAATGGTTCCTCCCTACATATTTTGCTAAAATAGGTTCAATTCTTTGATTTCTAGCATTATCTATAGCTAGTTGGGGCTCAACATCTAGCTTGGATCTTTTTGACTATGGCTCGGATAAAATATGTTGATGATTGGTAGCACTTTTTTTTTCGTTGGTAGATCTATGTTGTATCTTGGGTATTGTATCAAGTGTATCCTCATAGATATAGGAAAACTTTTTGTAATCATCAAATTCCTTTTTGCTTTTGTCATCGACATTTTCTGCAAACTCATCAATTCTCACATTTGCACTCTTCATCACTATGTTAGTAGTTTTTTTCAAACATTTATAGGCTTTACTCTTGGAATAAGAACCAAGGAAAATACCTTCATTACCTTTAGAAATAAATTTCCCATTCCTTATATCTTTATGAATGTAACATCTACTCCCAAATATCTTGAAATAACCTACATTAGGTGTATAACCATACCAGAGTTCATAAGGTGTCTTATTTGTTCCTTTCTTTAGTTGAACTCAATTAAGAGTATAGACTATAGTGCTTATGGCTTCTCTCCAAAATATTTGAGACATTCCTTTTTTAATCAATAGTGCCCTTGCACAATCAATAATAGATATATTTCTTCTTTCAACAATCCCACTCTATTGTGCTATTGTCGAAAAAATAACTATCTTTTGATTCTATTCTTAGGACAAAAGTTAGTAAATTTAAGAGACATAAACTCACCACCTATATTAGATGTTAGGCATTTTAAATGTTTACCAGTTTCTTTTTCAACCCTATCTTTATACCATTTGAATATATTAAAAGCATGTGACTTTACCTTTATGAACATGACAATCATCATCCTACAATAATCATCAACAAATAGTATGAAATATTTGCACCATAATAACTTCCCATTCTCATTAGTCTACACAAATCAATATGTACTAGTTTTAGAATATCTTTAGAAATATGGATCTTTCTTGAAAAACTTGACTTGGTCATCTTATCGAGTTGACATTGTTTGCACATTGCATTCTTCGGTTTATGTAGATTTAGTAAGCCTCTAACTTTTTTCTTTCTACTAACCTTGACTATGTTCTCAACATTTAGATAACATAACATCTTATGTCACAACTAAAAGTCTTCAACTTTTTCAAACAAACATGTATCAATTGTAGGATCTAGGTAGAATAGATTACTTCTTGTTTCCTCAGTAGTGTTGATCAGATTTCCATCATCATCATCATCATAAATCTTCACTTTCTTATTTTGAAATTAAAGTTTGTGACCTGTATTATTCATCTGAGAAACACTAAAAAGATTATACTTTAGTCCCTACACTCAATATGCATAATCACATATGATTTTATCATTTAACATTGACGAGCCTTTACCTTTCATAAGACATGGAAGATCATTCCCTAGTTTAACAGTTCCACCATCATATTCTTCAAGTTTATCAAATTTACTAATATCACTAGTTATGTGATGTGAACATCCACTATCAATAATCCATGTATCATTCTTACTAACATGTGAAATAAGATCTTTTCCTTCCTCATACCTTTATTCATTAGGTTCTTCTTTCACAACAACATACACCACTTCAACTCCTGCATCTTTCTCATTTTTAGTGTCTGACTCGGTGTGCTCTTCCTCAACAATGTAGTATGGTTCTTTCCTTTGTCTTTTTAGTCCTTATAATTCTTGTTCTTTCTATATAATTTCTCCTTCTTGCTGCTCTTATCATTTCTATATTTTTTAGGACATCTAACATAAAAGTGACCAACTTCATTATACTTAAAACATATCAAAGATAATTTACATTTACCTCTGAGTAGTCTCCTTGCAAGCAATTATTGAATCTCATGTATGTCATCTTCTAATTCTAACTCGCTTTCATCCTTTCTACTTCTTTCCTTCTTTAAATTTCCAAGGGTTAATGTAGTATTGAAAGCATTCCCAAGTGTAGGCATACTATTATTATAATTACTTAATTCAAATGCAATCAACTAACCAACTAAACTATCAAGAGTAAGTATTTACCAGGCATAACTTTGACCTCTAGAATTGTAGATATCTTTATAGAATAGATAGGTGAGAGAGTTCTAATAACTTTACTTACAAATTTTGTATCACAGATGACTCCTCCAACAACTTTTATTGCACTCAAAAATTCCTTGATTTAGTTTACATATTGTGCAACATTTTCACCTTCTTTCATTCTCATCTCATCATATCCACCTATCAGACTTTCTGATTTAGCCCTCCATACATTCTCATCTCCACCATCTACAAGTTCCAAATTATCCCACATGTATTTAGCATTAGTACAATTTTTGATATAATCATATTCTAAATCATTCAAGGCAAATGCAATCTCAATCATCAAGTTGTTGTGTTATGTCTTATGGTTCATTTCATCCATTATCATAGGACCAACATGAGAAATATATGCACTGTCTAACTAATATAGAGCATTGTCTCCAACTCCAGATAAGTGTAGCCTCATTCTATTCTTCCATGAGGATAAATTCTCCTTGTTTAGCTTTGGCACCTCTCTCTTATACATTTTCAAATCTTTACCTTAAGTACCTTTAAATTTTTTCCTTCAAGCACTTGATTCTTATACCAATTTTTAGATAAATGAGGGAGGAGGGTGGTGCAGGGCACCAAGAAAAATTTGCATAGATATAGGTTAAATAATGTAATCTTGAAGGAATTTTAGAGTCAAGACCACATGTAAGGTCAAATGAATCCTTGGTGTCATTATAAGCCAGGATGTCATTTGAACCAAAGGTCATTTTTGGTCAATCTAGGTTATTTTAGGAGGGAATAAGGAATTTTTAGTTCCCTAGGAGGTTTCAAGCACCTTAGTAGTCATTTGACATGATTTAGAAGCATAGATGGGCAATTGGGACAAAATTTTTCAAAAGACCAAAAAATTGCAAAAATGTAAGAAGAGTTGCTAATTGCAAAAAGTTGCTAAACAACAATTTTTGCAAAATAAGTTGTCAAACTATAAAGGAGTTGAAAAATCCTCAAAAACATTCAAAAAGTGGTTGTAACCATTGGAGGACATCTATTTAAGGTTTCCACAAGAGGAGAAACCCATTGCACAGACAAGTGAATAGCAAACACTGAATAAAACTTAGAATTTCTACCTTTTTCTCTATTGTTTCAATTCTATATGGCTTGTAGGATTGGTAAGAGTGAAAGTTTGGTATGGTTGGATAGAGGATTGAATTATTGTTCCATTTCATTTGGTTTTAAGTTTTTATCTTATATACAACAAAAGTTATATAAGTTTTTGTAAAGATTGGTTAGATTTAAACTAAATCTGAGGGTTTATTCAAGATGGCCTCCTAACTTGCAATTCCACTGTGGGATTTCAATGCTACTTTTGGGAATGAAAGTTAGAAGAGGGTACTTCAAGATGGCAGAGATTTAGAACTATAGGTGTAGGTTTCCTATTTTTACCAACAAGCTGTAGACAGAACATTGCCATATGTCTAGTCTAGATTTGAAGAAGAAAGAAGGTTCAGGATTCCAAATTGATTGATTTGAACTAGATGAAGGGTGTAGGAGGATTAATTAGATGTGAAGAAGAGGTACAAGGGGTGGAGTTAGGTATTTGAACCCATTTTCTCACACTTTCTTTGTAACCCAACCTAATCAGGCCAATTAGGTCCATGACTCAAAGTGGGTGTAAGTTGGTGCTAGAACAAAGTCAAAGTTTGATCTTTTGGAATATCTAAGAGGTGGTTAAAGGGTGTCTAAATAGGTGAAAAGATAGTGTGGTCCTTTTCAAATTTTGGGAGTTTGAATAGGAAAGCTATAATTAACCCTATTAGGAATGCTGGTAACAATTGCACAAATCAGTTGTTGGGTGTTGGAGAACTTCAAAGTTGGAAGTTTCTTGATGGATTAGGTCCATGGAAACCTTTTCTATTAGGAGGGTTGAGTTCTAAACTCATTTAGGAGGAGTTTTCCTTTTTAGGCCTATTGGAGAAAGGGAGTCGCTAAGAGTTGTGATTGATCTAAGTTGGTCGAGAGCCCTAGATTTGAGGGTTGGGCTTGTAGAGTGAAGTCCACTTGTAGGGTAGAGTATACATTTGTTAGAAGCCCTTTGATCAGTCTGCAACCTTTAAGGAAAGTTAAGGTTCTGTTTGGAAATTGGAAGTGCATTTGGTGCTTTTGGCTGCAAGCTCTGCATCAAGTGGTATTAGAGCCACTAAGAGCTTGATTGGAGAGGAAAGATGTTAGAGAATGAGGAAGGAGAGAGGGAGATACCTCTGGAATCACAAATGTGGAATTGCTCAAATTGGTCAAAGAAAAAATGGCAGAGAGTAGGGTAGTAAGAGAAGAGAATAGAACCATGAAGAGGGAATTGGATAGATTGAAAGGCAAGGTGGAAAGAGGAGTCCTAAAAGACTCTGAAGAGGAAGAAGAAAGGAATAAGGAAGAAGACCATTGGGAGGATAGACAAACCATGTCTACAGATCAGAGGCAATGTTAGAAGCGTTGGAAAGAGTGGGAAGGAAGGACCAAAGGTCAGAGCTTCTTGTGTTCAGTGGAAAACTAGATCCAGAGGAGTGTATGGACTAGATTGAGGTACTTGATAACTTCTTTGAGTGTGATAACACACCTGAAAGCCAAAGAGTGAAGGTGGAAAAATAAAAAATGAAAGGATCTACCCTTAGTTGGTGGAACTTCCTGCAGAATGAAAGGAAGGATTAAGGGAAGGAACCCTTGGAAACATGGAGGAGGATGAAGTTAGAAATCAAAAGAAAATTTGTGCCAAAGGACTATGAGGTCCTGATACACCAAAGGTTGCAAAGTCTTAGACAAAAGGACTTGGACATGGGGGCCTATATAAAGGAGTTTCATAAAATCACTCTAAGGGTCAAGATTCCTGAGAATCAAAAACAAAAATTAGCAAGGTACATGAATGGACACAAGTACTCCATCAAGGATGAGTTGATATTGTTCAACCCCAAATTAGTATATCAATGTTATCAGATGGCCCTCAAGATTGAGGACAAACAAAAAAGGAAGAGTGACTCTCAAGCAAGAGGAAGAGGAGGAAATACTAGAGGTGGAGGAAGATTTAGAGGTAGGGGTTCATCCAATAAGTCTCAAGGGGAGATGAGTAACCAAGAGAAGATAGAAGGAGATAAAAATCCTAGAGGAGGATTTAGAGGCATGAGACCTAATGGGAGAGGAAGGTTTGGAGGAATAACTCTAGGGGTATTCACTGGAAGGTGTTTTACCTACAATCAAACATGGCATAGATCCTTTAGATGTCTTGAGAAGATGGGAGGCAATAATCAAGGAGATAGAAGAATCCACTTGGCTCAAGAAGAGGATGCACAAAGTGACCAAGGAGGAAGAGGCAATGCTGATCTAGAGAGAGGGGAATCTTTAATGTTCAATAGAACCTTACTAAAGAGAGTTGCAGAGTAGGAACCTCCCCAAAGGAAGATGTTATTCAAGACCTTATGTAAGGTAAAAGGTAAAGTGTGTAAGGTAATCGTTGATTCTAGTTCAACTGATAATAAGGCATTAGTAGGAATGGTATATAAGATTGGATTGAAGAGGTCACCTCATCCTAACCCTTACGAAGTTTCATGGTTAAGAAAGGAGCAACAAGTTGTGGTTAATGAACAAGTTAATGTTGAATTTCAAATTAGGGAGTACAAGGACAAAATTGTTTGTGATGTTGCAGAGATGGATGCTTGTCACTTGTTTTTAAGTAGACCATGGTAGTATGATGTCAATTCCAAACATGATGGGAGGAACAATGTCTACATCATCACCAAAAATGGGAAGGAGTACGCTATAAGGCTATTGCCAGAGGATAGGAAGGAGAACCAACATGCATCTAGTGTGATGATGGTTGGAGAAAAGGAGTTTTTGAATTCCCTTAAGGTGAAGAACACACCATGCTTTGCCATTATAGTAAAGCCAAAACAAGAAGAAAAAAAGGAGGAAGGCAGATCAGGAATAAGGAATGTGGAACCAAGGAAGTGAGGCAACTTTTGGACAGATACAAGGAAGTTATTTTAGACCTTGCTACTGATACTTTTCCACCATTTAGAGAGGTAAGCCATTGTATTGACTTTATTCTAGGTTCTACATTGCCTAATAGGCTTGAATATAGGTTGACACCAGAACAAAATAAGGATTAGATCTATGAGATTTCCACAATCCATGAATATGAGTTCTAGTTTTTGGATTTGATTGTGTGTAGTTTTTTACCATCAAAATTTTGGATCATACTACATGATCCATCATTAGGATGTCAGAGAACATGAAGAACAAAAAATGATGAATTAGTAAGGGATGTTGAGGAATTGCTTGCAAAAGGGTTTATAAGAAGGAATATTAGCTCTTGTATAGTCCTTGTTTTGTTGGCACCTAAAAAGGAGGGTACATGGAGGTTGTGTATAGACTCAAGAGCCATAAACAAGATAGCCATCAAATATAGGTTCCCAATGCCTAGGATGGAGGATTTGATGGATCACCTAGGAGGAGAAAAGTACTATTCCAAGATTAACTTGAAGAGTGGGTACCTCCAAATCAGAATAAGAGAAGGAGATGAATGGAAAACTACCTTCAAAACTAATGAGGAACTTTATGAATGGATGGTGATGCCCTTTGGCCTTTCTAATGCCCCAAGTACATTCATGAGACTCATGAATGAAGTTTTGGAATCTTTCATCAATCATTTTTTTTTTTGTTTATCTTAATGACATATTGATTTTTAGTAAATCTAGAGAAGAACATCTGACACACTTGGAATTAGTTTTGAAGAAACTCAAGGAGAAGGAATTGAAGATAAACTTGGATAAGTGTGTCTTCATGAAAGAAGAGTTGGCATTCCTAGGTTTTGTCATATCCAAGGGTAACCTCAAGATGGATCTAGAAAAGGTGGAAGCAATCCTCAATTGGTCTACACCAAGGAATGCAAGTGAGGTAAAATGATTTCATGGTTTGGCAAGCTTTTATAGGAAAGTTGTTAAAGGTTTCAGTGATGTGTGTGTCCCTATGATTGATACAATCAAGGGTGGAAAGAAATGTCAATTTGCATGGAATGAGGCTGCTGATTAGTCCTTTGAGTACTTGAAGAAGAAGATTGTAGAGGCACCCATCCTTGATCTACCCGATTTTAAGAAGGTATTTACCATTGAGTGTGATGTAAGTAATAGGACCATAGGAGGAATCCTAAGTCAAGAAGGTAAACCAATAGCCTTCTTTAGTGAAAAGTTAAATGAGGGAAAGCAAAGATACTCTACATATGATTTGGAATTGTATGCAATGGTTCAATCATTAGGAAAATGGAGGCATTACTTGTTACCCAAGGAATTTGTGGTTTACACTAGCAATCATGCTTTGAGATTTTTGAATAGGCAGGAGAAACTAAACCATAGGAATGTTAAATGGATGGAGTACATCCAAGCATACAACTTCACCATTAAACACAAAAAAGGGGTTGCTAACGAAGTAGAAGATGCCCTTAGTAGGAGGAATCTGACCATCCAAGAAGTGAGATTGGAAATTGTGGGAATCCATTCCATGAAAGAAATGTATGAAGGAGATGAAGACTTTGCTAAAGAATACCATGTATGTAAGGAGATGAATGATAAATATCACACTAAGTTTGCAAATTTTATCTTGTAAGAAGGACTTCTCTTCAAAGGCAGTCAACTATGTATCCCTAGAGGATCCATGAGGGAGAATATAATAAAAGAGAAGCATTGTGGAGGATGAAGAGGGCACTTTGGCTTGGATAAGACATTGGAGTTGGTCAAGAGATTCTATTTTTGGTCTAAAATTCAGACAGAGGTAAGGAAGTTTGTAGCGAAGTGTATGGTTTTCCAAACAACCAAGGGAACAACCTCAAATGTAGGGCTATACACATCATTACCCATTCCTAGCAAACCTTGGGAGTCCATTAGTATGGATTTTGTGCTTGGACTTCCAAGAACTATACAAGGCTATGATAGTATATATGTTGCAGTGGATAGATTTTCCAAAATGGCCCATTTCCTTCTTGCAAAACAAGTCATGATGCTTTACATATTGCAAGGTTATTCTTCAAAGAAATTGTAAGGCTTCATGGACTACCTTTGTCTATAGTGTCTGATAGAGACCCAAAATTTTTAGGACTTTTTTGGAGAACCTTGTGGAAAAGAATGGGAACCAACTTGTCTTACTCTTCTGCATATCATCCACAATCAGATGGCCAGATAGAGGTTATAAATAGGTCCCTAGGAAACCTATTGAGGTTTTTAACAAAAGACCATGGAGTCACATGGGACTTAGTCTTGGCATAGGTAGAATTTCCCTATAATGACTTAGTAAATAGAAGTACTAGTCATAGTCCCTTTCAGATTGTTTATGGGACTCATCCTAGAGGAGTGATGGAGTTAAGAGATGTCAACACCTTGGAGAGAAAGAGTGCACAGGTAGAGGACTTTGCTGAAGTTATGAAGGAGATTTATCAAGTGGTTAAGAGAAGATTGCAAAAGACAATAAAAAATATAAGGAGAGAGTAGATAAAACAAGGAGAGATCTTCAATACAAGGTGGGAGACATGTTGATGGTACATTTGAAAGAAGAGAGGTTGCCTAGAGGCAAATATACCAAATTAATGATGAAGAAAATGGGACCATTTAGAATTTTGTAAAAATGTGGAACAAATGCCTATAAAGTGGAACTACTCCCTAATATTGGCTTATCTAATATTTTAAATGTCTTTGACCTCTATCCCTATAAGGGATCTGCTATTTGTGATGCAGGTGCAATTCATGAAGCAGAGGTGCCTGCAAGACTTCCTAAGAAGTCACCACTAGAAGTGGAGAGTCTCTTGGACACCAAGATAATGAAGGAAACTAGGAGGAAGACCTATTATCAGTACCTTATAAAATGGAAACATAAGCCTATGGAAGATGCAACTTGGGTGACTGAAAAGGATCTCAACAAAATGGGGCTCAAAGTGGACGACTTGCCAACTCAAGAGACTTGAGTTTTCTGGCCAAAGGAGTATGGTGTAGGGCACCAAGAAAAATTTTCATAGATATAGGTTAAATGATGTAATCTTGAAGGACTTTTAGAGTCAAGACCACATGTAAGGTCAAATGAATCCTTGGTGTCATTATAAGCCAGGATGTCATTTGAACCAAAGGTAATTTTTGGTCAATGTAGGTTGTTTTAGGAGGGAATAAGTAATTTGTAGTTCCCTATGAGGTTTTAGGAACCTTAGCAATCATTTGAAATGATTTAGAAGCATAGATGGGCAATTGGGACAAAAATAGTCAAAAGATCAAAAAATTGCAAAAAAGTAAGAAAAGTTGCTAATTGTGAAAAGTTGCTAAACAACAATTTTTGCAAAATAAGTTGTCAAACTATAAGGGAGTTGTAAGGTCCTCAAAAACATTCAAAAATTGGTTGTGACCATTGGAAAACATCTATTTAAGGTTTCCACAAGGGGAGAAACCCATTGTACGGACGAGTGGACATCAAACACTAAATAAAACTCAGAATTTCTACCTTTTTCTTTGTTGTTTCAATTCTATATGGATTGTACAGATTGGTAGGAGTGAAATTTTGGTATGGTTGGATAGAGGATTGAATTATTGTTCCATTGCATTTGGTTTGAATTTTTTATCTTATATACAACAAAAGTTATATCAAGTTTTGTAAAGGTTGGTTAGATTTACCCTAAATCTGAGGGTTTCTTCAAGATGGCCTCCTAACTTGCAATTACACTATGGGATTTCAATGCCAATTTGGGGAATAAAATTTAGGAGAGGGTAATTCAAGATTGTAGAGATTCAGAACTATAGGTGTAGGTTTCCTATTTTTACCAGCAAGCCGTAGACTAAACATTGCCATATGTCTAGTCTAGATTTGAAGAAGAAAGAAGGTTCAGGCTTCCAAAATGATTGATTTGACCTAGGTGAAGGGTGTATGAGGATTAATTGGATTTGAAGAAGAGTTCTAAGGGATGGATTTAGGTCTGTGAACTCATTTTCTCACACGTTCTTTGTAACCCAGCCTAATCTGGCCAATTAGGTCTGTGACTCAAAGTGGGTGGAAGTTGGCACTGGAATAGAGTCAAAATTTGATCTTTTGGAATATATAAGAGGTGGTTAAAGGGTTTCTAAAGATGTGAAAAGATAGTGTGGCCCTTTTCAAAGTTTGGGAGTTTGACCAGGAAAACTAGAATTAGCCCTATTAGGAATGCTGGTAACAATTGCAAAAATCAGATGTTGGGTGTTGGAGAACTTCAAAGTTAGAATTTTCTTGATGAATTAGGTCCATAGAAACATTTTATATTAGGAGAGTTGAGTTCTAAACTCATTTAGGAGGAGTTTTCCTTTTTAGCCCTATTGGAGAAAGGGAGTCCCTAGGAGTCGTGATTGATCTAAGTTGATTGAGAGCCATAGATTTGAGGGTTGGACTTGTAGAGTGGAGTCCACTTGTAGGGTAGAGTATACCTTTTTTTAGAAGCCCTTTGATCAGTTTTCAACCTTTAAGGAAAGTTAAGGTACTGTTTGGAAATTGGAAGTGCATTTGGTGCTTTTGGCTGCAAGCTTTGCATCACGGGGGGGGGGGGGGCAGGTTGGTTGAATCAGTTATGTCCAGTCATCCTACAAGCCTCTAAAACAATTCATTACCAATTCATACTTCAGATACTTTAATATCTTCATAACCATCTTCCAAAAGCTTGGTAACCACATTCCAATAACTAAAATCAAACTTTTATTTCAAGATGTTAACTTACTATTCCATACTATTCCGACTATTAGAATTATTTACCATTTTATATGGAGTTGTAACATCAAACATAAAAAAAAAAAAAAAAACTTGCAATACATAATCATTGACTTATTTGACATAGATATTTTAGTTTGGAAACCCTTTAAAGGGAAAAAACCACCTAGGAATCGACAACCCAAATAATATCCCTCTTTTGAAGTGAGATCTCTTAGGAGCCAACCTTGTTAAAGGTTACATGTGCATTTTTCATGTGAATTGGTTAGAGGATTTAACCAAATATCATCTAGACCTTATCACTCCTTGATATTTATAAAGAGTGGTCTTCTCTAAGGACTTAAAAATGTCTCTAATTGATGTTACCATACATGATTTCATAGACTTCTTAGGTCCACACTATTAAATTTTTTTTTTTGTATAGTGGTGAGAAAGTAATAGTGAATTGATTTGTTAGGTTTAGCATTTACTTGCTTGTTGAGATCTCTTCTCTTCTCTTCCTTGGGTGATCCACACACTCACTCAATCACTTAGCACTTCCTCTTTCTTGATCTTCATAGTATAACTTGATTGGTTCACCTTGTCCTTTTTCCTTCTTCAAAAACTTGAATAATATCAATGATAATCAATACTTGTCAACATTAATCAACCTACCAAAAATAGTCTAATTCATCTCCTTAAATGGTAAATTTCTTCCTTCCAAAAATGTCCATATTTTGTCGCTTAAACATGATTGTAGATCTTCATGTTGGTTTAGGTTCAATGAATCTGGTCACTTGGTTGATACTAGTACACCTCAAAGTTTTTGCACACTCTAAGAATAGTAAATCTTCTCCATTAGATTATCATTGAGTTATTTCAGTCATTGATCTCATAAAACAAATTTTCCTTATCCTTTATACTTCTCAAACATTATTAATTTTCATCATTTTTTGGCCTTAGATTTACTCTTTTGTCAACTTGTTTTTCCTTTTCATACTTAGTGAACACTACAAATTTACTTGGGCAACACTATGTCTAGTTAACACTAAGATTACTCAGTTATCACTAGATATTAACATTACTTTTCTAGGTGCTCAGTTACAACTATAGTAAATAGGGAAATATTGTATTTCTCTATTTACATTGTATTTTACTTAGTGTAACTTGACTAGCTCGGTGCAACTTGCAACTTGTTAGAAATAATAGTCCACTAAGATAACTGAGAGGGGTGGGGGGGTCAATCAATTATCCATTTAAAAAATTTATCAACCTTAATTAATCTTAACCATTCAATCAAAGTAAGCAACAACCATAACAAGATGCACATACACAATTACACTAGATTTGTTAAGTAGGAAAACCCTTGATCAAAGGGAAAACCCAATGGGAATGATGCCCACAAAGATATACTGATATATATATTCCTTGTTAGAGGATGGACCTTGTTAGGAGTCTATAAACACATTTAGTACATAAGAGTCCCTATTAGGAGACTGTTAGGAGATTCCAACCCTGTTAGGAGTTGTAGAAGGTAGATGGACCCACTATCCAAATAGCTTTTGGGGCAAGACCACTGAACTTCACTATCCAATTGATATCTCAGCTATTCCTTGTAGAATAATTGTTTGTACTATGCTTTAACCTCTTTCTTGTGTCTTGAAAACTTGACTAATCATTGTTAGACCTTGTAGACTAGGTCACAAACCTCAAATCCAAATATCAAACCTTGGATCTCACAATAAAAACTTGGCAACAAAGTTTTCTCCAAATTCACTCTGCTCTACTTATCCTCACATATCAAATTGTTTCTCTTCTTTTTCACTATTCATGCTTATAGAAATTGTTCATACATTCATACATAACAAAGGAAAATGTCCTTCCTTTATACTAAATCCATAAAAAAATTCGCTGAGTCAGCTATTACACATTCTCAATTATTTATTATAGGACCTTATTATGAACATGTTATACTTAATGATAACATTAACATATCACCTTGTAACTTGAGTAAATTTTTGTACGTGTAATATCATGATGAGTGATCTTAGCCATATAATCTCCAACTTGTCTTCTACACAAATTGAACCTTTCTTCTTAGAATAACAACTTTGCTAAGAGATATAACAATTTTTAGGTTAATAACTTGTATAACTTTTTATGTGCTGACATCCCTTAACTTGTATAACTTCTTTGAAGCTTAATATCTTATGCTTTTGAGGTTAACTACATATACTAGACACTTAGTAGCACCTCCCTTTAACCTTTCTTAGTGAAAATGCTCAACAATCTATCTATACCAACTTGATCTTTATTGTTGTTCTTTTGTTAGATACCACAAAAAAATACTATATTGACATCAATGAAAAAATAAATCATGAATGTAGTATATCATCATGATAATGATCTAATAATATCTCTATAATACTCCCTCATAGAAGTATCATCAACATTCATGCTTCCAACAATCCCCTCTTTCGCATTGATGGTAACATAGATGAAAAACATCTAGTTCCAAGAATACCAATAGTTAAAGACTATTATCCTTTCTTTTCAAATCCTCTTCATCAATCATTCCCCACCATTGATATATCTCAATGTACTCTATATAAAACTATTTTTCATGCTGTAATCTCTCCCCCATTGACATTAATGTCAAAGGTTTCAATAACCATATATCACTGTAACAATTTTCTCTTACTTGCTCAGGTCTCTAAAGACACTATTCAAAACAACATCCTTCAAGAGTCCTAGATCACTCTATCCATCACATATACTTCCCCATATAGGAAGCATCAACATTAAATCTAGACAAATAATAGTGCTTTGTAACACTGGACTGATGCACTCTTACATCTTCTACTCTGATGTAGGTAGGGGTATAACCCCTAGCATACCTCACAAATACTCAAAAATTTCTTTGGGAAGAGGCTTGGTGAAAATATATGCAATCTACTCTTTGGTGCTTACATACTCCAATCTGATTTCCTTTTCCACAACTTTCTCTCTCAACATGTGATATTTGATAGAAATGTGCTTAGTCTTAGAATGCAACACTAGATTCTTAGACATGTTCACTATGCTTGTGTTATCACAATGTATGATAACAAGTTCACTAAATTCTATCCTTATATCCTTCAACATCTGCTTCATCCAAACAACTTGATTATAGTCATGGTTTTCTGAAACATATTTTGCCTCTACTGTACTCTGTGAGGTACAATCCTACTTTTTTTCTTAACCAAGAAACCACTCTTTCTCCAAGAAAGAAAGCTCCACTACTTGTGCTCTTTCTATCATCCATACTGCTTGCCCAATCAACATTAGTATAAGCATAAAAAGTTAAATCATTAGATCTGTCATACCATAATCCAAACTTTGGTGTTCCCTTTAGATATCTAAATATCCTTTTAACTATAGCATAATGTGCTTCTCTAGGATCATCTTGAAATCTTTCAAGAATTCCAATTGCATTTTCTATATCCAATCTTGTGTGAGTTAGATATTGCAATCCTCCAATCATAGATTTGTACATCTTCTACTCAATAGTAGATGCCTTATGCTTTATAGATAACTTGTGCCCTGTTACAATAGGTGTTCCAATTGGTTTACATGTTTCCAAACCAAACATTTCCAATAGATCTTTCAAATACTTAGTCTAAGAAATAAAGATTCATTCTTTATCCTACACAATATATAATCCTAGGAAGTATTTCACCTCTCCTATCATGCTCATTTCAAATTGCTTCTTCATTTATTTTGCAAACTTGTCACTTTCATTATCATCTCCTCCAAACATGATACCAACAAAAAATATTACCAAAATCATCAATCCATTATCTATTTCTTTCTAGTATAGATTACTTCCTACCATACCTTTGCTAAATCCAAGTTTTGTCAAATGTTTTTCCAACCTTGCATACCAAGTTTTGGGTGCTTGTTTTAAGCCATACAATGATTTCTTCAATTTGCATACCATGTCCTTATCATATGTTAAAGAAAAACCTTTAGGCTGTTCTATGTATACCTCTTCTTCAAGTTCTCCATTCAAAAATACTGATTTTACATCCATCTGATACACTTTGGATTTCTTATGTGCTGCATAGGCTAAGAATAACCTTACTGCTTCAATTCTTGCCATAGGAGCATAGGTTTCATCATAGTCTATTCCTTCTTGGGGTGAGTAACCTTTAGACACCAATCTATGTTTGTTCCTTACAACTTCACCTTGTTCATTCATCTTATTCCTGAATACCCATTTTTTTCCTATCACATTCTTATTTTCTAGTCTGGGAACCAATTCTAATGTCTCATTCTTTAGTATCTGATCCAATTCTTCTTTCAAATCTAGCTGTCAATAATCATCTATACATTCCTCATCTGAATTCTTTGGTTCGACTTGAGATATCATACATAGTTCTTCATAAATCCTACTTCTTGTCATCACACCTTTCTCTGTGTTGCCAATAATATTCTTTGGTGGATGATTCTTTGTCATATTCTTACTAGAAATAGGAGTTGTTATCTCAACTCTTAGCTCTGTTCTAAGTTCCAAAATTTGTTCCTATGTTAGCTCTCCTTCATTCTACAAATCATTGTTAGTCTCAAAGAATACTTTATCATTCCTTGTTTTAATAACAACAACATTCTTATCATCAAAATTGTAGTCAACTATTCTTTCTTGTATCCTAAATTTCTCATCAAATCTTACATTTCCACTTTCAACAATAGTCTTAGTTCTCAAATTATAATATTAATAAGCTCTACTTTTCAATGGATAACCAAGAAACATGCCTTCATCACTTCTAGCATCAAATTTACCAACATCATCATCTCTTTTGATATAACATTTGCTGCCAAAAATTCTAAAATGCTTAACTATAGGTGAGTGACCAAACCATAGTTCATAAGGAGTCTTGTTTGTGTCTTTCCTAACTTGCATTCTATTCGTAGTATAGACTATTATATTTACAACTTGTCTCCAAAACATCTTAGATACATCATTCTCAACTAACATAGCTCTTGCTGCTTTTGTTACTAACTTGTTTCTTCTTTCTACAATGTCATTTTGTTTAGGAGTTCTAAGAGCTGAAAACTATCTTTTGATTCCATTAGCTTCACAAAACATATTAAACTCATTTGAAGTAAACTCTTCTCATCTATATGATCTTAAACATTTATTCTTTATACCTGATTCATTCTCAAATCTATTCTTGAATATCTTGAATTTATCAAATGCCTTAGATTTTTCTTTAAGAAATGCAATCCACATCATTCTAGAAAAGTTATCAACAATAATCATGAATTAAGTTTCACCATAGAATCCTTTAGTCTTCATAGGACCACTAAGATCTGTGTGTACAATCTCCAAATTTTTTATAGTAGTAAACTTCTTGCTAGGAAAAGAAGTTTTGGTATGCTTTGCCAATACACACTCATTGCAAATAGTGTTAGTAGGTTTTACAATATTAGGAAAATTAGTAACTGCAAACATACTACTAGTTTTCACAGTGCTATCAAATTTTATATGACAAAATATCTTATGCCATAACCAACTGTCATCTATCTTTGCAACCAAACATATCATTTTAGTGGGATTCAGTTGGAATACATTACATCAATTACCTTCCATCTTTGTCTCTGACCATGCATGTATTCTCTATGAATTGTAACTAATAACCTTTATCCACTAGTTGTCCAACACTCAAAAGATTGTGTTTGAAATTATCAACAAAATATACATCCTTAGTGTTAAACTTACCATCAAGAGTTATAGATCCAATAACTTTCACATGGCAAGCTGTATTGTTTGCAACTCTGACAATGCCTTCATCATAACTTTTGAAGTCAATAAACTTGTTCATATCACTAGTCATATGATGTAAAAAACCACTATCAATTATCCAATTAGATTTTTTTTCAACCTATGATACCAAAACCATTTTCTTTGGACTTTTTGCTTTAATAGCTACAAATCATATTTCATCATCACTAGCACTTACTACTTGTTCATCAAAATCATCTTCTTCATTTGCATACAAACATCTATTTCTTCTAGGTTTGATCTTTCCTTTATACTTTTTATCTTTTTTAGGACACTTAGATGCATAATGACCAAACTCATTACAAGTCCAACATTTAAAGATTTTCTTACCATCTTTTTCTCTTCTTACTAGAAGGGCTACTCCTTCTATCTTTTTGTCCTCATCAAATCTGCTACTACTAGCAAAATCTCCTCTAGCACTTGTGCTCCCTGATAAACTAGGTTGAATGTTTAGGGCACTAGAAGCTATCTCTATTCTAGAAAATTCTCTAGACTATGTAAGCTCATTCTCAACTTCTTCTAATCTCCCAAGTAGTGTTTCCTTTGTGAAATCTTTGGTACAAGAGATCAACAATTGTATCATTTGAACTGCTTGCTTAAATGGTGGCATTAAGCTCTTCAATATCTTCCAAATCACCTCACCATCTTCCTTGGTTCCTCCTTGAGATCTAATACCTATAGTAATTTATGATATTTAGCTATATATGTTCTTATAGATTCATCTTCCATCATTTTAGCATCTTGAAATGCACAAATCCATCTTTGTAGCCTCAATTTATTAGAATGTTCATCACCTTCAAAACTATTTTCCAAAACTTTCCAAAGGAAGTGCAGACAATAGTGCTTCTCTAGCTCTCATGTCGCAAATGAAAAATTCTCTCTCATCCTCAGTACAAGTTTCCAGTGCACTCCCAACAATAATTTTTTTTTTTGATTTTGTTAAGACCCAATATCCTAGACCCATACACAAAATATGTATCTTCATCTTTTCCTTCTAGCTATCTAGCTGTCATAATTTGTTCCATCAAAATTTGGACCATCCTTTTTGAATATGTTCACCATGGATCTCCCAAAGTTGTTCAACTTTATCTTCAAGGACTTGAGGCTTTGATACAAATTATTAGAAATAATAGTCCACCAAGATAACTAAGAGGGGGAGGGGGGAGCTGAATCAATTATCCAATTAAAACATTTATTAACCTTAATTAATATTAACCATTCAATCAAAGTAAACAAAAACCATAACAAGATGCACATAACCAATCACATCATATTTGTTAACTAAAGAAACCCTTGATTAGAGGGAAAACCCTGGTGGGAATATGCCCACAAATATATATATATATATTCCTTGTTAGAAGATGGACCTTATTAGGAGTCTATAAACAAATTCAGTGCATAAGAGTCCCTGTTAGGAGACTTTGAATCCCTATTAGGAGATTCTAACCTTGTTAGGAGTTGTAGAAGGAAGAAGGACCCACTATCCAAAAAAATTCTGGGGCAAGACCACTGAACTTCATTATCCAACTGATCTCTCAACTATTCCTTGTAGAATAATTATTTGTACTATGCTTTAATGTCTTTCCTCTATCCTATTGACTAGACCAATCACTGCTAGACCTTGTAGAACAAGTCACAAACCTTGGATCCAAATATCAAACCTCAGATCTCACAATAAAACCTTGGAAATGAAGTTTTCTCCAACTTTGCTTTGCTCTGCTTATCCTCACATGTCAACTTGTTTATCTTCTATTCTGCTCTATCCTTCTTGTAGTCATTCATACATTCATACATAATAAAGAAAAATTTCCTTCTTTTATACCAAATCCATAAAAAAATTCCTTGAGTTGACTATTACACCTTCTTAATGAATTATTATAAGACCTCATTAAGAATATGTTATACTTAATGATAACATTAATCATAGTGATAACATTAATCTAACTTGAGTAACTTTCCATATGTGTAATAACATGATGAGTGAGCTTAGCCATGTCATCTCCATATGTGTAATAACATGATGAGTGCGCTTAGCCATGTCATCTCCAACATGTCTTCTACACATCTTATACCTTGCTTCTCAAATTAACAACTCTAGTAAGAGATATAACAAGTTTACCAGAACATGCTTCTATAAACTCTACCTTAGAACAAACTTCGCAAAAACTTTCATAACTTTTTCTAGACTTAATATCTTATGGTGCCAAGGTTAGCTACATATACTAGACACTTATTAGTATCTCCCTTTAACCTCACTTAGTGAAAATGCTCAATGATCTGTCCATACCAACTTGATCTTTACTGCTATTCTTCTGTCAGATATCACATAAATTGCTATGTTGACATCAATGACAAATACAATAATGAATGTAACATATAATCATGATAATGATCTAATCACGTTTCTACAATACTCCCCTATAGAAGTATCATCAACATTTATGCTTCCAACAAAACTTTCATAACTTGAATATGCTTCATGTAAAATAATCAAACCACCATTGTATTGTCAAGGTCTAACTCATTCAAGTGATCATTGAATACCATATACTTATCAACATTCTCAGTCATCATAATACTTTCTTCAAATCCTCTTCATCAATTAAATGATGACATTTTATTGAATTAACATAATGTGTATCCTATAGACTTGACATCAATGATAACATAACAACTGATATGACTCTTGCACATATAATTAGAACATTATGAATTGGAGATAACACTTACAGATTAGGATAGTGCATATATATATATATATATATATATATATATATATATATATATATATATATATATATATATATATATATATATAGAAAATGTTGAAACCACTATATAAAAAGGCATTTTATAGTATATTTTGACACATATTTTGACAAAGGATTGTTTCAAACTCAAAATAAACTATACTTTCATGCATATAGATCTTTTCAGATACTCTAAAGCGAATTCATTTTTTTACATCCTTAGTTCATCAACCTTTCCACAATTATACCAATACATGATTTCAAACATATAGATATTACTTTCCTTTCTCAACTTGATTGATAATAAATTTTTCTTTCTTTTGGAGTAGCTAAAATGTTTACATTTATCAAGTTCCATGTGAATTTTTTTTGTTTGCTAGGGACATTTTAGGAGTTGTGAGTTAATGTTGAATATATTATTGTGGAACATCATAACTCAACTAAATAATTTTATCTTTTGTTTTTCTTTCTTTATATATTTTCATTGTTTGTTTTTGTGTTTTTTAATTTAATATTTCTTGTAGAGAAAGATATGTAATGTTTGAAAAAGGCCTCACCTTGAAAAAATAACTTTATTATACTTTTACTTATTTAAGATCATATATATAACCTAATTTGAAGTTTATATTTATTATAATTCACAACTTTAGGTAAGGGAGAAATGTGAGTGAATTTTATTTTTTATAAGAAAGAAACACACAATAGTGCATAATTATAAAATACCCAAAGTTTTATTTTATCATGATACTGCATATAAAAAATATCATTAAATTTATAATTTATTTAACATATTTTATATAGTAATGATAGATACCAATTGAGATAGCAAGAACTAGTTATGAGAACCATTGTACTATGGATGGTTGTATACTTGACTCAGGCTTTGAGATTCTTATTGTTGATCCAATGTGTTTGGCTAAGATAATCTTGTGATTTAGTGACTATTCTTGTATCATGCTTTTATATTGGCATTGTGAGATGCACCTAGTACAATTGATTCTTGTGTCCATTATGAGATTGCTATTGTGGTTATGGTTTTTATTTTCCTTGTTTGGATTTTGATGTGATTTGATGGTATTAGTGAGGTTTGTGCCAATGGCTACAAGATTTTGATTGCATTACAATGTTATTCTATGAGTACCCATGAGATGTGATGTAGTGGTTGCACTATATGATGCATTTGATTACTATACTTTATTTTAGTTACTGAAGTATTAATGATGATTTATCTATTAGATTATGTTGTTATTATTATTTGTATCATTATATGCATGATGATTCTTTGAGATAATATGTCATGATGATAATTATGGATATCATATTATTGTCCATTATATGTGGTTAGTATTCCAATTATTTACCTTCAATGATTATACTCATATGTTATGAAATTCTTTATTTAAATACAATGTTTTTTCAATGATATGTTGTTTACTATCATATCACACAATTACTATGCATTATGCCCTTTGTGTCGGTGTGAAGTGAGATGAAGTCACAATCACTCATTTATGAGATATAAATAATGTATTATTCCTTTTTATGTTGATCCCTAAGCCATATTTCTTATTAGTGGCCAACACTTAGTCATTTTCTAGGCAGTGTTTGTTAGTCATCACTGTGATCAAGCCACCTAATGAAGGATGAATCATATGGGCTTGTTTATACTTTCATTACATGTTGAGAAAGTCAAAGGTTGTCGAGCACACCAATGTAGACAAAGTCACAATATATTTTGAGTAACAAATAAGGAAGTTGAGCAAAGAAATAGTTTATGTCAAGTGAGTCAACATCTTCCAAGCTTATAGAAGCTAAGGGACAACATGAATGTTAGTTATGACCGAGTGTCATTATATTCAATTACCAAGTAAATGAGTTTCAACATATGTGTTTGTAATAGTATAGACACTTATGTAAATCATTTTAGTTGACTTCTTTATGATATTTATGGATTGTAGAGACAACTAAGGAGCTAACTACACATTTCATTAGAGGAAACCAATCCCTAGGAAGGTATAGTAACAATTCAAAAAATTAGGAATAAGTGGCAAAAGGGTAAGTTTTGGATCATTGTTTATGATCTAGAAACTTCCTCATTTGTTAATTTAAGAAGGGACCAAGCCCTAAATCATTGTGTGTGTGAAGGATGATGATGTATGCATGTGAAGGATAAGAAAATAGAAAAGGAATGCTAAGTTTGATGATCAAAGAGAAATATTAGATGGAGCAACCTAGCAGTGAAGGGAAGAATAGAACAACTATGATAAGGAGATCAACTTGGACAAGGAAAGAATAGATACATAATCTGGCATCAAGTGTTAACCAAAGGATTAGGTACTGAGACATTATAATCAATATATCAGGACAAATATCTTAACATAACAATTTTAATAGACCTAGTTAAATATCTTAACAAAGTGCTTACTTCATTATGAGTTTTAAATCCTTTAATCAAGGTCAACTTAACAATCTTGTAAAGTTCTTAATAGGGAAGACCCCTTATAGGGTAGATCATTAGAAGTGATCAACATTGTATCTCTAATAGGTGAACTTTATTCCTGTAGTAGTGAAGATTTTTGGGTGTCATCCCCACCCCAATTTTACCTTTACCTTGGAGGGTTCATGGGTAACCAAATCTTTGTGTTATGTGTTTCATTTTACTTTTCATGTTGATGGATGAGATGCATAGTTATATCTATTTCAGTTTTATATTTTATGATTACATGGTGTATGATCTAAGAAACAGGATGTATTAGGAGTGAATGCAGTCAATTTGTTATTTAGTTTCAAGGAGTTAAATTTTTTATAGATCCTAATTCACACCCCCCTCTTTGTATCATTCTTTCCAATAAGACTTCTAACAATTGTATCAGAGAAAACTTCTCTTAAAAGAAGTCTAACAACTTGAAGTTCAAATCTTGGAGATGGAGGCTTATAAATTGGGAAAGACTATAGAGAATTAGATGATTGAAATCCATACCATAATAGAAAAACTTAATGTAGCAAGAGAGGAGCTAAAGAAATCCTTAAGGAAAAGGAAGGATATGGCCATTCAGAAAACTGATACACTTTATCTAGAAGTGGTTACTAAAGGAATGTTTGACAATGGAAATTCTAATGAAAGTGATGCATCAATAGCACACCTATTGGAGAAGAATAAAATTTTGAATGAAGAAGTCACATGTTTGAAGAGAGAACATGAAATCAAATCGTATGATGTGCAAAAGCTTACAAACACTCAATTGGACATGATGAATCAATTGTTACTTCTAAATCAAGAGCCGAGAAAAAAAGAATTGGAGATTACAAATTTGAGATCAAAAAGTGACCAGTTGAGGAATGAGTTAAGATTTGAGAAGGAATTACTAGAAAATATAAATAAACCTAATAAAGCTATAAGATAATTTAAAGAACTAATGAGATCACCAAGGTCATCTAGTGACACCTCTAGTCTAGGACATATTAAGAACTCCTCATTCTACACTCAAATTGTGCACTTCTCTAAAGTTTTCTATCCAAGATATCCCATGAATTGGAATACTTGAAAGTCAACTTAGAGCTCCCTATCCATGGAGTACAAAGGTGTGTTGAAATTGTACATATGAAAAGCTCTCAATTGAGCCTTAGATACAACCCTTGGTAGTAAACTATGCAATTGGAGATTCCTTAGACAAGAACAAGAATGTAAATGTCTAAAGGAGTTATCAAGCATGCAATGCAAGAATGAACTATGCTAATATGGAGTGCAAGAATACAACTAAACTAAGCAAGATGAGCATATTACAACCATTTTACTTAAACAACTATTGCAAAAGAAAGTAGACTATTTACAAATGATTGTAAACTAGTATGAGGATGATAATGAGAAAATTAGACAAGAAGCAAGAAGTTCTCCACAAAGCTCTAAGGAAACCTGTCAAGAAACCTGCAACATAACATTAGCTTAAAATTGGGTTCCTTAGAGAGGAGGAGAGCTCTCTCTTTTAAAGGTAAATAAATAGTTGGGATTAAGATCAAGATCAAGAAATGGATAATAACGGGTGGGGATTGACTTTTGGCATGATCCATGTGCAAGATCAAGTCAACTAGTGAAAAGGAGTTGACTTTTCATGTGAGACAAAAGCCATTTCTTTTAATTTGTAAATAGGAAAAAGATTTTATGTGTGCACATTGAGTGGGTTAGAAGAATGATGTCTTTTTTTTAATTAAAAGGGGACATGTTATTTTAATAAAAAATGGACTTAGGATATTATAGTCAAACTATATGTTAAATCATTTTTTTTTATAGCAATTTGGCCTAGGCAAATGATTAAATAATTTAGCCAAAATGATGAGAAGGGGGCTAATGGTCTCAATGAACATTTTTAGGTGATTACATTTTCCCCTCTTTGACTAATGTATGATTGATTTGAGAACACATGATGTCAAAGAATATAGAAGCCAAGTAGGAAACAATAGATAGAGAGATTCAATTCTAAAGAACAAAATGTAGAATGAGGTAGCAAGTCCTAAATGTGTAGCTTGGTGTCAACTATACTGAACACTAGGAGAGAGAACTAGTATCAAGACTCAAGAAGAGTACTAACAACAAAATAAGAAGATAGATCAAGAGAAAATGAAAGAATCAAGCATATGTAGAATTGATCTCAACATCGAGTGCTTTCCTAAGAAATAGATAGTTGTAGCAAGAAAGCAATGATAGAGTATTTTTGCCCCCTCTGGATCAAAATTTAAATGAGGTAAAAAGAATGCAAAAATGAGCCAGGTGTGAGAAAATTGAGATATGGAAAATTCCATGATGAAAAATAAGTGATTAGAACCAAAGAGTGACCATAAAGAAGTGATAGAATGCCCCAGCTTAACTAGAGTTGACCAAGAAGAATAAAGTATGCAAATTAGGTCAAATGAAGTAGAAAGATAATTTAGAAGAAAAATATGTGAATTGAATGAGTACAAAGTGTAGAAATGATGAAGATATAGAGAAATGTAGATGCCCCAATGAAGATTCAAAGCTTAGACCTTAAAAGGTCAACTAACTACATAGAAAGTGGAATTTTTAAAATGAGATTCTAACTATAAAGGTGAACTTAGATTTCAATTTTGATACCAAAAAAAAATTCAGGATGTTGAAATTAGCCAAGGGTGCAATTTTTTGCAGAATTTCAAGGAGTTTGAAAAATGTGTCAAAATGAGGTTTAAGGACTATATAAGGGTTCCAAGGGTCATTTTAAATTCATTTTTCTTTTGTGATTTTGGAGAGCTCTTGACTAATTTTGAGAGAGAACAATGACTTTTGCTAGAATTTTGACCCATAGACACCAGTTTGACTGCATCTAGTTGTACCACTGGCCACCTGAGTATGATGCCCCAGTGAGTCTTTGAAAATTTCCTACTTTTTGAGCTATTTAACATGTTTTAATGTATTTTTCAATTTTTTGCAAATTACTATGCAATACTATAAAAGTATTGCATGACTATACTGAGAAGTATTGCACGATACTTCTACACAAATTGTATCACACTATTCAAAAAGTTCCATTGTATCAGGCATACCTAACTATCACCCATAATGGTGCAAACTATCATATGATAGGAAAGTATCACTCAGTAGTTGTAAGTATCGTGTAATACTTAGTTAGAACAAAGTATCACCTGCATATTGGGAAAAGTATTGTCTAGTTATTTGTTAAATATTTTTTCATGTGTAGGAAAATATTTTGAGTGTGAGCTTATTGTTTTATATTGTTTTTATTGTTTTACAATGTCACATGATCATTCAAGACTGATACTAATGCTTTTGTTGTTTTCCTAACTCGACTATGTAGATTCTTTTTCTAGCATTGGGGATTAGAGCCCCCAAGGTGGTGGGGTTGCACGTGGTCCATCATCTAGATTAGCTAAGTATGCCCCATATTTGGGCTAACCATGGTTTGTTGATAGCCTTAGCTGAGAAGTGGCATAGTGAGCATAAAACCTTTCATTTTCCCACTAGTGAGGTCAACATTACTCTCAAGGATGTGTATCACATCCTTCACATGCCTTGTTACAGTGATTTGGTGAGTATGATTCATTTGTTTTCTTTGAGTTTCTGATTTCCATATAAGGTATGCTAATGTGAATGTATGTATGTCAAAGGTTTATTACAGTCATACCCTAATAGTGGGGAGATTAGGTATACAAGATTGATTTGAGGATGTCACCATCCTAGGTAGACACCTCAACTACGAGAGACTTATAGATGAGTATGGAGACCAATAGCCACTACCCTACTTGGTTTGCTCATTGGGTTCCTAGGCTCTTATTATAGACATGAGCTAGAAGGGCTTCTCACTAGGATGGGGTAGACTTGTTTTGGATTTTATTGGGTGACCCTAGAGGATGGCATGAGGACCAACCATACTTGTTGATATGTACCATGAGTTACATGAGATTGTCTACCATAAGGGTAAGATGTGGGCATGCAATGTAGTGTTTGCCCATATATGGGCATGGGAGCACATTGTAGTGATTTTACCATGGGTGCATTCGTGAGAGCGCAACCACCCTTATATTTATAGATACATAGGATTGATGCTTCAAAGCCACATTGGGGATGTAATGTACTATTGATTTTTTTTTGATGAGATTACCTCTTTTTCCTGGCAGCCATATTGAGAGTGTGCCAGATGGTCAGTTGCATGGGAGTTAGAGTAAATATGATACAGTTAGCTAATGATAGGGAGACACTCAGATACAATAGAGTGGTTTGTAGTTAGCTACATATGGTGACAAAATTCCTAGAGATAGGGGATACAACATATCTATATGAGTTGCAAAGATATCCCTTCCCCAGGTTCATAGTTCTCGATGCATTACTTGTAGTAGAAAGATAGGGATGAGATGGTGGGGATAATGGTGGAGATAGAGCTAGAGGCAAGAGTTAGACAGAGGTTGGGGGCAGTTTTGGAGGACCAGATGAGAGATAGATGTGGTTTTGATCTATGAGGGAGGAGAGGGAGGAGGATGAGGATGAGGAGGAGGAGAAGTCATAGGAGGAACATCTGTTAAGGAAAAGGAAGGTAGAGTGAGCAGAGCCATGATAGGAGCAACCTATTGGGGGTGGAGGAGAGGATCCTAGAGATGCTCATATACAAGAACTAGAGCGGGAGGTGCAGGGGTTGAGGAAAACCATAGCAGTCTAAGACCAAAAATTGGTAGATATACGAGAAAAGGTTGCAAGGAAAGAGCAGGTGCTAAGGGAGGATATAGTAGATTCTTAGTAGGACGTGGAGTGAGAGGGAGCAAGGGAAATCTACTATCATGGTGTATACATTGTTTTAGTTCCTATGTGTTGGTGATACCTATATACTCAGAGAGAGTTGGCAGATCAGATCAACCACCATTGAGGGCACCAACAACTCCTCCTCAGACACAACCTACTCATTAGGGGGGAGCTAGTCTTAGGTCTAGGAATAGGTCTAGGCTGATGTCCTTGTGTCATTTTGTTGTATCATATGTATTTTTGAGATATTTGTCAAGATTTTGGATCCCATATTGTATATGTATTTTGATACAATTTGGTATATATGAGATATTGGATTTGATGGATGTATTTGTTCTTGTCTCATTTTTATGCTTACTTTTACGTTCATGTTTATATGCTTATGGATCTCATTCATGGATAATTTTATCTCTCATGTATATGATGTGGACTCATGTTTTGAAAATGTGATACTTGGATAGATTAGATGTGATGATTAGATTAACTCCTTATGATGACATGTATAGAAGAACCAAGAAAGTGGACATGGATGATTAGAGAATGAAAGACATGGTTAAAAGGAAAGTGAGAAGAGATGAATGCAATTAGTTGACATGTCCATGAAAAGATGAAGGAATATCTCTCCCCATATGAAGAGTGCAAGACTTAGCTAGAACGAGCCTATAATGCAAGCTAGCATGCAAAATAGTTTACTTGCAAGGGATGCGAAACATTTAGACTCTAATTTCATCAATTTCACACTATTAGGGATGTCAAAAGATTATAAAATCATCACTAGTATAAGTATGAGGATCTTAATATTATCTATGTTAGAAAGAAATATGGGAATCTAAACTAAGAATCAAAGACATGTAGGTCAAGATGACTAATGCAATTAGATTCTCTAAGTTTAATATAGCAAGATTACACCTGTATCAAGGCATGAGTGCTAGGATAACTCTAGAGTGAGGTCTTGTGAAAATAGACAATGTCTAAATCACCAAGTAGGACAAGCACAAAGGCTCTCAACACCTTAAACTAACAAAATATACCTACAAGAAGAAAACAAGTAAAACATGTGCCATGCACCTAGTCTTCTAGTCTATGAAATCCTTGGAAGACTATTAGGGAGGGAACACCCAAAAAATAAATTGTCATAGACAACACACAAAGAAGATAATGTTGGAATTAAAAGTGGGAAGATTTACTTCTAAGAGTGGGGGTGAATCAAAAGTAACTAATTTTACAAATTTTCAAATCCTTTTAATTGAAACCATTTTACATGCATCTAATTTAAATAACAAGCATGAAAGTAAAGATATGCATGAAAACATATAACACATAAATTTGGTAACCTAGAAACCCTCGAAAATGAGAAGGTAAAACTGGGGTGGGGATGACACCCACAAAATATCACTGCAAGAATGTGTAACTATTCAAGGTTACAATGTTTGACCACCTCCAACGGTCTACCTTGTGAAAAGCCTATCCTGTTAAAGATTTACACCCTATAAAAAGTGACTTGGTTAAAGGATTTCACTACCCTACTAAAAGTAGGCCTGGTTAAAGGGCTTTTGTACATTAACTTGGAATTCCACCTTATTAGTGGATTTACAAATGTCTATTCAAATAACCTAAGTCCATAGTATTTCTATATCTAATACAATTGCTAGAGAGTATTAGAAAGTCTTTGATTTGATAACTTTGCAATCTTCAATTGCTAATTCCAAATCCATTTTCTGCTTTGACTAATCTAATCCTTGGTTGATCTAATATGTCACTCTGTGAGGTTTTGATACTCTATTCTTCAATAAATGGATTCTCCTATGCTTCTCTATTCTTCATTAAGTCTTTTAAACTCCCCTCTAAATTTTTCTATAGTTCACCCATACACTTCTCACTCACACATGCATACAATGGTGTTTTGTCCTCTTTTTAAAGATTTAGAAGGCTAAGTGTTAGGTATGAATCTACAATCAACATTAAATCTTCATTTCTTTCTCATTTCTTTCACTTTTCCTATTGGTTGCATTCGTTCTCCATTTTTCTTATTGGTTGCATGCTGATTGCATAGGAAATGTGAAAGATTAATTCCTATCTTCAAGATCCTTCAAGATTCATCCTATGTTGGCTCCAAAATGGTTTATATCTGAGTTTGTGAAGGCACAAACTCATATGCTAATTCTGTGTTACTTGGCACATATTAGTTGCCGATTCTCAACACATATAGGAAAATTGGCTCACTCAGCTCCTATAGTAATTCTGTTTCACTCGACATTTATAGTGACTCAACATCCATACTTTGCTTGGCACCTGAAGTTCACTTGACACCTATTGAATTTTTTGGCTTGACATACATTGTAGCTCAACTTCTATATAATACTTAGCATTGTCTTGAGAATTTGGTTAAGTGTGTTGACACTCAAATGTCAAAACCAATCTAAGACCAACAATCTACCCCTTTGACATGAGTGGCAAAAACACTTAAGTAGTCATTATAAATCTGATCTTTATGAGTATACTACATTTTTTTTTTGACATATGTACAAGACTTCAAAAACTTATTCAAAATTTTGTATACCTCAAAACCGTGTAACTCCCCCTAAGCTAATGTGCCATTTCCATTCCTATAACCAAAATTCTTGTGCTAAATGTGTCTCATGCTGATATATCTGATACTCTTTTCCTTATCTACCTCTGTTTCTATATCTATGTATCCTATTTTTGCTTCCTATACTTTGTATCTATTCCCTGTCACATCTTCTTGTAGTTTTGCATCCTTTTGGATTTATTACTTCCTCAAATGTGAATTTGCATATCTCCCCATTAATATATTTCTCCCACTTTTTTTATTTACACACTATATTCAAAACATTATATCTCCCCCTTTTTGACACTTATGTCAAAGGGTTCTAAGGATAAATAGAATATTTTGCCAAAAATATTTTATTTACCTCCATAATCATCTTGAGAGAAGCATCCCAATTATCTAAAGCTATCTCTAATGACTTGTGTTGAATTGTTGTCTTTGTTGTAAGATGAACAAGGCCTCCTAAAGTAGAAATATTATAATCATTCTTTAGAACATTTTTTGCATAGGCCTACTCCTTATGGAGTACTTCCAAATGTGGGGTAATGGAAGATTGGATTTACATCAATTTGGCCTTGGTATTGGCGTCTTCAGCTATCAATACAACTAATTCTTTTTTTGTGTGAAGCATCGCTGCAAAATGCTTCTCACTTTGAGCTAGATCTTTGGGTAGCTACATGCTGAAAATCTTTAGATTTTGTTCCAAGCTCGGTATCCTTTCGCTTGTTTCCTATGTTAAATATGATGAATCACACAAGTTGGTGTACAATGAGAATACATTCTCAAGTACTTTCTTCACTTTTTCAATCTTCTTCACCAATTCAACTTGTGAAAGTGCTATTTCACTTGATATTTTCTCATTAAATTTCATCTTAAACTTCTTTTTTGACCATTCTAATAGTTTAAAATTAGTTTCTAGGTCCTCATTCTTTACCTGGTCCACAATATTGGAGAATCGCTCCATGATGGGCTAGGTTTCATTAAGTACTTGCAAGTTGAATGCATCAAGAAATATATCCTTGATATCCACCAATGCTTGCTTTTTCCTATACTCATTTCTAAGTACCTCTTATTTCTTCCTCCTTTCTAGTGCCTCTTGCACTTCATTATCTAGTATAGATTCATGGTTCTTGAGTCACAACTAGGTATGACTATTTATTCATCAAGTGTAGGATCTCCATAATGAAGTACCCTTGCAACCTTGGTAGAGCTTGAACCTAGTGCTGAAATCTGTAATGGTATTGCATTAGTGATCAGCTTCTTATTAGGAGTCCCTGAGGTAGGCAAGTTTACCAACATTTGTGCTGTAGGAACATCTTGTCCTATTTGTTCCTTTATTGGCTCCTCGGTAGTTTTTGTAACTGTATCATCAACCTTAGCAATTTTATCTTGTTTTTCTTGCTCTTTGGGTTGATCTGTTGTAGTTGTGGGAGGTTGTGTAGATTGGTCTTGTGTGCTTTTCTTCTCCCTTGTTATCTCTACTACAACTTTCTACAACTCATCAACACTCACCAAAATTGGATTCGTACAAAGTTGTGCCTGAAATGTAGATTGGTGAAGGATCCTCTTGAGATCCTCTATAGTTAAAGGATTGATACATTCTAAGCTAAAGTGTTAGGAACATCCTGCATAGTTATTGTATCTACAGGTGTTGTATGTGGAGGTTTTGGTGGTGGTAGTTGGGTGTCTTGGACACTCTATTCTTCCTTCTATTCCTCAATTGTTGCCTCTTCACCATGTGTCTTCTCCACTGTCTCTTTCTCTTCTACCTCATCTCTTTCTTTTTGTCCTTCATCTTTTTCTTTCTCATTCACTTCTTCTTCTCCATCATTTCTACCCTCAAATGGGTCTTCCTACCCTTCTTTCATAGTTGTTAGTCCCTAGATTAATTTCCATATTTGTGTGGACTCTTGAACAACATCTTCAATTTGATTCTATATAATATTGAAAGCTCTATATTTGGGTGCAGATTTTCTCCCATGCTTCTTATTAGCCTTTTTTGTTTGACCTTTAGTAAGGTCTAGCATTACATGAGCCAATGTTGATTCCCTTATTTCTTTCTCCATCTTAAGACAATAATGCCATTTATTCTCAACTAATGAACTTAGCTCCTTAGGCATTGAGTTATCTAGTTTAAGTGGGGTGGTCTTGAACTTAGCCATCAGAGTGTAGATGTACTCTTCCACTATGTTCTATTGTTCTTTTGACAACTTATTGAAGTCAATGGTCTTTAGACTAGTTAAATCAACATTATCTCTAATATTATTACAAATATTTTCCAATTTAGATGTGGTAGAACAACTTACCAATCTAAATTTATCTTCATCAGACTCTATCCTTTCTTCGTCTGATTCTAGAGGTGCAACATACTTTCTTCTTTCCTTCTTCTCTGTAGGTCCTTCTTATTTTGTTTCCTTCTATTTTTCTTCCTCTTTAGCCCCTTGAGTTGTAGTCCTAGTGTCAGCTCTTGTAGTTGGCTTGGTTGGGCTTGGCTTTATAGGTTTCTTCTTTCCTTTGGGCTATGTAGGTGGCTATTTTTGAGCTTTTCCTTTCTTTGGCTCAGCCTTTAGTGCTTCTTTCTCAACACCTTCCTCCTTATCTGCATCTTCTCCCATACTTTGGGTTAAAGCAAGTGGCCCCTATTCTTGTTCTTCTTCATCACCCTCAACATCTCCACATTATTCTTCTACTTCTTCTACAGTGCCTTCGCCAAATTTAGCTTTTAGCTTCTTAACAAGCTTAAGTGGAGGAAATCTTCATCTCCATATCCACTTTTAATCTCACCACATCATAAGTTCCAAAATGTGGTGCATCCTTGTCTATCTCCTCTACAAGTAGTGCAGTTATTGCTGCAATGCTTCATCTATGTTTATTTCATATGCAAGAGGTCTTAGCCATCTCACTCTTGGTATGGAAGCTTGTATGTATGTATAGTCTATATCTACTAGAAAACATACATCATTAAAATATTTCTCTACTAAGGAAACTAGAATTATGAGCGTTTGCTTCATTGTCTTCTTAAAGTCCTCAAAATAACTAGTCATCAAGGTCTCAAAATTAGCTCCCATCTGCTCTATGTATTCATTGACTTGAGCTATGATTGACCTATCATTTCTCCATGCAACTTTTCCCAAATAAGGAAATTAATTCTAAACATAAAAGAAAATACACATCGAAATGGCACCAAATTCGCATTGGGCTCCCTTGGTTCTCTTGATAGCTGCTAGAGTTTCATTAATCTATTGCAGTTGCAATTTTGCAAGATCATATGTGTGATCCTTCTTCACCAAACAATGTAGGGCACACTATTGAGTCTACTAGATTGATAGAATTTGTGAGCAATGATCCTAATAGCAAAGTTAACTAGAGGGTCTTGGATAGTGCCAATTGTCATCCCTCTCTTATTCTACTTAGCACTTGTATTTTTCTCAATTGCCTCCATAGAATCATTGCTAAGGGTCTTCGGCTGATCTAGGGTTGGGTACCCTATCACTCTATGTACAATTCTCTTTGTGGTTTTTATGGGGCCATCCTTTAGCCATAAACTTCCATCATACATTTTGCTCAATATTAGCCTAATCCATTCAGTCTTGAACACTATAGGAAATTCTAGGGCACACGTTAAACCCTTTCTCTCAATAATCTTGTATTCTTCATTCAACACTCCATTTTCACACAATTTCTCATATGCCTCCCTCATTTCCATGTCACCTATAGCTCCAACTTTGCAATTATAACATTTCCTTACATATTGAACCATTACAACTTTAGGGGGTATGATGGATAGGGCTCCAACTGGATCATTCTTGTATGCAACCTCTTGGATTGGATGAAAATTGAGTTGTTTGACCTCTTTGGACATTCCTTCTCCTAAGTTTTTCTAGAGCTAGAAGAAATTTTGCACAATCTAGGGTTTTAATACGAAGAAAACACAAAACTGCATAGCTCGACACAGTCGTAAATACCTTGAAATTGATGGAATTATGCTAGAGTTCTATTGAAATCTGCTTATACACTAGATTCTCTACTTTGGATTCACTCTGCACTCTTTCACATCTTTTCTCTTCATTCGTGGTGAAGAAAAATGATTGAAAATATGATAATATGCCCTATTTTCATTGCATTTAATGCTTAGTGCATTTACAACTATCCACTCAGCTTCTAAAGGATTCTACATTACTCGACTTCCATTGTCTTTTCACCACTTAGCTTCTATAGGTGTATTACTTACTCGGCTTCAATTAAGATTTCTTCTACACTCACCTTCCTCTACCAGGTTGGCTCCTACTGATTTGACAATCAACTCAACATGTGCTAGATTTTTACTCGGCATGTGAGGACAACTCAACAACACTTGCAAACTCTTGAAATTTTAACTTTGCATCTTTGTTCTTTCCTATCTTCTCTTTTTAGTTCTTTCTTGTTTAGGAAATGATGTATGATAAAACTTTGTAAATCAGTCCCTTGTGCCTTCTCTTACTTAGTTTGATGATGTGTGACCACTTGACCTATTAGGTGAAGTGATCCCTTCATTTGATGTGCTACTCCCATCTTTTTTCTTCCATGTCTTGATCATTTATCCTTTTATGTGTTTAACATCTACCTTCTCTTTACCTTTTTCGTTCTTTGAATTGGGTGCCTTTGACTTTGTTGGGAAATTCCTATTGATATGACTAGTCTTCAAGCAACTAAAACATGTGGTTTGGCTCAACCATATATTTTAGTTTCCTTTAAAATGTGTCCTTATGTAGTTTTTAGGAATGTGTCCATATTCCTGATAGTAATGACAACTATACCTGGTGTTGTAGTCCCAATTTTAGTGATGACCATGGTTACCTTCCCTTACTACTTGATTTGATGTCCACATAGTCTTTGATCTGCACTCAAAATCTCTATGTCCATACTTCTTGCAATTATAGCAGTGACCTACAAATCTTGGTGTTCTGATAGTCCTAGTCCTACAATCGTGTGCTTGATGTCCTTGCTTTTCACACTTATGACAATGACTTGCATTCTTAGGCTTGTCATGTTAATGGGCATTTTTGCTCCTGCATACATTAGAGGTATGTCCCTTTTTACCACAGATATGACAAGTAGGTTTAGTGTTCTTACCTTTGTTACTCCTTTCTTCTATAGTTTTGGATGACTCTCCTTCTTTAGTGTTGGTGTAACCAAGTCCTAAAGTATCATTGCTTGCCTTTGGTGATTTTATTAGTTGCTCAAAATACTTGATGGCCTTATTGGGTTTGTTGAAGCTCTTTGCAATCTCCTTTTCTCTTTTCAAGTCATTTTGTAGTTGTTCATTTTGAATTTTTAGTGTAGAGATCTTAATGTCCTTGACATTTAGCTCATGATGTGCATTCATCATTTGACTTAGGGTGTCTAGCTGCATGTTTGAAATTCTTGCTAACTCAATTGGCTTTTCTTTTAGTCTGTTGGCAAGGTTTCTCTTTTCTTCTTCTAGCATAGCCTTGTCTTCAATGGTTCTTTTCCTTTGTTTAGTCACTTCACAAAGCATCATGGCTTTTGATTCTTGTTCAAGCTTGAGTATCCTAATTTCTTCTACTTGAGCTCTATTCTCCACCAGTTTTGCTATTGTTGCATCAAAATCTTTAGAGTCTCCATTTGAAAAAAAATTGAGGTCTCAGTCTCCTTGTACTATGTGTCATTTTCAGCTATGGCAATCTCTCTTCTTCTTTTTAAGGATTTTCTCAGTTCTTCTCAAGCTTCTTCCAAGACATGTAAAGCAAGTTGTATGTCAATTTCCTAATTCTCTATGATATTCCCAAGTTTGTAGACTTTCATTTCTAGATCTTTTCTCCAAGCTGTAAGGATCCTTCTTGTGATAACTTGGCTCTAATACCAATTGTTGGAATTAACAAGTGGGAAGATTTACTTCTAATAGGAGAGGGGAGCGGGGGGGGGGGGGGGGGGGGGGGGGGAGGGGTCAATTAGAAGTAACTAATTTTACACCTTTTCAAATCCTTTTAACTAAAACCATTTTACATGCATCTAATTTAAATAATAAACATGAAAGTAAAGACACACATAAAAATAGATAACAAACAAATTTGGTAACCCAAAAACCCTCCAAAATGAGAAGGTAAAATTGGGGTGGGGATGACAGCCACAAAATATCACTACAAAAATGTGTAACTATTCAAGGTTACAATGTTTGACCACTTCCACTGGTTTTCCCTGTGAAAGGCCTATCTTGTTAAAGACTTTACACCCTGTAAAAAGTGACTTAGTTAAAGGATTTCACTACCCTGCTAAAAGTAGGCTTGATTAAAGGACTTTTGTACATTCAATTGGAATCCCACTCTGTTAATGGATTTAAAAATGGTTATTAAACCAACCTAAGTCCATAGGGTTTCTATATCTAATACAATTGCTAGAGAGTATTAGAAAGTCTTTGATCTGATAACTTTGCAATCTTCAATTGTTGATTCTAGATCCTTGATCTGCTCTGACTAATTTGATTCTTGCTTGATCTAATATGTCACTCTGTGAGGTTTTGATTCTCTATTCTTCAATAACTAGATTCTTCTATGCTACTCTATTCTTCATTAAGTCTTTTAAACTCCCCTCTAAATTTCACTATAGTTCACCCATCCACTTCTCACTCACACACACATATAATGGTGTTTCATCCTGTTTTCAAAGATTTCAAAGGCTTAGGTTAGGTATGAATCTACAATCAATATTAAATCTTCATTTCCTACTCATTTCTTGCACTTTTCCTATTGGTTGCATGCCTTCTCCATTTTTCTTATTGGTTACATGCTAATTGCATAGTTAATGTGAAAGATTCGATCTTATCGTCAAGATCCTTCGAGATTCATCCTATGTCAGCTCAAAAAATGGTTTACATTTGAGTTTGTGAAGGCACAAACTCATATGTTGATTCTATGTTACTCAACACATATTAGTTGTTGACGCTCGACAGATAGGAAAGTTGGCTCACTCAGCTCCTATAGTAATTCTGTTTCACTTGACATCTATAGTGACTTGACATCTATACTTTTCTTAGCACTTGAACTTTTCTTGGCACCTAAAGATTGCTTGGCACCTAAAGTTCACTTGGCACCTATTGAATTTTCTAGCTCAGCATACATTGTAGCCCAACTTCAGTATTATACTCAGTGTTGTTTTGAGAATTTTTTTATGTGTGTTGACACTCAAATGTCAAAACCAATTTGAGACCAACATATAAAGTTTAGCATATCTCAGCAAGTTTAAAGTTTATGTGCATACATGTGTGAAAGTCACATGGCCATTTCTTCAAGACTTAAGTCTGATAGTGAGGAACATCATAACATCCTAAAATGTAGGTAAAGTATCCAAGAAGTGTTAAGAACATTCGATGTCAAGGGGAGAAGTGTTAAGAAACACTATTTTTCATGAGTTTCCAACAAAACCCTAATGCACAAGAAAACCCTCATAAGCTAAGCAGTGATATCTTTGAGACGAGGAAAAGAGACAATTCCAAGGTAGGAAATGTGTTGTGAAATGAATGAGTGTGAAGTAAGATTGATAGACATAGTTGTGAGGGTCTCAAGTAGCGCCTATTTCTAGGTTTTCACCACTTGGTAGATTTTTTCATGATGTAGGAGCACCCTGGGTTGCACTGCTATTTTGCATGTTTTCTATTTTCCTTTCTTCTGAGTTGCAATGTCTTGCATTACTAAGCTTGCAGTGGTTGCTGAGCATTTAGTGGATGCTAAGCATTTAGTTGAGGTTGAGTTCTTAGTTGCTACTGAGTGATCCTTTGGTTGCTGAGTTCTTCATGGTTCTCAAGTTCTCTTTGGATGTCAAGCTCATGTGGTTGCCAAGTGATCGTTCAAATGCTAAGTGCTAATGTTTTGTGAAGTCTTCATTTGCCAAGTAGTCTGTGTCTTATTCCAGTTTGGGCTGACCTCTCTCACATTTAATTTTGGTATAGGTAGTTAATATTTGATGTAAGCTGACTTATGGCTGTTCATGAATTTAATGTATGGTTTATTTTTGTAATAGGCTGACCTGTGACTGCAAAAGTATTTAAGGGGGTCTAGGATTAAGTTTTAGGGGGAACTTAGAAGAGGAAAGAGTAGAATGTGAAGTAGGATCATCGAGGATTGTAATTGAATTATTATATGACTGTAACCTAGAAGGCCTTATAACTAGGCATGTATGCTGATTATTCAATGAATCAGTAAAAATGTTTTTTTCTTCCTCCTCCTTTGGTTATTGTTCTTTGTGTTGTGTTTCTACTGTGTTAACTCTTGTAGGGTGGTTTGGATAGTTGGGTGTGCTATTGGCCCCAATTATCTTCCTTCTTTGCACCAAGTGGTATCAATGCTTGAGGTTTGTCCTTGTGGTGATTGGATCATGTAGAACCCTAAGTGAATTTAGTTGTAGGGTTGCAGATCTATGAAATCAACCTATAACTTGTAGAGGGTTACAATCTTGCAGAAACCAAATTTATAAAGATGGTTCATGACAAAGGAAATGCTGATAATGTAATATTGGATACATTGAGACAGATTGTAGCCATATTAGATGCTGTGGATATAGCCTAGAGGAGAGGAGCACATCTTGATGATGTAAGTGATGATGAAGTAGTAGCACCAGACCCTAATCCAAAACCTAAAGAAGATCAAGATGAAGCAAGGTTGTTTAGAGTCTTATCTAGGGAAAATTCAAAGCTTGTTGTCAAAGTTGTTCCTTATGATGGAAAATTGGACACCAATGTTGTGTTGGATTGGACCTCTAAAATGGAAAAGTTCTTTAAGTACAAAAACACTCCTAATAATAGGAAGTGAAGATTACAATTATTAGGTTGAAAGGACATGCCTCACTATGGTGGGAGCATTTGCAAACTGATAGACAAAGGAGAGGAAAGGACAAGATCAAAAATTGAGTGAAGATGGTGAACAAAGTGAAGAAAAAATTCCTTCTTACTGATTACCAAGTTAGTGTTGGCGCTCAAAATTATAGCCCGAATTTTGAGCAATTTTGAGAAATTGAGCCCTATAAAAGATTTTTTGATGCACATGTAACCAGCTGTCAAGTTGAGGCCTAAGAGGTGTTCAATGCTTCTAGAACCTTCCATTCAACCTATCTAAGTGTTCCATAAAGTTAAATTGACATTCCGAACTGTTTCGTGAAGTCTCGTTTCAAGGATATTTCAAATCTGCATTTTCACCTGTGTCAAACAACGATAGGAGGCCTTGTTTGGATTTGAATATCTCACACCCAAAAATGTGTCATGACTCACCACTTTGGGAATGTCTAGTGTCCATACCTAAAAACCTATCTTTCAAATTTTGAGTTGTTTTGAGTCCATTTGATTAGGTTTTTAATCCCTCAAATTTGGTTAGTTACTGTTTCATGCTTTTGCAAAATATTCAAAATTCTGGGAAGCCCTATTTGACATGCTATAAATTTGACCTAGTTGTTTGAAATGCTAAAATTCCTTTTTTGTTATATTGTAGACATCAGAGACTTGTTATGTTTCAAGTTTCAGCTCATGAAGAATCCGTTTGATCAATTTTCAAACGCAATTCCAAATGCAATATCTATTTTTTTACTAGTGTCAGCATTTGCAGATTTGTCAGGACCCCTGTTTGTGATGTCACAATTCCTAATCTGTGATAGGTGAGATCAAATGGATTGTACCACTATGTTCACCTCTGAAAATACTCCAAGTGTGTCAATTTTCAAGTCATGACAAATCCATTTGCACATTTTTCTAGGTCAATTCCATTTGCAAAAATTGCTTTTTTGACATTGTTTCTAGTCTGCAAATCCAAGTAGCCTACTTTGACTACTTTCCATTTGTGCCTAGTTATTTGTTATGAGTCCAAATTGTAGATCCATAATTTCCTCATGACAGAGAACCAACGCTCCAATTTTCATTTTCCCAAGCATCCATTTGCCCAATTTTCAAGGCCAAATCTGAACCCATTTTATTACTTTCTAACTTGTTTTCTTGCAGGCAATTTTGAGAGGTTAACTTTGATAGTGAATTATTTTTTGACCTCGAATTCATCATGAGATGAGATTCGACAAAGTTCAAGAGTGCAAAAGAGAGAATCGGTTGTTTTGATTCCAGAGTCCGATCAGATGGTTGGATTAGTTTTTTAAGGCTAGTCAACATACCTCCTGACGTGAAATTGACACATTGCAAGAAAGAGTAAAAATGAGGTTTTAATGATGGTTCAGTGATCGAACTTGATTCTAATCAGTTTGGGATGATCAATATATCAATTTGAAGGTTCATATGTTTGAAAACAATTTTTTTTTAAAGCCAGACCTGCTTTGGAGCTCAGCTAAATGATATCAGACTGATATGGTGTTTAGAGATCTATGAGGATACTGTGATATGAGGGTATTGCCCTTTTCTTTGGTAACAGGAGCTATGCTTTGAAGCTTGTGAACTTTTGGGTAGTGTGGCACCTACTTTCAGTCAGAATGATAAGCAACTGATATCACAAGATTCAAAGAATAATACTTACAATTACAAGTGTACTTCCCCTATTCAGATTTGTCCTCTTATTTTGTGCACCAAATGGGTAAATAGATACAAGAATGGAGACACACCAAATACTGCTGGCAGAGCTTACAAACAAGGGAAGATAGGAAAACCAAGACCCAAGATTCAGTAGCAGATTCAGGATCATGTTAGAGAATTGTGCAATCTAATACCAAATGCAATTAAATGCAACATAGATACTTTGCTTGAACGAATTATAAAATACAGAATTATCAATATGGACTATTTAGACAAGTTATACTTGATGGGTTTCAACATGAACATCTAGACTATTGACTAAACTTTGGTAATCCTTGGGAGATTGAGCATGTTCATATAAGATATCCAATGAAGTTTTATGGGAAAATGGAGGAGGAAGTTCACAAAGGTTGAACCTTTGGAGAAGGCTCCTGTAGAGCTCTTGGGAAACCTTCTACCCCGTAATTTACAAATTATATATGATATAATTTTCTTCTTCTTAGAGGATAGCAAGGACCCTTCACCTAGTGAGGGAGTAGTCGACAGAGACTAAAAGAAGGTAGATCATGCCAGTTTGTATAAAAGCCATACACACCCTCATCAAGAGAAAAATTCATGCCATAGGCAAAGAAGATGCCTCACACATGGCACGAAGTAAAAGGAGACACCCCACGAGCATAAAGACTCAACACACAGCAAAAAAGGAAACCCATTAGCGCTAAGGGCAGGGGTAACATTCATTCCAAAGAGAACTAAGGAGCCTCGTAGTAAAAGGACCAAGAGTAGAAGACAGGTCAAACATGCCAAAGATAAGAGAACAAGGGGTTGCAATTAAGAGAAAGCCACAATTTTTTCTTAAAAAAGATATCCACACCTAAGTAGGAAAATACATAGTGGTAGCCACAAGGGAGGTGCCAGAATAGGAAAAAATAGAGCAAAAGGAGATACAAAGTTTAAGCAGGGGAATTGCAATTTTGCAAGGTTCTCCATGCATAAGTCAAAGGCATGGGAAAAATATGTGAAGCATTAGGTGCACCAACAGAGTCTGCTTTGTTGAACCTTGGATTGTAAATGAATGGAGATTTTGTGGTAGAGCACAGAGAATCAAAAGTAATATAAGTTTCAACCTTTCAATTTTGCAAAGAAAACAATGACTATCATGGTAGAACTTCCCAAGGGAAAATGTTGAGCCTATTGTAAAGGTGCCTCTGAAATTGTCTTGAAAATGTGAAAAAATGTTGTGAATGTGAATGGCTAGGGTCATACAATGGATCAAGCTTTTTATGAACATGGTTTTGCATCTGAAGCTCTTTGAACTCTCTATTTTGTTTTCATTGATTTAGAAGAAGAGTTTTTGATCTAGAGAAGGAGATTCCAAAAAATGGTTGCAGCTGTGTTGCTATTGCTGGCATCAAAGATCGAGCTCGTCTCGGTGTTAAGGAAGCTGTTCAATTCTGTAGAAATGTTGGTATCATAGTGTAGATGGTTACTAGGGACTAATAAAGTAATATCCCACATTGCATATGCTAGGGTATTTTTGATGTTTAAATAATATTGCACAAGACTATTAAGATGTCTTAAGGACATTGGCTTTTATAAGCCAGTGAAGATGCAATGCCTCTGTTGTGGGGCCTGTGGCTTCTAGTTAGAGGTGACGTGCACATGGAGGATAGGTGGTGCAAAATGTAGGCCTAATTTTTAATGAAAACTAAAACAAGCTGACATGGAACCAAAAATGAAGATCGCACGAGACGATGACACGTGTCTAGATCATGTGGCTAGTGCACGCCTGTAAAAATAAGTTGCGGGGAAGATATGCAATGTGGGAATGTGCCTGGACACCACATGGCAGTGGGCTTGGGATGCCTTTCAAGGTGGTAAAAAGGTTGGGGCTATGGGTGAGTATGTGGCACCTTGTGGGGTAGGTATGTGGCATAGGTCGGCCAATTAGGGGCTACCATGTGGCAGCCTAGGTGGTGCTTAGTGGGCCCAATAAGGAAGAAGGAAAAAATCTGATGAATACAAAAAATAAATTTTAATTATTTTTGCAAAAAAGGGATGTGTATAGGTTTTTAAATTGTTAAAAGGTATTTTCTAATGTTTAGACATTAGAATGCTTTAATTTTTTTGAAATTTTAGATTACAAATAATTGCAAACCTAGACACTTGTACCAGGGGGACTTTTTTAAATCAAGATTATGAAGGTTTCTAGTAGGCAAAATATACGCTCCAATATACCATCGAAACTAGAACGAGCTAAATTTTTTGAATATGGAGTTATTTTTTGAACAGAATGCCACTGGTTCAAGCTATAGGAGGTTTTTTCTTAGGTTCCTATCTTGCAACTGAATTTAGGTATCAAAGTTTAGTTGTGATTTCTAGCAAGGTAATGACTTAATTATGCATAAAAGACAAGAAAAATGCAAGTGGGGTCATTTTTAAGTCAGTTAAATGGAGTTTATTAGCATTCTTGATGCAAATAAGATATAAAGGATTTCATCATTCAGCAAGAGATATTTTGCAAATTAGTTACAGGATAATGATGAAACAAAATCAAATCAAAATGGTAGAGAGAAGAGAGAGGTGATTCAGTTGCTGGAGATGGAATTCTAAGCAGACACCTGTCATTTTGAAATCAGATCCGAGATTTCTTTCTTGTCTATATCTTTCTTTCTCTGATCCCTTGTAGGGGTTCTAGTTCTTTGGAGAAAATTTGGCACATTACTGTGAGACCATATTTTGGTTCTAGTTATGATGTATTCCCAATACCGAGACACCATATTTTTCAGCAAAATTCTCTTATGTGAACAACATTAGGAGTGTTAATACAGATAGTTCAAATCTGTTAGGTATTTCCATGTTTTCATTTTTCATGCATATGACTGTATAATTTCAAGGAAATTAATACAAAGAACAATAGATTCATTAGTTTCATTTTGATTCTCATCTCCTCTTATTAGTGATCTTCAATGTTTTATGATCTTTGAACAAAGAGCTTAGGTTGTAGTTGCAGTCCCTTAAGGCTGTATGTTATTTCATTGTTGCTGATGACTCAAGAAGTTATGTAAATGTTTCATGGAATTAACAGGGTTGCAAGTTTATTGATGGGGATATCATGTAAGAATGAGGTTCAGATTGAGCACAAATGTCTATTTACAAGGTAAATAGATAGATCATATATCTTAATATATAAATAAGTATCAGATATCCACATGTATGCACTTGATTCATAGATTTGCCCAATGGATTGGGCACTGATAAGTTGCAGGATCATTAAAGTCTTACTGCTACATATCTGAGGGTTTGTTGAATTCAACATTATTAATGAAACATGTTTTACCCTTTCATGTTGAAGGACCTAAATGTAATACCCTCACTCAGCTTCTGAGATTCATAGATCTACATTTAGCTACTGTAGATTGATGCTATTTCATGAGTTATTAGGACAAATAAGGGTAAAATCTGCTTAATAGATTCAAGGATATGTTTTTGCACTAGGTCAATATCATTTGAATTTGAGGTCTACTCACTTAGGTTTAGCAGAGCCTGAAGTAGAAGAAGGGTCATGCCTTATATTTGGCCTATTGTCAGAAATGGCATATTGAAAATGGCAGTTAGCTGCCCCTAGATATGTCAATTTCTTAGTGGGATAATTGAAAACCCTCCAACATTTTCAAACACCAACAAGATGGCAACTCTACTGGGGATTGTATTGAATCTGTATGACAGAAAAACCTTGAGAATTTGAAGAAGATTCAATACAATAGGAAGGATATGCTACAAGAACAGGATTGTGTGAGGTGTTTACCATTTCTTTATTGATGTTTTATGTTCCCCAGTCAAGCTTTATTCATGGACAACAGTGTGTTGTGAAACTGGATGTAAACTGTGTTCTATGATTGTTATAAGTATATCTTCAATCAATTTAGTCTTTACAAGTGCTGTTGAGAAAGTTTAGAGTCAAGAATTGATTCATAAAGTGTATTTTCTTTTTAAGATGATAATGATCTGCAAGTTTCTCCTACATTGAAGGTTTGGTTTAGATTTTTCAAGTAACAAATTATGTTTTATTTCTCACATGAGTGAGTGGCGACTCTGAAATCTCTGTACCAGTTGTTCCTAGTTGATTTCTTTACAAAGTTTTGAAGGACTTTTAGTTGTGAGGGAAGATCTGAAGTTTTGATAGTCTCTTGGAAAGAAATTTTAAATTCTTGATAAAATTTTAAGTGCTATTTGCAATTTGTTGTTATAAGAAATTGAAGTGTAAAAAGTGAATCACAGAAGTGATTATTTTATTCCTCTTGCAAAGAGGTGGCGGCTCTACAAAGTTTGATCAGTGGTGTAAAGGATTTTTAGTCTTGCACCTGTGCCAAATCAGCAGATTGAATTTTAGCATCAACACTTGAGGTATTTTGGTTTTCATGTTTTCTTTTTATGGAAGTCAAAAGTTGTTAAAAATGGATGCCTCCATCTAGTGGTTACAACACTAAGAAAATAGAGGTAGAGTTTTAAAAGTTTATAAGATGGATTTTGAGTCTAGGTCTAAAACTGATGTGCTGACTCTTGAAAGTGTTCGTGCAAATATTGCTAGATTGAAAAGAAAGATTCATGATAAGACTGTCTTAATGTTAAGAAGTACAATTGGTGATATTAAGGGTCTTAGTGGATTTTAAATTTATATGAAGTTCAAATTAGTAGTTATGAATCTTGATGAGTTTTTTAGACTTGAGTCTTCATGGCTAGTGGTACTCTTATAAATTTTTATGCCAAATTCAGTTGATTGGCTAGCTAAGATAAGATTAGATAAGATGTGTGAAATCCAAGATTTTATCATGGAAGTTGAAAGTGCTTTGAAGATTAATGAGTCTAATGTTAACGAATGTAATGAATCCGTTGAAGATGATATGGAAAATGAAGAGTCTCAGTTTTATGAATCAGAGAATAGTAATCAGTAGGCTGATAGTATGCATAATGTTGATTCATATTTTTATGATGATGATTATCAAGAAGAAGAAATATGTGACAGTAGTAGTAGTCCTTCTTCTAGTGATGAAAGTAAATGTTCTAACATACCAGTTGTTGAGGTATTGTCTAAAGAAGAAGATCTATGGGATAATCAGAATTCTAATTTTTCAAAATATATTACTAATGAGTCTGCTATTACAAATGCACCAAGCCATCTAGATAATGATCTCAGCCAAGGAGAAGAAACTAGTCATGAAATCTTGTTAAGCGTTGATGAGATTTTTGACTTGTTGGCTCATGATTTTGAAAGGTATGCTAACCAATCTAAGGATGCTTGTGTTTTGACATGTTATGAAAATTCATGTGGTGAAGTCATTTCCCCTAAATTTGATGTTGAAGGAGATATAGTTTTAGAATATGCTCTATCAAGTTTGGGAGGTGCATGTGATGGTAATCCGTACATCAATACACATGACGACTTCTATGTTGAAAATAAAGATGTAGAGATAAGGTCTATTGCTGATTCATGTTTTTTTCATTTTCATGAAGATGAGATACATTTAGATAGCTCATATGAAAAGAAAAGTTATACTAGTGAAATGGTTTATCCTAGTGAGTTGTTTGAGGAAATTTTTTATACGGATCAACATATTATTAGAAGAAAATTTCATGATGACTCTTGTGATTTAGTATCTAATTGAAGACAATATACCGTATGTTCAATCTGATTTATGGAGTACTAATATTGCAAATGAGGAGAAATCAGATTTTATATTTTCTTCATATCTGGATGCACAAGCTGAGTTACAATTTGATCCATGTAACTCGTTGAATGAAGTAGAATACCAAGATTTTTTGTTTTTGGTTAAAGGAATCCATGGTTCAGTCAGTGATGATTAGTTTCAGTTTGATGACAGTTGTCATGATCACGCTGAATCATTTTTTCATAGTGAGAAAGATGAGGAAAGTATGTCTGACTTTTATACGCACTGTGAAGATCATGATAGTTTTGTTTTGCCTAATGAGCTGATTGTAAATGTTGATATGTTTGGTGAAACAAAGAAGGATGAGAATTTTAGTTTAACTCAATAAGATGTAAATGAAAATTAGGTGTACGATAGAGGTAAGGAGTTCTAAAACTTTTCGGTCGCCCTGAGCCATTGCTTGTACATAGTAGTGTAGTTTCTTGTTTTCAATAAAGCTGTTTGAGAGAGTTTTTACTGTTAGATGTGTGCTTTGCTTCTCCCAAAGATCTAAAATCTTGCCATGCCTACAAGGGGCATGCATCCCTAGATAGAGCCACTATTGGCGCTCAAAATTGGAGCCAAAATTTTGAGCAATTTTGAGAAATTGAGCCCTATAAAAGATTTTTTGATGCACATGTACCCAGCTGTCAAGTTGAGGCCTAATAGGTGTTCAATGCTTCTAGCACCTTCCATTCAGCCTATCTAAGTGTTCCATAAAGTTAAACTGACATTCTTAGCTGTTTCGTGAAGTCTCGTTTCAAGGATATTTCAAATCTGCATTTTCACCTATGTCAAACAGCGACAAGAGGCCTTGTTTGCATTTGAATATCTCGCACCCAAAAATGTGTCATGACTCACCACTTTGGGAATGTCTAGTGTCCATACTTAAAAACTTATGTTTCAAATTTTGAGTCATTTTGAGTCCATTTGATTAGGTTTTGAATCCCTCAAAGTTGGTTAGTTACTATTTCATGCTTTTGCAAAATATTTAAAATTCTGGGAAGCCCTGTTTGATGTGCTATAACTTTGACCTAGTTGTTGAAAATGCTAAAATTCCTTTTGCGTTGTATTGTAGATGTTAGAGAATTATTATGTTTCAAGTTTCAGCTTATGACGAATCCGTTTGATTAGTTTTCAAATGCAATTCCAAACACAATTTCTATCTTTTTACTAGTGTCAACATTTGCAGATTTGTCAAGACCCTTGTTCGTGATGTCATAATTACTAATCTGTGATAGTTGAGATCAAATGGATTGTACCACTATGTTCACCTCTGAAAATAATCCAAGTGTGTCAATTTTCAAGTCATGATGAATCCATTTGCACATTTTTCCAGGTCAATTCCATTTACAAAAATTGCTTTTCTGACATTGTTTCCAATCTGCAAATCCAAGTAGCCTACTTCTAATACTTTCCATTTGCACCCAGTTATTTTTCATGAGTCCAAATCGTAGATCCACAATGTCCTCATGACAGAGAACCAACGCCCTAGTTTTCATTTTCCTAAGTGTCCATTTGCCTAGTTTTCAAGGCCAAATCTAAACCCATTTTATTACTTTCTAACTTGTTTTCTTGCAGGCAGTTTTGAGAGGTCAACTTTGACAATGAATATTTTTTGACCCCAAATTCATCATGAGACAAGATTCAACAAGGTGCAAGAGTGCAGAAGAGAGAATAAATGTGTTTGATTCTAGAGTCTGGTCAGATGTTTGGATCAGTTTTTAAGGCCAATCAATAGAACTCCTCACACGAAATTGACACATTGCAATAAAGGGTAAAAATGAGGTTTTAATGATGGTTTAGTGATCGAACTTGATTCTAATCAGTTCGAGATGATCAATAGATCAATTTGAAGGTTTAGTTGTCTGAAAATAATTTTTTTTTTAGCCAGACCCACTTTGGGGCCCAGCAAAATGATATCAAATTGATATGGTGTTTAGAGATCTATGAGGATACTATGATATGAGGGTATTGACCTTTTCTTTGGTAACAAGAGCTATGCTTTGAAGCTTGTGAACTTTTGGGTAGTGTGGTGCCTACTTTCAGTTGGAATGATAAGTAGTTGGTATCACAAGATTCAAAGAATAATACTTACAATTACAAGTGTACTTCCCCTATTCAGATTTGTCCTCTTGTTTTGTGCACCAAATGGGTAAATAGATACAAGCATGAAGACACACCAAATATTACTGGCAGAGCTTGCAAACAAGGGAAGAAAGGCAAACCAAGACTCAAGATTCGGTAGCAGATCTTGGATCGTGTTAGAGAATTGTGTGATCTAATACCAAATGCAATTAAGTAAAGCATAGATACTTTACTTGAACAGATTATAAAATACATAATTATCAATATGGACTATTTAGACAAGCTATACTTGATGGGTTTCAACATGAACATCCAGACTATTGGCTGAACTTTGGTAATCCTTGAGAGATTGAGCGTGTTCATATAAGATATCCAGTGAGTTAGAAGAAGGGTCATGCATTATAGTTGGCCTGTTGTTAGAAATGGCATGTTGAAAATGGGAGTTAGCTGCCCCTAGATTTGTTAGTTTCTTAGTGGGATAATTGAAAACCCTCCAGCGTTTTCAAACACCAACAGTTAGCTTGTTGAGAAAGATGGAAAATTTGAGGCAATGAGACATGAGTGTAAAAGTGTATACTAAGGAATTCTACAAGTTGGAGATTAGATCTGGACATGTGGATGATGATTTTGAGAAAATTTTAAGGTACATAAATGGACTGAGATCTGGAATTTAAGATGAAATAAGTTTTGTGAAATTGGAAAGTGTGGAAGAAGCATACCAATAGGCCTTGAAATCTAAGGAGATCTTGACAAACAAGCATGAACAAAGACAAAGAGGTACATGTGGTAGATTTGAGAGAGGTAGAGGTAGATATTATGGTGAAGGTGGTAGATCTGACAATAATATGCAAGATAAAGACAAATCTAAATGAAATGATGATTACAAAGGAAATATTGAGTGGAAGGGTCGTGATTCTTACCGAGGTGTTACTAGTTCTTACCAAGGAAGAGGTAATTCTTATTCTAGAGGTGGTTTTCATCTTAATTGTTTAAGATGTGGTAAAGAGGGACATAGATCTTTTGAATGTAGATCCTCTAAAAGTAGGCAAGGTAATATAAATTCTATGATTTAAGTAGATGATGAAGGTTCACCAAGTGCACCTAAGGCTGGAGAAAATATGATGGTGAGAAGTGTAGACACCTAAAATCCTTTAGAAAATAAAGTATTTTTATTTTCTGAAAAATCTCTGATGACATCATCATTAATTAATTAATTAATTATTTATTTAATTAATTTATTTTTATGCCATTAAATCCATTTATCTTAATTAAAAATATTTAATTAAGGAATCCCTCTCAAAAATGTTTAAATCTTATATAAACATTATTTCCTTATTTATTAATTATTTAATTAATAAATTGACCAAAAATCTCAAAATAAATAATTTATTTATTTTTTGCCCAAAACTTGGCCAATTTTCTTAACATTAACCTCTTTTAAAATCTTCTAATCCTTCTTTAATTTATATTAAAGGCTAATCCCATCATTTCCTACCCCTAATCCCAATTCAAAATATTTAATTAAGATTAAATATTAATCCTCATGTTTATTAAAAATATTTTAATAAATATCTCCTCAACGCAAACCCTTGAAATAAATAAAACTTTATTTATTTCCTAAAAATCTTATTTATCCTCATCCTAGGAAATTCTAGACTCTTCTAGAAAGTCCTCATCCTCATCCAAAGCCTAGACTCTTCTAAAAGATGTCAATCCTTATCTTTGACCCTAATCCTAATCCCCCCTCTAACCTTGTCACAATCCCTAAACATGGGTTAAGACTTGCTAACCCAAGCCAAAGCTAACAAATATCTCCTCCTTCACCCACCCTCATTAAATGCCATCCACTTGCCCATCTCTAACAAGCCTAATCTAATGTTAACCCAAGCATAATCCAAGCCTTAATCATTTGCACATTCCTAAGTTAAGCTTAAGACTTTCTTAATCCAACCCAAGTCAAATATCTCAACTCTCTCACAAATATCCTAACCATAAAACTTTATGAAGCCCACAAAGCTATAAATGACTCTTACAAGCCCATTCATTGCTCTCACAAGCCATTATGAGGGTCTTTATGAGCTTTGAGCCTCTTTTGTTGACCCCTCAACCCCTCTTGCTCTAACCAATGACCCTGTGACATGTGTCACTCCTTGATTGGCTGTAAGAAAGCACAATCTATGTGCTCTCCTCTCATTCAATCTAAACCTTCCATAAGCTTTCTCCCATCCTTGCATCCTAGCCCTTGATCCCTCAAGCCCTTTGCCTATTTAAGGAATCCTCTCCCAAACCATTTTAACACAATCTAGAAAGTAAAGCCATAATGCCATTTTGAGAAGCCATTTTTTACATCAAATCCATTCACCAAAATCTATCAAAAATCCTCCATTGAAGCCCATTTGAGCATTTGAGTATAGATACATAATCAAGTCATCTTAGCTATTAGACACACCTCTACGTCAAGTGATCATCCTCATTGAGAGAGCCTATCCATGGCTCATATTCTCATTTGAGGACTTCACTTTGTCTCTCATGAAGTTATGTTAAATTAGTATGCAAATAATTTTTGATTGTTTTAATTTAGTGTTTCTAGAATACTAAAGTAGCATATACATTTTGGCACGCCCGGTGGGACCCCGCATGGGTCATCTTCATTAGCTTTTTTAGTCAAGTTTTGTATGTCATTTGCTGATTTTGGCTAATTTTTCTTGTTTATGTGATTGGTAGGATTGTATAAATTGGTTTTGTAGGTCCACATGAGCATGAAGAAGACAAAGGAACTCATAGTCTATCTCATAGTGTTTGCAAATTTTTCAAGCTTATAGGTGGATGAAGCACTTGGAATTCTTCTTCCTCTTCTTGTCTATATTCTTCTTCTATTCTGTCTACTTCTTCTTCTTCTTCTTCTTGAGGGATCTTGGCCTTTTTTTTTTTTTTAAGGAAGCAAAATCATACACACTTTTTTTTAAGTGCTTAAAATGAACCCCCAAATCATACTTAAATCCATTAAAAACTAAAAATTTGCAAAAAAAAAAAATCTTTTAACAAGTGAAACTATACCAATCCAATCATTTGCATCCTTGCAACATCAAGGTTTTAGATGCATTGATGCAAAGTTAGGAACACTTCATTTTTGAAAATTTAAAAAGAACTTCAAGTTTCCACTTCAAAAGGTTCAAAATCAACACTAAGTGCACACTAAAATCTAAATCAAACTCAAAGCATTAATCAAGAATAAAATGAACCTCATTTGCAAATATTTTAAAGTTCTTTTAAAAATCTCATGAAAACTAAGAGTCCTACATGGTTGCCAAAATTGTCCTAAAAAGATTTGTTATTTGTTCCAAAAAAATGTCTTGTTGCAAAATCTTGAATGTTTCTTAGGTTTTTCATGCATCAAAACAATCTAGGAATATCATTTTTGGGCTTAAAACATGCAAACTAGAACACAAAATCTTGAATGAAAACCAAAGTCCAAAAAGTCATTTTCACTTTTGAGTCCAAAAAAATCTTGAATGATCTAAGGTTAAAACAAAGCACTTTAAAGTTCTTAAAACAACACACAAAATCTCAATCTTGAATGCTCAAAGAAAAAAATTTGAATGTTTAATCACTTGTCTTTGAATGCATGTTGCTAAAATCACTCTTGAGTGCCATGGATTAAAATCAAGTTTTTTTTTTTTTTGTATGAATGCATGATTAAAACAACAAATCCAATCTTGAATGCAAAAGGTCAATTAGTCATTACAATATCTCACACTTCATCTTTTAGGGCATAAAAATAATCTACATTTTAGAAACTTTTTAAGTTATAAAAATAAATAAAGACACTTTGAGTGAATTTGTTGTTGGACTCACCCTCTTTAATCGCCCATCATTCTAACCATTGGTTGCAATATTAGCACCATATATGGGGATGGGTCTACCTAAGAAGGTGTTAAGTGCTCCAAAAAAATCAAATTCCACTCACTTATGTTTTTATTGGTTTTTCTAAGATAGAAAATTTCTTGAATGCATGTTAGTCTCGCTAACACTTCATTTGAGCATAAAAAATGAACAAATCTTGACGTGGAGGGCCTCCGAGCATGTGATTGAAATAAAGCTTTACACACATCTTTTTTTTGGGCTTAAAACAAACTCACACTCAATCTTGAATGCCTTAAAGAAAATCAATCGATACTTGATGTGTTGGGCCTCCGGGTGCCCGAGTTTACTTTTTGTTGACCCTAAATCTTCTTAGTTTATTCATTCTTCAATTGCTTCTCTTTTGTTGGCACATTTTAAATCGGAATTGAACCTTTGCATCTTAAATCACATGTGTTTTCAAAAGGTCTAGATCAGAAAACTTAAAGCGTCAATTGGAAAAGAACTCTGTCTTTTAGCCCAAGATCATCCAAGTCTTCTCTCCCCTTGTCGTCTTTTGAGGCCATCTTGGGTGCATAAGATTAGGATCCAAAATATTATCTTAACTTTTAGGAGGCCTTCTTGGGGATTTCATCACCCCTTGGGATGAGCTCAACTCCAGCATTTCAGTGAAGTATAAAGATCGGGAGGTGAATCCAAAGACACCTCTCTTGGGATCAAAATTCTATCACTTGGGCTAAGCCTCAAGAAACTTTATACCCTTGAGAAGTGAAAGAGGAGAAGTGGGTTACCACTCCTCTTGGCTGTGTGACATTGTTTTGGTTTCATCTATGGATTTGGGCCTCCCGTACCTTGGGTATATTGAGGACTCCCTAGCTAAACCAACTGTCAGCCTTGTAGACAACCATCTAGGATGTTAATGTGTTTGAAGTGACTAATCAAAACATTTGTAGAATATAGACACTCCTTGGCACACGTATCACATTCTGAGAATCAAAAAATTCTATCTAGTTGTTCCTATCTATTGCTTGATCTTTTACTTATTGAATGAATGTTTGCCAAACTTGGTCAATCCTAGCTTAGGGAACACTTAACGTAGTCACTGCCTGTTTTAGAAGTTGAACAAGTTGAAGCAAAACAACCACGATCTCTCAAAGCCAAATAGATTCAAGAATTTATGTCAGAACAACCCAAACCCAAACAGAAGTTTCACAAAGCCAAATTCAAGCCCTCTCAGGCATACCAAGAAATTTCAGCCAAGAGAAAGGAAGTACCACCAAGCCCTCAAACTACCAAACTCCACAAAGTAGAAGACAAAGCAACCGACGAAACCTGTCAGGACACTTGGTTAGATCGCACTATCAGATTTAGCAAGCATCCAGGAGTTAACCCTGCTTATGTCTTACCAACTAGGCATGATTTCTATGATTAGGCCCCCTTGTTTTTCCACATCTTCTTGCATAAGTTTCACTTTATAGTCATCTTTGTAGGAAAGCTGGCCATTCTAGGTTATCCCTTTAAATCATTTTAGCTCATCCATCTCATCTAGGTCTTTGCCTTAGAATCAAACCAATCCCCTCAAACCTAACTAGCATCCCAAAAAGCCTAATTTTCATATACAAGCCTTCAAAATTGTTGTCACTTTGCCAAAGGTTTTCCATTCCTACCATTTTGCAAATCCACTAGCATCACCGAGGTTATCCCTCTGATAGAGCTTTGTCTAGGGTAATCTAGCTTTGTCACTTGTTATCCCTCATCACCTTGAGCCAAAGGTTGGGATCCACAAGTGGTCAATATTGTATTTTTCCTAAAGGATCATCAGTCTATCCTTAAAGTTGACACAATCACCACCAAGCTTGCACATATGAAAGCATACCTTTCATGCTTTGGCAACATATCTTTGAAGTTAGAATCCCCAACCCAATCCTCCTTAGGTTGGTCATATAGCTTTGCCTCAACCTAGGAAATCATTTGCATAGAAAAGCCTTCCCCCTTTGCATCCATCAGCATTGTTGCATCTCATCCCTGGGAACATTTTCATGCCACCCGTCACTCGCTTAGGCAAGAAGAAGAAAGAAATAATGGAACCCTATCATTTGGATCAAACAACATCGCTCCCCTTGAGCACTCAACCATCCTTCAGCCCAGAGAACACTATACCATCACCTACTGACATTGAAGCTTTCATGAATCAACCAGGAAATGCAATATTGGTGAACACCATTATAGACAAGAACAAAGAAACAATCATGGCTAACTTTCAAAGGGACAATATAGGAGCCTTCGAATTTGGAAGACCTCCTCCCTTATCAGATCCATCTCACCCATTGTTTGGACAACTACCACTCCCAATAGGCTCTTATGATTTAGATTATCCTCAATATGTGCCAAAAGAAGATCCTCAAGCCAATCCTTATGATCCAACAAACCCAAACATACCAGCCTCCACTCAAGTTGAAATCTCCCTTTTTGCAAGCCAATCCAGCCACCACCACTCCACCATTGGTCCATACCACTCCATCCCAAAACCCCTTCACCCAAAACACCTCATCATTCACTCCCTTCACTATTGTTGTTGCTACTCTCCAACCCAGCCTTCAAAATCCACCCATCTCCCAAATCAGTGCTAGTATCTTTGGCCAACCTCAGCAATATACAACCGGGATGCCACCTTTGGGGCCAAGTAATCAACCTTTCATCGCCCCCAGCTTGTTTACCTCAGCTCAGAGCACAATTCCATCATTTCCACTAGGTCCTTGGAGCTCAGTGCCATTAGCCACAAATCCACAAGCTACTGCCCTCACTCCACAAAGCTATCAAACCCCACAAGCTACTACCAATGTTCTGCCAAGCTCTCAAGTGAGCCAAGCTCTTGCCACCACTCTACCAAGCTTTCAAATCCAGCCACCAAGCTATCAAACCCCATCAGTTCCATTTCCAAGCTTTCAATTCCCACCACCTCCACCACCAACTAATCCATTACCTCCTATTACTAACTATTTTTCTATGCCACTTCTAGGAAGAAATCCACCACCACCAACCACTAATTACTTGGCCTCTTTTGCCATGCAGATACCTTCCCAAATGGGGGCACAACCCACATATATTGGTCAAACTCCTCAAATCCAAAGTCAAGTTCCACAAGCTCCCTGACCCTTTACCCAAGCTTCACAACCATCTTATACCTTACCTCCACAAAGAAATCAATTTATCCCACAGCTAGCTTATGTTCCTCAATCCCAACCTCAAATCCAATATCAACAGCAAGCCTCACAACACATGTAGCAATATGTGCCACCTCCACCTCAGCAACCCATCATCCACCATTTAGTTGCCCAAGCCATGTACAATCCCTACTAGCCCATACCTCAAAGCCATCCATATTCCATTGCCCCATCTAGCACATACCTACCTCAGGGCACTAATACATTGGGAGTACCCCAACCATCACCCATTAATTCAGAATGGGAAGCCATGAAGACAACTTTGAAGAACATCCAGGAGGGAAATGATCCAAAAACCTTCAAGTTCGAGAATGTTTGTCCTTACCCATTTGATAGAGCCATTACCATGACACCATTTCCCAAACACTTTGAGATACCCAAGTTTGACAAATTCAGAGGAAAAGGAGACCCTGTCACACATATCAAAGAATTTTACATCCATTGCCAAGAAGTGGCATACGGTGATGTCTTCCTCTTGCATCTCTTTCCCAAAAGCTTGGTCGGACTAGCTCTTGAATGGTTTTATAGAATCCCATATGGCACAACTAAAAACTTTGCTGAATTATCTGAGGCATTTGTAGCCCAATATGCCCATCTTGTCGAAATAGAACTATCAGTAGTTGATCTTGTCCACACTAAGCAAAAAGGTGGAGAAAAAATTCTCGAATATCTACAAAGATGGCAAACCCTTACCACCCGCATATCTTGCACCTTGCCAGAGTGCCATTTGGTGAAAATGTTTACTGATAATGCCCATCCTAGCTTGGCTCACCACATGACCATGAACTATTTGTAGACCTATACAGATATCAAAGAGAAAGGAATGATCCTTGAGAAAGGACTCATTAAAGATGGTGTGGTCAAGATTTACAAAGAAGCCAACCAAAATCAAACACATTCAAACGACAAGTCTAGGTATTGGAACAAAAACAAGCACGTTGCAACAGATGGGGTCACTGACACCAGACATGTGAATATTGTTGGTCCTTCCCAAAATCAGTCCAACCCACCTTATCAACCAAAAAATCAAAAAGATATCAACAACCAACAACAGAATCAACAAAGCTTTCAAAGCCACAATCCAAAGGCCAACTTTAGAGGGTCTAACAATCAAGCTAATGCCATCAATGTAGTTGTAGGACCAAAGCCCAAGTTCTAACCTACACCTCAAAAATGTACACCCCTTGGTGAGCCATTGGATGTAATTTTTCAGAAATTAGTCAAGGAAAACCTCATCAAATTTCCTCCTACCTAGCAAATCAACCCAGGCCAATCCAAAGCTACATGGTATAGAGACAATGAGTATTGCAAGTTTCATAGGGTGAAAGGGCACACCACCCTCAAATGCATGAAGCTAAAAGATTATGTGTAGGACCTCATTGATCAGAAAGAAATCATAGTTGGAGCACAAACCTCTCCCAATGCAGGCTTGCAGATCTATCAAAATGCTTTTTCTCCTCACAACAACCAAAATCTTGGAAAAGCACCCATCCAAACCAATAACAACAACACCAACAACTACCAGCCAAACCAACAACATGGGAAGAAAAATGACCGCACTTCATCCTACATAGACTATGGTAGCCTCATAGGTTGTATATCTGAGAAAGAGCCTTCTGTCAATGTTATCAATATCCAAGGCCCAAACAATGAGTGTGCAGTCACCACTCGAAGAGCGCAATTGAACATCATAGCCCCATCAGTCCCATCAGCACTATCAACCCCAGCAACATCATCAGCTCCATCAAAAAGCCAGTACAATATCTTGGAACACCTTGGGAACATGCCAGCCTAAATCTCCATTTTAGACCTTCTTCGCACTAGTCCTATGTACAAAGACATCCTTGATAGTGCTCTCATAGAATCTCGTGTCCCTTTGGATATCAATGCAACTAATTTTCATAATCTTGTTGGACACCTTTCATCCTCATGTGCCTTATCATTCAAGCCCACTGACATACCCGTGGTCGAGCTAGATCACACCCTTCCACTTTGCATAGCCATTATGGTATCCAATTTTGTCGTAAAAAGAGTAATGATAGATAATGAATCAGCCTTGAATATTTTCACCCTAAAATTCATAAAACAAGCTGGGTATACTAAGTTAGATATTATCAATGAGGTTATCACCATTAAAGCCTATGATAATCTACAAATTTGGCATCATAAGAGTTGGTTACAAATTTGCAATTGTAGAGTCTGAAGCATCCTAAACCCTATCATGTTTCATGGATCAAAGATGAGCATAAGATATCGATGAGTGAACAATGCCTTGTAAAGTTCAAGATTGGACATTACTTGGATGAGGTTTTGTGTGATATTATGCCTATGGATTTTTGTCATATTTTGTTAGGTAGACCTTGGCAATATGATAGATATGTTATACATTATGGAAGATTGAACCAATATACTCTTTGAGTGAATGGGAAGAAGCAAATATTGCTACCTTTGATTTAAATTCTAGATGAGGTTAATAATACTACTATAAAAATTTGCATGGCTAAAGGGAAACTATTTGAAAAGGAAATGAAAAAGAATCAATTTTATTTTTTTATAATTCTAAGCAAACTGAGTTGTGTCAATAGTAACCGAGTACTAGAAAATAATGTTAATCGAGTGGCAGTCAGTGGTGATTGAGTGGTAGATGGTAGTATTGATTGAGTACCAAAAGAAATTATAGAATTGTTAAATGAGTATAAAATTATTGATGCTAAGGATATTCTTGATGGTTTACCACCAGTGAGAAGCATAAGTCATTGTATGGACCTAATTCCTAGAGCTAGTTTGCTGAATAAAGCACAATATAGATTGACACCTATAAAGAATGAAGAACTTAATAGACAAGTACATGAGTTGTTGGAGAAATATTTGATTAGAGAAAACTTGAGTCCATGTGTTGTACCTATTGTTTTATCACCTAAGAAGAATGGAGAATGGAGGATGTGTACTGATTCTAAAGCTATTAACAAGATCATAGTGAAATATAGATAAGAGTTTTGAGACTTTGAAACAAAAGGTTGCTAAGTTACCTATATTGGCTTTACCTAATTTTAATAAGGCCTTTTAAGTTGAATGTGATGCTAGTGGTGTGTAATAGAAGCTGTACTAAGTCAAGAAGGTAAACCTATTGCTTCTTTTAGTGAAAAGTTGAATGATGCTAAAAGGAAGTATTCTGTGTATGATCAAGAGTTTTATGCTATTTTTCAAGCCTTGAAAAAGTGTAGACATTATTTTATTGCTAAGGATTTTGTGTTGTATATTGATCATAAAGCTTTACAATACTTGGAAAGTCAACATAAATTGAATCAAAGACATATAAACTGGGTTGAGCACTTGCAAAGTTTCACATTGGTTGAGTATTGTAGAGTTGTTGATGCATTGAGCATAAGATGTTCTTTATTGACTGAGATGAAAGTTGAAGTTTTGATGAAATGAAAGAGTTGTATGATACTGAACCTAATTTTTCTAAGGTGTGGAGAGAGTGTAGAGCACCAAATCTAATAGATCACATAAGTAAGTATCATGAATATTTCATTCAAGAAGGTATGCTATTTAAAGGTATTCAGTTATGTATCCCTAGAAGTTCTATAAGAGTTAATTTGATTAAGGAAAATCATAGTGGTGGATTGGCTGGACATTTTGGAATTGATAAGACATTGAATTTTTTGAAAGAGAAGTATTATTGGCCACAAATTTATAAGGATGTTTAGAAATTTGTGAAGAGTTGTGTAGTTTGTCAAGTTACAAAAGGAGTAAGTTAGAATACTGGTTTCTATACACCTATTGTTGTTCTTGAGAAACCTTGGCATGACATCAATATGGATTTTGTTCTTGGATTGGCTAAAATAGTAAAGGGGTATGATTCTATATTTGTTGTTGTGAATAGATTTTCTAAGATGAATCATTTCATACCTTGTAAGAAGACATCAGATGCAGAGCATGTTACTAAAATTTTCTTCAAAGAGATTGTGAGATGGCATGGATTACCAAGAAGTATTATTTCTGACAAAGATAGTAAGTTTGTTGGTTATTTTTGGAAGACTTTGAGCAAGAAGATGGGTATTGAGTTGAAGTTTAGCTCTACTTTCCATCCACAGACATATGGATAGATAGAGGTTGTGAATAGAAGCTTTGGTAATTTGCTGATATGTTCAGTGGGAGATAAACCAAGTAATTGGAAAGTAGTGTTAGCACAAGCTGAGTTTGCATAAAATAATTTTGTGAATAGGAATACAAGGAAACCACCTTTTAAGATTGTTACTAGAATGCAGCTTAGAGGAGTATCAAATTTGAAGAATGTTGCTGGTGAAGAAAAGAGAAGTGCTACAGGGGAAGCATTTTCTAATTTTATGAAGTCTTTGCATAAGGAAGTGAAGTTGAGGATGGAACAAAGTAATTAGAAGCATAAAGAGAATGCTGATAAGTCTAGAAGACATCATAATTTTCAAGTTGATCATGAGATGATGGTTCATTTAAAGAAAGGAAGATTTCCTATTGGAACATATAGTAAACTAAAGATGAAGAAGTTTAGACCCTATAAGATGTTTAAGAAGTTTGATAGTGGAAATTTTTATTAATTCAATGGATATATCTCCTAAATTCAATGTTATTAATTTATATAAGTATCATGAGTTAGATGATGAAGTTGTTGTATGAAGAAGTAGAACATATATTGGATCAGAGAGTCAGAAGAGGAAAAGAGGAAAATATTACTATGAATATTTGGTAAAGTGGAAGAATAGACCTATTGAAGATGCTTCATGGATTTCTCAATCTGAGTTAGATTCAGCTTAGGTTGTGACATCTCAATGATTTAGGAGAATCATTTCTTCCAACCCTAATTGTTTGATGTAGAAGCATCCTAGGTTGCATTGCTATCCTGCATATTTTCTATTTTCCCTTCTTTTGAGTTGCAATGTCTTGCATTTCCAAGCTTGCAGTGGTTGCTGAGAATTTAGTGGATGTTGAACATTTTCTTTGGATGTTGAGCATTTAGTTGAGGCTGAGTTCTTAGTTGTTGTTGAGTGATCCTTTGGTTGCCAAGTTCTCTGTGGTTGCTAAGTTCTCCATGGTTGTTGAGTTCTCTTTGGATGCTGAGATTGTGTGGTTGCCAAGTGATCATTCAGATACAAAGTGCTAGTGTTTTGTGAAGCCTTCATTTGCTGAGTAGTCTATGTCTGGTTCTAGTTTGGGCCAACCTTTCTTACATCTAATTTTGGTATAGGTAGTTAATATTTGATGTGAGCTAACTTGTGAATGTGCATGAATTTAATTTAAGGTTTAGTTTCAGATAGGCTAACCTATGGCTACACAAGTATTTAAGGAGGTATAGGATTAAGTTTTAGGGGAAACTTAGAAGAGGAAAGAGTACAATGTGAAGTAGGATCATTGAAGATTGTAATTGAAATATTACATGGCCATAACCTAGAAGACCTTACAATTGGACATGTATGTTGATTATTGGATGAATCAATAAAAGTTTTTTACACTTTCTCCTCCTTTGGTTATTATTCTTTGTGTTGTGTTTCCACTATGTTATTTCTTGCGGGGTGGTTTTGATAGCTAGGTGTGCCTTTGGCCCTAGTTATCTTCCATTTCTAAATCTTTTTCAATTTTTTTGATTTTTTTTGATTTTTTTGGTGATACATCAATGGATCTATTGCTAGGTTTTCACTAAGATGATCATTTTTTTAAGATATTTTCTTATTTTCTAGGATTTTTTCAGGACCATAAGATATATACAGAAAGTTGAGACCATAGGGCCTTAGGCATAGAACAATTTTAGATATAGAATATTGATAGGTTCAACAAGTTATTTCCCTTTAGGTGTAGAGAACTATTAGGATTAACCATAGATAGAAATAACAATTATATGCAAATATAAATAATATCAAAAAATAATAAATTGCACAGAAGAGGACACAAGACACCAAGATTTAACATGGTTCACCCAAACCCTGGGCCATGCCCACCAAACAACAAGTCTAATATTATTATGATTCAGTGGTTATAACCTAATTATGATCCATAATCCCTTACAACTCAATACCACCACAAGAAGTAATTATTGCATCACACATAATGAAAATCCCTAATCCTGATCTCTTTTATACAAATATTTTTGCCAGTTTAAGGTTATAATTAATTACATGTCAGCCCAAAATTCTCAATAAAATAGGACCTAATTTTTTTTAAAAAAAATTATGAAGTATGTACAATACTCCCTTGACCAGTTTCCACAAATTAACAATCTCCCACTTTGGGACTGATTAAGCTCCACACTAAAAAACAATCTCCCACTTAGAGACTGATCCTAGCAATATCACTACCACATGGGGCTCCCATTAGATCAAACCACCTTGGACTTGACTATTCTTTTATTCTGTTTAGTCTAGAAGACCAACCAAAGTTTAAGAGGAGTTCAACTTCTCCCTTATCACTACCTCTGTAAACATATCTACTGGATTATCATCTATATGTATCTTGTCTAGCTTTAACTATCCATCATCCAAAACTGACCAAATGAAATTGGTACCACAACTATATGTGTTTTGTAATTGAATACAGAGCATAATTCTTCATGAGATGAATGGCACTTTGACTATTTGTAAGTAGATAATTATCCCTCTAAGTGTGTCCCAATTCTTCTAGGAATAAATGAAGCCATATTATCTCCTTGGCTACCTATGTAGTAGCAACATACTCTACTTCTATAGTCAATAAAACATTAACCTTCTACAAATGAGAAACCCAGCTCATGGTTGCCCCACCAATAGTAAATACACAACTTGTAGTACTCCATCTAGTATCAATATCCCTTGCCAAATCTAAGTCAAAATATCCTTATAAATCAGTAGTAGAGCCCCCAAGATATAAACACTTACTAAATTTTCCTCTTAAATATCTGAGAATGCATTTAACTACACTCTAATGCTCAAGCCCTAGATAACTCATATACCTACTAACTACTTCCACTGGATGTGCAATATCTAGCCTTGTACATACCAAAACATACATCTAGCTTCCTATATCTAAAGCATAAGGTACCTTGGACATCTTATCCTCCTATTCTTAGGTCTTTGGACACATCTCCTTAGTCAACTTCAAATGAATAGGTAAAGGTGTGCTAATAGCTTTAACATTCTCCATAGAGAAACATTACAACATCTTCACATATAATTAGCCTAAGATAATGTTAGTTTCTTGTTCTTCCTATCTTTTCAAATCTTCATACCAAAGATTTTTTTTGCTTCCCCAAAATCCTTCATATCAAATGAATGTAATAGTTGTTCTTTTAACCCCTTAATGTGATCCATGTTAGACCCAACTATAAGCATATTATCAACATACAAACATAAAATAATGTAGCTGTCATCATTCAACCTCTCAAAATAAACATAATGATCTGAATGACACTTACTATATCCATTCATGCATAAAACTATCAAATTTTAGATACCATTTCCAAGGTGCTTGCTTCAAGCCATATAAACTTTTCTTCAATTTGTACATTAATTTCTCCTTACCTTTGACCTCAAATCCCTATAGATGTGCCATATATATCTCTTCATCCAAATCACCATGAAGGAAGGTTGTTTTAACATCAAACTACTCCAAATGAAAATCTTCAATAGCCACAATACTTAAAACAATATAAATAGAAGTCATTTTAACAAAAAGAGAGAATATCTCATCAAAATCAATGCCCTTTTTCTATACAAATCCTTTTACCACTAAATGTTTTCTTACCTCCATCTTCTTCTTACAACATGTAAACCCATTTATTCTATAAAGATCATTTACCTGTAGACAACTTGCATAAATCTCAAGTCTTATTTTTCAGCAAGGAGTCCATTTCATCTACCATTGTAGACTCCTACTAAATCTTAGAATCCACCTGCATAGCTTTATCATAACATGCAGGTTCACCAACACATGTTAGTAAAATAGAGTATAAAAAAGGAGAAAATATTTTTGGAAGTATACCTAGCTTTTTTGACCATCTAACATTCTCTAGTGTGTGTGGTATTTTTTGTTGTAGATCATGAGGAATTTATAGAATATCATCTAGCACTATATAATCATCTTCTTTCTTCTCATGTTACTACAATAGATCTTTGTACAACACTTTCTCATTGAATATGACATCCCTACTTCTTACAATTTTATGATTTATAAAATCTCAAAGCCTATAACCAAATTCATCAATGCCATATCCAAAAAAAAATACATTTCTTGGAATTAGCTTCCAATTTGGTTCATTTTTTAGAATCTATATCAACAAATGCTTCACAACTAAAGGTTTTGAGAAAAGAATAACTCACCTTCTTACCAGTCCATGCTTCCTCTAGAATACCACAACCCAAAGGAGTAGAAGGACCTCTATTAATCAAATATAAAATAGTATTGATATCCTCCACCCACATATTTAAGGGCAACCCTACATGCAATCTCATGCTCCTTGCATGCTCCATTATAGTCCTGTTCATATGTTTAGCCACTCCATTTTCCTGTGGAGTCCTTGGAATAGTTTTCTATCTATGAATACCATTAGTGGAGCAATAATCATCAAATTCATGACTACAATACTCACCACCATTATCAAATCTAAGACATTTTAATTTCTTACCAGTCTCATTTTCAACCAAGCATTTCCATTTCTTAAAAGTTTGAAATACATCAGATTGTTGTCTAAGGAAATAAATCCATAATTTTCTAGTTTCATCATCAACAAATGTAACATAATAATGAGAGACACCAAGGGAAGATACTTGAGTTGATTCCCATGCATTTGTATGCATAAGATCTAATCTCTCAATTTTCTTTTCCTTCTCACTCTTCACAAAACTCACTCTTTTTTATTTTCCATGCACACAAATTTCACAAAAATATATATTAACACATTTTGGACTTTGAAATAGTTTATTTGAATGAAGAATTTGGATACCTTTCTCACTCATGTGCCTAATTTTGTTTTTCCATAGCGTTGTATATACATCTTCAACAACTGTTTGTTCTCCTTGCTCAACTGCATCAACTATTGCTGAACATTCATTTTTTTCTAAAACAATTAAAGTAGAAGGAACAATATGACCTATACAAAGATATAAGGTGCCTACTTTCACACATTTCTTTACTACAAGGGGAATTTTTGAAACCTTCTAATTTTTATCATTAAAAGTAACTACATAAACCTCATCACCAAGTTGCCCTACTAAAATTAAATTCCTCCTTAGCCTTGGAGCATGTCTTACCTCATGTAGTATCTAATGATTCCCATTATGCAACTTAATCTTTACTTTTCCCTTTCCAACAATTTGATCAGGTTCATTATCCACTAAATAAAAAAGCCTAAAATCTCCTTGGACATAATCAATAAAATAACCTCTATGAGGTGTAGCATGAAATGAAGTACCAGAATCTAAAATCCATGAATCATGAACACTTTCTAAAGAAAGAAGAAAAACATCCTCTTTAGATTTGTTACCACATTTGCCTCCTTGTTCACTTCTGGTTTATCTCCTTCATTGTTCTTTCAAGTCCAACAATCTTTCTTCTTATGCCCTAGTTTACCACAATGCCAAAAATCTCTTAGTCCTCTAGATTGAGACCTCTTTCCCTTTGGCTTTCCTCTTGATTTCCCATTATTTACATAATTTTTTCCTCTCTTAGTCATTTTGTCTTTTATTTGTGCATTTAAAACACTTCCTGATGTAGATCCACCTGAGATTTTTCTATGAGTTTCTTCACTCAAAATAACACCAATCACGTCATCATATTTTAGGGTGTTAGATCTAGAAACATAATTACTCATAGCCATTACCAAGTCATTCCAACTTTTAGGCAAAGAAAAATAAATCAAGAGAACCCTAATTTCTTCATCAAAATTAATACCAATAGAAGATAAGTGACTAGCTATAGTTTTGAACTTATTTAAATGATCTACAATAGATCCACCTTCTGCCATCTTCATATTAAATAAATGCTTTATGAAAATTACCTTATTTGAAGCAGAGGGCTTTTCATACAATTTTGCTAGGGTTTCCATCAACTCTTCTATTATCTTCACTTTTGTAATGGTAAATGTCACCTATGGTGCTAGGCATAACTGAATGCTTCCAAGTGCCTTTCTATCTAAACTCTCTCAGTCCTCATTTGTCATAGTTCCTTGTTTCTTTTTTTTTTCCTTCCAATGACTTCCATATGTACTTCTGATAAAGATAGTCCTCTATTTGCATTTTCCATAACTAAAAGTTTTGCTCATTAAACTTCTCCACCTTCATCTTACCCTTGTCTATCATCGCTCCCACTCAACCATGAGACCTCCACTCAATAGTGAGACTTTCCTATAGAGAATAACTAATAAAAAACTAGGCTATGATACCACCTATTAGGATTAACCACAAATAAAAATACCAATTACATGCAAATATAGAAAATATCAAAAAATAATAAATTACACAGAAGAGAACACAAGACACCAAGATTAAACGTGGTTCACCCAAACTCTAGGCTATGTCCACCAAAAAACAAGTCCAATATTATTACAATCTAGTGATTACAACTGAATTATGATCTATAGTCAAGCATTGAGATATTCTAACAAGTGAATCAAAGTAAATATCTTAACATAGTGGTTTTAACTGACCTATTTAAATCTCCTAAGAATGTTTTTACTTAGTTGTAAGTTTAGATCCTTTAATTAAGGTAGATTAAACATGTCATGTAATCTCTTAGTAGGGAAAACCCCTCACAAGGTAGAGTGCCATAAGTGAACACATATTGTAGTGTTAATAGGCACACTTTATTTCTATAGTATTGAAGATTTGTAGGTGTCATCTCCACCCCAATTTTACCTTCATTTTGGAGGGTTTTTGGGTAGCCAAATCTTGTGTGTTATGTGTTGACATTTAATTTCATTTTTATGAATGTGATGCATACTTAGATCTATTTTATCATTACAGTTTATGGTTATATGGTTTATGATAAAGACATGAGATAGGTTAAATGTGAATGCATTTGATTTGCTATTTGTTTCAAGAAGTTAAAAGTTTTGTAGATCTTGATTCACTCCCCTCTTAGTATCCTACTTTCCCAATAGACTTTAAACAATTGTATAAGATTTTTGTTCTCTTATACGAAGTCTAACAACTTGAGATTTAAGATCTTGGAAATGGAGGCTTATAAGTTGGGAAAGATAATTGAGAATCAAAATCTTGACATCTAGATCATGCTATAGTAGCTTGAAGCAACAAGAGAAGAGTTAAAGGTGTTAGGATTAACCTTAGATAGAAATAAAAATTACATGCAAATATAAACAATGAAAAAAAAGATTGCATAGAAGAGAACACAAGACACCAAGATTTAATGTGGTTCACCCAAATCCTAGGCTATGTCCAACAAACAATAAGTCCAATATTATTATGATCCAATGATTATGACCTAATTACACTATGTAATTCCTTACAACTCAATTCTGCTACAAGAAGCAATTATTATATCACACACAATGAAAATTCCTAACCCTAAGCTCTTTTATGCAAGTATTTTTTCCACTTTAGGGTTATAATTAATTACAACATGTCGACCCAATATTCTTGATAAAATAAGGCCCAAAATATTTTCTTGAGGTGATGCCTTGAACCCCAAAGAATTATGAAGTATGTACAATACTTCCCTAATTAGTTAGAGAAAACTACCAACAATTGATATGCATCAGATCCAAATGTTGCTGTGAGGATGTAAGGACCCAACTAGTTAGGCTCAAATTTCCCTTTGTGTTCCTTGTTTTTTTGATTCTTAAAGTTCTCTTGAAGAACAAGTTCACCTACTTAGAACACATGAGTATGGATCTTTTTATTGTAGGTAGTAGACATCCTTTTTTGATAAGCTCTCATGTGATCAAAAGAAGCCTTATAGTGCTCATTGAGGGTTTCTAGCTCATGTATCCTCATAGCCTTATGGACTCCATTAGTTATTAACTCATGTAAAGAGACCCATAGTGAGTGAATCTCATCTTTTAAAGGTTGGACAACCTCAAAACCATAGGCTAGTGATAAAGGTGTAGCTCATGTAGGGGTACGTATATTAGTCTTGTAAGCCCAAAGTGCCAGATTGTTTTGTAGGTGCCAATCTTTGCTTGATTTGTGGATTGTTCTATGTAGGATCTTGATTAGTGTCTTGTTAGAGGCCTTAGCTTGGTCATTCCCTTGAGGATAGTAGATTGAGAACTAGTTTTGTTTGATCTTGTATTTCTTACAAATTTGCTTAAGGCCCTTATTTTTGAATTGTCCTCCATTATCAGTAAAAATGGAAGATGGGGTACCATAGTGACATATAATATGGTTGAGAATAAACAAGGAAACATGTTTTCCTATAAAAAAATATGAAGGTACAAATTCAACCCATTTTGTAAAGTATTTAGTCACTGTAATAATGAATTTGTGCTCACTAGATGAGCTTGGATGAATCTTTCCCACCAAATCAAAGACCTAGTACTTAAAAGACCAATATGCGATAGAAGGGATGAGCTCAAGCCCAAGAGCATGAATTAGGTTACTATTTAGCTAATATTTCTTGTAATATTTATCGTATTTGGCTATGTCAACCTACATACTTAACCAATAATATCCTTCCCTAAGTAGTTTTAGAAAGTTCAAAGCCATTAGAATATGCCCCACAAATGCCATAATGGACTTTGACCAATGCCTTTTCAAACTCTTATAGTTCTAGACACCTAAGAAGCATTCCACCTAGACCCTTCCTATACAAATCACTAGAGACAAGGGTATAGTGGGAGGAATTTTAGAGAAGATGGAATTTTTGATTACACATGAGATCTTCATGAATTATCTGGTAAAGCATGTAGGAGAAAATGGTGGAATAGTGAGAGAAATCATGAGCAATAATAGTACAGATCTCATGATTGTCAAATGAGTCATATGTGGGGTAATGTAATTCTTCCACCATGAACTCAAAATGAAATTCATGTTCTTGTAACTAAAGAATAGATGCTAGAGTGGTCATAGCATTTGTAGCCTTAATTTTTGGCTTAGGAATTTGTTGGAATGCCACAAATGTGAAGTAGTTCCATAGGGCATCAATCATTTTCTTATATGGTACACGCTTGTCATCTTTGGTCTGATAATCATTATTAACTTGGTTAATAAGAAGTTGAAAGCCTCCATAGATGTGAAACTCTGTGATCTTCCATTCTAAAGCCATTTTTGACAAGCTAAAACCATAGACATAAATAACAATTACATGCAAATATAAACAATATCAGAAAAATATTGAATCACACAGAAGAGAACACAAGAAACCAAGATTTAACATGGTTCACCTAAACCTTGGGCTACATCCACCAAACAAAAAGTCTAATATTATTAAAATCTAGTGATTACAAACTAATTACAATCCACAATCCTTTATAGATCAATACTACCACAAGAAGTAATTTTTGCATCACCCACAATGAAACAATCCCTAACCCTAAGCCCTTTTATAAAAATATTTTTTATACTTTAGGTTTAAAATTAGTTACAACATTTCATCCATAAAATGTCAATATAGTAACCCCACTAAGAAATTATGGAGTATGTACAATACTTCTCTAATTAGTCACAACAATCTAATAATCTCCCACTTGGGGACTAATAAGGCTACACACTAAACAACAATCTCCCACTTGGAGATTGATCCTGTAGCTATACCACTACTCCATGAGGCTCCCACTAGATCAAACCATGCTAGAATCTACTATTCTTTTATTCTTATTTAGTATAAAAGACCTACTAAAGTTAAAGAGAAATTCAACTTCTCCCTTTTTACTACCTTTGTAAACATATCTGTTGGATTTTCATCTATAGGTATCTTGTCCATCTTTAACTATCTACCATTCAAAATTGACCGAATGAAATGTACCATAATTGTATGTGTTTTGTCTTTCAAATGTGGATCATAATTCTTTGCAAGATGAATGATGCTCTATCTATTTTTTAAATAAAAATATGCCTCTAAGGGTGTCCCAATTCTTCCAAGAAGAACTAAATCCATATCATCTCCTTGGTTGCCTCTATAGTAGCAACATACTCTACCTTTGTAGTGGATAAAGTGTTCACCTTTTGTAATCTAGAAATTCAGCTCACTACTGCCTCACCAACAATAAATAAATAACCTATAGTACTCTACTTGGTATCAATATCCCTTGCCAAATTTGAGTCAACATATCCCTATAAATCAATAGTAGAGCCCCCAAAATGTAGACACTTACTGGATGTACCTCTCAAATATCTCAGAATCCATTTGATTGCATTCCAATGCTCAATACTTGGATGAATCATATACCTACTAATGACTCCCATTGCATGGGAAATATTTGGCCTTGTACATACCATAGCATACATCAAGCTTCCTAAAACTGAAGCATAAGGTACCTTGCACATCTTATCCTCCTCTTCTTGTGTCTTGAGACACATCTTAGTCAACTTCAAATGACTAGGTAAAGGTGTGCTAACAACTTTAGCATTCTCCATAGAGAAATGTTGCAACACCTTCACAATATTATTAGCCTAAGATAATGTCAATTTCTTGTTCTTCCTATCTCTACAAATCTTCATACCAAGGATTTTTTTTTTTTCCTTCAAATCCTTCATATCAAATGCATGTGCTAACTAGTGTTTCATCCCCTTAATGTGGTCCATGTTAGAACTAGCTACAAGCATATCATCAACATATAAACATAAAATAATGTAGTTGTCATCATTCAACCTCTTAAAGTAAACACAATTATTTGAATAACACCTACTATATCCATGCTCATGCATAAAACTGTCAAATTTCAGATATGATTGCTGAGGTGCTTGCTTCAAGCCATATAAACTTTTCTTCAATATGTACATTAAGTTCTCCTTACCCTTGATCTCAAATCCCTGTGGCTGTTCCATACATATCTCTTCATCCAAATCATCATAAAGGAAGGCTATTTTAACATCAAGCTACTCCAAATGTAAATCTTTAGTAGCCACAATAATTACAATAATGCAAATAGAAGTCATTTTAATAACAAGAGAATATCTCATCAAATTCAATGCCCTTTTTCTATAAAAATCCTTTATCACTAACTTGGATTTAAATATTTTATTATCTCCATCCTCTTCTTTCAACCTATAAACCCATTTATTCTATTAAGCCCTTTTACCTACAAGCATCTTGCATAAATCTCAAGTCTTATTTTTCAACAAAGAGTCCATTGCGTCTTTCATTATAGACTCCCATTGAATCTTAGTATCCACCTGCATAGCTTCATCATAACATTTAGGTTCACCAACATCAGTAAGTAAAATAGAGTACAAAGAAGGAGAAAATATTTCTAGAGGTCTACTTAGCCTTGTTGACCATCTAACATTCATTGGGGTGTGTGGTATTTGTTGTTGCGGTTATTGCACATCATGAGGAATTGATAGAATATCATGTTTTGGAGTATCATCCAACACTACATTATCATCTTCTTTCTTCTCATGTTACTGCAAAAGATCTTTGTACAACACTTTCTCATTGAATATGACATCCTTGCTTCTTAAAATTTGTAATATCTCACTCTGATGATAAAATATTATATTTAATAATTGAATCAAATGTTTATTAAATATTAAATTTTATAATATATTAGATTAAATACATTATATTATATATTAAATATGTTAACTACAACTAATAATAATTAAAGGTTTTCTTACAAGCAATTAGTACAAAAATAATCTATTTTACATACACTCCCATAATATCTTGTACTATTCTTGACATTCACCTATATATATGAACTCTTAATATATGAAACAAAAAAAAGCTAAATAATTAATAACTATACCAAATAAACCCAACTAATGATACATCCTATGATATGACATGACAGATCAAACAAGTATCTCATACTATAAGTAAGGCATAAAAAATGGTCTAATACTATCAACCTACATCCTATGAAATATACTCCATGTAGACTCATAAAGGTGACATGAATCAAATCCCTTTGGATGGGAAAATCTTATACAATCAACCCAATTTTTTTTTTCAATTGGTCGATATCTAAAAGAAACAATAAGCGAAGAGATAAACTAAGGGAATATATTAAGAAGAACAAATCATATTGATCTGACCCAACAATATGTTCAAGTAAGGTGAATTGCACTTCCATGTGACATTTTAAGGGGTAAGCATTTAATGTTTACTTTATTAATCAATACACTAATGGGTGTTAAAGAGCTATATAATGAAAAAATACACTATGGGTGATACATATGAACAATGAACTTGTTATCGATTAAATGTGACCACATATATAAGACTATGGGAATACCATTGAAGTACTTAGGATAGTAATGAGTGAAGACTATAAAGTCAATGGACCATGTCACATGCCTTGATAAATTACTAATACATTGTATGGGAATCAACACATATCCCTTGCCATCTATGCATAAATACACATCACCTCTAGACTGTACCCACCATGAAACTCTACATTCTACACAAAGATACAAAGAGGAAAGATGTAGGGAGCATACATAATCCCATCTTGGTCATCGGGAAGATACACTTGGAAAAGAAGGAAGGAGGTATGAACCATGTCATAGGCAAGGCTCGTGAATATATGAATTGTTTATGTTCAAAAGACAATTCAAAATATCAAACCTTTGCATGAGAGACATACTAGCCATAATGCACAAAGAGACAATTAAATGATGTGGGTCCCTGACCCCACAAAGGTGAGTCGATGGTATGCAAAATTTCCATCAATTCCAATATTGAATAAGGTAAGTATGTATATCATATGTTTAGTTAGGATTAATAGTAATGTTAAGAATGGTTAGTTATGTAAATTATTATTTAGTTGTAATTAGAATATAAAGAATATTTAATTATATTTAGTGTGTGGAAATGGTACTATTACTAGTATGTAGTAATAGTAATTTAGCTATAATGTGAGAAGTCTTAAGAATCATAATCAAGATTTATAAAAAAGATCATATACATATATAAAAATTAAGATTAAGTTGAGTTTATTAAGATGTTAGGCATTTCTAACATGTATAAGGTTATGGTTATTGAATAAAATCAATTATATTTTATAAGCATTTCCATTATTAAAATATAAATAATTCTATGTATATAGATATATTAGTGGTAAGAAATTATTTGTATGGAAAAATAGTGGAAATTAAATAATAATGTATTAATCTATTAGGAGAATTATAAGACTCGAAGCATGGAGATAGAAAGGTATAAACATTTTGAACTGAACACCATAGCCGAGAATTCTTCGTGTTGCTAGAATATTATGACGTTATCAAACATATGCATATGTCATTCATCTTGGATAGAGGATGCCCATCCAAGAAGAATCTTAAGGGGTGTGCCCTTGGGATGACGATGAAGCAGCTATGAGTTATGAAGCCAGATGTAGAGATGTCCTTAAGATTGGGGTTAACTTAGAGGTTAGAATAATGTAGTTAATTTTATTATTATTGTGATTCTAACATTTATTTTGTAGGTAGTACTTGTCCCTAACTAACCCTATTAGTGGGGACATTACACAATTTTATGATTTTCAAAATCCCAAAGCCTATAACCAAATTCATCTTTGCCATATCCAAAAAATACACATTTCTTTGACTTAGTTTCCAACTTGGTTCTATTTTCAAAATCTATATGAGCAAATGCTTCACAATTGAAGGTTTTGAGAAAAGAATAACACACCTTCTTACCAATCCATGCTTCCTCTAGAATACCACAATCCAAAGGAGTAGAGGGACCTCTATTAATCAAATATAAAATAGTATTGACAACCTCCACCCACATGTTTAAGGGAAACCCTGGATGAAATCTCATGCTTCTTGTACGCTACATTATAGTCTTGTTCATGCATTTAGGCACTTCATTTTCTTGTGGAGTCCTTGGAAATTTTTTCTATCTATGAATACCATTAGTGGAGCAATAATCTTCAAATCATGATTGTAATACTCACACCCATTATCAGATATGAGACATTTTAACTTCTACCAATCTCATTTTGAACCAAGCATTTCTATTTTTTAAAAGATTAAAATACATCAAATTTTTGTCTAAGGGAATAAATCCATACTTTTCTAGTTGCATCATCAATAAATATAACATAATAATGAGAGATACTGAGGGAAGATACCTAAGCTAGTCTCCATACATCTGTATGCAGAAGCTCTAATTTCTCACTTTTATTTTCCTTCCTAGTATTCACAAAACTCACTCTTTTTTGTTTTCCATACACAAATTTCATAGAAATCCATATTAACACATTTTAGACCTGGTGAAAATTTCTTTGAATGAAGTACTTTCACACCTTTCTCACGCATGTGCTTGATTCTATTGTGCAACAACACTATGTCAAAATCTATAGCAACTATTTGTCCTACCTGCTCAATTACAACAATTGTTCATGAACATTCATTTTTCTTTGAAACAATCAAAGTAGAAGGAATAGTATGACTTGTACAAAGATATAAGGTGCCTACTTTCACACCTTTTTCTACTACAAGGGAACCTTTTCAAACCTTGCATTTTTTATCATTAAAAGTAACTACACAACCCTCATTACCAAGTTTGCTTGCTGAAATTAAATTCCTACTTAGCCTTGGAACATGTCTTACCTCATGTAATAAAAAATTATTCCCATTCTACATCTTAATCTTAATTTTTTTTCCTTACAGAAATCTGACAGGGTTCATTAACACCCAAATAAACCAGCCTAAAATCCCCTTAGACATAATCAATGAAATAACCTCTATGAAGTGTAGTATGAAATGAAGCACTAGAATCCAAAACCCATTAATCATCAATGCTTTCTAAAGATAGAAGTAAAGAATCATATTTGGATTTGTTACTTATTGCATTTTCCTCCTTGTTCCCTTCTAGTTTATCTCCTTTATTTTTCTTTCAAGTCCAACAATCTTTCTTCTTATGCCTTGGTTTCCAATAATACCAATAGTCATTTGGTCCTCTTGATTGAGACCTCTTCTCCTTTGATTTTCATCTTGATTTACCATAATTTTTTGAATTATTTCCTCTAACAGTTGTTCTACTTCTACTTTATGTGTTCAAAGCACTTCTTGATGTAGATCCACCTGAGGTTTTCCTACAAGTTTCCTCACTCAAAATAACACCAATCACATCATCATATTTTTGGGTATTAGATCTAGAAATAGAATTACTCACAACCTTTACCAAGCCATTCCAGCTTTAAGGCAAAGAACATAAAATCAAGAGAACCCTAATTTCTTCATCAAAATTAGTACCCACAGAAGATAACTAAATAATAGTAGTATTAAACTCATTTAAATGATCTACAATAGATCCAACTTCTTCCATTTTCATATTAAATAAACACTTCATGATAAATACCTTAGTTAAAGTGGAGGGCTTTTCATACAATTTTGCTAGGGTTTCCATCAACTCCTTCATCATCTTTGCTTTTGTCATGTTGAAATGTCACTAATGGTGCCAAGAATAATTGAATGCTTCCAAATGCATTTCTATCTAAAATCTCCCAGTCCTCATTTGTCATAGTTCTCTAGTTCTTTGTTTTTCCTTCTAATGACTTCGATAAATCCTTCTAATAAAGATAGTCCTCCATTTGCATCTTCCATAACTAAAAGTTCTACCCATTAAACTTGTCAACCCTTAGCTTACCCTCATCTGCCATCGCTACCAATCACCTGTGAGACTCCCACTCAACTATGAGACTTTCCTATATAGGATAACTAAAAAAAACAACCTTTCTTTGATACCACTTGACAGTATAAAATCATGGATAGAAATAACAGTTACATGAAAATATAAACAATATCAAAAAAATATTGAATCACATAGAAGAGAACACAAGACACCAAGATCTAACATGGTTCACCCAAACCCTAGGCTACACCCACCATATAAAAAGTCCAATATTATTATGATCCAATGATTATAATGTGATTACAATTTGTAATCCCTTACAACTCAATACCACCACAAGAAGCAATTTTCATATCATCCAAAATGAAACAATCCCTAATTTTAAGCCCTTTTGTACAAGTACTTTTACTACTTTAGGGTTAACATTAGTTACAACATATTGGCCATAAAATGTTAATATAGTAGCCCGAGCCCTACCAAGGAATTATGGAGTATGTGCAATACTTCCCTCATCAATCACCACAATCTAACAACATTGATCCCATTAGTTAAGGCCTCATGCTCTCCTATATTGTTGGTGCATGGAAACAAGAGTTTGTAGGACTTAGGGATTGTATACCCATGAGGGGTGACAAACAAGATTTTTTCACTAGCTCCATTTTTGGTGTGAGAGTTGTTGAAGAACATCTTCCATGATCTTTCAGTAACATACATGATGGAAGCATAAGTGAATTCAATCTATATAGGAGCAATATCTTGTAATGGAAAATTAGAAAGTTGATCAACTATGGCTTGCCCCTTAATGGATTTGCATTCAACACACTAAATGTAAAATTTAGAAAGAGTCATTATCCATTTATCAAGATGTCTAGTAAGTGCAACTTTACATAGAAAATATTTGAGGGGATTAATCTTTGCAATAAGATGCACTGTATGGGAAAGCATGTAATGTCTAATCTTTTGGGATGCAAATACCACTACAAGAAAATATTTTTCAAATTTTCTATAATTCACTTCATAAGCCACCAAAGTAGAACTAATGTAGTAAATAGAATGATATTTTCCATTCTCATCACTTTGTGCCATCAATGCTCCTAGAGATGATTCTATAGCTAAGATGTATAAGATCATAGGTTTCCCTAGTATGGGTGGCATCAATATTGGAGCTTTAGCCAAAGAGCCTTTGATTTGATCTAATATTTCCTAACATTCCTCATTTTAGACATAGGTGGAGCCTTTGTACAAGTTCTTATTAAAGGATTGTGCTTGATAAACTAGCTAAGATATAAACCTCCTAATGGATTGAAGACATCCCTGAAGACTTCTTAATCAATTGATATTCCTAGAAGGCATTTCAATGATAGCTTGCACCTTTTCTAGATTAACTTCAATGCCTTATGCAAATATTATATAGCCTAGAAATTTTCCTAATGTGACACCAAAGAAACACTTTTTGGGATTTAACCTAAGCTGAAATTGTTCCATGTGGTCCAATATGACACTCAAGTTATCAAGATGTGTATCTCTTTTTTGAGATTTTTCCAATGTGTCATCAACAAAGCTTCCATATTTTTATGCATCATGTCATGGAAGATAGTGGTCATGGCCCTTTGGTAAATGACTCCTATATTATTTAACCCAAAGGGCATAATGTTCCAAGATAAAATACCCCATGCACATATAAAGGCCATTTTTTCCTGATCCCCAAGGGTAATTTTGATTTGATTGTATCCTAAGAAGCTATCCATTAAAGAATACATTTCATAACCCACCATCATATCCATTATATATCTATGTTGGGAAATAGAAAAATCATCTAGAGGGAATGATTTGTTCAGGTCTCTGAAATTGGTGCACACACAAATGGACTTGTCATGTTTGGACATATGTACATTGTTGGAGATCCACTTTGCATAATCAATAACTTGGATGAAGTTTTCACTTAAGAGCTCTTCTAGTTCTTCTTTAACAAAGAGAGCAACATGTGGATGCATTTTTCTCAACTTATGCTTAAAATTTTTTGGCACCGGAGAAATAGAAAAATGATGTATGATTAGATCAGTGTCAAGGCTAGGCATATCTAAATAGGTCCATGCAAAGTTGAGCTTTTCTTCGTGGAATAATCTACTAAATTTCTTCTTTTCCCCAAATAATAATGATTGGTCCACATGAATGATTTTGTGGGACTCTTCTATAGACAAATTAATAAGCTATGTAGGCTCAATGAGAGTCAAAGATCTATCCTAAAAATAGCTTGGTAGACTACCAAGTACCTCATCCTCAGGTGCCTCAAAGATATTTTCACCCTTGGATATGTTATTATTTTTACTTTTTTGGGGTTCAAACACTGCCACAAAGTTGTTTTTTCCATTTGAACACTTATTTTTTGTTTTTTCTATTTATTTTGTGAATAAGGTATGTGATATATATTTCTATCATGTTAACCAAAAGTTTTCTGGTGGAGGATATCATAGGTTCAATGACATTGAGGTAGCAAGTGATCTCATAGTCATTCTAAAAAGATGAAAGTTTTGGTCTTGGTGTTGAGTAGACCACTCTATTAGATTAGGGAAGATTAATGAGAGGGAAGTAGAGGCTTCAAGGTTGTTGATATGGAAGGAGTAATCTTGGTTGACATGAGAGGTCAAGCCTATAGTGAAAGCCTCAAAGGAATCCAAATAGGAATAAACCTAGAGAGACCAACATGATCCATAGAGCATATTGCAAACCAAACTCATCAGACCCTAGACTAGACTCTTTGACTACATTTGGATGGGTAGCATAGGCAAGGATGACATTCAATCTCAATTTACAAGAAGCATTTGAAAGGGATTCCCATTCATATTCACTAGAATTTGTACTCTAGTTCTAGGCTATCAAGCAAGAAATGTTTTCTGTTATCCTTCCTCTATTAGGATCTTCATGATTAGATTGATCTAATTTGTTTTTTCTAGAGGTTGAAGCCTCAACATCATTAGAGGTAATCACTGGTTCTTCTTTGCAAAGGAGAGAAGTAGGAGGCAACATATTTTCTTCATGTAGAACAATAGTAGCATAGGGTGGATCATCATCCTCTGATTCACTAAACATGGGAGTCCTTCTATTTGACCTTGGTAATTAATTCTCTAGCCTAAAACCTAGGCAACCAACATCATTATTTTTTGTGATTCTTAGTATGACTTAAGGGTTATACAAGAGCTTTCTTATCATGAGTTAAGGATCCTTGGCCATGATAGCCCATATTCTTCAAAAATTTGTAGCCCTTTCCATAACACGTAGGAAAAATAAGAGTGGTGACTGTAACCTCGACATCTTATTCCTCCCTATAGATCTAATATCTTATAGCTTTCTCTTCCTTTTTTTCTTCTAAGGGAATAGAGGACTGAACAAAGGTTCTAGAAATGGTCATAGAAGAAGCCAAGGGCTTTAGTTTCTTAGAAGGTTTTCTATAATATCTAGGAGAAACTAACAAGGAAATAATAGAGTCCAGAGTGTACTCACCCATACCAAGGCTCATCATTTTCATTTTTTTTTGCACTCCTTGAGGGATGGTTTGAGCTCATGAGAAGAGTGATTTTGGGGGACTAACATTTTAGTAGTAGAAAATATGTTGATAGACATTGAATTGTCCCCTAGAATAACTATCTCAGTACTATTGAAAGGGAACTTTATGCACTAATGGTATGTGGAAGGTAATTCTTGTATGTCATGGATATAAGATCTTCCTAGAAATAGATTATATACCAATGGGATGTATAAAAATTGAAAGACCACATCTTTTTCAATAATACCCACATAGATTGGTAGCACAATAAGGCCTTTAGAAGGTCATTCAACCTCATCATAGGCTTTTATGGTGATCTTCCACCTAGGGTCGATAGAAAATTCACACATGCCTAGCTATTGAATAAAATTAAAGGAGATGATGTTTAACCCAACACCATTGTCTATCAAGACTCAATGAATGAAAGTACAAAAGGTTTGGACTTTGATGTGTAGGATGAGGTTGTGGGGATGATTGAGTGACTTGTTATCTTCTTTATAGAATGTGAGGTAGTGAGGTGAGGAGATATGATTCACCATAGCTTGGAATCACTCAAAATTAATATTTTTGGTAACATTAGCCATGGGTAAAGATTTTTTGATAATTTCCTTGTACAAAGGAGATAGTTCTGACAACTCAAAGATTGAAATTTGTGTAGGGTTTCTTTGTAGCTTATTGACAAGATCATAGCTAGATATAGCTAGGGTAGCCACTTGTTTGGATGAGGAAGCATTCTTGGGATCATTGGAAACTTTGAGGACAACCTTGGATTGTCCCCTAGTGACAATGTTTAGTATCTCACCATGCGAAGATGAAGGTTTCACTACCCTAAGAAATACCTTAGGCCTAGTGTCCCTATGATTTTGTTGAGCATCATGTTATGATTTTATTGAGCATCATGTATTCTTAGGACTACCTTAGGTCTTTCATCATTTATTTCATAGTTGGGTTCCTTTTTGAATTTAGGACCCACTATGCAAATATGTTCAATAGCTTCTAGCATGTTTATGACATTGTTAGCACTAGTGTAGGTGTAGTAGATCTTTGAATCATGATTTTTCTTATGAATGTGGGACTATTTTGTTAGAATATATAGTCCATTGATATAATTGAGAAGGGGGGGTGAATAAATTATAAAACTATTATCACAATCATTCACTTTAAACAATCTTAACTATATGAGTAATATTAACTAAAACCATAACAAGATACTCACACATAATTAACACCAGATATGTTAACTAAGGAAACCTTTAATTAGAGGGAAAACCCTAGTGGGGATGGTACCCACAAGATGATGTACTAATATAAATATTCCTTGTTAGAGGATAGACCTTATTAGGAGTCTATTACAACATTTTGTACATATGAATCATTGTTAGGAGACTTTAAATCCTTGTTAGGAGCTATGCCAACCCTATTATGAGTTGTGGAAGATAGCTAGACCCACTACCCAAATAGGTTTAACGTTAAGATCAAAGAATCCACTATCCAAATGATCTCTGTATTATTCCTTGAAGAATAATAGAACTAAAATGTACTTCCTGTATATGTGAAAATGTGGCCTATGCTAACACACACACTTCAACACGGTCCTTATTTGCGGATTCATCTCAGAATGAACATTGGATTGTTCATCCAAAAATTAGCCTGCAAGGCAACCTGTTGCCTTCTATCTAAAGGGATTTTGCCTGTTAATATCCTTAGAATCAAGGTGCAGGCAACCAGACCCTCTAAGAACGAAGGATTTGACAATGGAATTAAGCTAAGAATGAGTATGCAGATTAATCTAAAATGAAAGATGCAATGTAATCTAAGAACAAATAAAGCAAACTAGATTAAGCATATGCATGATTAAACTAAGAATGAGAATGTATGCAAGAAATGTAAGTAAATATGAGCATGAATTTCAACAGCAATTCGATAGAAAATCAATTCATCCTCTCTGAAATGAAGAGAGGAGGGTCTCTTAAATAGACTTCCCTGGAATCCATCAATGGTTGAGATCAATTCAGATGAATGGTCGGGATTGAAGATGAAGTTTAGTCATAAAGGGAGATTCCCAAATCAAAGGGAGTTAACAGATTTAATTTGAGTGAAATAAGGAGTTAACTATTTTAGTTTGAGTAGAAAAAGGAGTTAACTGATTTAACTCATTTTTGATTAATAGTGAACTGGAAATTTCCCTTTTTGAACTGAAGAGAGATTTTGTTGAGATATTTAATTTAATAAAATGGGATATGCTCTCATAATTACTTTTTCTATTTAATTAAATAATCTTTAATTAATTAGAGACACTTTTGTTTAATTAAATAACTCCATTTAATTAATTAGGAATGGCTTCCCATTTAATTAAATAACTTTGTTTAATTAATTAAAAGTAAGGACTCCATTTAATTAAATAATTTCTTTTAATTAATTAGAAATACCTTTCCCATTTAATTAAATGTTTACATTTAATTAATCAAGATAGGCGTATTTATTAAATTAAATAAATTTAATTCCATAGTACATTAGCCTTAGGATATAATTTAATTTAATTAAAGTATAAATACTTAATAGTGAAATTATAATTAAATCAAGTAGGTTTAATGTGACTAATATGAGTACGTGCTATAGGAATTAAATAAGAAATATGATGAATGTAGATTAGAGTTTTTCTGCATCTGACAATTAAGTCAAGTAGTGAATAGCAGAATGAGAATTGTCTATTAGAATAGGACTTTAAAATTGTCAAAAATAGACCAGAATTGGTATAATGGCAATGAGCCAATTTTGGGGTATTACACTTCCTTCCTTTCTCTCTATCTTGTCAACTAGACTTATGCTTCTTTAGAACTTGTAACCAAATCTCATACTACACATCCAATGATCCCTTATATCACTTACATGCATTTAAGATCAAAGAACCCACTATCCAAATGATCTCCGTATTATTCCTTGAAGAATAATAGAACTAAAATGTACTTCCTTCCTTTCTCTCTATCCTATCAACTAGACTTCATCTTCTTTAGAACTTGTAACCAAATCTCATACTACACATCCAATGATCCCTTAGATCACTTACATGCATTTAGTAAGCATTCTGCTCCTTTTTACACTATGCACTAATACTTTCCACTTGATCCTCTAATCCAAGTTCACATCACAAGAAAGGAAAACAAATTTCCTTTATACCATATCTTCATAATAATTCCTTGAGTTGCCCTTGAGGATTTCCCAATTAATTAAAATAAAATAATCAATTAATTCATAATTACAATAACACTATTAGCTCACAGTCTATTCAAAACTTCACATGTGTGAAATCATCTCTTGCACACATGTTGGCATCACCATACAATTGATCTCTATCACTATGTAACTGCACATCTCTTTATTACATCTCAGATGAAAGATATTGATAGATCATTAGAACTCTGTTTTTCAATAGTTTTTTTTGCACTGCTTCTAGTAAATCAAGTGTAAACTCCATACACCATTGACTCACACTTAGTCCTCTTAACCATGTCATCAAGGAAACCTCATGAACATGGCCTCCACTACATATACTAGGATTACTAACTACTATTCTTCCAATCTTAATAGAATTACTACTATGTTGACATCAATGAAAAATATAGTCATGAATGCAATATATCAATACTCTTCAATGCTTAGGATACTCCCCCAATGTAGTATCATCAACATTCATGCTAACAATCTCCCCCTTTGGCATTGATGGAAACATAGATAAAAAAACATCTAAGTTCCAAGAATACCAAATTGTTTCTGCTATTGCTATCATCTTCTTAAATCCTCTTCATCAATCTAAAATCTTCTTGCTGCTAGTCATGAGTTGTTCATGGTGAACAAATTACAACACTTTTCTAGCTACATATCCTTCCCATAGAGCTATCCTTCTATGCATTATCATATTCTTTTGTGCACTAACATATTCTTTTGTGCACTTACATATTCTTCTACACACTTACATGAATATTTCTAAATCTCCCTAAAGAAATAACACTCCTGCATTGACATATCAATAGGTGCCTCTTCCATATTTTCTCTCCCCATTTCCCAGGAGATGTTTTTCATGTACACATTCTTTCCCCCATTGACATCAATGTCAAAGGTATCAATATAAGTACACAATACTTGTTCAAAATCTTTCAATCAGCTCAAGTTCCCAAAGACACTAATTAATACAAAAATACCAAGAGTCCTCAATAACTTAGTACATACTAGATACTCCCCCATTTAGGAAACATCAACATTTAGTCTAGTCTAACCATAGTGCTCTATACTGCTAGACTGATGCACTCCTTGCATCATCTTCTCTGAAGTAGATAGGGGCATAACCCCTAGCACATACCTCTTAGGTACTAAAAGTAACTTTAGGGAAAGGTTTCGTAAAGATATCTACAATATGATCTTTAGTACTTACTCCAACCTTATCTCTTTATTTTTTGCCTCCTCTTTTAAATTATGATACTTTGTGGATATGTGCTTTGTCTTAAAATGCAATACTAGATTCTTAGACATACTTATTGTACTTGTGTTATCAGAGTAAATAGTAATAGGTTCTATAAACTCAATCCCAATATCCTTCAATATTTGTTTCATCCAAATAACTTGATTACAATTATATTTTTTTGTACATACTCTTCCTCAGCTATACTCTCAAATATATAGTCTTGTTTCTTGCTCAAACAAGAAACTAATATTTCTACAAGAAAGAATGCTCCACCATTGGTGCTCTTTTTGTCATCTATACTACTTGTCCAATTTGCATTAGTATATGTAAACAAGGTGAAATCATTTTATCTATCATAGCAAATTCCATAATTAGATGTACCCTTCAAATATCTAAATATCCTCATTAATGCTACATAAACATACTCTTTAGGATTAGCTTGAAATCTTGCTACAATTCCAACTACATTTGCTATATCTGGTCTGGTATGAGTTAGATATTGTAATCCTCCAATCATAGATCTATACTTCTTCTACTCAACTGTAGGCGTTTCATCTTTACTAGATAACTTGAGACTAGTTATCATGGGTGTAAAATAGATTTGTAACTTTCTAAACCAAATCTTTTCAAAAAATATTTTAGATACTTGGTTTCTGAAATAAATATCCCATCTTTTTTCTGTGCAATCTGCAATCCTAGGAAAAACTTCATTTCTCCTATCATGCTGATGCAGGAGCATCCAGAGGTATAAGGGCAATCCTGTGTCACCCAAAAAAATGTACTTAGGCTTAGTTTCTATTTCATGTATTTTCATTTTTGGATACCCATTTGGGTCAAATAAAGCTTCCAACTCTCATAGTTCCATTATTAGTGTACTGGGTTAGAGTTTTTAATCAGCTTGGGATATGTGTAAATGCTAAAAAATAGGAGTATTTAATTGAGCCCTAATTTTGGTGAACTAGAAGGTGTAAATTGGTCAGATGATTTTCATTGTAATTTAGAGCATTCCAGAAAAAGAATAAGGTCAAAAGGCCCCACGATTTGAAAGTTATTGCAATTTTTTAGTTTTTGGAGACATTCTAAGAATGCTTCAAAGTTAGGTTAGGGGCATTAAATGACCTCAAATAGGGCCAATAATGGGGGATGAGTGAAGCTTTTCCATAGGGCTATAGAGTGCTTCAAGAGCTTTCTAAAAATGTAAATAGTTCGTCAATCGGGGCTACAGTTCAAAAGTTATGCCTCCTAGAAGTTCAGTTACCATTTCTGGATTCTTCTAATTTTGTGCCAACTTCTAATGTGACTTCTAGAGCCTTCTATTTGGTCGGTGGACACCAACTAGCACTTTCTAGAATGTATTCCTAATCCTTAACCCTCTAAGGTCTATTTAAGGACATTTCTAGCATTGTAAAAGGCAGTTCAGAGTGGAGTTTGAGAGAAGGTACCGGGAGAAGAATTTATCTCCAAATTTATGCTATTGTAAGCCCTTAGGGCATGTTTTGGAGTCTGTTTCTCTACACTAAGTGTACTAGCATATTTTCACAGTTAATAAAATTTTCCCTTTCCTGTTGTGTCCATTCTGTGCTTGGGTTCTGTCTCCATCACATGCTCATTTCAAATTCATTTTTCATCTCCTTAGCAAACTTATCACTTTCTTTATCATTTCCTCTAAATATTATGTCATCCAAAAATATTATAATGATAAATAAACCATCATCAATTTTTCTCAAATACAAATTACCACCTATTGTACCTTTAATAAATCCAAGCTTAGAAAAATACCTATCCAACCTTGCATACCAAGTTCTAGGTGCTTGCTTTAGACCATACAATGCTTTCTTTAATTTGATAACAAATTCTTTTCTTTTCGTTACAGGGAATCCATTAGGTTGCTCAATGTAGACTTCTTATTCAAGTTATCCATTTTGAAAAGCTAACTTGACATCCATTTGATAACCTTGAAATTCTTACTTGTTTCTTCCATTCTTTCCATAGGTGCATATGTTTGTTCATAACCTATGCCTTCTTGCTATGAGTAACCTTTGCAAACAAGTCTGACCTTGTTTCTCACAACCTCTCCTTTCTCATTCATCTTATTTTTGAATATCCACTTGGTTCCAATAACATTTTTGTCTTTAGGTCTAGGAACTAATTCCCATGTCTTATTCTTCACAATCTCATCTAATTCTTCATGCATTGCTTTCATCCAATGATCATCCTTACATGTCTCATTTGTGTTCTTAGGTTCCACTTGAGAAATTAGACATAATTCCTCAATCACTCTATTCTTGGTCATCACACCTTTATCCTTGCTCCCAATTATCTATGAGTTGACATCTCAACTCTTATCTCTTCTCTATGCTCAATAGATACATCATTTTGCAAGTCATTGTTAGTCTAAAAAAGAAGTTCAATATTCTATCAAAAAATTCTAGAATTATCTTTTTCTTCATCATAATTATAATCTACCATCTTCTCTTTAGTGCCAAACTTTTCATCAATTCTTACATCAGTGCATTCAATTATTATCTTAGTTCTATAGTTGAAACATATATATATGCTTTACTTTTTAATCAGTAACCAAGAAACATACCTTCATCACTTCTAGGATCAAACTTACCAATATCATCATCTCTCTTTATGTAACACTTACTCCAAAATATTATAAAATACTTGACTGATGGTGAATGACCAAACCATAACTCATAAGGTGTCTTGTTCATACTTTTTTGATATGTACTCTATTCAGAGTATATACTACAGTGTTAACTACTTCTCTCTAAAATGTCTTTGAGACATCATTCTCAAATGACATTACTCTTGCTACTTTTCTAAAATGTCTTTGAGACATCATTCTCAAATAACATCGCTCTTGCTACTTTTTCCACTATCTTATTCCTTCTTTAAGTAATCCCATTCTATTAAGGTGTTCTAGGTGAAGATAATTGTCTTTTGATTCCATTCTCTTCATGAAACATGTTAAACTCTTTAGAGGCAAACTCTCCTTCTCTATTTGATCTCAAACATTTAATCTTGACACTAGAATCATTTTGAACTCTATTGTTAAATATCTTTAATTTCTTAAAAGCTTTAGACTTCTCTTTAAGAAATTCTACCCACATCATCCTAGTGAAATCATCAACAAAAATCATAAAGTACCTTTCAATGTAGAATATTCTGGTTCTTGTAAGACTAGTCAGATCTATGTGAACAATCTCCAATTTCTCTATAGTAGAGAACTTCTTGCTAGGAAAAGACACTTTTCTCGGCTTAGCTAAAATGCATTCCTTGCAGACAACATTAGTAGGCTTAATAATCTTAGGTAGGCCTCTCACTGCAAATGTATTACTAACCTTCACAATTTTATCAAAGTTTACATGATAGAACCTTCTATGCCATAACCAACTATTTTCAACCCTTGTAACCAAAAATGTTATTTCAATAGGATTCAAATGAAATGCTTTATCTTCAAGTCTAGTTCTAGTACCAATTAGATTACCATCTTTATCTTTGATAATACAAGTCTTCTCTATAAACTACAACATATATCCCTTGTCTACCAATTGTCCAACACTTAACAAATTATGTTTCAAACTGTTAACATAGTAAACATCATCAGTATTAGTTTTACCATCAAGAGTAATAAATCCAATCCATGTGATATGACAAGATGCATTGTTACCAAATCTAACAACATCTCCATCATGATTTATGAACTTGACAAATTATTTCATATCAACAGTGATGTGACGTGAACATCCACTATCAATTATGCAATATGATTTCTTCTCAACTTCGGTAACTAGAGCTATCTCTTCTCTAATTTCTCTATCAAGATTATCTTCCTTAATGTCCACAAATCCTAATTCACCATCACTTTCACTCTAATATTTTTCATTAGATTCTTCATCCTCATTAGCATATTAACAATTTCTATCATTATCTCTTCTAGGATTAAATTTTTCACTAAACATTTTCTCTCTTTTAGGACACTTAGATGCATAATGACCATATTCATCACACACCCAACACTTAAAGATTTTCTTACCATATTTCTCTCTTCTTACTAGAAGGGCTATTCCTTCTTCAATCTTTTTATATACTTCAGATCTGCTACTACTGGAAAAGTTTCCTCTTGTGATTGTACTTCTTGATAGATTAGGTCAAATGTTTAGAGCACTGAAAGCTATTCAACTCTAACTAATTCTCTAGACTATCTCATTTCTACTTCTATGGATTCTAATATGTAAAAGCATAAACTTGTGTCACCTTTTATAAAGAAACATGATATCAGAATGTGATAGTTCAACATTAATGACAAAAAAAATGGTATTTGTGTTTAAATTATGAAGATGATGTAAGTTGATGAAATGTATAGAATTGGATTAGTTTTATGCCTGTAATTTTTCTAATTTTTTTGAGTAAGAATTTATTCATTTTATTTTATTTTGAAGTCCCTTTTTCAACTGTAAAAAATATAGGGTGTATTTCCTGTCAAACAAGTATATGCAAATCATCTTTTTTTGTTTTGATTTGAAAATATCTTATAGATGACATGTATAGCTAGTGAACGAAAAAAGAAAAAAAGATTTTTGATGTATATTTTCTTTGTTATAAGTACTCAAGTTTGACCTTATCAGAATCCAATAGTTTTTTTGTCTTGTCAAAACTTCCCTATCAAATCTATACCTTCTTGAAAAAAAATTACATATTCATGAAGAGGATTCTCTCATCTAGAGATAAATATAATTTTTTAATATTTTTGATATGATTTACTATTTTTTTTCCTTTTTTGAGGGAGAATCTTCTGAAATGTTAAAATATCAACTTATAATATTTTGAGATTATAACATATTATAACTAATCAAAACACTCAAAAATTTATATAATGATGATATTGAATCTAAGATCTATAAAAGTGTATTTTTAGTTTTTGAAAAAAATTGAGTTTTGATAGAGAAATGAGATTTGACTAAAACAAGTTTTGGTATCATAAACAGTGACATAGATCTATACTTTTACCCAACTTGCAATATTTCCTTTATGAAATTTTTGGTTCAGGACATTACTACTTAAATCATCTAAGTTGTTTTCTTGAATGGTGGTGATAAAATTTTCAAGATCTTCCATATAACCTCATCATCTTGTTTAGTTCTACCAAGATATCAAATACCTACAACAATTTTTGATATTCTACCAACATAACTTCTTATGGATTCATCTTCCATCATCTTAGCATCTTGAAATGCACAAATCTAATTTTGCAATTTCATTCTTTTTGGATGATCATCATCTTCAAAAATAACTTCTAATTATTTGATTGTATTCATTCTTTGGAAGAGCTAACAATAGAGCTTTTCTAGCTCTCATGTCACACATGAACAAATCTCTTTCTCCCTCAATAAATTCCTCTAGCTTTGACTCTTCAATAATTACCTTCTTAGCTTTTGTCAAAAGCCAATATCCTAGACCCATGCATAGTAGATGAGTCATCATCTTTTCCTTCCAACTATCATAGTTGGCCCCATTAAATCTTGGACTATCCTTCTCAAACATATTCACCATTGATCTCCCAAAGAAGTTAAGACTTATCTTTAAGGTCCTAAGACTCTGATACCAATTTTTAGAATATATAGTCCACTAATATAATTTGGGGGGGGGGTGGGTGAGTCAGCTATAGAACTATTATCAAAATCATTCTCTTTAAACAATCTTAACCATATGAGTAATGTTAAATAAAACCACAATAAGATACTCATGCACAATTAACACCATATATGTTAACTAGGAAAACCCTTGATCAGAGAGAAAGCCCTAGTGGGGATGGTACCCACAAGATGATGTACTAATTTAAATATTTCTTATTAAAGGATAGATGCTATTAAGAGTCTGTTACAACATTCAGTACATATGAGTCCCTATTAGGAGACTTTGAATCCTTGTTAGGAGATTCCAACTCTATTAGGAGTTGTGCCAATCCTATTAGGAGTTGTGAAAGATAGCTGAACCCATTGCTCAAATAGCTTCAAGGTTAAGATCAAAGAACCCACTATGCAAATGATCTCTTTCTTATTCCTTGTAGAATAATAGAACTAAAATGTACTTCCTTCTTCTATCTCTATCTTATCAACTAGACTTCTACTACTTCAAATCTTGTAACCATATCTCATACTATGGATCCAATGATCCCTTAGATTGCTTACACACATTTACTAAGCATTCTTCTCCTTTTCACATTGCGCACTAATACTTAGCATTCCACTTGATCCTCTAATCTAAGTTCACATCACAAGCAAGGAATTTTTTTTTTCTATATATTGTATCTTCATTATAATTCCTTGAGTCGGCCTTGAGGCTTTCCTAATTAATTAAAATAAGATAATTAATTAATTCACAATTACAATAGCATTGTCAGCTTATAGTCTATACAAAACTTCACATTTGTGAAACCATGTCTTACACACATGCTAGTGCCACCATAAGATTGACCTCTATCACTATGTAATTGTGCATCTCTTTATTACATCTTAGATGAAAGATAGCGATAGATCATCAGAACACTATTTCCCAATACTTTATTTCTGCACTACTTCTAGTAAATCAAGTGTAATTTCCATACACCACTGACCCAAACTTAGTCTTCTTAACCATGTCATTAGGGCATTCAAATTTTGAACCATCACACCATTGCAAGTGGTTAAGGACAATATGAGGTCAGAGTTGTGAAGGTCTGAGAGACAACAATAGTTAAGTTAAATAGTTATCACATGATCACTTGGGTTAAAAGCATCACATGAATGATAGTTATGAAGAAGCAACATAGATTTAAAATTTTGAAAATAGATTGATACAAGTACGATAAATGTGTATCAACCATTATTTTGTCACTAATGTCAAACCTACTACTTGGTGGTAAGAGAATTTCTTATATGATTTAAGTACTTGTTGGAAATATAGGATAGGCTAGGTTACTAAGAGGGGAGGGGTGAATCAAGAACCAATAAAACTTATTCTTATTTCACCAATTAATACTTCATATATATTTTGATCTAATTGCATGCATGAAAAAATAAAAGCATTAAAACATTCATAACACTTTGACATAGGATATGATGACCCAAAAACCTTCCAAATAGAAAGTAAAACTAAGGTGGGATGATACCCACAAGCTTTAATACTATAGTATAAAGTTGGTTGGTTAAGGCCTACAATTGATCACTTCTAATGATCTTCCCTATTAGGAGCTATAAGGACTACTAGGTCCACCTTTCTAAAGGATTTATAAAACATACAATGAAGTATGCATTCGGTAAAGAGATTTGGAAAAGACTGTTAAGTCTACCTTGTGAAAGGATTTAACTATTCCACCTCTTAGGATGAAGTAGTGGCCTATCTCTAATCTACAACTTTGATTTGCTAGTTGAGATTCTTTTGAAGTGTAATGATCACCTTGTTGTGATAGATAAATCTTTGCTACTTCTTATACTACTTGTAGCCTTCTTAATTCACACTTCTATTCTTATTATATTTTCATCATATACTCTTCTATCTCACTTTTGGATATGATACAATACATTACATATATACCAATCCAAATCATAATTCATCAAAGTCAGCTACGATACAAGTTTCACCCAAATACACAAGGTTGGCCCAATTGTTGGTACTGAGGTTTTGAAGACAAACTTGATGAGGTTCTGATACTCGAAAACCATTGTCATCATTCAACATCATCATGCTCTCAATAGAAATAGAAGCTTGGTTCATACTAATCAATTCCAAGTAGATTGAACTCAATCAATATTGGTGACTCAATGAACATTATAAAACTCAACATATAAACTAAATCACTTAGTTGATGCTACAAGACTCGTTCAATATTGACACTGTGAGCATGATATAAAATGAATCATTTGGTTGTTGACACTTCCTAGCTCATCCAATACTTGATTCATATCAGTGATGTTGTGAACTCGGTAAACATTGGAAACCATGATTTTCACTATTCAACTTGGTAAATACTATGAAGCTTGATTTGCATTGATACTCATCAACTCAGTAGATAATACTTGGTGCAAACTAAACTCTAATTTAAGAACTTGGTGGCAACTAAATTACTTGGTTAACACTATAAAATATAAGATAATCCTGGTTACTACTAACCATTTGACTAAGTGTGAGTCACTAATAAAAAAACTTGACCATAATGTCAATAGTACTATCATTTGTTTTATTGATGAAGAGGATTTGATAAAATGAGCTAACAATAACACATAGAGGAAAGGTTGAGTTATGATATGAAAATAAGTACACGAATTATTAAGATAGTGATATTATAGTGCATTAATAATCTACTTAAGGTTACAAAGGTTGGTTACACTAGGTAAGTTTAGAAGAACAAGTTAAACAAAGTTTGTTTACCAAGCTTGACCAAGTGGACAGTAGGTGCCAAGAAAAGTTAGTGCAAGCTAAGTAGAAAATTAGTTAGATCTGAGAAAAGTCAATTTTAGTGTAAGCTAAGTGAAATCATGTAAGTCAAGTAAAGTTTAGTTGATGTTGAGCACCAGTAAATTTAGTTCATGTCAAGTGTTTTAACAGTTGATGCCAAGCAACATAGTATATGTCAAGCATTAGAAGCTAGTTAGTGTTGAGTGTTAGCATTATGAGAAAGAATGAGAATTTGATGAATTTGAGCCAACAAGTTTGATTTCATGGATTTTGTGAACCATGTGGAAGATAATATCAATGAGCTAGTGGTACAAAATTCATGGTGAACCATTTTGAGGTGAATTTAAAGAGGATTGAAGGAGAAGTTTCTAGAAGGAAATGAAATAAAATGAGGGGTAGATTCATTGAATCCTACCTAATTTGACCTAACCCTAAAATGAATGATGGAGGATGAATGATAAAATATCTCAATTCTCTATTTATAGAGATGGTTGGTCAAAAGCAAAGGTTATCATGTTCAAGAACCTAAGGAAGACAAGGAGTCTAGGGTATTGCTTCATTCAGTAACCTAAGAGAAGAAAATGCATTGGAAAAAAAAGAAAGAAGGCTTGAGAGTATGGATTCTTGAAGGGTGAACAAGATATTGGAGCTAAAGTGTATGAAAACCAAGTAGAATGGAGGACTAAAACATAGATCTGTAATCTACAAATGAAATTGTAAGTTATTGTTAGATCAAGTCTTATTGTTACTCTCTAATCATTGTATCATTCTGGGGTAAATCCTTTGGATTAAAGTTGACCTAATAGTCATTTTTAAATCCTTTAATCAAGTGACATTCCAAGTGAATGATCTAAATTCCTCTAACAAGGCTCACTTCTAATGGGGTGATTGAAATCCTTTAACCAGGTCACATTTAATAGTGTGCATTGTAACCTTTAATAGAGTTGGCCTTTCACAGGACATCACTTCAAAAGAGTGATAATGAGTAGCATGTTACTGGTGCTTTTTCCAAAATTGGGGTTCCACATTAAATAATTGTGTCAAATGTGTTATTGAATATGTTATGTTTCATGTTTACATTTCTACAAATTATTTTGACAGTAACCTACAAGTTTAAGTGATTGCATAATCTATTGGATGCATGCATGATGAAAATGTTTTATGGATATGGGTTCACTAAGTTGTCAAAAGTTTTAATTGTACATCTAGACCTTGGATAACTGATTTACCCCCCAAGTTATTCTAAATAATTCCAACATTAAATAAGGAGGATTGCTAGGTTTTAATCATGATTATTGATTTGAGATCGACAGTGAGAATTAAAAATTATGTTATTATTGAGATAAGAATTATATGGATTTGGCACTAACAAAAGAATATGAAGGAAATGAAGATTTTCACAAGGTTTTTGAAGCTACATGAAGATAAATAGTCACCACGTGTTTTCAAAGGTGCCATGAGATCAAGATCATCACTAGGAAAGATGCCACATGCCCATACCATGTTCCTGATTACATATTTTTATGTTTTATTCATATTTTCTTTCTATTATGTGAATGTTTCCCTATTAGCATTGAGGAATGATAGAGAACTATAAATTTAATTTCTGATGATAATGAAAGGGTTGGAAAACTTGATAGTGAATTGGCTTTGTAATTCCATTTACCTAATTTTCTCTTTATGTTTTGTTGCCTGTTCAATTCATAGACTAGTTCTACATTGAGAGTTGAAGGAAAATTACATGTGATTCTATGATCACCCCATAGATTCCATTTTATTATTGTATTTATAGTATAGGTAATTACATTTACTTTTTTCACATGCAATTCTACTTCTCCTCTTATTTTGTCTATGGCATGTTAAAAGTAGTTTAATTGGAAATTGAAGAATAAATGTGTATGAATCTATTAGTAACTTTTTGGATTCTATTTCACCTAAGTCTAATAGTTAAAGAAATTTCATTTTCCCTCATGCACATCTCTTCAAGTCCTTTCCTATTCTTCATTTAGATGATTAATTTGTATTTAGAATAGGAGTAAGGGTCAGAAAATTTTACAAAAATCTAATATAGTCATTCCATTAGGTGTGATAGGTTGTCCCAACCCATTTTTACTGAATGGTTTATGTCTACAAGAAATTTGGTTAGTCTTTACTCCTCTTAGATTATGAGTTTATCTATCATAAAATTTTGATCTAAGAAAGACATATTTATTGCATATCATTACCAGTCCTAAGGTAGTTGTACCTTGTAATTAAGAGGGTAGTGATAGAACACATACACTAACCTATTTGTTGGTGACATCCTTTTATTTTTCCAAAATATTGGGTACTAAAAGAGTTAGGTTATAAACCCTAATAGGAGAGCAAATCGTTAACCAACAAGCTTAGAAGATTTTTTGTTTTTGTCAAATGTTTGAGACTTTTTAGTCTCTTGTTGTATTACAACATAGATAGAATTGGAAAGATTAAAGGATGATTCATTGGTCTTAGGAGCATCCACTACTCCATCATTGACAACATACTTGGTTTTATTCCAAGGTTCATTCTTGTCTTTTCTATTTCCATTGACATTTTTATCTTTTTTCAACACAATATCACCTTTTCTAACAACAACATCCTCAATGCAGTATACACTTTTGACCATTTTATTGAATGATGTTAACAACTATTTCCTAAGGTCATAATAGAGTTTAGGTATGAGTGTATTGAAAATAATGTCAATCTTCTCAGTGTCAGCGATTTGTCAAGGTTACCTAGAGTGTAAAGATCTCCATCATTGGAGGTATGTGGAAAAAGGTTCACCTTGTTTTTGTTTAATGTTGTAGAAGTCCAACATAGTGATGGGATTTTTAATGTTATAAGTGTTAGAGTGGGGTTCTCATTACACCAAAAGACTAATCTATCAATGCCAGATATAACCACTCAACTTATAGTATAGGAGGTGGTTAAGCCCTTATTATAAATCTTGAAGGGAGTGCTTAACAAATTTCCAACAATCTCCCCATCAGCATTACCTGAGGGTCTAAGAATTTGAACCTATGACCAAGCTTTGATACCACTTGTTAGAGCGGGGTTTTCATTACACCAAAAGATTGATCTATCAATGTCCAATACAACCACTTAACTTATAGTACAAGAGGAGGTTAAACCCTCATCATGAATCCCAAGGGGAGTGCTAAAAAAATTTCTATCAATAAGAATAGTGTTGGTTAAATCATTATACAAGTTCATCAAATGAATTAAGATGAGGTGATAGTTTCATGAACCATTCTATAGCTTGGCCTCTCAAGCTCCTAGGAAATAACCTCATAAGGTAAGTGTCTTCATGCATAAAGTCCATGCTAAGAGCATAGAAGTGCCTTAAATGATCATGAGGATTTCCATTTCCATCATATTTATTATATTTAGGAACCTTGTTATCCATAGTAAATGGAATCATGTAAAGACTTCTATCAAAAGGAAGAGCACATATCAATTCAACAAAAGAGATCTTGGGTTGTTGCTTGGATGCTTGCAATTAAGTGAGTTTATTTTTACATTCTTCCATTTACTCTCTCAAGATCTCAACTTCAGTAGGTTCTCATTTTTGGATGATTCTTTGCAGACCAAAATCCTAAAGGAGTTTCTATGCCTTAGCTATCATGTATTGAAAATATTGGTCCCCATTTTGTTCCAAGGGTTTGAGAATTATCCTTTGGGTGACCTTGTCTTGTGAAATCTCATGAGGTCTTCATGGTTTCATCATTGGTCTTACTTTTATGATGTGACTGTGAGTGTCTAGGTGGTGAAGGAAAAGCTCATGCATTTACTCTAGGAGTTCTAGGAGGTGTGTCATTTCCATGATTGTCACCAATAGGAATATTCTCAAAAGGATTTCTATGGTAAAAATGCCTATTTTAAGTGTTATGTGCATAAGCATTAGCCTTAGCTTGATGATAGGATATTTCTCTAGTGGCCATGCATATGGCCTCTTGGAGTCTTTCCTTTTCTAGATGTGCTTGTTCTTCTAATTAGTGTTTCCACTCTTTAGGATGCATGGTGAGTGACACACTATCTTTAGCCCTAGGTGTATTAGAGGTTGTATCCAATAGGTTCTCAAAGATATCGAGCAAGTTATGCCAAGTATTAGCCACTTGCCTCTTATTAGAGATAGGTTCCTCCACATAAGGTTGTCCACGAGGAGACCTAGCTGGAGTTTCCAATTGTTCAAAGATGAGAGAAGGATGACTACCTTTAATGACTTGGAACCTAGTTGAAACTAAAATGTAAGGGTATGTCTTTTCTAATAAGATGAGGTAAGGAATTTTAGATTTGAAGCTCTTAAGGTCAAGAGAAATCAGTTGTCAAAGATACAAATCAATAAGTGACTTTTCAAGAGTACTCAAGAATTTATAGCACCAATGAATCTAGCCAAGAGAGTGAGTAAGAAGCTCAATAGAAAGTAGCTATCATAGAAAGGTAACCAAATTTTGACAAGTGAGCATTGGCAATAGTTTGAGATCACATTTAACAAACTAGATCCATCTTTTCAACTTATAATAGTGCCTAATATGAATATTTTTGATCATATTTAGGTAGGATGAAGTGAAAACACCCTAAAATAGCTAAGATGCAATTTTGACTCTATTTTGGAAGTAGCAAAGACCAAACAATATTTCTCAAAGAAGCAAGCAATATTTGATCAACAAGATATATAATAAGATAGAATTTACAGTAGTTGTGTGATACTTTTGTTCCAGATGATAGTTTTCCTTAAGGAGTGCGATAAACTTTACAACTAGGATAAAATACAATTGATAATAGTAGTGTGATACTTTGACAGACATGAAATATTGTGAGATATTTCTCAAAAGGTCATGCTATTAAGGGCCAGTAAACTATGAAAAATTTAGTTTGAAGCTTGAAAATCCTATGTTTTGGGCTAATTTTTCAAAAGTTTCAGACTAGAGGGTAGTGTAGACAGTATAGGACATCAATTTATAGAAGAAAGTAACATGGTTTGAAAATAGTAAGGGCAATTAACATGTCTCAAACGGTTAGACAAGGGACAAAGAAACCTTGCCAATACACAATTGGGATATCAAAAGAAAAATTTCTATGAATGTTAACAAAATTGTTTATTGTTAAAGAATGTTTATATAGGTCTAGCACATTAAAAAACACATGCCAAGTAGTATTACCTAAGGTCACTGTTTATTATTCAACAACTTGGACCACACTTGATGCCCCTTCACCTCACACCAAGTGGTTACCCATGAGAGATATTAGCTTTGTCGTGGAGATGACATTAGTAAAACCAAGGGGACACCAATAGTGAGTGTAAAATCTTGGGGTGATTTAGGTACTCCACTTGGATTGGTCCTTGCACCAAGATGTTAAGCATAAAAATAAGGTAGCTTCTAATCTAAGTTGTTTAGAAAGGGCTTTCATTTGTATCACTCCTCTTGCACCCAATTACGGGACACCTTGCCTTGAGGAAATTAATGGACCTTGTGGTCACAAGAGTACCTTAAGCATTTTTTCTTAGCATTTTTCTTATGGTCCCAATCCCACAAGTACTCACAGTAAGCAAATAAAAGCACTACATCTACCAAGGTTTTGTGTCCTTGATAGCCTTGAGTTTATAGTGGGTCAGAATAGCCAAGTTTTTTTGTCCCCACTTGGGTCATTCCTATTGACTGGTCAAGAGTAGGCCCTCTAAAGGATTCTAAACTATTCAAAATGGATCCACTCTTGGAGGTCAAGATTTATGATTCACCACAAGGGTAAAGAGAATACTTTTCTACCATCAAGATATCCTAATTGCAATTTTTAATGTGCCTATGAAAGATGAACAATTGGTAATATTGCTACACATGAAAATAAGGGAAATACAAACACTTGTTTGTTTGTTTGTTTTTATGGTTTTAGGTAGTCCTGCAATCAACCATTAATAGCCTTTTTAAATTTGAAGCTTTGACATGCATTCTATTTAAAACAATTTTGAAAGTGTTTAGAGCATCCCTACAAGCAAAAATGCTAGTCCAACAAGAAGGTTAGTCCAAAAATAAGGTAAAACCCACAATAAAACCTCTATTAGACAATAGTAAACCCAAGAAATCTAAAAAAAGAATATCAAAGATCCAAAAATGACAAAATAACTCAAACAATAACAATTTCCAAGTTGGGCAATAGTTTTCCTACTGATAGAATATCATATAATACTTTTTAGTATAGAGGTATGCTACTTCTATTCTATGTGATATTTTTCCCTATAGTTGTGTGATAGAACTTTATATACTAGTGTGATAGAGTCCTAAGGGAGTTGTACCTTGTAATTCAGAGGGTAGTGATAGAGCATATACACTAACCCATTTTTTAGTGACATCCTTTTATTTCTCCAAAACATTGGGTATTAAAAGAGTCAGGCTATAAACTATAATAAGAGAACAAACTGTTAACAACACAATCATAAGTCATGTCATACTATCTATACACACCTACGCACTGGGTATAAATCATCATGAAAATGCCATAGTACTATCCTCAATTGCATATGAGCTAACTCTCCATGATTCATCTGTACACATCACATCTTCTCTCTGTATTGCCATAAACTGTCTAACACTTAGACAATTGTCAATTTCTAAATGAAAAAATGAAATGTTGAATATATGTTGCCATAAATGATAAAAATCAATACATCTATCTAACAATATTTCCAATAATCTCCCCCTCTGGCATTGATGACAACATTTGGGAAAATTGGTTAAGTTCAAAAATGGTGTCACACATAATAAAAAACAAATCAAAGTAACTATACAAAATTTCCTTCAAAACATAACCAATTATTCATGTTTTGATGGATCATTACACTCCTTATATCCATTGAAAATAATTGTGTATTGTGTATTATCTTTGATGTTACACAAAATGTCATATATTTTCTAGTTGGTGTATGTCAAGCTCACTTAGGCATTGAAGATAGTTTCCTATGTCTGCTAAGCATTCTAGAGTTTTCCAACTTCAGAAGATAGTGTCTACCGAGTTCATTCAGGTGACAAAGAGAAGTTCATAGAAATTGAGTGTTAACCAAGCTCACTTAGTTAATGAAAGAAATTTTGAATGGAACCAATGTTAACCAAGTTGACTCAGTTACAAAAGAAAGTTTGTAAAGATGCAATGTTAACTGATTTCACTTGGTTAACATAGGAACAATTTTTTTGAGTTAGTGTCTACCAAGTAGGTTCAACTAATGATGGATTTTCTTATTTTAATATATTGAGTTTAATAGATTTATTTTTTGGTTCTAGCTGACTGAGGAAATAAATATTAATTATTTTAAGCTATATTCAAGCCAACTTGACAATACATAAGATATAAATATAAGGTCAAGTTGAGAATTGAATGTGTGCAAGTGAATGGAAGAATAGAAGATGATAAGAGGAAACAAATTAGAAGGATAAGAATAATATCCTTGTGGAGATGCAATGATACATTCAATTAGAAAGGATCAAGTATACAAGTTAGAATTAAGTTTTGTAATTAGAAATTTAGTTGCATCAGAAATTAGGTCATCTCATTGTTACTCTCTAACCATTGTAGTAATGATGTAAATCTCTTAATAGAGTTGGATTAACAGTGATTTGTAAATCCTCTAACAAGGTGGCATTTCTAGATTTAAGGTTTAAAGTCCTCTAACAAGGCCACTCCTAATAGGTTGATTAAATCCTCTAATAAAGATACACCTAATAGTGTGTTTTGTAACCTTTAACAGGGGTGGCTCCTAATAGGGCTCATTTTACAATTGGTGGTTTTTCCCAAATTGGGTTTCCATGTTAAAATCTTGGTGTCACTTGTGTTCATGCTATTTATTTTACATGTATGCAACTAAGTAAGGTTAATCACAGATAATATCTTAAGATTTGCATGTTCAGTATTTGCTGAGGTATAGCTATTATTATAGTGATTACTAAGTTACAACATATTATCACTATTAATCGAGTGCCTATGTGTTTACTAAGAATCAATATTTTCAGTAGTGTTTATATTTTATGTTGACATCTAAGGGATATAGTGTTTATTTTAGTGGTAACTAACTCATCCCTCCCCTCTCAATTATTCCTCTTATATTTCCAACAATCAGTCTCAAAGATTTTGGTGCTTGTAGAGAAGGTTTCAAGGACCTAAGCTAAAGATCAAGATGTCTTATAGAACAGATATTCTCAACCTAAATAGAGATAACTTCAAGGCATGGAAGAAACTTATAAAGTTGTACCTAGAAAACATCAGTGATTTAGGTTTGTAATATCTAGAAAATGCTTACAAGGATCCTATTGGAACATTGACTATAGTACAAATTGTTGAAAAGAAAAATCATAACATTATGATGATTGACATTGCATAGACTCTTAACTATGTTGAATTTGATGAGGTCAAAGGATGTGCTACTGCTCATGACATGTGGACCAAACTAAAGGATATCTATGGATGTGATGATAATGTGAAAAGATCTAAGGAAGAAAGCTTGAGAGGTTAGTTTGGTTAGATAAAGATGAGAGAGGATGAAAACATTGTAAAATATGTTGAGAGAATCAAAGCTAGTGTTAGTGCTATCAAATCCTATGGAGGAACAATTGAAGATATGAAAATGGTAAGCAAGGTAATCAAAACCCTTCTTCCTATCTATATAATCAGAGTTTCTGCTATTTTTGAGGCCTCACCCTGACCCGTCATAGCATAGATATTTTATTTACATTTTTATATTTGAGACTTTGATATTTTGATAGCTATTTGAGACTTAGATGGATAGTGGATTATTTTATCTATTGATTTTGATACTTTAGTTGTGTTTTACATTTATGATATGCATTAAGAACCTGATATTGTGTATGGAATGATTGAACACATATGGATGCATTTTTATGACATGATACTATTAGATTATAATGAGATGCATAATGTTAATTTTATTATGATGATTTATGATATGTAGATAAATAATTATGATATGCAGATAAATGTTAATTTTATTATGATGACTTATATATGCAAATTTTGATATTTTAACATTTCAAACTGTAGGCGTACTTCCAATCCCTCAATTTTTAATCTTCAAAAGTCATCTTTCATGAAAATAAATTCCCTTAATGTGTCTCAGAATTTTTCTAACATGTTCTTATGAGGTTGAATTGGTTTGGAGATCCAAAATGCAAATTTCCAACTTTGATCACTTCAAGATTAGATTGGGATTTGCAACAAAATAAAGCTTTGAAAATGCTCTGGTTAAATATGATAAGGACACTCCAGTAGATGGGAGAAGGTAGCAGCCATGGTGCTCAAAAAAAGAGCCATGCATGTTAGGAAGCACTGTAAAGATCTTGAAGACAATGTTAAAGTCATTGAAGCTGGTCTAGTTGATGTTAGAGCCATCATTTTTTGTTGGCACATAGCTCATTTCACATCCTAATAAGGTTGATAAAGGTGGAGAAGATGCACTATTTGTTAGTAGCTATAATGGGGGCATTCTTTCCATTGCTGATGGTGTTTCTAGTTGGGTTGATGAAAATGTAGATCCAACTATTTTTCCAAAGGAACTAATGGCTAACATATCATATATCCTTGATGACAAGGTGAATGGCAATCCCCAATCTCTACTACAAAAGGTACATGCAAAAGATCGCTCGACTAGTTCAGCTACAGTAATTGTTGCAATGTTGGAAAAACATGGGACACTTAAAATTGTAAATGTTGGAGATTGTGGACTCCATATCTTTTCAAAAGGCCATGTAATATTTGTTACATCTCCACAAGAACATTACTTTGATTACCCTTTCCAGTTGAGCTCTGAGATTGTTGGCTAGACATATAAAGATGCAATGGTGTACAACACTGATATAATGGAGGGCGACATTGTTATCCTGGGATCAGATGGGCTTTTTGATAATGTTTTTGACCATGAAATAAAGAGTGTGGTTAGTAGGTATCAAGGTTCTGATGCATAATTTGTTAAAAAAGCAACACATGCATTAGCAGATCTTGCAAGCACACATGGAAGGGATAGAACATTTGAGTCACCTTACTATTTGGAGGCTAGAACACAAGGATATGATATTCTAGTGTGGAAGAAGCTATTCAGAATGAAATTTACAATCTTCTTGTCTTGCAGAAGGAAAGTTGGATGATATTATTGTGATAGTGGGGATGGTGGTTAATGCATGAGCCCTTTTCATAGAACCCAATCTAATTTTACTTGATGAAGCCACTAATCACCTTGATCTACGTGCAATTTTATGGCTAGCAATATATCTTTTAAAATTGTCAAAAACTATAATTGTCATCTCACATGCAAGAGAATTTTTGAACATGGTGGTTACAGTTATTTTACATTTACATGGACAAAAGCTAATAGCTTACAAGGATGACTGATACATTTGAGAGAATTTGAGATGAGTGTCTTCGTAATCAGCAAAAGATTTTGAATCAAATGAGCATACAAGGGCTATCATGTAGGCTTTCACTGACAAGTTTTGTTACAATGCTAAAAGAGCATAACCTATTTAATCAGGAATTAAGGTAGTATGACTGATATTTAAAGTGAAACTAGTTGACATTGATACTTTGCATTGGATCATGTTGGTGATGTAGATGTCATCTTCAATGATCCTAACTACAAGTTTTAATTTCCAACCCTTGAGGATAGACCAAGTACTCCTATCATTAGATTCTAGGCTCGAGGTAGTTCAATCAACCACAAATTTCAACTTTTCAACCTTAAGAATTATAGAGATTAGAAATGTTCATGGTCTTATAGATGTTCTAATCGAGATGCTAAATGCTTTGGATCTGAAATGAAAAGAGGGTCTTAAGCATAAAGTAATTGTAGATCTTGTGGAATAGTGCCATTCTTACAAATAGCAAGTGGCACAACTTGTGAATATAATAACAGATGAAGAACTTCATGGTCAAGGTCTAGCTTTGAATGATGATCTTGAGCATATTCTTGCTAAGCACCCTGCAAAGGAATTGAGCTTTGAATTCATCCAATAGTGCCCATAATCCCAGAGATATAAGTTGATCGACAGTGGAAGCTTGCAAGATCACGAGAGTCATGGATCCCATTTGGCATAAAGGTGAACTCTAGATTAAATCGTGAGCATTAACTCATGGAGATAAATGGTGGTCATGAGATCTAGTCACAATGCAATCAGAACTCTTGGATCCAATAACAAGAAGCCACTTATCATTTAATGTGAAGTAGTTGCAGGCCATAAAGAAGTTAACGAGGAAAAAAATCTCATAGTTCCCATAATCCCACTAAGGTCCTAGTCATCATGAGATAATATTGAGTGTTGATGCATCTTATGAGGTAAAGTGATCATCTGGGAACAGCTAAGATGGGGAACTAATAAAAGAAGGCTAGATGGGTTTGATTATAACATAAGGTGATACTTTAGATGGATTCTTAGCCATTGATGCAGCTCGACCTATGGTTCAATTTAGGTTTCAGAAAAAAACTTGAAAGTCTTCACCAAAAATAATGATCTAATTACTCATGAATTCATGCCATTGCAAATCGTGAAACCACAAAGAATGATCAATGACTCCAGCTGGTGATGGGATAGGGTCTCAAACACTAAACTTGAGCAAGGATGGCTATGAAGATTTCAACATATAGAACGTTGATGTTAAAGACTCAAAATAATAGTTTTAATCATCATTCATACATGAATCGACACCAAGTTCTGTCTATGGGATGGAAGACAAAGCATGGACGTTGTGACAGATAGGTCATGATCAAAATGTTTGACCAAATGATAGTTGCTTTGGTTTGTTATTACATCTGCTCATAGTGAAGTTTTGGAAGATTTCTTTTGCAAAGAAGAGACTATATTGTGAAGACACATATAAAATAGAGGATATGAAGAATTGAGTGGTCACTTGTTCATTTTGATAGTTAGATAGTGAATCCCCTTACAATGTTTCTTTACCCATATTGAAGAAGCCCGATTTATGAATTAACACTTGAGTTGATGATGAAGCCGAATAAATATATATATTTAGTTCATGGTGTCCAGCTGCATAATGAAGATCATGATTCAGAAATCAGGTAGAATAGATTTATATACACCCAAAATCATTGACTATATGATAACGGGGTAAGTTATTGCTAGGCAAAGCCAAAAGACTGAAAATGGAATTGGACAGGTGTCATTTGCATTAAAAAGAGCATTCCTCAACATTTGGATTTAGTTATCTAAATTGAATCGAACATATGCACCTAAGGAGAAGTTTGATGGTTTTATTAAAAGAGTTTTTCTCTTATAATATGAATCAAACATGTATAATAAAAGATGAAGATAACATGTAATGGGAAGATTTGTTGAGATAATGGGTGTTGCACACATTGCATAATATTGTTATTTTATTATTTTATTTTATTATGTAATGTTGTACCTAGATGGATGTGCAACATGTAAAGATTCCCATGGAATATTTTTGATGAGTTGTATTGTAACATTGTGATAATATTTCATGTAATTATTTAATATTTGGAAAAAGAATTAAATGCCCAATATTAAATGTGGGGTCAGTGGGTTAGGTAGCACATGGTTTTAGCACATGGTTTATGTAATACCACTTAGTGGTTTTGTGGGACTTGCTACTATATAAGCAGCCACAAGGGTAGTTGTTGTAGAGAGAGAGAGAGAGTGAGAAGGAGAAGAAAAAGGCAAGAGTCGAGTGGGACAAGGCTTGAAAGGTTAGCCAAGGGAGCATTTGTGAAGGTTGAAAGCATGGCATGGGATGTGTGGATTCATGCTTGTTCACATAGTTTTCTCGGTTGTGGCTATGGCCATGAAGGCTTCCATGGTTGTATGGAAATGGTATTTTTGTTGAATAATACATGGTGATGGATGCTTTTGGAGGCTGGGTTTTTTCCTCAATGAGGGTTTCCCAAGGTATATCTTGTGTCACAATTTTGTGGGTATGTTGTCTATTCTCTTGCATGTGGATTTTAATTCTATGTTTATTTTAGAACTATTATGGGTTATGTGAAAATGGTTATATTCTTTATTGCCAAGTTTCCCTACAAGTGGTATCAGAGCTATGGTTTTATTATTGTAACCCTAGATTGAATCCATAGGAATGCATGAGAGGATAAAAGAAAGGGCAAGATATATGAATGATTTATTGTAGATTTGAGGCTTTTGGGTTTGCTGTTATGATGGGGTGTTAAAATATTTGGGCATGTGAAATTGTTGGACAAAAAGATTTTTTCAGATGTTTCATTTAAATGAGGGTTTTAGGGGGTAGCTTGCAGAAATGACCTCCTGGGTAAAAACAGATCTCACCATTGGATCTGGGTCGACATTTCCATAAATTTTGATATATAATTTGCCCTAATTTGGCCATGTTCAGAGGAAATGAAAGAGTTTTTTAGTTTTAGCCCATGATGGCCGTCAAATTTAATCCCGTCCTAATTTTCGTCACTGAAAAAAATAAAAAATGAAAAATCGTACTGAAAATGGTAAAAAGACTGTCTTAGTAAAATGACCATAACTTTCTCTCAGAATATCGGATTTCAGAGTTCTTATAGGCATTAGAAAGCTAATTCAGAGCACTACAAGATGGTGTAGGTTTGGTTCTATGGTTTTGAAATTTTGTCAGGTTTTAAGAGCCTTAAAGTTAGATGTTCTTTATTTTGAGCACGGATTGGGGCATAACTTGGGCATACAGAGTCAGATTTTGGACTTCGAGTAGTCAACGAAAAGCTCTTGGAGAGCTCTACACATTGGTTTAGATTTGGTGTAGGTTTGGCATGATTTATTTGTTGATATATTGATTTGAATAGTTTATAGGTATATTTTGACTATGGTAACATTGTGAGTTTATGGCATTGGAGATTTAAGATTTGATGTCATTGTATACTCAGTTCATATTTAAGATTGGTCTCATGATGATATGGTTATCAGTGTTTGGTTTGGATATGCACGATGACTTGTTGGGTCTACAAGTTGTGCAGTGTTGTAAGCGGTCTATACTTACATGTTGCATTTATGGCTTGGTTATGTGTTGTCTTTGCCCATTGATCTTTCATTATTGATGCATATTCATATTGGTGGCTTGGATTTGGGTTGTCTATGCCCTGAGTCACATGATTTGCTAATTTTATTCTTCACATAGAAGGGATGAGATATTGTTACCAGGTACAGTCATGGTAGAGGATTGTGGTTGACTATTTTATGCTGACAGGTTGGACATACTGAGAGCCAGATGCTCAGTTCATGGATGTGATCATGGTGTCATGGATTTTGGCATGACATGATTGGTTATACAAGTACATCCTTGATGTTCATTAGCTTGGATTTTCTAATTTGGTTATGGTGGTATATCTTCTTGGTTGAGGATCATGGTTATTTGGTTTTCTTTTGAGGAGCTCATGATGTGCACTTTGAGTTCTTTGATGGTTTGATGCCTTGGTTGATTCTCATGGTTAGAAGATGGTTTTTCATCATTATGTTATGGATAGCTTGGATACATGGTTTAGTGGGAGCTTGTGATAGTGATGGGGTGACAGTGCAGGATTAGTTCCTGGTTTGGTTTATATCTTCTTGGTTTGGAGAGGATGGATTTTATGATGCCATAGGTGACTTGGTACCACAGTTGAGTGGGAGTTGTTGGCATTGATATATTTATTGAGTGTTTGTAGATGTTGGAGGTTTTTCTTAGATCCTGTTGCTGCAGAAGCATCTTTGACATTTGTATGGTGCACTTGTTATCTTCATGGTGTGTGAAGATGGATAGATCTTGAGGACTCATGGATTTGTTGGTTATCTTCATGGTATATGGAGATGGTTGCATCTTGAGGACTCATAGGGTTCTTGACAAAGGTGTGGTTTATGCTTTTATTTGGCATGTTATTCTTGGTGTGAGGATGGTTTCATTATTATGTCATGGTATACTCTTGATATGCATTTAGAGTTGTGACATGTTATAGTATGTTCATATGGAGCACGTTATCTCTTTAGTTGAGATGGTAAGATCATGTTGTCATGTTTATGTTCCTAAGGCCATGGTTGGAACTTGGACATTGATCTTAGTTTAGTTTCTTGGTATTGAGTACACTGATCATAAGCTGGATACTTCATGATATTGCTATGTTGCATTTGGAGTTGGCATGGATTGATTGGTTACAGGTGCTCATGGATACTTAGAGATGGTGGTGACACTGATTTCTCTTTGATTAGAGAAGTATTTGTTGGGACGGTTGATGGTTTCAGCAGGAAGTCCGAGGGGTAGTCACCTGATATGGACTTGAGAGGAGATTTTTCTTAGATGAGTCTTGGTTGGAGACTTGGGTATCTTGATGAGCATTCTCATTCCCCACTCTTGGTCTATTCGGTGGTTTGCTACTTGAGAGGTATAGCTCATTGTTTCTCTCAGTTGCATTATATTTATGCTTGTCTTTCATGGATATGGATCTTGAGCTATGGTACATGAGTTAGTTTTGGAGGGTTCATTTGAGAGATGGTTTAGCATTGGTTATCTCCATGTGCATATGTTGTTATGCTAGTTGAGTTTGGGAGATGGTTTTATATTGGCCATATTCCTTAGTTATGAATGGTTATTCCTTGGTTTAGGAATGGTTTATTGAGTTTGATCTTCTTGTGAGAGGCTTACATCCATGAAGAGTTATATGGTATGGTTTGGGTGTTGTTGAGGCTTCTTGTTGGGGTTTTATGGAGGAGATCATACTTGCACAGTTTACATCTAGAGGTGTGTGTAGAAGGACATGATACATGTTATGATTTGCATGGTTTCTCTAGTCTTGGTTATCTTCTTGGATGTTCAGTTTTGCCTACATTGGATTTGAGATTGGTTAGAGATTGGGATCACTAGTTTGTGCTCATGTATGTCATGTGAGAGATGACATGGTTATTTCTTTCTCTTTCTTTTGTTGGTTGTGGTGAACTTGGGAGAGCATTGGAGACTTGTTAAGAGAGTTGTTCTTGCAAGATATTGGATTATGTATTGTGGATGTCCTTGATACTACATGGATTCACTTCTTTGAGATGTGTTGAGTGGATTGGTTATAGATTTGACATTATCTTTTGCAGTGGGACCTTCTTGTTATATATGTGGCAGGTATTGCTCTTGAGGCTTGTGATTATAGGTTATAGATTGGATATGTCGATGATATAAGATTCACTTGTTATACCTTTGAGGTATGGATAGTTGGATGGGTTTGGCACTTGCTATGGGTGCTATTTCAGCTATGGATATTTTGACAACTATAGATACATGTGATTACCTTTGGATCGGGTTTTTGTGCTTGGAATTTCAGTTGGTACAAGATTTTATGATCTTCTAATGTGACAGGTTGGGTGGTTTTCTCTTTCGATGGCTTCTATGTATGTCCAATAGCAGTGGCATAATAGGAGGTGAGATCATTCATGTTTGAGATGCTGGATACTTTGATTTTTGTTGCGGGTACCAGGATGGAGCGCTTGGTATATTTTGATCCATGATGGTGGATGTGCTTGGAGGGATTGTTCCCTTGTTCATTTATGTGGCTACAGATTGACCCTATGCAATGTATACAACAAGTGGGAGATTGTTGAGATAATGGGTGTTGCACACATTGCATAATATTGTTATTTTATTATTTTATTTTATTATGTAATGTTGTACCTAGATGGACGTGCAACATGTAAAGATTCCCATGGAATATTCTTGATGAGTTGTATTGTAACATTGTGATAATATTTCATGTAATTATTTAATATTCAGGAAAAGAATTAAATGCCCAATATTAAATGTGGGGTCAGTGGGTTAGGTAGCACATGGTTTTAGCACATGGTTTATGTAATACCACTTAGTGGTTTTGTGGGACTTGCTACTATATAAGTAGCCACAAGGGTAGTTGTTGTAGAGAGAGAGAGTGAGAAGGAGAAGAAAAAGGCAAGAGTCGAGTGGGACAAGGCTTGAAAGGTTAGCCAAGGGAGCATTTGTGAAGGTTGAAAGCATGGCATGGGATGTGTGGATTCATGCTTGTTCACATAGTTTTCTCGGTTGTGGCTATGGCCATGAAGGCTTCCATGGTTGTATGGCAATGGTATTTTTGTTGAATAATACATGGTGATGGATGCTTTTGGAGGCTGGGTTTTTCCCTCAATGAGGGTTTCCCAGGGTATATCTTGTGTCACAATTTTGTGGGTATGTTGTCTATTCTCTTGCATGTGGATTTTAATTCTGTGTTTATTTTAGATCTATTATGGATTATGTGGAAATGGTTATATTCTTTATTTCCAAGTTTCCCTACAAGATTGAATAAGATGAAATGTTGACAAGTCATATGGATAGACCAAGAATCAGTTACAAATTGAACAGTTACCAAACCAAAGAGGCAGAGGAACCGAATGGTCATAAAAGAATCAATTGATCACTTGAGAAATTTTTTATGGCAGACCTTTTTGAGGGAAAAGGAGGTTCAACCTTTTCTAGATACAGTCAAAGAGTTGGATTAGGGAGGGGAATTGTTGATGTATCAAACTTAATATTGCAGAGCCAATAAAGAGGATTTTATTTCAATGGTTTTCTATTCCATTTAATTAGTCATTTCTTCTATGTGTCTTTCTTTTTTCGAATTACAGAAGGAGAGAAAAGATGTTTTATTCTTTTTTCATGAGGATATGAATTAACCACAGTAAGAAGTGCTTTGGGGTATTTAGAGAAAGATTCATTAGAAGTCTTTAGTCATCTCATTTATTTTTCTGTTAGTATTTTCTATAGGTTAATTAAATGCTAAGTATATGGATTCATAAGAATTGTGAGTTCTATTGCTTGGTTTATAGATTAGAAAGTTTTTCTTGCTTGGATTAAGTCTTGTTTAGGCTTAATTCAGTTTGCCTCTTTTGCTCTCAAGTTAAGAGCATACCTCATGTTAGTTTATGAGAGAAACATAATTCCTTGAACAGTATTCACAGAGAGAGCTGTACCTTAATTCAGAGGGAAACTAGTTATTCTCAAAAATAGTTTCCCAACTATTCTGTAAAGTTGTTCTTCATTACAAATTGGGAAAATTAAAAGGAGAATCAGAAGAACAATCTATTTACCAACACAAATGAACTATTTGAAATGACTAGGGACGGATATTGAATTTGAATTATGAAATTATATGAATTTATGATAAATGCATTTTATAGGACCTCCTTGGACTACTAATTCTTGAGTTTAATGTGCAGGAAGTGGAACCATGGAAATTCTTGGGGGGAACAAGTTTCAAACCTTTGTGAACATAGTTTAACCAAGGTGAATCTTTGGAAGATTTGAAAGCCTCATTGTGAAAACATTTTTCTTTGTAAATGTGAGTTTGTTTGCATGTGGAAATGTTTAATCATAAAGATGCATTAGGGTCATGTCATGGTGATGTGGAATGTGTTTTTATTTGTCACTTGACACTTGTGGATTTTGTGAGTAATTGACATGTCATTTAGGGTTTTGTTCATGGTGGAAATTTACCCTAAAACTAATTACCTTGTTAATGAGCAAGTAAACCCACTTGACAAGGGATAGGATGAGTCACAATCAAAGGAAATTTGATTTTAAACTTGGTTAGGGTTTTGAGGAGTCATTAAGTGGTCCCAAAGTGTCTTTTAGGTGAAAATAAGTTACCCATATAATAGTATATAAAGTTAGGGACCTAACTTTGACCATATGAGTGCCTAGACAGCCTAAGGGGCCACTTTACCCATGCATTCTTCTATCAACTCGAATTTGGAGTTCTCATGTGTTTTCTCCCATGTTCCCACTAAGTCAAATATAGAAAATTTAGAGGAGACAAGTTTGTAAGAGGAAGTGGCTAGGTGTCTTTGCTAAAATAGTTAGTGGGAAGGCCTTATTAGAGAGTCTTGGTCAAATTAGTGGGTTGTTCACCCACTCTCTAAGTTTAGAGATAGTTAGGGTTTGGAGGGAGATTAAGGGAGCTCTACAACAAATATCATTGCCTTTAGCTTGGACCAAGGTTGGTAATCCAAACCATGTTCATTTTCTTTTCTCTTAGTATTGCACAATGAATTTGCAAGTATAGAGATACCATTATGGGTTCATGCAATGTTGTTGTGCATCTTGTATTGAAGAATTTGGCATTTTATTGTGATGTTGTAAATGTTTATTGTGTTCTTATAAATTTCTTAGTTTTCTTTCTTGAATTTTCTTGTCTACTTTTGATGTTGAACATGATCATGGGTGTGAAGGATTCAATCACCCTTGGGAGGGAAGAGAGGCCTTAGGTGAAGGGATTAGTTGGGCTCAACATTGTAGTTGAGAACATTTACCTCATGATGAGGAGTTATTTTTGTTCATGGAGTATGGGCTCCATTGAAGCCATATATCTTTATTTTTTTGGGAGATACAAGGGGTTTTGTGTGTAAGAAGAGATTGTTATGATGGCCTTGAGAGGAAAAATGCAATTACAATATGATGTTTATGTTTGATTATGGTATCTCCTCTTTGAAGAGCCCACCTTCACCCAATGTGATAATGATTCCAATGGTGAATCAATGTGGTAACCTTGGGAGAGAGTGTTATGTGTTTTCTTGCATGTTTCTCATGTATTATCAAATGAGGTGTGTGTGTATCCCATTTGGATCTTGGTCCCCTTTCTTGGTGGGTGACTTTATAGAAGCCTAGGATGGTAGTTGAGCCTCCATGGTCCCTAGTTTTTGTGTGTTTGCAGGTTTTGTGAAGATGGACTCCTTGAAGATATTAGGGTTTCACCCTTATCAATGTTGAAAAAAATCAAGTGTGTAGAGAGAGACCAATGTTCTATGTCATCTCCAAATGTGTTTTGATATCAAGGCTTCATTGTTATTTCATTGTGATGTATAAGAGACTTGTTTATCATTGTATGTTGCTGAATAGTTTGTAAGGATAGATTGAGAAATTGTATATGGTTACTTGTATGGAAATATTTATCATGTAATTTGAAGGATCATGTAAATGAGACACTTCCTCTTATAAATCAATTGGTGAAGGTATTTCATGTGGTTATGTTTCTTTTGATATATTGATTTAAAACAAAACATAGATGATTGCATTGTAAGTTTACATGTTGTCAAATTTTGATGGTTCATTTTATGTGTTACTAAATTCAAAATTATTGCTGCATGAAGATTTGTAGAATAGGACTCATAAAGTTTAAAATTCAATAAGTAAATAGACTTCCATAGAATCCACAAGAAGATGCAATAATTAGTATTTTAATATTGATGTTAAACTTAATACCTAAAACAACCTCCTTTTAGCAAGGAGAAGGAATGAGTAGAAATCATAGTATAAGACTTCATAAAATGAATAGGCCTGCATGTGCATAAATTAGCCTTTGGATTTTGTATGGGAGAGAGAAATAAGTCTTCTCCCTAATACAGTCTAATATTTTAATCCAGGGAATATCCCTTGGATTCTCCCAAAAAGGTTTCATGAAGGTCAACCCCCTAACCAAGAAGGAAAAATAATAATAATGAACTTAAGCTAAAACCAATATACCATAGACCCATATAAATCATGTGACCCTTAGGTCATCTTTTAAAAAAAAAAAACACACAAATATATATATATATATATATATATATATATATATATATATATAATTTAGGACTATGTCAATTTAAAAATTATGCAAAGACTAGACACCTAATGTTAAAACTAGGAAGTACTAAAGAGAAGTCCCCACAAAATAATAAATTAATTCAGAATAAATAAATATTATATATATATATATATATATATATATATATATATATATATATATATAAACCCATTCACTCCCAACCGCTTAATTTTTTTTCCTTGAAAGATTTGGCACATGTGACAAGGGTTATGGGGGAGGGGAATATTTTTGACATGAAGTCGAACCCCAATCCCAAGCACATCCACCTTGGGCCAAGGGAAGTGTGCCCTTCTATGATCCTAGGTACCAAACTTGAAGGAGGACCAAATAAGAATAAAGAAACTATGAAATGTTTTAAAATTTGACTTTTCCCAACCTCAGTTCACCTAGGAAGGAGGAACAATGCATTTGAAAAGAGGGGAGAAGTAGGTGGGTGTTGGGAAGTGTTCCATGTTAGTCCTCCACCTTGGGATCATGGTTGATAGAACCCTTTCTTTTAGGTGCATTAGGGGGAGGATTGCAATCATGTCAAAGCATTAGTGGAAGGAGGGTTAAGTGGGCACATCACCCTATATTGCTAGGCAATTTGCATGGGAAGGAATTTTAAGTCTTAGGTAATTTGATTGTGATTGATGTCATGTTTTAACGGTTAGGATTATAGTTAAGCTAGTAATAAAAAAATTGTGGTAAGACTAATAAAAAAAAATGGTAGATGACATAGTAGTATGGTGGAAATTAGTAGACAATTAGGATGACCTCTTTTACAAATATATTGTTAAAAGATTGCTAATATAACTCATAAGAATCATTCCACATGTTAATAAAGTGTATAGTCAATGGTTAAATTAATAAAAATAAAATAATAATAAAATAATTAATGAAAATTATAAAATAAAATAGGAATATTAACCTTGGATAAATATGTTGTTCGAAGGTATCATTGTATAGGATATGGAGGATAAATAATTAAGGATCAATTTATAATACCTAGGTGGTAAAAAATAATTTAATAAAAAACTATTAAATGATATAATAAAAGTATTCCATCAGCTATACCTTGATAGTATCAAACATAGAATGTAACGGGTAAGGTTACACGCCATAAAGTTAGAATGCCATAGAAAAATTGGAAACATAATCATATTTATAGATGATAGAATTATTGCAGCCTCATGGTTATACTAATTATACTTCACATGTATACATGAAATGTCTTATTATGAGGATTAGATGTAGAATCAAAATGAGAACCTAACCCACTTCTTATGTCATAACCTAGATCTTAAAAAAAAAGGGTTAAGAGATAATTTGGCCCTATCGTGGAAAAACTAAAGTACATGATTTCAATGAAAATAAATTCCATTACATCAACTAACTTTATCATCGCCAAACTCAATGATTGAATTAGTAAATATCCAACACCCTTGAGGAAATATAGATTTTCATATGGAAAAGCTCACTATTCAATGGAATGTTCATAACAAGTATAGACCTACACATATTATCTCTAATTCACCCTTCAAAAAAAATTGGTTGTGTTTTGTTTTGTGAAAATTTAAGGCATGACATTCTGGTATCAGAGCAATTGGTTACAACACTAGAGCCTAACCCATTACTCTTAAGTTGCTAAAATTAAAACTTATGTGTAGGATGCCTATCATTACCCATAATGGTTGTCAGAGGGCTTGAGGCCCTAGAGGTGTATGAGTGGCATCTGGAGGGGCAGGACATGGAATTGTTGAACCTCCACCTGAGTAGCCTCAAAATATTAATCAACTCTTTATAGCCATTTAGAATCTCATTGAAGTAGTATAGGAGAGGATTCCACCTATAATCTCATAGCCTGAACAACAAGGAATAGGGGAACATAGAGAAAATAATAGGGAAAGAAGCAAGAGTCCCCCTCCTAGAGATGCAAAAGGAAAACGTGACCAAGAAGAGGCCTCAATTCATTAGATCGATCCACCACTAGTCATAGAGCCACCAACCATAGTGAGAGCACCTAGGGACATAGGGAATGAGATTATGGATTTGATCTAACTCAAGCCAGCTCTTTTCACCAGAACCATAGATGGTACACAAGCAGAGGCATGGTTATGGAGCTTAGAGAGGTGCTTTGAGTTTTGACCATATGGGAGAAATCTGAAGGCCCAACTTGCTATCCAATTATTACAAGACAATGCTTCCAATTGGTGGAAATAGGAGACCATAGGAAGAGTTAGAGTAGACACACTTACTTGGGAGGCATTTGTGGTCAAATTTAGAGACAGGTATCTTTTGGAGTATCTCAGACAGAGTAAGATGAAAGAGTTCCATGACCTCCAATAGAGGGGCCTTACTATAGCATAGTATGAGAGAAAATTCCTAGAGCTCCTTCCTTATGTTGAGTACATGAAGGATGAGAAGCTATGGATCTATTGATTTACCAAGGCTCTTAGCCTATCTCTTCAAAATTCAGTTAATCTAGCTTTTTTGAGCACCTTTAGAGAGGCAGTTGAGACAACATTGGTTGTGGAAGATCTTTGCAACAAATAGGAATCTCAAGATCGGTCTCACAATTGGAATTACTCCCAACATTTAGGATAGCATAAACCCTCATGGAAGGGTAATCGAGGTCATTCAGCAAGGTCTTCTAAGGTCCCATAGGTATAGAGAAAGTCATAGTAGGATAATAGGTAGAAGTTGGCATAGGGGTATAAGGGCTTTAAGCCCAAGTAGTGGTAGTCCCAGGAGTCCCAACAAGATTAGAGGCCACAAGCTCCATATGCATAACTAGCTAGGACTCAGGAGTCCTCTTGTGGTGGGTATAAAAGATCCAACAAGATAGGTGGTCAGCAATACCCTAGGCCATTAAGAGTTTAGATTTAGATATGTGGGCCTTGTTATGCTTGCAGTGGTATGGGACATATAGCTAGAGAGTGCCCTCAGGGATTGGTATCTAGTAATCAGTGGGGAGCCACTTCAAAACCTATGGTAGGAGACATGGGTAGATCCCATAGGGTATTTTTAGAAGTTGATAACTACCAAGCTGAGCATTAGGCTATAATTATTGAGGCTACAGGTATGATTAGAGGTACTAAGGTTTCTATATTGTTTGATTCTAGAGCCACTAAATTTTTTATATCTCCTTTTGTAGTGGAGCATTGCAGGCTAGTGGTAGCTAGGTAGAATGATAATTGGGAAGATGAATTGGCATCTATGGCTAAGGTGGTAGTCAATTCCTATATAAATAATTGTTAGATTCAGATTGAGGACAAGAGTACAACCTCAAGTCTACGAGTTACCCCTTAGGATCATATAATGTAGTCCTTGATATGGATTGGCTATGTGCACATAATGCTAGGATGGACTGTAGATAGAAGAAGGTTGAGTGCTTTGATGATTGTGGTACTCCTATGGTGATTTCAGGGGTATAAAGGCTAGCGTCTCTTTGTATGATCTATGTCATGCAGCTTAAGTAGTGTCTACGAAAGGGATGTCAATTGTTTGCAGTATCTATTAGTAATAAGGAGGAAGATGATGAGAGGGGACCTTCTCTAGATGAATATATGATACTATAGGAATTCAAGGATGTGTTTCCCTTAGAGCTTCTAGGTATGCCACCACCTAGGGTAGTTGATTTCCATATAGATTTGATGCTAGGAGCTGAGCCCATTTCTAGATCTCCATATAGGATGGCTACACATGAACTTAATGAACTAAAGATTCAATTGGATGAACTCTTGGAGAAAGGACATATCTATCCTAGTGTATCACCTTGGGGTGTGCCAGTGATCTTTGTGAAGAAGAAAGATGGATCACTCAGATTGTGTACTAACTGATGATAATTGAATAAGGTAATGATCAAGAATTGTTACCCACTCCCTAGAATCAATGAATAGTTTGATCAGTCACAAGGTGCTTGAGTATTCTCCAAGATATATTTGAAGTCAAGATATCATCAATTTCTAATTGTGGAAAGTGACATTCATAAGACCACATTTCATACAAGGAATAGCCACTACAAGTTCATAGTGGTACCATTTGGTCTTACAAATGCCCTGGTTGTATTCATGAGCCTTATGAACGAGGTGTTTTGTACATTTTTTGATAATTTTGTAGTAGTGTACCTTAATGATGAATTGATATATTCACATGATGAGAAGGAATGTGAAGAACATTTGAGATAGGTATTACAATGCTTAAGGGAAAATCAGCTATATGGTAGTTTGTTCAAGTGTGCCTTCTTTAGGAAGTAAGTGCATTATTTAGGTCATGTGATATTAGGAGATGGAATCATAGTGGATCCATGCAAGATCTAGTCCATCATGGATTGGCCAACATTGACTAATGTTTTAGATCTTAGAAGCTTCATGGGATTAGTAGGGTATTATAGGCAGTTTGTGATAGGATTTTCCAGAGTAGCTCATCCCATCACCTCCCTTCATAAGAAAGGGAAGAAGTTTGAATGGATAGAAAAGTGTGAGAGGGCCTTCCAAGAACTCAAGAGGGCACTCACTAACACACCAATCCTAGCAATGCTCGATCCTTCATTAGATTTTATAGTATGCATAAATGCTTCACTGGATGGTATTGGAGCCATTCTCATGCAAAATGGTTGTGTCATAGCATACGAGTCTAGGAAACTTAAAAATCATGAGCTCAACTATCCCACCCATGCTTTGGAACTTTTAGTAGTAGTTCATGCCTTAGCAAGATGGTGCCACTTCCTTCTAGGACATCACTTTGAGCTTCATTCAAATTATCAAAGTTTGCAGTACATTTTCACATAGCCAAACCTAAATGCCCAATAGAGGAGGTGAATGGAGTTCTTATGCAAATATGATTTTGATGTACATTACATTAAGGGAAAGGAAAATGTAGTCGCAGATGCCTTGAGTAGGAGACATCATGATATATCTTCTATGATTACTGAGATAGATTTGAGAGTGTGCATACTGCACCATCTTTTTGGACATGTACTTTATATAGAATTTTTTCATTTAGTCCACTCTTAGAGACCCCTAGAAGGAATATTTTTTAATTTTTCATTGGGTCTAGATGGATTACTATGCCATAAAGGGTGCATCTATGTACTATCCTCAGGTGACTTACATGAGTTCATCATTTTAGAGGCTCACAAAGTATCCTATGTAGTACATCCAAGTGTCAAGAAACTTCACATAGATTTAAGGCACTTATATCATTGTCCAAGAATGAGAATGTAGATTGCCAACATCATAGCCAAATGCCTAGAGTGTCTGAGAGTTAAGGCAATTTATGAACATCTAGGTGGATTCTTGCAATCACATGAGATACCTAAGTGGAAGTGGGACACTATCTCCATGGATTTCATTGTTGGTCTTTTGATGTATTCTCTTCATGATGATGCCATAATGGTGATGATTGACACTTTGACCAAAGTTGCTCACTTTTCACCTATCCGTACTACCTTCATAGCATGCACAGTGACACAAATTTTCTTGTGAGACATTGTTAGACTCCATGGTATTTCTCATAAGAATATATCAAATAGAGATTCCTTATTTACATAATCCTTTTGGAGGGAATTGTAGGCATCATTGGGTACCAAGCTCAACTTTAGCACAACTTATCATCTTCAGATAGAAATAATTTGAATGAAGATGGAGGAGTTTCCAAAAACAAAACAAGGTTAGTATGCAAAGGATATTCTCAAGAAGAAGGTATTGATTATGGTAAAAAAATTTCTCTTGTTGCAAGATTATAAGGTGTTAGAACTTTACTTTCTTATGCTACACATAGAGGATTTAGAGTTTATCAAATGGATGTGAAATCTGCATTCTTGAATGGAATTCTTGAAGAGAAAGTTTACATAGAAGAACTTGAAGGTTTTGTAGATCCTAGAAAAAAGGATATGGTTTGTAAATTGCACAAATAATTATATGGTCTCAAGCAAGATCCTAGAGGTTGGTATGAAAGACTTCATAAGTATTTGATAAAGATTAGTTTTCAAAGAACAAATGATAACAACAACATATATAAAAAGGAAGCACTAAACAAGAAGATTGTATTGACATAAATATTTGTGGATGACACATTATTTATTGAAATGATGACACATGAAAAGCCTTTTTAGAAGAGACGAGTAAAATAATTTGAGATGTCCATGTTTGGAGAGATAAAATTCTTTGTTGGATTATAGATTCAATAGAAGAAATATGGTATCTACATTACTTAATCCAAATATATTAAGGAGATACTAAAGAAGTTTGGAATGAAAGATTCAAGACTAGTTGGAACACCTATGTATACCAAACATAATATTTCCAAGAATAATGATTCCAAAAAAGTAGATTAGACCACATATAGATCAATGACTAGAAAACTCCAATATGTAGTACATAGAAGGCTTGACATTGAATTAGCAAGGTATGGTGGCAAGATTATTGGCAAATTCTAAAGAAAATAACATGATGGAAATCAAGAGAATCATGAGGTATCTAAAGGGTACTAAAGACTATGGATTATGGTACAACAACGGAGTCAATCTAGATGTGAAAGCCTTCACAGATGTTGATTGGAAAGGAAGTGTTGATGACAGGAAGAGCACCAATGGAAAAGCATTATTTCTTGGAAAAAGATAAGTGTCTTGGACAAATAAGAAGCAAAATTGCATTTCTCAGTCTGCATCAGAGGTAGAGTATGTGGAAGTAGTAGTTAATTGCTCCAATGTTGTTTGGTTCAAGAAACTATTGGTAGATATGAAGGTAGAGATCAAGGGTCCAATGGTTATTTTCTATGATAACGCTAGTGCAATTAATATATCAAAGAATTGTGTGATGTATACCAAGACCAAACACATTGCAATAAAATATCATTTTCTAAGAAAATTGGTGTAATATAAAGAGGTAAGATTAGAATATGTGAATACTAAAGAACAAATTATAGACATATTCACTAAGACATTGCCTAAGGATGCATTCTTGTATCTAAGAGGTAAGTTAGGGGTTATTCCCCTATCCAAAGCTCACTAAATGAAGTTTAGTGATGTATCAATTAGAGCATGTTGAAGATTAGTCAAGTTGATGCAATATTGAAAGGACATTTGCATATAAATTAGTACATAAGGTACATTGATATTAACTAAATATTGTCTTTGGCATGAGATTTCAAAGAGGGAGAGTTTGCTTTCATATTCAAAAAAAAAATTAAAAGGAAAGTTCTATGATGAGGGAGAATTTGTAGAGATATCAAGGAAGAAGAACTTGGTCTGATATCAAAAGGGAAGAGTTTGCTATTAGAAGATGTTGAAGATAGAGTTTTTTGAAAGAGGGAGAAACTAAAGGTAGAGGGAGTTCTCAAGGATGGCGATCAAAATGAAACTAAGTGTTGGTGTAAATAAGTATTTACTTATTACACTTACTTAAGTTTACTTAGGTTAATGCATTATTTAATTATTTTTCATTATTTTATTATTATTTTAGGTGAGACACTTAGGAGTTTTTGTACTCTCATTGAGTTACACAACTCTAATTATGCACATGGTGTCTACAACACAAGAGTATGCATCATTCACTGCATTTTCATGATGACCACATAGTTATCCACACTCCTCATTTAGCACATGTTATCTACACCACTGATTTGTGTGCTACACCATTGTAGGCTTATCCTCATATCATCGCACTTAATCCTGTGCTCAATGAAGGATAATCCATATCTAGTGGACATGTGCCTAGTTGCATGACATATCATGATGCTAATTTCTATGCATTCTAGAAGCTCTCCTAAGGCCTTTATATTCAGGCACTCTTAGTGTACTCTAAACCAGTTATTAAATGAATATCATCATTCTAATCATACTCTGTCTATTTTGGTCTACTGTGTGCTTGTGTTGAGTTCTTTAGTTCTTGGGTGAATTCTGGCCTAAGCCAAATTCTTACATGGTATCAAAGCCTATCCTGTCTCTCTTCCTCTTCTCATCATTCTCTTATGTATATACTGGATGTATGTCATAATGGGGGGGGTCTTTATTACTCTATCCATCCATGCATCCCTCTTTATCTCTCTTTTTGGGGGAGGGTTTTTCCCACGAGGTTTTCCCTCTTTCCCCACTTTATGGGAGATTGCATATCATTATGTACATGGGTACCTAACATGGCCTAGTAGCCGGGACCCATTATGCATTGCATCCTAGATTTTGTAAGCTTAAGGTCATTCCCCTAAGTTGCATTTAAGGGGGGGTGTTGGTGTAAATAAGTATTTACATATTACACATACTTAAGTTTACTTAGGTTAATGCATTATTTAGTTATTTTGCATTATTTTTTGGCCTAAGCCAAATTCTTACACTAAGGATATGTTTTCTATTTTATTTTTCTCTATAAAATTTCATATATATTATGACATGTTGTGTTGCCATCAATACTAAAGAGGGAGATTGTTGAAAATAATTGGTTAATTATATATTATCTTTGATGTTACAGAAAATGTCATATCTTTGCCAAACAATGTATGTCAAGCTCACTCAAGCATTGAAGATAGTTTCCTATGTTTGCCAAGCATTCCAAAGTTTGCCAAGTTTAGAAGATAGTGTCTACTGAGTTCACTTGGGTGACAAAGAGAAGTTCACAGAAGTTGAGTTTTAATCAAGCTCACTTGGTTAATGATGAAAAATTTGGATGGAACTAGTGTTAACCAAGCTCACTTAGTTACCAAAGAAAGCTTGTAAAGATGTAGTGTTAATTGAGTTAACTTGGTTAACATAGAATAATTAATTCTAAGTTAGTGTCTACCAAGTAGGGTTGACTATAGAAGGATTTTCTTGTTTTGGCATATTGAGTTTAATAGATTTGTTTGTTGGTTCTAGCCAACTGAGGAAATGAATATTAATTATTTTAAGTTATATTCAAGCTGACTTGATAATGTATAAGGTATAAATATAAGGTCAAGTTGGAGATTGAATGTGTGCAAGTGAATGGAAGAATAAAAGATACCAAGAGGAAGCAAATTAGAAGGATAAGAAGAATTTCCTTGTGAAGTTGCAAAGATATATTTAATTAGAAAGGATCAAGTATACAAGTTAGAATTGAGATCTATAATTAGAAATTTAGTTGCATTAGAAATAAGGTCATTTAATTGTTACTCTTTAACCATTTTAGCAGTGATCTAGATCTCTTAACATAGTTGGCTTAACAATTATTTGTAAATCCTATAACAAGGTGGCATTTCTACAATGAAGTGTCTAAAGTCCTCTAACAAGGCCACTCCTAACATGGTGACTAAATTATCTAATAGGATCACACCTAAAAATGTAATTTGTAACCTTTAACAGGGCTCACTTTAGAAGAGTGAAAATCAATAACTAGTTGCAATTGGTGGTTTTTTCCAAATTAGGTTTCCACATTAAGATCTTGGTGTTACTTGTGTTCATTCTATTTATTTTATGTGTATGTAACTAAGTTAAGGTTAATCACCTAATAGTAATCTAATAGGGCTCACTTTAGAAGAGTGAAAATCAGTAACTAGTTGCAATTGGTGGTTTTTCCCAAATTGGGTTTCCACGTTAAGATCTTGGTGTTACTTGTGCTCATTCTATTTCTTTTATGTGTATGTAACTAAGTTAAGGTTAATCACAAATAATATCTTAAGATTTTAATGTTAAGAATTTATCGAGTTATAGTTGTTATTTCAATGGTTATTGAGTTACAAAATATTATCAGTATTAATGAAGTACCTATGTGTTTACCAAGTATCAATATTTTTTATGTTTTGTGTTGAAATCTAAGGGATCTTTGATTTATTTTAGTGATAACTAGTTCACCCCTCCCCTCTTAGTTACTCCTCTTATATTTCCAACAACATCTCCTTTACATTGATACATAAGTTTACTCCCCCTTACATATACAATACATAAAATTTTTCTTCTACATATTACTCCCCCTTTGACATCAATGGTAAAGGTGTAAATAAAAACTATATTCTCAAAACTAGGTGACCTATTGCTAAACATCTTGTCAATCTAGAAAAATAATCTACATAAACAAGTTTTAGCCTATCTACTTCCTTCTTCTAGTTTTCCTTTACTAAATTAGAAATATTGATAAGTGCACATAGTGCATAGGATGCCACTTCAACTACATTCAAGTTAGTATATGCAAACTTGTCATAGGAAGTCTTTGTTGCAAGACATTCCTCTAGCTACCCTTGTAAAGTACTCAAATTAGTTGACAAAATTTCTCTAAGACTAAAGACTCTCTTTGTTTCCTTCTCCTTGTTAGATTCCAAGCCTCTAATCACATTGTAGATCTTCTTCACTTCTATTTCACATTCTTCAATTCTAGTCTCTAGGAGTAGTAACTTCGTAGTGAGTGATTCAAGTTCACTCATCTTACCCATGATTTAACTCTCAAATATATTTAGGTATTTGTATGAAAATTTGCACTATCCATACAATCTCTTCCCTTTATCAATTTGTTTTTTGAGTTCCTTGATGCTTCTATCAAGTGCTTTCAAGTCATTTCTCACATTGGTGCATATATATCAAATAGTGATGCATTATGCTTTGTCTATGCTTGCGCTAAAGCTACTTCTGCTAGAGTTGTGAAATCTTCATCAAATATCTTCAGCAAATCCTTGGCCTTTACCTGCAAGTCTAGATTGGCTAAAATTTTAGTAATTATCTTCTGCATTCAAACAACTTGCTCAGTGATCTCATTAAACCTTTTTGATCATCATCATCATCTGATGGTAGTGATACTATTGCTACTATTGCTATTATGATTGGAGTTACTATAGGAATAGGTGTAACTACTTTTAGTTCTTCCTTCTTCTTTTCTCCCTCATCTTTCTTCATCTTTCCTAGCATCTTCTTTAGCTTTCTTCCTTTCCTCTTCTTCTTGTCTTCTTTTGCTTGCTCTTTCTTCTCCTCCTTTTTCTTTTTCTTATCCTCTTCCTCTAGCTTCTTTATCTCTACTAACCTCTTTTTTTCCTCCTCTTCTCTTCTTCATCTTCATTAGAGCTAGAGTAAGTTGTTATATTTTTGATATTACTAAAAAATATTTTCTCCATATCTTGCAAAAGGATTCTCCTTTGTATCTACAATTATGTATGTACTATCTTTGCATGGAGTCAAGACCCATAACAATATGTAGTGGTGAGGGTGCCTGATTTTCCTCTTCTGCTTCTCCCCCTATTAGAAATAGTAGATCACCAATATAACTAAGGGGTGGGGGGTGTTGAATCAGTTATATTTTAATCTTAAACAATTGTTAATTATTCAACTAAAGTAAACAACAATCATAAAGAAATGCACATACACAATTACACTAGATGTCTTGACTAGGGAAACCCTTGATCAAAGGGAAAACCCTAAGTGGGAATGATGCCCACAAAATAATATACTAATATGAATATTCCTTGTTAGAGGATGGACCCTGTTAGGAGTCTGTTACAACACTTAGTACAAAGAGTCCCTATTAGGAGATTTTGAATCCCTATTAGGATATTCCAACCCTGTTAGGAGTTGTAGAAGGCAGTTGAACCCCCTATCCAAACAACTTCAAGGTTAGATCAATGAACCTACTGTCCAATTGATCTTGGTGCTATTCCTTTTAGAATAATAGATGTGAGATAATCTTTCACATCTTCCTTTGTCCAATACATCAAAATTATTCACCTTTAGATCATGTAATCAAATTTAGAACTCTGAACCCATCAATGGTAACCCTTGAGGTCATGCATTAGCAGATTACTTTGCTCCTTTACTTTGCAATTTGTAAACCTTCTTTTTTTCTTTTATTTCCAATGATGATATCTAAAACTCAAAAAAAATCTTTCCTTTATACAACACTCAATATTAATTCCTTGAGTCATCTCCATACTTTATTATAAGTTATTTAAATGAAATACACAATTAATTAATGTTGTTAGCTCAAAATTATAGACAATCTTTCACATGTGCGACTTCTATACCTGTGCACTTGCTGATGTCATTAGTGGTTAGTGTACTACCTCTGGTTAACTATACAACCTTTCATGTAAAATAATGTGCTATATCAATAATACAATAGAAACTATTTTCCCAATGCTATGTTTCCCTATAGTTCTCCATAAATCATCAATATCTTCTATATGATGTTGATTCAAGTTTTGCACACTTGCCCATATGTCACATACATGTTGTAGGATATGTTGGTAACTATGCATAAGTAGATATGCAATGTATTGTCCTTAATACAAAAATCACAGTTTGCTGCTTTGCTAATTTTTTGCTAACTTATTACTATGTTGTCATCAATGATAAACATAGTTATACATCATATCAATGTTCTCCAATACTCCCCCATAGCATCAACATACATGCTAACAATCTCCCCCTTTAGCATTCATGGCAACATAGATGAAAAACATCTGGTTCCAAGAATTCCAAAAAGTTTCTTCATCACTCAAATCTTGCTTCATGCAAATCTCTTATTGCAACACTTCTCACCCATAGTACAAACTTTTTCTAATGTTTTTCATGTCACTCTCTCCCCCATTGACATCAATGTCAAAGATTATACAAATATTGAACATACAACAATCTATCAGCATGACCACAAGCTGGTCTGTTGCTTTACAACTTTTTTATATAGTTCTATAAACAATACAAGTGTCTAAAGACACTGTTGCACACCAATTTTCTATTTCCAAGAGTCCTTGCCTAAATTTTTTCATCACAAATACTCCCACATTAAGGAAGCATTAGCATACAATCCAGTCTAACAATGGTGCTATATACCTTGGATTGATGCACTTTTTGCATCTTCTATTCTGAGCTAGGTAGGGGCATAACCCCAAGCATACCTCTTAGGTACTCAAATGTATCCTTTGGCAACGCCTTTGTGAAAATGTCTACAATATGTTCCTTAGTATTAATGTACTCCAGTCTAATTTCTTTCTTAGCAACTTTCTCTCTCAACATGTGATATTTTATGGCAATGTGTTTAGTCTTAGAATGCAAAATAAGATTATAAGACATGTTAACAATACTTGTGTTATCATAGTAAATGATAATAGGTTCTATGAATATAATTCCAATATCCTTCATCATTTGCTTCATCCATATGACTTGATTACATATTTCTATTGCTACAACATACTCTGCCTTTGTTTTACTTTGTGAGGTACAATTTTGCTTCTTGTTGAGCCAAGAAACTAGTCTTCCTCGAAGGAAAAATGCTCCTCCACTAGTACTTTTTCTGTCATCTCTATCTCTAGCCCAATTGACATTTGTATAAGTAAAAAGAGTAAAATCATAGCTTCTATCATACCAAATGCTATAATCTGATGTTCCCTTCAGATATCTGAATATCTTTTTTACTGTTGCATAGTGATATTCTTTAGGATCAGCTTGAAATCTAGCCACAATTCCAACTGCATTAGCTATATCTGGACTGCTACAAGTTAGATACTACAACCCTCCAATCATAGATTTGTACTTCTTTTTTTCAATAGTAGGTGTCTCATCCTTGCTTGATAACTTGTGACTAGTTACCATAGGAGTTCCAATAGGTTTACAATTTTCTGGACCAAATCTTTTAAATACTTGGTCTAAGAGATAAAGATACCCTCTTTGTTTTGAACAATCTGCAATCCCAAGAGAAATTTCATTTCTCGTATCATGCTTATTTAAAACTCGTTCTTCATGTCTTCTAAGAATTTGTTACTCGCTTCATCATTTCCACCAAAAATGATGTCATCAACATGTACAATGATTATTAGAAAATCATCTTCTATTTTCTTCAAGTACAAGTTACTATCTATTGTTCCTTTAGCGAATCCAAGCTTTGCTAAGTATTTATCCAACCTTGCATACCAAGTTCTTGGTGCTTGCTTTAATCCATACATTTCTTTCTTTAGTTTGAAAACCATGTCCTTTTCTTCTGTTAAAGGAAAACCCTCTGGTTGTTCAATGTAATCTTCTTGTTCAAGTTCTCCATTCAAGAATGTTGATTTAACATCCATTTGATATACCTTAAAATTCTTGTTTGCTGCATATGCTAGGAACATTCTGACTACTTCCATCCTTGCTACAGGTGCATATGTTTCCTCATAATCAATTCTTTCTCGAGAATAGCCTTTGCATAATAGTCTTGCTTTATTCCTTATTACTTCTCCTTGTTCATTCATTTTATTTCTAAATACCCATTTTGTGCCAATCACATTTTTGTCCTTAGGTCTAGGAACTAATTCCCACATCTCATTTTTAATTATCTACTAGAGTTCTTCCTCCATTTCTCTTATCTAATGATAATCTTTGATTGCTTCATCTGCGCTTCTTGGTTCTACTTGCGATATCAGACATAGTTCTTCATTAATTCCACTCCTTGTCATTACTCCCTTTTCTTTACTTCCTATTATTTGGTCAATAGGATGATGTATTATCATGTTCCTATTTTGGGTAGGAGTTGCTACTTCAACTTTTATTTCAGGCACTGTTCTCTATTCTTCTCTTACATCTTCAATTTGCATGTTATTTTGCAAGTCATTGTTAGTCTTGAGAAATAATTCATTACTTCTATTAGTCATTCCAAAGTAATCATCTCCATCAGAGTTATCATCCATTATCATTTCCTTGGTGCCAAAATTTTCATCAATTTAAACACTTGCAGACTCTATTATAGTTTTTTTATTATAGTTGAAACATTTGTAAGCTTTACTTTTTAATGAATAGCCATGAAACATACCTTCATCACTTCTTGGATCAAACTTACTGATACCATCATCTCTTTTGATGTATCATTTGCTTCCAAATATCCCAAAGTACTTGACTAATGATGAGTGATCAAACCATAATTCATAAGGTGTTTTGTCCATACCTTTCCTAATCTACACTCTATTCAGTGTGTATACTATTATATTGACTGCTTCTCTCCAGAAGGTCTTTGATACATCATTCTCAAATAACATAGCCCTTGCTGCTTTGGCAATTGATTTATTTCTTCTTTCAGCAATCCCATTCTACTCAAGTGTATGGGGTGAAGATAGTTGTCTCCTGACACCATACTCTTTACAATAGATATTGAACTTTCTAGAGGTGAATTCTCCTCCTTTATCTGATCTTAAGCTCTTGATTTTGACTCCAAATTCATTCTCAACTTTGTTTTTAAATATCTTGAATTTCTCAAATGCTTTTGATTTTCTTTATGAAAAGATACCCACATCATTCGAGTGAAATCATCAACAAAAATAATAATGTACCTTTCTCCATAGTATCTTCTTGTTCTTATAGGACCACTCAGATCTATATGAATTAGTTCCAACTTTTGTATACTACAAAATTGCTTGCTAGGAAATGAAACTCTCTTCTGCTTAGCCAAAATACATTCCTTACAAATAGTATTAGTGGGCTTAGTGATCTTAGGTAAATCTCTTAAAACAAGTGTATTTCTAGCCTTCACAATGTTATCAAAGTTAATGAGACAAAATGTTCTATGCCATAGCCAACTATTGTCAATCTTAGCTACCAAATATTTTATTTCAGTGGAGTTTAACTGAAATACATTACCTCTAGTTCTTAAGCTAGTACCAACTAGTTTTCCTTCCTTATTTTTGATAATGCATGTGTTATTACCAAACTACAATTGGTAACCTTTGTCCATAAGTTGTCCAACACTCAATAGATTATGCTTTAGTCCATCAACAAAGTAAACATCATCAATGTATGTTTTACCATAAAGTGTGATAGATCCAATTCTTGTAAAATTATAGGCTAGATTGTTCCCTACTCTGACAATTCCTCCATCATGGCTTCTAAATTTGACAAACTTGCTCATATCACTAGTAATGTGATGTGAACAACCACTATCAATGATCCAATCTTTCTTTTAAACTTGTGAGAGTATCACACTTTCTTATTTGATTTCTCTCTCAAGATCATTCTCCTTTATAGCTATGACCATTAATTCATATTCACTCATGTTTTGATCAAATTACTCTTCTTCTTCTTCTTCATTTGCATATAAACAATTTCTAGGTCTTCTAGATTTGAACCTTCCCTTATACTGTCTTTCTCTTTTCAGACACTTAGATGCATAATGACCATATTCATTACATGTCCAACATTTGAAGATATTCTTATCATATTTTTCTCCTTCTACAAGAAGAGCTACTCCCTCTTGAATATTTTCTTCAATGGAATTGCTATTGCTGGCAATGTCTCCCTGCACTTTTGTGCTCCTTACTAAACTAGGTTTGATATTTAGTACACTAAATGTTGTCTCAACTTTTGCCAATTCTCTAGACTATTTCAGATCAAATTTTGTAGCTTCCAATCTACCAACAATGTCTCTTTGGTGAAATTAGAAGTACATGGTATCATTAGCTGAATCATTTTTGCTATTGTCTTGAAAGGTGGTGTCAAAATTTTGAAAATCTTCCATATCACTTCATCATTAGATTTCTTTCCATCATGAGCTGTGATTCTTGCAACAATCTTAGATATTCTCCCAACATAGCTTCTTATAGATTCATCTTCCATCATTCTAGCATCTTGTAAAGTGCAATACAAATTTGGCAATCTAACCATTTTTGCATGTGTATCACCCTCATAATTAGCCTCTAAAGTTATCCAAATTTCATGAGATGTTTTTAGTAGTTTTACCTAATTGTACTCACTTTCAGGTAACACTGATAGTATTGCTTCTCTTGCCCTTATGTTGCACATAAACACTTCTCTCTATTCCTAGGTATAGGTTTCAAGATTGTCTTTTTCTACAATATTTTTAGATGTCTTGGTTACAAGCCAATATCTTGGACCCATGCATAAGAGACGAGTCTTCATTTTATCCTTCCAATTTTTGTAGTTTGTGCCATTGAATCTAGGACTTTCCTTTCTAAATAGATTCATCATGGATCTCCCAAAGTTGTTAAACTTCCCTTCAAGGACCAATTGTTAGAAATAGTAGATCACCAATATAATTGAGAAGGGGGGGGAGGGGAGGGAGGGGGTGAATTAGTTATATATTAATCTTGAACAATTCTTAATTATTCAACCAAATTAAACAAAAATCATAAAGAAATGCACATACACAATTCCACCAGATATGTTGACTAGGGAAACCCTTGATCAAAGGGAAAACCTGAATGGGAATGATGCATAATGTACTAATCTGAATATTTCTTGTTAGAGGATGAACCCTGTTAGGAGTCTGTTACAACACTTAGTACAAAGAGTCCCTATTAGGAGACTTTGAATCCCTGTTAAGAGATTTCAACTCTGCTAGGAGTTGTAGAAGGCAGCTGAACCCATTGTCCAAATAGTTTCAGGACTAGATCAATGAACCCATTGTCCAATTGATCTTGGTACTATTTCTTTCAGAATAATAGATGTGAGATAATCTTTCACTTCTTCCTCTATCCAATATGTTGAACTTCTTCACCTTCAGATCATGTAATCAGATCTAGAACTCTAAACCCATTAACAGTAACCCTTGAGGTCATGCATTAGTAGATTAATCTACTCCTCTACTTTGCAATTTTCAAATCTTCTTTTCTTCTTTTATTTCTAATGATGATATCTAAAATTTAGAAAACATCTTCATTTATACCACACTCAATATTAATTCTTTGAGTCAACTACATACTTTATTATAAGTTATTTAAATGAAATATAGATTTAATTAATGTTTTTAGCTCATAGCTATACACAATATTTCACACATGTGACTTCCATACCTGTGACTCACTGACATCATTAGTGGTTAGTGTACTACCTCTGGTTAACTATGCAACCTTTCATTCCAAATACAATGTGCTATATTGATCATACAATAGAAATTGTTTTCCCAATGCTTTGTTTCCCTATAGTTCTTCATAAATCATCAATATATTTTGTACACTGTCAAATCATGTTTTGTGCACTTTCCCATATGTCACATACATGCTATAGTATATGCTAGTAACTGCACATAAGTAAATGCATAATGTATTATCCTTAATACAAAAATCATAGTTTGCTGCTCTACCAATTTTTTGGTAACTGATTACTATGTTGTCATCAATGACAAACATAGTTATATATCATATCAATGTTTTTCAATACTCCCCCATAGCATCAGCATACATGTTAACACCCTCATCACTAGATGGTGTGTGTGCTTCCACATGCATTGGGCTATCAAGCTTTGACTGCACACTTATGTTAGGCATTGTAGTCATGAATTTAATAATTTTCTCTTCTATCTCCTTCCTGAAATCCTCATAACTTCCTCCCATTAGAAGAATCACTCTTCTTTTGTTCCTCAACAAGGGCTCAATACCCTTCATAGTTTTGTTTAAGTCCTCCTTAGAGGCAACCTCACATAGTTGATTTATCATAGTGATCCCCAAATTCAAATCTTCTTCTAATACTCTCTTCTTCCTATTTATTAGCCTATTATTTTGGTCTTTAGGTATCTTATTCTGAATATTATCAAACTTCTTATTACTCAAAATCATATTCCTTATAATAGCATTTTCTAATTTCCTTCTATCCATATTACTATAAAGATTGTAATACTTATTTAACCATACAAAATTGTCATCATTAATTATTTGCATGTTTAGGCTTTCTACCTTTGGTTTCCATGCCTTCTTTCCAGTTGTTATTTTTCCTTCCTATGGATCTTGCACTATTGGTTTATCTCTAGCTTCATCCTTAGAACTAGATTCACTTACATGCACCATTTTCCTTCTCTTTCCTAGTTCACTAGTGGTCTACTTGACCCTTTTCTTTAGTGAAGGTGCAAGTTCTTGCTTCACCTTTACCAATATCAAAAATCACTTCTTGTTCTCATAGGTTACACTTGTACAACTGCTACATAAGGTGCAATAGGGGCCTATGCACATGGTTGTACTATTGTCACACCTTGTGAAGGTCTTGCTACAATAATATGATTTTTTGCAATCACTTTAGATTGCCCTCTTGCCTTCATTTCCATTGCAATGCCTTTGACTTCATTGAATTCCTCTTTGGTCATTCTTGATTCCTTGAGGATGGAAACTATAACCTTTTCCACTTTCTTCTTTCCTTTATTGTTGTGTAGTTAAAAATGAACTATTCTCATTTTCTCCTCATAAGTTCCCCATCTAGGGCACTCTATGTCCTCATATTGGAGTGTGATCTATGCATACCCTTCTATTAGAACAACGCTCATCTCATATCCCATGGGTTCAATGAGCTTAACCCTTGGTACCATAGCTTCCATACATGTGTTATCAATCTCCACCATGAAGCATATCTCATCCTTATATTTCTCTACCATTGAGGGAGGTATTCTATACCTCTGTTTCATTTCTATCTAGAAACTATTCATCATTCTATCAATGTAATCACCTCTAACATTTTCCAACTTTGATCTATAGCATTAAGTCACCATCTTCATTGCACACTCATTGCTATCCCAATTAATTACTGTAGGAAACTTCCTTGTAGCATAGAAAAATAAATGAGTTAGTAGGGACTCAAATCTAAAAACTACACTCTTTGTTTTCTTCACTTGGGCAATGTTGTCCACTAATTACAGTCTAATAATCTCACATAGAATAACTTTTCTCCCTTAAGCTGCCATCACATAAGCCATATGTAGAGATCTAGTTGGTACTGAGTTAACCCTTGATCTATGGTTGAACTTGTACCCTAATATCTTGCTTAATAGCTTTACTCCTTTGTCTTGAATGGAGTCTACCTTCATGTTTCTTCAATCAAACCTAGTATTTAGGTTCATCTCAACCATTTTTCTTACATTCTTCTCATTGACAGGGGTACATCCCTCTTAACTCCATCCTATGACCTTATGAATTATTTCATTGACAATAACTATGTATACATCACCTAGCCATAACAAATAATTATGTACCCTACTAAGAATAATTTGATTCTAATTGTGATTATTGAACTTCGCATAAAACTTATACTTCACTAGATTCAACTTGCTTAGGTGTGCATACTTAGATTTTAAAGATAGGTCATTGTTACAAATGGTTCCCAAAAATTTGTGAATATCTTCATCTCCTATACTCTTAATCTTACAGTAGATATAACTTGTAATATCCTCAACATGAAGCACATTCTCCAAAACTTGCAAAAATATGCCCAACGGGTCATCCAAAAGTGATACAAATAGATGTTTCTTGAATACATATTATGGTCTATCACTCACATCATAGATGATTTGACTAGCCATTGCAATTATACTATATTCACTTTAAAACTTAGCTTTAGCTCCATAAAATACCTTTAAATCATATTTTAGGGCTTCTGCAACTTTATGCTTTACAAACTTCTCTTTGCACTTTAATTCACTATCAAATTGCTCTTCAATTTTCTCAAGACAGTTCACATGAAAAAATGGTACACACAATCTTTCTTATGATCGTTAAATAATTTCAAATTGTAGTCTGTATTAAATTTATATCTACTACAAATTCAAATACTGTCTCTATTTACCAGTAAGCTTGTTTTTCAAATTCCTACTCATTGAGATTATATCTAGACTTGCACACTTGATCATAGCTTTCTCTCTATGTCCTTAACCATTTTTTAATTACACAACTTCCAACTCTCTTTGTAACATTATTTCTGGCTAACTGATGCACTACCTCTTTTGAAACTACTTACTTTAGGTAGGATGAGTCATAGACAATCTATGACTTCAATGTCTTATCAGGTGCATTGAAAGATTGTCACTCCAAAACTATACAAGAGCTTTTTGGATCCTTATCTATCATAAATTCTTCTTTGAATCCATCAATATGTTCCCTAAGTTATTCATTTTGACTATTGTGACTATCATTATCATTCCTTTTTTCATTTCTATTGTTGTTCCTTCTATTATTAGGATTCCTGTTAAAGTTCCTTTTGTCAATTCTACAATATCTTGTTGTGTGTTCGAAGTTATTACAAAACTAACATGTAGGTGTGTTTCTTCTCTAATTAGTTCTAGTTTGATTCTCAGGTGCTTTGCAATTCCTTGCAATGTGTTCAACATTGTTACACTTGCAACACAAAAACTGGTTCTTCTCTCCATTAGATTTCTCTCCATCATTGGATTTTTTTTGTGATATTCCTCTTTTATTACCTGTAGAGTTAGTATTCCTAAACATTTTACTATTTGTATTATTACCATCAAACTTAGGTTTCTTACATTAAACTACTTTATGTCCATAACCATGACAATTATAAAAATAAAAATTGGTAATGGGTTGAAAAGACTTACCTATGCAATCTCTTTTCATGTGTTCAACTTCATTACATATGAAGCATCTACCTCTAAATCCACATCTTACTTCCTTGGGTGGTTCATCTTGCTTAAGTTTATCAACTTGCACTATTTTCTTAGGTTCATCATGTTTCACTAATAAATCAATTAATTATATTTCCTTTGATACTTCATTCAATGTGCTTGATTCAACCTTGCTCAAATCAAATTCCTTAAGGGGTTCAATATCTAGATCTAGTTCTCTTTTGATTTGAACTTTCTTGGCTGATTTCACTCCTATTAGATATCCAAGTCTTTTCTTTTCATAAGAAGGTCTTTGGTGAAATATATGTTCATCTATTTTCTCACTACTAGAGTAAAGTCTCTCTAATTGTTTCTTAGCTTGTGTCAATTCTCCTTTCAAAATGATATTGTACTTTTCTAATTTTGCATGCTCAATTTTGATAGTATCTAGTTTCGATGTAACTTGACTTAACTAGGATCTAAGGTTTGCATTCTTAGTTTTCAGTTCAGGTTCATTCTTTCCACCATTTTTCTTAAGACTCAACTTAAGTTCAACAATTTTCAGTTCATGTTTCAAAATATTATTTTCTTTCTAGAGATTTCCTACTTCATCATTATCACTAGTTTTCATAATTGATTCCTTGCCAGATTTAGATCACCAATCACATCTTTCAGTTTACCAATGAAGACTTTTGCATCTTCCTATCTATCTTTTAGGTTATCTCTTTGAGCTTCTTTAAGGTTTTTTTTTCAACTATTCCATATCTATAGGGATCTTAGTCAAGTTGTTAAATTTCTTCTAAGTAATTGGGCTCTGATACCAATTTTTAGAAATAGATAATACTAAGAGGTGGGGTGAATCAATATTCTACAAATTTTTGCCCACAACTGAATATTGTTATTTACTTTATAACTTGCATATGAAAGTAAACCAACAATGTTGAATAGTAAATATAACCATGTACATAGAGAACTCATGACACCATTATTTTTTAACAAGGGAAACCTCGACCAAGGGAAAACCCTGGTGGGGATGATATCCACTAGATGATTCACTAAACAATAAGATCATGTTAAGAATATTGACCCCATTAGGAGTCTATGAAATAAATATAGTGTCTCAAGTTCTTGTTATATGACTAAGCCTTATTAGAAGCCTTAAAGCTATTAGGAGTTGGTAAGTCAAATACAATGTATGCAAGAAGAGCCCACTACCCTAACATACTATTATACAATTCAATTCTTCACAAGAATAGATATACATATAATAATTTTTTTGGATGTATTTCACACTTACTTTGATCATACATCAGATGTAGTTCACATATCATTGACTTTACATCAATTACAAATATTTCATAAATCGTATGTATGTCACATAGTTCATCATATCTCACACTCTTATCTTCGTAAGATAAGATCTTTACTTATACCTTGCACATTCATAATTCACTTCTTAGTCGGTCTTCATGCTTTCACATGCTTGGCATAATATAAAATAACTTATGGAATAATATACACATAGTCAGCTCATCATGACTTAGTAATTATTTTGTCATAAAAATAATTTCTTAAGTCATATAATCTAATTTATTGCTATGCTCTATTAAATACATGTACTAGTATTTCAATCATAACTTGTGTCATACTATGTATACACACCTACATACTAGTATATGTCATCATGAAAATGTCATAGAACTTTTCTCAACTACACATGAGCTAACTCTTAATGATCATCTATACACATCATCCTTAGCTCTGTGTTGCTACAAATTGTCTAACACTTGTTAAATGAAATGTTGACTATATGTTGCCATAAATGAAAATACTCAATACATCTATCTAACCATATTTCCAATAGGAAGATGATTGAAGAGGAGTTCCATTTGGAAGATGGGGAAATAGCGACTATAAGAAAGAGGGAAGGCCTCCTTCCAAGGCTAAAAACTCAAAACCACCTAAAATCCCCAAGAAGAGACCATCCAATTATTATTCCCTGCTAGGAAACCCAAAAGGATAAGTCTAACTATTATTAAGTTTAGTGAATACATTTTTTTTAGCATCTTTTTTTTGTAAAGTTCACTTAATCATATATGTAAAGTCTTATTAGGTTCCCTTAAACAATATTAATTTATTTCCTTTCTGAAATTTCATCCTTATGCTTAAGTTAATTCATCTATTAGTTTTATATATACTCAAGATTTGATATATTATCCATCCTTATATTCAATTATGAATTAGGAACTAATGTCCTAGTCCTTACAATCAAATGGATCTACTTAACATACAATAAGGATCAAGGATATACATGTAAACCAAATAATCTTATATTCATTAATTACATTTCGAGAGTACATAGTTCTTTTACACATCATATACTTATCTAAATATAAGGAATATACAATATCATGGCGTGACTTTATTTGTCCTTTAAATTAATACAATATGTTTGCATAACCCTTCATTTCTCCTAGAGATACCCTTTACCTATTACATAGCTTTTCATTTCATGATACATATACAAATGACTTGTACTTTCTTCAATGGTTTACATTACATAGATTTATTTCAATGAAATTCTATGAATAGACTTCAATAATCTATCTACAATAGCTTCTCAACAAGGATCCATTTAAAGACATCCATGAAAACTCAAAAAGTACCTCAAAAATATTTTACCACCCAATCATGTGGAGTCATAAATGGTCTACTTCCCCAAGCTAGGAGATAAGACCATGATCCACATAGGTTCTAAGTTAATCTAAGGCTTATAACCCAAAATCAAAGTAAAAAGGTAACATAAAGCCACACAAAGCATAATACCCAAAATGAAATCACAAAGACAATTAATAACCATGGGTGAAAGCATGTGTGAAAGGTTTGACCACTTCCTTGGATTAAGACCATCCTTCTACATAGAACATCTTTTCCCTGAGTACTCCAATAGGGATTGGCACAACCAAGTAATGTTGGGATCAACCCCTTAAGCTTAGGGACCTATAGTATATGCAATGAGTCCCTACTCTAATTAATGTTAGGATTAACCATGAAAATAAATAACAATTACATACAAATATAACCAATATTAGAAAATAATAAATCACATACAAGAGAACATAATACACAAGTATTTAACGTAGTTCACTCAATCCTTGGGCTATATACACCAACAAAAAGTCCAATATTATTATTATCTAGTGATTACAATATATAATCCCTTACAGCTCAATATTTCCACAAGAAGCTATAGTACCATCATACATTTTGAAATCCCTATCCCTAAGCCATTTTATACAAGCTTTTTTCACTTACCAAATTAGAGCTAGAATAAGTCATCCAATATAAAAATAGCAGTTGACACCTTTGACAATAGTAGAGTCATTTTTGGCTTTGGGGGCACTACCCCTGAAGACCCTTGTGGGGGCATTTCCCCTTGACCCCACCCTATGCTATGAGAAGGAGTGCATCCCTATAGGAATAATTTTGTGGGAAATCATGCTAAATAAACCTTTGAGTCTGATTAGGTTCCACATCACAACAATTGCTACAATATATCTTCCACAATTACCTTTTTTAAATGTGAATACTTGTGCCCAACCCAATAGTTAATTTTTATTAGGTTACCACTTAATTATTCATGCATAGAGGAGCCAGCCTATGTAAGGCTTTGGTCTCCTAGCATAGGATCCCATGGCCTCCACTTATGGGGCCCAACATCTATGTTGAGCCACTCACCTAGGGTATATATCCTACTCAAAAATCTAAAACTAAGATCACATAAGAGTTAAGGGAAAAACGTACCTAGGGTCACATACCCCTAGTCCCAAATACTAACTCATACATCAAGCATAATCAAATAAAAAACATCATAGAATCACAAAGATATAAAGAAATTCCTTTTATAAATAATCACAAAATTTAAAAGCCTCTGGTGTCTTAAACAACAATTGGGAGCATGAAAACTTAAGTAGGAGGTCAAACTGGTTTAAAAAAAACCCCAAATCAAGCATATAGAATTCTAAAGCATATAATAGAAACATGTAGAATTCTCAAGAACTATGGATAATAACACATGAAAGATACCAAAATACAATATTCCATCACTTGAGTAACCAACAACCCTCTAACAAAAATAATATACCTCCAAAAACTAGTGGCTAACTACCATAGAAAATGCATAGCAATTTTCACAAATAGAAACTCAAAACATCTAAATAAATCTAGGAATTAAATATAAAATTAGAGAACATAAAGAACGTATAAATAGATCTATATTTAATCAAATAATTAATGCAATAAATAAGTTTAATCCATACCTCAAGTCCTAAGGAGATTCAATAGAAGTGGGAACAAAGAGGAAATAAATCCAACTTGAGATGAATCATTCAAGCCCACTCTAGTTTCACAAACCTCCATGGTTGAAGAAGAATAAATTTCACAAAAATAAGTTCCTCTCTCAGCCCCTTAAACTCTCACATATAACTCTTTCGTCAAAAGGAAATAAAATTACAAATCCTTAAAGAATTATACTCATAAACTCTCTCTCACATATAATTAATTTTTTCTCCATAAAAATATTCATAAAAGGTATAACTAATTTCCCTTCTACCTTTCATCCATCCTCCCCCTTCATATTTACATTTTATCCCACATATATATGTTCTTGGATAGCTCTCATACCCCTTTAGGTAAAAAGACTTCACCCTTTTAAATAAAGGTAATTCCAAAATCCAAAATCACCTTTATTTACGTAATTAACTACAAATTTACAAGTATTTTAGACATATTAGGGGTAAATTAAGGCTATTTTAAGGGTATATAATGAATAAATGGTCTAAAAATGATGTAAATACCCTCTCTAGTGCTTTATAACCCATTTTTTTTATGCCCATCATTGAAATGGTCTCATATTCTTCCACATGTATAATACTTATTACCTTTTCTTTTGAATGCATGTTGTAACCATCATTTTTATGTTAGGGAGTTTACTCCTCTTTTAAATACCTATTCTTTTTATTTTACACATTTTCTTTATTTTTAGATTCTATTAAATTTATCTTTATATATAAGTGTATTAATAAACCGCTCACATACAATTTATAACATAAAAAAATAACTACATGCATTAAATATGTAATTATGTATATTTATATAGGTATATATGTATGCACCCATATATACTTATACAAATATACAAAGCAAATATCCTAGACAATTTATATGAAAATATAAATATCTAAATCATGAACACATAATTCTAAACACTAGAATCCATCAACCAAACCTTCAAAAGAAATGATAAAAACATAAACCTCAAACTAGTTGAGTGGTTTCATATGGAATTTCTAAGGATATAAGGATGCCTATATGGATCATGGTTCCATATCCTTTTTAACACCAATAGGTTCGAGTATTTTGAGGCATGATCAGACATATGTAGCTAGGTGGATTCAATGCCTAGTTCCTTCACACACTTGCATCACCAACCAACAAGATACAATACATATGCATATATATAAACACCAACAAGAAAGGAAGGAGTTGTGCAACAACATGTAGATCTCCTAAGGAAGTGACTATGATTGTCTCCCCTCATCCTAAAGACATGCTAAGAAGAGTAGACATGCACACATATATAAGGCACAATGGGTCAGCTAGGTTAGCATGAAACCAAATAATCATAACATTATAAAAGGGTTAGTAAAATAAAAATAATTAATTTATAATAGTATACAAATTATTATATGAATCAACCATTTATCTAATCTCTTAAAGACATTATATAGAGCATGCAAAGCATTATCTAACATCATAAGAAAGAAGTGATGTACATGATAAGTATATAAAAATTTATAAAAATATAATAACATAAGTACCTATTTGATTAACAATTTAGAAGTATATAGGTAAAATTATTCTATGCTAATAATGTTGGATGTTATCTTATAGTCTCACCTATGCACACATTTTTCAAGTTGTTAAATCAAGGAGTACCAGAAGTAAACTTATATCGCAATCTAATCCAAGTGTACTTATACTATCTTCAAAACCCAACTAATATTAGGATAAGAGAGGTATTACATCTGCCACCCCTAAATATTTACTTACTCTTAGAATTAATCATGATCTTATTATCAAGTCTTGCATAAATCTACCTTAAGAAAATGTAGTCCTTTTTATTAGGATTCATCATTTCATATAAAGGTTCTCAAATACATGTTCATAACCATATTTATTTCCATGATTTAGTTGTCTAATTTACCTAATTGGATTCTAGGGTTTTCATTTCCTTCACTAGACCTAATGAAAAATCCTTTTTTCTTAATAATATATGAAATTATAGCTCACTTATTAACATAATTTCTCTAGGGACTTTTATTTTTCCCAATCTCTATCATCAAAAAACATGAAGATAAAATTCATATTCATATGTTCATAATTGATTTGTATGATAAAGAACCTTAATCTTGTATTCATGTGATACTTTATTTGTGATTTTCTTAAGTGAACTTCAAGACCTTTATTTTGTTTCAAAAGTAATGTGATAATTCCTAACTATAGTTTTTTTCTTAATGCTACTCATGTGCTATTGCAAACAATTTTATATAGGATGGACTTTATCTAGTTAAAGGCACTCTTTACCATTCAAGGATAAAATCACAAATACTTTCAAAACATTTTTTTTTACATATATTTCTTGTGTTTAAGGAGTTCCTTCTTTTTCTATTCATTGAATGACATAAATCCCTTGGTGGAATACATCTTTCTGATCTATGTTCATGATTGATTGTCTTATTGTTATCTAATATCAAAATATTACCCAGGTTAGAATTGCTTCTCATCATTGTCCCAATTTTCCTATCTCACAGTAGCTTTGGAATATCTTGTAATATTCTCCAAATTTTAAAATTTAATTGTAACATATAATTTTATTGATATCAAGTAAATCTTCAATTGTTTTCTCACAACTATTCTATTATTTGTATACAAGACTTCATACATTCTTAAGAACCATTTCTTTTTCTAATTCTATTAATTGGGATAATATATTAGAGTTATTCAACTATTCACCCTTTCTAAATACTAGATCAATTATTTCTATATAATAGGAAGAGAGGGACTCAAACCTATTCTTTTAGCAACTTCTTATTCTGTATTACTCCAAAAAATGTATCCTTTATAGAGTTTTGTGTAAGAAAGAAAATATGCATATAGTCTAATGGTTCATTCATCTTCTAAACTTAAACAAGGATACAATATAACTACAACTTCTTTTCTCTAAAATTTCAAGTTGTTCCTAAAGAATTTTTTCAATAGATGTAGGGGTATAATATATGGATTTCTTAAGATATCTTTCATAAAAATTTTTTTTTAACAACCATTGGCCTTGCAATATATGATTATCTAATAATTATATTATTATCATCTCTTCACCTTTATGTAACAAATAAAGGATAATTATCTCATTAGTGGTATCACCATGTTCCTTAATTAAGTACACCAAGCATCTATGTTTTGTAGTCATTACCCAAAAAGGTATAGTACCCTATGAGTTCCAACACAAGATATTCTATCTTCCAAAATTAGTTTAGGAAAGTGTTTAGACTTTTTGTTATTTTAGTACTATTTGAACAATGCTAGAGATGTTTTAACTAATTTTTCTTGTCTTATGGTTCCATATATTAAATTTTAAAAATACATGATCACTAAAAATAGTGAAAGGTGAGGTATTCATTAATTAAGTAGGATTTTCCCAATACTCAGGAAATGCACTAGTTAAGTATAAATTTTCTAGATTTCCTTGCAAACTCTCCTCTTCTTGTCACCACTAGGATGAAGTATATATCCCAAAAAAAATTATATCACACCTATCTCCTAGTTTTGACTTATTTCTCAAAGTTAGACCCTTATAATTGTGATTTGTTTTACTCACTTACCTTGAGAACTTTCTTGCTAAAAATTTAGGAAGATATTTACTACCTCCTACCTATAAATCCTAAATAATATTGGTAAATGGGCTCTATATTATTTCATTTTTTTCCTTCCTCTTTCTTTCCTAAGCATAATAGACCTTGTAGATCCTAGTGTAACAATCCAAGGCTCTGAAACCAAATGTAATACCCCGATAGGGAAGCCAAAAGGATAAGTCTAACTTTTACTAAGTTTAGTGAATATTTTCTTTTAGTATATAGGGAGAGGTCACATCATCAACACATTCCACATGCATATATTGCCATAGTGATAAGTCCAGCATAGCAAGGTACACCTAGTCTTCCAGCTTTAACATGAAAGGATGACTACATAGCAAATATTTTAGGTTTGTTTGTGGAGTCATACATAGTAGATTTGGGAGAAATAATTGATGATATACATCTTCTCTTTGATAAATAAGATCCTTCTTCAGTTATTTTGAGGGCTCACTATGACCCTCTTGTCCATTCTCGACATGATCAATCTTCACAGGTTGATATGATTGGGGATCCTTATTTATAGTAGTTGCAAGAGGTCACTTTATCATTTGAGGAGATAGTTGGTTCTTTGGGATAGGTTCTTCATCCATCCTTGCTAGATCTAACATTATTCTTTTCAACAACATTGGAAGGGGCAACAATCAGTATTGACATAGGGATAGTTGCGTAGGTTCTAGAGGCATCATTCATCATCAAGATTTTTTCTACACATAGGGGAATAATCTCACATGTACCTCTACCATTGTTTCTTCCAAAGGGGAGGAACATTATTCAATAGTCATGGATCAACTTCTACCTTGGAGCAGCTATCATTGATTGGCACTCTAAATTTGGTGGGGGGGAACTACCTTGTCTCCTTTCTTCTTCTCTCTCTTGTGGGGCAAACCTTTTCCTCTACTGGGATTGTGTTCTTCTCATACTTCTCTATTGTATATACCTGATGTATGTCATAATGGGGGGGTCTTAATTACTCCATCCATCCATGCATCTTGATTTTTAATCTCTCTTTTTGGGGGAGGGTTTTTACCATGAGGATTTCCATCTTTCTCTACTTTATGAGAGATTGCAATGCATTATGTACATGGGTATCTAACATGGCCTAGTAGCCAAGACCCATCTTGTATTTCATCCTAGCTTTCATAAGCTTAAGTGCATTCCCATAAGTTGCACTTAAGGGGGGGTGTTTGTGTAAATAAGTGTTTTCTTATTACACTTTACTTGAGTTTACTTAGGTCAATGCATTATTTTATTATTTCTTAGGTGAGACACTTAGGAGTTTGTGTACTCTTATGAGTTGTCATGTTGACAACACTAGAGTAAGAAACTCTAATTCAACACATGGTGTCTACAACATAATTTTGCATGCTACACCTTTATAGGCTTATCCTCTCATCATCTCACTTACTCTTGTACTTAATGGAGGATAATCCAATCCTAGTGAACATGTGCTTGGTTGTAAGACTTATCAGTATGCTGATTTCTAGGTATTCTAGAAGCATTCCAGAGGCCTTTATATATAGGCACTCCTAGTGTACTTTCATATTGAATTGAATATTATATCATCATTTTGATCATACTCTTTTGGTCTACTATTGTGCTTGTGCTTGAGTTCCTTGATCTTGGGTGAATTTTTCCCTAAAGAAATTTTTTACATGGTATTAGAGCCGAGGGAGATTCTTTTCACATAGTCATTCAAGACCATTATTGCTTCACCTCTCCGAGGACACCTTGACCCAAATCTAGAGTATCCACATATATTGGGAGTGTCTAGAGCCAAAGTAGACCTCACCATTACATTTAGAGCATTGAATCAGTGAAAATTGACTATAAATTTGCCTATGCTAGGCCAAAGTCAATTTTGAGGCAATTTTTGTTTGCAAATCGACACCCGTAGGCCCAATTTGAAAATCCAGTATGGTCATTTATTGGATCTATTGTTTATGTTTTAGATTTGTAATTAATTTTTCTCTGCAATTATTTTTAAATTTCTATATTTTTTGGAGAAAAAAATTGGCTAGTAGGGCCTGTAGAGAATTTTTTTTGTAGGAACTGGGTGGTGAAACCCTGGCCCCTATAGGTCAAATATTCCCTTGGCATATTCCATCATGCAAGAACATCTATTATTTTTGGCATACAACTACCAACTTACATCATTCTGATTGAGTTTTTGACCACAATTATCAGCTAGCATAGTCCAACACAACTTGGTGACTGCCCTTCTACCACTACCAGCCCATTTTATTTGCCTTCCATGGCATTGTCATTTTAAACATTGTAGTTAGAAAACCCACCATCAATGTGGGATTAAATGTTGCTATGAAATCTCCTTTTCGATACTAGTTTATAATCTTGAGTCATTACTCTTCATTCTCCAACCATGACGTAGTATTTTTGGTGCTTGTGCTAATACTCAAGTAGTCGTTGCTCCTAACCCACTCCACACACTTTCTAGTAGTAGATCTTCTAACATTCTACAATTTTGGTGATTCTATAATCAAACCCTATGGTGCCATGTGGCACTCATAACAAAAGACATCTGACATCTAACAACTGTCACTAGTGACCCTATTGAATGAACACATAGCTAACAGAAACCTTGTCACATAGACACACCGTAGCCTATCTAGCATAAATGTGTTCCACAATAGCAGTTCTACCTGCCACATGTCCAATCAACTAATACATAGGCCCCAGTCAGTTCCTTGCTAGCTCACCTGCCACAAACATAGGACACATTAGCAACATGTGGTGACCATTGAAGACACATGGCCTATCCAATATGTCACCTAATATTTGTACATTTGTACATTTTTGTATGACTGCTGACATCATCCTGATGTCAGTTGACATTAGAAAGGGAGGCATTTTTTTGTTGACATTAGCCAAGCATGAACCAAAATTTGATGGCCATCTGACCATCATTTCCAAGCAATTTTGAACTATTGTGATGACCGTTTGACTATCAAATTTAACCTAGTCTTTTATTGATTAGACCCCTCTCTAGATTCATTTTTGTATGATAGTTCAACTTTGGGAGGCCATAACTTAGTCATCTAAGCTCCAAATCAAGTGTGTTTTTTTAATTTTGGCTAGAATTTCTTGATCTTTTTAGTGGTGCAGTTCTTTTTTGGTTTTAGTGCACAAATTTGTTAGAAATTGCATCTTTTGGTGATTGTACCTATCTAATCCTATATTTTGCAACTTCAATTGCTCTGTATGGGCTGATCTGGGCTCAAAATTAGGTTTTTTTTTTTTTTGAAAGTGCATTATATCTTTGTCTACTTTACAAATTTTTAATCAAATTATACGGTTGTGTGGACAAAAGTATCACTTTTAGAAATAGGTCCTTTCTTTTCTTTGTATTGCTTCAAAATTTTTGTACATTGTAAAGTTCCAGATTTGTACTCTATAAAGAGGTTGTAAAAAGGAAAAATTAGAAGTCCACTAAGGCCAAAATTGGCAAGTGGCTATTGTAAATGCACTAAGTATAAAGTGCCAAAAGCATCTTTTTGGTTGGGTTTCTTGATTAAGTGAAAAGGGAGGGTGTTTCTTGGTGTTGTGTTCCTCTTTTTCTACTATTTTCTTTCATATCTTGCATCATGGGAAATTTTAAGTCTCCAAAATTAACACCACATAACTATGCTACATGGTCTATTAAAATGTGGTTTCAATTAATAAATAATGAAGTTTCTTAGTATGTAGATGGTACCTTTCCTAAACCAATAGGTGATCAAGTATCTAAAAGTGATATTAATGCTTGGGAATCTACAAATAAGAAAGCCCTAGGTGATATTATGTTAGGGGTTGAAGATAAAATCCTCTATCAGATTGAGAAGTATAAGACATCCAAGGATGCTTGGGATGCCATCAAAAACCTATATGGTAAAGTGTCTGAGGAGGATGTTTATAAAATTGAAGATGAGCTTGTCTCCCTAGATATTAAGACATTTGATTCTATACAAGATTTTATCATTAAGGTGAATGAATTAAGAATGAAACTTGATGATAGTGGTAGTCCTATTAAAGATGACTGGTTAATCTATCCTATTCATAATAAGTTTCCATCTAAGTACTCTATACTTGTTTCTTCTTACAACACCACAAAGACTACATTAGGGGTTTCCTATCAGAAAGTCACTTTTCATCATTATGCTCAACTATTGGATGATGAAGAAAAGAAGTTGCAATCAATGGGGATTCTCTAGTCATCCAAGTCTAAGGCATTGGTGGCTAATAATAAGGGTTCTCAAAACTTAGCTGGTCAAACTTGAAATAAAGGAAAGGACAAGAAAAAGAAGTGGAAAAATAAAACACAAGAGGATACATAAAAGACAACACCACCATCAAATCAACAAGGCAAGTATTCCTCAAATTCAAACAAGAAGGGGAACACTAATAAGGAGAAGAAAAAGTGTGCCTATTTCAAGAATTTGGGTCATGATGAACATGAGTGTTATCATAAAAAGATTGATGAGTTAATGAAATATTGAAGAAACATAATGTTCCACTACTTAATGTTTATAAGGTGAAAGGATCTTCATCTTTAGATTCAAAGGGTAAAGGGAAAATACTTATGGCAAACTCAAGTTCTTCAATGGAATGGATTCTTGACTCAAGAGCCTCATATCATATGGGTTCTTTAAAAGGAGACTTTTTTTCATCGAAGCAATCTCAAGTACCACACATCTTTGTAGGAGATAATAAAAAAATGGAAGTTGAAGGGAAAGGACATGTGGATATGGAAAATGGAGAGTTCAAAGAAGTTCTCTATTTTCCTAACCTTAGCTCTAATCTCCTCTCAATTTACCAAATCACTCGCTATGGAGATGGTAATAAAGTTGAATTCCTTCCTGATTCAGTAATTGTGCACAATATCAAAGATGATTCATTAGTTATAGTGGGGAAATATAATCATGACACAAGGTTGTATTCTTTCTCCCAATTTGTGCCTAAGTCTCCTTCACATGCCTTATTGAATCAATCCAATTCACAAAGTACATTATGGCATGAGTAGTATGGCCATCTTGTCTTCTACTCTCTTCATCAACTTTTCTCAAATAATATGGTAAAAGGTCTACCTAGAATAAAATTTTCTAAGGGTGAATGTTCAACATGTTTAGTGGACATGCATCTAGAGGAGAAGTTTGATAAAGGGAAGTTTTCAAGAGCACTAGTTGTTCTTTAGTTGGTTCGCATGGTACTAACAAGTCCTTTTGCAGTGACATTAGTCAACAAGGGTCACTACGTATTCACTTTCATTGATGACTTTTCACACTACATATGGGTCTACTTTCTTCATCACAAGAATGAAGTGTTGGTTAAGTTTCTAGCCTTCAAGACTCATGTTGAAAAGAAATCAAGGAAATCCATCAAAGTTCTTAGGATGGACAATGAAAGTAGATATGTGAACACAAGACTTAAAGAATTTTTCAAACTTGAGTGTATTGATCTTTAGAATCCACAAACATTTACTCCATACAAGATAGATGTTGCAACATTGAGGATACACACTCTTAAGTCTATGGAAAGTTGCATGAAACAAGCCAAGTCTCTTGATCCTACACTTGAAGTTGAAGCTATAAGCAATACCATTCACATACTTAATAGGTCTCCTCATAATTCCTTAGATGGAAAGAGTCCTTTTGAGGCATAGTGTAGTAGAAAACTAATTGTGAAACACTTCAGAGTCTTTGGTTATCCAGCATGGGAAAACATATCTTCCAGGGGATGTAAGGCACCACCACCTAGGCCTTGTCTTTTCATTCGATATGAAGATAGTGTTAAGGCATATAGACTTATGGATCCTAAGACACATGATATTTTCATAGAGAGGAATGTACACTTTGAGGAAAGTTCACCTAACTTATCCTCTACTCCTCTCCACACTTCATACATTGTGGAAATTGATAGTGACACTAGTAATAGTGATTCAAAAAAATCAAATATGTGGGATCCTATTGATAGATATAGGGAGAGGTCACATCATCAGCATATTCCACATGCATATATTTCCACAATGATAGGTCCAGCATAGTAGGGTACACCTAGTCTTCCAACTTCAACATTAGAGGATGACTACATAGCAAATATTTCAGGTTTATTTGTGGAGTCATACATAGCAGATTTGGGAGACATCATTGATGATATACATATTCTCTTTGATGAAAAAAATCCTTCTTTAGTTGTTGCAAGGGCTCACTCTAACCCTCTTCTCCATTCTCTTCATGATCAATCTTCATAGGTAGATATGATTGTGTATCCTTATGTACAATAGTTGTAGGAGGTCTCTTTATTATTTGAGGAGACAATTGGTTCTTTGGGATAGGTTCTCCATCCATCATTGCTAGATCCAATATTTTTCTTTTTAGTAGCATTGGAAGGGGCAATAGTTAGCATCGACATAGGGATAGCTGAGCAGGTTTTAGAGCCATCATTCATCATCGAGATTCTTTCTACACATAGGGGAAGTATCTCACATGTACCTCTGCCATTATTTCTTCCAAAGGGGAGGAAAATTATTTAGCAGTCATGGATCAACTTCTACCTTGGAACAACTATCACTGATTAGCACTCTACATTTGGGGGGGGAGACGAATATCTTGCCTCCTTTTTAATTCTCTCTCTTGTGGGGTAGACCTTTTCCTCTATTAGGACTGTGTTCTTCTCATACTTCTTTATTGTATATACTTGATGTATGTCATAATGGGGGGTCTTGATTAATCCATCCATCCATGCATCTTGATTTTTCATCTCTCTTTTTGGGGGAGGGTTTTCCCATGAGATTTTCCCTTTTTCAACGCTTTATGAGAGACTACATTGCATTATGTACATGGGTATCTAACATGGCCTAGTAGATGGGACCCACCTTGCTTTTCATCCTAGCTTTCATAAGCTTAAGTGCATTCCCCTAAGTTGCACTTAAGGGGGGGTGTTGGTGTAAATACGCATTTACTTATTACACTTTACTTAAGTTTACTTAGGTCAATGTATTATTTTATTATTTATTAGGTGAGATACTTAGGAGTTTGCATACTCTTATGAGTTGTCATGTTGAAAACACTTGAGTAAGAAACTCTAATTCAGCACATGGTGTCTACAATACTAGAGTTTGCATAATTAACTAAGTTTTCATGTAGACAATACAATTATTTGCACTCCTATTTTAGCACATGGTGTGTACAACATTATTTTGTGTGCTACACCTTTGTAGGCTTATCTTCTCATCATCACACTTACTCTTGTGCTTAATGGAGGATAATCCACTCTTGATGGAGATGTGCTTGGTTGTAAGACTTAATAGTATGCTGATTTCTAGGCATTCTAGAAGCATTCTGAAAGCCTTTATATATAGGAACTCCTAGTGTACTTTCATAATGAATTGAATATTATATTGTTATTCTGATCATACTCGTTTGGTCTACTATTGTGCTTGTGCTTGAGTTCCTTGATCTTGGGTGAATTTTTCCCTAAGGAAAATTCTTACAATTATACATCATGATATTCATTTACAACTTAGGAACTAATTTCCTATTTCTTAAAATCAAATGTATCTACTTCACAAACAATAAGGATAAATGATATACATGTAAACTAAATCATCTTATATTCACTAATTACATTACAAGAGTACATAGTTCTTTTACACATCATACACCTATCAAATATAAGGAATATACAATATCTTGGCATGACTTTAATCATCCTTTGAATTAATACAATATGTTTACATAACCCTTCATTTTTCCTAGAGATTCCCTTTACCCTTTTACATAGATTTTCATTTCATGATACATATACAAATGACTTGTACTTTCTTCAAGAGTTTACATTACACTATTACATAGATTTCTTTCAATGAAATTCCACGAATAGACTTCAATAGCCACTTAATAAGGATCCATATAAAGTCATCCATGAAAACTTGAATAATACCTCAAAAATATTTTAGCACCCAACCATGTGGATCTATAAATGGCTCACTCCCATGAGCTAAGAGATAAGACCATGATCTACATAGGTTCTAAGGTAATCAAAGGCTTATACCCAAAAATTAAAGTGCAAGGGTAACATAAACCCACACAAAGCATAATTCCCAAAATGAAATCACAAAGAAAATGGTTAACCAGAGGTAAAAGCATGTGTGATATGTTTGACCACACCTAAGTGAGGGTCATCGTACCTTCCTATATCTTGGGATCCACTCCTTGGGCTTAAGATCATTGTATCATACATAAAATCTTTTTCTCAAGTACTCTAATAGGGATAGGCATGACCAAGTAATGTTTGGACCAACCCCCTTAGCTTAGGGATCTATAGTATATGCAGTGAGTCCCTACTCCAAGTACTCCAATAGAACTTCCACAAATATCATTTTAAATTTGAATTCTCATGCCCAAAAGAATAATTAAATTTTTATTAAGTTGCCATTTGTTTCTATTAGAAATAGGAATTATTGAGAGGAGGGGTGAATCAATAATCTACAAAGTCACCATTTGGATATTATTTATTACTTTAAACCATACATAAGAAAGTAAACAATTAATTGTGAATATTAACAATACCATGCATAAAGATAACTCATAACACCATATTTTGTTAACTAGGGAAAACCCCAGTGAGGATGATACCCACTAGATAATATATTTATATATATCTTCCTTGTTTGAGGATGGATCTTGTTAGGAGTCAATGAGTGAATTCATTATAGAGAGTCCCTATTAGGAGAATTTGAATCCATGTTAGGAGATTCCAACCTTGTTTGGAGTTGTAGTACAGTAGATGCAAGAAGAGCTCACTGCCCAAACATGCACTTCTAATTATAAGAAGAGCTCACTACCCAAAAAATTAATTAGTCCTTTAGTATATAGGTGTTGTAACTTCTTTCTTGACTGATCTCTATCCTCAACTAAATCTTGGATCACAAAATCAAGTTCTCAAAGCTTCGCATATATCACTTCACAAACCTTCACATATTATTTGCCACAATACAATTACTCAATACTTCAAATTTGAATTCACTAGATGTCCTTTGCATAAATACCATGCCTTTCCATAAATTTCTTCTAGGTCAGCTAAGACCATAATATACTTTTTAACTTAGAGTAAACATCTAGGATGTCAGCCCTAATTGGTCAAGTAATTAAACTTGTAAACAAAATAATTCATTTACCTTTAATTCTGGTGGTCTATTTCACTGGTAAAACATGAATATCTCTTTGTTGTATAGTCCCTACTAGTGTCTGAGGTTGTGCACATCATCATCAATATGTGTACAATCTACATATAGCTTTGGTAATCATAATATGACATTAGTAACAAGTTACATACAAAACAATACAATGTTGTAAACTAATTCCATACTTAAACAATTTTTTGAGTACCAAAAGCTAAGTGTCTTTATTTTTGAGATTTTCTACAAGCATGTACATCATGCATTGACATAAATGATAAAAATTACATATCTTCATTTAGCCAATTGTCATCAATCTCCCCCTTTGGCATTGATGGCAACAAAGTAGGGAAAATTGTCTAAGTATTAAAAACTTGTCCGAAACATTATATTATCAATACATTAATCATCTTTTATCCATCTTACACATGCTCCCCCTTTTGATATGATTTCCTTACCTTATTTAAATTTTCTTATGCATCTTCTCTCCCTTTAACATCAATGACAAAGTTTAGAATGTCAAAAACTGTAAAAAATTTTCATCTGTTGTCAAAAAATTTGTTCATCTACCTTAATCTAATAACATCTTCATGCAATCATCAAAACTTTCCTTGAGACCAATTAAACCTTTTACCCATGTATCCTTGGTTGTTTTAGCAAAATTAAGAATTGCACATAGTTCATATGATTAAATCTCAAATGCATTGAGATTAGAGTATAAGAAATTTGAATAGGTGTCCTTGTCTTTGACACATTCCTTTAATTGTCTCTCAATAGTAGATATTTTTTGAGAAATAGACTCTCTGAATTTTGACAATCTCTTCAAAATTTGTTCTTTCTCAAGTTCCATTTTCCTAATATCACTATGAACACTACCACTTTTCCTTCAAATTCATCAAATTTAGTATCTAACTTAATAGAGCTTGTAGCTCACTTAGCTTTCCTTCAATTTTACTATCAAAATCCTTGGTCAACATATGAGATAAGGTACACTTACTATATAATACTTTTCCATCTTGTTGACATCTTTGAAGTTCCTTGATACAAGTATCAACACTTGGCAAATCATTCTAAAAAATGGTGCTAAATAGATTAGTATCATGAGAAATATGGGCCTTGGATTCTACAACATTCAAAAAATTTGTAAATTCCTCATCAAAATATTTTAACATTGCTTGTGCCCTCTATTTGGGATCTACTTCTATATGTTTGACTGCTAGTGTACTATGTAATCTATCAGTTACCTCCATTAAGGTTCTTTGTAAGCTCTTTACTTTTCTATTCTTCTCAATCAGTTTTGTCAGAGACGAGATCAAGTTAGTTTGATCATCATCATCATCACTTGTTAGGCTAGAAAGAAAAAGTGGAGTAGATGAACTAGATGGTTTAGTTTCATCTTCCCTTTGTTTCTTCTCTACTACCTCTTTAACTCTTCTCTCTTTGTTCTCTTTCTTTTCCTTTTCTTTTCTTTCCTTCTCTTTACTTTAGTCCTCCTCTATTCTCTTCTTCCTTTCTTCCTCTACTTTCCTTTTCTTTTCTTCCTCAACTCTTCTTTTCATTTCTTCTTCACACAATTTCTACTTGGCTTCTTCATTTTTTCTCTTTTTTGCCTCTAATTGCCTCTTTTCCTCTTTAATTAGTTTCAATTGATCTTGAATAACCACAGCCTGAGATTCAAGCTATTCAAAACTCTTAAAGGGTTAGTGTCATCAATGTTAATAGTAACATTGGTCTAGTGAATCTTCATGGTGTCACCACTTATTGATACTTCCAAACTTTTAGGTGTTGGAGTAGGTGTTGCCTTTGACTCTGTTATCATCTGACTAATAAATGCAACTATTTCACTCCTTATTTTATCCTTCTCACCCACTATAAATAGAAATGGTCTCACCTTGTTCCTCAAGTAGGATGCTAGATTGTTCAACAATTTCTTGACTTCTTCCTCATCAATTGTCTTGCATTTTCTCCTTATCATAAACTTCTAAAGTTCTAAATCCTCTTCCCAAGTTGGTGCTTTCTTCTCTATATGACTTATTTCATATTGGCCTTAGTTAGAGCTTTCTTCATTATTGTCTCAATATTTTTATGAGATGCTTTCTCTAAAGATGCTTGATGAGTTGACTAGGTAATTTCTTCATATGTCCCAAATTTGTACTTAGCTTGGTCCTTCTTAGAGTTCAACAATAGATTAATATATCCAATTTCTACATCTTCACTTAACTCATAATGTAAGGGATCAAGGAATATTTTCCAAGGTTCTACTACTTGAATATGAGTAATATCTATATCAACCATAAGACATAATTTTTGAATCTTTCTACAATTGTAGGTGTAATTCTGAATCTTTGTTTTATCTCATTCTAAAATGTTTTCATGATCACATTTTTTCTGTCCAAGATTTTATCTATTGGATGTCTTCTACATACATCTATAATCTTTTCCATATTACATCTCTCACTACTCATAATATCTATAGTTAATAAGTATGGAAATATCTAAAGTACATGAAATAATATATGATTGATCAATGACTAAAATCTAAACACACCATTTTCATTCCTTTTTATTTTCTCTAAGTTTTAAAGGAGTTGTACTCTTATAATTTCACTTAGCTTAACTTGTTCTTTCTCAACACAATTCTTATAATTTGTGTAGATGAATCTTGCTAATAATTCATCAATTGTAGAACTTTCACATGATATAGAATAGGGAATGATTCTTCTTATAAATCTTACATCATCTTGTTTAATGGTGTTGATCACCATGGCCTTTTCATTATAAAATGCCTTAATGTAGCTCTCAACCTTCTTCTTAACTAGTTTCTCACTTATAGGTACTCTACTTTGTCTTCTAAGACTAGTTACCTCATGAATAAGGTTGGCTAAAATGTCAACTAAATTGTCCTCCATCCATAATTTTCCATCATGATTTATACTTAGTATACTTTGTGTCCATTCCTCAACATCCAATTCTTGATAAAAATGATATTTGAATAGGTCTAGTTCTTTCAAATGTTCAAATTTGGGCTTTATTGACATATCATGGTTAAAGAAAACTTCCATATCTTTGGTCATATACTCACTCCCAATAGTTTCAAACTTGATATTAAGATAAATTCCTATGTCTTCCAAATACACTATGTTGTTCAGAGTAATATATAATGTTGAATTAAGGTTTCCTTCATCCATAAATTGGTCTCTCCTCATTCTCAACATTATGAACTACTGACATATCCATTATATTATCAAATATAGAATTTATCAAAGAAATTTTGTGGAGATACAAAAAAATACCTCTTTTCAAAATAGGGTTTAGTTCAAAATCACCTTGTCAAGTCATTTATGAGTGCTCTATGCTTCTGATGTAATCATAATAAAGTGGTAATCAAGTTTGTACTCCATTTGATTCATTCAATTCAAACTTGCATTAATTGCATACTTTGCAAATACTAAAAATCTGTCAATTACATTTTGAAATCAAATATTTTCTCAAAATCTTTGTTTGATCTTCAAATGCTACCTAAAGTTTACCATAGCTTCCTTCCATCATGATAATGTTCCAAAAACATTTTCTCCACAATTTTTTTTTTCAAATGAAGTTTCAAATTCTGATGCTATGAACAAGCTTAATTTAACTTAGTTGAATCAAACTTGATTATTAACTTCAATCTTCCTATCTCATCATTTTCTAACTTTTCTTTTGAGATGTCTAATCCTTTTACAAATTCCTCATTGAGTTCTTCTCAAAGTTCATTGACTACATTTCTTTGTTCCTCATTTTCTTTCTTAGTTTTGGAGTTGCTTTCATGATTCCTTCTATCATTTCTGACATTTCTTCCATCGTTCCTTCTATTTTCAAAGCTCCTTCCATTGTTCCTTCTATCTACAAAGTTTTTGTCCATTCTACAGTACTTTGTTGTATGATCAAAGGTGTTGCATAACTGACATACTGGAGTTCTTCTTCTAGGATTCTTCTTATCAATAGGTGCACACAAATTTTGAGCTATGTGTCCAAAGCGGGTACACTTAAAACACATGATCTTCCTTCTTTCTTCATAAGGTATTCCTTCTCTTGATGTCTTCTCATTAGATCTTCTTCTATCTATAGGGTTAGTATTTAGACATTCTACTATTAATTCTATCATTATCATATTTAGGTTTCCTACAATCAGTTTCTTTATGACCCATACCATGCCAATTATGATAATAAATATCCATAACATGATTAAATGACTTATTTTTACAATCTCTTTTCATATGACCTATTTCATTACATGAAAAACACTTACTTCTAAATTCATACCTAGTTTCCTTAGGAGATTCCACTTGCTTAGGTTCATCCAATTTCATAATTTCCTTATCTTGTCTAACTTCTTTAGGTTTATCAGAAGATTGATTGGATTCAATCTTATCATTAGATTTATCTTTCTCTTTTGGATCTTATCTATTCTTAGGTTTCTTCACAGACATGTTAAATAGATAACTAAGACCTATTTTATCATAGGTAGGTCTCTATATGAACATTTAATCATTAAGCTTTCCTCTACTAGAATAAAGCTTTCCAAGTTGTTTCTTGCACTGAGTTAGTTCACCTTTCACAATAGTGTTGTACTTATGAAGTTCTTCATGACCTTCTTTCAATGTTTCAAATTCAGATGTCTTCTTTGCCAAATTCACTCTAAGATCTATATTTTTAGTCTTCAAATTAGATTCAAATTTTCTAGGATGGTAATCTTCAATTCATGCTTCAAGATCTTGTACTTTGTCTTTAGTTTTGAATAATCACCATCACTAGTTTCAAATTCAGTAGATTCAAGCTTGGATTTGAGATGTTCAATCTTGTCCTTCAATTTTCCAATATATACTTTGTAGTCTTCATACGTATCTTTCATCTTATCTCTATCTTTAGTAAGGAGATCAATTTGTTCAAGTGCCTCTCCAAGGTTCTTTATCAACTATTCTATATCAGTAGGGATCTTACTCAATTTATCAAGCCTCTTCTAGGTAATTATGCTTTGATACCAATTGTAGAAATTGGAATTACTAAGAGGGGAGGTGAATTAGTAATCTACAAACTTGAGTCACCCACTGGATATTATTTATTACTTTAAACCATAGATAAGAAAGTAAACAAATAATGCCAAATAGTAATAGTAACTGATGGGGACACAACCCAAGCACAAAATGGACACAATAGGAAAAGGGAAATTGTATTAACTGTGAAAATAAGCTAGTAAATTTAGTACAGAGAAAATAGACTTCAAAACATGCCCTAAGGGCTTACAATAGCACAAAACTAGAGATAATTTATCGTTTTGGTACCTCCTCTCAATTTCCACTCCGAACTGCCTTTTACAATGCCAAAAATATCTTTAAATAGACCTCGAAGGGTTAAGGACTGGGAGTACATTCTAGAAAGTGCTAGTAGGCATCCATCAGCCAAGTAGAAGGCTCCAGAAGCTATGTTAGAAGTTGGTGCAAATCTAGAAGAATCCAAAAATGGTAATCAAACTTTCGGGAGGCATAACTTTTGAACTGTAGCTCTGATTGAAAAACCGTTTACATTTTCGAAAAGATCTCAAAGTGCTCTATAGCCCTATGGACAAGCTCCAATCATCCCCCATTTTTTGGCCCTTTTTGAGGTCATTTAATGCCCCTAACCTAACTTTGAAGCATTCTTAGGAGGTCTCCAAAAACTAAAAAACTGGCCTTTTGACCTAATTCTTTTTCTGGAATGCTCTAAATTGCAATTACATTCATCTAGTCAATTTAAACCTCCTAGTTCAAAAAAATTATGGCTCAATTACATACTCCTATTTTTTTGGCATTTACACGTATCCCAAGGTGTTCAAATACTCTATCCTAGAACACTGATAGTGGAACTATGAGAGTTGGGACCTTTATTTGACCCAAATGGGTATCTAGAAATGAAAACACATGAAATAGAAACTAAGTCTAAGTACATTTTTTGGGTGACACAGGATTGCCCTTATACCTCTGGATGCTCTTGCATCAGACACCCAGGGTAGATTAAAAAGTGACCCTATCACTTTATGAATGGTAGAGGAAATCTCAAATGGAAAACCTCAGCTGTTGAAATCCAAGTTGAGTCCTCTATCAGTTGTCCTTTCCACTTGACCAAATACTCTTCATACTACCTATTTCTGGTGCTCCTACCCATAGAATGATCTAGAATGTCTTCTATCTCCTCCTTCTTAGAAGCAGGAATTGGACATGGCTCTAACATCAGTTCCTCATTTGCACCATCATCATGATACTCTGTTAAGTTTGCAATGTTGAAAATAGGAGAAATGTGAATACCATCTGGCAACTCCACTTCATATGCATTTCCTGAGTCATGTTTCTTCAGAATTTTGCAAGGGCCAAATTTATTCATTTTCAGCTTGTTGTAAGTATCGGCTGGAAATCTTTCTTTTCATAGGTGTACCATGACTAGATCCCCTACTTGGAATTCCTTATGTCTTCTCCTTTGATCAGCCCTAGCTTTATACTCTTGATTCATCTTGGTAATGTGTGCTTGAACCTCCTCATGTAGATGCTTGATATGCTCAGAAAATTCTTTAGCTTCAGCACTTGTCCTCTCCCCATGCTCTATCTTCCTCAATTCTAGCGCAGTCCTTGGGCTACTTCCATATACAATGTGGAATGGTGATCTACCAGTACTCCTATTTATAGAGTTATTGTAAGAAAACTTGGCTTGTGGTAGAATCAAGTCCCACCCCTTGGGCTTATCCCCAACTAAACATCTCAGCAAATTGCCCAAACTTTTGTTTACCACTTCTATTTGGCCGTCAGTCTGTGGGTGATGTGTGGAACTGAATTTCAAGTCTTAAATTTTTCCACAACATTCTCCAGAAATACCCTACAAATTTAGTGTCTCTGTCATAAACTATACTCCTTGGAAGACCATGTAGTCTTACCGCTTCTCTGAAAAACAAGTCTACAATATGGACAACATCATGAGTTTTGTGGCATGGAATGAAATGTGCCATTTTGGAGAACCTATCAACCACCACAAATACTAAGTCATTACCCCTTGGTGTCCTTGGCAATCCAATAACAAAATCCATACTTATGTCCTCCCATGGCTTTGATGGAACAGATAATGGCTGATATAGTCCAGTATTGTGGCTAAATCCCTTGGCAACTTGACAAACCTGGCAACTCTGTACAAACTTCTTCACATCTTGTGAAATCTTAGGCCAAAAATAATGTTCTCTAAGAATGGCAATGGTCTTATCTCGACGAAAATGTCCTGCCATCCCTCCACTGTGTTTCTCTTTAATCAAATTTTCCCTCATGGAACTCCTTGGAATGCATAATTGGCTGCCCTTGAATATCATACCATCTTGAATTAGATAGTCTAACCACTTAGTTCTATCTATAGCAGCAGGCTCTTTACAAGCTTTCCACGCTTCAGAAAAATTAGGATCTTTAGGGTACAGATTCTTGAGTTCATCAAACCCAACTACTTCAACCTGCATTACTATAAGCAACAACTGTCTCCTGCTTAGTGCATCTGCAACCCTATTAGATTTTCCACTTCTATGTTTCAACACAAATGTATAGCTCTGCAAGAACTCTACCCACTTCATATGCCTCTGATTCAATTTATCATAGCTATTTAGGTATTGTAATGCCTGGTGATTAGTATACAAAACAAATTCCTTTGGCAATAAATAATGCCTCCATTTCTTTAAGGCCTGAACTATTGCATAGAACTCTTGATCATAAACAGAATACTTCTTCTTTGCATCATTCAATTTTTCACTAAAATGTGCAATAGGCTTACCTTCTTGGCTCAATATAGCCCCAATAGTGCTACCACTAGCATCACAATCCACCTGGAACACCTTTCTAAAATCTGGAAGTGCCAACACAGGTTGTTCTGTCACCTTCTTCTTTAGCAATTCAAAACTTTTCACAGCTACTGTAGTCCATTTGAACTCTTTTCTATCCCCTCTTATTGTGTTAGTTAGGGGTGCACACATGCCACTAAAATTCTTAATAAACTTCCTGAAAAACTAACCAGACCATGAAATGATCTTACCTCAGTAGCACACCTTGGAGTAGGCCATTCCAAGATGGCTTTTACCTTCTCTGGATCCATTTTGAGACCTTCAGGTGATATAACAAATCGCAAATAGACTAATTCCCTTTTTGCAAAGATACACTTCTTCAAATTAATTAACAGTTTCTCTTCCCTTATCCTTTCAAGGACACTATGAATATGCAATAAATGTTCTTCCAAAGTCTTGCTAAAAATTAAAATATCATCTAAATAGACAATAACAAATTTTCCCAAGAATTTCTTAAGTACCTCATTCATAAGCCACATGAAGGTGCTTAGGGCATTCGTCAATCCAAAGGGCATGACTAACGACTCATAAAGACCCTCCTTGGTCTTGAAGGCTATTTTCCACTCATCTCCTTCTTGAATCTGTATCTGGTGATAACCACTCTTGAGATCTATCTTTGTGAAGTATTGAGCTCCACTCAAGCAGTCCATAAGATCATCCATTCTTGGCAAAGGAAACTGATATTTGATGGTTATCCTATTTATAGCTTGAGAGTCTGTACACATCCTCCACTCTCCATCCTTCTTTGGTGCCAATATTTTAGGTACTACACATGGAATTAGGCTCTCCCGAATCAAGCCCTTCCTCAATAGTTCCTGAACCTATCTATTTAGCTCCTCTATTTCAATAGGAGTCATCCTATGAGTAGCCTTGTTAGGAAAACTAGCTCCTGGAATTAGATCTATCTGATGACTAATTTGCCTTACTGGTGGCAATCCTTCTGGAACATTATCAGAGATAATATCTCCAAACTCACCTAGTAAATCTGAAACTTCAAGTGGTATTTCACTACTACCTTCTTTATCTTTCCTAGGAATCAAAGCATAGCACATATGCTGATGTTTCATTCCATCTAAAAAATTTCTTCCATCAACAAGACAAATCCTAGCACTGCTGCATACCTTTTCACCTTCCTTTTTCATGGGCTTCAGTTTGTGGTGAACTCCATCCTTTGTTAGATAGTATGTGTTTGCATGACCATCATGTACTGCCTATCTATCAAACTGCCATGGTCTACCCAACAATAGATGGAAAACATCCATTGGAATAACATCACAGAGAACTTCATCATGGTAACTCCCAATTTTGAATTTCATGAGACATTGTTCACTTACCAGGACCTTATGATTGTCTTTCACCCAGACAATTCGATAGGGCTGGGGATGTTTCTCCCTCTTGAGCTTCAGCTTAGAGACCATCTCCTCTGACACCAAGTTGTTAGTGCTACCACCATCAATGATCACATCACAACATTTTTTCTCACATTTGCACCTGGTACAAAACAAACTCCTCCTTTGTCCTGGTTCAATCTCACCACTTAGTAAGACCCTTTCATTTACCAAGGTCTCTCCTCTTTCTACATCCTCTGAATGTGATGACTATGCATCCTCATCCACATGAGCAACCCTAGCTTGACCCTCAGCTCTCCTATCTGTCCTTCCTTGTCATTGAGGACATTCAAAGGAATGATGACCTTCTTCATTGTAATGGAAACAAGTACCACGAAAGCCTCCTCTTCCTTGTCCACGTCCTCTACCTCTTCCTCTCTGATTTCCAAAGTCTTGATCATGGGAGCGGTTGAAACCCTCATTCCTCTGGTTCCTACTAGTAACCACATCTTCATTTTTCTTTTGGGTTTCATTTCAACCTCCAGATGACCTACCAGTTCCCCTTCCTCCTTGACCATGCCCTCTTTGTCTCCCTTTAAACCTCTTATTCAACTTCTCTTCAACTCATAGGGCAAACTGGTATGCCTCTTCAACACTGGTCATTCTTACCAGAATTAATTCCTATTGAATGCTAGGTCACAACCCACTGATATAACAAGCAACCTTCTCCTTATTTTCTTCTCCATGCCCTTCTCTAATCAAAAGTCAATAAAACTCCTTTGTATATTCTTGGACTAATCTTCCTGCTTGCTTTAGCCCATGCATCTTCTTAAACAAATCAAGCTTGTAGTCCACAGGAATGAACTGCTTCTTTAATTTGTCCACCATGCAATCCCACCTTGTGATCTTCTCCTTTCCTCTTCTGTTTCTTTCAAATTGAACCTCTTGCCACCAAATTTTGGCATGGCCTTTCAGTTTTTCCTTTGAAAACTTAACCCTATCTAGGTCCCTGATATCCTCAGGATTAACAGCTCTAGCCCTTCCACCATTCTCTCTTCGTGGAGGCATCTTCTTAATTCAAACCCACAACCACACAGTCTTGGTGCAAACTACCTGACAGTCGACGCTCTATCTACACACTCAGGAAAACCAGCTCTGATACCACTTGATGGGGACACAACCCAAGCACAGAATGGACACAAAAGGAAAAGAGAATTTGTATTAACTATGAAAATAAGCTAGTACATTTAGTATAGAGAAAATAGACTTCAAAACATGCCCTAAGGGCTTACAATAGCAGAAAACTGGAGATAATTTCTCCTTTTGGTACCTCCTCTCAATTTCTAGTTTGAACTGCCTTTTACAATGCCAAAAATGTCCTTAAATAGACCTTGGAGGGTTAAGGACTAGGAGTACATTCTAGAAAGTGCTAGTAGGCATCCACTGACCAAGTAGAAGGCTCCAGAAGCTGCATTAGAAGTTGGTACAAATCTAGAAGAATCTAAAAATAGTAACCGAACTTTCGAGAGGCATAACTTTTGAACCGTAGCTTCGATTGATGAATCGTTTACATTTCTGGAAAGCTCTTGAAGTGTTCTATATCCCTATAGACCAGATTTGCTCATCCCCCATTTTTCAGCCCTTTTTGAGATCATTTAATGCCCCTAACTTGACTTTGAAGCATTCTTAGGAGGTCTTCAAAAATCAAAAAAATGCGATAACTTTCAAACCATGGGGCCTTTTGACCTGATTCTTTTTCTAGAATGCTCTAAATTGCAATTACATTCATTTGGCAAATTTACACCTCCTAGTTCACCAAAATGATGGCTCAATTACATAATCCTATTTTTTTGGCATTTACACGTATCCCAAGGTGTTCAAATACTCTATCCTAGAACACTGATAGTGGAACTGTGAGAGTTGGGACCTTCATTTGACCCAAATGGGTATCTAGAAATGAAAACACATGAAACAGAAACTAAGTCTAAGTACATTTTTTGGGTGACACAGGATTGCCCTTATACCTCTAGATGCTCCTGCATTAGTAACCATGCATAAAGATAACTCATAACACCATATTTTGTTAAGTAGGGAAACCATAGCCAAGGGAAAAACTTGGTGGGGATGATACCCACTAGATAATATACTAATATATATGTTAATTGTTAGAGAATGGACTCTATTAGAAGTCAATGAGTGAACTCAATATAGAGAGTCCCTGTTAGGGGACTTTGAATCCTTGTTAGGAGTTGTAGTATAGTAGATGCAAGAAGAGCTCACTACCCAAACAAGTAATTAGTCCTTTGGTATATAGATAGTGTAGCTTCTTTATAAACTAATCTCTGACCTTAGCTCGATCTCATATCAAAAAATTAGGTTATGAAAACTTCACATATCATTTATCATAATACAATTGCTCATTACTTCACATTTGAATTTGCAGGATGTCCTTTGAATAAATACCATGCATTTTCACAAATTGTTGCTAGCTCGACTAAGACCATAATATAGTTTTCCAACTTAGAGAAAACATCTAGGATGTCAGTCCTAATTGGTCAAGTAATTATTTTGTAAAGAAAATAATTCTTTTACCTTTAATTCTATTATTCTACTTCACTGGTAAAATGTGAATATCTCTTTTTTGTATAGTCTGTATTGATATCCATGGTTGTACACATCATCATCAATATGTATATTGTCTACATCTAACTTCACTAATTATAATATGATGTCAGTAACAAGTCACATACAAAACAATACAATGTTGTAAACTAGTTTCGTACTTAGACAATTTTTTGAGTACCAAAAGCTTTGTGTCTTTATTTCTGAGGTTTTCTACAAGTAGGTACATCATGTGTTACCATAAATGATGATAATTACATATCTTCATTTAGCCAATTGTCAATAGTTTCTTCACTCATAAAGAAGCCAGCTATGCAAGGGTTTGGTCTCCTAGAATAGGATCCCCTAGCCTCCACTTGTGGTCCCCAACACCTATGGTGAGCCACTCACCTAAGGTATCTACCTTACTCACAATTCCAAAACTAAGATCACATAAGAGTTTAGGGGAAAACATACCTACAGTCCCATACCCCTAGTACCAAACTGTAACTCATAAATGAAGCATAATCACATGAAAAACATCATAGCATCACAAATATTTAAAGAAATTTCTTTTATAAGGAGCCACAAAATCCAAAAGCCTTTAGTGTCTTAACAACAATTGGGAGCATGTAAACTTAAGTAGGAGGTCAAACTGGTTTAAAACCCCTAAATCAGGCATATATATAATTCCAAAGCATATAATAGAAGCAAGTAGCATGCTCAAGAACCATGGGTAAATAACACATGAAATATATCAAATACAATATTCTATCATTCTAGTTACCAACAACCCTCTAACATAAAATATATATATCTAAAAAGTAGTGACTAACTACCATAGGAAAATACATAGCAGTTTTCACAAATAGAAACTCAAAACATCTATATAACTCTAGGAATTAAATATACAATTATATAACATCAAAAGAACATATAAATAGATCTATATTTAATTAGATAAATGATAAAATTAATAAGTTCAATCTATACCTCAAATCATACAAAGATTCAATAGAAGTAGGAACAAAGAGGAAATAAATCCAACTTAGATGCATCATTCAAGACCACTCCAATTTCACAAACCTCCATGATTGAAGAATAACAAATTCCAAAAAAATAAGTTCCTCTCTCTGCATCTTAAACTCCCACATAAAAATATTTCTTCAAAAGGAAATAAAATTACAAATCTTAAAGAATTATACTCATAAATTCTCTATCACACATATCATTAATTTTTTCTCCATAAAAATATTCATAAAAAATACAACCTATATGCTATGAAATTAGTGTTCTATGAATATCAAAAATAATCTATTCATACATCTAAATAAAATAACAATATATATGATAAGACAAAGGAAACATTGTAGAGGAAGGCAAACAAAGAATGGGGAGCTCTCTAGTTGCAACCTTGATGTTTCAATATGTCCAAGTGATGATGAATGTATGCTCAAATGGGCTTCAAGTATTGAATGGATAGGAGCCTCACAGAGGGAAAACATGGTGTATGGGGTGATTTTGATGATTTTTTCTTCAAAGGGACATTATAATTTTGCATGAAAAATTGGATGATCTGTGAGAGGGAGTGGGTCTAATTTATAGGCTAAGGGGTAGTGAGATGAAGGGACAAGATACAAAGATGGAGTTTTGATGAGGGAGGGCTAGGATGTAAGGAAGGGGAAGCTCATAGATTGTACTTCTTTTAAGCCATAGCCTTGTGACAAATGTCACAAGGGGATTGGATAGAGGAAGAGGGTCAAAATGGGTAATCAAATGGAGTTATGAGGGAGAAGTGTGGAAGAGGGATGTAAGAGGCATTAAAGGGTCATAAATGCATGTACGAGCCATTAATGCTCTTGGATAGGAATGTAAGAGGATGGGGATGAATTTTGACTTTGGCTTGGGTTAGAAAGTTATAACCCATGCTTAAAGTTGTGCATATGTTTAGGAGGGGGATTAGGCTTTGGCTTAGGAGGGGATTAGGAGGCGAGTGGTTTGGCATTAATGGGATAGGTTAATTAGCTAACTAAGAGGGGTTGATATGGGTAAATGGGTTGGATTTGGGTAATGATAAGATTTAAGGAATGGTTAGGGGTTTGGGGTTGTTTTGTTAAATGATTTATCTAACAAAAAGGGAATGTGGGATTAAATAAAATAAATTTATGCAATTATGTAATTTAATAGAGGAATAGGGAGTTAATTGATAATTTAACTTTGGGTTGTCATTTGATTTTATCAATTGGACTATAGTTAATTAAATTAATTAAGTAACTAGGGGGTGATGATTAATTAATTAAGTATTTAATCAATAATGTCTTAGAAGATGACTAAACAAGATTACCTAGTGATGTAATCAAATTTAGGTGTCTACATTTTGCCCCTCTTTGACATAGTGTTAGGAAAACACTATTTCAAAGAAGTTTGAACATGAATGACATGAAGAATTTTTTTTTAAAGAAATATATTCCTCTCGAGCAGAAGGGGAGAGACTATAATTTATGATGCCCCCTCAAGAAGGTGATGAGGAGAGAAGATGAAGTGTGGTCAATTCTTGAAAAAGGGATAACAAGTTGGGGTGAGATGGAGGACATAGAGGGATGAAAAGAGTTTTAAAATGATAATAAAATTTTCAAAATAATAGTGTCAATGAGGGGTCTTGGGCTAGAGGAGTCAAAGAGGGAAGTAGGGCACTTTAGGGGGGCTAGAAGAGGGTCTAGGAGGGTCAATAAGGAGTAACTACTCTCATATTTACATCAAGATATTGTGATTATGCAGCTTTGGTTTAGACAATGTAATGGTTGCACAAAGATGACCAAAGCATCGAGTGGATGTGGTATGATGCGTATGGACATGGCAGACACTAGACCAATCATTGGGCATTAAAACTTTTCTCTTGTGATTTTGGTTTTGTAGTTTAGAGTGTTCATAAATTTTTAAAAGGGTGTTTCCACAAGCACAAGTCTAGTAGCATTACATTATGTATCAACCAGATCATGATCGCACAAAAGGGTTGAGGTTAAGGGGTCAAAGAGTGGGTTGTTGATGCAGGAGCATCTAGAGATATCAGGGCAATCCTATGTCACCCAAAAAATGTACTTAGACTTAGTTTCTATTTTAGGTGTTTTCATTTTTGGATACCCATTTAGGTCAAATAAAGGTTCCAACTCTCACAGTTCCACTATCAGTGTTCTAAGATAGAGTTTTTAATCACCTTGGGATACATGTAAATGCTAGAAAAATAGGAGTATGTAATTGAGCCATAATTTTGGTGAAATAGATGGTGTAAATTGGTTAGAAGATTGTCATTTAATTTAGAGCATTCCAAAAAAAGAATCAGGTCAAAAGGCCCCACGGTTTGAAAGTTATCGCAATTTTTCAGTTTCTGGAGACATCCTAAGAATGCTTCAAAGTCAGATTAGGGGCATTAAATGACCTCAAATAAGGCCAAAAAATGGGGGATGAGTGAAGCTCCTCCATAGGGCTATAGAGTGCTTCGAGAGCTTTCAAAAAATGTAAATGGTTTGTCAATCAGAGCTATGGTTCAAAAGTTATGCCTCCCAGAAGTTTGGTCACCATTTCTGGATTCTTCTAATTTTGTGCCAACTTCTAATGCAACTTCTAGAGCCTTCTATTTGGTCGGTGGATGCCTACTAGAACTTTCTAGAATGTATTCCTAATCCTTAATGCTCCAAGGTCTATTTAAGAACATTTCTAGCATTGTAAAAGGTAGTTCGGAGTGGAGTTTGAGAGAAGGTACTAGGAGAAGAAATTATCTCCAGTTTTATGCTATTGTAAGCCCATAGGGCATGTTTTGGAGTCTGTTTCTTTGAACTAAGTATACTAGCATATTTTTATAGTGAATAAAATTTTCCCTTTCCTATTGTGTCCATTCTGTGCTTGGGTTGTGTCCCCATCAAGTGGTATCAGAGCTAGTTTTCCTGAGTGTGTAGATAGAGTGCCAACTGTGATACAGTTTGCACCAGGACTATGTGGTTGTGGGTTTGAGTTAAGAAGATGCCTCCATGAAGAGAGCATGGTGGAAGGTCTAGAGCTATTAATCCTAAGGAGGTTAAAGCCCTCCAAAGGTAGGTACAAGCATTACAGGAGGAGCTTCGTAGAGGAACAAATGTTGCTGCAGGCAATGAAAGTGAGGATGACAATGAAGAAGAAAAAATTGGACCAAAAGGGGAATTTGATGGGGAAGTTCTGAATTAGGTAGAGGAAAGGCTTTTTAGGGCCATTACTAAGTTTGAGAAAAGACCTACAATTGATGTGGGTGTATTTTCAAGAAATTTGAAACCAGATGAGTTGATTGATTGGATCAATGAATTGGAAGAGTACTTTGAGTATGCGGATATTAGGGATCTAGATAGGGTTAAGTTTGCAAAGGCCAAATTGAAAGGTCATGCCAAAATTTGGTGGCAAGAGGTTCAATTGGAAAGAAACAAAAGAGGAAAGGAGAAGATCACAAGGTGGGATCATATGGCGGACAAATTGAAGAAGCAGTTAATTCATATTGATTATGAGCTTGATTTGTTTAAGAAGATGCATGGGTTAAAGCAAGTAGGAAAATCAATCCAAGAATATACAGAGGAGTTTTACCAACTTATGATTAGAGCAGAGCACATAGAAGCAAATAAGGAGAAGGTTTCTCGTTATATCAGTGGGTTGTGACCTAGCATCCAGGAGGAATTAAGTCTGGTAAGAGGTTTGAAGGGAGACAAAGAGGGTGTGGTCAAGGAGGAAGGGGTAGTGGTAGGTCATCTGGAGGTCAAAATGAAGCCCAAAAGAAAAATGAAGATGTGGGTACTAGCAAGAACCAAAGGAAAAAGTGTTTCAACCACTCTTGTGACCAAGACTTTGGAAATCAAAGAGAAAGAGGTAGAGGACATGGAAAAGGAAGAGGAGGCTTTTGTGGTACATATTTCCATTGTAATAAAGAAGGTCATCGTGCCTTTGAATGCCCTCAATGACAAGGAAGGACAGATAGGAGATCTAAGGGTCAAGCTAGGGTTTCTCATGTGGATGAGGATGCACAATCATCACATTTAGAGGATGTAGAAAGAGGAGAGACTTTAGTAAATGAAAGGGTCCTACTAAGTGGTGAGATTGAACCAAGAAAAAGGAGGAGTTTATTCCGTACCAAGTGCAAGTGTGAGGATAAATGTTGTGATGTGATCATTGATGGTGGTAGCACTGATAACTTGGTATCAAAGGAGATGGTCTCTAAGTTGAAGCTCAAGAGGGAGAAACACCCCCAACCCTATTGGATTTCTTGGGTGAAAGATGATCATAAGGTCCTAGTAAGTGAACAATGTTTAGTGAAATTCAAAATTGGGAGTTACCATGATGAAGTTCTTTGTGATGTTATTCTAATGGATGTTTACCATCTATTTTTGGGTAGACCATGGCAGTTTGATATGCATGCAGTACATGATGGTCACGTAAACACATACTCTCTAACAAAGGATGGAGTTTTCCACAAACTGAAGCCCATGAAAAGTGAAACTGAAAGGGTATGTAGCAGTGCTAAGATTTGTCTTATTGATGGAAAGAAGTTTTTAGATGGCATGAAACATCAGTGTATGTGCTATGCTTTGATCCCTAGGAAAGATAAAGAAGATAGTAGTGAAATACCACTTGAAGTTTTAGATTTACTAGGTGAGTTTGGAGATATCATCTCTGATAATGTTCTAGAAGGATTGCCACAATTAAGGCAAATTAGTCATCAGATAGATTTAATCCCAAGAGCTAGTTTGCCTAACAAGGTTGCTCACAGGATGACTCCTACTGAAACTGAGGAGCTAAATAGATAGGTTTAGGAGCTATTGAGGAAGGGCTTGATTCAGGAGAGCCTGATTCCATGTGCAGTACCTATAGTACTAGCACCAAAGAAGGATGGAGAGTGGAGGATGTGTACAGACTCTTGAGCTATGAATAGGATAACCATCAAGTATCAGTTTCCTTTGCCAAGAATGGATGATCTTATGGACTGCTTCAGTGGAGCTCAGTACTTCACAAAGATAGATCTCAAGAGTGGCTATCATCAGATACAAATATGAGAAGGAGATGAGTGAAAAATAGCCTTCAAGACCAAGGAGGGTCTTTATGAGTGGTTAGTCATGCCCTTTGGATTGACGAATGCCCCAAGCACCTTCATGCGGCTTATGAATGAGGTACTTAAGAAGTTCTTGGGAAAATTTGTTATTGTCTATTTGGATGATATTTTAATTTTCAGAAAGACTTTGGAAGAACATTTATTGCATATTTTTAGTGTCCTTGAAAGGTTTAGGGAAGAGAACCTGTTAATTAATATGAAGAAGTGTATCTTTGCAAAAAGGGAGTTAGTCTACTTGGGGTTTGTTATATCACCTGAAGGTCTCAAAATGGATCCAGAGAAGGTAAAAGCCATCTTGGAATGGCCTACTCCAAGGTTTGCTACTAAGGTAAGATCATTTCATGGTCTGGTTAGTTTTAATAGGAAGTTCATTAAGAATTTCAGTGGCATATGTGCACCCTTGACTGACACAATAAGAGGGGATAGAAAAGAGTTCAAATGAACTATGGCAGCTGTCAGAAGTTTTGAATTTTTGAAGAAGAAGGTGACAGAACAACTTGTGTTGGCACTTCTAGATTTTATAAAGGTGTTCCAGGTGGATTGTGATGCTAGTGGTAGTGCTATTGGGGCTATATTAAGCCAAGAAGGTAAGCCTATTGCACATTTTAGTGAAAAAATGAATGATGCAAAAAGGAAGTATTTTATTTATGATCAAGAGTTCTATGAAATATTTTAGGCCTTAAAGAAATGGATGCATTATTTATTGCCAAAGGAATTTGTTTTGTATACTAATCGTCAGACATTACAGTACTTAAATAGCCAAGGTAAATTGAATCAGAGGCATATGAGGTGGGTAGAGTTCTTGCAGAGCTATACATTTGTGTTGAAGCATAGAAGTGGAAAATCTAATAGGGTTGCAGATGCACTAAGTAGGAGACATTTTTTGCTTACAGTAATGCAGGTTGAAGTAGTTGGGTTTGATGAACTCAAGAATCTGTACCCTAAGGATCCTAATTTTGCTAAAGCATGGAAAGCTTGTAAGGAGCCTATTGCTGTAGACAGAACAAAGTGGTTAGACTATCTAATTTAGGATGGTATGTTATTCAAGGGCAGTCAATTATGCATTCCAAGGAGTTCCATGAGGAAAAATTTGATTAAGGAGAAACACAGTGGAGGGATGGCAGGACATTTTGGTCAAGATAAGACCATTTCCATTCTTAGAGAACATTATTTTTGGCCTCAAATTTCACAGGATGTGAAGAAGTTTGCACAGAATTGTTAGATTTGTCAAGTGGCCAAGGGATTTAGTCACAATATTGGACTATATCATCCATTGCCTATTCCATCAAAGCCATGGGAAGACATAAGTATAGATTTTGTTCTTGGATTTACAAGGACACAAAGGGGTAATGACTTAGTATTTTTGGTGGTTGATAGTTCTCCAAAATGGCACATTTCATTCCATGCCACAAAACTCATGATGTTGTCCATATTGCAAACTTGTTTTTCAGAGAGGTGGTAAGACTACATGGTCTTCCAAGGAGTATAGTTTTTGACAGAGATACTAAATTTCTAGGGTATTTTTAGAGAACATTGTAGAGGAAGTTGAGAATAGACTTGAAATTTAGTTCCACACATCACCCGCAGACTGATGGCCAAACAGAAGTGGTAAACAAAAGTCTAGTCAATTTGCTAAGATGTTTAGTTGGGGGTAAACCCAAGGGGTAGGATTTGATTCTGCCACAAGCAGAGTTTTCTTAGAATAACTCTATAAATAGGAGTACTGGTAGATCACCATTCCAAATTGTATATGGAAGTAGCCCAAGGACTACACCAGAATTGAGGAAGATAGAGCAAGGAGAGAGGATAAGTGCTGAAGCTGAAGAATTTGTTGGACATATCAAGCATCTACATGAGGAGGTCCAGGACACATTACCAAGATGAATCAAGAGCATAAAGCTAGGGTTGATCAAAGGAGAAGACATAAGGAATTACAAGTAGGGGATCTAGTCATGGTACACTTACAAAAAGAAAGATTTCCAGCCAGTACTTACAACAAGCTGAAAATGAAGAAATTTGGCCCCTACAAAATTCTAAAGAAACATGACTCAGGAAATGCATATGAGGTAGAGTTTCTAGATGGAATTCACATTTCTCCTATTTTCAACATTGCAGACTTAACAGAATATCATGATGATGGTGCAGATGAGGAGCTGATGTTAGAGCCATGTCCAATTCCTGCTTCTAAGAAGGAGGAGATAGAAGACATTCTAGATCATTGTGTGGGCAGGAGTACCAGAAATAGGCAGGATGAAGAGTATCTGGTCAAGTGGAAGGGATGGCTGATAGAGGACTCAACTTGGATTTTAGCAGTTGAGGTTTCGCATTTGGGATTTTCTCTACCATTCATAAAGTGATAGGGTCACTTTTCAATCTATCCTGGGTGTCTGAAGCAGGAGCATCTAGAGGTATAAGGGCAATCCTGTGTCACCCAAAAAAATGTACTTAGACTTAGTTTCTATCGTAGGTGTTTTCATTTTTGGATACCCATTTGGGTAAAATAAAGGTTCCAACTCTCACAGTTCCACTATCAGTGTTCTAAGATAGAGTTTTTAATCACCTTGGGATATGTGTAAATGCCAAAAAAATAGGAATATGTAATTGAGCCGTCATTTTGGTGAACTAGATGGTGTAAATTGGTCAAAATATTTTCATTGTAATTTAGAGCATTCCAAAAAAAGAATCAAGTCAAAAGGCCCCACGGTTTGAAAGTTATCGCAGTTTTTCAGTTTTTGAAGACATCCTAAGAATGCTTCAATGTCAGGTTAGAGGCATTAAATGAACTTGAATAGGGCCAAAAAATGGGAGAGGAGCAAAGCTCATCCATAGGGCTATAAAGCACTTCTATATTTTTTCAAAAATGTAAACGGTTCGTCAATCAGAGCTACGGTTCAAAAGTTATGCCTCTCGAAAGTTCGATCACCATTTCTGGATTCTTCTAATTTTGTGCCGACTTCTAATGTGAACTCTAGATCCTTCTATTTGGTTGGTGGATGCCTACTAGCACTTTCTAGAATGTATTCCTAATCCTTAACCCTCTGGGGTCTATTTAAGAACATTTCTAGCATTGTAAAAGGTAGTTTGGAGTGGAGTTTGAGAGAAGGTATTGGGAGAAGAAATTATCTCCAATTTTATGCTACTGTAAGCCCATAGGGCATGTTTTGGAGTATGTTTCTCTGCACTAAGTATACTAGCATATTTTTATAGTGAATTAAATTTTCCCTTTCCTATTGTGTCCATTATGTGCTTGGGTTGTGTCCCCATTAGTTGTAAGTCATTTTCATGAGAAAGTGGATCCACTTTACAGTTATCACTGGATAGCATTCCTAGCTTGTAGTTTTAGAAAAATAGTAATTTAGATCATAGGAAACTATTCCTATTAGTAGAAACACAGTCCTAGGGGCCAAGTATAGGAAAGGATAAAAGTTAGTGTGGGAACAAGGAAGGGGTTGACTAGGGAGGAATAAATGGGAAATGCATTCTCATTATTGGCTACAACTTTGGGAATGTAGATTAGGATTTGAATAGGGAGGGGGGAATTGAGATGCATTACCATAGTGATTTATACTTGTGGGAATGTGGGGATAGGGAGGGGTTAAGGGAATGCAAACCTAGTTGTAGGAATTCAGACACAGGGTTAAGTTCTAAAGGTAAAAGGGAGGGCGATGAAACAATGGCAAAGAGGATTAAAGGAAAGTAGAACCAACACTAGTTTTTTTTGTTGGATATAGTTGTCACTAGATACATTGGCATCATTAGAGAAACATGCTAGATAGTAGTTCACACTAGTGGATTGGGTGAGGATTGACACCATTAGGTTGGGTTATCTGGTTAGATTGTCATGCACATGTACATACATGGAGATGGTGACATTGTTGTGCAAGTGCTAGCACAATCAAACATGGATGTTTCATCTATCAATACTTAAGATCACCATCACCTTGGAGGATGTGTACACATTCTTTTGACTGCTAGTATTAGATACGTTAGTGATGGAAGATAGGGGAGTTATAGAAGAGTGCAAAATTTAATGACTAGTGGGGCTCAGAGTCTAGTTTTAGATTTGGAGGGGGCACTTTTCGTTGGATGAGCACTTAGATCAGGTGGTCATAGATCAATGGATATACTTCTACATGTGCAAGCTAGTGTTGGGGTATATAACCCCAGATATTGGTGGTGCTGGAATGATATTGGTATTGATTCCTATGATCATCTAGATCATAGATGAGTGGGTCCCAGTTGCATGGGGCTCATTTATTCTCATAGAGTTATATATGGATCTTCATCAGATAATGTACTAGGGCGTAGGGTGCCACTAAGGGAGGAGCATGGGGTATCCTACCCTACTACAAGTTTGGGCTTGGGAGCACATAGTGGTCTTCCTACCAATTGGGTGGAGAGATAGGCAGTCAAAGGAGCCAGTCATATACAACTAGGGAGATCCACTAACATACCACCATACTAAGGAGGTGCACTACTAGCAAGTCCAAATTGAAAAGATCAAGGTCATGACATGGAGGCCATATATGGTTCTTAGGTCATGGTTAGGGGAGAGGTAGAAGCTACCTTACACCATTTTGTCATGCTTTGTGTTTGGATGATGAGATTAGATAGTCAAGCAATGTCGATCAGATAGGGTGTTGCATCAGTTTAGATGGCCAAAGGATGTGTTAAGGGATCCATTCTAGTACCAGAGAGTGACTAGAGAGTTAGTTAAATTATTTTGGCCACCTCTACATAAAAAGGGTTTATTCCAAGCATAGCAAGATCTAGCACTGTAGAATTGGGACTGGTTTGTTGAGGTTACAAATGTTGGCTCTACACAGGGCTACAAGGGCAAGTTCCATCACCTGAGGCTAGTGTGGAGGGCATAGGTGACCAGGGCACCTATGGTGGCATGGGAGATCACCTGAGTGGTGAGGTGGGGGAGGTATGATGTGAGGGGCCTAAGATAGTGACAAAAGGTTCTGGTATAAGGGGAAGCATCATAAAGGAGGTGGAGGGAGGGAGGGGAGGAGGGGGGACAAGAGGAGGGAACATAGGATGAGGTGAGGGCATAACCAGATAGGCCACAATAGGAGGGAGGAGAGGGGGCCTAGGGTCTAGTTAGGGGAGGAGGAGGAGGATCACCTATAGGAAGAGGAGATGGGGGATGGGAGGGGAGATATGCATCCCTATAGTAGGTACATGAGGCTATGAGGTATCTATTATGAGATACTCAATAGGAGACAGACCAGCTCAGAGTTGAGCAAGATCAATTCTACTGAGAGTGGCATGTGACTTAGGGGAAGATAAATAAAGAATATTTTGATCTAGGGAATTGTGGTTGGAGGTAGGGCAGTTGGAGGGATGATTGTATGTGATGGAGGTGGAAAGGGGGAAACTTGAAGGGAGGGTGGAAATTATTTAGGAGGAGAGAGATAGGCTAGTGGTAGAGGTGGCAACTTTGAGGGTACAAATGGTGGTGGGGGAAGGGTTAGAGGAGTTGAGGGGGTTGAGGGAGGTGGAGGATTTGTGGGAGAGGGTAGGTTTCTACAAGGGGAGATACCATGAAGTTGTGTCAATAGATCAGATCGAGCATTATAGGTAGATGACATGGGGAGAGTGGGTGGAGAACTAGGGCTCATAAAATATTGGTGGGTCTTAGTAGAATAGGAAGAACCACAAGTCAAGGTAGAGCCAAAGCCTAGAGAGGGGGATAGGTGGGATGATGGATGAGGTGAATATTTTAGGTACTAGAGGAGGGAGGATGTGGCCACCACCACCAGTGATGGTGCAGGGTATAGAGTGGGAACCTTATGAGTCTCATGGAAAGGAGGTAATGGATGAGTATACAAATGAGTGGTGATATGCTACATTTTTGTGATCTTTAGGATGCTTTTGATGTATAGATTGGGATTTTTGTTGGTGCAAACCTCAATGTATTTGTATAGATAGATGTACTATACAGACACTAGATTTGGACTATTATAGACAATTTGTATTCTTTCAGGGATGGATGATCCATTCTTTATTCATTAAGGATATATAGATTGGGATTTTTGTTGGTGCAAACCTAGATGTATTTGTATAGATAGATGTATTATACGGACACTAGATTTGGACTATTATAGACAATTTTTATTCTTTCAGGGATGGATGATCTATTCTTTATTAATTAAGGATATATATATATATATCATTCTTTGGGGTGGGAGATATGTGTGTAATGAGTATTGTGCATATGTGATTTTATTGTACGGTGTATTTTTATGAGATGCATGTGGATTTATGTATGAGGTGGACTGACATGTGGTATGCATGATGTTACTAGCATTTTGATGCAAGATGTGATGTTGTTTATGGTACATACATGATGTTACTAACATTTTGATGTAAGATGTGATGTTGTTTAATGAATTTGAAAAAGACTATGATAATGTAAAATGATCCTTAAAAATATGGTGATGTAGGTGATAGGTAAAATAAACCTAAAACTATGATGATGTAAATTATAATTAAAATGGACCTAAAACTATGATGATGCAAATGATAACTAAAAGATACCTAAAACTATGATGATGCAAGTGATAACTAAAATGAACCTAAAACTTATGATGATGTAATTGATAACTAAAATAGACCTAAAACTTATGATGATGCAAATCTACTACTAAAAATGAACCTAAAAACTGATAATGCAAATGATAATTAAAAGGAACCTAAAAACTATGATAATGCAAATAATAACCAAAATGAACCTAAAACTATGTTAATGCAAATGATAACTAAAATGAACCTAAAACTATGATGATGCAAATGATAACTATAATGAATGTAAAAAATATGACAATGAAAATGATAATTAAAAGGAACCTAAAAACTATGATAATGCAAATGATAACTAAAATAGACCTAAGAAAATTATAACTAAAATGAAACTAAAAACTATGATAATGAAAATGATAATTAAAAGGAACCTAAAAGCTATGATAACTAAAATAGACCTAAAACTATGATAATGCAAATGATAACTAAAATGAACCTAAAACTATGATAATATAGATGATAATTGAAAATAAAAAAGATCATGATAATGAGGTGAGAGACGAGTGGATATGATATAAAAATGCAAGTAGAATGATAGGGAAATGTATGTGGGAGTAGGAGGATGGGTAGGATAGACCTATAGCATATAACTGATCGATTGTAGCCTTCATTTGGGGAGGGGAAATAATGTGCACAAACTTTGAGCATAGATGTTTGTAGGAGAGCTAGGGAGAGTGGATAGGTGTGGGGATGAGAATAGGTCTTGCATTGGACCCTTGTGTTGGGATGGAATGGGGAGAGGAAAGAAAAAGTAAAACTAAGGATGATTTGGGAATAGGAACTATAAGACAAGAAGGATGGATGTATATGTTAAGATAAGCATGTGTAGGATTGGTAGTATGGGTGGTGGTAAAAGTGAGATGAGGGAAATTTTTAGGATAATAAAGGTAAATTTGGGGGGGTGAAATTATGCTTGAAGCTTGAGGGTGGGGTACTTAATAGAGAAGTACCAACATGTAGTTTGAGCACCTAGTTTGATATAGGAATATTGGGAATATGCCAAGGTTACCAAGAATATTGAAGCATGTACATATATATTATATAGGACTAACTCGAATAAGCATGCAAGGAATTTCCCAGCATCACACATGAGTCCCAAAGGAATTAGAGTGGAAACAATGTTGGGTAATCCACAAGAAGATGATATTTCCCAATTTCACCATGTGATCATAAATGATCACATGTTTGGAACATGCAAGGGTCACATCCAACTAACTCACAAGCAAAAAAAGACCTAATCAAGACTGTGCTCTCTAATTGCCCCAATCATAACACACCATGATATAAAAAATAGTGGGGACCTTGGGGAGAGAACAACTAAATTTCATGGAAAATATAATTTAAGAACTAAAAAGTGAAATCCAATATCAAAAGAAAGAATAAATTGATAAAAACTAACCTTTTGCCAAAGAGATTGGTATGACTAGATACTGATAGACCAAGATTAGACATGAGGAAGGATGCATCTTGCAAGGACCTATTTATAGTATTTGGGATATGAAAAATTTGGTAACCAAAAATTCCTTAGGAAAACTCTTTGATGATAAGGGATCTTACCAGAGGGTTATAAAAATGACCTTTTGAGAGGAAATGTGGTTTACAATTAGATACAAACTTACTTGAGAGAAAAAGCAAGGTATATAAAAATGGGCTAGACTAGGAAGGACTTTGAAAATAGGATATATGATAAACTAACCAAGATATGTTCAATGAGTTCTATAAAAAATCTTAGAGTAACAGGACTAAGAGCATGATAATATAGTGGTTTTATTTACAACAAGAAAAATCTTAGGATGAGGAAATAGCGTGAAACAAGATATGATATATTATTTTACAAGGGGTATGATAGGAGAAAAGATAAAATTGATATGATAGAGTACAAGGATATGATATATGTAGGAACTGTCTATGATATAATAAACTTCTTTTATTTGATTTCCAAGCTCAAGGGTGGGGATAGTGGTAGTGATAGTTCATTAATAGGATCTATGAAACACCTTGGGAAATGGGAAGATGGAAAATGATATATGAAGGGAGATAGTGAATAGATGTAGATCACTAATAGATAATGGGGAGGCCAAGTACACATGGAGCCTATTTGCTAGGTTTTCACCAAGGTGCTTGAATTTCCAAGTTTTCACCATTGGATGCTTATTTCTTTTTACTATTTTCTTTTTCTTTTTTGGATATTTGATTTTTTTGGTCTTTTCATAAGACTATCAGTACACACTAAGGAGCTTAGGCATAGAACTTCATGAGGTGAATGATTTTGGTGGGGTCATTGAATACTTCACCTTCTAGAGTTGATAGCAGATAAGCTAGATAGAGCCAAAAGATGTCATAACAACATATGGACCATACCATGTGCACTCAAACTTGCCCTTATTTTCTCAGTCTACTTGGATTTTCATATTTTATTTGAGGACCATGTCACCTACTTGAATTTTTTGTAGGTGAAACTTTTTATTTAAATTATGCTTGAGGTGATTCTAATAGATGGTGATATGGTCATAGGCCTATTTCCTTTTCTCATCAGGTAGATCTAGTTGTGTGACTCTAGCTACTCTATAATCCTCATATGATATTTTTCCTCACAAATAAATTTCCAAAGATGGGAGTTCAACTTCAATTGGTAGGATTAATTTAGCACCCTAGACCATGGAGTATGGAGTTGTGCCTATGGATGTATGAAATGAGGCACGGTAAGCTCATAAGGTGGGATTTATTTGTAAATGCCAATCGCAGCCAAAATCATCGACAACTTTCTTGAGGATCTTGAGTAGGGTTTTATTAGTTACCTCAACCTGATTGTTACCTTGTGGAAAGTAGGGGTTAGAAAAATGGTGATGAATGTGGAGGGAGGTCCATAAAACTTCCATATTGAGGTTTTCAAAGTTACCTCCATGGTCTATAAAAATGGTAGCAAGGATACCGAAGCAGCATATAATATGATAAAGGATAAATTTGGAAACTTGAACTCCTATGGCAATGATAAGAGGGACTACTTTTACCCACTTAGTGAAGTAATCTATTGTTGTGATTATCCATTTGTAATATTTTGAAGATAGAGGTGCAATAACATCTACAAGGTCAAACCTCCAACATGAAAATGGCCATGGTGGTGCACTTGATTGAAGATTTTGAGCTAGAGCATGTATTAAATTTGCATGTTGCTAACAAGGTAGACACCTTTTGAAAAAGTTATAAGAATCATGTTCTAGAGTGGTCCAATAATATCTAGCTCTGAGTATTTATTTAGCTAGGACTATATCACTTGTGTGAACAACACAATGTTTAGCATATACCTCTTTGAGAGCCATTGTAGCCTCATTTTGGTCTAAACACCAAGAGAGAGTATTATGATAACCTTGATGATATATGGTGTTAGCTATGATAGTATATCAAGATGCTCTACAAATGAGGTTGTGGCATTGGGTTTGTGTGAGATGAGGACATATGATAACATTTTTAGATAAGTGTGAATTTTGTGGTACCATGAGGATTGGGGACAAACCAAAATGCATACCTATGTCGATTAATCATTCTTGTATGTGAGCTCATGTAGCCACTCATTTAAGAATTCATACTGTGTGGCTTCTAAATGGATCTCCAATAGTAAACTAATAGTGATCATGGCATCTACAGCCTTGTTTTGCAATTTTGGCACTCGTGTGAATTGGATTTGAATGAAATGTTGTTTTAACTAATCAACCAATTCTTTGTAGAGTTGAAACTAATCATCCTTTGTTTGGTACTCATCAAGGACTTGTTTAATAATTAATTGTGATTCTCCAAAGACCTATATCTTTGTGATGTTCCATTCAACTGTTATCTTGATTCTTGCAATAAGAGCTTCATTCTCTGAGATATTTTTGGTGCACTGGAACTGAAGTTTGAAATATTTTGGAATTTAGTCACCTTGAGGTGTCACCAATAATATGACTTCTTTGAATCCATGGGATGTACAAGATCTGCCAAAGTATATCTTACATGATGGTTGTTCCTATATCATGCAGAGATGTTCATCTGGAAACTCCATAATGAGAGGGTGATCAACAACTAAGGGTGCATGAGCCAAATGATCTGCTATATCTTGTTCTTTGATTGCCTTTCTATCAACATATTGGATGTCAAATTCACTGAGAAGCATGACCCATTTATCGCAATGGACTATGAGTATTGTTCATGATAAAATGTATTTCAAAGGATCAATCTTGGATATGAGTTGCACAGTATGACTTAGCATGTAATGACAGAGCTTCTAAGTGGTGAAAATCATAGCTAAACAATATTTTTCCATAGGCATGTAATTAAGCTCATAACCAACTAGAATGTGGCTGATGTAGTAAATAGCCCTTTCTTTTCCTTTGTCATTAAGTTGTGCTAGAAGCATACCTAGTGTTATTAGGGTAGTTGTTATGTATAATATCAATGCTTGTCAAGCAACTAGCAAAACCAAGATAGGTGGGTTAGCCAAGTATTGCTTGATCAGTTCAAAGTTGCTTTAGAAAATAGGATCCCATCTTAAAATTTGATCCTTTTTTAGAAAATGTGTGAATGGATGACATTTATCTTCAAGTTATGAGATGAATCTTCTAACTAATTGCAACTTGCCTTGGAGAGAGTGAATTTGTCATAGTTTTTTGGGGGAGACATATCCATGATGTCTTTGACATTCTAAGGGTCAATCTTGATATCAGGTTGTGATACAATAAAACCTAGGAGCTTGCCAAATGTAATGTTGAAGACACATTTATTAGGGTTCAACATGAGACAATACTTGGCCAGCTGATCAAACAATTTCTCAAGGTGAGATAAGTGATCAAGGGCATTGAGATATTTGACCAAGATATCATCCATATAATCTTTAAGGGTTTTATGGATGATATCATGGAAGATGATCACTGTAGCTTTTTTATAGGTTGCCCCTACATTATTTAACTTAAATGGCATCATATTGTAGTAAAATGTTCCCTAAGGGGTAGTGAATGTTTTCTTATGTTGGTCCTCTTCTGCTCTTTGTATCTTATTGTACCACGAGAAACCATACATGAGAGATAAGAGCTCATAGCCTATTATGAGTTTGAAAATCATGTCAATATTTGGTAAGGGGAAATCATCTTTTGGATAAGATTTATTGAGGTCCTTGAAATTAGAGGAAATTCTAATATCACCTAAAGGCTTGGTGACTAGTACCATGTAAGAGATCCAATCTGAATAGTCAATGGGGTGAATGATCTTCACATCTAGCATCTTTTCTAACTCGACTTTGACTAGTAGAGAAAATTTGGGATGCATCTTTCAAATTTTTTTCTTGACTTGTTTAACCTTTGGATCTATAGCCAAGTGATGTACCAATAACTTAGGATCTAGTCCTGGCATGTATTGATACAACCATGCTAACCAACCTATATTTTCCCAAAGCATCTCAATGAGAAGATCTACTTGTTTTGGTGGTAAAGATGTTGAAATAAATGTGATCCTTGGTATCTCAATTAGACTAATATTGATTGGTCTAATGTCCTCTGTTTGGATTGATGATACTACAGGTCTATGATCTTCTAGTGGAAGGACAAAATCTCCATCTTTGGATTCCTTAGAAAAATTTTCACCATTGGATACATCCTTTATTATTATTATTTTTTTGAATGATCCGATGGTGCTCTAGAAGAGTTTTCACTAGGGGATACTTTTTCTTTTCTTTTTTTCTTTTTGCTCTCTTTCATTTGATCATTTTTGTGACTAGACATTTTCTCCTACCCAAAGTAACCTTTGAGATCCAACTTGTAGACAAGTTGATTATGTTGGTAGCTTTTTTTGTGGTGTCATAGCTCCCATTAATCTGAGGAGCACATGCTTCGTAGAGAACTTGTCGACATGAATAACACTTGGTTGGCCCCAACCAATTAGTTTAGGGTGAGCAAGGGGTAATTCTATGAGGCTAATGGATATTTCACAGAGCATAAAAGCTCCTAGGATGAAGTCATCAAGGAAAATATCATCAAAGGCTTTCTAGTCAACTTCCTTAGGGATGCCTTTGACTTCTTCAAGGTTATTTTGGATGTCTAAAAAGGAATGACTGTCTTTAGTGGTTCCCCTAGTAATGAGGAGTCCATAGCCTAGAACTTTATTTTTCTCCTCTATGTATGCCTCTATAGGTTTCCTAATGCCTAGTTCTCCATGTCTAAGGCCACCTTCTTGATAATCGCACTATTCAATGGCAAGGTGGTGTGAATGTGGTTATTTTTGTTAGAAATAGCCAACGAGCTCTTTACCTTTTGGAGGTGGGTCTTTGTATAAAAATGCACTAATATCAAGGGTTTTTTTCTTCACCTTTAATGATACCATTGTTGAAAAATGTGGTGGGACCAAGTTGTTTAAGTTGGGGAGTCATGTTTGGATTTGGTCCCTAATAGGTCAGGTGCCCCCAAGTATGTGGATCAAGTGGTAGAGTACCAATAAAAAAGGCATCTCAAACACTGTATTATCCACAACCTTAGTAGTTGATCTTAACCATGGAAATACTGGAGGCTATTATGGTATCTAGATTGTGGAAAGTATTGGAGGAGCAATTCATGGTGTTGCCAATCTTGATTCTAGCATTGTCAAGGATTTCTTTGTAAAGTGGACTAGTGTGCAAAAGGTCTAGAATAGAAATTTGGGCTAACATGTTTCTAAGGTGTTCCAAGATATTATATGTTGGGCCTAATGGGATAGGTGTAGATGGTCCATCCATGTTGAGTTGGGTTCTTCTTGTAGTAACTGCACATTGGCTATCTGGGCCTTTGATATTTACCACATTTATAGAAGCTCTATCTAAGATATACAACCAATCAAATTACCATAGTATAAGTTTATTGATGAATAGTTCTATAATTTGTCATGATTATTTTTGTGGTTTCATAATGTACACCCCATTTCTCCTAGAAAAGGGGACCCCCCTAGTAAAAACATTGTTTCCCAGACCCCTAGTCTGGGGCCTGGGTCAATTTGGAACTTTTCTTAAGTCTAGATCAAGTCCTAGTCTCTGAGTGGACAAGTACAAGGTGTTAGAACTAAGAAAAATTAGAAGATTTTAAGTGTTTTAGTGCATAAATGTGTACTTACAAACTAGCGCACATGCACACCTATCCAAGGTGTGCAGTTGTGCTAAATGTGCAAGTGCATACTTATCTCCCTTTTAGAGATGTGCACCCACGCACATACATAGGTGCACACTTCCAAAGGATACACACTAGGTAAAAAATCAATACACATAAGGAAAGCTCCCCAAGGTGCACACATGCATGCCTTTCAAAGGAAACTTCAAACAAATATAAGGGTGTGCACATGTGCACCCCATTGAGGTGTGCATGTGAGCACCCTTTTTAAACAAATGACTAAGTTCCCCCCTCGCACTTGCTTTGCATGTACATAGTTGTGCACATGTACATGTGTGCACCTATCCATGGTACACAGGTGTGAAACTACACTAAAATGGCCTTAAAATTACCATTTAGTACACTTAACACACCTATCAAGGTGTGCCAGGTGTGTTATTTTGCATCCCAGGGCTTATGGGGGGGGACCCAATTGGTTTTTCACTATTTTAGAGCATTTGGGTTAACTTTTTTATCTGTTAAGGTTTTTCTTTTAGTTTTTTAAACTAATGTTTGCTTCTTTGTGTAGGTAAAAAGGCATCCTTAACTTGTTGGGGTCATAACTTTTGACCTAGAGCTCAGAATTCAAAACTATTTACACCATTGGGAAGAAGAACTAAAAATCTAATTTCAATCTCTACCCAATTTTAGGGACTAATGAAAGTTTGAACTTGAAATTTTAAGTAGAAGACCTCTGAAAAGGCTAGTTAAAAATTCCTAGAAAATCTTGTTTAAAAAGAATGAAAATTTTTCAAACATTTGATTATTCTGGATAATCTAGATTACTTGGTCTCTGATTGGGAAGGATTGAGCAAATAGAGAGAAGAAAAAAATTGACCAATTTTTACTAAAGATCAAAGATAAAGAGGTTGGACACATGAACCAGAATAGGTCCCTTATCTTATGCAACTATTAATAACAACATTCAAGATGGGTGCCTTGGAATTTCAGATAGAAGAACCAAAAGGAGTTGAAATCTATGAAAATGTTTGGCTATAAAGAAGGTATAAATCATCAAAAAAGGGAAAAATAAGTATGCTAGGGTGCTCCCAGACCTTGTCTAAGAAAAACCTAGAAACCATTTTCAAAATTGAGAAATTTAATTTTTTGGCAAATCAAGTACCTTGCACAAATTTCACTAAGGTGTGCTTCTCCAAAGGTGCACAAGGTGTGCAAGGTGCACCTCTCCAAAGGTGTGCCAAATTTTTTTGAAGAATCCCAAGGTGCATTGATAGTTAACTGCTAGTTCGTAATTTAGAGCTTTTCATGCACTAAAAATGCATTCTAATGAAAATTCAACTCCTACAAACATCTAGAGAAGGTTGAGCTTCTATTCTTGGCATCTCCAAAGACTACTACATCATCTGATGGCTTTCTTCTTCTTATTTTCTCATTATTTTTTCTTTTAAGACATGTAAAGGCTCATGCACCCATTAAATGATATAAACAAGGGTGGAGTCCTACTTAGCACCATTTAGAGAGTCAATTTGTACATAATTAGAATTTTTTATTAGTTTTAAGCATATATTTGCATGAAGAGATCTCTCACTCTCAAGAAAAATTTAGGAGATGATTTCTTATAAATTTAGAAATGTAACATGTATTCTAGGCCATTATTTTGATGCAATAATATATGCTATTAGTGCTCTCATTCTCAGTGTAGCAATTCTTATCAGAGTGTGTTATATTTTGTGGATGTATGTTCATGGAGTGTAATGGAGCCAATGGTTTTGTTGTGTTATTTTGATTGAGTTATATTTTAGTTCTGGCATTTTCCATGTGTTGATGAATTATGCTAATGTACTAAGTTGGAGAAATGATCACCCTATTGTTCCTACATAGCTTCTCATCTTGCATGACCGCACTTTTTGTGGCCTTGTGATTTGATAAGAAGTGAAACATATTTTATTTTTACTAAGTTTCCATTGATGATTGCATCAGAGGATTTGAGGAAGCATTGCTCCTATTTTCATTAGTTTTGTACCCGATCTTTTCAATGATTTAACTTGCAAACATGTTACCGTGGTTTGTGTTCATTAGAAATTTCCCTTTTATGCTATTTACTTTCATCTCTTATTACCTTATCTTTATTATTTTCTATGATAACCCTTATTTAAATTAGGAATTCATATATTTGCATTGTTAGGTTGCATTCATTTAAAAACAAAGAATACCAAAAATATATCTCTTTTTTGGTTAATTTTGCAACAGCAAGCAGATTGATCATCTTATCCAAGATTAGTTCAAAGTAGCAAAGGCATCCTTGTGAACACTAACATTTATCTTCTACTAAGCGAATTCTAGTATTTCACAAGATTGGCCAGAACCTTGGAGTTGATCCCAGATCAATTTTTTAAGAGAGAAGTTCAAAAGGATTCCTAATGTTAACCATTGTGCAAAATGACAGCTCAACAATTATCACATTGTTTGATCTAAATAGTATTGGGTTTGTTGGTAGTAGTATCATTAAGAGGTGCCTTGCCCATATTATTTTTGTGTGGGAGAAATGCATTTTGATAGATCAGTAATCCTGCATTTGGAGAGGTTTGTGCCCCCACTGTAATTTCCTTTTTCATGATGATATCTTGTACATAGCCTTTTAGTTGCCTACATTTTTGGGTGGGATGCTCTTTAACATGGTGAAATTTGCAAAACTCATTTTCTTTATACCAAGATTTCCTTGATTGATTATAGTCTAATGGTTAAGTTTGTGGGTGTCAAATAAGATTGTATTTAGCCAATTTTTCAAAGATGACATCAAGTGGTTCCCCCAAAGTGGTGCATACTCGAGATTGCCTCTGGATTTTTGGCCTTGGCCCAACTACAATAGTAATGGTGTTAGTAAGATTTGAAGGATTTGGTTCTTGTGTAATTTGTTGATTGTGTTGTGACAGAGGTTGTTGGTATGATTCTTGGTATGCACCTTGTTGATAGATGGACTGCTATTTTTCTAGTATTTGTTGATAAGGAGTGTTAGGTGCGCTAGATGTTGCTCCCACCACATGAACTTGTCAGGTATCAGTGGCACCATTGGTGACCATGTTTTTGTTTTTGTTCCAATATCTTGGTTTTCTATTGTATTTCCCTTGGTATTGGGTGTTTTCTTAGTAAATTTTGATGAAACTATCTTTAATGAGTCCTTTCTTGAGGCCCATCCCCTTTTCCTTAATGTCTTTATATTTTTGCAAGCAATTCATAAACATGTGGTGTGCAAGACTAGGATGTTTTTTTTTAATTACATCTTGACAAGATAATGTTTGTGTATGTTGCATGAGATTCAAGTCCTGTGAGTTTGTCATCATTGTAAGTAATCTGTGAGGCTTTCCCCTACTTTTTGTTTGGTATAAACTAGGTCCATTATAGATAACTCGATCTCAACTAGGTGAGCATAATGGGCCACAAAGGTTTTTGAAAGATCGGCAAAGGTATTAATTGTACCTTAGGTTATGTGACAAAAGTATTCAAAAGCAAGGCCTCCTAGAATTTTAGTGAAAAATTGAATGAGGAATATGTCATTGAAATCCACTTCTTGGTAGTGCATATAAAGTTCTTTGACATGTGCGACTGGATCACTTTTCTCCTTAAATTTATCAAATTTTGGGATTTTAAATTATTTAGGGAAGGGTGTCATTATTATAGTCTTGTCAAATGGCTATGGTAAGTCATTTTCAAAATTGAAGGTCTTTGACTCATTTCCATCCTTAAGTTCTTTTAGGGAACTTATAATTTCTTCCTGCTTATAGTTGATAGGAGTTATTGTTGGTGCCCCTAGTCCTGATGCCCTTGGTGGAGGGTATGTATCAGATGTCACGGGTGAATGTAAAAAGATTTAGTTCATATACTATGGTGGATAAAATGAAAATTGCACTACTACTAGGATGAGGGTTATGGGTTGTTGGAATGGTGGTTGGAAATATTGTTGTGCTTTCTAGAGGGCAGTTATTTTAGTAGAGGATAGGTGTGAGACTATTGTCTAATCGAAGGATTATGTATGTGGGTGTGGACATACGATGCTTATAGTGGGATTTTTTGGAAGGGTAGAGGTGGTAGATATAGTGGTGTTGCAATTTGAGATTGTATACTTGGCCAAGGTGGCAATTGGGAGTTATATGGTGTCAAATACTTAGTGTAAGGAAATGCACCTATTATTGGCACTAACTAGTATAGTATGGTTGGTTTCTTCCTAGAGGTGGCATGGAAAAATAATTTGTGATGGTAGGTGTGGGATTGATGGAATATGGTGGTGGTGGTTGGAAATTAGGCATGAATGGATTTCTAATGAAAAGATTTGGTAGGTAGACCCTATGATTATGTAAAATTTTAGGGACCTAGTAGAAATGAGGTGGTGGTGTTGTGACTAGTAGAAAATGGGTTGCTACTAATAGTGGGTGGCAAAAAAGGGGATTGCTAGACCCCAAGGAGGACATCCCTATGGTTTATTGAAGTGATGATTGGCTATGTTTCTAAGGGGGTTGGACTGTAGTGCTAGTAGATGCATATAAAGTGGAAGTAGAAAATTAAGTGAAGAAATATGTGGCACTATTGAGTGGGATAGAAGTAGATTGCAAAATTGGAGTAGTGAAGGTAGTGGTGTTTATAGACATGGAAGGTGTAGTAGTGGTATGTTGGGATGTTGTGTGTATTAATGATTGTGCTATGGTGGGTTGATTTCTTTGTGGGATTGGGGCACCAAGTTGGGTTGATGGTATATTTGGATCTTCAAGTTCTAGTTGTATTATTTGATGTCCTCATTCAAGTTTGAAAAGGGGATCACTTGAATCAGATAGACCGATGGGGCATAGTAGCCTTACAAATAAGGGATGGGCAAGATTAAATATGTCTAAAGTGGTGGCCTCCCAAAGCCAAAGACAACAACATTGTCTCTCAAGAAGTTCACCATGATCATTTCCCTTTTTATATCTATGATGGCATTAAAAATGGTTGTGTCTTGGTTGATTCATAAAGGCATCTATGTCTAGTGAGGGACCGACTCTTCTAGATTCTATGGTGGTGGATCATGTGTAATTGTCAATACTATTAGGTATGACTATACACTAGTTGAACTACCACTAAGATTAGGATCCATGTCTCTTCTTCCTTTTATTCTTAGCAAGACATGTGGTAGGTGGCATGACATGATGATGTTCCTAAGGATGAAATTGAAGATGGTAGAACAATAAGTGCAACTATATGTGAGAGGATGGGTTTGCTAAAACTTCTTAAGGATAGAACTATAATGATGGGATTTTCTAGGATGCAAAAGGACATGTGATAGATGTGCGGGGAGGATCTTTCTTCTAATGATATGATACCTATGAAACCTAAGGATGAGTAATGTGATGTCAAAGTAAAAGAGGAGATATTTTTCCCTAAGTTTAATCTCAAGATGTGATGGTGATGTGAACTTTAAGGTAGACTTGTGACCTTTTGGAAGATAAATGATGATCATGTGTGGAGCCCAACATTTTTCTCAAGGTGATGAGGGACACAAATGATGAAGATAGAATACCCTAAATGGTGCTTAGTTTAAAGGATAACCAAGATATTGTGATGGATGTTGGATGTAGGGTAGAAAATTCTCAACAAAGTGACACCAAATGCTTAAGTATGATGGAGATGATGGAGGATGTTTTTTTAGCTATGATGTGAATTTGGATGGGGTTGGATTTCTAAAGGACATGACCTAGAGATGATGAAACCATAAAAACACCTAAGTAGGATGAGAATCTATATGAAGACCTAAATTTATGATGTGATAAGTGTAAAGTGTGTGTGAAGGAAGAGGATACTAATCAAAGTCAGTAAAGCTAGTGTAGTCAATGAGGCTTTGGTTGACTCCACATCTTAGGGTTAAGTTATGAACTTTATAATCCCACTTAGCTTATAGAGAAACTTCAATACCTTCATTCCCAGTTTGATCTAATTTGGTAAGTCTTGGATTAGGTATGTGTTTTTTGTGCTATGCTTCTATCTCTCTATAAATAGTCATTTATGGAAGCTTGGCCTTTTTGAACTTAGGTTTTGTTTGGTCTGACATGGGATATTCTTACTAATTTTATTGCAACCATGGGTTAAGGACTATAGTGACTATGGTAAGTATACCTTTTTCTTTATATTGGACAAAATGGATCTTTTGGAGAGAAAATTAGGTCTAGGTAGATAAGAAATGGTGTTTATGAAAGGATAATGTAATGGTTTTTAGTTTAAAGATAAGTAGAACAAACTAGACTTAGGGTTGTTGTAAATAGACTTGCTAACAACTATTTTGAGATCATAAAGACAAGTTTCTTTTAATAAATGGATAGTAATTTTTATCAAAGGATAGTGTAATGAATTTTCATTTTAGAAGAGGTGAAGTAAAACTATCTAGACTGAGGGTTGTCATGAATAGACTTGCTAACAACTATTTTGAAATCACAAGGATAAGACTCTTTTGATAACTGGATATGGTTTATTGTGAGAAAATAATTTCTTAAAGGACAAAGAAACTTTGAGAGAGATAAACACGTTCTCTTTAGCAAAAGGATTTGATAGTAACCATAAATGTGTATGTTCTAAAAATGCTTTTCACAAGGTCTTTTGTAAAAATAAGATAATTCAAGCACACTTTTTATTCCTAAGGTCAATTTAGTTTCAATGTGTTATTCATTAGGTCTGTCAAGTGGAACCCATTGTGGTGTTTTTTGGATCTAGTGTTATATTTCCCTCTAATCAAAGAGGTGATTTGATACAAGATTTGATCAACAAACTTGCATGTCAATGATCCTTCAAGGTATGACATATAAAAGCCCCCTTTCTAATGGGACAATGACTCTTGGAGATGAAACCCAAGTAGCCTTATGCATCTACCAAGGAAAACACATATGTCAAGTAACTTTAGAGAAGATGTATATTCTCTTGCACCATGAATAACACACCAAGGATAAAAGGGTAGCTACTAAGTTGGTTTTTAATAAGATCTATTGAGTCAGTCACTTAGTTGTAATGTAAGTAATCCACTTAAGAATCTATTTTAGGCATGCTAAAATTGTGGAAAAGTTTTCCCACCTCAGGCTACCCCCAAAAACACATCGCTTGAACTTTCTTGATAGAGCAAGAAGGTTTACCCTTCCTCTCATTTATATATTGGCCAAAGTATTTTACCAGTTTCAGCTTCTATACAAAGGGGATGCACTTCCCAGAGGATGATGAACTCACTAGAATCACTCCTAGGTTGTTGCAAATGATCTTGTTAACAACTTTTGGTACATGTGTCATGTATTTAAATGGTTCTAATTTGAAAGAAATAGAGAATTCAAAGATGTGTTAAAGAAACAATCTCAATACATGCAGGGCACTTGATTCATTCTATATTTGAGGCTCTTAAAGTGTCCTTCCCATTGACTACTTGAAAACACTCATGATTAACATAAAAAGTTTATTCCAACTTAATAGTGATGGTCAACATAGTAAATCAAGTCAAGATAAGAAAATTGCTCATACGAAAGATTTGAAAAGTAGGGGAATAAGAGCAATTTTTCTTTACAACATTCAAGATCATGTGAATTTGTCTTAAGCACTAAATCTTGAAGTGTCTAATCCATGATGATCATTTAACACTTAAAGAAAATATTGATTACATTCATTCCTTTTAACACTTGGCATTCAAGATTTTTTCCTGCTTATTCATTCATTCCATTTTGAAAGCATGTTAATTTGTCTTTAGGGCATTCAAGATTCAATTTGATAATTATAAAAACTAAAAACTGAAGTAAACCTACAAGAAGATAATTAAGGGACCAAATGAAAAACAATATCTGTACATCATTCCTTCTACATGAATTCAATAGAATAGATTAAAAACACTAGCAAATATGTAGTAGTCAACTTATGATCCTGTAATGTGGGAGTACAGTTAAACAAAGCAGGATTGTGATACTGAAACTAGTGAAAAATAGAGAAAATTATAGGCCACAAAAGAAATACTCACAGAGTGAACCCATAATAGGTTGACCAGATTTATTTGGTAGGCATTCTCACTAATAGGTTTAACCATGAGTTTGAAGGTAGAAGTTAAATTGCAATCCCTAGGACTAAATATTTTTGGCAGAGCAATCCCACTAGTATTGCAAACAAACTAGATAGTAGTAACAAACATTCTAGTAGAGAAATTGGAGGGTAGGAATGGAGAAAGGGAATTTAATGGCCACCTGGTAGGTAAATATTGTGATATAATAGATTCCCATGTTTGCAGATTTGCAATCCTGCGAAGTTCTTCTTACTGGCTCGTAGCTGCGGGTTCACAAAAATTATATATTTTTGGATTTTACTGTCAAAAAATGGATAATATTCTTGGAAGCATGTTACCTAGATTGGGATTAATATACCTACAAATAGCATTAAAAATCTAACAAGTAAAATAAAAAGCACAAAAAAATGATTAGAAATGACCCCAATACAAGTCCCACCGCATGTGCCAAAATTTATGCTATGAAATTAGTGTGCTATCAATATTGAAACTAATCTAACATTTGCATGTCTAAATAAAATAATAGTACATATGATAAGACAAAGGAAACACTATAGAGGAAGGAAAACCAAGAATGGTGAGCTCCCCAAGAGTGACCTTGATTTTTTTATGTGTCCAAGGGATGATGGATATATGCTCAAACATGCTTCAAGCCTTCAATGGATAGGAGCCTTCAAAGGGAAAAAACATGGTGTATGAGGTGAGTATGGATTCTTGCATAGTAAGGGTGAGTTTGATGATTTTTTCATCAAAGGGACATTATAAGTTTGCATGAAAAAGTGGATGATTTGTGAGAGGGGAAGGGTCCAACTTATAGGCTAAGGGGGAGTGAGATGAAGGGCTAAGATTAAAATATGGAGTTTTGATGAGGGAGGGCTAGGATGCAAGGAAGGGGAAGTTCATGGATTGTACTTCTTCCAAGCCATAGCCTTGTGACAAGTGTCACTAGGGGATTGGATAGGGAAAGAGGGTAAAAATGTGTTGTCAAAGGGAGTTATGAGGGAGAAGGAGTGTGAAAGAGGGATGTAAGAGGCATTAAAGGGTCATAAATGAATGTAAGAATCATTAATGCTCTTGGATAGGAATGTAAGAGGATGGGGAGGACTTTTGACTTTGGTTGGGTTAGAAAGTCTTAACCCATGCTTAAATTTGTGCATATATTTAGGAGGGGGATTAGGCTTTGGCTTAGGAGGGGATTAGGAGGCAAGTGGTTTGACATCAATGGGGTAGGTTAATTAGCTAGCTAATTGGGGTTAGTATGGGTGATTGGGTTTTAGGAATGGTTAGGGGTTTGGGATTATTTTATTAAATGGTTTATCTAATAAAAAGGGGATGTGGGATTAAATTAAATAAATTTATGCAATTATTTAATTTAATAGAGAAATAGGGATTTAATTGATAAGTTGAATTTGGATTGTCATTTTATTTTATCAATTGGACTATAGTTAATTAAATAAATTAAGTAACTAGGGGATGACGATTAATTAATTAAATATTTAATATTTAATCAATAATGTCCTAGAAAAAATAAGATTACCTAGTGATGAAATCAAATTTAAGTGTCTATACAACCAATTGCTCTTCTACCTTTCATCCATCCTACCCCTTCATATTTACATTTTACCCCACTTATATATCTATTTGAATAGCTCTCATACCCCTTTAGGAAAAAGACACCACCCTTTTAAATAAAGTAATTCCAAAATCCAAAATCCAAAATCATCTTTGTTTTTGTAATTAACTACCACTTTACAAGTTGTTTAGGCATATTAGGAATAAATAAAGGCTATTTTAGGGTATATAATGAACAAATGGTCTAAAAATGATATAAATACCCTCTCTAGTGCTTTTTAACCCATTTGTCTATGATCATCGTTGAAATGGTCTCATATTCTTCCACATGGGTAACATATATTAACTTTTTCTCTTGAATACATGTTGTAACCATCCTTTGTATGTTAGGGAATTTAATCCTCTTTGAAATACTTATTCTTTTTATTTCACATCCTTAATTGATTTATTTTTATATTCTATTAAGTTTATCTTTATATCTAAGTGTATTAATGAGTCGCTCACAAATAATTTATAACATACACAAATAATTGCATGCATTAACTATGCAACCATGTTTATTAATATAGGTATATATGTGTATACAAAAAAATATCATAGACAATTTACATGAAAATACAAATATCCATATCATGAACACAAAATTCTAAACACTAGAATCTACCAATCAAACCATTAAAAGAAATGATAAAATCATAAACCCTAAACTAGGTGATTGGTTTCTTATTGAATTTATAAGGATACAAAGATGCCTAATTGGATAATGGCTCTGTATCATTTTTAACAAAAATTGGTTTGAGGATTTTGAGGCACTATCAGACCTATGTAGTTAGGTGGAGTCAATGTCTGGTTCCTTCACACACTTCCATGACTAACCAAAAAGATACAATTTATATGCATATATATATAGAAAGACCACCAAGAAAGGAAGGAAGAGTGTAGCATCATGTAGATCTCCTAAAGAAGTGACTATGACTACCTCCTCTCATCCTAAAAACATACAAACTAGTGTAGACATGCATACATATATATAAGACACAATGGGTTAGATGGGTTAGCATGAAACCAAATAATCATAATATTATAAATAAGGTAGTAAAAGCATAATAATGAATTAAAAATAGTATACAAATCAACAATTTACCTAATCTCTTAAAGACATTATATAGAGCATGCAAAGCATTATCTAACATCATAAACAAGAAGGGTTGTACATGATAAGTATAGAAATATCTCTAAACATATAATAACATAAGTACCTAGTTGGTTACCAATTTTAGAGTAGATAGGTAACATTCTTTTGGGCTAAGAATGTTGGATGTTGTCTTATAGTTTCACCTATGCATGAATTTGTGAAGTGGTTAAATAAAGGAGTACTAGAAGTGACCTTATCTCCCAATCCAATCCAAGTGTACTTATACTATCTTCAGAACCCAACTAATATTAGGATAAGAGGGATATTACACCAATTATTTCAAGAGTTTCAAGACCCCATGTAAACTAACTTACATTTTTGTTGATGGATATCAAATGTGAACAATGAAATGTTAGGGGTTTGGAAAACTTTGACATGAAATATGTGGTCAAGAAATTTCTAAGAATAGTGAACGGTATTTATATTATTATACTATAAGAAGTAAAAGTAACTAGGTGGAATGATGATATGGCCTTTTATACCAAACATCCAAAAGGGAAAACTAGAACCCCCATCCTCATTAGCCCTAGTTGTAATAAACTTGTGATTGGTTGGGGATGGTCACCATGCAACAATGCATTGTGGATATCCTTATGCTTTAACAATTAAAAAAATTGTGTTTCCATGTTTATGCTCTTAATAAAGTCAATGAGAGAATTGACTTGTAGAAATGGATTTGTGAGTTAAATAAAATTATTTGTATGGTTTTTGGGGACTTCAATATGATTAAAAGGCCCTAAAAAATATCTAGTGGGATCAATTTTGAATGGAAAAACAATGAGAGGTTCTTTTTGGCTAAAATGTTGAACGAGCTTAAATTGTTTGATCTACTAGCTAGAGGCAAATATGATCAGAAGGGTCTCTAGAACATGTGGTCCAAATTTTAAAAAGGAGATAAAAGGTCCACTATAGACTTGAAAAATTTTACCTAAACAAGAAAGTAATAGGATGTAAACAATATGATGATGGTTAAGTGTCTAGGTTATGTCCTTCACCCTATCTAATCACCATCCTTTTTTAACCTCTATATTTTTTTATTGATAAACAACCCTGAATGGATGAGAAGATAGATGGATTTTCCCTTAACATCTTCCTCATAAAGGATGATGATACCAAGGTTGCAATCTTAGTAGTGAAATGGTTTGGATTATTAAATATAATGATGTTATTGATCAATAGAATTAGAATATTTCTTCTTGGAGAACCTAATTTGAAACTATTAGGATGACAGTGGCCAAGGATCCTAGATGAGAAGATTCTAATCTCCAAAACATACTTTGTGAGGTTGAAATAAAGGTCCAAAATCTTGTTAATGTGGATGATGTGGAAACTCTTGCCCATTCTAAGGACTCCCTTAGAAAGCTACTACATAAAAAAATACAAGGTGCTAAAACAAAAGAAAGGTTAAACTAGATTAGATTAGGGAATATAGACTCCAAATTCTTGTTCAATGTGTTGAAAGGAAAAGAGACTCAATATTAGAATAAATTTCTTATGTGAGGAGGGTAATATGATTAATCCTAAAAAGGATATCTTGCAAGTTTTTGCCTCATACTATGCAAAACTTTTCTTCTTGGAAGATATTTATAAGAGTATGCACATCTTTAGAGAAAAAATCAAATGGATTGTACCTAAGAGGGTTTCCAAGTTATAATGTTTGGTAACTCAATCTTTATGGAGGAAATAAATAAGGCCATTTTGAGAATAATCAATGACAAGGCTCCTAGACTAGATGGTTTTCCAATTAAGTTCTACAAAGAAAATGTCTCTTGGATTGGTGATGAATTATTGAAGGTGTATGAGGAGGTAATTGGAAATAGATCACTAGGCTTGCAGATTAATTTAGGACTTATACTTATTCCTAAAGAAGGAGAGAAAGCACTGATAAAAAATTGCAGAGCCATAACTCATTTGAATGTGTCCTACCAAATTTTGGTTAAGATCTTGGCCATAAGGATAGATATTATCCTACCACATATCATTAGTACATCCTAAATAGGATTTTTGAAGGGTAGCTACATTCTTCAGAACCTTGTTACCTATTGGAAAATATGGATTAGGCTAAAGCTACCAGAAAAAAGACTTGTATCATGTTGATTAACTATGAAAAGTCCTATGATGGGATTTAATGGAAATTCATCCTTATGATGTGAGAATCCTTGGGTTTACACATTGAATTTTTTCATATGGTCTCCACTTTGATGAATGAGGAATCTCCAAAAATTAAAATCAATGGGGCCAGGTCTAAAAAGTGTATACTCTCAAGATCTATCAAACAAGGATGTCCACTTACCTTGGTAGTTTTTGTAATTGCACCTCACTCATTATTCTATCTATTAAGAATAGATAGCTTGTGTTCTAGAGTCATAGGAATCATTCTTCCAAACCATGATGAAATATCTAATACCTAGTTTGTAGATGAAACTATTATAATCATCCAAATTCAAGAAAATAATGTGAGAAGCCTCACAAATAAGCTTGAAATATTTTGTGTGGCTTCATGAAGTAAAGTATCTCTATCTAAACCAAACCTCCTTGGTTGGGATGAATCTCATCTCACTTGTTGTGATTGGTTTTAATTAACTTGGAGATGGCCTAATCATTTGGCTAGATAGTTGGGGATATATTTCTTTCTTTATCCTTATTTTAAAGACATGAGGGAGTGGGTTAAGGGAATAATTGAGAAAAAGTCACACAAGTGAAGCAACATGTTCCTTACTATGGCAAGTAGAATCCAAGTATATTAGAAGATCCATTCATCTTACACTACATATTTCTCTTATGTCAAGTTATTCAACATTGGGTAGATTAATTATATCCAAAAAATTGTGAGAGATTTGTTATGGTCAAATGGAATAGATAATAAGAGAAACTATATTGTCAATTGGAAATGTTGTACCTGAAGAAAATATTTCGGTGGTCTAGGGATAAAATATCAAAGGGTACAAGAAATAATACTTGTAATAAAAGGGATTGCTAGGACATCTAAAGGGAATGAACCATGGAACTTTCTGATCTAGAACAATATTAGTAGAGTCACCCACTGTCATGCAAGGTTTTGGAAAAATATTCATTCAAATGACTTGTATGGAGAAAATTTTGATAAGAGGCTAGAATTGGTTGTAATTTATTTAAAGATAATTGGAAGGGTTGGAGTTTGATGAGAAATCTAATCTTTAAAAAAAATGTTTGATCAAAATAATGCAATTTGTAGAGAAATATCTACATGGTGGAATCTCTCTCATCATAGTAAAACCTCTTGCATTACTACAAGGATTATCAACAAAGAAATGGGTATCCAAAGGGCTCAATTGTTTACAATATATCATAGTGGATGGAAACTTGATTAATTGGCAAGACCTTGTGGAAAGGTATGCAATCCCTCAACCCCATTGGAGAACCTACCCAATTTTGCAAGACTCTTCATGTTGTCTTAATCTCCCCAAAAGTTACAATCTTATTTTATATAGATTTTCCTCTTATAAGTGGCTAGATGGTACCCCTCTTTTCCTAGTGAAATCCAAATATATTTACAACCTCCTCACCCACAAAATTATCATTCTTAAACATATTAATGCTAAGTGGAATCTTAACCTTGACCACTCTACCCAAAGTAGACATCTTCTTAGCCTTGGGCATCACCCCCTAAACCCAAAATTACTTGCTTCATGTGGTGCCTTCTTCTACACATGCTACCATTTAGGATTTTTAATGGGGAAGCCAATGTGATCTATTTGTAAAAGTTGGCAGTCTGTGCTCAATGTTTACTTTGATTATTTCTTTGCTAAAGAGATATAGAACCTATTTGGGATTTCTCCTAATGGAAAATATAATATGATTCATGTGATTAATAGCATCAATATTGATGATAATACATTGAGGGAATTTCCTAAGTATTGGATAGTATTGGCATGTTGTATTCATGACTATGTTTGTCATTATTGTCAACATAGTAGTAAGTCTATGAAGACTGTCAAAGTATCAGAGAGAGATCTTAGTTGTATGAATGTGTTTTTTAGTGTTTGGTGATGTGTGGTTATGGACATGTTCAATAAAGTTTCCTGATGATGAAGTTTGATGTAGAGCATGTAAGTTAAAGAAGTGCATAAATTATCCTTGAATTACTAAGAGTAGTACAAAGACAAAATGCTTGTGAAGCAATTTTTGATGTTTGCATTATATCTTTCTTCTAAGATGTAATAAGAAGATGTGTAGTCAGCCAGTGATAGAGGATAGTTAGATGGTGACATCAGTGGATGTGCAAGCCCTACACATGTCAAGTCTTGTATAGACTGTGAGCTGATAATGATATTATAATTGTAATTAATTAATTATCTTATTAGATTTAATTGGAAAAGCCTCAAGGCTGACTCAAGGAATTATTTTGAAGATATTTTATAAAGGAAAGATGTTTTCCTTGTTTGTAAAATGAACATGCATGTGCTAATCAATGTATGAAGTGTGGAGTGTGAAAAGGAGTAGAGTGCTTGCTAAATGCAAGTAAGTGATCCAAGGAATTATTGGATGCAAGTTTTGTGATCTAGTTACAAGATCAAAAAGAGAAGAGGTCTGGTTGATAGTATAGAGGAAGTAAGTACTATTACTTTCTATTATTCTACAAGGAATAATACAAAGATCATTTGAATGATGGGTTCATTGGACTTGCCCTTAAAGCTATTTGGGTAGTGGGTCCAGTTGTCTTCCACAACCCCTAACTAGGTTGGCACAACTCCTAACAAGGTTGGAATCTCCTAATAGGGATAGATATGTACTAAATGTTGTTATAAACTCCTAATAGGGTTTATCCTCTAATAAGGAATATTTGTATTAGTATATCATCTTGTGGGAACCATCCCCACTAAGGTTTTCCCTCTGATTAAAGGTTTCCCTAGTTAACATATTTGGTGTTCTTATGCATGAGTATCTTGTTATAGTTTTTGATTATATTGCTCATATGGTTAAGTTTTTTTAAGGTTGATAATGTGATAATAGTTGGATAATTGATTTAGCCACCCCCCTCCCACCCCCCTTCTCAATTATATTGGTGTACTATATATTCTAATAATTGAATTCAGAGCTTTGGGTCATTGAAGAGAAAGCTTAACATATTTGGGAGATCAATGGCGACAAAGGATAGTCCTAACTCAAATAGAGGAAACTTTGTCTCATTGAACATAGAGCTTCTTGGTAGTTATTAGATTTGTGCAGAGAACAAAGCATAGAGTTTCTAGATCTAGAATCCTTTTGTTGCATACAAAAGGATAGAAGCATAAGCAAAGACAAATCCAAATTGAAAGAAGACATGAAGATCAAAGAAGGTATTGATCTACTTATAAAAAGAGAGGAAAAGGGTATGAGAGTTTTAATTTGTTGGACATGTAAAGATTTTGGTCATTTTCCATCTAGATGTCCTAAGAGAGTAAGAAAAATTAGAAAGAGTTCTCTTTCAGAAAGTATGGGAAAATTTTTGAATGATTATGATGATAATGATAATGAGCCTGAATTGATTAAGAAAGAGGAAGTAGTAGAAGATATAGCTTTGGTAACTATTGTTAATCCAAAGGCTAATCATGAAAATGTGGAATTTATCATTGAGACTAACAATGATTTTTCAAAATGGGAATTAGATTGAAGAACAAAGATCTAAGCCCAGAGTAGAAAAAAGAGTTGAGTTGACAACTCCTAGCAGAAGTATATCAAACAAGATGAATGAACAAGGTGAAGTGGTAAGAAACAAGGTTAGACTTGTATACAAAGGTTATTCATACCAAGAAGGCATAGACTATGAGAAGACATATGCCCCTATAGCTAGAATGAAAGCAGTAAGAATGCTCTTAACTTACGTAGAAAATAAGAAGTTCAAAGTATATCAGATGGATCTTAAATCAGCTTTCTTGAATGGAGAACTTGAAGAAGAGGTATATATTGAGTAGTCTAAAGATTTTCCTTTGATAGGAGACAAAGATATGGTATGCAGACTAAAGAAAGCTCTATATCATCTAAAGAAAGCACCTAGAACCTGGTATGCAAGGTTGGATAGCTATTTGGAAAAACTTGGATTTGCTAAAGGTATGGCAGATAGTAACTTTTATTTGAAATAAATTGAGAATGGAATGTTGATAATAGTAATTTTTTTTATGACATCATATTTGGAGGTAATGATGAAACAAGTGATAAGTTTGGTGAAGAAATGAAGAATGAGTTTGAAATGAGCATGATAGGAGAAATGAAATTTTTCCTAAGATTGTAGATTGTGTAAAATAGTAATGGTATTTTCATCTCAGAAGCTAAGTACTTGAAAGATTTGTTGAAAAGGTTTGGATTAGAAAGTTTTAAGCTGGTTAGTACACCCATGATAATTGCTCACAAGTTATCTAGCAAGGATGAGATGCCTATAGTTGAGAAGAAGAAGTGAAAATCCATGATTAAAGGTTTGCAATATTTGACTCACACTAGACCAAATATAGAAAATGTATTTGGTATTGCAGCTAGATTTCAAGCTAATCCTAAGAAGTATCATTATGTAGTAGTAAAAAGGATATTTAGATATTTGAAAGGAACATCCAGCCATAGAATTTGGTATGATAGATCAAGTGATTTCACTCTATGTGCATATATTGATGTGGATTAGATAGATAGTATGGATGATAGAAAGAGCGCTAGTGATGGATCATTTTTTCTTGGAGGAAGATTGGTTTCTTGGATGAGCAAGAAACAAGATTGTATTTCTCAGAGTACAGTTAAGGTAGAATATGTTGTAGCAACAAATAATTGCAATAAAGTGATGTGGATGAAATAGATGCTGAAGGATATCAGAATTGAGTTTACATAACATGTTATCATTTACTATGATAACACAAGTGTAGTGAGTATGTCTAAGAATAATTTATTACATTCTAAGACTAAGCATATATCTATTAAGTATCATGTGTTTAGAGATAAAGTAGTAGAAAAAGAGATCAGATTAGAGTATGTAAGTAGTAAAGATCAGATTGTAGATATCTTTATGAAGCCTTTAACTAAAGATACATTTGAGTACTTGAGAGGTATGTTTGGGGTCATGCCCCTATCTACTTCTAAGTAGATGATATAGAGAGTGCATCAGTCCATTGGTATAGATAACTATTGTTAGATTGGACTAAATGTCGATGCTTCCCATATGAGGGAGTATCTGTGATAAGCTAAATCATTGTGGACTCTTGGTATTTGGTCTTGAATAGTGTCTTTGGACACTTGAGTTGGTTGAAGACTTGGAGTAGTAAATTGACATAATGAGGCCTTTTTTATTAATGTCAATAGGGGAGAATATGCATAAAACATATCCTAAGTATGTATGGGGAGAGTTCATGCAAATCTTTACTTTATTAGGGAGATTTAGAAAGATTCATGTAAGAAAGAAGGAGCAATATCTCTATGGGGGAGATATGCAGCATAAGGAATTTGGATATATTATGAGTTGTTCAGTGTGAACAATTCTTTTTGATCCTAAAGAAGAGGAAGAACAAAGAATTGTTTCAGAGGTTCTTTCATTTGATTGATGAAGAGGATTTGAGAAGATGAGAATAGAAGCAACAACAATAGAGTATTATTTGGTATTCTTGGAACTTAGATGTTTTTCATTTATGATGCCATCAATTCTAAAGGTGGAGATTGTTAGCATGAATGTTGATGATACTACAATGGGGGAATATCCTAAGCATTGGAGAGTATTAACATGTTGCATTCATGATTATGTTTTTCATTGATATTAACATAGTAGTAAGTCTATGAAGACTAGTAGAATAGTAGAGAGAGATCTTAGTTATACATATGTAGTTTTGAGTATCTGGTGATGCACAATCATGGACATGTTTAGTACATGTGTCTGGTGTAAGTCAAAGATGTATGGAAGTTATGGTTGATTTATTCAGAGAAGTACAAAGACAAAGTGCTTGTGAAGTAGTTTTTGATGTTTTTATTATATCTTTCATCTAAGATGTAATAAGAAGATGCACAGTTAGCTGGTGATAGAGGACAATTGGATGGTGATGTTAGTGGATGCACAAGCCCTAGTATTGCACATGTAAAGTTTTGTATAGACTATGGGCCAACAGTGCTACTGTGATTTTAATTAATTAATTATCTTATTATAATTAATTTGGAAAGCCTCAAGGCCAACTCAAGGAATTATTTTGAAGATATGGTATAAAAGAAAGATGTTTCCCTTGTTTGTAAGATGAGCATGAATATGGTGATCTATGTATGAAGCATGAATTATGAAAAGGAGAAGAGAGCTTACTAAATGTGAGTAAGCAATCCAATGGATTATTGGATGGAATTTTTGTGATCTAGTTAAAAGATTAGAAGGAGCAAAGGTTTGATTGATAGGACAGAGGATGGAAGTACTATTCATTTATATTATTCTACAAGGATAATACAAAGATCATTTGGATAGTGGTCTCATTCATCTTGCCCCTAAAGCTATTTTGGAAATCGATCTAGCTATCTTCCATAACTCCTAACTAGGTTGGTACAACTCCTAATAGGGTTGGAATCTCCTAACAAGGATTCAGAGTCCCTTAACAGGGACTGATATGTACTAAATGTTGTTATAGACTCCTAACAAGGTCCATCCTCTAACAAGGAATATTTATATTAGTACATCATCTTGTGGGTACCATCCCCACCAGGGTTTTTCCTCTAATCAACGGTTTCCCTAGTTAATATCTAGTGTTATTGTGCATGAGTATCTTATTGTGATTTCTGATTCTATTTCTCATATGTTTAAGTTTTTTTAAGGTTGATAATTTTGATAATAGTTAGATAATTGATTCACCCCTCCATCCCACCCCTCTTAGTTATATTGGTGGACTATATATTCTAACAGTGATATCTAGCACTATATTGAATAATAATAAATATAGTAATTTATTTTGGTCTATTCTTATTTTTTAATACTTTGGCACATATGGAAGCTTGGGAATGATGAATTTTTTAGTGGGAAGGTAGCTACATTACTGATTGTCTATGAAGACTCATTTATTTTAACATTTATTCAAATGCTACTTCCATCTCGAAGATCAAGGAAGATAATTTTATTCAACTGCTAAATGAAGGAAGAGTAGAAGTGTATAAAAATGAAGTTACTTATGGTTATACCACCATCAAAACACAAGCACCTAGAGATTAGTTTTACATCACAATTAGAGAGTTCCTAGATCAAATCAAATAAAGTAAGAGGAAAGAAAAATAGATTGGGAAACATCATCTACACCAACAAATGCCAAGACATAGGCCCAATCATAGGTCCCATCATCTTCCACATCACCAACCCCTCCAAGTACAAGTAAAAATGTTGAAGTTGGTATTGATATCACATGCACTTCATTTGAACCTACTAGTACAGTTCCAATCATGAGGCTTGATGATTCCCTATTGGTAGAAGACATAGATGCTATGATTTTTAATGCCTTAGTAGTGCACAACCCCACCCCCACCACCACCACCACCAATAAAAACAAGAGATGCTACTTCTCATTATAAGGCTTAAGTTGCATAAACTATATGGTGTAATTCAATTAAAACTATATTTTTTTGTGTGTTCATCTCATGGACGTTAATGGTTTTGCAAACTCTCTAATGTAACTTTCAATATATGTTTACATATTAGTAGTAGAAATAAAATGCTACACCCATTTGTGTCATACATGATATTATTATAAGTTTAATTTTTCTACATTAATATGTAGTATATGTGACATAGTTATGGTCATTATTGCATTACAATTTTTTTGTCTCTTGTCAATAAGGACCCTATGGATTTTTAAACCCAAGAGTCTTATTCCTTTCAATTGACTATCTATAGCACAAAACTAGCTCATAGTAAGGAATCACACAACATTGAATGCTATTACATTGACATTTTTTAATGCACTTTTTGTGTAAAATTAACCCTTTCCCCTTAGTAAATACATGTTTTCAATGGAGTTTAGTTTGATGCCAATGATATATAGTGAGTTATATTACTTTGAACCATTTGATTTATCGTATTTCTTCAAAGACAATTGTTGGTTGTTTTTTAGACTACTAGGTACCTTAAACCCAATACCAAAAAACATAAGACAAAAACCAACCTAATGATTAGCCAAATCCTATATTTACTATGATTAGTCTTAGCTTCTGGACCAACTTCAATAGAGTATATGAATACTCCCTTCACTTTAGGCTCTGCAGGGCCAAAGTGGGAAAACCTTAAAAAATTATCCAATAAATTTTATGATACTTTTCTTTTCAAGTTTAACCCTTGTAGAAAAAAAATGTTCATAATCTTCTTCTTAGATTTGTAATAAACTTCTTGATGAAAATGGCTATTTATTATCAATAGGAAAGTAATTACAAATAAGGGTTGACCAGCAACTTAGTTCTTCATTACTTGAAATGAAAGTTAATTTTGATTGATGTATATATCTTGCAATTATACAAATCATCAAGTTGCAATTGAAATTAAGTGATTAGTGCCTTATCCATCATTATATAGAGTCAGTACCAGTAGTCTTGGACCTATTTAATTGACTTGCAATTAAATTTTTCAATAGTGAACTCTAAACTTCATTCATATCATATCCCTCTCATATACTCAAAACTTTACCTATTATTGAAAGTAGTTGATTCATTGAACTAAATGTAATCAATAGGAGATATAAAATTTATCTAAATTATAATAAACTGAAAGAATTTTGCTCATTTCAATCTCAAAATCAATGATATGCAAGAAAGGAGACAAAACTCAGATACATTGAGATGCATAAATTCTCTCTTGTATTAATTTCCTTTGAAAATAGATAAATCACTAGATATAGAATCACAATATAACTCAAAACTTAGCCATTTGATCATTCATATTAATTATTCTGTCAAGTTCACAAGCTTGAGCACATTCATACAATCACAAAAGGCTAGACAGACTATAAAATAACATAAATTGAAAATGTATAGATTTCTTACCTCAACTCCTCATCCTTGAAATTCTTAAATAGGATTGGAACAAGTTACAAATGGGAGGAGGACACATGTCATTACCTTAATGGAAAAGATAAAGGAAACACATTTTAAAAAAAGATAATAAAAAAAACATTTTTTTTGCGCTTGATCCAAAATTAGGAGGGTAGTTGAAAATTCAGTAGGTGGCACTTTACTACAACAACTTTATCTTTACTCTACTTTGTCTTCTTCTGCCATCCATTTCCTCAAAAGTTTCAAAATTTTATAGGACTATTTATGAGAGTTTTATCCTTCTAATAAAGTGATCAATGTATCTTATCTTATCTTTTGATCTCTTATTTTCCTTTAACCTTAATAATGCTTCAACTACTTCTTGTTGGTAAGGCCTTTATTTCTTCCATCACTTCTCACATGTAGATATCTCACTTGGTAGGCCACTCTATAGTTTTGACCTCCACTAGGTCTTTAGTGGCTTTAGTCCACCTGCATCCATAACTGCTTTAGACTCAATAGAAAACTTGTTTAAGTCTATCTCTGTTGTGAATAGGGATTCAATCACTTTATTATATGGGGTATCAGAGCTATCTTCAAAAATTGTCATAATGGACTCCTGAGTCAAAATGGCACTAAAGGAATCAAGCCATTCCTACCAATCCCTCACTATACTAGTGGCATCCAAAATTGGTGGTATACAAGGTTGCATTCCCTGAGATAAAACTTTTATCTTCCCTTGTATGAATTGTAGTTTGTCAATGAAGAAGCCAATTAGTTCTTTGACTATCTCTAAGCCATCCTTCACTGTGATTATCTTATTAGGAAAATTTGGCATTTTAGCTATGAATACAATAAGCCTCTCTAGAAAATGTGTATATGGCCCCCACAAATTGAATGTGGGTGATAGCCATGAAAGTGCGTCATTGAAAAATTGCTTGACACTTTGTAAAGCAATATAAAAATTGTGAGCCTATTGTGATATATTCTTCAAAATCTCAACCCTATAGCTCATCAAACATTTAAGGATAGTAGTGCTTACCTCATCTCCTTTCTGAGTTAGTGAAACATTAATTCTCATTCTGCTAGGTTCTATTGTATCTCTTGCCTCCAACTCATTTGTTTGTGTTGGGGCCTTAGTTATGTCCTTAGTTGGTTTCTCTTGATCTTCTTGTTCTTGTCTCTACTTCGTAGTAACCACTTGGTCTATATTTACAAGTTTCTCTTTGATAGATGTAACCTCAGCCTCTAGTGCTTGGACCTTCACCTCAAGCTCTTCAATTTGGCTTTTCCTAAGCTCATCCTCATAGAGATTCCTCACATCAATGTAATCATGTATAGACTTGGGAAGCCTAGTCTCTAACTCTTCTACCTTGGCCTCATTCATGAAAGAAAAATGTTTCATGGCCTTTGAGATTTATGTGCCTGATGTGCCCTGTAATGTCCAAACAACCATATTGCCCTATTTTTTGCTATGCACATCCCTCAATTTAGGCTTATTTGATGTAGGGTTCATTGTCCAAACTTCTAGAGACTTGGTGTCAATGTTGAACCCTTTTCCTCTTTGTAATCCATCAGCACCATATGCCTCATATGAGATGGCATTTTCTTGTCTCCTTATCTAATTAAGCATAAATGCTTTCTCCAAATCCCAACTAGGTACTAGCAACATTCAACTTCTTTGCATAAGGTCCCTTGCCTCTTCTAGAGTCATGACCTCACTCTCAAGATCCCTATTGCTTCTCAACCAGTTCTAGTTTATGCTCATCTGACTCTCCTAGTTTCATCTTCAATACTAACTCACTCTATTTTATTTTATACAAAAAACTTTTGAACTTAGTTGATTTAATGAAATCATCATCTTACATAAATTGTTGGCTTGGATGATCCTATCATCTAACCTTGTTGTTTCTAGTTCCAAATTTGTGAGTGTGCTCTCAACTACCTTGACCCTATCTTGTATATAACTTTGCCTTAAGTTAGCAAAGTACCAATTATTACCAGATAGAATTTGTGGTGTTCTTTCTTTAGTTTATGTAGGGATATGGACAACCTTTGCCTCTTGTTCCCTTTTATGAACCATGATGCCTCAGTGGACTCATTTTCCTCTATTTCTTGAAACACATTAGGCTCAGGGCTACTAAGACACACCATCTCCTCTTCTCCCATGGGTCCCTCTCGCATCTGGATCATGATTTCAGCATGGTCAATGACAATCTTCCTAATCCTATGAGGATAGGGGATATCCATATAAAATCCCTTAAAATTGGTGTAGTGCCTGCCCCTAGGTTACATTTTTGTTATCATTACAAAACTCTTTTAGCCTAGTTTTATGCTTCATTATTAGTAGCATTGTTTTAGATTCAATTGATATATGATGAGATTACTTGGTACTCTATACTTCTTGTATGCATGATGATTATTATAGTGTTTTTAGTTATTGATGATGATTAGTTAGATGGATTATCATGTGTTTTTAGTTATTGATGATGATTAATTGATATTATTTTAGATTCAATTGATATATGATGAGATTACTTGGTACTCTATACTCCATGTATGCATGATGATTATTACAGTGTTTTTAGTTATTGATGATGATTAGTTAGATGGATTATCATGTGTTTTCTTATGGATACTTACCCTATACTACATGTGCATGGTGTGCATGTATGTTTTTGTTATGTATGGCATTTTTAATGTGGTTAAGGAAGCAAGTCATAGTCACCTTCTAGTCGAGATCTACACAATGCACCACATCCTGCCATTATTTGTTTAGCTTAGAATATTGTGTTTGTACATGCATGGATTTTATGTAGATTGTAGGTACCAAGTATCAACTTCCCTGAATTGCTAGGATGAGCGTACCCTATCACATTATCTCAATGGTAAAAGAGGAGAGATAAATTCTTGAGTCCAAATACTAAATCTTTAAGCCATTTGTCTTAGAAAAAGTTAGGACAAGTATCTGAATTGATTACATTCTGAATGCGGTGTATGACGTTAATTTGTGATTATAACCCTTTAGTTTGATCTTGTATGTGTTTTTCTATGATGGGTTTTCATATTTATTTTTTATAAGTCTTTGGTGATTTTTCTATTAATTAAGTCAAATTAAATGATTTAATTTAATAAAAATTTATTATTATATTTTTAATATTTAATTATATTTAACTAATTGAGAAATTAATTAAATAAAAGAATTAAATGTAAAGATAAAAATTATAAGTTTAATTTTAAAATGTGATAATAATTATTTAATTTAATAATAATATATTTAAAGTTCATTTTTAAATAAATGCTAAATATTATTATTATTTAAGTTAATAAATATTTTAGGAATTAACATTTTAAAAATAAATTAAAGCATGGAAAATATATTAATTTATTGAAAGTTTAAAGATTGAATAAAGTGGGCATGAGATTAAAATTTAATAAATTAATTAAAAAGAGAAGTCAAGTGAAATTAAATAAAGTTATTTTATAATTCAATAAATGTGCATGAAAAAGATAAAGTTATAGTTATAATTTTGGTGTTTTATATTTATTTAATTTAATAATAATTTATTTAGGAGTTTTATTTTAATTATTAAGCTCTAAATAATATTGTTAGTTGAATTAATAAATATATTATTTAAGTGTCTCATGATTTAATAAGAGAGAGAAAACATAATTTAATAAAGTTTATTTTAATTAAATTGCATAAATTTTATGCATGAAATTAAAAGATAATAAATTACATAAAGTGAGAAAGCTGATTAATTTAATAAAGATATTTTAATATCTAAAAGTTTGTGCATGAAGAGGTAAAAGATAACAAGTAATAAACAGTAATTGATCAGTGATTGTCTCGCATGATTGCATAATTAGAGCCCCAAATTAAGGGAGAACTCTTTATCATATATCTAGAGCTCATTATGCAATTTTGAAAAGGGAAGTTTTCAGAGAAAGGGGATTGTTTTGTGTGCTTCATGTGATTGTTGTTTTAACATCAAATCTAGGTAGTATCTTGTGGTTTTTTTGTACAATGGTTTTCCATCCTTTGAATTCCTATCTTCTCTATCTATTATGTTTTGGATTTTAGAATTTTTCTAGGTTGAGACCCTTGTTTTGCATATTTATTATTTTTCATTTTCAGAAACTTTTGTAAGCATTTAATGATTGAAAAACTTTTATCTAGATTTGGTTGTTCATCATTCTCAAGAAACATCTATATAAAAATTGGAAACTAGAAAACCCTCATGTTAAGATTTATTGTTCTCTATTCTTGAATACATCTGTGAAAGAGTTAAATTGAAACCCTTATTCTTAAAGTGAGGTTTTGTATATCGAATTGTTAAATCGAGTTTTGGATTCTGAAAAGAAAAGAAATCTTGTTTTATAGAATTTGACTGGTTAGTTCAAATTTCTATATCAGGGCTATTTTGGAAGGTTTATGTTTTTAGTAGGTTTTTATTTTTAGAAAGTCTTTATTTTTAGCAAGTTTCTATTTTTAGAAAGTTTCTATTTTTAGAAAGTCTCTATTTTTAACAAGTTTCTATTTCGAGAAAGTTTCTATTTTTAGAAAGTCTATTTTTAGCAAGTTTCTATTTCAAAAAAGTTTCTATTTTTAGCAAGGTTCTATTTTTTGAAAGTTTAGGTTTTAAGTAGGTTTCTATTTTGAAAAGTTTATATTCTTAGCATGTTTCTATTTTTGTAAGTTTCTATTTTTAGCAAGTTTCCTTTTTGGGAAATTTTTTCCTAAGTTTAATTAAATTAAAATTATAATGGTAAAAATTGATAATTATTATTAATAATTTTAATAAGTATTGTTAAAATTTTAAATTTAATTATTTGAAAATTTGATTTATTATTTTATTATTTAAATATGATTCTAAAGTAAATTAAAAATCAAAGAAATTAATTGGGAGAATTAATGTTTTCTTTTATAAACTTGGATGTGTTTATATGGTTCAGATATATGAAAATGGTTTGTAATACTAGAGAAATTTTATTATTTGAAAACATTAGTAATTATAATACTTTGAGAAAATGAAAACTAAAACCTTACTATTAACTCAACAATGTGTTTTCAAATCAAACCAAACTATGAAACCTACACTCTGTTTTCTATGTGTTGGGTTTGGGTTGACTAGAGTGTTGACCAGTCTTAGGATGTTACCAACTACTTGGGAGTTCTACGTTTGTGATGTTATGATGAATTAATTTTGATCTTTTAAACCCAACCATGGTAATTGGTCTCGTATGCTCTATGATGTGTTTTGATCTATTGATTGTTATTGCTTTCTAGTGTTCTTGCATGACGCTGAGGTGAATGTATGACCTACTTGACTTAACCTTTTTGGAGTCCTTGATTAGTTATATTTGAATTGCTTTCCAGTCACTTTTATAGGACTGAGGTGTTTGGTATGATTTGTTTTTGGTGATGTCATGTTATGACATATTTGACCTAAACATTTTGAGTCTTTGATCAATATTTTTGAGATGCTTTCCAGTTGCTTGTAGAGAACTGATGTGTTATTATGAATTATCTTTTGATGCTTTCCAATCACTTATATAAGACTGGGGTGATTTTGTATGATTATTTGATTTGTGCTTTTATGAGCCTAGGGTAGGTTATCTATATGTAATGTTGGGAAGTGGCTCGCAATGGAGGTCAGAGCCCCAAGTGGCTGTCAAGGTCTTGTTTGATAAGTGAAAACACTACACTAAATGAGAGTAAAATGAACCTAAAAAGAGTCTTTGTATGTTCTCACCCATGCCTCGAGTACTAGTATAGGCTAGGATGGGAGTAGAGAGAATGCTTGGTTGTGACCTTGCATCCGTAGTATGCCTTGTCAGTATGAGAGGATACTAGTGGCCGCATAGGGATCACTAAGGGGTTGGGGTCTTAAGAGATTGCCAAGGTAACTCTAGTGTAATTCTTGTGATGACACTTGCCCACTTACATAGTACATTTCCTATGTGTCTTTGTGTTCCTCTAGGTTTAGATGTCGATTTATCTTGGTACCTTTGAGTTAGATTACTTTTAGGATTTCTTGGACTTAGAGACTACTTTTGATATTTGGATTGATATTCTATTTGGGACTTGAAACTATCTCCTTAACATAGTGGGAGTGGGCCTTTTTGGGTTACCACGCAATTGGGTGGTAGAACTTTTTACTCTTACCATTCAGATCTGTCTGTTGATACTGTGGTTGGAGTTTCCTTGTCTGCATTTCATTTCATTTTATCTTTGTATCATTCTGATGGATGATTATATCTTATGATGGATGTTTATATCTTTTATGACTGATGGTTTCATTTATGGTATTGTAATTTGTATCATGGATCTGAGGAGGATAATGAAATTCTATTTTTATTAATATATACTCTTTTAGCCTTTCATAACTTGTAACATGTACAGTGGATGATTGAGCATTCCAAATTTTATTGCCAAGTGGCATTCGGAACAAATGTATATTATTTAAATGGACGTTAGATTTTTTAATTATTCTTTCATATGAATATGGTATTTGATGGACTTAGTATTAATTAAATTTAAATGTGGTTCAATGTTATGGAATCCTTAAGAAATGTAACATGTTATGTATGCTTATAAATGATTATATGTTATTGCTTTCGCTACTTTATGTTTGATGTGTATATTATTCTTTCTTGTTTTTAAAATTAAAAAATATTTGGCAAACTTAGTAAAACTTTAAGTTAATTATTTTGGATCCCTTGGCAAGGCATTACATCAGTATTAGAGCCTAAGTTCTACATTGGGAGCTCTAGGTATATTGGAATGCCACTAGTTGTTAACTAGTTGAACAAAAATGAAACTTTAAATTTTTATGTATATCTATTACAAACTAAAATTTGAATTAGTTGCATTGAAACAAAACTTAAACTTTTAGTTGTGTATTTTCAAACTTGAACACTTAAACTTCAAAACTAAATTATTACATAAACCTAACAATAGGCAAAATTGAAAATTGAAAATATACTATTTTCAAAACATGTGTCTTTTATATATGCTTTATAGTGGTATTTTTATGGTTATTAAACCATCTTATTATCTTGGATATTATTGTTGGAGTATTCTAAGTGGATTTGGATCCTCCTATGGGGGGAAAAGGGTCCAATGGGATCCAGACAGTGAGTTGTTTAGTATTACCATTCTTGTAGGCTTCCAAGAGTAAGCCTAAGTCTGGGGGGTGGATGTAGTGCCTACCCCTAGTTTACATTTTTGTTATCATTGCCAAACTCTTTTAGGCTAGTTTTGTGCTTGATTATAAGTAGTATTGTTTAAAGATTATCAGATATTGTTTCAGATTCAGTTGATATATGATGAGATTACTTGGTACTCTATACTTCATGTATGCATGATGATAATTACAGTATTTTTGGTTATTGATGATGATTAGTTAGGTGGATTATCATGTGTTTTCTTATGAATACTAACCTCATACTGCATTTGTATGGTGTGCATGTATGTTTTTTTTATGTATGGCATTTCTAATATGGTTAAGGAAGGGAGTCGTAGTCACCCGCTAGTCAAGATCTACACAATGCACTACTTCCTACCATTATCTATTTAGCTTAGAATATTGTGTTTGTACATGCATGAATTTTATTCAGATTGCAAGTACTCAATATGGACTTTCCTGAATTGCCAAGATGAACTTACCCTATCACATTATCCCAATGGTAAGAGAGGGGAGATAGATTCTTGAGTCCAAATCCTAAACATTTTAGTCATTTGTCCTAGAAAAAATTAGGACAAGTATCTGAGTTGATTACCTTCCAAATGTGTCATATGACGTTAATTCGTGATTATAACCCTTTAATTTGATCTTGTATGTATTTTTCTATGATGGGTTCTCGTGTTTTGTTTTATAAGTCTTTCGTGATTTTTCTATTAATTAAGTCAAATTAAATGATTTACTTTAATGGAAAATTATTATGGTATTTTTAATATTTAATTAATTAAGAAATTAATTAAATAAAAGAATTAAATGTAAAGATAAAAGTTATAAGTTTAATTTCAAAACATGATAATATTTATTTAATTTAATAATAATATATTTAGAATTCATTTTTAAATAAATGCTAAATATTATTATTTAAGTTAATAAATATTTTATCAATTAACATTTTGAAAATAAATTAAAGCATGGAAAATATATTAATTTATTAAAAGTTTAAAGATTGAATAAAGTGGGCATGAGATTAAAATTTAATAAATTAATTAAAAAGAGAAGTCAAGTGAAATTAAATAAAGTTATTTTATAATTCAATAAACGTGCATGAAAAAGATAAAGTTATAGTTCTAATTTTTGTGTTTTATATTTATTTAATTTAATAATAATTTATTTAGGAGTTTTATTTTAATTAATAAGCTCTAAATAATATTGTTACTTGAATTAATAAATATATAATTTAAGCATCTCACAATTTAATAAGAGAGAGAATACATAATTTAATAAAGTTTATTTTAATTAAATTGCATAAAGTGTATGCATGAAATTAAAAGATAATAAATTAAATAAAGTGAGAAAGCTGATTGATTTAATAAAGATATTTTAATATCTAAAAGTTTGTAGATGCAGAGGTAAAAGATAACAAGTAATAAACAGTAATTGATCAATGAGTTATCTCGCATGATTGTACAATTACAGCCCCAAATTAAGGGAGAACTCTTTATCAAATATCTAGAGCTCATTATGCAATTACACAGGGTTTGTAGGAGCAATTTTGAAGAGGGAAGTTTTTCAGAGAAAGGGGATTGTTGTGCATGCTTCACGTGATTGTTGTTTTAGCATCAAATCCAAGTAGGATCTCATGGTTTATTTGTACAGTCATTTTTTGTCTTTTGAATTGTTGTCTTCTCTATGTCTGTTGTGTTTTGGATTTCAGAATTCTTCTGTGCTGAGACCCTTTGTTTTGCATATTTATTGTTCTTCATTTTTGGGAACTTCTGTAAGCAATTTAATGATTGAAAACCTTGTGTGTATATTTGGTTGTTCATCATTCTTAGGTAACATATGTATACAAATTAGAAACTAGAAAACCCTCGTGTTAAGATTTATTGTTCTCTATTCTTGAATACATCTGTGAAAGAGTTAAACTAAAACCCTTATTGTTAAATTAAGGTTTTGTATATTAAATTGTTAAATCGAGTTTTGGGTTCTGAAAAGAAAACGAATTTTGTTTTATAGAATTTGACTAGTTGGTTTGGATTTCTATATAAGGGCTATTTTGGAAAGTTTATATTTTTAGTAAGTTTCTATTTTAAGAAAGTTTCTATTTTTAGCAGGTTTCCATTTTTAGAAAGTTTCTATTTTTAGCAAGTTTATATTTTTAGAAAGTCTCTATTTTTAGCAAGTTTCTATTTCAAAAAAAATTCTATTTTTAGGAAGTTTCTATTTTTAGAGAGTCTATATTTTTAGCAAGTTTCTATTTCGAGAAAGTTTTTATTTTTAGCAAGTTTCTCTTTTTTGAAAGTTTATGTTTTTAGTAGGTTTCCATTTTGGAAAGTTTATATTCTTAGTGGGTTTCTATATTTGGAAGTTTCTATTTTTAGCAGGTTTCCTTTTTGGGATAGTTTTTGCTAAGTTTAATTAAATTAAATTATTATGGTAATAATTGATTATTATTATTATTATTAATTTTAATACGTATTTTTTAAAAATTTGAAATTTAATTATTTAAAATTTTGATTTATTACTTTTTTATTTAAATATAATTCTAATGTAAATTAAAAATCAAATAAATTAATTGGGAGAATTAATGTTTTCTTTTATAAACTTGGATGTGTTTATATGGTTCAGATATATGAAAGTGGTTTGTAATACTAGGAAAATTTTATTATTTGAAAACTTTAGTAATTATAATACTTTGAGAAAATAAAAACTAAAACCTTACTATTAACTCAACAATGTGTTTTCAAATCAAACCAAACTATGAAACCTACACTATTTTCTATGTGTTGGGTTTGGGTTGATTAGAGTGTTGACCAGTCTTAAGATGTTACCAGTGGCTTGGGAGTTCTATGTTTGTGATGTTATGATGAATTGATTTCGATCTTTTAAACCCAACCATGGTAATGTGTATCGTATGCTCTATGATATGTGTTGATCTATTGATTGTTATTGCTTTCCAATATTCTTGCGTGACGCTAAGGTGAATGTATGACCTATTTGACTTAACCTTTTTTGAGTCCTTGATCAGTTATATTTGGATTTCTTTTCAGTCACTTTTATAGGGCTAAGGTGTTTGGTATGATTTGTTTTTGGTGATGGCATGTTATGACATATTTGACCTAACCATTTTGAGTCTTCGCTTAGTATTTTTGGGATGCTTCCCAATTGCTCATAGAGAACTAATGTGTTATTATGAATTATCTTTTGATGCTTTCCAATCACTTGTATAGGATTGAGGTGATTATATGATTATTTGATTTGTGCTTTTATGAGCCTAGGGTAGGTTATCTATATGTAATGTCAAGAAGTGGCTTGCAATGGAGGCTGGGGCCCTAAGTAGCTGCTAGGGTAACCCATTGTAAGTTGTTTAATAAGTGAAAACACTACACTAAATGAGAGTAAAATGAACCTAAAAAGAGTCTTTGTATGTTCTTTCCCATGCCTCGAGTGCTAGTATAGACTAGGATGGGAGTAGAGAGGACACTTGGTTGCGACCTTGCATCCATAGTATGCCTTGTCAGTATGAGAGGATACTAGTGGTCGCATAGGGATCACTAGGTGGCCAAGGTCTTGAGAAAATGCCAGGGTAACTCTAGCATGATTCATGTGATGACACTTGCCCACTTACATAGTAGGTTTCCTATGTGTCTTTGTGTGCCTCTGGGTTGAGATGTCAATTTATCTTGGTACCTTTGAGTTAGATTACTTTTAAGATTTCTTAGGTTTGGAGAGTACTTTTGATATTTGGATTCATATCCTGTTTGGGACTTGAGACTATCTCCTTAGCACGGTGGGAGTGAGCCTTTTTGGGTTACCATGTGATCGGGTGGTAGTGCTTTTTACTCTTACCATTGAGATCCGTTTGTTGATGTCATGGTTGGAGTTTCCTTGTCCACATTTCATTTCATTCAATCTTTGTATCATTATGATGGATGATTATATATTATAATGGATGTTTATATATTTTATGATGGATGGTTTCATTTATGGTATTGTACTTTGTATCATGGATCCAAGGAGGAGGATGTAATTCTATTTTTATAAATTTATATTCTTTTAGCCTTTCATACCCTATGACATGTACAGTGGATGATTGAGCATTCAAAATTTTATTGCCAAGTGGCATTAGGAACAAATGTATATTATGTAAAGGGACATTGGATTTTTTAGTTATTCTTTCATATGGATGTGGCATTTGATGGACTTAGTATTAATTAAATTTAAATTTGATTCAACGTCATGGGATCCTTAAGAAATGTAACCTATTATGTATGCTTATAGATGATTATATGTTATTTCTTCCAATACTTTATGTTTGATGTGTATTTTATTCTTTCTTGTTAAAACAAAAATGTTTGAAAAACTTAGTAAAACTTTAGATTAATTCTTTTGGATCCCTTGGTGAGGCATTACATCTGGTATCAGAGCTTGAGTTCTACATTGGGAGCTATGGGTATATTGGTGTTGATCTCAGATTAATTTTGACAACTAAGTGTCAACACACTTAACCAATTTTCATATAGAAGCTGAGTACACTATATATACCAAGCTATAGTATGTGTTGAGCCAAATTCCAATAGATGGCGAGTGATCTTGAGGTGCCGAGCAATCTTCATGTGCTAAGTGAAGATCAAGTGCCGAGTGACTTCAGATACCGAGTGAATAATATGAGCCAAGTGATATATAGGTGTTGAGTCACAATTGATGTTGAGAAATTCAAAGTGCAATTGGTGCCAAGAAAAGTAGAATCATATATGTGTTGAGCAATAGTAATCTAATATATGCTGAGTAACATAGAATCAGCATATGATTTTGTGCCTTCACAAACTGAGATGTAAACCATTTTTGGAGCTGACATAGAAGAATCTCAAAGGATATTAAAGATAAGAATAAATCTTTTACATTTGCTATGCAATCAACATGCAACCAGTAAGGAAAATAGAGAAGGCATGCAACCAATAAGAAAAGTACAAGGAATGAACAGGAAATAAAGACTCAATATGGATCGTAGATCCATACCTAACCCTAAGTCTTTGTAATCTTTAAAAGGAGGATGAAAACCCATTGTATGTGTGGATGAGAGTAGTGTATGGGTAAACTATAGTGAAATTCAATTAGAAAGGTGAAAAGACTTAGAGGAACAAAGCAGTATTACAGCATCTAATTGATGAAGAACAAAGTGTCAGAATATAGAAGAGTAGCATATCAAATCTCAAAGGATCAAGATTAGAGAGCAGATCGAGTGCCTGAATTTAGCAATCAAGGTTTGTAAGCTATCAGGTTTATTAGTCTAATACTTTCTAGCAATTGTATTAGAAAGAAAATCCTATGTTGATAGGTTCACTTAACAACTAGATTGTAGATTCTTTGAAGAGGTGATAAAATCCTTTAATAGGGTGACACTTCATGTAAAGTGTTTGTAAATCTTTTAACCAGGTCACTATTTACATAGTGTAAAGCCTTTAATAGGATAGACCATCAGAAGTGGTCAAACATTATTGCTATAGTCATTTTGTGGGTATCATGGCCACCCCAATTTTACCTTCTCATTTTAGAGGGTTTCTAGGTTACCAAATTTGGTGTTATGTGTTGTGATGCATGTGTTTACTTTATGATTTTTTGATATTTTTACATGCATGAAGTTTATCTTTAGTTAAAAAATTTAATGGATAAAATGTATTACTTCTGATTCACCCCCCCTCTCAGAAGTATTCTTCTCATATTATTATTTCAACAATTGGTATCAGAGCCTAGTTCTCACAAGGATAAGCCTAATGGCGTAGAGAAAAGATTTGAAGATGGAAGTCTTCAAACTTGAGAAGATTATAGAGAATCAAGTGATTGATGTGCACCTCACTCTACACAACTTGGAGGAAGCTAGAGAAGAATTGAGAAAATTCTTGAAAAGAAAGAAGGATATAGCCATAGCTGAAAATGACACAAACTACAAGGAGATTGATACCACAAAAGTGTTTACTAATGGAGATTCCAAAGAGTTTGATGTAGCAATAGAAAAATTAATGGAGAAGAACAGAGCTCAAGTAGAAGAAATCAAAATACTTAAGCTTGAACAAGAATCACAAGCCATGATGCTTTGTGAAGTAACTAAACAAAAGAAAAGAGCTATTGAAGACAAGGCCATGCTAGAAGATGAAAGAGAAATCTTACCAATAGAATGGAGGAGAAGAAAATTAAGTTTGAAAGAATTTCAAACATGCAGCTTGACACCCTAAGCTAGATGATGAATGCACATCATGATCTAAATATGGAAGACATTGAGATCTCTACACATTGAAGATATAGAATGAACAATTGTAAAATGACCTAAAAAGAGAGAAGGAAGTTGCAGAAAGTTTCAACAAACCCAATGAGGCTATCAAGTACTTTGAGCAGCTATTGAAATCACCAAGGGCTAGTAATGATACTTCAAGACTTGGTTACACCAGCATTGAACAAGGATAATCATCCAAGAATATAGAAGGAAGGAGTAACAAAGGAAAGAACACTAAACCTACTTGTCATTTCCATGGTAAAAAGGGACATACCTCTAATGTATGTAGAAGCAAGAATGCCCATCAGCATGATAATCCTAAAAATGCAAGCTATTGTCACAAGTGCAAAAAGCAAGGGCATCAAGCACATGAATGCAGGACTAGGACTATAAGAATACCAAGATTTGAGGGTCACTACTACAACTGCAAGAAATATGGACATAGATCATTTGAGTGCAAATCAAAGCCTATGTGGACATTAAACCAATAAACAAGAGAAGGTAACCATGGTCATCACTACAATTGGCACTATAACACCAAGTATAGTTGTCATTACTATTAGGAATATGGACACATTCCTAAAAGTTGCATAAAAGGACACATTTTAGAGGGAAATATAGCAAATGATTAAGTCAAACCACATGTTTCAATTTCTTGAAGACTAGTCATATTAGTAGGAACTGCCCAAAAAATTCAAAGGCACCCAAGTTAGAAGTCAACAAAGGAAAAGAGAAGGTAGATGTTGAACACATCAGAGGAAAAATGAACAAGACATGGAAGAAGAAAGATGAGTGTAGCTCATCAAATGAAGGGATCACTTCACCTAAGAGGTCAAGTGGTCACACCTCATCCAACTAAGCAAGGATAGGTGTATGGGACTAATATACATAGTTATATCATGCATCAATCCCAAGACAAATAAGCATTACAAAGAAGAAAGTAACATGAATCAAGATGCAAAGTCAAAACTTAAGATTTTAGCAAGATTTGCCAAGTAAATGTCAATATATGATGAGCTATCAATGGAAGCCAAGTGATGGAAAATTAGTTGAAGCCAAGTAATGGAAAACCAATGGAAGCCAAGTCGTGTTGAAACTTTCAAGAGCTGAGTATACAACTATATGCACTAAGCATTTAATGCTAGGTTTTGAAAGGTATAAGGTTAATTTTTGATCATTTCATGCCATTAAAATGCAGAAAAAAGATGAGAAGAGCACAAAAGAGATCAAAGAACAACATTGAAGGCATTTGCATGGATTTTAATAGCGATCAAGAATAGATTTCATCGATCTAAGGTATTCTTCAAGTGTTGAGTTATGTAGTGTTAAAGTTTAAATCTTTTAAAACCCCACATCAATGAAATGGCTTCTAGTTCTAAGAACCCAAAGGACAAGGAAGGCCACGAGGTGCAATTGGTAAGCAATGAGTTCAAACAACCCAAGTTTAGGCTAGTCCCAGAAGTCACCTATAAAAATGACCTTATCAGTGCATTGTCCATTATTTTGCCCAAAGTTTTCATGGTACAGGATGTCAAGAAGTGTTACAATTGGAAGATAGGTACAATAGGAGACTTGGAAATTTTTCAAGCATATGATAAACTATGTGATAAAAAATTATTGAAAGATAAATTCCAAATAGTTGAGAAAAAGGGTTTAACCAGTGCCCTAGTTTTCCCCATAGTTTTCAAGACCAAGTGGATATAGATTGTTCTGAGTCAAATGCATGATGGTTTTTTGTGGTTAAAAGGAGGAAAATTTTAAATAACAAAAAGGATAGTGCATAGGATTATGGGCTTTCCAACCCTAGACCAGCATAAGACCCTAAGAAGTGACTCAAAAGAGGCCATTAAAAGAAACACAAGGGCCAAATGGAATAAAAGGGGCATGACAATTGACACAATCACAGATCCCCTTCTGGATTTTGTAGTGAGAGTGATTTCTCACAAGTTCTATCAATCTAGCAGATTGAATAATGTACCATGCATTGCTATGGATGTGGCATATAAACTTGTCAAAAGGAATTATACATATGATCTAGCAAAACTAATGTTGCAGTAGATAAATGAGAACCTAGGAGCAATCAGAAATGTTGGTGTAAATAAGTATTCACTATTTACACTTAAGTTTACTTAGGTTAATGCATTTTTTTATTATTTTATTTTGTGAGATACTTAGGAGTTTGTGCACCTTTTGTAGGCTTATCCTCTCACCACCGCACTTACTTCTGTGCTTAATGGAGGATAACCCATATCTGGTGGACATGTGCTTGGTTGTTGACATATCATGTAGTTGATTACAAGGCATTCTAGATGTATCTTAGAGGCCTTTATATATAGGCACTCCTAGTGTACTTTTACATGGCATATTGAATATATCATCATTCTGATCATACTCTCTCTCTTGGTCTATATTTGTGCTTTTATTTGAGTTCTTAGTTTCTAGGTGAATTTTTCCCTTAGGAAACTTCTTATATGGTATTAGAGATTGGATATTTTCTCATCACATAGTCATTCGAGACCCTTGTTGCTTCAACACCTTAGCCTGAATTCAGAGTACTACAAAAATTGGGAGTGTCTAGAGCTAGATCTGACCTTTCCATTGCGTCTGAAACACTAAATCAATGAAAATTGACTATAAACTTAGCTACCTTGACCCAAAGTTGACCATGAGGCAAAAAAAATTTGCAAATCAAAATTCGGAGGCCCCAATTTGTTGTTTGGGTATGGTCATTATTTTTAGATTTGTGATTTAATTTTCAGATCTGTATTTATTTCTCTATTATTTATTTTTGTCATAATATTTATGAAAATTCAAAGAATTTTTTTTTACCAGAACTGAGTAGTGACACCCCAACTCTGCCATTTTTGGAGGAATTTTTTATTTTTTGACAAGTGGTCGTACCAATCAAAAAATCTACAACGGGCATCACTAAATTACCAACCATGAATTCTAGCAAATTCACCTCAAATCTAGCCCTTGTGGATTGGAGAGTCTCAACCGAATAGCCTCTGATGGACTCCTTATTTCTTTGCATTCTATGGCCTTCCTCATTTAAATGGTGTTGAGGTCATTTGCATGATAGATGTGGGATTATTGAAATAATTTTGTGGTAGCTGCATTAAGACTACTAGCAACTTTCAAACTATTTTTGGTATCCACAATCAAGTTCTAGCCAACATCCAAGTTCACCAGCATTGGCATTTGTTGCTTTTTCAGCAATCTATAATAAAGCCATAGTAGAGTTTCAGCCCCACATTAGTATTTTCTTGCCTACCCTATCATATTTTTGGGCATTGAAAATATTGCACGACAAGCAGGTTTCCCATGCTTGGCAAATACGGATTTTAGGCACCACTATTTCCTTTTTTCAGCTGCGAATGACACATGTTCAACTTAGTCACCGGCAATGTGAAAGCATTTTTTCTGGCATGCGATTTATAATTTTGGTGACTGCTCTTCACATATCTCAATGTTGCTTCTTGTGTTTTTGGCAATCGAATATCCCACATGCAAACCAATCCACATTAGCCACATAGCAATTTCAAAGGTTTGGCAAGCGATTCAAGTTCTGTGAAAATTTAATTTCCTAGTAGTGGTTTGTTGACTAGTTTTTCAAACCCAGTGTAGATAGCTTTTCCCACCCACACATAGATATTTTGTCAAAGCCAACCAATAGTTATCTGATGCATGGCTTACCTCCCTTCACCCACACAGGACATCTCCACATCTATAGTGGACCAGTAATATTTTTGCCACGTGTACCCTTTGACACATGTTGCCACAAAGGATTGAAATTGCCATGTTGCCACATGGAATCCAGACACATCAACTTGACACATAGGTAGTTGTACCTGCCACAGACACATCATTTTCCATATGACTACCATGTGTACAACCATACAGTATGGAATGCCATGTCACATCCGTACACAGAGTCACCCTGCCACATCACTAGGTGGGGCATTTTTTTGCCTACATCAGCATTTCACTATCTTAACATTGATGACTGTCTAACTATGAAAACTAGGCATTTTGCAACTGAAGTGATGGTCATTTGACCATCAAATTTAACATATCAATTTTCTTACCAGACCCCTCTCCAGATTGCTTTTCAATTTGGCAGCCTAACTTTGCAACCCCATAACTTGGACATCCAAACTCTGATTTAGGTGTTATTTTTTTGAAATTGGGTAGAATTTCCTAAGTTTTCAAGTAGTGGTGTTGTTTTCTAGTTTTGGTGCACATATTTTGCAAAAATTGCATTTTTTGGCAAGTGCACTTACATAGTCCTATATTTTGCAACTTTGAATGCTCCATACGAGCACATCTGATCACTTTTTTAGGTTTTAGTTTTTTGAAACTGCATTATTTTTTGTCTACTTTCCATATCTAAAGTCAGATTCTAGGGTTGTGTGGAAAAAATTCTCACTTTCAGAATTAGGCCTTTTTCTACATTGTAAAGCTTTGATTTCTTCTCAAAATTGTTGTAAGTCTGAGCTACAGTGCTCAATGACAGATTTGGGCCTCATAAGGTAGTTGTAAAAGAAAAATTAGAAAGTCCACTTTGTTCATTTTGACAAGTGGCCCATTGTACATGCACTACTTATAAAGTGTCAAAAGCGTCTTCTTTGGGGGGGTCTTTTGATTGAGTGAAAGCGGGGGTGTATACTATGTTTTTATGTCTCTCTATTGTGCTCTTTTCATTTTTTGTATCATGGGTTTTAAATGTCCTCCTCTAACTTCACACAACTATTTTACATGGAAAGATATTACTTGGAGTAGATTAATGGAAAAAGGATATAGTCTTTATGTTGATGGTAAAATTCTTAAACCTATTGATGCTAAAGAACTCATTGAATGGAAAAGACAAGACCAATAGAATTTAGGAGTTATCAAGAATTGTGTTCATAGGGATCTTCTCTTTCACATTAAAAATTGTTTAGACTCTAAAGAAGCTTGGGACAAACTTGAATCATTGTATTGTAAGGTGGATGAAGAAAAGGGATTTCAAATTGAGGATGATCTACTTCTCTTGGATCCAAAGAGTTTTGACGCAATTCAGGATTACATCATCAAATCCAATGAGTATAGGGCACTTCTTAAAGATTGTGGAAATTCCATGAAGGATGACAAGTTGATTCATCACATCCTAAAGAGGCTACCTTCAAAGTATGCTTCCTTTGTTTTGAGTTTTAATACTCACAGATTGACCATGGGATCTACTTACCACAAGTCTACATTATATGCATTCACAAAGATTTTGATTGTTGAACAATCACACGTGATGGATTTAGGACTTCTCAAGTGATCAAAGACCAAAGCCTTGCTGGCTAGTGATGAGCACCAATCAAGTCAAGGAGGGAAAATCAACAACAACAAGAAGTAGTGGAAGTACAAATCACAATCTAAAACACAAAAATTCTCCTCACACCAAGGTGGTTCTTCTTCAAATAAGAAGGGAAGTAATGAAAAGAAGGGAAAACTCTTTTGTGCATATTACAAAAATCCAAATCATGACGAGCATCAAGACTAAAAGAATCGATGAGTTAGAAAACCTACTCAGGAAGAACAAGATTCAAGTGCCACATACTTCCAAGGATTCAAATCCAACCTCTTTAAAGGGTAAAGGGCAAGCACCCATGAAAAACACAAGTTCTTTAGAATGGGTACTTGACTCAGGTGCCTCTTATCACATGGGTTCTTCAAAGGAAGACTTTTCTTCATTGAAGTAGTCAAAAATACCACACATCTTCATGGGAGATGATACTAAAATGAAAGTTGAAGGGAAAGGACATGTGGAAATGGAAAATGAGGAATTCAAAGATATTCTCTACGTTCCAAACCTTAGCTCCAATCTCCTATTAGTTTACCATATCACTCACCTTGGAGATGGTCACAAAATTGAGTTCCTTCCAAATTCAGTGATGGTGTGAAGTCTAAGAGATGATTCATTGGTTACAGTGAGGAAAGTTAATGATGACAAGAGGCTTTATTCCTTCTCCCACTTTTTTCCTAAGTCTCCTTCTCAAGCCTTGTTGAATCACTCTACTTCACACATCAACTTATGGCATGAGTAGTTTGGTCACCTTGACTTTTGCTCTCTTCAACAACTTTACTCAAAACATATGGTCAAAGTTCTACCTAATATAAACTTTTCTAAGGGAGAATGTTCATCATTTTTAGTGGATATGAATCTCAAGGAGAAGTATGATAAAGGCTAGTCCTCTAGAGCTCCATTTGTTCTTCAGCTAGTTCACATGGTTTTAGTAGGACCCTTTACAGTGACTTTAGTTAGCCAAGGTTGCTACATCCTCACATTTGTTGATGAGTTTTCAAGATTCACTTGGGTCTACTTCCTTCATCATAAGAGTGAAGTGGTTCATAAGCTTTAAGCCTTTAAGACTCATGTTGAACAAAAATCAAAGAAAGTGATCAAGGTACTTCAAGTGGACAATGAGAATAGATCTGTAGATAGAAGACTTAGAGACTTTTCCAAAATTGAGGGGATTGATCTTTAGAATCCACCAAACTCAATCTACAAAAGAAAAATCTTGTAGCTATGAGGATTAGAACTCTTAAATCCATGGCAAGTTTCATGATAAAAACCAAGTCTCTCAATCCTACACTTGAAGTTGAAGCCATTAGCAGTTCTACTCACATACTTAATAGGTCTCCTCATAATGCCTTAGATGGTAAGACTACTTTTGAGGCATGGTGTGGTAGAAAACTAGTTGTGGGTCACTTTAGAGTCTTCGGCTGTCCAACATGGGTAAAATTTTCTTCTAGGAGTTGCAAGGCACTAGTACCTAGGCCTTGTACCTTCATTAGATATGAAGACAATGCTAAAGCTTAAAAACTTATGGATCTAGAGACTCATGAGATCTTTGTGGAGAAGGATATTCACTTTGAGGAAAGTTCACCTAGCTTATCCTCTAATCCTCTCCACACATCATACACAATGGAAACTAATAGTGACACCAGCGATAGTGCTTCAACAAATTCAGTCACATGGGGTTTTATCAATAGTTGCAGTGAGAGGTCACATCATTAGTATAGTCGACATGCTTATATTTCCATAGTGAAAGGTTCATTATAGCATGGTATATCTTGTCTTCTAGCTCTAGCTTTAGTTGACTTGGGAGATAGACTTGAGGACTTACATCTTCTCATTGATGAAGGTGATCCTTCTATAGTTGTTACAAGGGCTCACTTTGACCCTCATGTCCATTCTCTACATGATCAATCTTTAAAGGTTGGCGTGATTGTGGATCCTTATGTATAGCAATTGGTGGAGGTCTTTTTGTCAATTGAGGAGATAGATGGTTCATTGGAATAGGTTCAACAAACATCCTTGTCAAATTTTCATTCATTCTTTTCAGCACAGATGGAAGGGGAAAGCATCAACATCAGCATAGGGATACTTGAGTAGGTTTTAAGGCCAGCATACATCTTTAGGACATTGTTTCTTCCTAAGGAGAGGAATACCATTCTACATTCTTGGAATAGCTTCTTCATTGGAGCAGCTTTCACTTGTCAGCATTCTTCTTTGGGGGGGAGCCTATTATGTCACTCTTCCTCCTCTCACCATTCTCTTTTCTATATACTGGATGTATGTCATAATGTAAGAATTTTCCTAAGGGAAAAATTCACCCATGAAATAAGAGCTCAAACACAATGACAACTGTAGACTAAGAGAGAGAGAGAGTATGATTAGAATGATGATATATTCAATATGCCATGTAAAAGTACACTAGGAGTGCTTGTATATAAGGGCCTCTAAGATACATCTAGAATTCCTTGTAATTAGCTACATGATATGTCAACAATCAAGCACATGTCCACTAGATATGGGTTATCCTCCATTAAGCACGAAAGTAAGTTTGGTGATGAGAGGATAAGCCTACAAGGGTGTGACATGCAAATTAGTGTTGTAGACACCATGTGTTAAAATAGAGTTGCATACTCCTATGTTCTCAACATGACAACTCAAAAAGGTGCACAAACTCCTAAGTGTTTCACAAAATAAAATAATTCATTAACCTAAGTAAACTTAAGTAAGTGTAAATAGTGAATACATATTTACACCAACAAGAAGATCTAAAGGAGTTCAGTGCAAGTTTGGTTCAGTTCTTGTCTACATATTATTCTATGTTTTGGAAGAATTTTTCTCAATTGGGAAAGTGAACCAAAAATCAAACAAGTCAGCCATTACACAAATCAATGAGTACATTGAGCAAATGGGTGACAACTTTGAAGCTCAAATGACAAGCTACTTTGAGGATTTTAAGAAATCCATGAAACAAAGATTGAGAATACTAGTTTCCTAGTGGAACAACATGTCAATGACATCTACTTCTTAGTTGATATTGATTACACCTACATCCAAGCAGCAGTTCCAAGGGTGAGATGGCTAAGGCCATTGGGTTATGAACTAGATGTGGTTGAAGCATCAACAGTAATAACTGTATTGCTTATAGAAGAAATAGACAAGACTTCCAAACCTTTTGGCACATTTGATGTTGTAAATTCTAAAGTTGAAATAGAGTTGAAGACAACCTCTATAATTAAGAGGAAAAATAAACTAGTGAAGAAGATAAAGAAGAAATTTGGTACAAAAATTGAAGGGACAGCAAGTGCTGAAGAGGAAGAAGAAGAAGGTGAGAGTAAAGAAAAAGAAAAATGGCAAGGCCCAATGGAATTAACTCAAGGCTTACGTGAAGATAAGGAGGAAGCTTTCGAGGAAGAAGATGCCAAGGAAGCATCAATACAAGTCAAGTCAAAGAAAAGAAAGGCCAAAGTACAGCCTCCAACCCAACCCAAAACCAAGAAGGTTACAAATCCTACACAATCCAAGCAGACACCTACAACAAGAGCTACCACAAGGGCATATACTCAAAAGGCCAAAGAGCAAGCCAAAGAGAAGAAGGCCACCAAGCAGATTGGTGAAGTGCAAAAGAAAAGGAGAAAGTATGTAGCAAAACTAGATTTTGATGATGAGGAAAAGACTAAATCAGAGGACATCAACTAGTATAAAGTGGTAAGCCATCCTCTTAAGTCACACATAGATAAAATTTGTGAAAACATTAAGAATGTAGATTTTACTAATTTTAAAAATATTGATTTCAATAAGTTAAGTGGAAAGGATCAAAACAAGATAGAAGAGTTAGTGTATACCATGATGGAATAATTCAAGTACACACCTCTTGAGTTAGAAAATACTATGTCTAGAGAGTTATATGAGATTATTGAAAATAAATGGCATGATTGTTTAAAAATGGAGAAGGAAATAAGAGAATCAATAATGGCACAAGTGATGCTTGATTTGACTAGAGGTCAAATAACTAAGGCTAACAGGAAATATGGTGGCAAATTTGCACCAAAGTATAGAGCCTTTAGCATCCTACAAAATAAAATTGAAGATGTAGTAAATAAGTCCACAAAATTGTGGAAGTCAATATACAAATTGACTGATGACAAGGATGAAACAGGAGGAGAGGAGGATGCAAAAGCAAATAAGGCAAAGGCCAATGAGAAGGAGAAAGAAGACAAAATAGAAGAAGAGGAAAAAAGAAAAGGAGAAGAAGAGAAGAGAGAAGAAGAAAAGAAAGATGAAGAGAAGGAAAATGAAGAGGAGAAAGAAAAAGGTGAGGAGGAGGAGACATAAAAAGGAGATCAAATGGCAACAGTTGAGTAGGAGTAGCAATAAGACCAGAGTGTGCAAGGTACACAATTTCCATTTCCTAGCCCTCCTCATGTAACCATCACACCTACAGATACTATAATTGTGAAGGATGTTCCTAACACTTATGCTCAGAACATCAATCCACTAACTGTAGAGGATATCAAGAAGATCCTTCACCAATCAACTCTACAAGCATAATTATGCACAAATCTTGTATTGGTGAGTGTGGATGAGTTGAAAAAGGCAGTAGCAAAACCGATTAGAGACAAGGTGAATCTACAAGAACCACTTTCCATCTCTACAACTACTAGTACTTAAATTTTAATGCTTCCACCACCAATTACAATAGTTGATACATATATAAAAATTGATACCTGATACAGGAGCATCCTGGATTGCCTTGTTATCTTGCTCATTTTTGTTCATCCTTCAGTTGGTGCCAAGTTACTTAGTTGGTGTTGAGTTACTATAGCACTCTTCATGTGCCGAGTTATTCCTTCATGTGCTGAGTTACCCAGTGCATGCTGAGTGTTTCTTCATGTGTCGAGTTACCCAGTTGATGCCGAGTGCTAGTTTCCAATGGATGTCGAGTGCTAGTTTCTAGTTGATGTTGAGTGTCAGTTTCCTAGTGGGTGTTGATTTATCTAGTGGATGCCAAGTTGTCTATTTTCGGTTTTTAGTGGGAGCCGACTTGCATATTTAATTTTGATCATGAATTTAATGATAGGATATTGTGTCGGCCTTTCTCTTATGTAATTTTCTAGAATGATCTGTAAGCCTTTTTGGTAAGTATAAATAGAGTGTTTAGGCTTAGAGTTAGGTAGGTTTTTGGGAGCAATTTTTGAAGAGAAGAATTTGGATCTTTGAATGTGAATGTATTTTTAATTGGTCGTAACCCAGAAAGCCTTACAAATGGGCATGTATGGTGAATATTTGATGAGTTAATAAAAGAGATATTGTTCTCTCTCCTTGGTGTTGTATTTGTGTCATGTTTTCCACTGTGTTAACTCTTGTAGGGTGGTTTGGATAGTTGGGTGAGCCTTTGGCCCTAGTTATTCTATACTTGCCTATGTTAGTCAGTATCAGAGCTTGAGGTTTATCCTTGTGGAGATTGGATCATGTAGAACCCTGATTTGGATTTGGTTGTAGGGTGGCAGATCTGCAGATTTGACCTATAACTTGAAGAGGGTTATGATCTTGCAGGAACCTGATTTGTAAAGATGGTTCATGGTAGAGGAAATAATGTTGATAATGCTATATTGGATCATTTGAGACAAATTGCAGCCAGATTAGATGCTATGGAAATAGCCCAGAGGAGAGGAGCACATCTTGATGATGTAAGTGATGATGAAATAGTAGCACCAAACCCTAATCAAGAACCTAAAGAAGACCAAGATGAAGCAAGATTGTTGAGAGTATTGTCTAGGGAAAATTCAAAACCTACTATAGAAGTTGTTCCTTATGATGGAAAATTGGACACCAATGCTGTGTTGGATTGGATCTCTAATATGGAGAAGTTCTTTGAGTATGAAAAAACTCTTGATAATAGAAAGGTGAAGATTACAGTCACTAGGTTGAAAGGTCATGCATCACTATGGTGGGAGCACTTGCAAATTGATAGACAAAGGAGAGGAAAGGAGAAGATTAGAACCTGGCCAAACATGGTGAACAAGGTAAAGAACAAATTCTTTCTTGTTGATTACCAAGTTAGCTTGTTGAGAAAGATGCAAAATTTGAAGCAAAAAGACATGACTTTGAAAGATTATACTGAGGAATTCTATAGACTGGACATCAGATCTAGACATGTGGATGATGATGTTGAGAAAATTGCAAGGTACATTAATGGATTGAGATCTAGAATATGAGATGAAATAAGTTTTGTGAAGCTGGAAAGTGTAGAAGAAGCATATCAATATGCCTTGAAAGCTTAGGAGATCTTGACAAAGAAGCATGAACAAAGACAGAGAGGTAGAGGTGGTAGATTCCAGAGAGGCAGAGGTAGATCTTATGGAGAAAGTGGTAGATCTAATAGTTTTGTGCAGGATAAAGGAAAATCTAAATGGAAGAATGATGAAAAAGGCAAGACTGAATGGAAAAGTGGCAATTCTAACCAAGGAGGCAATAATTCTTTTGAGGAAGAGGTAATTCTTATTCTAGAGGTGGATTTCATGGTAATTGTTTTAGATGTGGCAAAGAAGGGCATAGATCCTTTGAATGTAGATCTTCTGAAGGTTGGCATAATAATAGAAATGTTATGATTCAAGAAGACATTGAGATTTCACCAAGTGGACCTGAGGCTAGAGAAAATTTGATGGTGATAAGAACCTTATGCAATAAGGGAGGTGATAAGGAACCTATTTTAAGGAGAAGTCTTTTAAAGACAAGATGTAAGATGGCTGGAAAATGTTGCAAAGTGATCATTGATAGTGGAAGTTTTACAAATATAGCATTAGAAGAGTTGGTTACCAAGTTGTAGTTGCAAAAGCTGAAACATCCCAAACCTTATCATGTTTCATGGATCAAATATGAGCATAAGATATTGGTAAGTGATCAATGCCTTGTGAAGTTCAAAATTGGACATTATGTTGATGAAGTTTTGTGTGATATTATGCCCATAGATTATTGTCATATTTTTTTGGGTAGACCTTGGAAATATGATAGATATGTTGTACATGATGGAAGATTGAATCAATATACTCTTTGGGTAAATGGGAAGAAACAAACATTGTTGCCTTTGATCGAAAGTCCAGATGAGGTTAATGGGAAACAATTTGAAAAGGAAGTGAAGAAGAATCAGGTTTGTTTTTCTATAATTCCAAGAAAACCAAGTTTTGTCAATGGAGACCGAGTGCAAGAAAATAGTGTTAACCAAGTGCTAGTCAATGGTGACCAAGTGATAGCAAAAATCAATGGAAGCCAAGTACCAGGAGAAATTGTAGAGTTGTTGAATGAGTATAAAGGCATTATTTCTAAAGATATTTCTAATGATTTACTTCCTATAAGAAGTATAAGTCATTGTATGGATCTGATTCCTAGAGCTAGTTTTCCAAACAAAGCACCATATAGATTGACACCTGTAGAGAATGAAGAACTTAATAGACAAGTGCATGAATTGTTGCAAAAAGGTTTGATCAAAGAAAGCTTGAGTCCATGTTTTGTACCTATTGTATTAGCACCTAAAAAGAATAGAGAATGGAGAATGTGTATTGATTCCAGAGCCATTAACAAGACAACAGTGAAATATATGTTTCCTATGCCAAGAATGGATGACATAATAAATTTTTGAGTGGAGCAAAGTATTTTACCAAGATTGATTTGAAGAGTGGCTATCATCATATCAGAATCAGAGAAGGTTATGAATGGAAGACTGCTTTCAAGACAAAAGATGGTTTATATGAATGGTTGGTTATGCCTTTTGGTTTGACTAATGCACCTAATAATTTCATGAGGTTGATGAATGAAGTTCTGAAAAGATTCTTGGGTAAGTTTGTGATCATTTATCTTGATGATATTCTAATATTCAACAAAACTAAGGAAGACAATCTTGAGCATATTAGACAAGTATTGCAGAGGTTGAAATAGGAAAAGTTGTTGATTAATCTTAAAAAGTGTTCTTTTATGCTAGAGGAGATTGTGTATCTAGGATTTGTGATTTCAGCTAATGGATTGAGGATGGGTCCTGAGAAGGTTAAAGAAATTTTGGAATGGCCTACACCTAAGAATGTGAGTGATGTAAGATCATTTCATGGTTTGGCTAGTTTTTATAGAAAGTTTAAAAAGAATTTTAGTGTTGTTTGTAATGCTATGACTAAAACAATGAGGGGAGATAAAAAGGAATTCAAGTGGACACATGGAGCTGATAAGAGTTTTGAGACTTTGAAACAAAAAGTTGTTGAATTACCTGTATTGGCTTTACTTGATTTCAACAAAGTATTTCAAATTGAATGTGATGCAAGTGGTAATGCAATAGGAGCTGTATCAAGTCAACAAGGTAAGCCTGTTGCTTTCTTTAGTGAAAAGTTGAATGATGCTAAAAGAAAATATTCTAATTATGATCAAGAGTTTTATGCTATTGTTCAAGCATTGAAGAAGTGAAGACATTATTTGATGCCTAAGGAATTTGTGTTGTATACTGATCATAAAGCTTTACAATACTTGGGAAGTCAACATAAATTGAATCAAAGACATATGAAGTGGGTTGAGTATTTGCAGATTTTTTTATTTGTGATCAAGCATAAGATTGGAGTTACTAACAAAGTTGTTGATGCATTGAGTAGAAGACATTCTTTGTTGACTAAAATGAAGTTGAAGTTCTTGGTTTTGATGAGATGAAAGAGTTATATGATGCTGATCCTGATTTTTCTGAGGCATGGAGAGAGTGCAGAGAACCAAATCTGATAGATCACATAAGTATGTATGATGAGTATTTCATTTAAGAAGGTATGTTGTTCAAAGGTATTCAGTTGTGTATTCCTAGAAGTCCTATGATGTTGAATTTGATTAAGGAAAAGCATAGTGGTGGATTAGTTGGACACTTTGGAATTGATAAAACATTGAGTTTGCTGAAAGAGAAATATTATTGGTCACAAATGTATAAGGATGTTTAGAAATTTGTAAAGAGTTATGGAATTTGTCAAGTTGCAAAGGGAGTGAGTCAAAATACTAGTTTGTATACACGTATTACTATTCCTGAGAAACCTTGGATTGAAATTAGTATGGATTTTGTTCTTGGATTTCTTAAAATAGTGAAGGGGTATGATTCCATATTTATTGTAGTGGACAGATTCTCTAAGATGACTCATTTATACCATGTAAGAAGACATCAGATGCTAAGCATGTTGCTGAACTTTTCTTTAAAGAGATTGTGAGATTGCATGGATTACCAAAGAGCATTATTTCAGATAGAGATAGTAATTTTTTTGGTTATTTTTGGAAGACTTTGTGGAAGAAGATGGGTACTGAATTGAAGTTTAGTTCTACATTCCATCCAAAAACAGATGGACAAACAGAGGTTGTGAATAGAAGCTTGGGTAATTTGTTGAGATGTTTAGTTGGGAATAAGCCGAGTAATTGGGAGATGGTATTGGAACAAGCTGAATTTACATATAATAATTCTATGAATAGGAGTATAGGGAAAACACCTTTTGATTGTTACTAGAATGCATCCTAGAGGTATATCAGATTTTAGAGGTGTTGCTAGTGAAGAAAAGAAAATCACTGTAGGAGAAGAATTTGGTGATTTCATGGAATCTTTGCATAAAGAAGTGAAGTTGAGGTTGGAACAAAGAAATTAGAAGTATAAGGAGAATTCTGATCATTCTAGAAGACACCATGATTTTCAAGTTGGTGATGAGGTGATGGTTCATCTAAAGAAAGGAAGATTCCCAGTTGGAACATATAGCAAGCTAAAGATGAAGAAATTTGGACCTTGTAAGATCCTAAAGAAGTTTGATAGTGGTAATTCTTATGAAGTTGAGTTACCTGATGACATGGATATATCTCTTATATTTAATATTATTGATTTGTATAAGGATCATGAGTCAGATGATGAATTTTTTATACCAGATGATTACCCTAAGAAATAGATTGAGGAAGTTGAATAGATATTGGATCAAAGAGTTGGCAAGAGTACAAGAGGAAAAGATTACTATGAATATTTGGTGAAGTGGAAGAATAGACCTATTGAAGATGCTTCATGAATTTCTTAGTTTGAGTTGGATTCAGCTCAGGTTGGGACATCTCAATGATTCAAGAGAATCATTTCTTTCAACCCTAGTTGTGTGATGCAGGAGCATCCTAGGTTGCCTTGTTATCCTGCTCATTTTTGTCTATCCTTCAGTTGGTGCTGAGTTACTTAGTTGGTGCTGAGTTACTGTAGCACTCTTCATGTGCTGAGTTATTCTTTCATGTGCCAAGTTACCCAATGCATGCTGAGTGTTTCTTCATGTGCGGAGTAACCCAGTTGATGCCAAGTGCTAGTTTCCAGTGGATGCCAAGTGATTTTGAGAGCTAGTTTCCAGTTGATGTCGAGTGCTAGTTTCCTAGTGGGTGTTGAGTTATCTAGTGGATGTCGAGTTGTTTATTTTTGGTTCTTAGTGGGAGTCAACTTGCGTATTTAATTTTGATCATGAATTTAATGATATCTTGTGTTTGCCTTTCTCTTATGTAATGTTCTAGAATGATCTGTAAGTCATTTTGGCAAGTATAAATAGAGTGTTTAGGATTAGAGTTAGGTAGGTTTTTGGGAGTAGTTTTTGAAGAGAAGAAGTTGGATCTTTGAATGTGAATGTATTTGTAATTGGTCGTAACCCAGAAGGCCTTACAACTGGGCATGTATGGTGAATATTTGATGAGTTAATAAAATATATCCTTTTCTCTCTCCTTGGTGATGTGTTTGTGTCATGTTTTCCACTGTGTTAACTCTTGTAGGGTGGTTTGGATAGCTTGGTGAGCCTTTGGCCCTAGTTATTCTATACTTTCTTGCATCAATACCATATTGTAGAAGTTGAGTGTAGAGGCAGTGAAACACATAGAGAAAACATGACAGATTGCTACATTTGATCCTATAGTATAGTCAACAGGTACACCTCAAATTATTATGATTGATTAGTAGACAAATCTCTACACTAGACTCAAGCTCAACAAAGGTGACCAAGGTACTTCACTATGGAGACCCTAAGTTAGATGAAGAAATTTTCATACCTACCTATTACTCCAAGATAATCAACATTGAGCAGATCACAAAGATGCAGGATGCATTAAATAGGAGAAAGAGGAAAGAAATACTCAGGAAGGAGTATAAACATAAGCAAGAATTGCATGAGATTAAGGACATCTTTATGGATTCCTTTAGCTTGTAGTCACCAGATGAGACAAAGCCTATAGTAGAACAATTGTCAGATATTGTTGATCAGGTGACAAGTGAAGACCAAGAGACAAATGTGAAACTCATGGAATGGTCTGAAAGGAAGTTTCAAGGAAAAGTAAATGAGAAAATATCTAGTGACATAGCACTTTAACAAGTTGAATTGGCCAAGAAGATTGAAAAGGTTAAAACTATACTTGAGAATATCTTCTCATTGTACAACAAGCTATGTGATTTTTCCAATTTCACACAAGAGACAAGCCAAAGAATATTGAGCTTGGAGTGAAATCTAAATATTTCTAGCATGTAGCTACCAAGAGATCTAGCTCAAAGTGAGAATCATTTTACCCAATCACTTCACACCCAAAATAAGTTAGCTACACTCACAAGTGAAGAGGCCAATATAAAGGCCAAATTAATGCAGATTCAATCTTCCATAACACCACATTTGGAAGTACTCTATAAAGAGCAAGTCTACACTAAAACTATTTTTAAAAAAGACCCTAATCTTTTTACATTAGATGGACTTGTACATCTTACTACAGAGACTACCATCCAATGTAAGTCACTAGAAATTGCTTTGGAGAATTGGGATGCAGCTCTTAAGATGATAATGGAGGTCAATAGTACATTTTTGGCAAAATATGATATTACTCCTTAGCACCCTTTGACATAAGTTTCAAAAAGGGGGGAAAATAAAATAAAGGGGGATATATAATAAGGACGATATAACAAAGGGGGAGAATATTAAGTATTTTAGCAATTACATTCTTTCATTCATTCTTATGGAGAATAAAGGGGAAAGATTGTAGATAGCCAAAAAGGGGAGATAAGAGATAAGAGATAAGACATAGTGTGGGGGAGATACAATGTTTTGGGAATTGTATGGAAGGTAACATAGGTACAAAGTACAAAAATAGGGCAAAGGCAAAGAGTATCAAATACATCAACACAAGAATTTTGGTTATAGGAATTAAATGATAGAATCGGCTCAAGGGGAGTTATAATAATTTTAAGGTATATTGTTCCTTACAAAATTTTGAACAAGTTTTAAAATTTTGCCAAGCAGAATGAATACTATACTCATAAAGATCAAGCATAAAGCTTAGTTAAGTGTTTTTAACACTCATGTCAAAGGGCGAGATTGTTGGTCTCAGATTGGCTTTGACAACTAAGTGTCTACACACTTAACCAATGTTCATATAGAAGCTAAGTACACTATATATGTTGAGCTATAGCATGTGTTGAGCTAGAATTCTAATAGGTGCCAAGTGATCTTTAGGTGTCGAGTGAAGATCAAGTGTCGAGTGACTTTAGATGTTGAGTGAACCATATGAGCTGAGTGATAAATAGGTGCTAAGTCATAGTTGATGCTAAGAAAGTCAGAGTGCAATAGGTGTCGAGCAAAGTAGAATCATATATGTGTCGAGCACCAATAATCCAGTATGTGCTAAGTAACACAAAATCAACATATGAGTTTGTGCCTTCACAAACTCAGATGTAAACCATTTTTTTGAGAAAACATAGAAGAATCTTGAAGGATATTAAAGATAAGAATTAATCTTTTACATTTCCTATGTAATCGACATGCAGCCAATAAGAAAAATGGAGAAGGCATGCAACCAATAAGAAAAGTGCAAGGAATGAGTGGGAAATAAAGACTCAATATGGATCATAGATCCATACCTTACCCTAAGTCTTTGTAATCTTTAAAAGGAAGATAAAAACCCATTATATGTGTGGATGAGAGCAGTGTATGGGTAAACTATAGCAAAATTTAGTGAAAAAAGTGAAAAGACTTAGAGAAACATAGCAGTATTGTAGCATCAAGTTGATGAAGAACAAAGTATCAAAATATCAAAGAGTAGCATATCTAATCTCAAAGGATCAAGATCAGAGAGAATATCAAGTGCCTAAATTCAGCAATCAAGGATTGTAAGTTATCAGTTTTATTGGGCTAATACTTTCTAGCAATTGTCTTAGAAAGAAAATCCTATGTCGATAGGTTAGCTTAACAGCTAGTTTGTAGATCTTTTGAAGAGGTGATAAAATCCTTTAACAAGGTGAGACTTCATGTAAAGTGTTTGTAAATCCTTTAACCAAGTCACTATTGACATAGTGTAATTCCTTTAACGGGGTAGACCATCAGAAGTGGTCAGACATTATTGTTGCAGTGATTTCATGGGTATCATCCCCACCCCAGTTTTACCTTTTCATTTTGGAGGGTTTCTGGGTTACCAAATTTGGTGTTATGTGTTGTGATGCATGCATTTACTTTATGGTTGTTTTATATGTTTACATGCATGAAGTTTACTTTTAGTTAAAAAATTTAATGGATAAAATGTATTACTTTTGATTCACCCTCCCCGAAAGTATTCTTCCCATTTGATTATTCCAACAATTAGAATGCCACTAGTTGTTAACTAGTTGAACAAAAATGAAACTTTAAACTATTATGTATATCTATTACAATCTAAAACTTGAATTAGTTGCACTAAAATGAAACTTAAACTTTCAGATGTGTATTTTCAAACTTGAACACTTAAACTTCAAAACTGAATTATTACGTAAACCTAAAAATAGGCAAAACTAAAAATTGAACTTATACTATTTTCCAAACATGCATCTTTTATATATGCTTTATAGTGGTATCTGTATAGTTATTAAAACATCTTATTATATTGGATATTATTGTTGGAGTATTCTAAGTGGAGTCAAATCCTCCTACGAGGGGAAAAGGGTCCAATGGGATCCACACAGTGAGTTCTTTAGTATTACTATTCTTGTAGGCTTCCAGGAGTAAGCCTAAGTCTAGTGGGGTGGATGTAGTGCCTACCCCTAGTTTACATTTTTTTTATCATTGTCGAACTCTTTTAGGCCAGTTTTATGCTTGATTATTAGTAGCATTATTTACAGATTATCAGATATTGTTTCAAATTCAATTGATATATGATGAGATTACTTGGTACTCTATACTTCATGTATGCATGATGATTATTACAGTGTTTTCGATTATTGATGATGATTAGTTAAATAGATTATCATGTGTTTTCTTATGGATACTTACCCCATACTAAATTTGTATGTTGTGCGTGTATGTTTTCTTTATGTATGGTGTTTTTGATGTGGTTAAGGAAGGGAATCGTAGTCACTTGCTAGTCAAGATCTACACAATGCACCACTTCCTACCATTGTTTATTTAGCTTAGAATATTGTGTTTGTACATGCGTGGATTTTATGTAGATTGTAGGTATCGGAAAAGTTTCTATTTTTAGCAAGTTTTTATTTTTAGAAAGTCTCTATTTTTAGCAAGTCTCTATTTTTAGAAAAACTCTATTTTTAGCAAGTTTCTATTCTGGAAAAGTTTCTATTTTTAGTAGGTTTCTATTTTTTGAAAGATTATATTTTTAGTAGGTTTCCATTTTGGAAAGTTTATATTCTTAACAGGTTTCTATTTTTGGAAGTTTCTATTTTTAGCAGGTTTCCTTTTTGCGAAAGCTTTTCCCAAGTTTAATTAAATTAAAATTATTATAGTAATAATTGATAGTTATTATTATTAATCATTTTAATAAGTATTGCTAAAATTTGAAATTTTGATTTATTACTTTATTATTTAAATATAATTCTAAAGTAAATTAAAAATCAAAGAAAATAATTGGGAGAATTAACGTTTTCTTTTATAAACTTGGATTTGTTTATATGGTTCAGATATATGAAATAATTTGTAATACTATTGAAATTTTATTATTCAAAAACCTTAATAATTATAATACTTTGAGAAAATGAAAACTAAAACCTTACTATTAACTCAACAATGTGTTTTCAAATCAAACCAAACTATGAAACCTACACTCTATTTTTTTTGTGTTGGGTTTGGGTTGACTAGAATATTGACCAATCTTAGGAGGTTACCAATTGCTTGGGAGTTCTACATTTGTGATATTATGATGAATTGATTTTGATCTTTTAGACCCAACCATGGTAATGTGTCTCATATGCAATATGATGTGTGTTGATCTATTGATTGTTATTGCTTTTCAGTGTTCTTATGTGACATTGAGGTGAATGTATGACCTACTTGACTTAACCTTTTTGGAGTCCTTGATCAATTATATTTGGATTTCTTTCTAGTTGCTTTTATAGGACTAAGGTGTTTGGTATGATTTTTTCTTGGTGATGTCATCTTATGACATATTTGACCTAACCAATTTGAGTCTTCGATTAGTATTTTTGAGATATTTTCCAATTGCTCATAGAGAACTGATGTGTTATTGTGAATTATCTTTTGATGATTTCTAGTCACTTGTATAGGACTGAGGTGATTTTATATGATTATTTGATTTGTACTTTTATGAGCCTAGAGTAGCTTATCTATATGTAATGTTGAGAAGTGGCTTGCAATGGAGTTCGGGGCCCTAAGTGGCTGCCAGGGTAGCCCATTGTAAGTTGTTTAATAAGTGAAAACACTACACTAAATGAAAGTAAAATGAACCTTAAAAGAGTCTTTGTATGTTCTCACCCATGCCTCGAGTGCTAGTATAGACTAGGATGGGAGTAGAGAGAATCCTTGGTTGTGACCTTGCATCCATAGTATGCCTTGTCAATATGAGAGGATACTAGTGGCCGCATAGGGATCACTAGGGGGTGGGTTCTTGAGAGATTGACAGGGTAACTCTAGCATGATTCATGTGATGGCACTTGCCTACTTACATGGTAGGTTTCCTACATGTTTTTGTGTGCCTCTGGGTTTAGATGTCAATTTATCTTGGTACCTTTCAGTTAGATTACTTTTAGAATTTCCTAGACTTAGAGAGTACTTTTGTTATTTGGATTGATATCCTATTTGGGACTTGAGACTATCTCCTTAGCATGGTGGGAGTGGACCTTTTTGGGTTACCAAGTGGTCAGGTGGTATTGCTTTTTACTCTTACCATTTAGATCTGTCCGTTGATACCGTGGCTGGAGTTTCCTTGTTGGCGTTTCATTTCATTCTATCTTTGTATCATTATGATGGATGATTATATCTTATGATGGATGTTTATATATTTTATGATGGATGGTTTCATTCATGGTATTGTACTTTGCATCATGGATCTGAGGAGGATGATATAATTCTATTTTTATAAATGTATATTCTTTTAGCCTTTCATACCTTGTGACATGTACAGTGGATGATTGATCATTCAAAATTTTATTGCCAAGTGGCATTTGGAACAACTGTATATTTTTTAAATGGACATTGGATTTTTTAATTATTTTTTCATATGGATGTGGTATTTGATGGGCTTAGTATTAATTAAATTTAAATGTGATTCAACGTCATAGGATCCTTAAGAAATGTAACTTGTTATGTATGATTATAGGTAACTGTATGTTATTGCTTATGCTACTTTATGTTTGATGTGTATGTTATTCTTTCTTGTTAAAAAAAAAAAAGTTTGGTAAACTTAGTAAAACTTTAGGTTAATTCTTTTGGATCCCTTAGCGGGGCATTACATCTGGTATCAGAGCCTGAGTTCTACATTGGGAGCTTTGGGTATATCTGAACGCCACTAGTTGTTAAGTAGTTGAACAAAAATGAAACTTTAAATTGTTGTATATCTATTACAATTTGAAACTTGAATTAGTTGAACTAAAACAAAACTTAAACTTTTAGTTGTGTATTTTAAAACTTGTACACTTAAACTTCAAAACTGAATTATTATGTAAACTTAAAAATAGATAAAACTAAAAATTGAACTTATACTATTTTCAAAACGTGCATCTTTTATATATGCTCTATAGTGGTATGTTTATGGTTATTAAAACATCTTATTATCTTGGATGTTATTGTTGGAGTATTCTAAGTGGAGTCAGATCCTCCTATGGGTGGGGGGGGAGAAAGGGTCCAATGGGATCTGCACAGTGAGTTCTTTAGTATTACCATTCTTGTAGGCTTCCAGGAGTAAGCCTAAGTCTAGGGGGGGTGGTTGTAGTGCCTGCCCCTAGTTTACATTTTTATTATCATTACCGAACTCTTTTAGGCTAGTTTTATGCTTGATTATTAGTAGCATTATTTACAAATTGTCAGATATTATTTCATATTCAATTGATATATGATAAGATTACTTGGTACTCTATACTTCATGAATAGATGATTATTATTACAGTGTTTCAGTTATTGATGATGATTAGTTAGATGGGTTATCATGTGTTTTCTTATGGATACTCACCCCATACTACATGTGTATCATGTGTTTGTGTGTTTTCTTTATGTATGGCATTTCTAATGTGGTTAAGGAAGGGATTCGTAGTCACCTACTAGTCAAGATCTACACAATGCACCACTTCCTGCCATTGTCTATTTAGCTTAGAATATTGTGTTTGTACATGCATAGATTTTATGCAGATTGTAGGTACTAGGTATCAACTTTCTTGAATTGCCAGTATGAGCGTACTCTATCACATTATCTCAATGGTAAGAGAGGATAGATAAATTCTTGAGTATCTGAGTTGATTACCTTTTGAAAGCGTCGTTTGATGTTAATTCGTGATTATAACCCTTTAGTTTGATCTTGATTTTTCTATGATGGGTTTTCGTATTTTATTTTATAAGTCTTCTGTGATTTTTCTATTGATTAAGTCAAATTAAATGATTTAATTTAATAGAAAATTATTATGGTATTTTTTATATTTAATTAATTGAGAAATTAATTAAATAAAAGAATTAAATGTAAAGATAAAAGTTATAAGTTTAATTTTAAAACATGATAATATTTATTTAATTTAATAATAATATATTTAGAGTTCATTTTAAATAAATGCTAAATATTATTATTATTTAAGTTGATAAATATTTTATCAATTAATATTTTGAAAATAAATTAAAGCATGGAAAAGATATTAACTTATTAAAAGTTTAAAGATTGAATAAAATGGGCAATAGATTAAAATTTAATAAATTGATTAAAAACAAAAGTCAAGTGAAGTTAAATAAAGTTATTTTATAATTCAATAAACGTGCATGAAAAAGATAAAGTTATAGTTCTTTTTAAAAAAAAATTGGTAGGAGGCTGAAGCCAAGATTAATTATTATGTGTTGTAATTAATTATTATTTTTATTAAGCGTGATCGCAAGCAGATTTGAACCCAAGACCTCTTTGATAAGAGGCTCACAATTTACCATTGTGTTGTAGGCTCTTGCCTTGATAAAGTTATAGTTCTAATTTTGGTGTTTTATATTTATTTAATTTAATAATAATTTATTTAGGAGTTTTATTTTAATTAATAAGCTCTAAATAATATTGTTAGTTGAATTAATAAATATATTATTTAAGCATCTCATGATTTAATAAGAGAGAGAAAAGATAATTTAATAAAGCTTATTTTAATTAAATATCATAATGTGTATGCATGAAATTAAAAGATAATAAATTTAATAAAGTGAGAAAGTTGATTAATTTAATAAAGATATTTTAATATCTAAAAGTTTGTGCATGAAGAGGTAAAAGATAACAAGTAATAAACAATAATTGATTAGTGAGTTCTGTTGCATGATTGCATAATTAGAGCTCCAAATTAAGGGAGAACTCTTTATCAAAGATTATGTGATTGCACAATCAGAGCCCCAAATTAAGGGAGAACTTGTTACTAGAGATCTAGAGCTCATTATGCAATTACACAGGTTTTGGAGGAGCAATTTTGAAGAGGGAAGTTTTCAGAGAAAGAGGATTTGGCATGCTCCATGTGATTGTTGTTTTATCATTAGATCCAAGTAGGATCTCGTGGTTTATTTGTATAGTGGTTTTCCATCCTTTGAATTCTTGTATTCTCTATGTCTGTTGTGTTTTGGATTTCAGAATTCTTCTGGGTTGAGACCCTTATTTTGCATATTTATTGTTCTTCATTTTTGGGAACTTCTATAAGCAATTTAATGATTGAAAACCTTGTGTCTAGATTCGGTTGTTCATCATTCTTAGGAAACATCTATATCCAAATTGGAAACTAGAAAACCCTTGTGTTCAGATTTATTGTTCTCTATTCTTGAATACATCTGTGAAAGAGTTAAATTGAAAACCTTATTGTTAAATTGAGGTTTTGTATATGGAATTATTAAATTGGGTTTTGGGTTCTGAAAAGAAAACAAATTTCATTTTATCAAATTCGACTGGTTGGTTCAAATTTCTATATTAGGGCTATTTTGGAAAGTTCATGTTTTTAGTAGGTTTATATTTTAAGAAAGTCTCTATTTTTAGCAATTTTCTATTTTTAGAAAGTCTCTATTTTTAGCAAGTTTCTATTTTGGAAAAGTTTCTATTTTTAGCAAGTTTCTATTTTTTGAAAATTTATGTTTTTAGTAGGTTTCCATTTTGGAAAGTTTATATTCTTAGTGGGTATCTATTTTTGGAAGTTTCTATTTTTAGCAAGTATCTTTTTTGGGAAAGTTTTTCCTAAGTTTAATTAAATTAAAATTATTATGGTAATAATTGATAATTATTATTATTTTTGGTGTAAAGACGTATTCACTCTTTACACTTACTTAAGTTTACTTAGGGTAATGCATATTTTTATTATTTATTTATTAGCCACCTAAGAGTATGTGCACTCTTGTGAGTTGTCATGTTGACAAAACAAGAGTTCGCACCTCTTTTATGCACATGGTATCTACAATATAGAAGTTAGCACACTAATTAAGCACATGGTGTCTACAACCTTGTCATTCTTATCCACTCATCTAAAATGATGGATAAGGCATGTGCTTAGTTGTCATGATGCTTATCTTATCTCCCGGTTCTTTCTAGAGATATTCTAGGTGCTTCCTGAGAGGACTTTATATACAAGCACTCCTAGTGTATTTCAACATCATATACTAATCATATACTAAATAGAGCAATGTATGAGGACATAATTTGATTAATTGATCATATCTATTTTTGGTCTACAGTTGTGCTTGTGTTTGAGTTCTTAGTTCTTGGGTGAATTTTTCCCTTAGGCAAATTCTTACATGTTATCAAAGCTACACTAAATTCTTACATGGTATCAGAGCTCCTAGAGATTTTATCATCACATAGTCATTTGAGACCATTGTTGCTTCAACATCTCAGCCTAAATCTGGAGTACATATCTAGAGCCAGATTTGACCTCATAATTGCATCTAGAATGTTGATTCATTGAAAATTGGCTATAAAATTACCTACCCTAGACCAAAGTCAATTGTGAGGCAATTTTTTTTGGCAAACTAGCACCTAAAAGAATGATTTGCAGTATTGGTATGATCATTTCAGATTTGTACATTTAATTTTCAACTCTGCTTTTTTTTCATCTGCATCTCTGCTATTTTTTTTAGATATGCATTATTTTTTAGAATTTTTTTGGCCATAGGGCCATAGGAGAGATTTTTTGTAGGTAAATATTAGAGCTTGCTACTGCAAATTAGATATTTGCATCACATTCAAAAGGTCCAAAAATCTCCAAATCAAATTTTGTTTCATCCAAATCGGACATCTGAGCCAAAATCTAGAGCCATTTGTTTTTGGAGGCGTGGCGGTGATTCTGAAAAAATAATAGCAACAACAATTTTCAAACAACGATATCTCCCTCATATGGACTCCTTTTTTAGAGCAATTTTTTTTTTTTTTTGGGTAGAATTTCATGATCTACACATTGGTGTAGGTGGTTTGAGATCTTTGTTCGTGAATATTTCTACAACTCACAAATCCTAATTTTTTCCACTTAAAATGCTTAATATAGGCTCATTTGGACTCCAAATCAGGTTCCATTTTTTTTGAAAATGCATATTTTTTGTCTACTTTCTAGATCTGCAATCACATTATAGGTTCTATAAATAGAAATACTACTTTCAAAAAGAGGCCCTAAATTGGCAAGTGGCTATCAAGTGCCTAAATCATACATTTGGGGGGGTTCTTTCATTCATTATTCTTGGTTTTTTGAGGTTACATTGATTGGTCCATCATAGAAGAAGTAGATTTGATTTCTTTGACCCTAGACAACTATCAGGAATGGAGTCAACTTATTGTCAAATATCTTAGTTAGCATAATGCACTACCTTATGCACCAGATCTTGAGTATAATTCTAACCAAAGTCAAATCATTTGGCATACTCTCTTTCTCTTTATGGTTGATGACATTTTGGATACAATTTTTGACATTAAGTCATTTGATCCATATGTTACTTGAATGTATCTTTGGGAGCACTATGGAGATCCAACCATTCCTCCATTCGTAGAAGATATCTTACCTCCAGTTGTAGCCACATCCTCTTCAGATGAGATCACACCTCTACCTCCTATTGCTCCTACTAATCCTATTCCAGCTACAGATGCTTCAGATTCAGTGCAATAGGACCCTTTATGTCTTCCTACTCTACCTTCATGCAAAGACTTCCTTCCTGCCCTTGCGGGCTTATTCATGGAGTCTCACATTGAAGATGTGGGAGACACTCTTGAGGATATTCATCTTCTCTTTGAGGCAAATTCTTCATGCATTTCCATAATGACAGATTCATGTACTTCAACACTACAAGGTACAATTTGTCTTCTAGGAGATGACTTCTTGCTAAACATTTCAGCTCTGTTCATAAAGTCACACACAACAGATATGGAAGAATTCTTTGATGATTTATCAGTTCTCTTTGCTAAGGTTGATCCTTCTACAGTTGTTGTGAGGGCTTACTGTAACCCTCATGTCCATTCTCTACATGATCAGTCTTTTCAGGTTGATGTGATTATGGATACTTATGTACACCATCTGCAAGAGGTCTCATTGTCATTTGAGAAGACTATTGGTTCTTTGAAATAGGTCTACATCACTCCTTGTTTGATCTCCACTTCTTCTTAGTAGTCTTGGAAGCCATCATCATCATCGACACAAGAACACTTGAATAGGTTTGAAAGACACTGTTCATCCTAGAGATTCCTTCTCCATGTAGGGGATGCATCTCCTTTGTACCCTTACATTTGTTTCTTCCAAAGGGGAGGAACACTATTCAAAGGTCATGGATCAGCTTCTACATTAGAGCATTTTTTGGTAGTTGGCACACTACTTTTGGGGGGGGGGGGGGGACTACCTCATCTCCTTCTTCTCCTTTTTGGGGGGATTTTTTCCTCTTAGGGGGTTTTTTCCTTCTCCAATTTCTATATTGTATATACTCGATGTATGTTGTAATTGGGGGTTCTTGATTACTCCATCCATCCATGCATCCCTTTTCATCTCTCTTTTTGGGGGAGGGCTTTTCCCATGAGGTTTTCCCTCTTTCCCTTCTTTATGAGATATTTGCATATCATTATGTACATGGGTACCTAACATGGCCTAGTAGTCAAGACCCATCTTGCATTTCATCCTAGTTTTCATAAGCTTAAGGGTATTCCCCTAAGTTGCACTTAAGGGGGAGTGTTGGTGTAAATACATATTCACTATTTACACTTCTTAAGTTTACTTAGGTTAATGCATATTTTTATTATTTATTTATTCACCACCTAGGAGTATGTGCACTCTTGTGAGTTGTCATGTTGACAACATAGGATTTTGCACCTCTTTTATGCACATGGTGTCTAAAACCTTGTCATTTTTATCCACTCATCTAGAATGATGGATAAGGCATGTGCTTAGTTGTCATGATGCTTATGTTATCTCCTAGTTCTTTCTAGAGACATTCTAGGTGCTTCCTAAGAGGCCTTTATATATAGGCACTCCTAGTGTGTTTCAACATCATATAATGATCGTAAACTGAATAGAGCAATGTATGAAGACATACTCTAATTAATTGATTATATTCATTTTCAGCTATAGTTGTGCTTGTGTTTGAGTTCTTAGTTCCTGGGTAAATTTTTCCCTTAGGAAAATTCTTACATGGTATCAAAGCTATACCAAATTCTTATAATTATTAATAATTTTAATAAGTATTGTTAAAATTTGAAATTTAATTATTTAAAAATTTGATTTATTACTTTATTATTTAAATATAATTCTAAAGTAAATTAAAAATCAAATAAATTAATTGGGAGAATTAATGTTTTCTTTTATAAACTTGGATGTGTTTATATGGTTCAGATATATGAAAATGGTTTGTAATACTAGGAAAATTTTAATATTTGAAAACCTTAGTAATTATAATACTTTGATAAAATGAAAACTAAAACCTTGCTATTAACTCAACAATGTGTTTTCAAATCAAACCAAACTATGAAACCTACACTCTATTTTCTATGGGTTGGGTTTGGGTTGACTCGAGCGTTGACCAGTCTTAGAATGTTACCAGCAACTTAAAAGTTCTATGTTTATGATGTTATGATGAATTGATTTTGATCTTTTAAACCCAACCATGGTAATGTGTCTTGTATGCTCTATGATGTGTGTTGATCTATTGATTGTTATTACTTTCCAATGTTCTTGCGTGACACTAAGGTGAATGTATGACCTACTTGACTTAACCTTTTTGGAGTCCTTGATCAGTCATATTTGGATTGCTTTCTAGTCACTTTTAGAGGACTAAGGTGTTTGGTATGATCTATTCTTGGTGATGTCATGTTATGACATATTTGACCTAATCATTTTGAGTCTTCAATCAATATTTTTGGAATGCTTTCCAATTGCTCGTAGAGAATTGATGTGTTATTGTGAATTATCTTTTGATGCTTTCCAGTCACTTGTATAGGACTAAGATAATTTTATATGATTATTTTATTTGTTATTTTATGAGCCTAGGGTGGGCTATCTATATGTAATGTCAGGAAGTGGCTTGCAATGGAGGTCAGGATCCTAAGTGGCTGCTAGGGTAACCCATTGTAAGTAATTTAATAAGTGAAAACACTACACTAAATGAGGGTAAAATGAACCTAAAAAGAGTCTTTGTATGTTCTCTCCCATGCCTCAAGTGCTAGTACAAATTAGTATGGGAGTAGAGAGAATGCTTGGTTGTGACCTTGCATCCATAATATGCCTTGTCAATACGAGAGGATACTAGTGGTCACATAGGGATCACTAGGGGGTTGGGGTCTTGAGAGATTGCTAGGGTAACTCTAGCATGACTTGTATGATGACACTTGCCTGCTTACATAGTAGGTTTCCTACGTGTCTTTGTGTGCCTCTAGGTTAGATGTCAATTTATCTTGGTTCCTTTGAGTTAGATTACTTTTAGTATTTTCTCGACATAGAGAGTGTTTTTGATATTTGAATTGATATCCTATTTGAAACTTGAGACTATCTCCTTAGTGCAGTGAGAGTGGGCCTTTTTGGGTTACCACATGGTCACGTGATAGTGCTTTTTACTCTTACTATTGAGATTCATCCATTGATACCGTAGCTAGAGTTTCCTTGTCTACATTTCATTTCATTCTATCTTTGTATCATTATGATGGATTATTATATCTTATGATGGATATTTATATCTTTTATGATGGATGGTTTCATTTATGGTATTGTACTTTGTATCATGTATCTGAGGAGGAGGATGTAATTCTATTTTTATAAATGTATATTCTTTTATCCTTTCATACCCTATGACATGTACAGTGGATGATTGAGCATTCTAAATTTTATTTCCAAGTGGCATTTGGAACAAATGTATATTATTTAAATGGAAATTGTATTTTTTAATTATTCTTTCATATGGATGTGGTATTTGACGGACTTAGTATTAATTAAATTTAAATGTGATTCAATATCATGGGATCCTTAAGAAATGTAACCTGTTATGTATTCTTATAGATGATTGTATGTTATTGCTTCCGGTACTTTATATTTGATGTGTATGTTATTCTTTCTTGTTAAAATAAAAATGTTTGGAAAACTTAGTAAAATTTTAGGTTAATTCTTTTGGATCCCTTGGCAGGGCATTGCAATTGGGATCCACTCTCTTCAGCACCTTTTCTACCCTCAAAACATCATCAAGTTTTGCTAATTTATCTATTGCCTCCCCCTCTATAATAATATTAGGAATAACATCCTTATGGGGTAACTCCTTGGCACTTGGTAACACATAATTCCTAATTTCTTTGAGGGTAGTCCTCATCCAATTATCAGCGTCATAGATTCTATATAGTGTTGTTGACAAATTGTAATGGTGGAGGAAAGAATGAATATGGTCCAAGGATTCTTTTCCAATTGAAAAGTCTCCCACATTAAAACATCTACACTATATAAGTGCCCCTATGCACCTTGAGCCCTATGTACTCTTTGTTTACCATAAGTAGTTTCCACATGAATTCAATAATACCCAACCTAGGAGGAATGATTTTTTGCAATATGTGGGGTAGTTGAGGATAACTATATACTCTCATTATGGAAAAGGTTAGAAATACGAAAATATCCCCCAAATTATGATCCTTAGGGAGTAGGGTTGGTCTCAAAAGGCTCTTCAGGATATCAGGTGCCCTAAAGTAACCTAGATCTAGCAATTTCATTATAACAGTACTAAAATTATTTAAAAATGAGACTGAATCATAATAGTGATAAGAAGTGTCCCATATCCATGTCCATAATTGAACAAGAAGCTCTCCATTAGCATCAAAGGTGTGATCAATGGAATCTAAACTAAAATATCCCACATTCTTATATAGGATTAGATGCATCAATATTGAGTAATGAATGAAATAGAAATTCTTCATCTCTCCACTCTGGCCTAGCTTAATATTTTCCTTCATCTTTACTAGAATGAACTTAACATAATCATATTTGCCACCATGTAGGAGTCTTGCACATCTTTGGAAATGATAAATTCAGCTGCATACACCATGTCTAATCCATTGTTGCCAACCACCTTGTGGACACAATACACAATTTTCACAAAATAATTATTGAATTTATCCAAAAGCATCATCTTTTCCACTTTTTTAGGGTAATCACTCACACTCTTTAGGTCCATGGGGATATGTTGTGGCATTTATTTGCCTATTTATTCCTTAGTTTTTCTATCAAATTTCCTCTGTAGATCCTTCAAATCTATTGGCTCACTCATAGCACCATCCAATCCAAATACTTCAATGAATGAGGTAGGGTCTAGAGTGCACATAATAGTTCCATCCTTCCTGTGAAATGATTTGGTAGCTATATTCTATGTCTTTATTAGGGCTTTCACCAAATCCACATCAACAAAGACCTTTGGAAATATCAATTTTGCCAAGTTCTTCTTCCAAGAGTTGCAAATAGGGATCTTCTTCTCTCTGTTATTGTAGAAATACCTAAAGAGCTCAAAACCTATGACCCCAGGGCATGTAGCATCTCTACACAATGTGTACGAGTCAACAAAATCATGATCATCTATTGCATTTTCATTTGAGGATTTTGGGAATAATTATAACCATTCTTGAACAAACTAGTTTGGTTTCTTCTATCTTATTTTTCCTCCCTTGGAAGTGGAGGTTTCTACAATTTCCATGTCCACTGCTTGAATCTCTTCAACCTCCTTATTATATATTCTAAACTATCTAGAAAACATTGTATGAACTTCACTCTTAGGCACTAAGAAACAATTATCTATATGCATTGAAAACTCTACAATTGCTCAAAATTACTTTCTCTATAAATGGTAAACTATAACTGACTGATAAGGTATCTTTATAGCTTGACATGTATTATCAACATTCATCTTTTTTATTGATTCTCACCATACTTGAGCCATAAAATCAGCTTACTTTATCACCTCAAGGGAGCATCATCATTATTATATAGCATTGCACTTTTTGTTTATTGCTTAAATCTCATTGGTCAAGAACCCTTTGTCTTTCTAGCTCATAAAATGGAAAACATAATGTCAACTTAGGGTTTACAATCCTATGATTGAACCCCAAGTCAAAACCCTTTTAATATCTCAGGTGGGTAAGAAATTCCCTTCGATCTTATGATCCCATGAAGTCAAAACCCTTATCACATTGTCACAAGGCATGGAAAAATTCTCTATGATCTCATGATATAATGGCTACTATGGCATCAAAGCTTTCATTTAAAATATTTACAATCTCATGAAAAGAAATTTATTTTGCACAACATAACATCTCATCCATCTTTCTTTGGCTTACAATCCTATGATTGGGCTCAACTAACTATTTTATGACTTCGTCGGTCATCTTCTTTACCCTATGATGCTACAAGAGACCATTACCTCCCTTAATCATAACATCACCGGCCTCAATTTTTACTTCTATGATTTCTTAATAAATTTCCTATCATAGCATCACAACACCCTTTTGCTACTCTTAAAATCTTACAGGACATGGATTTTCATAAGATCATAGAACTAAATTTTTCAAATCATAGACATATGGAAAGACATTTTTGATTCCATTGTCTTGATGTGGAATCTACCTCGTACACTTTGCATCATCTGATCAATTAGGATAGAACACCCATCACATTTTTGACTTGAACTACCATCATTTTTTTCATTTGTTTCTTTACAATCTTACAATCTCCATCCCTATACCATCATGATCCTTAAAATCCCTTTCCCCAATCTCATGGCTAGAGCATTTGGTGTAACATTAGAACATCCTTTGAAAACCATTATGATACCCTAACTTCCTGTCTATCATAACATTGCACATCATAATTCAAAACTTCCATTAGAAACCTATGATACTACAACCATAGCATATCTTAATATTGGGGAAACTAAAAGATCACTCTAGGATCCTCTACTAAATTTTTTATTGTAACATCAAGAGCAATAAAAAGCAAGTCTATGATTAGACGCCAAGGGCATAATCATAAAATTAGAGCTCTAGGATTCGAAAGACAAAAGAACTCTTGCCTGAAAAACTTAGGATAAGGGAAAAATAGTTGTAGTTTTGATTAAAATTTAATAGCAAGATAAGAATACAACCTTAAGATACCCAAATAAAACCCTAGGGAAGGATTTTCACTATTTTGAACTTGGGTAGAAATAAATTTGCTAAGCTTCCGCTTAAAAATTTGAAATACATGAGACACAAAAACCCTAGCAATGCACACAACTTTAGATCATTTTCACAATGAGGACCAAAAATTTAGTAGATTGAAAATGAGGGCTATCAATTATAACATGGGTTGTTAATCTATTTGGCACATAAATTAGTGTCCCTGTACTTTTGTATTGTATAGTGGTCTTTTACTTGAACCGCAAAAAGTTCCTTATTTTTATTTTGTTTGGGTCTTCCATTCATTGGAAAGAGCCTTTTATTGATTTATGGAGGAGTAAAATAGATACTAAGAGGGGGGATGAATCAGAATCTATAACATTTTTCACTTTTCATAGATTCATCCACATCTATCAATAACTTATGCATGCAAAACTATAAAAGTAAACTTTCTTGTAACATGTAAATCAATTCAATCACATGCATGAAAGTAATAAAACATAACACAATATTTGTTACCTAGAAACCCTCCAAGGTGAAGGTAAAACTAGGGTGGGGATGACACCCACAAATCTTCACTACTACTTAAGGTTACAATGTTTGACCATAAAATATGATCTACTCTATGAGGAGTCGGTCCTATTAAAGACTTAAGAAATAGCTAGGTTTTACCTTGTTAAAGCATTTGACACTTACAACTTAGTAAGGACTCTATTAGGGTATTGACAAAGATTTATCAAAACCACTCTATTAAGAGATTTACCTTGATTCAAGTCTGTTGAAACTGATTCATTTTGCAAGCTAATTTTGAGTCTCCTCCTTACTAACTAATCTGCTCCTTTGATCTGATAATTTTTTTCTTTCCTTTTCACATTAACTACTTATGAATAGGTTACTTGTTGTATTCGATGATAACAGAACCCTTGAATGACTTCTGATCTTCTAAATACTTCATAGTATAATGCTTCATGCTAGCACATATAATCTTCTCCCTCTTCTCCTTCATCATGTATATGATCTATGTTAATATCATCTCTATTTAAAGATTTCCATAAAGAGTTTTCCAGATGGTTCTAGGTTTTTCCTATTCATCCTAGTCATTGAACACACGCATAGGGATATGTGATCCATGTCATGTAAATGTTATATAAAAACCTCTTCGAGTATTGAATAAACCATCCAAGTTGACTTGATAATCATTTTTCCTAAGATTTTTTCCATTCTTGACTTTTATGTATACTCCACATTGCTCGGCCTTAACTATTTTGTATGCTTGACATTGTTGTTCCTTGACCTTTGTTAATCTTATGATGCTCAACATATATTATGCTCAGCACATACTACATCACTCACTACTTATATACTTGGAATTTATTTGGTCTCTGATAACTTTTTCAGTCACTGATGAGCTTAGTACATATAGAAAATTACTTTGTGACCATACACTTACTCAACTTCTATAGAACTTTCTCAATACATAGTATCTTATGTACATGACTTAGCCTATGTAAAGTAGCTCAATCACATTGATGACCATTTGACTCTACCTTGTAAATAAGTGGTTGACCAATTTGTTAACTTCTTATTTTATTCAAAAAAATTAGTAGTTCCTTGATCAATTATATTTATAAGTTGGTCAATGATTGGTTTCTCTTCATCTAAATTTTGTATGTCAAAAGTATCAACAAGAATATGCTTTAGATATTGTAATGTCTATTGATTCTTTTTCTCTCTCCTTAGCTCTTCTTATCTCTCTTCTTCTTCAAAATTTCTTGTAGAAAAAAAAATTCCTCTAAGGTGATATTTTCTAGATCAATATGTGTCATCTCAATGATCTCATCCAGACTAACCTCAATATTTGGTGAAATGTATTTTATTTCTTTTCTCTTCCTATTTAGTAAAGGGGTGTTGTTTCTCAACACTACCTTAGGAGTAGGTGAGGGTGAGTCACCACTTAGTCTTTCTTGTGCATCTGTGCTTTAGATATAAATAGTCATACTTGGTTTGGCCTTATTTAATTCTCTGTCTTTCTCAATCTGGGCTACTAAAACAATTTTATCACTTTCATTATTTCTCTATCTTCACCATCTTCTTCTTCATTTGTAAGCCTTTATTTCTCAGCTTTGGGAGTGTTAGGGATGTCTTCATGTATAGGAGACATATTGCCTTGTGCACTTGGCACACTTGAGCTTTCTCTACTATTGTGTTCATCATCAATATTCACAGTCTCTTCCTTCTTTGTAGTTAACCCAAAAGTGATTTTCCACAGCAACTTTCTTTGTTGTTGTACAACTTCCTCTTTATTTTTTAGTATCAATAAAATTATATATATAGGAACAAATCTTCTCCTATGCTTCTCTAAAAATGTTTCCTTTTGTTCTTGTTATAGATCAAGCATAACTCTGACTAGTGTGTCATATCTTATCTAATTTTCTACTTCCTCTACCTATTGCAATCTCCTCTCTAATCTATCATATAGATTCTTGGGTATCTTATTCTCTATTGCACTAAGGGATAGTTTTTTATTTGAAATAATTTCTACCATATCCTTTTCAACTTTATTTTTATCATCCTTAGCTAGTGTATCATACCTCACATATCTGAAACTAGATAAACCTATAGATCTTCTTAAGTTGTTACATACCTCTTCAATAATCTTGATCTGCCTGATAGGTAGTCCTCTGACCAATCTCCTTCTTCTATTCTAAGGTTCATTTGGTTCAATAGACTCTACTACATTCTTCTTTGAAGACTTCTTGGCAATAGTAGTTTCCTTGGTCCTTGGCTTATTTGGTGGTGGAGGTGTCACTACCTTCTTCTTCCCTTTTATTTGAGCCTTCTTTCTTGATGGCATGAAAAAAACTAGGGCTTTACCCTTGTTATCTTCCTCATCACCATTTTCTTGTTCTTCATCTTCACCAAGACCTTGTTTTATTTGAAATGATTATTTTCCCTTACCTAGGGTGCCTAGTTTAGCTTCTAGGTCTTCAATCATCTTCTTTCTTTTCTTCTCCTTGGAAGCTATCTTGATGTTCACTATTATTCTTTACTTTGCTTCTCCATATCTTACAAATGGTTCAACTTTGGCATCTATTTATTCTTTTAATGGTGCATCAATATTTTCACTTACATCATCACTATGTATCTCTTATTCAAAGCTTTGTAACCATGCTTTCCTTGGCTTCTCTGCTTGTACAAGTGTGTTATCTGTACCAACAAGGAAACATATGTCACTGTAATATTTTGTGACTAATTCCTCTAGAATTCTCATTCTCCTTTTCATCCTCAACTTGAATTCATCAAAATATGTATTCATTGCATTTTCAAAATTCTCTCCTCATTGATTTCCCTTCTCACTAGTTTATATTGTTCCCACAAAAAATTGACTATACTAGGAAAATACTTCTGGATATAAAAGAATATACAAAAAATTAGGGAACCAAACTTACACATTGAATTCTTTTCCTTTCTTATTGATGATAGATTTTCTATGAGTTGTAACATTTTCAACTCAGCAAGATCATACTCATGATCTTTCATCACAATCTTCCATGCTTAGTCCACAGCCATACATGACACACTATTCAATGTGCTTGATTGATATAATTTGTGAAAAATGACTCTCACTAAAAATTCCATGAGTGGATTAGAAATGCTCGTAATGGACAGACCACATCTATTCCACTTAGGTCATATATTTACCTAAATTTCTCCTTTGCTCAAGTATTTCATTGTTTTCTTGTTATCTAGGGTTGGATAACCTGTAACCCTATGTATCATTTTCTTCATGATCTCCACTAGTCCATTCTATAACTATTAATTCATATCATGAACTCTGCTCAAAATAACTTTGATCCATTCAATTCTGAAATTTCTCAGAAAAGGCTAGAGTTAACCCTTTCCCCTCAACAATCTAAAACTCATCCTTCAAAGTTCCTTCGTTAAATAGCTTCTCATCAACTTTCCTAATTTCATAATCTCCCACTTCTCCAATTTTGCACATATAGTAGCTTATGGAATCATGAATCATAATGACTTTAGGTGGTATCAAAGTTAATGCACCCATTGAGTCTTATTTTACAAAACTCACTAGAATAGCACAAAATTTAGGTGGAGGACAAGCATCACTCTTCACCTGTTGAACTTTACTAACCTTTTGACTAACTCTAGTGGTTGAAGAAGATTCCATGATCATAACTAGGGTTTGATGTTCTTTCTTCTTTGGATACTTGGCACTCATTCATGCTCTTTACTCATTCAAACTTCTTGATCAATTTTCTCCTTGAAATCTCTGTTTGTTTCTTGAAATCACTTAATTTCTTTGAGCTCTTCGACAATATGGATGTAAGGTATGAAGTAATGCATTTGAAATTTTTTATATACCTCTCTTTTGATAAATTAGGTTCACCATTAATGTTGTGTACTTTGTTGAGTGAAAGCTAACTAGCACAATAGCTCTATCTCTTCCATAACCTTTAGTCTCTATTAGAGTGCTTAGTCCATGTTGCAACACTTGATGATGTAAGAACAAGTCTTGCTCCTTAACCCTAAATTTTCTTAGGGTTTTCTTGATGACTCTTCTCTAGCCTAACAAGGTTCTTTCACTAACCCTAATTTGGAAGGATCACAACTCCATTCCTTTCCTCTTTCAACTTGTCCACACCAATCTAGAACCTAGCTTCATTCTAGCAATACTTCTTAGATGCTCTAATGGATTTCCTATACCAAATACCCACATATGGCCAAAATCTACTTAAAATGAAGGGGGGAATTGTACCTAGGGTTTTGAGGCCATTACAACACTCACTCATCAAAAATCCATTGAATTCTATATCAATTCAAAGAAACTACTCCAATTTAGGCCTCCAAACTCACTTTTTCTCACTTAAATCACAAAAATTGTTAAAGACATGGAAAACTAAATACATACTTAGATAGCCTTTTTTGAGACCTTTAACATTCACCTAGTCTCAATTCCCAATCATGTCCATATAGTGGAATGCTAATTTTAAGCCTAAAATCAAGGGTTTGCTAATTTATTGACAAAGTCCCTAAGATTTATTCAAAACCCCATTATAACATGTCACTAGAAGGTCTCCTTTGGTATAGGGATTCTCCACTCTCATTTTCTTCTCTCTATCTACTTGGATTGAATCCTTCACTGCATTCAATCCCCTTGTCTATTGTTGCAAACTCTTTGATCCATAACCATTGTCACTTGGCTTTCATAAGGCATAATTGAAACTTGGCCAAACTTTCTTTCTAGGGCCCAATCACTTGCATGCCTCTAGTACAAGTATTATTCTCACACATTTCAAGATATCATACCATTTCTATAATGGAAAGGTGATTTGGGACTCCATTTTCCCAATTTGCTTGGTTCAGGACATCAACGAAGAAAAACCCAAACTATTTACAAAATGGAAATTAAATGGATTCAAAAACCTACCTAATCACAAATAAAACTAGCTAATAACATATATCAACACATGAGCATAGTATAGTATAGAAAGAAATCCATCAAACACCTTCAAGAAACCAAAATGTCATACTATGATCAAAATAACACTAAGATGTGCTTGCTCATTACCCAAAAATGTTTCACAATGCCATCAAACCCTTGTTATAGGTTGAGGGAGGCCTTAAGTAGACCCATTACACTTGCTTCAACTACTTTGAGGTGGTGGTGTAGGAGCACCCTCAAATTCATCCATTGCAAGGACACAAGAAGGATCAAAGATAAAGGGTTAGAGTAGTAGTTGGATCTTGAATTGAATATTAAAAGATGATATCCTATTTTTAAGGCAAGGTGATAATAGGTGTGTTATAAACCTAGTTGTCAACCTTACCCATTTTTTGGACAAATTTTAGTTATGATGGGGTTAAATAGTCTAGGAGGCTTAATAAAGGTTTAAATGTAGTCTTAACCTTTCTAAGATCCTCTGTGGAGTCTAGGCTTACAGTTTTATAAGGTTGTTGACACTTGACAACTTTTTCTAGAAAAGTTGTTAATGTTGTCAATGTTGGATAATGTGATTTTTACATAAAATGCAAGACTTGAATCCTAGCTTAATCAATTGGAACTAATTAGGAATGGTTTAAATAAGGTTGAGAAACCTTTCTCCAACAAAAGAGGAAATCTATTGTAATACATTTTACTAAAATCAATAAAATCAACTATTTTCCTATAGAATCTATCTGAAAATCAAGGTGTACAGAATTGTATAGATGCATTTGCACCACTGAATGGATTGAAAAGTTGGCCTAGTGTCTTAATGAATTTTGCAAGTGGTTTGAAATCCTAAAAGAAATTAGAATGAGAGTTATTCATTTTTGTATAGTCTCTAGTTGTAGGAAGACCCTAACTAGGGTTTTGAGGCAAAATCTCGTTAACCAAAAAAGTCTTCCCACCAAAAATTTGAATTCAAATGCCAAATACCACCTAATGGTCACTTCCACATTTAAATATTAAATTCTGCTAGAAATACAAAATAAGAAAATTAAAAACCTTATTATATTTCTATATGAATCTGAGTTTATTTTTATAGGTCGCTAACTTTACCTACTATCACATCTTCCCAGATCTATGGTCATCACAATCTTGCTTTGCCAAGAAGCATAAACTTTAGAGAATGTAAGAAAGTGACAAGTTGACACCTGGCATGGTGGGCCTATTCCTCTCTGGTGAGCTATGGAAGTTTTTGGATATGTCAAAGGTTATATAAGAAGCTCATTCCTATTGGCTGAGGAATTGAATCTGCATCCAACTTCAAGGTTTGATCTTAACCATTAGATCAAAAAAGATGTACAATGGTCACTTTTTCACATTTTGGAGTTGCAAGTTTTTTTGACAATGCGAGAAAGTGAGAGGTTAACATATATACATGGCAGGCCCAGTTAAAGCAATAACAATGCTAGTTAAAGTCATATTTAAGTTATGGTTTCACATAGTTAGCACTCACAATTAAGGTAAAAGCAGTTAGATGAGTGTTCTAATCTTACAATGAAGCCATGTTGTCAGATTGCAAGTGAAAATGAAGAAACTACTGAGGTCATGACAAGGCTATTTTAACTACTATCATAGCATTCATAGCATTGGATGTCTTGGTTCTATTGAGGGATCATAAGGAAAGTAGAAGGAAGGCTCGATGCTATGATAAATGGAAAATTGTAAGATCGTAAGGGTAAGGTTAATAAGAAAAAGGTGATATGAGGGGATTTGACCCCAGTTGAGGATTGTAACATCATGAGCCCCTAGGTGGACCATGATAAGGATGTTTCACTTGTCCAAGCTAGAAAAGGAAAGGTTCTTTGACCAATAGAATTACAAGAAAGATATGTACAGAGGTTGAATACGGTTGACTTGTTGATACTTCTAAATTGGTGTGCTGATAAAAAAGAATAACAAGTTGTTTAAATAAAAATCTGATCTACTCGATCAATTACTAGTTGTTTCAACTACCTCCTACACCTATTAAATGCAAAGGAGCACTCATTCATTATCTGGTTATCCATTTACCCAGCTATGCATTTAATGGCCACCATTCTTATCTTGTCAAGGTTTTTCTTTTAGCAAAATATTTGATTTCCTGCATCTAGATTTTTTCCAAGATTTGATCTTCCAAATTTGTAGTAATTATTCTTTGAGCACTTAATGATAGTGGTTGTAGAGTAACTTCAATGAGAAATATCTTAGTTATGCTTGAAATATAAAAGAAAATTTGTATTTCTTTCTTATGGTCGACTATTCTCTATTTCTCTTATATTTCTCTACAAGTTCATTGTAAATTCCCTTTGTCTTTGACCTTAATAACATTATCCCTTATCTCCTTCAACCATTGATGACTGTGAAAGATTTATTTGCCTCTCTTCAATTTTTTGTAGCTATCTGCAATTTGCATGATTGTATCTCCTTTAACCTATGAATGATATATAAGTGAACTCTCTTCTTCCCAATGTTATTCATTTTGGTTATCTGATATGCATGTGATTGTTGGATTTAAACAAGTCTTAATTTGTATATCTTTGATGCCATAATAGTTTAAATGTGCATGTATAGATAGAGATTGGTTTGAACACTTTATTTTGGTGCATCACCTCCTTAGAATAGATTAGGCAAAAAAAAATTCATGCACTCCTTCTCCCTTTTCCTCTCCAAGAGTAGTTATGTGTATCCTAATAGTAAAGGAAGTTGGCCTTCTTTGAAGACTCAACCTCATAGTTCAAGTCCCATAGTTTAGAGGTTGTTTTCATGTTTCACAAGGTTATCCTTAGGTAAAAACTTTGGACAAGTGTGTAAACTTTTGTGAAAAAAAAATTTTGGCATGCCTGGTGGGACAAATACTCAAAAGATTTCAAGTTCACTGGTGTCAAAGAAGGAAGAATTTTAAGATCAATGCTAAGGAAACAATGTTGTTCTTAGTATTTTAGGTCTTCAAGAGGCTCACATCCAAGTACTTGGTGACTCTACTTCACTTTTACATCTAGTTTTAGGCCATACTTCTTGTGATTCATGCCCAAAGCTAAAATAAGGGCATCCTCTATTGGTAAATTTGAATACCAAGAGCTTTCATTTTCCAATCCTAGAAGAAAGACTAGATTGTCTATATCACTAGTTATGAGTATAGGTGAAATCCACACCCCTACAAGATCCATTTCCACTCCTCCTATTTTTAGATCTCAACCTATAATACCATCATCTCATATTAATAAACCACTTGCTAATATAGCTAGAACTCTTTCTTTTTCCACCTTTAATTGTGGAAGTCTTCTCCCATTGGCCCAAAGACATGAAATGTTAGTATCAACTCTTAAAAGTATACTTGAGTTTACTGGTGAAACTTCTATTTCCCCCTTAAAACATATTCAAGAGGTTGAAAATGTCTGTAATATACATGGAATGTCTAAAGATGATGTTGCAGTCAAGCTTCTAGCCTCATCCTTGAAAGGAAAAGTAAAAGTACTACAATAGTAAACAAGGTTGCCTCATAACTCTATAACATATTTGGATGGGTTAAGAGTAGCCCTATGCAAACATTTTGAGGATAAAATTGATCACCTATCACTTTTAGAATTATTGACTACTATTAAAAGAGCCCCCCATGAATACATGTCTGATTTTAATTACAAATTTCAAAAGACATGGGACAAAATACCCACTATAATGAAGCCTACCCATGGTAATGCATTCTTACATTACATCAAAGCTTTTAATAGTGATATTGCCACAATAATCTAAACCATGGTAGGAGATGCATTACCTAATGCTTATGAAATAGAAATAAGGGTAGAAAATATATTGATACAAGGAGGAAAGTTAGCCCCAAGGCCTCCTATGCCTTTCTTTCCTGATATCCCAAATCACCAACCACTAATAGCCCATATTCCTACATCTTCCACATGAAAACCCCTTGCTCTATCCCCTCAACCTTCCAATTCTTCAAGTGAAATGGATGAAATTAAGGAGATGATGCAATCTATTATGTTGAACATAGGTAAGAGATTCCAAGATCAAAGCTTAGAGACACAATCTATTAGGCAGGCTATTGGTCAACAACAATTACTAATTTAGAACCTTCAAAATGAGGTAATGACCCTCAAAGGACAACAATCCTAGATTTTTAGGTCCCCTCAACCCCTACAATCATATGGGTTAACACATCAAGGATCGACCCAATGGGCGCAAAAGAAATCTTTCAATGGTATTTCTTATGTAGCTCCCAACCAGTCAAGGGCAATTGTTCATCAGAACAACCTAGATTGGGAACAACAAGGATATAGTTATGGTTATCCATCTAATGATCAAAGTTTGTTTCCTTAGTCCTTAACTATAAAAGATATGTTGATAACTTTAGGACAACAATGTCATGTAAATCAGTCAAATGTTGGATATTAAGCTCAAGTGCAGGGAAATGCTTATTATGTTATCTTTTGTGAAGAATATTTTGGTAACGGAGGTTAGAGAAATAATTGCAATGCAACCATGCATACCATGGACCCAGGGACAGCAAGGGTGCAAATACACCTATTCAAGATTAGAGTAAAGGAAAGAGTTGCAAGAAGAAGGAAGAGCCTAAGGCTATTTCTATATTAGCACAGGGTGAATCTTCAAATTTAGCCATCCATACATAGCCCCACAAGGAAGGAAATCAAAGTAAGAAATTAAATCCACCTCCTTTTTATATCTCTTTAGTCATAGGAGATAAAATAGTCCATAATTGTATGGTGCTTGCACCTCAGTCATGCCTAAGGGGATTGTTGATTAGCTAGGCATAAAATATGAGCCTGTGACTAATGGGATTATTCAGTTGAATGACAGTTCTTGTAGAGCTAGAGGGGTATTCAAATTTTTAGAGGTAACTCTACATGCATTTCCTAGCTACACTATGTTGTAGGATATAACTATTATAGATCTCCCTACACATTCTTCCATTTTCTTATCTAGAGATTTCAATACCATGACTAGTGGTGGATGCATTGCTATTGATTGGTCCCAAATATTTTTAAAGATAGGAATGGCACAAGGACTTTCATCATGGAAGAGAAATTTAATAATAGGCATGTGGAGGCCTATATGGTTGACCCTTCAAAAATGAATTGCACTATCTTTGATAGGGAGGAGGGTCACAATAATATTTTTAGGTGTGAAGATGAGGTTGAGCTAGGGATCTATGTTATACTTGAGTTGAATCTCATCATCCCAAATCTAATTTACTTTGAAAATGAGGAGATTCCACCCAAGCCACCATTATCTACATGGTTTGAGCATCAAAACCAAGCAAAGCAAACTAGGGGAGTCATATCTATATCAAGGGTTTGATGATAATATTTTTGTATTCAAGGACATAAAGGAAGGTTCTAGTTATCAGGATGATAGGCATGAGTATAAAGATGAGCCACCTTTTTCATTTGATCTTGGTGGGGTATGGTATTTCAATCAGCCACTTAAAGGTGGGAGGATCATGCTTGAATATGTCAAATATTCCAAGGTTAAAAAGAAGGGGAGTTATTTAAACAAGTTGGTCAATGGTTTTGTTTAACTTATTTTCTTTTTTATTCATGTATACAGTTAGAGTATTTTTTCTTTTTTCTTTTATGCTTCCAAGAAGTGCACATGCACATGGTGTCATTCCTCTAGAATGACAATTTTGAAGAGTTGTATAGTGGCAATTTTCTTGAATTTTGAGGTTATAGAGAGTCAAAAAAATTTAGTGTTATGGTTTCTAGTAGGGCATATTTTTATATTTTTTGACTTTATAGCCCAATGGATGCTTTAGGTCACTGGTCTTAAGCATAGCAGGCTTGCATCCCCTCTAAGTCACTAGAAATTTTAACCAAAAATGCTTTCCTGCCAAAAAATTGAGTTTAAATGCCAAAGCCCACCCAATGGTTACTTCTACATTTAAATATTAAATGTTAATGGAAATATGAAATAAGTGAATCAAAAACCTTATTATATTTCCATATGAGTCTATGTTTATTTTCGTGGGCCCACAACTTTCCCTATCGTCATATCTTCCCAGATCTACAACTGTCACAATCTCACTTTACTAAGAAGCATGAACTTTAGAGAATGTGAGAAAGTGATGAACTGACACTTGGAATGGTGGGTTTGTTCCTCTTTGGTGAGCTATAGTAGATTTTGGATATGTTAGAGGTTATACATGTGGCTCATTCATTGACTAGGGAATTGAATCTACATGCAACTTTAGGGTTTGTTCTTCACCGTCAGATCAAAGAAGATCTACAATCGTCACTTTTTTGCATTTTGGAGTTGCAAGGTTTTTTGACAATGTGAGAAAGGGATAGGTTGACATGTATACATAGTGGGCCCAGTTAAAGTAGTAAAAACACTAGTTAAAGTCATGATTAACTTATAGTTTCACACAGTTAGTAGTCACAATTTAGGAAAAAGTAGTCAGATGAGTGTTTTGATCTTACAATGAAGCTATGTCATAAGGTCACAAGTGCAAATGAGGAAACCATCAAGGTCATGACAAGGCTAGGATAATTGCTATCATAAATTTGAATGTCTTGGTGTTATCAAAGATAGAAAGAAAAGTAGAATGAAGGCTCGATGCTATGATAAATGGACAATCATGACATCATAAAGGGTTAGGGTAATAAGAAAAAGATGATATGAGGGTTTTGACCCCAATTGATTATTATAAGATCATGAGCCCTTAGGTAGACCATGATAAGGATGTTTCACTTGTCCAAGTTGGAAAAGAAAAGGGTCTTCAACCAATAGAATCGTAGGAAAGATATGCACAGAGGTTGAATATGGTTGACTTGCTGATATTTTTGAATTCGCATGCTAATAATAAAGAATAACAAGTTGTTTAAATGCAAATTTGATCTACTCGATCAATTATTGGTTGTTTCAACTACCTCTTATGCCTATTAAATGAAAAGGAGCACTCATTCATTGTCTAGTTATCCATTTACCCTGCTATGCACTTAATGGTTGTTGTTACTATCTTGTCAAGGTCATTCATTTAGAATAGTATTTGATTTCTAACATCTAGATTTGTTCCAAGATCTGATCTTCTAGATTTGTAGTGATTATTCTCTAACAACTTAATGATAGTGGTTGTAGAGTAAATTTAGTGAGAAATATATTAGTTATGCTTGAACTATAAAAGCAAAGATAAATGTATTTCTTCTGCTTGACTCTTCTCTGTTTCTTTGATATTGCTCTAAAAGTTCACTGTAAATTCCCTTTGCCCTTGAACCTAATGGAATTCTATCTTTTCTCCTTTAACTATTGATTATTTTTCAAGATCTATTTGCCTCTCTTCAATGTTTTGTGGCTATCTACAAATTGCATTATTCTATTTCCTTTGACCTATGAATGATATATAAGTGAACTCTATTCTTCCTTTTGTTATTTATTTTGGTTGTCTAATTTGCATGTGATTTATGGATTTAAACAAGTCTAAATATATATATCTTTGATGTCATAATAGTTCAAATGTACTTGTATGGCTAGAGATTGGTTTGAACACTCTATTTTGGTGCATCACCTTCTTAGAATAGATTAGGTAGTTTTCTTTCATGCATTTCTTCTCCCTTTTCCTCTCCAAGAGTAGTTAGGTGCATCTTGATAGTAAAGGAAGTTGGCCTTCTCTAGAGACTCAACTTCATAGTTCAAGTCCCATAGCTTGGAGGTTGTTTCCATGTTTCATAAGGTTTTCCTTAGGTAAAAACTTTGGATATGGGTGCAAACTTTTGTGACAACAAATCCCTCTTTCCCAGAGACTCCACCATGGGAAAATTATGAGCCTTGATGGAAAGAAATGGAAGAGGATTTACTTTACCATTTTTGGATTATTATATTAGTGAGGCTAGTGATGGAAAGAGAAAATACTAAATCCTCTAGACATTCATATAAATGTGATTATTCAAAATTGGGTTCTTAACGCAAAACTTGGCCCAGGGGTGGAGTAGAGGTCTAAATACTTGGATTTAGAAGTTTTGTATGATTCCTCAAGTGTTACAATTGGTTTTACTAGAAGGTGAATCAAAATTCAAGTACTTGATTTGTAAAAGTGACCTAATAGCCCTATTAGGCCTAGGAGAGAATTGAAGACAACTAGAGTTAGGGAACTGGTCAAGAGTCCTAACTTGGAGGGGATTTTTGTTTAATGGATTGAAAAGTTTGGAGGTGCTCAATACTTTCTTTGGGCGATTTTCATGTAAGTCACCTTCTAAAATCCATGATTTCTCCTTGTAGCTCTATATAGATATTTGGGCATGTTTTAGAAACATTCTTGTGGAATCTTGTGTTTTCCCAGCATTTAAGATTTGTGTCTAAGTATTGATAGAATTATTATTTCCATCTCTAAAACATTTGGTCTTGATTTATTTTCTAACATGCCATAAAGGTGTTATAGACTAGGAAAAAGATCTAGTCTAGTTATTGTGGGTTTTGGGAACTATTGTTAGAGCCCTAAATTGTATTGGGAAAATTGGTATTGTGAACCTCTAAGTGAAAAATTTGGATATAGTTTAGTGTTTTTCTCCAAGTGGTATTAGAGAAACTAGTAGATCTTAGAAGAAATACAAATTTGCAACCATCTTAGATGAGGGAGTGAAAATGAACTTCCAAATAGGATGACCAATGTTAAACTACTAAGGGTGGTGAAAGAGCATGATATAGAAAGGAAGTTGATGAAGAAAGAAATGGAAAAAATTAAATAACAAGTCAAGAAGGGATACAGTGGTAACTATAAGGTTGAGAAGGAGGTGAGTGATGAGGAAAGCCCTTGGAAAGAGGAAGAGGAAGAGATTCCTACAGAATAGAGGTTTTTCCTAAAGACTTTGAAATCCATGGAGAGCAGGACAATGGAAACCAAACTTGATCTTCTTGTTTATAGTGGGAAGATGGATCCAGAGGAAGGAATAGATTGAATTGATGCACTCACTAGTTTCTTTGATTATGAGGAGATACCAAAGCATCAGAAAGTGAAGATAGCAAAAGCCAAGTTGAAGGGGTCAACCCTAACTTGGTGGAATTTCACTCAAGTATAGAGGGTAAATATGGAGAAAAGTCAAGTAAGTACATGGAAGAAGATGGTGACCTTGGTGAAGGAAGCCTATGTACCTGAGGAATATGAAATTCTACTTCATAAGAAAAGATAGAGTTTAAGACACAAGGAGATGGACATCTCAAGCTACACTAAGGAATTCCATAAACTTACTATGAAATCTAAGTTAGTAGAACTAGAGTGTGTTAAAATTGCTAGGTATATGCAAGGTTTGAGGATGAATATCGAAGATGATCTAAGTTTGTATTCTCCTAACATAATCAAAAAATGATTTTAATTGGCATTGAAAGTGTAGGAAAAGATCAAAAGAAAGAAAGATCAAGGTGGAAAAAGAAGAGGCCAGAGAGACTTTAGAAATAGAGGAAGAGGGTCAAATAGTGCTAGAGGAGAACCTCATAGAAATTTTGGAGAAACCAATCAGGAGAACTACTTTGGTGAAAATAATTCTAGGGGATCCCATAGAGGGAGAAGAGTAGATTCAAGGAGAATATTTAGAGGGAGATCATCAAGACCTAGAAGGTGTTGTGGGTGTAAGCAACCAAGACACATGGCATCTAAGTATCCAAAAAAGGAAAGCAATGAGGCTGAGAAAGGGGAAAATGTGGTCAGAGGAGAAGACAATCAAGGGGAAAATACACAAGGGTCTTATGCACCACCTAAGGATGGAGAAGACCTTATAATGAGAAGGACACTATTGAAGGATCCAAACACTCAAGAACCATCTCAAAGAAAGAACTTATTTAGGCTAACCTACAAGTGTGGAGACAAGGTCTGCAGAATGTTGATTGATAACTAGTCTATAGACAATGTGGTATCTAAAGAAGTAGTAAAGAAACTAAATTTGAGAAGGGTGACACATCCAAACCCTTACAAGGTTTCATGGCTCACAAAGAAACAATAAAATATCATAGAGGAGCAAGCTTGGGTGGAATTCCAACTTGGGAAGTACAAAGATAAAGTCCTCTATGACATTGTTCCAATTGATGCCTACCATTTTATTCTAGGGAGACCTTGAAAATATGATGGGGAGGCTCACCATGATGGAAGATTGAATATATACATAATCAACTACAAAGGTGAAAAGGTAACTCTCTTAACCTTGTTCGATTCTATAGAAGAACAAAAAGATCCAAAAAATTGTTCGTAGATGGAAAAGAGTTTTTGAAAACTTTGAAGGTGGAAAAGACACCATGCTATGCCCTAGTGATTTTTCCTAAAGATGATAGACCTAAGAAGGCTGCAAAGGAAGTAAAACCCTTGAGACATGTAGGTCCTTAAGAAGTTTCAAACCTACTAGACCAATATAAGGACATTGTCACTAAAGAATTGCCAAATGAGTTGCCCCCAACCAAAGATATAAGTTGCAACATAGACTTGATCCCAAGAAAAACCTTACCCAACAAAGAAGCATATAAATTAACTCCAAAGAAGAATAATGAAATGGAAAGACAAATACAAGAAATCATGGATAAGGTTTTGATAACAAAGATTATCAATCCTTGTGCAGTACCCTCCCTTTTGGCCTCTAAGAAGGAAGGCACATGAATGTTGCACACTGATTCTAGGGCATTAAATAGAGTCACAATTAGGTATAGATTTTCTATGCCTAGATTAGAGGACCTATTGGATCAACTAGAAGGTGCAAGGTACTATTCTAAGATAGATTTGAAGAGTGGCTATCACCAAATAAGGAATAAGGTTGGTGATGAGTGGAAAACAAAATTTAAAACCAATGAGGACTTGTGTGAATGGAGAGTAATGCCCTTTGGCCTATCAAATGCTCCAAGAACCTTCATGAGACTCATGAATGAGGTGATCAAACCATTTCTTGGGAAATTTGTCATAGTATAACTTGATCACATTCTTATTTTTAGTAAGAATAAGGAGGGGCATTTGGAACATCTTAACTTGGTTTTGATGAGGTTGCATGAAGAAAATCTTTTCATAAATTTGGAAAAATGTGTTTTTGTGCAAGTAGATCTTGTTTACTTTGGATTTATGATCTCAAAAAGAAACATAAAAATTGACCCTGAGAAGGTAGAACTAATCTTGAAGTGGCCTTCTCCTAGGACCATGACTAAGTTTAGGATTTTTTGATGGACTTGCTTCTTTCTATAGAAGGTTCATTAGGAACTTCAGTCAGTTGTGTGCTCCTCTCCTTAAGGCCATCAAGAGTGGAAAATAGTGTAAGTTTGTGTGGAAAAAATATGTAGAATAAGCCTTCCAAATGCAAAGAAAAAGGTAATGGAGAAGCCTATCCTAATGTTCCTTGATTTTCATAAAATATTTACTATTGATTGTGATGCTTCAAACCTAGCTATAGGGGTTTTTTTAAGTGAGAAGGGAAGGCCAATAGCCTTTTTCAATAAGAAACTGAATGAATCAAAGAATAATTACTCCTCTTATGACTCAGAACTATATACCCTAGTATAGTCATTGAAGAAATGGAGGCACTACCTCCTTCCAAAATAATTTGTGGTTTTCATAGACAACCAAGCTTAAAGTTTCTTAAGTAGTCAAGAGAAACTAAGCCATAAACACATGAAATGGGTGGAATCAATATAGGCCTACACCTTTTCAATAAAACACAAGAAGGGAGTTCCCAATAAAGTGGTAGATGCACTAAGTAGGAAGACTCTAGTTGTATATAAAATCCAACTGCAAAGTATAGCGATTGACTTATTGAAGGACATGTATAAAAATGATGATGATTTCAAGGATATTTACAAAGTATTTCTAACTTTTCTTAGGTTTATCACATTGAATATGTAGATTATTTGATTCAAAATGGAATACTGTTCAAACGACACCAACTATGCATTCCATAATGTTTAATGAGGGAGAACATCAATAGGGAGAAACATGCAAGCAACATGGGAGGACACTTTGGCTTGGATAGGACCTAGGAACAAGTAAGAAGGTTCTATTATTGGCCTAATTTTTAGACTGAAGAATGGAAGATTATAGAGACATGTACAATCTGTCAAAGAGCCAAAGGTACATCCACAAATGTATGACTATACCAACCTCTACCTATTCCTACAAGACCTTGGGAGAGTTTTAGTATGGATTTTGTGATGGGACTATCAAGAACATAGAAGGGGTATGATAGAATTTATGTTTTAGTGGAAAGGTTTAGTAAAATGGCCCACTTTATCCCTTGTAAAAGTACCAATGATGCATCATCAATCGTAAATTTTTTCTTCAAAGAAATTATCAGGATACATGGTTTTCCTTAGACCATACTACTAGAAAGGGATGTAAAATTTATTGGTCACTTTTGGAGGACCTTGTGGAAAATATTAGGGACCAATCTAAGTTTTAGTTGTAACTACCATCCACAAATAGATGGGCAAGTAGAGGTGGTCGATAAATTTCTTGTAAATTTCCTTTGGTGTTTGACAAAATAGTATGGAGACAAGTGGGAATCAGTCCTACCCCAAGAAGAGTTTTTCGTTCAATGACTCAGTCAACAAGAGTGTAGGGAAGAGTCCCTTTCATATTGTCTATTGGAAAAATCCAAGAGGCATATTAGAACTCAAATAAATACCATCAAACACTCTAGTCAGTGCCCATGGAGAGAAGTTTGCAGAGAGTATGAAGGAGATTCATGACTCTGTGAGGTTGGAACTTGAGAAGAGTGTAGAAAAGTATAAATAGGAAAAAGAAAAGAATAGAAGAGATGTCCAGTTGCAGGTTGGAGACTTGATCTAGACATATTTGAGGAAGAAGAGATTTCCAAAGGGAAAACATACTAAACTAATTATGAAGAAAGTAGGACCCTGTCAAATATTGAGAAAGCATGGATTGAATGCTTATGAGATAGAGTTTCCCTCACACCTTGGCACCTCTCCCATTTTTAATATTTGTAATCTAACCCCATACAAGTGTGATGTGAATGTAAGTTTAGAGATAGAAGACTTTGAACAAGATTTTGTAGGATACTAGCTCATGAGCCAAAGAAGCTTGACAAAATCTTGGACACAAAGATCATTAAAAAAAACTAGGAAAAATGTGTACAAGAAGTATGTGGTTCAATGGAAGGGAAGTCTTAAAAAGGAATCTTTATGGATGGATGAAAAATAAATTTAGAAACATGGCTCAACTTTGCAAGACCTCATCTCAAGAGGACTTGAGACCAATGCACCCTAGGAGTATGGTGTAGGAGCACCCTCAAATCGTCCATTACAAGCACACCAAGAGGATCAAAGAAAAAGGGTTATGGTAGTAGTTGGATCTTAAATCCAATATTAAAAATAACATCATATTTGTAAGGCAAGGTGACAATAGGTGTGTTATAAACCTAGTTGTCTACCTTAGCCATTTTTTGGGCAACTTTTTAGGTAGGATGGGGTAAAATAGTCTAGGAATCTTAATAAAGGTTGAAATGTTATCTTAACCTTTCTAAGATCCTAAGTGGAGTCTAGCCTTAGATTTTACAAGGTTTTTGACACTTGAAAACTTTTTGTAAAAAAGTTGTCAGTGTTGTCAACATTGCATAATACAATTTTGTCATAAAATGCAAGATTTGAATCCCAACATTCACAACCACCTTAGTTGGTTGGAACTAATTGGGAATGGTTTAAATAAGGTTAAGAAACCTTTCTCCAAAAAAGGAGGAAATAAATTGTAAGAAATTTTACTAAAATTAATAAAATTCAATTTTTTTCCTTTAGATTCTATCTAAAAATCAAGGTGTAAAGAATTTTACAAATTCCTTTGCACCACTAAAGGGATAAAAAAATTGGCCTAGTGTATTATGGAAGTTTTTCAAGTGGTTTGAAGTATTGAAAGAAAATATAGTGAGGCCCTAGTGTATTATGAAATTTTTTTAGAGTGGTTTGAAGTCTTGAAGTTATTCATTTTTGTATAGTTTCTGGTCGTGGAAGGCCCTAACTAGGTTTCGAGGAAAAATCCCTCTTTCCCAGAGACTCCATGATGGGAAAATTTTGAGCCTTGGTAGAAATAAAGGGGGGAGGATGTAATTTAACATTTTTGGAGTCTTATATTAGGATTCCAGTGATGGAAGGAGAAGATACTAAACCCTCTAGACAAGCATCTAAATGTGACTATCTAGAATTGGGATTTTAAGGCACAACTCAGCCCAAGGGTGGAGTAGAAGTCTAAATCCTTGGATTTATATGTTTTGTGTGATTCCTCGAGTGTTAAAATTGGTTTTATTTTAAGTTGAATCTAAATTCAAGTACTTTCTTTGTAAAAGTGACCTAATAGCCCTATTAGGCCTAGGAGAGAATTGAAGACAACTAAAATTAAGGGATTGGTCAAGAGTCATAACTTGGAGGGTTTTTTTGTTTAGTGGATTAGAGATTTTGGAGGTGGTAAAGACTTTCTATGGTATATTTCCATGTAACTTGCCTTCAAAAATCCATGATTTCTCCTTGTAGCCCTATATAGAGATTTGGGTGTATTTTAGAAACATTCTTGTGGAATCTAGCGTTTGCTCAATATTTAAGATTTGTGTCTTAGTGTTGATAGAATTGATATTCCATACCTGAAACATTTGGTATTAATTTGTTTCCTAACATGGCATAAAGGTGTTTTAGACTAGGAAGAAGATCTATTCTAGTTATTATGGGTTTTGGGAACTATTGTTAGAGCCCTAAATTGTATTCGGAAAAGAGCTATTGTGAACCTCTAAGTGAAAAAATTGGATATAGTTTCGGTATCTTCTCTAGGTGGTTATCCAACCATTTGATCAAATTTTCTCTTTTTGCAACAAAAGTTGTCATGACAACTTTTGCAATTTTTGCAAAGTTGTCATGCAACTTGACATCTTTTTGTCCATATGGACTAGGATTGGTCAAAGCCTCTTGGAACTTTAGGAATTGTTTTAATATATCATCTAGGATTAAAAAAATCACCACTCTACCTCTTTCTTTCCCAAACTAGCTCTTCAAATGCACAAAAGTAACTTTTAGCAAAAATGACCATATTTGCATTTCACCTAGCAACTTTGAGAAATTGTGTAGTATTACATAGTCCTAAGGACCTAGTTAGACCTCCTAATAGTAAAGACACACATTATGACCCATTAGTCCCTTTATTGGACTAGTGACTTTGCTAAGGCCACTACAAGCCAAAACTCAAATTTGAAAACCTAGGTTGTTAGATAGCCTTGCCTAGGTGCTCCTGCACCATGCTCACCACAAGAGAAAATCATGTCACTCCTATAGAAAATATGGCATTATTTATTCCCAAATTCTTGATATTTTTATTTGCAACCCATTTTTCCTCTAACTCTAGCTTATCTTTCCACTTGATGAGGTGTTCCATGTACACCTTATGTATGGTAGTCTTCTTGTCTCTTGAGTCTAGTACTTTCTCTTCCTCTAGTTGCACCTTGGGAGGTAGGACATTAGATGCCACATACTTGCTAATTTCTTGTATATTCACATATACTTTAGTTAACGGCCCCTTGAACCTGGTTAGCTTTATAACATTGAAGACTAGTGAGATGCTTAAGTCAATAGGAAAATCTAGCTTGTATGCATTGGCTCCATATTTAGCCATTATATTGTAGGGTCCCACTTTCTTCATAATAGTTTGGTAGGTGCTCCCCTCTACAATCAATACTTGTTCAAATGTACCATGAAATAGTCACTTACTACAAATTGAACATCCCTTCTTTTCTCATCCACTTTAGCCTTCAAATTTTGTGTAGTTTCTTGTATAGTCTTCTTAACCTATTCTTGAATCTCCTTCATGGTTTAAGTAAATTCTTTAGCCTATCTACTCCTATATTCCATAGCCTCAAGGTCCCTAAGTTCACACACACCCCTTGGATGCATCCCATAAACAATCTCAAATGGACTTCTACCAGTTGTCCTATTTACACTATCATTATATACATACTCGAAGAATAATCACATCCCATGTCTAATCATACTGTTGGCAATATGGCTAGGTAGATGTATGAGTATTTTCATTTATGACAACATATACTTTTGATATTTCACAATCTTATCAGAGTTAGAAAATTGTCTAAGTGCTAGATAGTTTGCAATAATACAAAGATAGATATGGCATGTATGGATGATATACTTTGAGTTAGTTCATGCGCAATTGAGGATCGATAGTTGACAAGGTCATGATGAAGTATGTCAATGTGTAGACCTACACAAATAGTACAGTGTAAATTATAATTAAATTACTAGTTTAGGTAATCAACAGAGTAGAATAGAGAATCATAGCTAATTGAAGTAGATGGCTTAAAGAAATATTTTTGAAACAAAATAATTATTTTATCATGTTGGGCCAACATCCTAGATGTTTACCCAAAGTTATTTTATATTTGGTCAAGCATGTGGAACCATCAAAGCTAACTAAGCACAGATTTATTAATTTGCAAGATATAAGTAAAGATCATATCTTGTGCAAATAATGTGAAGTGTGAATGTGATGTGAACTATAGTGAAGAAAGGTTAAGTGATATGTGAGTCATGTGTGATATGAAATTTGATGTATGATTAGAGCAAGTGTGAGACACAATAGTAACACAACATTGTATGTATATCTACTTTCGTAAAGAAACTTGATTGTATAGTGAAGGTTATGGCATTGGTCTCTTCTTGCATACATTGCATTTGATCTACCACCTCCTTAAAGGGTTGAGGCTTTTAATAGGGCCTAGTCCTCTAACAAGGACTTGAGACACTATATGTACTTCATAGACTCCTAACAGGGTCAATATACTTAACAGGATTCTTTTGTTTAGTGGATCATCTTGTGGGTATAATCCCCACCAAGTTTTTCCCTTCGCCAAGGTTTTCCTAGTTAAAAAATAATGGTTTTATGAGTTGTCTATATGGATGGTTATATTTATTGTTTAGCATTTTTGGTTTACTTTCGTGTGCAAGTTATAATGTAATTAACAATATCCAGTTGTGGGAAAAAATTTGTAGAATACTAATTGACCCCCCTCCCCCCCAATCTTAATACTATATGTTTCTAAAAATTGGTATCAAAGTATAGTTTCTTAGAAGAGGCTTAAAAACTTGAGTAAGATCCTTATGGATATGGACTAGTTAAAGAGAAACCTTGAAGAAGATCTTGAAAAAATTGATCTTCGTACTGAAGAAAGAGATAAATTAAAAGATAGGTATGAGGATGCAAAAGTTTACATTGGAAAACTAAAAGACAAGATTGATGATTTGAAATCAAAAAAGGAATCAAATGAGAAGATTAGTGACAATGATGAAGTAGTAATTTCAAGAAAGAAAATGAGATCTTGAAGCATGAATTGAAAATTGTTGAACTCAAGTTAAGTTTTAAGAAAGATGATAGCAAAACCAAACCTAATCTGAAAGATGAGAATGCATATCTTAGATCCCAATTAAGTCAAGTAGCATTGGAATTAGATCCTATTAAGATAGAAAATGCTAAGCTAGAAAAGTACAACACTATTGTGAAAGGAGAATTGACAAAAGCATAACTGAATTAGAGAAGCTTTATTCCAGTAGTGAGAAAATTGATGAGAAGATATTTTACCAAAGACACTCTTATGATAAGATAGGCCTTGGATATTTTATTGGAGAGAAATCAACCAAGAAAGTTGAAATAAAAAAGGAACCAAATCTAGTTGTTGAGTCCCCTAAAGAATTTGATCTAAGTAAGATTGAATCAAGCATATCAATTGAATTATATAAAGAAATTGAACTAGTTGATTTGTATGTGAAACATGATAAACCAAAGAAAATACAGCAAGTTGATCAACCTAATAAAGTTGAATCATCTAAGGAAGTTAGACATGAATTCAAAGGTTGATATTTCATATGCAATGAAGTTGGTCATAGGAAGGAGATTGCATGGGTAAATCTTTTAAACCTTTTACTAATTTCTATTGTTATACTTGTAATGGTTATGGACATAAAGTAGTAGATTTTAAGAAACCTAAGTTTGATAGTAATAATGTGAATAGAAGAATGTTTAGGAATACTAACTTGTAGGTAATGAGAGAGGAATATCAAAAAGTAGATCTAATGATCAAGAGAAGTCTAATGGTGAAAGGAAATAATTTATATGTTGCAAGTGTAACAATCCTGGACATATTGCAAGGAATTATAGAACACTTAAAAGTCAAAATGGAACCAACCAGAGAAGGAATGCAAATGCATGTCAATTATGTAATAACTTTGGACACACAGCAAGATTTTGTAGATTGGACAGAAGGAACTTCAATAGGAATCCTAATCATAGAAGGAATAATAATAGAAATGGGAGAAGAAACAAAAATGGAAGAAACATCAATTAGAAGGAAGAAATTAAAGAACATGTTGATGAATTCAAGGAAGCATTTGTGAAAGAAAATAATCCAGAAAGTTATCATACAATTTTGGAAGAGCAATATATAGATGCACCTAATGGGAAATTGAAATCAAATATTGTTTGTGACTCATCCTATATGAATTAAGCATTTCTAAGGGATGAAAAGTTTTAGTTAATCACAATTGATGATATATTACAAATTAGAAGTTTCACAATCAACACAAGGTAGATGACATAGAGAGGAAGCTATGGTCGAGTGTAAGAGTTTTGATGATTGTAGCAAGCCATACAAAAGAAAATGAGTTTATTGATAATCAATGATAGGTTTTAAAGAAGAAGAAGATGCACATTTAATGTAAAGTTAAATTTGAAGTGATTTAAAGATTGCGAGTAAGATATTTAGTACTATTTGATCATGTGAAGAGTTTGGAGCAATTAGTGAGCAATTTGACGACAAATTCAAGTGTGAAGTGAAGTGTTTGAGTGAAAAGTTGTGGAAGCCCTAATACATGATATATAAGGTATTTTATGAAGCATTAAGCTAGAATTTCTAGTATCAATGATTAGTAATATGGAAATCTAGTTATTTTTTGATATAAGTGAGAGACCTAGATACAAATTCAAGAAGCACCTATTTGTTTCTCTTATTGATGATCTCTTAGGAGCATTTTCTCAAATCCCACCAAATGTACTTCAGGTAGAAGATGTTAGAATCTAAATTCATTATAAATTTGAGAGTGTTGGAGATGAATATATTCACAAGGATTTAGAAGTTATGTGTAATGGAGACCTAACCATAAAATATGAGTATGCATAATTGAATAAACTGAACCTAATTAAGTATATGTTTTACACAAAACTCAATAATCATGAGTGGATTAGGATTATTCTAAGTCAATTTTATCAAGAAATTTTTATGTTAGGTGCTATGCCTATTGTAATTAATAATGACCTAATTTATAAGGTCACACATTAAAGAAATGATGGGTTTAATACATTGAATGATGGGAATGTTAGAAAGACAATTGAGACAAACCTGAAAACTAAGTTTGATGGAAGGAATATGAGAGTTGATGTAATCCAAGACAATGGATTTAGAATATTGGGCAAGACTATAGGATATAAATTGAATCATATTTCTAGATTTAACTTCATGCTAGTAAGATTTTTGCATACAACTTATGTAATGGAAGTTGAGAAGACAAAAGTAAATATGCATGAGATTTTTAGAGTGCAGTTGTTGGACAACATTGAGAAGTTGAAGAAGGATAAGAATGTAGTATTTAGATTTGAATCTCTACTGATACACTTATTTTTCTATGTAACCAAGTAGTTTCTTGGTATGACAAGTTAGAAAAGTAATGAGTGTTCGATGAAGATGGTTACACAATGTTATAGGGCTAGACTAGAGAATATTAGAGGTAAAGACATTGATAGAATGATGAAAAGCTTCCAATCAAAGATAAAGGAAAAATATAGAATTCCTCCCTCTATAGTGGAGAAGTATAAAGATAAAATATGTTTCATGGTAGAGATTGACAATACTTGTATGCAAGCAATCAAACCTAGAGTAAATTTTATTGAACCCGTGGGATATGAAATGAGTGAAGAACTCATTGAAGGATATGTGTGAATTATTCTTTAGTCAAAAAGGGACACTGAATGTCCAAGATGGGGTACTTATGAAGTGAAGATAAGGGAAGTTCATTCTGAAATTCACAATAAAGAGATCAAGAAGAATGTGAAAAAGAAGATTGAATCCATTATTAAGGAGTTGGGCATGACAAGAGAAGAATTCAATGAAATCAAAGGTATAGCAATGGAGATGAAGGCCAGTGGGAAATTTGAGGTGTTAGAAACCACACTTATTATCATTGTAGTACCATTTTTGGATGTGACACTAGTAGGTTCTACTTTACAAATACCTACTACACCTTATGCAGTAGTTTTGCAAGTACAACTAGCTAGGGTACAAATTGTTCAGAAAAAGAGGAAATCTAATGATGTTGAGGTGACAACATCTCCACAGAGGAAATCAAAGAGATTGGTGAAGTTTAAGAAAGAACCAACACCATATCCCAAGAAAAGGGTCAAGAAAACTACCGATGGACCTGGAAAAAGAATAAAGAAATTGCAAATTAGTGAGTTTTAGGATTCAAAGGAAGAGACTGAAGAGAAGCTAGTTGAATAGGTAGTTGGAGAAGGAATAACACCAACTAGTAAGAAAGCCTAGAAGCCTAAAGTAGAAAATCTAAATATGCAAATTATAAATAATTAAAGTTTTGTTCACTTAAATAAGTATTATAGTTTGTATAGCAACATGGATAGGAGACAATTAGAGAATTCCATTGTAAGGAACATGATTTTGAGGAATAAGAGATTTGATAGCATCCAAAATAAGATTCTAGAGATTACTAAATAGGAAGAGAAGAGTAGTAGAAGAAGACACTAAATTGAGAGAGAATATGATTAATAAATTGTGTGAAGTAAGAACAAAGGAAGACATAGAAAAGATCTTGAAAGACCTTTGATGGGGAACAAGAGAAGATAAATTCTTCTTATGGGAGGAAACTATGAAGAGGTTAAGAAGGAAACTAAAGAAGCCATAGTGAAATTTATGACTTACATGCCTAAGGTCACAAAGGAAAGTGTGCAGCCTAAAATAATAAGTCCAATTTATGTGGAGGCTAGTACTCCTACTGATGGTGAAGAACAAGTTGAAGAGGCATAGAAAACTAATTCACCTCCTCGTATATTTATTGGTGCTAAATCCATGCAAGTGGGTAGTACACACATAACTTTAGATGCTAAGGAGAATCCTTTTATAGGATATGGCTCCAACATTGTTCGCAATATTAATGTTTATTGTAGCTTAGATGAAGAGGATGATGAAGAAACAAAGAAAAATGTAGAAAAGATTAAGGAAGAAGTATTAGAGAGAATAAAAGAAATAGAAAAGGAGAAAAGAAGAAAAGAAGAAGAAAGAAAGAAAGTAGAAGAAACTTCTAAATTAAAGTAGAAATGGAATATTGTGATGCAATAATCAACATTCTTTCCCAATCTAAAACATGTGGAAATAGAATTTGAGAAGGTAGAGTTTCAGGATGAATCTAACATACCTTATGTTGTACCAATAGCTACACCTATTGTAGCATTAGCAGTTAAACTATTGTCAGTATTACATGATGATGATGATCATCATCATCATAAAGGATTAATGAGCTCTTTGAGAAAACTTCTTGAGAAGAAAAAGTTATTTAAACTTTGGAGAGAACATTAGCATAAGTTCTGGACAAATTGCAGAAGATAGTATAGTCCACTATCACAAATCCAGACTTACAAGTAAAGGTGAAAGAATTGGTGAAATCTTTTAATGAAGAATTCACAATCTTGTTTGATATTGCTTTAGTTCAACTTTAGTTCAAGCACAGATGAAGCATGATGCATCATTGTTTGACATAGTATGCAGTAATGTAAGGAATGATTTACAAGCACTGAATGTGTGCATTAAGGAGCTAAGGAAAAGTATAGATGAAGGAAAGAAGTTGTATGAACAATGTGCAATGTCATACAATTATTTATCAGATTTTGATAATCATATCAAAGGCCAAATGAGTGAGCTTTAAACACTCACTATCAGATTTCAACAACCAGAGGAAAACATTGAAGAATTTGGAACAGAGATAGAGAAAATCCACAATGCTATCAAAGGCCATTAATGTAACAAGGAGAAGGAAATAAAGAGATTATCTATCCTTGGAGAATATTTATCTCCTAAAGTTATCATTTTATAGAGGCGGTTGGAGGAGTGTCTTTTAGCAAAGGCATCTTATGATAAATTCCCTATACTAACCTAAGTGTAGTGGATGTGGCATCTTATGCACTTTGGGAACTCATCAGTATATTTGATATAGTCAAGTAAAATTGGAAGAAGGACTTTGACAAGTTGAAACATGATTTTACATATTGCATATCTAGAATGTCAAGTTGATCAGAGGCAAGCAACACAATTTTGTGGGTAGAGTTTTTTTTTTGACACCTTTGCCATTGATGTCAAAGGGGGAGAAGTATGTAAGGAAAATTGTATATGTAAATATTTTCATATGTAAGGGAGAAGTATGTAAAATTGTATATGTATATGTAATTGGGAGCTTAGCTATATATCATTGTAAAGGAGTGATAAGGAATGTAATGATCCACCAAGACATGAATAAAAACAATTTATTTTGTACGCATTTATTTTTGTATTTATTTTATTTTGTATGACATCATTTTGCGACTTAGCCAATTTTACCAAATGTCACCATCAATACCAAAGAGGGATATTGTTGGAAATATGGCTAGGTAGCTGTATGAGTGTTGTCATTTATTGCAACATGTACTTTTGATATTTCATGATATTGTCAGAGTTAGAAAATTGTCTAATTGTTGGATAGTTTGCAACAGTATAGAGATAGATATGATATGTATGAATGATAGACTTCAAGTTAGTTCATACGCAATTGAGGATCAATAGTTGATAGGGTCATGATGATGTATTCCAATGCAAAAACATGCACAGATAGTATGGTGCAAGTTACAATTAAATTACCAATTCAGGTAATTAGTAAACCAAAATAGAGCATGATAGATAATTGAAGTGTACAGCTTAAGGAATCATTTTGGAAAAAAAATAATTACTTGATCATGTTGGGCCATCCTAGATGTTTACCTAAAGTTATTTTATATTTAGTCAAGCATTTGGAAGCATCAAAGCCAACCAAGTAGAGATTTATTAATTTGTGAGATATAAGTAAAGATCAAATCTTGTGCAGATAATTTGAAGTGTGAATGTGATGTGAACTATAGTGAAGAAAGATTAAGTGATATGTGAGTTGTGTGTGATGCAAAATCTAATGTATAATTAGAGCAAGTGTGACATTTAGTATTAAGACAACATTGTATGTATATCTACTTCTTTGAATAAACTAAATTGTATATTGCATGTTAGAGTAGTGGGCTCTTCTTGTATACATTGTATTTGATCTACCAACTCCTAATAGAGTTGAAGAAACTCCTAATAGCAAGGTATTTTTTAGTGGCTAATATTCACAAATTGGCTAATATTAGATTTTTTTGGCTAGTAATTTGGCTAATAATTTAAAATTTGATACAACCTAAATCTCCATACTTTTATAAATTTTAGTTCTAGAATATATTTGAAATAGCTCAGTAATTTATTTTATTTCAAAATTTAAACTCAAATATTTGCCACAATATTCATTACATGATTAGATTCAAGTCACCTAAATATTATATATTATTGGAGAAATTGAATCGAACTAGCCAATAATTATCATAATTATTTGTTACTTAAGGGATATATCACCAATATTTAGTTTTCACTATTGATTTAAAGTATATGTAATGGTCCTCATTATATTCCACGAGGTTAAAAAATGTTCAATTTTGACTTGTAATATTCCATGGTGATTAATGAACTTCCTATTATTATTCAAATTCATCAATATTTTATATTAAAAAATTATGATTCAAAAATAATAGCCAATATTAATCATATTTAGAATAAAAAATTGAGAGATTCGCCAATAGAAATATTTTTTTTTTCAAAATAATGAAAGATTTGCCTATATTTTATATCTTCTTTTGGAGGTGGTTTTCTTAAAGTTTTACCCTAACTAATAGGGTTGAGGCTTTTAACAATGCCTAGTCCTCTAACAAGGACTTAGGACACTATATGTACTTCATAGTCTCCTAATAGGGTCAATATTCTTAATAGGATTATTTTGTTTATTGGATCATCTTTTGGGTATCATTCCTACTGAGGTTTTCCCTTGGCCAGGGTTTCCCTAGTTAAAAAATAATGATTTTATCAGCTCTCCCTTTTGTATGGCTATATTAATTATTCATCATTGTTGGTTTACTTTCATATGCAAGTTAAAAGTAATTAACAATATCCAATTGTGGGAAAAAGTTTGTAGACTATTGATCCAACACCCCCTGCCCCCATCCCCCACCCTCTCAGTATTATCTATTTCTAACACATATTCCTTAGTTCAAAACCTTAATAAGTTACCTAATATCCTCTTAATCACCTTATTTTCACCATTAGAATGAGGATGGTAAGATGATCCAAAAGATAGGTTAGTTCCCAACCTACTCCACAGGGTTTTCCAAAAATAGATAATGAATTTTACATCCCTATCTAACACAATGCTTAGGGGTAGCCCATGAATCCTTACAATATCCTTTAAAAACAAATCTTCTATATGACTAGCATCATGTTTAGTCTTATAAGGTATGAAGTGACCTATATTATTGAATCTATCCACCACAACATAGTTGTTGTCACAACCTTGTTTTGTCTTGGGTAGTCCCACAATGAATTTCATGCTAACATAATCCCATAGTTGATTAGAGATTGGTAAAGATTGGTACAAACCTATATTAATAGCTCCTTTTTCCTTCATACACACTACACACTATTTAACATATCTTGTCACATACCTTGATAATTTTGGTTGATAGTAGAACCTTTGGACCAACTCTGGGGTTTTATTGATGCCAAAATTTCCTCTTTGGATTCCATTATGATTTTCTTGGGTAATGTTCTCCCTCATGAAACCCTTAGGAACACATAGTTGATTCCCTTTGAACAACAGTTGACTCTCCAATGTATAATCAACAAAAGAGCTATGAAAGTGATTTTGAAACTTAAAGCATACTTTGTAAGCTTTAGAAAAATCTTCATCATCCTTTTAGAGATACTTGAAACTCTATATACCAATGCTATGGAGTTGAACTTCTGGATGTTTAGCATCCCCCTACTTAGTGCATCTGTAAGATTATTCATTTTCATTTTCTTATGCTTGATGGTGAATATGAATGCTTTAATATATACCATCCACTTCAAATGCCTATTGCTTAACTTTCCTTGGGTTTTGGTGTAGTTAAGGTCCTAGTTGTTAGTAAACACCAAAAACTCCTTAGGTAGAAGGTAATGCCTCCATTTCCTAAGAGATTAAACCAAAGCATACAACTCAAATTCATAAGAAGAGTACTTCTTCTTCGCTTCATTTAGCTTCTCATTGAAGAAGTCTACTTGCCTACATTCTTGACTCGACACATCCCCTACTACCATCCCACTTGCATCACACTCTAGGGTAAACAACTTATCAAAACTAGGCAATTTACGAATAGGTTGTGTGGCTACTCATTCTTTTAACTTTTCAAATGCATTTCCTACTTCATGATTCCACCTAAACTTTTTCTTCACTCCACCCTTAATGGTATCTAATAATGGTGCATAGATACCACTAAAATTGCTAATGAATTTCCTATAAAATTGAGCTAAATCATGGAAATTGCTTACCTCTATTGATGTAGTAAGTAGTTTAGGATAGCTACAACCTTGTCTTGATCCATCTTCAAAGACCCTTTGGATACCACAAATCCTAGGTATGCAATCTCTTGCTTCATAAACTCACATTTTTTCTAAATTAATTTCCAACTTCTTCTCATGCAACTTCTTTAGCACCATATCCACATAATCTAGGTGTTCTTCTCTTGTCTTTTTGAAGATGAGTATTGGTTAAAATAACTAATTAATTGTGTATTATCTTTTATGTTACATAAAATGTCATATCATTTCTAGTCAGTGTATGTTGAACTCACTTAGGTGATGGAGACAGTTTCATGTGTCTATCGAGCTTTCCAAAGTTTTCCAAATAGAGAAGACAGTGTCTATCGAGCTCACTCGAGAAATAAAGGAAAGTTTACAAAAGTTGAGTGTTAACCAAGCTCACTTAGTTAATGAAGGAGAATTTGGATGGAGCCAGTGTTAACCAAAATCACTTGGTTACCAAAAGAAATTTGTGAATATGTAGTGTTAATCGAGTTCACTTGGTTAACATAGGAAAATCATTTCTAAGTTAGTTTCTACCAAGCAAGGTCAGCTAACTAAGGATTTTCTTGTTTTGGCATATTGAGTTTAATTCATTTGTTTGTTGGTTCTAGTTGACTAAGGAGATGAATATTAATTATTCTAAGTTGTATTCAATCCAACTTGACAATGTGTCAGATGTATATATAAGGTGAAGTTGAGGATTGAATATACGAAACATAATAGAAGATTTGAGGATGATTAGAGGAAGGAAATTAGAATGATAAGAAAAAAATCCTTGTTGAGCTGAAAAGATACATTCAATCAAGAAAGGATCAAGTATACAAGCCAAAATTGAGATTTGTAATTAGAAATTTAGTTGCATCAAAAATTGGTTCATCTCATTGTTACTCTCTAACCATTGTAATAGTGATCTAAATCTCTTAACAGAGTTGGCTTAATAGCTATTTTTAAATCCTCTAACAAGATGGCATTTCTATATTGAAGTGTCTAAAGACCTCTAACAAGGCCACTCCTAATAGTGTGATTAAATCCTCTAACAGGGTCTTACCTAATAGTGTGTTTTATAACCTTTAACAGGGTTGGCTGCTAACAAGGCTCACTTTAGAAGAGTGAAAATCATTAAATTGTTGCAATTGGTGGTTTTTCCCAAGTTGGGTTTCCACATTAAATCTTGATGTCACTTGTGTTCATGCTATTTCTTTTATGTGTATGCAACTAAGTTAAATAAGGCTAAACATAGAAAATATCTTAAGATTTGCATTTTCCATGTTATTGTTGCTATTTTAGTATTTGTTGAGTTACAGCATTTGATAGTGTAAACTAAGTGCATTTGTGGTTGTTGAGTAATAGCATAATATAGCTTAATTAATGTTTATATTTTTCTTTGCATTGATATCTAAGAGATCAGAGACTTATTTTAGTGGTAATTAATTCACCCCTCCCCTCTTAGTTACTCCTCTTATATTTCCAACAACATATACATACATATGCATATGCCTATACATACATACATACATACATACATACATACATACATACATATATATATATATATATATATATATATATATATATATATATATATGTACATAGTTATATGTATATGTATGTATGTAGATGTGTGTGTGTGTGTGTGTGTGTGTGTGTGTGTGTGTGTGTGTGTGTGTGTGTGTGTGTTTATTTGTAAAATATGTCTCATCTCTATAATACATACATACATATATCTATGAAAGAAAGATGAAGATGATAGGACTATGGTAGAATAAGACAAAAGGGTATGTATGTATTATAGAGATGAGATATACCATACAAATATATATAGATATAAATATACATATCTACATATATACATATATATATATATATATATATATATATATAGAACTATGTATATATACATATTTATATGTATGTATATGTATATGCATATGCATATGTATATTCATATGCATATGTGTATGCATATGTATGTATTTGTTGTTGAAAATATAAGAGGAGTAACTGAGAGGGGAGGGGTGAATCAGTTACCATAAAAATAAATCCCAGATCCTTTAGATTTCAATACAAAACATAAATTCTATTGAAACTATTATAACTCAGTTAACACATAGGCACTCGGTTAATACTAACAATATGTTGTAACTCAGTAACCATTGAAATAAAAACTATTACTCAATAATAATTGACATGTAGAACTTAAAATATTATCTATGATTAACCTTAATTAATTTATTTGCATACACATAAAGTAAATAGCATGAACACAAGTGACACCAAGATTTAACATGGAAACCAAATTTGGAAAAACCTATCAATTACAACTAGTTATTGATTTTCACTCTTCTGAAGTGATCCATGTTAGGAGCCAACCCGGTTAAAGGTTACAAAACATACTATTAGATGTGACCTTCTTAGAGGATTTAATCACCTTATTAGGAGTGGCCTTGTTAGAGGTCTTTAAACAGTTCAATCTAGATATGTTACCTTGTTAGAGGATTTACAAGTAGTTGTAAAGACAACTTAGTTAAGAGATTTAGTTCACTACTATAATGGTTAGAGAGTAACAATGATATGACCTTATTTCTAATGCAACTTCATTGCTAATTTTAGATCTCAATTGTGGCTTGAATACTTGATCCTTCCTAATTGAATCTATCTTTGCAGCTACTCAAGGATATTATGTTTATCCTTCTAATTTGATTCTTCTAAGAATCTCTTTTTCTTCCATCCACTTACACACATTCAATACTCAACTTGACTTTATACTTATATCTTACACAATGTCAAGTCAACTTGAATACATCTTAGAATAATTAATATTCATCTTCCCAATTGGCTAGAACCAAAAAACAAATCAACTAAACTCAATATGCCAAAATAAGAAAATCCTATGTTAATCAACCTTGCTCAGTAGACACTAACTCAGAAATAATTTTTCTGTGTTAACCAAGTGAACTTGGTTAACACGACATCTTCACTAACTTCATTTTCTAATTGCGTGAGCTTGATTAGCACTAGTTAAATACAACTTTCCTTTGTTACTCAAGTGAGCTCGGTTAACACTCAACTTCTACTAACTTCTCTTCAAAATCTGAGTGAACTCGGCAGACATTGTCCTCCGAACTTGAAAAATACTAGAATTCTCGAAAGACACATAACATTATCTTCATCACTTGAGTGAGCTTGGCATACACTAATTGGTAAAGATATGACATTTTGTGTAACATCAAAGACAATATACAATTGATTAATTATTTTCAATGTAAGTATATGTATATGTATGTATGTATCTATGTATATATATATATTCATATATAAATATATTTATATATACATATTAATATATGTATATGTACATATTAATATATATCCATATATAAATACACACATATACATACATGTATGTATGTATGTATATATATATATATATATATATATGTATATATATATATATATGTATATATATACATATATATATATATATATGTATATATATATATATATATGTACATACATATATACATACATATATATAAATACATATACATATATACATAGATACATATATAAATAAATATATACATATATACACATATGTGCATACATATATATGCACACACACACACACACAAAAATGTATATGTATGTGTGTGTATGTGTATAGATATGTGTTTTTATGTGTGTGTATATATATGTGTGTGTATATGTGTGTGTGTGTGTGTGTGTGTGTGTGTGTGTGTGTGTGTGTGTGTGCATATACACACACATATATACATATATATATATATATATATATATATATATATATTATAATCATGATAATACCTTGATCAAATATCATTTCTGATAGCTAATGGAGTTAAGATATATTAAGAAGCGACATGTCTCTATGGGAAACATACCTCTCAATATCATATACATATTCATTAAGAAAGTAACTTGAAATACCTAGAATTTTGAATCAAACAAAGTGAAGCAAGGATGAATTTTGAATCAAACGTTGGACAGGAACACAACCAAGCTGGGAAATGGTGAATAGATTGTAGGGATAGAGCAAGACAAGGATGAGAATGAGGTGGATGTTACAGAGGATGGGGACCCACATAATTTGCAACCACATCCAAGAGAAAAGAAAATTGCTCATTCATTACCTAGGTCTTCAAGGGGAGGGGCCCTTGGGGCTCAGGGGTAGTGAACAAATCTCTTTGGGGTCAAACCTTCAAGTAAGTCAACCTTCCCCAAAATAATTGATAAATATGATAAGGAAAAGGGGATTTTTGCCTTGGAATTTCCCACTAAAATTATTGACCACAACATTTTGGGTATGGTGACCAACCTAGTGGGTAAATTTATTGGCCCTAGACCAAATACTGATTTGGTAAGGATTTTTGCAAGGAAAAAAAGGGAGCTAAAAGGGTAGGTTGAAGTAATGGCCGTGGCTAAAGGTTTTATGTCTTTTGAGTTCTCCTGCCAAGAGGACTATTCCAAAATTATTTGTGTGGGAAACTATTCAATGGGTAAGTCTAATCTTGTCCTTCAAAAGTGGACTTCCAACCTTGACCTAAACAAAAACTTCCTAACCCAGAACCCTGCTAGAAAAGGTAACCAGAGCTGCCCTTAGAATACTAGCATGAAGATGTTTTTGATGGCATTACCAAAACCTTTGGAGAACTACTATCATTTGATCATGTCACTACAGCCAAGAAAAGACATACGTATCCTAGAATATGTGTTGGGGTGGTTGAGGATCAAGATATGCCCCAAGTGATTGAATTTCAATCTCAACTAGGAAGAAGGGTATAAAATATTGACTATGAAAATGTTCCTTTTGGCTACTTCCACTACAAAAAGGTAGGACAAAAAGTGAAGATCTGCCCAATCTTCAAAGAGAAGTCTAGTAAAGCCCAAAAAAAATAAGGTAAGAACAAGGCAAGACCACTCAAAATGGTGTGGAAGGAAAAATCTTTAGAAGGAAAGAACTCAGGGGGGTGAAGTTAATGAAGGAAATGAAAAGAGGGATCTCACAAAGGAAAGGAATAGTTTTGCAATTATCAATGAATCTAATAAGATGGATTAAATGAATAGCAATAGGGTCATTCTAGAACCCATCATCTCTTTAGGTGGGAAGGATGGGACTCCTTCTCTTAAGAAGGATGGGAAGTACTCCATCTTAGATACCAAAGAGAAGGAGATGCAATTCTCTTGTGTTTTGGACACTCAGTTAGGGCCTATTGGGGAGTTGTAGGACTAGGCTCTTTCACAAGAATCAAACTTCAACCCTAATAAAGGGGTATCTCCTACAACAGTGAACAAGACTATTGAAAGGTTCTTGGCTACTACCCTTGGGCACCTCTCCTAGTTAGAGGCTCTCTTTGATAGTTGTAAGGAGGTCAATGATGCCCCTTGGATTTATGTCAAGAACAAAAAGAAGAATAGTAGGTATCCTTCCCCAGTATCTCCAACAACCACTAGGAGTAGGGTAAAAGTTGATATTCAATACAAATACATTACCCCAGGAAGAAAAAACAAGAACCAAATCAAAAATGAAGAAACAAGAAGGAATATGTTGGATGGGACTCAACAACCCATCTAGGAATCATGTAATATCAAAACATGAAGATCATTTCTTGGAACATACATGGACTCAATGGAATCCACAAACAAGAAATAGTTAGGAATATGGTCAGGGATCATAGATCAAATTTTTTTTAAATCCAAGAAACCAAAATGAAGAAGGATAAGATTGAGAAGATCTCCTTTGGGAAAGGCATGAATAATATGGCTATAGACTTAGATGGTGCATTGGGTGGTTTGCTATCCATATGGAAGGAATCTTTGGAAGCCAGTATCATTTTTAAGGAAGGTAATATTTTTCTTATGAATTTTTTCAATCCCAAAGATTAGGTGAGATGGTTTTTGTTGAATCTCTATGCTCCCAATACCAAAAATAGTATAAGGATTTTTTGGACCAAAATTTTTGAATTGGTAACCATATTAGGTGACACTAAAGACATTATAATGGGGGACTTCAATACTCCTCTCTTAGCCTTTGAAGTAACAAGGGCTCCTACCTATGTTGAAAGTAGGTAACACTTGGCTTATCTAAGTAGGTATCTAGCCCTTCTAGATGTGGACCATAGGGACTGTAAGTTCACATGGTCCAAAAGGAGAATCGATCAGGATTACATTTAGGTTAGGTTAGATAGAGCTCTTATTTGTATGGATTGGCTAAGCAACTACCACTGTAAGCTTTCATTAGTTATGAGGCTTGGGTTAGACCATTATCCTATTTCTCTTACTCTTGATAAACTCAATAGAAAGAATGCCTTCCCCTTTAGATTTGAGAAAATATGGTCGACTCACTCTAGCTTGCATAACAATATCAAGGAGTGGTGGGGTATTGAGGTGGATGGAACCACTATGTATAAGGTTGCCAAGAAAATTAGGTTCATTAAATTAGAGATCTACAAATGGAACATCTTTGATTTTGGTAATATTTTCCAAGATAAAGAGAGGATATTGGGTAACTTGGTTGAGGTGCAGAATGATATCCAAACTTGGGGTTATAATGAAAACATTCTCAAATTACTTCTAGAGATCATCTCGCCCCAACAGTTAGGCTTTATTCCTAGTATGCAAATTCTAGATTCTATCATGGAAGTCCATGAAGTTATCCATTCATTTGAGATGGGGAAACAAGAAGGTTTTCTTCTCAAGTTGGATCTTTCTAAGGCTTATGATAGGGTGGATTAGGGTTTTTGGAGAGAATTCTTGAAGCTTTTGGTTTCAATGCAAAAGTGAGGAAGATGATTACCCAACTGGTTTCTTCTCCTACCTTTTTGGTCCTGGCGAATGGTGCCCCCTCTAAATTTTTTAAACTCTCAAGGGGTATTTGACAAGGTGACCCTTTATCCCCTATTCTCTTCATCATTCTGGTTGAAGGCCTAGGAAGGCTCTTTTTTTTTAGGAGGGGCAGAGGGGATTTGGTGGGTTTGAAACCATCTACTAGTCCTTCTATTTTTACTCATGAGCATTTTTTTGATGATACGATTATGGGAGGTGAGGCCTCGGTAAGGGAAGTAAGAACTATGAAAAGTATACTAAATACTTACTCCAGGGCCTTTGCGCAGCTCATTAATTGGGACAAGAGCTCGGTGTTTTTCTTTAATACCCTATTAAGAAGACAAAAGAAAATTGTGGACATTTTGGGATGTAAGGTTGGGTCCCTTCCTTCCATTGACTTAGGGCTTCCCTTGGGGATTAAACCTCCTAACACTTTCTGGGACAATCTTGTGCACAAATTCAATAGGAAACTAGCTGGTTGGAAAGGTATCACCTTGAGCTAGGTGGGCAAAGTGATGCTAATTAAGTCTACTTTACAAAATTTACCTACTTATACTCTTAGCATTTTTCCTATTCTATCGAAGGTGGTTGAACACCTTGAAGCTATCTAGAGGAATTTCATGTGGTCAAGCATTGATGAGAATAAGAATTACCAGTTGGTGGCTTGGGATACCATCTACAGATCTAAGTAGCAAGGGGGTCTAGGGATTAGAAAGTTGAAACAGTTCAACTTAGTTCTTCAAGTGAAACAAATTTCAAGAATTTTCAATAGAAAAGGTGAATGGAGAGATATTCTGATGTTTAAATATGCTAACAAACCTAATCTTAAACAATTAATTAATAGGGATTATGACCCCAAAGGCTCTTCCATCTAGAATGGTCTAATGAGAACTAAAGATTTAGCCTTTTAGAAAGCTAAATCACATGTGGAAAATGGGGAAGATATCAATTTTTGGCTTGATTACTAGCTTAGCTCATACCCTCATAGGGAGATTGAGTCTTTCAAAAGATGGGCTTATGTATGTATTGAAAGATTTGGAAGCAGGGTGAGTGACTACAAAATTCACAATGGGTGGATTGACCTGGCAGAGGTGTCTAAGGAGTTGAAGCCACTAATGGACATGGTTAGACATATTCCTTTATCCCACAAAAAATATGTCTTTTTTTTTTTTTTGTGGGGGGGGGGAAGGACTATGCATGGTCTTTACATTGTGGGCTCTAGTTATGAGACATTGCAATTTTAGGGCCAGGCCCATGTGTGGGCTAAAGCTTGGTTCCCAGGCCTTATCCCAAAAATTAACATATTCTTCTAGATCTTTCTCCAAAATCATATCCTCATAGTGTATAACCTCACCAAAAGGGGTAACATGATGCCTAATAGATGTATCTTATGCAAAAATAATAGTGAGATTGTTGACCATATGTTTATACACTGCTCTCTTATTAGCTCTATTTGGTCTCTCTTCCTGTCTTTTTCTCAATTTGTCCTGGTGCTTTCCTTCCAACATTCTGGAGTTCTTTGATCAATGGCAACTTGGGCTAGCTAGAAATGAATCCAAGACTTTATGGAAATGGGCCTTACCACATGTTTGCTAGGAGGTCTAGAAAGAGCAGAATAACTGAATTTTTAGGGACAAGGAATATAATGCCAAAGTTTTTTTTCACAAATGCCTCAATTCCTTGATGGAAAATTTCACCAACACTAAAGGTACAATCCCTCCTCTTAAGACTAGGTAAATAGATAAAAGAGAGGGATGTTGCTGGTCTTTCCCGCCTGAGGGCTAGCATAAGGCTAATTTTAATGGGGTAGCCAAAGGAAACCCAGGAAAGGTTGGGGTTGGTTCCATCATAAGAAATGTGTCTAGGAAATGGATTTCTATGATTGCTGCCCCCCTTGGAATCTAAACCAATCATTATGCAAAGGCCATTACAGCTCACCAAAGTATCAATCTAGCAAAAGAAATATGAGTGAAATGCCTATGGTTGGAAGGAGATTCAAAAAACATAATTGATTGCCTAAATGAGAAGAACAAGCCTACTTGGATGGTCACAAATATTATTGATGAATGCATTTAGAACCTTAAATCCTTTGAGAAAACCTATGTGCCACATGAGTACTGGGAGGCCAATAATGTGGTGGATAGGTTGGCAAATTGGGTAGTAAAGTACAATGAGGTGGCTAAGTGGATGGATGGTTATGATATCTTGTTAGAGTTTTATGAGGTCATAAAAAGGGATCATATCCTAGGTAGATTAGGTATAATTAAAATCCATTATGAAAGTTAGTAAGTTGTGGGAAGAGATCAAAAATATTATGTGTGGATTTATTATGATAGTTAATGATTTATGGGGAATGTGCAGAGTTGTGAGGTGGAAGTACTATATATCTCATACTTCCCATATCTACAATATCCATCAACTTATGTCAAGTACCACTTGTGGGAAGAGAATTCACAAGGCAAAAAATAGGTGTAAGAAAATGAGGAGAGCTAAAGGCTTGCTAGTTTTGAAGGGTTTTGATAGTGACTAAAAAGAGTGCATAGAGAAGAACATCATGGTTGGAGAAAGACACAAGAGGGAACTAGAGGACAAAGCCTAGAAGTGGAGAACACATTCCAAGGCATGGAACATATCAAAGAAAGGAGAGATTATGAATTATATTGAGCACCTCCATGGATGGAAACCCTATGTAACCAAAAGTATGGTCAAAAATTGGAACAAGGGCATTGTCAAAATTGACGGGGTGGAGTTATTTGTGATAGAAGAAGTCATCTCCTTGGTTACTAGCATCGCTATGATTGGCAAGAAATTTTATAGAGATCAAAAAATATCATGGCAAGCAGTGGTGGAATTCACAACAAACCAAGAGGGAAAATAGGCATTGGTGAAGAGAGGTACCCATTATCTCCTGAGCTCAATCAAGCCTATGTGGAGATTCGTGCTATGTGCTATAATCAAATACATTAGTTGTGACACTAGGTTTTATCTTCTATGCATGTATCACTTCATGCTACTCAACCATTTTAGGTATGGGGCAAAAATCTCTATCCCCTTCTACCTTTATTCTTCCATGAGTGAAAAAATTAATGAGTATCAAGAAAAGTAGGGATTACTTTTTTTAATTTATGAATAATTCAAAGCTAGGACTATGAGTAAACAAATCAAAGATAGGAAAGAGGGAAAGAAAGGAAAAGGGGAATCTAAAGAGTTTGACAAGATTTATTTGCCCTTAGATACAAAGGAAAATATTGAGATGCATACAGATTTAGAGGAGTTTGATTCCCCATAGTTTGGTTCAAGGAAAAAACCATCAAAACTAATAGCAAAGAGAAAAAAAGTCACCCTTGAGCCCATACAAGACATTGACACATCCTCAGATATGGTTTATAATGAATGGGTGGAAGGGATGGATACGAGAGAGGATAGTGTAGAGAGAGAGGAGAATATCAAGGAAGGGGAAGGTAGGGAGTGAAAGATAAGAAAGAGAACCATTACTATCAAAGTGTTGGCAAGAAAAGAGAAGGAGGCCATGAAGTTAGGGAATCAAAGAAGGAAAACCCCAGATGACAATGAGGATAAATTGGGGGAGGAGATCAAGAAGGCAAAAGGGGACCCCCATTTATAGATGTTCAATCGTGGGGAAGGATAGAAAGGTGTTGTGGAGGAACTTTGACTCGGATTTAGCTACTATGGGCATCAAACAAGAGCTTATCAAAACTCAGGTCAAAGAAAATGAAGAGGGCAGAATCCAGATGGAGGAGTTGATCAATCCTACTCTGGTCATCTTTAGTGACATTACTAAGAAGCACCTAGACATGGATGTCCTTAACAATGCAAAAAATAGTGTAGTTGACAACTTCTGTACCACCAAGTGGCTTTTCCATGAAATCCTTGACCTCAAACATAGAGTGAGCACTCTAGAAAGAGAAACCTATAGCTTAAAGAATAGGGTCAAAGAGGATGAACAAACCATGGATAGAAGAGTGGAAGAAGTCAATAATAGGGCCCAAGCGATGGATAGGACAATACAAGGTATAGTTGAATAGAGCTCTAAGATCTTCAAGGATAATGAGAATATTAAGAGGTTCATACACTATATAGATGACCAAAGTTTTAGCAAGGAGAAGGACCCTAACACCAACAGCATAAAAGATAGGACTCTGGAAGAAAACACAAGGAAGTGGACTAGATCCAACACTAGGAAAAAGGACACCCAGCCCTAGACTAGGAGCTTTTTGAGATGAAGGAGGTAGTTAGCAAGCTATTGGAGCTAGAGATAAGTGTAGTAGAAATGCTAAGAGACATTTTATGACAGCCTTGGCCTTTTGTGGGTAGCCCTAATCTTTTGGCATCTCTCCCTAGCTTTACTTTTGTTTCTATCTTAGTTTAGGGAGTTGTTCTTTCTTTTTTCTTTCTGGCTCTATATGTAGCCTTAAGCATTCTTTTGTTGACTATTCTACATTTTTTTTAGGTTTTAGGGCCCTTTTAAAGCCTATTTTTCATAATCAAAAACTTGAAACACCCAGAAATCATTAACTGAAAAGTAAAGCTACATTAGTGTAATATAGTATATCTCAACAACTTTAAAATATGAAAATCTATAAGTCTTTGCAAACTTAACATGGTATCATAGAAAGATTGATCTTGGATTGAAAGTCTATTATTTGGAGGAATCCACATTTGATAAATCACCTACAAGGTTTAATGTCATTCAGTAGGATAAGATAAGTTGCATCAATGGTAGATGTTTGATGTGTAGGAAAATTCAATGTTACAATATCTGCAAAAATGATAGTAGTGTAGCATCACGTAATATTGTGGTTGGTTGAGAAACTATATGTTTGTATAGCAAACTATTTATTTTTTAGGAGCTAAGAGTTTTTTAATTTTTAGTTTTTAAAGACTGCAAAAGTTACCCAGACTATCTTTGACATTAGCATACATTAATGCATCATATGTCAAATAGTCAAGGGAACTTGAGACTACCTATAATATTTTATTGCACCTTATATATATTGGGTGATTGAAATATTAACACCAAATGTTGTAATTTTTGTTTGGGGTCACTTGTATTGCTGAAAACCATTTATAAATACTTGATGATATTTTCATCTGTCTGAACATAATTGAAGTGTCAAAGACTAATATTTCCATTTTTTATCAAATGTATGCTCTAGATGGGAGAATATATGCTTGACATTATATAAAACTATCTTGGAGACTTAGCTTATGTGATTACCTCTCATCATAATATTATTCTAACTATTCATCAAAAATAATTAAGATATGCACATAAATATACTATATTGGACCCAAAACTTAAAAAAGAACTAGTAGAACATTAAAGGAGTATTCTAGCATGATTCCCTTTAAAGTTGATGAAGGCTAGTATGATAGGCCTAGTGGTTGATTATGAACCTTGACGAAGTATTTCCAAACATTCATACCATAATTTTGAGAATCCTCGAATCTAATCATGGTTGTGAAATAGACATACTATAATCTACTTCACAAAGAAATGGTTATGAGTGGAATCTAAGCACAACCATGATGAGTTGATTTGATCATTTTTAATCAATATCACTAGGAATGAGATCATTACTCATGTATTTTGAGTACCGCTATAAGAGGAAAAGACTAACATTTTTGATGTTGGAATTATGATATATTTGTCATTAGTGCAAACACTTATTCAATTCTAAATGCTTATCTAGCTCATCACTTAGTCTATAGTGTATATCAAGCATTCAGTGGTTACCTTATAAGTTCAATAGGTAAATAGTTCTCACCGAGCATTCCAGAGGATATCAAGTGAATGAGAAGTTCAGCAATGTTTACTGAGTGAAAAAGGTAAAAAAAGAACTCAGTGTTCATCAAGAAAAGCAAGGTAAATGAAGAATTTAGTGTTCACCAAGAAAAGAAAGGTAAATGAAGAACTCAGTGTTCACTGAGAAAAGCAAGGTAAATGAAGAACACAGTGTTCACCGAGCAAAGCAAGGTAAATGAAGAAGTTAGTTTCTACCAAGTGACACTATATCTATCGAGTCACCAATGGTAACCAAGTTCCAAGCAGTGTTGTGTGGCTAGTATGAATTGAGCCTCTACTTCTACCAAGTGCATGACGATGCTGAGTAATGTAGTGGATGCTGAGTATCAGAAGGTCATCGAGTTAGCTTGAGGAACTCAAGTTTTCTACTATCTAGCTGACTCAGTAATGTTTTGTTCACTTGTGTTTTGGCTGACCTTGTAATTGTAAATATTGAAATGGTATATATGTAATGTATGATATCATTTGCAGTATGGTGTGTGAAAAAAAAGACATATAAAGGAAGAGATTGATGTTCGCATGTAAAGAGGATATTAAAAATCAGCAGCAAAGTAAAAGGAATACAACAAGGTCAACATAGGAGCAGAAAAGTTTTATCTATCACATCAGGTGATCAATGCAAAAAGGATCTTATCAGCAAATAGTTGTAAGCAGATCCACTGCTTCATCCTAACTGGTGAATTAGTTGATAAATCCTTTAATAGGGTAGGCTTAACAGTCTTTTTGTAAATCTCCTAACAGAGTGCATACTTCACTGTATGCTTGTAAATCCTCTAACAAGGTGGATCTAGCAGTCCTACTTGCTCCTAATAGGGCAGATCATCAGAAGTGATCATTTTAAGCCTTAACAGGCCAACTTTATACTACACTATTAAAGTTTTGTGGGTATCATCCACACCCCAGTTTTACTTTCTATTTGGAAGGTTTCTAGGTCACCAAATCTCTGTGTTCATGTGCAATAAATGTTTGATCTTTCATTTATGTTGTAGATTAGATGAATGAATGATGAATGGCCAAAATGCTAAAGTGTTTGAAAGTTTTACAAGTTACTGATTCACCCCTCCCCTCTCAGTAACCTATCTTAGCCTAAATATTTCCAATAGTTGATGCCTAAGATAAAATGGTCACAGGAGTAATTTATTCAATGGTCTACACTGATGTGGTTAAAAAATATTAAAATGTGGTAACAAATGGAAGATGGTGGAATGCACTTTTGGGCTCCAATTATGTAAATAAAGAATAAGTAAATTTAAGGGACATAGATCCACATAAGGAAGTTAATGGTAAATGACAATGTTTATAGATTCCTTTATGACAAATAGATATATGACTGCAAGAAATATAGTAGAAAATACTATTACCAATTCAAAGATTATGCCTAGTTAGGAATTTCATGAACTTTATCATGACTTAATATTTGGGAAAGATTGGGAATATAACCTATATGAAAATTTCATATGTGACTTGGATGGTGATTTAATTTGTCATTTCATTTAGAGATTATAAGTTGTTGAGATGATGATTTTTTATGATGTTGTGTAAGATCAAATCCCAATATGTAAAGTAGAAAATTACCATATTGTGCAAAGACATTAGTGACTTGAAGTAAATCAAAGAAATAAATTATGAATATGGTCATTTCAAGAAAGAGTGATCAATTCCTAGCTATAAACAATCTTTAAGGATTTCAAAGTGAACAAGATATTTAGAAATCCATATTCATCATTCATCAATTTAGTATTCTAGGTATTTTATGATCTTCTTTATAATGCACCAAGAGGTTTTATATGGGAGTTCCTAAGTCTCAAGAAAGCTATATTTTATAGGAATATTCTTGGTGGTTACACATTCCTTGAAGTTCCTTTCTAGTTGTGCAAAATATGATATTAGGAGTTATGAAACCAAACCCTCTCATCATTAAAAAATATGTGATTCCTTCTTATGTTCGTCAACTCTATAACAAGGTAAGTAGATCCATAACTATGCAATTAAGATTGGATTTGAGCCCTATATCCTGAGTTGTAGGATGTTGCAATGGTGATCTATGTATAGACTTATTATTGTGCACTCATGTCTAATTCTATGGTATTGTCCAAGGATAAAGGTTATGACCTCTAGGTGGGAGATATATTTGAGAAGACTTTAATAGTTTAGGAATGTACCATCTTAAATTGGAAGCACTCCAATCTAATGAAGGTTTAGGACCTATTTAATGTGATATCATCATCTACTAGCATCTATCCTCCTTTTTTCCCCTTTATTATTATTTTTCCTAAGAAAAATTAGGGTAGGACCTAATAGATCATCCTTAATACTCTTATTTTCATAATGTAAAGCTCAAGATAGGATCTAACTACTTAGGTCCTCCCTTTCCTTCATCCAATCACTTGGAATCTATCTTTTTCATTTAAATATACTTTTCCCAATAACCATACCTTATTTATGAGATGTGAGACATGTTTTGGGACCCCAAGGGAATCCTAAAGGTTTTGGGCCCGGTTAGCAGGGATGTAATGCATCTTTGCTTAGGCAATAGTTTGAGTCCATTTCTTGATTCTTGAGTCATCTAGGGTGCAAACTTCAAGATAAGTTGTCTTGTGCAAGAAAGTTTATTTTGAGCCCTCTATAAACCCATCAATTTTCTCCATTTTATATCCATAAATTACACATAAGAATTCATGCACACTAACACTTAAGCACTCAAGTCTTCAAGTATTCTTCAAGCAATTCATCTATTGAATATCAACGATTCAAGCATTCAAGAAATTAAAGGATTTTATCTTCATGAACTCCTTTAATCCATTCAAGGTCCTTTTTTGCATCTTCTACATCCATTCATTTTGTATTCTTGATCCAAGTCAATTGGTAAAGAGAGCTCATTGCATTTGATTTGAGAGATCCTACTATTGTAAGGTGAATTTGTACATTTACTTTACATTTCTATAATTCAATTATTTCAATTCAAGGTTAATTTATATGATGCGGTTTAACTAAGGTAAACCCCCCATAAACAAACAAAAACCATTTTTATTGTAGGTTATATATCTCAGAAAGGTGAATAATTTGCATATTTAAGTACCCTTTTCTCATTTGTTGCAACTACAAAATTGGAATCGGGATCAGACATAGTTGATCAAGGATGCACTACATCCCTAATTTAAGAGAAATTCACCCTCATGTAAACTTCACCCCTTTTTATGGGAAATTTACCCTTGCAAAATCTTTGAATAATTTTTAGGTTTTGTAGATTCAGTAGTTTTAGACCTAGATCTAGAATTATTATCCAAACATCTTATATTTAACCTAAAATATGACCCTCTTATTACCTTAACCTTTTCCTATGATGTTTTTGATGATGTGTGACAACATAATATTTTTCATTCTCTTAATTTAGGCCTTGACTATGGGGATAGATTAATGAGGGGTGGTACTATATCTTCTTTCAATCCCTCCTTATTTATGGACCCCCCTTCTACTCATGACTATTATTCTTCTATGGTGTTCTTTAGTGATATATTTTCTCCCTTTATTGGTAATGTAACTATTTTGGATGAACCTTTAGATTATAATGTTGATTGTTATCTTCCTTGTGAGAAAGATACCATGAAGATTGATCCCTTTTCTTTTCAACATGAAAAGCTTGATATCTATTCTTCACCTAACACATATTCTTGTGATATTTTAGAGAAAGAAAAAGATATTATAAACACTTTTATCAATATAGCTTTCCTTCATTTGATACTCCTAGTAAAAAGGAAACATTAATGGAAATCCACAATCCCTATTCTATAGATTCCTTAGGAAAAGAGGATAATGGTCATCTCCATAACTTTCTCCCTTATAATGAAGAGTCTATGGAGAAGTAAGGTCTTAATCAAGCTAAAGTTTTTCAACCTCTTCTCACCATTAAAGGTTGTCCTCAAATAACTATTAAGGGAAAATCTAATGATCCTTTGGATTATAACGCATTGTCTCACACCTATTGTATAAGGAATAATCCTTAATCAACTACTTATCTTCCACCTTCTCAACCCACTCTTCCTCCTCCACCTCATCTTTCTCAAAATCTTGGGTTGGATTATGATTTGGTATCAAAATTATGTAATACCCCCACCAAGATTTCTCTTTGGGAACTTCTTCAAACCTTTCCTACATATCATGAAACCTTAAAAAATCCTTATCCAATCTCTCAATTTCACCTCCTACTAAAGATAACATCAATGTCTTTTCACAATGCATGTCCCACCTTCAATTATCTTTACTCAAGATGATTTGTCTCCTAAAGAGATTCATGATTTATATTACCCTCATTGTTAGATATTTAGAATAAATAAGAGGGGGGTGAATCAATTACCAAGGTTCATATGTATTAATTGAACAAACAAACACTTAAACAACTTTAGATCTTATCATTCCATTGCTTGGTCTCTACTATAAATTTTTAGTAACATTAGCTAGTTGTGCACTCTACTAAATATAATAGACTTGCATAATGTAAACATTAATTAGTAAAATATTATAATAACATCCACACAAGTTTGACACAAGGATTTAACATGGAAACCCAATTTGAGATAACCCACCAGCAACATGTCACCAATTTTCACTCTTCTAAAGTGAGCCCTATTAGGAGCCAACCCTATTAAAGGTTACAAAAAATATTATTGAATGTGACCTTGTTAAAGGATTTAATCACCCTATTAGGAGTACCCTTGTTAGAGGACTTCAAAACATTCCATTCGAATGTCACCCTGTTAAAGGATTTACATATGACTATTAGGTCAACCTTGATTAAAGGATTTCAAATATTGTTCACAATGGTTAGAAAGTAATAGTAGGATTTGATCTATTAAGTAAAACTAACTTTGCATGTAAAAATATCTATTATGTTCATAAATTGATCCAATGTCTGGCCTCCATTGTCATCTCAATTTTTTATTCACTAGTGGCAACCCTTCAAGAAATCACCCTTTACTTCTTCTAAACTCTACTCAACCTTCTGCTTAGATTTTCTAGTCAATAAAATAAGTCATAATTTGAACTTTACAAGCATCTACATATAGGCATACACATAAACATGCTATAAGTTTTCCTCTATACCTTTGTATCATCTTAAAATGGAATCACTTCCATGTTAAGAGAATTTAGCCCTCTAAGTAATTGGTTTGGGGTCATTTCAATTGCCTTGAATAGGTCTTTGAATAGATTTGGTTGTTTTCCCGCTATTTTGCTTCTCTCTTTCTATTTCAAACCTCTTTCTGACAACTTTCTCTATGAAACTAAGGACTTTGACTTTTTGGGTCAAAGACAACCTAAAGGGTCAAGGTTAACCTCAACCCTAACCTAGATCAATGATGTTCTTGACCTTGACCTAGGCTAGGGTCAACCTCATCCCTAACCCCAGGTCCAATTTTCAAGTTTTGGAGGTTTTAAGATATTGCGCTTTGGAAAGTTTCATTTTCCAGCTTCGAGTTAGTTGTTTTGGGTTTTGAAATGGTAAAATCTTAAATTTCATTTAATATAGGTTCATTTCTATGGGTTAAGGTTAATTGGGGTTTAATTATGTAATGTCAACCTTCTCTAGAAGTTTGTGCACTAGATCTCTATATAAGAAAGCCTTCTTTCCTCATTTTGAGATCCACCTTGTATGAACCATTATCTCATCCATCCATTATTATATGAATTGAAGATATACTATCCAAGGGCATTAGACAAAATATTATATTGGACAATCCATTATCGAGCATTCAAGCATTCAAGTATTCAAGATCCAATCATCAAGGAGATCCATTATTAACCATTAAAGGATTCAATCTCTATGGAGCCCTCTATTGAAGATTTGTCCATCCACATCCATTCAATCATTTTCCTATGCAAATATCCATTCATATTTATGTTGAAGATCTAATTCCATTGATTTGATACATCCCACACAATTCTACATTCATTTGGAGCATTCGTACTTGTGGATTCAAAGATTTGAATCCTCCACAAGGATTTCAATATAAGCAAGGTAAATAGTTCCATTTACTTTATATATATATATATATATATATATATATATATATATATATATATATATATATATATATATATATATATATATATATATTGTAAATTTGATTACATTTCAAGGTTGATTCCAAACTAGGTTTTGACCAAGGAAAACCCTTCATCCAAAAAAAACCATTTTTCTTGTAGGTATAGGTATAGGACAGTGAATTGGAGTTCATATTTGGGTACCCATTTCACCAAAATTTTGGGATTTGTGAATAGAATTTTCATCAAAGTAGTATAGGTCAAGGTTAAATTTTTGGGGTAAGACTGTGCCCTACTATCTAGGTCAAGGTTGACCTACCCTTAGAAGGAGAAAAATTTTCTAGGTTTTTTCTATTAGCATGAATATTGATGATACTACATTGGGGGAGTATCCTGAGTATTGGAGAGTATTGATATGTTGCATTCATGACTATCTTTTTCATTGATGTCAACATAGCATTATATCTATAAAGACTGGCAGAGTAGCTAATAGAGATTTTGATGGTATGGATAATGGTTTGATTGTTTGGTCATGCATAGTTATGGATATGTATAGCTATTAAAAATAATTGGTTAATTGTGTATTCTTTTTGATGTTACACAAAATGTCATATCATTTTTAGTCAATGTATGCTAAGCTCACTTAGGTGAAGAAGATAGTTTCAAATACCTACCAAGTATTCCACAATTTGCCCGATTCAAAAGATAGTGTCTACCAAGTTCACTTAGGCAATAAAGAGAAGTTCACAAAAATTGAGTGTTAATCGAGCTCACTCAGTTAATGAAGGAAAGTTGGATGGAACTACTATTAACCAAGCTCACTTGGTTACCAAAGGAACTTTTTGAAGATGCAGTGTTAACACAAGAAAATCATTTATAAGTTAGTGTCTACTAAGCAAGGTCGGCTAATGAAGGATTTTCTTATTTTGGCATATTGAGTTTAATAGTTTTGTTTGTTGGTTCTAGGTGATTGGGAAGATGAATATTAATTATTCTAAGTTGTATTCAAGCTAACTTGACAATGTGTAAGATATAAATTTAATTTCAAGTTGAGGATTGAATAAGAGAAAGTAGATAGAAGAGTTGAAGATGCTTAGAGGAAGCAAATTAGAAGGATAAGTAGAATATCCTTGAGGAGTTGTAAAGATATATTTGATTAGAAAGGATTAACTATACAAGCCAAAATTGAGATATGTAATTAGTAATTTAGTTGCATCAAAAATTAGGTCATCTCTTCGTTACTCTTTAACCATTATAGTAGTGATCTAAATCTCTTAATAGAGTTGGCTTAATAGCTATTAGTAAATCCTCTAACAAGGTAGCATTTCTAGATTGAAGTGTCTAAAGACCTCTAACAAGGCCACTCCTAATAGGGTGATGAAATCCTCTAATAGGGTCACACCTAATAGTGTGTTTTGTAATCTCTAATAGGGTTGGCTCCTAATAGGGCTCACTTTAGAAGAGTGAAAATTGGTAACTAGTTAAAATTTGTGGTTTCTCCCAAATTGGGTTTCCACATTAAATCTTGGTGTCACTTGTATTCATGCTATTTCTTTTATGTGATGCAACTAAGTTAAGTAAGGTTAATCAAAGGAAATATCATAAGATTTTTATGTTAAGCATTTATCGAGTTACAACATTTTCTAGTGTAAACAAAGTGTCTATGTGTTTACCAAGCATCAAGAGTTTCAGGGAAGTTTTTGTTCTGTGCTGACATCTAAGGCATCAGGGATTTATTTTTGTGGTAACTGATTCACCCCTCCTCTCTCAAATACTCCTCTTATATATCCAACAATTGGTATCAAAGCTTCTTGGTGCTTGCATAGAAAGGTTTCAAGGACCTAACCTAAAAATTGGGATGTCTTTTAGAAGAGAGATTCCCAAGCTGAACAAAGATAACTTCTAGGCATGGAAAGAACTTATGAAGTTGCACTTGGCAACCATCAATGGTTTAGATTTTCAATACTTGGAAAGTGCTTACAAGGGTCCTACTGGAACACTGACTATGGAAGAGATTGTTGAAAAGAAAAATCATAGTATCATGATGATTGATATTGCATCAGCTCTTAACTATGTTGAGTTTGATGAGGTAAAAGGATGTATTACTTCTCATGAAATGTGGACCAAACTAAAGGATATCTGTGGAGGTGATGATAACATAAAGAGAGCTAAGTCAGAAAGCTTGAGAGGTCAGTTTGATTTGATGAAAATGAGAGAGGATGAAAATATTACAAAATATGTTGAGATAATCAAAGCCAATGGTAGTGCAATCAAAGCCTCTGGAGGAAATATTGAAGATGTGATAGTGGTAATTAAGGTACTCAGAACCTTTCTTCCTATCTATGCAATCAGAGTGTCTGTTATTCAAGAGATGAGATGTGATCCAAATAACAAGATTTCTTTGTATGTTGTAGTTGGAAGATTGATTGCTTTTGAACTAGATAACTATGATAATTATACTCCTAGTTCTAGCAATCTTGAGTCTACATTTGAAGCCAAGGTATAATTCAAGAAGAAAGATAAAAATTCTAAATGAAAATAATCTAAAAGTGAAGAGGAAGAAATTTATGACAATGATCTTGAAACCATTGAAGCATTGCTTGCAAGAAGGTATCCCAAAGGCAAAGGAAAGTATAAAGGTAAAATCCCTTTAATTTGTTTCTCTTGTGAAGAAGTTGGAAACATTGCTACAAGATGTCCAAATAGAGAAGACAAAGATGAAAAGAAGTAAAGTAAGTAAAAAGGAAAGAAGGATTTCAAGAACTTCAAGGACTACAAGGACAAAGGTAAGAAATATTTTTTTATGGCTAAAGATTCAAATAGTAGTGAAGATGATGAAATGGTTTATATTGTTGTAAAAGATGAATCTAGTGATGAAGGAGATAAAATGGCACTTATCTCTCATGTTAGGAAAAATGATACATGGATTATTGATAGTGGTTCTCACATCATATAACTAGTGAAAAAACAAAGTTTAAACATATGGAACATTATGATGGTGGAAGTGTGAGATTTGGAAACAATGAACCATGCTGCATAAAGGGAAAGGTTGTATCTCACTAACCAATGAACTTAGATGTGATAATTTTTATTTGGTTGAAGAAATAAATCATAATCTATTGAGTTTGGCACAGTTGAATAACATTGGATTCAAGGTAGAATTCATGAATGACAAGGCCAAGCTACTGGATTGAAAAGGAAATCTAGCTTAGTTTTGTAAACAAACAAAAGGTAACCTATTCTCCCTAGATTTCAGTGAAAGTTCATGTTTTATTGCTCAACTAGAAGAAAGTTGGTTATGGTATAAAAGGCTATGTCATGTGAGATTTGATAATTGATCAATATAAGCAAGAACAAAAGAGTGAGAGACATTCCTAGCTTGAGGAAACCTAATATGGGCCTATGCAAAAATTATCAAATTGGTAAGATGGGAAAGACAAATTTCAAAAGCAAGAACTATCATTTTGAATAAGTCTTGGAGCTACTTCATACATACTTGCATGGATCTATTGGAATAGAGAGTTACAGTGGAGATAAGTATTTTATTCTTTTTGTTGATGATTATTCTAGAATGATGACTGTAATGTATCTGAAAGATAAATCTAAAGCATTTCAAAAGTTTAAGTGGTATCTAGCAAGAGTAGAGAAAGAAACTAGAAAGAAGTTGAAGTGTTTAAGGTTAGACAAAGGTGGTGAATTTATCTCCAATGAGTTTGATGAATTATGCATTGAAAGAGGAATTCATAGACAACTATCAGTCATTGGTACACCATAGTAGAATGGTATAGCTTAAAGAAGGAACATATCCCTCATGGATTATGTAAGAACTTTGATGATATAAAAGAGTGTTGTAATCAAATACTAGAAGGAAGCAATCAATACTGTAGTGCATAGCTTGAATAGAGTATAGCTGAAGAAAGGCTAAAATCAAACTACTTATGAACTACGCTATGGCTACAAACCTAATGTAAGTTACATGAAAGTATTTGGTAGCAAATGTTATATCCTAAAAGATTCTAGGAAAGGTAAATTTTATGTCAAAGATAATGAATGTATATTCCTAGTATACTCCTACAAGTAAAGAATATAAATGTTTGAACTTATTAACCCATAAGAGCATAGAAAGTGCAAATGTCAGAAATGATGAGTTTACATAAAAGAGTAAAGAAGAAGGAAGCAAAGAACCTGAGGATTACAGAAAGCTTGTCTACTATGAACCTGATACATTTCCAAATCTAATTGGAAGTTAGCAGACTTCACCTCCCAACTCCCCAAAATCTCCAAAAGCTACCGAGTTACAACTAGTGCAACTAGAGTCACATTTTGAAGGACTCAAGTCACAAATAATGGGACATGAGCCTGATATAGAAGATCATGGTGAAGCTAGTGGAACAAGTTCTAAATATAAAGTACTTATGCTAGCAAGATATGTCAAAAGGCACCATGCACTTGATTAGATCATTGGAGGCAAGTTAGATGGAATAATGACAAGAAACAAATTGAAAGGTACATGTTTGCTTGCTAAATTTGAACCTAGGTTAGTGAAAGATGCATTGGATAATGAAACTTGGATTTAAGCTATGAATGAAGAGATAAAATAGATAGAGAAGAATTGGACTTGGACTCTTGTTCTTAGACCCAAGGATAAAAATGTAATTGGCACTAAGTGGGTTTTTAGAAATAAGTTGAATGAAGATGGAGAAGTCTCAAGAAACAAAGAAAGGTTAGTATGCAAAGGTTATTCTCAAGAAGAAGGTATTAAGAATGGTGAAACTTTTACTCCTATTGCAAGACTAGAAGGTGTTAAAAGCTTACTTGCTTATGCTACACATAGAGGATTTAAAGTTTATCAAATGGATATGAAATCTACATTCTTGAATGGAATTCTTGAAGAAGAAGTTTACATAGAACAACTTAAAGGTTTTGTAGATCCTACCAAAAAGGATATGGTTTCTAAACTGCACAAGACATTATATGGACTTTAAAAAGCTCCTAGAGCATGGTATGAAAGACTTCATAACTACTTGATAAAGATTGGTTTTCAAAGAACAAATGATAGCAAAAACCTTTATATCAAGGAAGGACCAAACAAGAAGATTGTGTTGACTAAAATATTTGTGGATGACACCTTATTTATAGGAAATGATGATTTATGCAAAGCAGTTTTAGAAGAGATGAGTAAAAAATTTGAGATGTCTATGTTTAGAGAGATAAAATTCTTTGTTGGAATGTAGATCCAATAGAAGAAAGATGGTATCTACATTACTCAATCCAAATATATCATGAGATACTAAACAAAGTTAGAATTGAAGATTCAAGACTAGTTTGAACACCTATATGTCTACTAGATATAAGCTTTCCAAAAATGATGATTCTAAAAAGATAGATCAGGCCACATATAGATCAATGATTGGAAAATTACAATATGTAGTACGCAGAAGGTCTAATATTGCATTAGTAGTTGGTATGATGGAAAATTCTCAGCAAATTTTAAAGAAAAGCACATGATGGAAATCAAGAGAATCACGAGGTATATGAAGGGTACTAAAGCTAGGGATTACATTACAAGAAAGGAGGCAATCTAGATTTGAAAGCCTTCATAGATGTTGATTGGGTAGGAAGTGTTGATGATAGGAAGAGCACCAATGGTGAAGAATTCTTTCTTAGTAAAAGACAAGTGTCTTGGACAAGTAAGAAGCTAAATTGTATTTCTCAGTCTACAACAAAGGTATATTATGTGGTAGAAATAGTTAATTTTTTGAATGTTGTTTGGTTCAAGAAACTATTGGTGGGTATCAAGATAGAAATAAAGGATCTATTAGTTATCTTCTATGATAACACTAGTGTGATTAATGTTTAAAATAGATTGATACAAGTATGATAAATGTGTTTCAAACATTGTTTTATCACTAATGTAAAACTTGCTAGTTGTTGGTAAGACAATTGCTTATATGATTTAAGTACTATCATTTATTTGATAAATGAAGAGGATTTTATCAAATGAGTTAACAATAGCACCTAGAGCAAAGGTTGAGTTATGATATCAAAAGGAGTATAAGAATCAGCTGAGACAGTGATATTATAATGCATTAAAAATCTACTTAAGGTTGAAAAGGTTGGTTACACTGATTAAGTTTAGAAGAATAAGATAAACAAATTTTATCTATCAAGCTTAACATTCTGCAAAGTGGATGCCAAGAAAATTTAGTGCAAGTCAAGTAGAAAATTAGTTGGAGCTTAGTAAAGTCAATTTTAGTGCAAGCCATGTTGAGATCTGATTGAAAGAGAACATTGAAAGAGGGAAATTTTTGAAGAAGACTATGTGTTTCAGTCATTATTTTTTCATTGATGTCAGACTAGCTATTTGCTAGTAAGAAAACTGCTTATAAGATTCAAGTACTATCACTTAGTTGATTGATGAAGAGGATTTGATCAATAAGATGTAATAAAAGCACCTAGAGGAAAGGTTGAGTTATGATTATGTAATGAAGTATAAGGATTAGTTAAGATAGTGCTAACATGATGTATTGATAATCTACTTAAGGTTACAAATGTTGGCTACACTAAGAAAGATCAGAAGAACAAGTTACATAAAGTTTGTCTGTCAAGCTTGATTGAGTGTATAGTAGATGCTGAGCAAAGTCAGTGCAAGTTGAGCCAAGTAAAAGAAAAATTCTAGTGGATGCTGAGCAAGACTGTTGATTTTGAGTAAAGTTTAGTTGATGTCGAGCATCAATAAACTTTATTTGATTCCAAGTGATTTCGTAGTAGATGTCAAGCAATGCAGTTTGTGTCAAGCATCTGAAGGTTGACAATGTCGAGTTTTTGCATTATTTTAAAGATCAAAGATTCATTGAGTTTGAGCTAACAAGTTTATTTTCTTAAATTTTGTGAATCTGGAGGAAGATAAGGGTGATGAGTTGGTGGCACAAAATTTGAGATAAACTATTTTTAGGCTAATTCAAATGGATTCTAAGAGAAATTTCTAGGAGAGATATGTGATATGGGGTAGATACATTGTATCCTACCTAATCTATCTGAACTCTAATTTGGATGATGGAAAATGAGCAGGAAAATATCCTAATTTCCTATTTATAGGAATGTCTAGTCATAAAGTAAAGTTGTCATCTATGAGAATCTAAGGTAGAGAAGGAATTAAGGGTTTTGCTTCATCAAGTGACCTAAGAAAAGAGACTGCAATGGCATGTTAAGAAAGAAGGCTTAAGGAGATGAATGCTTGAAGGGTGAACAACCTATCAATGCTACAAAGTATGAAGGCCAAGTAGAATTAAGGACTAAATAGAGATCTATAATCTGCAAGAGAAGTTGTAAGTTGTATCAGATCAAAGCTCTATTGTTACTCTCTAACATATGTATCAGTCTAGGGTAAATCCTTTGGAGTAAGGTTGACCTAACAGTTATTTGTAAATCCTTTAACCAGGTGGCATTCCAAGTGAATGGCCTAATGTCTTTTAACAAGGCTCACTTCTAACAAGGTGATTGAAATCCCTTAACCAGGCCACATTTAATAATGTGTATTGTAACCTTTAATAAGGTTGGCCTTTGATAAGGCATCACTTCAAAAAAGTGAAAAGGAGTAACATGTTATTGGTGGTTTTTCCCAAATTGAGTTTCCACATAAATCATTGTGTCAAGTGTGTTGATGAGTCTATTATGTTTCATGCTTTCCATTTCTGCAAGTTGACTTGACAATAACCTACAAGTTTTAGTGATTGCATAATCTTATGGATGCATGCATAGATATGAATATTTTATGGGTTCACTAAGCTGTGAAAATTTTTATTTATACATTTGGGCCTTGGATAATGGATTCACCCCCCTCTCAATTATTCTAAAGTATTCCAACAATTGGTATCAGAGCTATCTACTTAAGAGGACTAGTTTGAAGGTACTAGAAGCACAAAGATCGAGATGTCTAAGAGAGAAGTGTAATACCCCAAAATTGGCTCATTGCCATCTCAACCAATTTTGGTCTATTTTTGACCAATCCTAAAGACCTATTCCATTAGGCAAATTCTTATTCGGCTACTCGCTATTTGACTTAATTGTCAGATGCAAAAAACCCTAATCTACATCCATCATGCTTATTATTTAATTCCTATAGTATTTACTCATATTAGTCACATCAAACATATTGATTAATATTTAGTTTAATTACTAAGTATTTATACTTGAATTAAATTAAATTATATCTTAAGGCTAATGTACTATGGAATTAAATTTATTTAAGTTAATAAATATGCCTATTTTGATTAATTAAATGTAATTATTTAATTAAATGGGAAAGGTATATCTAAGCAATTAAAGAAAATTATTTAATTAAATGGAGTACTTACTTCTAATTAATTAAACAAAGTTATTTAATTAAATGGGAAGCCATTCCTAATTAATTAAATGAAGTTATTTAATTAAATAAGAAAAGTGTCTCTAATTAATTAAAGGATTATTTAATTAATTAGAAAAGGTAATTATGAGAGCATATCTCATTTTATTAAATTAAATATCTCTCCAAAATCCTTCTTCAGTTCAAAAAGGGAAATTTCCAGTTCACTATTGATCAAAAAGGAATTAAATCAGTTAACTCCTTTTTCTACTCAAATTAAATCAGTTAACTCCCTTTAATTTGGGAATTTTCCTTTATGACTGAACTTCACCTTTGATCCTGACCGTTAATTGAAATTGATCTCAACCGTTGATGGATTCCAGGAAAGTCTATTTAAGAGACCCTCATCTCTTCATTTTGAGAGAGGATTAATTTGGAATTTACATCAAATTGCTGCTGGAATTCATACTCACATTTGCTCACATTTGCTCATATTTTACATACATTTGCATCCTTAGCTTAATTTCATTTAGCATAATATGCATATGATTAATCTAGTTTCCTTTACTTGTTCTTAGATTAGAATGCATTTCTCATTCTAGATTAATCGGTACAATCATATAGATTGATTTCATTTCTTAAATCTTTCATTCTTAGAGGGTCTGGTTGCTTAAACACCTCAAATCTGAGGATATCTAACAAGCAAAATCCCTTTAGATAGAAGGCAACAGGTCACCTTGTCAGCTGATTTTCAAATGAACAATCCAATGTTTATTTTGGGATGAATCTGCAAATAAAGATCGTGTTGAAGTGTGTGTGTTAGCAGAGGCCGCATATTCACGCATACAAGAAGTATCCAAGCTCAATAGAGATAACTTTCCTACATGGAAAATTTTGATGAAGCTACACCTTGGAGGACTTGGAGATCATGAATAGTATACCATTTCAGTGGAACATGTTGATCTAGCTGGAACCCTAACTACTGAAGATATGAATAAGAAGAAAGAACATAATCAAGTGATGTTGGAGATTGCTTCTTTCCTAAGCTATGCCAAATTTGATGATATCAAAGGTATCGACAATGCAAAAAAAATGTGGGATGCCCTAGCCACCATCTATGGAGGAGACAAAAATGTTCAAAGAGCCAAATCAAAGAGTCTCAGAGGTAATTTTGATTATATGAGAATGGAAGAAGGTGAGAATATTGCTTAATATGTTGCTAGAATAAAAGAAGTTGTTAGTGCAATAAAAGGAGCTACTGGTTAGATAGATGACAACACTATGTTAAGCAAAGTCTTGAGAACACTAGTGCATACTTATGCTATTAGATTTTCTATGATTCAAGAATTGATATGTATTCTAGGAAATAATCTAACCCTTGAAGGTCTAGTAGGTAGACTCGCTACTTTTGAGCTATCTAACTCTGATAATTACAAACTTGAGAATCTTGAATCCACTTTTAAAGCCAAGCTATTATTGAAAGATTCTAATGAGGTGAATCAGAAGAAGTAGAGAAAGATAAAATATGTGTCTAGTGATAGTGATATAGATGAGGAAGATGTTAGACAACTGGAAGCACTACTAGCAAAAAGATTCTACAAAGGTAAAGGCAAGTTCGAAGGTAAGTTACCCATCATTTGTTTCAACTACAATAAGGTTGGTCATATTGTTGCAAAATGTACACAAAAGAAGAACCACAAAGGTGGTGACAAGTACAAAATTGGGAGAGAAGATGATAGCAAAGATTACAAAGATAAATGCAAAAAGTCATGCTACATTGTTAAAGAGGAAACATGGGATAATTTTGATAAACATGATGATGAAGTGGTGTATGTTTCAATGAAGGAAAAATATAATGAAGATAAGGCAACTGAACTTGTGACTTGTGTGAACAAATAATGATAGATGCATCATTGATAGTAAATGGTCACATCACATGACTGGAGACAAAATTAAGTTCATTACCTTAAATTATTATGATGGAAATAGTGTAAAATTTGGTAATGATGCACCATATTCGATAAAAGAAAAAGATTCTATCAAACTCATAGATAAGATTTTATGTAACAATGCTTACTATGTCAAAGGACTAAATTATAACTTGTTAAGTGTGTCACAGTTGAACAATTTGGGATGCAAGGTTGAATTTGAAAATAAGATTGCTAAGATATATGACACAAATGGGGAACTGATTGAAAAAAATGATCAAACTAGAAGTAATCTATTATATCTTGATATAGAGGATGCTACTTGTCTTGTTGTAAAATTTAATGATGTATGGCTTTGGCACAAAAGGTTATGTCATGCTAATTTTGATAACTTGGTTCATATTAGTAACATGAAGAAAGTTAGAGGTTTTCCTAAGCTGAAGAAACCTGATAATGTAATGTGCAAATAGTGTTAGTTAGACAAAATGACAAAGTCAAGTTTTAAGAGTAAAACTTATACCTCTAAAGGAACATTAGAGACTATTCATACTAACTTGTGTGGACCAATTGAGGTTCAAAGCTACAAGGGTCATAAGTACATAATGTTATTTGGTGATGATTACTCTAGGATGATAATAGTTGTGTTTTTTAAATAGAAATTTGATGCTTTTCAAATGTTTAAGTGGTACTTGGCAAGAATTGAAAACAAAATAAGTAAAAGTCTAAAATGTTTGAGATCTAATAGAGGAGGAGAATTTATATCAAGTGAATTTGAGATGTTCTACAATGATAAAAGAATCAAAAGATAGACATCTGCCCCTAGAACCCCTCCACAAAATGGAATAGCTAAAAGGAGAAATAGATCTATAATGGATTGTGCTAGTACACTCATGATGGAGAAGAATGTTGCTCTAAAATATTGGAAAGAAGTTGTAAGTATATTTGTCTATACTTTGAACCATGTGCAAATCAAGAAAGGTACTCATTCAATACCTTTTGAACTATGGTATGGATACTCACCCAGTGTAAAATACTTTAAGGAATTTGGAAGTAAGTGTTACATTCTTATATTTATTAGGAATGGAAAGCTTGATGCATAAAGTGAAAAAGGGATATTCCTAAGATATTCTACAAGAAGTAAAGCTTATAAGTGTTTGAATACTAACTCTAACAAAATTGTGGAAAGTGCAAATATGAATTTTGATGAATATACAAAAGTACATGAGGTTGAACCTATGATTAAGCCAGAAGAATAAAAATTATTTGTATACTTTTATGAAGGTATGTCTGTTGAAGAAGATGTTGCAAATCAAATTTCAAATCAACAACAAGTTAAAGTGACTGTCAAATCACACCCTATGAATGTTGAGTTGCATTCAGGAACCCAGCTGCATGTAGATGCCAAATTATAGAATAAAGTGGATACACATTCTAATGCTAAGATTAGTATACATGAAGGAGATTTTGAGATATCTAATAGAGATACACATAGTGATTCTAAAATTGAAAGACAAAATGAAGAAACAAGAATTCAGCCAAGATTATCAAACTATGTCAAAAGACATCATCCTGCTGCTCAAATCATTGGAGATAAAGATGCAAGAACAATGAAAAGAAATAGATTGAGAAGTGAAACATGTTTGTTGAGCTTGAAGGAACCCAAAATAGTAAAAGATGCACTAGAAGATGTTGACTAGTACAAAGCCATGGAAGAGGAGATTGAACAAATAGAGAAGAACAAAACATGGAGTCTAGTTCCTAGACCAAAGAACAAGAATGTGATTGGTACCAAGTGGGCATTCAGAAACAAGCTAGATGAAAATGGTGAAGTCACAAGAGACAAAGCAACATTAGTTTGAAATGGATATGCACAAGAAGAAGGAATTGACTATGTGGAGACATTTGCCCCTATTGCTAGATTTGAAGGAGTGATAACTCTACTTCCTTATGCTGCATATAAAGGTTTGAAAGTTTATTAGATGGATGTTAAATCTACATTTCTAAATGGCATATTAGAGGAAGAAGTTTACATAAAATAGCCAAAAAAATTTCTTGATGATAACAATAAGAACATGGTATGTAGACTACAAAAAGCTCTATATGGTTTGAAACAAGCACCAAGAGCATGGTATGAGAGGCTTCATAACTATTTTGTGAAGATTAGACTTGAAAGGACTAATGATAAGAGCAATCTATACATAAAGATAGAGAAAGGAAAAGGTATTTTATTATCTAAAATATTTTTTGATGATATCATATTTGGAGTTCAAGATGCTTTATGTAAGGATGTTGCAAATTATATGAAGCAAGCATTTGAAATGTCTATGTTTGCAGAGATCAAATTTTTTGTGGGTTTACAAGTATACTAGATGAAATATGGTATATACATCACTCAGCCAAAGTATGTCAAGGAAATATTGAAAATATTTGGATTAGAGGATTCCAAACTAGTAAGTACACCTATGGTGATAGGACACAAGTTGTCAAAGAATGATAATTATGTTGAAGTGAACCAAACCATGTATATGTCTATGATTGGAAAATTGCAATATGTAGTACATAGTAGACCTGATATTAAATTATTTGTAGGGATAGTTGCAAGATTCTCTGCTAATCCTAGGGAGAATCATTTAATGGTTATGAAGAGAATAATGAGATATCTAAAAGGAACAAAAGAGTTTGGACTATACTACAAGAAGAATAAAAATTTTGAATTGAGAGCCTACACTGATGTTGGTTGGGATGGAAACATTGATGATAGAAAGAGCACTAGTGGAGGAACATTTTTCTTAGGTAAGAGACTAGTTACATGGACTAGCAAGAAACAAAGTTGTACTTCACAATCTAGTGCTGAAACTAAATATGTTGTTGTTGTTGTAAATTGCACAAACCTTGTATGGATCAAATAGCTACTCAAAGGAATGAAAGAAGAAATCACAAAACCTGTGATACTTTATTGTGATAATACAAGTGCTATCAATATATCAAAGAATGTAGTGATTCACACAAAGACAAAGCACATTGCAATCAAGTATCATTACTTGAGAGAGTTAGTTCAAGATAAAGATGTGAAGATGGAATATGTCAACACAAAGGAGCAAATTGCTAATATGTTCACAAAATCATTACCCAAGGATGCTCATGAGTATCTAAGAGGTAAACTAGGGGTGATACCCCTATCAAAGGCTATCTAAGTAACAAGAGGAGTGCCCTGCATCAAACAAGCTGATATTCATTTATTAAACATTAATGTAGAGGATCTTACTTTAGGAGCTACCTAAAGTAATCAAAGAGCTATAACTCCAAATCAGTCAAAAGCAAGATGATAAAACTAAAGAAATTGCAAAACCCTATATCTACATGTTTAAGATGAAAAGATGATATGTCTTTGGAATTATTGTCAAAGAGGGAGATATTCTATTGATCAAGACTCAAAATAGATAGGGAGATATTGATCAAGAGCTAGAAAAGAGGGAGAGATTTACTAATCAAAAGGGAGATAGATCAAATCTAGAATGTATAATAATAGAGGGAGATATTTTGCTAATCAAAGTAGTATAAATATTGAGGGAGATATTCTTGAACAATAGTATCAAGAGGGAAATATCAAGAGATTATTGTCAAAGAGATGAAGAGTGTTACTAATTAGCAATATCAAAATAAATCACATGTATGATGAAAAAAAAAGATACAAGAAGGAATTCAAAGGGAGTCATAAGAAGGAGTTTTGTAACCTAATCAGAAGATGAAAGTTGCTAATAGAGGGAGAAATTTTGATACAAGTTTTTTTTGGTATTATCTTACTATTTTAACCTAGTTAGTTTGGTTGAACAAGATGTTCATCATTTGATTGACTTAGTTGATCAGTTTGGCTTGCCATCAATGCTAAAGAGGGAGATCATTTAGATCTAATTGAAAGATATCATTAAAAGAGGGAGATTATTGAAGAAGACTATGTGTTTCAATCATTATTTTGTCACTGATGTCAAACCTTCTATTTGTTGGTAAGACAATTGCTTATAAGATTCAAGTACTATCACTTAGTTGATTGATGAAGAGGATTTGATCAATAAGATGTAATAAAGGTACCTAAAGGAAAGGTTGAGTTATGATTATGTAATGAAGTACAAGGATCAGTTAAAATAGTGCTAACATGATGTATTGATAATCTACTTAAGGTTACAAATTTTGGCTACACTAAGAAAGTTTAGAATAAAAAATTACATAAAGTTTGGCTGCCAAGCTTGACCAAGTGGATAGTAGCTATCGAGAAAAGTTGGTGCAAGCTGAGTAGAAGGCTAGTTGGAGCCAAGTAAAATCAAAATTCTAGTGGATGCCAAACAAGATAGTTGATGCCGAGTAAAGTTTAGTTGATGCTGAGCATTACTAAACTTTAGTTGATACTGAGTGATTTCATAGTAGATGTCGAGCAACATAGTATGTGCCAAGCATTAGAAGGTTGATAATGCCAAGCTACTACATTATTTTAAAGATTGAAGATTCACTAAATCTGATCTGATAAGTTTGTTTTCTTAAATTTTGTGAATCTAGGGGAAGATAAGGTTGATCTAGAGAAAGATAAGGTTGATGAGCTGGTGGCATAAAATTTAAGATAAATCATTTTTAGGAAAATTCAAATGGATTCTAGGAGAAGTTTCTAGAAGAGATATGAGAGATGGGGTAGATACATTGTATCCTAACTAATCCATCCAAACTCTAATTTGGATGATGGAAAATGAGCGAGAAAATATCTTAATTTCCTATTTATAGGAATGTCTAGTCATGAAGCAAAGTTGTCATGTGCAAGAACCTAAGGTAGAGAAGGACTTAAGGGTTTTGCTTCATCAAGTGACCTAAGAGAAGAGACCACAATGGCATGTTAAGCAAGATGGCTTAAGGAGATGAATTCTTGAAGGGTGAAAAAACTATTAGAGCTATAAAGTATGAAGGCCAAGCAAAATTAAGGACTAAATAGATATTTTTAATCTGTAAGAGAAGTTGTAAGTTGTATCAAATCAAAGCTCTACTATTACTCTCTAACAATTATATAAGCCTAAGGTAAATCCCTTGGAGTAAGGTTGACCTAACAATCATTTGTAAATCCTTTAACTGTGTGGCATTCCAAGTGAATGGCCTAAAGTCTTTTAACAAGGCTCACTTCTAATAGGTTGATTGAAATCCCTTAACCGAGTCACATTTAATAGTGTGTACTATAACCTTTCACAGGGCATCACTTTAGAAGAGTGAAAAGGAGTAGCATGTTACTGGTGGTTTTTCCAAAATTGGGTTTCTACTTAAATCATTGTGTCAAGTGTGTTGATGAATTTTTTACATTTCATGCTTTACATTTCTACAAGTTGATTTGACATTAACCTACAAGTTTTAGTGATTGCACAATCTTATGGATGCATGCATAGATATGAATTTTTTATGGGTTCACTAAGCTGTAAAAAGTTTTATTTATACATCTAGACCTTGGATAATTGATTCACCCCTCTCCCCCCCCCCCCCCTCCTTCTAGTTATTCTAAAGTATTTCAACAAGTTGAGTGAAATAGGGTAAGCTAAGTTTGGTTGATGTTGAGCACCAATAAACTTTAGTTCATACTGAGTGATTCAATAGAGAATGTCGAGCAATGTAATATATGTTGAGCATCAGAAGCTAGTTAATGTTGAGTATTAGCATTATGAGAAAGATTGAGAATTTTTATGAATTTGAGCTGATAATTTTAATTTCTTGGATTGTGCAAACCATGTGGAAGATAAGCTTGGTGAGTTGGTGGCACAGAATTCATGGTAAATCATTTTGAGACAAATTCAAAGAGGATTGAAGGAGAAGTTTCTACAAGGGAATGAAATGAAATGAGGGGTAGATTCAATGAATCCTACCTAATCCAACCTAACCCTAAAATGGATTATAGAGGTTGAATGGAAAAATATTTTAATTCTCTATTTATAGAAATGGATGGTTAGAAGCAAGGGTTTTCATGTGCGAGAATATAAGGAAGACAAGGAGTCTAAGGTATTGCTTCATTCAATGACCTAAGTAAAGAGACTGCATTGGCATGCAAAGAAAGAAGGCTTAAGGGTATGGATGCTTGAAGGGTGAAAGAACTATCAAATCTTAAGAGTGCAAAATCAAAGTAGAATGGAAGACTAAAATAGAGATCTGTAATCTATGAGTGTGTTGTAAGTTGTTATCAGATCAAGTCTTACTATTAATCTATAATCATTGTATCAGTCTAGGGTAAATCCTTTGGATTAAGATTGACCTAACATTCATTTGTAAATAATTCAACTGAGTGGCATTCCAAGTGAATGATCTGAAGTCCTCTAACAAGGCTCACTCCTAATAGGGTGATTGAAATCCTTTAACTAGGTCACATTTAATAGTGTACATTGTAACCTTTAATAGGGTTCGCCTTTCATAGGGCATCACTTCAAAAAAATGAGAATGAGTAGCATGTTACTAGTGGTTTTTCCCAAATTGGGTTTCAACATTAAATCATTGTGTCAAATGTGTTATTGAATCGGATATGTTTCATGTTTGCATTTCTACAAATTAATTTGATAGTAACCTACAAGTTTAAGTGATTGCATAATCTAATGGATGCATGCATGATGAAAATGTTTTATGGATATGGATCTACTAAGCTGTGAAAAGTTTTATTTGTACATTTGGACCTTGGATAACTAATTCACTCCCCCCACCCATATTTATTCTAAAGAATTTCAACAATTAATAAATCAAAGAATCCTATGATGCATACCAAAACCAAGCACATTGCTATAAAATATCATTTTCTGAGAGAATTGGTGCAAGACAAAGAGGTAAGATTGAAATATGTGAATACTAAAGAACAAATTGTAGACATGTTAAATAATCCATTACCTAAGGATAAATTTTCATATATAAGAGGTAAGTTGGTGGTGATTCCCCTATCTGAAGCTCACTAAATGAAGTTTAGTGATGCATCAACCAGAGCATGTTGAAGATCAGTCAGTTGATGCAGTATTGAAATGGGAATATTGCATATGAATCAGCACATAAGGTACATTGATATTCACTGTATATTGTCTTTGGCATGACATATCAAAGAGGGAGATTTTGTTGTCAATATCATAGAAATTTTGTTTGAAGATGTCAGAGAAAGAAGATGTTGAAGATAGAGTTTGCTGATAGAGGGAGAAATTAAAGATACACAGAGTTCACAATAATAGAGGGAGTTCTCATGGATGAGAATCAGAATGAAACAAAGGATATTTTCCTTACTTTATTCTTGCTCTAAAATTTAATTATATTCTATTTCCATCAATACCAAAGAGTGAGATTGTTGAAAACAATTGGTTAATTGTGTATTGTCTTTAATCTTACACAAAATATCATATCTTTGTCAGTCAATGTATGTCGAGCTCACTCAGGTGAAGAAGTTAGTTTCTTGTATCTACTAAGCATTCCAAAGTTTTCCAAGTTTAGAAAAGAGTGTCTATCAAGTTCACTTGGGCAACAAAAAGAACTCTTCAAAAATTGAGTGTTAACCAAGCTCACTTAATTAATAAAGGAAATTTGGATGGAACTAGTGTTAACCAAGCTCACTCAGTTACCAAAGGAACTTTTTGAAGATGTAGTGTTAACCAAGTTCACCTAGTGAACATAGGAAAATCATTTATGAGTTAGTGTCAACCAAGAAAGGTTATCTAACAAACTATTTTCTTATTTTTTCATATTGAGTTCAATAGTTTTGTTTGTTGGTTCTAGGAAACTAAAGAGATGAATATTAATTATTCTAAGTTGTATTAAAGCTGACTTGACAATGTGTAAGATATAAATATAAGTTCAAGTTGAGGGTTGAATAAGAGAAAGTAGATAGAAGATTTGAAGATGCTTAGAGGAAGAAAATTAGAAGGATAAGTAGAATATACTTGAGGAGCTGCAAAGATACATTCGATCAGAATGGATCAAGTATACAAGCTAGAATTAAGGTCTGTAATCAAAAATTTAGTTGCATCAGAAATCACATCATCTCATCATTACTCTCTAACCATTGTAGCATTGATCTAAATCTCTTAACAAAGTTGGCTTAATAGCTATTAGTAAATTCTCTAACAAAGTAGCATTTCTAGAGTGAAGTGTCTAAAGACCTCTAACAATGTCACTTCTAATAGGGTGATTAAATCCTCTAATAGGGTCACACCTAACAATATATTTTGTAACCTTTAATAGGGTTGGCTCCTAACAAGGATCACTTCAAAAGAGTGAAAATTAGTAACAAGTTGCGATTGGTGGTTTTTCCCAAATTGGGTTTCCATGTTAAATCTTGGTGTCACTTGTGTTCATGCTATTTCTTTTATATTTATGAAACTAAGTTAAATAAGGTTAATCATAGGAAATACCATAAGATTTTCATGTTAATAATTTACTGAGTCACAGCATTTTCTAGTGTAAACCAAGTGCCTGTGTCTTTACCAAGCATCAATATTTTCACTAAAGTTTATGTTTTGTGCTGAAATCTAAGGAATTGGGGATTTATTTTTGTGGTAACTAATTCACCCCTCCCCTCTCAATTACTCCTCTTATATATCCAATAATAACATAGTGTCCTGATGATGTGGTTAAGTGCGCAGAGTCTAAGTCGATGGCTTATGGAAGTTGTACCTGATTTATGGAGAGCAGTTCAAAGATAGCATATTGGGAAAGAAGTTTCAGATGATTGTTGTCTATCTTACATCCTATATTTAATGAAGAGATGTGTAGTCAAGAAATGATAGAGGATAGTCTAATGATGATGTCAGTGAGTGCACAAGCCTTAGTATTGTACTTATGAAGTTTTGTATAGACTGTGAGCTGAAAATGCTATTGTAATTGTAATTTATTTAATTATCTTATTTTAATTAATTGGGAGAGCCTCAAGACCAACTCAAGGAATAATTTTGAGGATATGGTATAAGGGAAAGATGTTTTCCTTGATTATAGACAAGTGATCAAGTGTGTTCAAGTATTTTTATCATTGTTCAAGTGTGAAGTGTGAGAAGAATTAGAATGCTTATTGAATGTGTGTAAGTGATCCAAGGGATTATTGGATGTGAGATTCAAGATCTGGTTACAAGATTTGAAGGAGCAGAGGTATGGTTGATAGGATAGAGGTAGAGGAAGGAAGTACATTTTAGTTCTATTATTCTACAAAGAATAATACAGAGATCATGTGGACAATGGGTTCATTGGTCTTACCCTTGAAGCTATTTGGGTAGTGGGTCTAGTTGTCTTTCAGAACTCCTAATAGGGTTGGTGCAACTCCTAACATGGTTGGAATCTCCTAACATGGATTCAAAGTCTCCTAATAGGGACTCATATGTATTGAATGTTGTAAAAGGCTCTATTGGAGTTCATTATGGTAAGGAACATATTAGGTAGATTTAAAACTAATACAAGGAAGCATAAGATAGGGACAAGCCTAAGGATCAGCTAAATCCTATATTTAGTAGGATCTATTGGTTTTTTAAAACTACTAAGAAAATAAATGCTTAATACCAAGATGACAATACTCACACAATCTAAAGACTAGTGAATTCTTATTAGCAATTGTATGTGCAAAACCATTTGGGCCCAACTTCAACAAAACCACGGGTGGTTTTTACTCTTCTAGCTCTACAAAACTAGGGTGGGTATACCCAGAAATGATACAAGATTGGGAAAATTGTATGAGAATTATTTTAGTTTCATTCTTATTCTTGTCTCAAATCATCAAATACATACACAATTCTTGATAACATGATAAACACATCCCATATAACAGATATGGCCAAAAATTCTTCTATAGATCTGCAAGTGTTCTCAGTAATAGTGGCTAACTGAAGCTAAAACATTCCATGCAAACAAGTACTGGCCAACTTTTAAGATCTACAGGAAATAAAAGTAAAATTGATTTAATTTTGCATTTTTGACAACCATTTGTGACATATTTCTCTTTCAGCTGGATCAAATTTGATCAATGCCTAATCCATTAAGGTTCAGAGTCTACTAAAAATTTCTAGATCTAATTTTTTTCCTTACAATAAATTTTATTAGCAATTCTTATCAAAATTCATCATTCAAAATCCTTTCCACTACTACAGCAACCTTACCAAACTCATCAAAGCTTTTACTTAATCCATTGAACTAATAGCAGTGATGAACAAATATACAACCTAACTGAATTGCATTCAATTGCACAAGCCTTTACTCATACAACATCAAGATAACCAAGTAATCAAAAGTAGACAAAGTTTAGAAAGAATTGATATGGGAGTAGCTCATAATTTGTATTCATTTTCCTTGAAAATTGTATACAATTTACAGTAAACTCAGAATGACTTTCAGAAAGAAACACAACTCATTCTATATTCATGTATTCTCAAGATCTGATAGAGAAAATACACCACCAATTTTCTCAAAATAATGGACCAAAAACAGACTAAGTATCACTTAGAAAAATAGAATTCAGACCTTTTTCTCTAGCCCTAGGATCTCACTTATATAGTGTGAGATGCAACAAGCTTCAGGCTAAGAGAAAATGATAGGTGTCCTTTATAAGAAGAAGACACATACATCTATCCAAAAAGAAAAAGATTAACAGGAAGCTATGCAAACCAAATATTCTCTTGCGAGCTTCTGTCTATCACCTCCTTTTGCTGATTTAGCTCCAACTATGATTCTGTAGTATATGTAACTGCTAAGCTTGACCCTGACAAAATCTATTCTAATGATTACAAACTAACTTAAACCCATGGGTTTTACCATCATCACGGTACTGGGAGAAACACCTTACTTCCCACTCTTTTTTGATTAACACAACTCCTTAAGATAATGGGATTAACCCTTAAGAAACAACACTCGAGTGTGGAAACAATGTGGCTGTCAAATATAACAAAATGAGCAATTTCTGCTTAGCCAACCACGTCTGCATCCAAAACCATCTTTCAACCAAAATTTGTCACCTACTAACACAAAAAGATGTGCACTAACAAAAAGTCAAAGGGACTATTCGCATGTAGCCCATGGGTATAAAGTCTTCTTCACCTTCTCTAAAAACTCTGCACAGGTTCCTACTACTTCTGCTACCATGGCATTGAAGTGTACCATCTTGAAAATTTCCTTAGAGAAAGGTGTTACTGCTGACAGGATTTTTATTTTATCAAGTCCATTCTTTGCTCCCCTCATTATCTTAGTAGCTTGATCACAACCCATAAAAACACCTGGAATTACTAGTCTTCCTCGATCAAAATTCCACATATTGACATACGAGGCAAACAACTTCCTCTCTGCAAACCACCTTTCAAAAAAATGTTAACTAATTCAAGATGAAGAAACACTAGGGATCCAATTACTCTTGTCAAGTAATCCCTCTGCTATCCATAGTCTAAAAGTTAGTGAATTCTTTGGAGCCTTTTCTGCTATACCATGCAAGACTACAACACTTCAGAGACTACAGTAAAATATGCACTTGGAAATCTCTTATCTGTAGTTCTTTTATGTTGTTTGGCACTCATGCCAAAATCTACACAATCCTCTTAGTAAAAAAATCCTATTTAGAAAATACTTCAAAATATTTATTCGCATAAGGTGCAACTAAGAAAATCTTATAAGTTATACCCTATTTTTTCTTTCACACATGAAACTTTCCATATCTCATTAATATGCAGAGTGCCACCCTCTTCAGTATTTAAAACCTGCACTGTCAATCTTTAAAATCATATGATCATGGGGTATAGAGAAAGAAAACTTGGCATTCCACTTGAAAAGTTGGCCAATCAATCCAATAAAAATTGACCACATATACAGTGCCTTCCTTGATGGCATTTTCTCTTGGACCCATTAGTGACTGAGAACACATCTCAATAGCTCACTACTTTGCCATACATAAAGAACGAGCACCTTGCCATAGTGAAGTAGTGACAACCATCGATTCACTTTTGATCTTGTGGATGATATATTGCTTGTACTACTTAGAAGACAGTGATGGGCCCTTGGTCGCTATCTTGCTATACGTATCATTTGAGCAACTCTTTATGGTGAGACAACGATGGCTATTGATCTGAGGTTACATCGAAGGAGGAGAAATTGCACCAAGAACCTTGAAAGGAGGTGGGCTCCATGCTCACTATGTTGCATAGAATAAACCTTGTGCAACTTTTTATAGCGAGATGGCGAGGATCATTGATTTAAACTTGATCTAATGATTGGGATCTCTTAAATGCTTTATCAGTACAAGGCACTACTGACGTATGCAAATCTGCACCGCTGGCAATCCCTAAAACTTTACTTTGAGCCTAGCTAGCCTTCCACATTTCCCTGGGTCCCACCAACTATTTATTTTCACAATGCCTCGCTACTTTTCTAATGGTGAGATGTCAATGTTTTTCGATAGCGAGGTAGCGAGCTCCTATAATCTTCAACAAAGCTTGACGTTGAGAAGTAAAAGGACCCATCAAATCATTATTGCTCTTGGCAACTACTTCTAACACAATAGTTTATTTCCTGTTATGCCATCGGGTTAGACCATGGTTGCCGATGATTTTTGAGGCCACTGTGTTTTGATTTCTCAGCACCTCGCTACTTTGCTAACGGTGAGATGACCAAATTTTTTGATAGCAAAGTAGCGAGACATCGAAAAACCATCATTTTGGTGCCAACTTCTGACTGCTTCCATTGGGTCCCTTTTCATGTTCTAACAGTACTTGCCAAGTGTCCATGACTGAAAGATCAATCAGAAAACAATTCTCTGACTGTCATGTCTTCAAATTGCGGTCCTGTCTTATAACTTTTTGGCACTCGCTACCTTGCTATACATAAAGAGTGCCCATGTTTTCATAGCGAGGAAATGACAATGGTGGATCTATTTATATCAAATGACTAGGGAATTTGAGAGGAAAAGTAGCTCGGGGCACAGAGGATAAAAGACAATAGAATATTTTCCCTAGCCCTATTTGAAAAATCAAAAATTTTGTGAGAATGGAGTGAAACGTAGGGTTTTCACAAAAAATTTCAAAGGGTAGCAAACGGATGACTTATCTAGAAACCCTATTCACCATTAAAGGAGAGAATCTGAATTTTCTACTCCTAAACAAAGGACTTCCATCATGCTAAAATTTAGACCAACAGGGTCAAATCTTAGTTCTGGACCAACATCAATAGAGTCACTAGTACTCCCTAGACTTTAGGCTCTACATGGCCAAGGTGGAGAAACTTAGGGATATAAATGTGATAGGTTATTTGATCTTCTTCTTTAAAATATTTTCTCACTAATATTTATTCTTTCAAACCTTATCCCTTATAGAAGATATTGATCACAAATTCTTCTTAGGTTTGCAACAAGTTCCTTGACAACAATAGCTAGCTAGTTATAATCAATAGGAAAACTATCACATATAAGTAACAACCAGCACTTTTAGTTCCTCATTACATAAAATGGTAAATTTATATTGATTGATATATATATATATATATATATATATATATATATATATATATATATATATTGCTACTATATAAACCATCAACTTGCAATTGAAATTAATTGATCAGTGCTTTATCCATTTTTATATAGAGTCAAACCAGTAATTACTTGTCAACAGTGGACTCTAAATCTCATTCTATCATATCCTCCTTATATACCCAAAACCCTACCACTTACTGAAAGAAATTACTTAATTCTTTGAACCAAAAGCAATCAATAAGAGATATACAACTTACCTAAATTGTATTAAACTAAAAGAACATTTCTCATTTTAATTTCAAGATAATAGATATGCAAGGAAGGAGACAAAATTCAAATACACATATATGCAAAAATTCCTTTTTGTATTATTTTCTTTGAAAATGAGCACAATATTGATGTAGACTCACAATATAACTCAAAACTTGGAAATTTGATCATTCATGTCCATATTATTTTCAAGTATACAATACTAAACACATTCATACAATCACAAAAACTAGATAGACTATAAAATAACAGAAGACTGAAAATTATATAGACTTCTAACCTTAACTCCACATCTTGGAAATCCTTATATAGGATTGAAACAAGCTATATATGGGTGGAGGACACATATCATTACCTTAATGGAAAAGATAGAAAGCAAGACATAAACAAAAAGATATTCAAAAAATTTCTCTTGTGCTAGATCCAAAAAAATCAAGAAAGTAGTTGAAAAGTTAGTAGGTGGCACTTTACTACAGCAACTTTATCTTTACTCCACTTTTTCTTCTTTTGTCATCCACTTCCTCAAAAGTTTCAAAATTTCATATGAATATGTATGAGATTTTTATCCTTTTGATGAAGTGCTCAATGTATCTTATCTTATATTTTAATCTCTTATTCCCTTTAACCTTAATCATTTTTTAGTTTCTTCCTACTAGTAAGGCCTTTATTTCTCCCACCACTTCCCAAACATAAATCTCTCATTTAGTGGGCCACTCTATGGTTTTGACCTGTTCTAGTTCAGAGCTTTTGTCCACCTAGCATTTGTTATGGATTTAGACTCCACTGTGAATTTGTTCAAGTCTATTTCTACTCTGAACAAAGAGTCAATCAAATTGTGGAAAGGGGCATCACTAATGTATTCAAAAATTGGCACTATGGCCTCTTGAGTCAATATTGCACTGAATGCATCAAACCAATTATGTCATTCTTTCAACACATTACCATCATCCAAAAGTGGTGATATGTACAACTCAATTCCTTGAGATAAAACCTTTAGCTTACCTTGTATAATTTGTAATTTCCCAATAAAGATACCAATCATATCTTTAACTACTTCTAGGATCTCCTTTACTATGATTATCTTATCAAGAAAATTAGGCTTCTTATCCATCATCATAATAAGCCTCTCTAAAATTGGGTATATGGCCCCCCACAAATTGAATGTAGGTGATAGCCATGAATGTGCCTCATTGTAAAATTTCTCAGCACCTTGTAAAGCAACATATAATGTATGGGCTTGTTGTGATATACTCTTTAGAGTTTCAACCCTATGGCTAACCATACACTTAAGGATGGATGTTCTTACCTCATTTCCTTGCTATGTTGGTGGAGCATCAATGCTAATTTTTTTAGGCTCCATTTTATCCTTTGTCTCCATCTCATATGTTTGTGTTGGGGTCTTAGTTGTATCCTTAGATGGCTACTCTTGATTGTCCTATTCTTTGCTATGTTATGTACTAGCTACTTGTTCTACATTGGATAATTTCTCTTTGAGAGATGCAACCTTAGCCTCTAGCACTTGGACCTTAGCCCCAAGTTCTTCAATCTTCTCTTTGTAGACATGGCTCTTCCTGAGCTCATCCTTGTAGAGATTCCTCACATAAATGTAGTCATGCACAAACTTGGCAAGCCTTGTCTCTATCTCCTCTACCTTGGCCACATTCATGGATGAGAAATGCTTCAAGGCCTATCAAATCTTTGTGCTTGAAGTGCCTTTCAAATTCCACACAACCATGTTAGCCTATTTTTTTCTCTTTACATCCATTAGATTAGGTTTATTTGATGAGGGAGCCATGCTCCAAACTTGCAAAGACTTGGTGTCAATGTTGAAACATGTTCCTCTTTGTAGTCCATCAGCACCATATGCCTCATATGAAATGGCATTTTCCTATCTTTTGGGCTGATCAAGCATAAATGCTTTCTCCAAATGCCACCTAGGTACCAACAACATCCCACTCCTCTATGCAAGATCTCTTACCTCCTCTAGTGTCATGACTTCACTCTCAAGATTATAGGCTTGTAACTTCTCAACCAATTCTAGCTTTTATTCATCTAATTCTCCTAGTTTCATTTTGAGCATCAACTCACTCTATTTTACCTTATACAAAAAACTTTTGAACTCTATCAATTTGATGAATTTATGATCTTCTATAAACTGTTGGACTTGGATGATACTATCATCCAGCCTTGCTACAACTAATTCTAGGTCTCTAAGTGTGTTCTCAACTGCAATAACCCTATCTTGTATACAACTTTGCCTCAAGTCAACAAAGTAATGACTCTTACCTGGTAGAATTTGCAGTGTCCTCTATTTAACCTCTATATTGATATGGACAATTGTTTTTCTCTTATTTTCTTGGGTGACACATGATGCCTTAGCATGCACATCTTCCTCTATTTCTTCTTCATGAGTTACATCAGGTTCAAGGTTGTCAAGACATACCCTCTCTTCCTCTCCTAAGGGTCCCTCTAGCAGTTGGGCCATAATTTCACCATGGTTAGTGACCATCTTCCTAATCCTATGAGGATAGGGGACATCCATATAAAATCCCTTAAAATTGGGATCTATTTTCTTCATTTCCGTCTCTGCCATCAACACATCATCAAGCTTGGCCAACTTATTTTTTGTCTCCCCCTTTGCAACAATATTTGGAATATAATCCTCATGGTTTAGCTCCTTGGTATTGGACAACACATAGTTCCTTATTTCTTTAAGGGTGTTCTTCATCCAAATATCAGGACTATACATCCTGTAGGGACCAATTGACAAGTTGAAGTGGTGGAGGAAAGAATGAATTTGATCTAGGGCCTCTTTTCCAATTGAAAATTCCCCCACACTAAAACATCTACATAAAAATATGCCCCTATGGACCTTAGGGCCTAATTATTCCCTATTAACCATAAACAATTTCCACCTAAATTCAATAAGGTTCAATCTAAGAGGGATGAATTTTGGGAATATGTGGGGTGGCTGAGGACAACCATATACTCTCATCAAATAAAAGGTTGGAAATAAGAAGATATCTCCCCAATTATGGTCTAATATCTTACTCTCTAGGAGCAAGGCTGGTCTCAAAAGACTTTTTAGGATTTCAGGTGCCCTAAAGTAACCTAGCTCTAACATTTTCATAATAATAACACTTAAATAATTGAAGAAAGAAATACAATTAGAAAAATGATATGAATTATCCCATACCCGTGTCCACAACTAAAAGAAACTAAACTAGTAGCTCTCCATTTGCATTAGCGGTATGATTAATGAAATCAGGGCTTATGTACCCCCACATTCTTATATAAGATCAAGTGCATCAGTAGCGAGCAGTAATGGAACTTGAAATCTTTCATTTCTCCACTTTGAGCAAGTGCAATATTTTCCTTCATCACCTCCAAGATATATTCAACACAATCATATTCCCCTCCATGGTATGAATCTTGCACATCCTTGGCTATGATAAACTCTGCTCCATGCACCATATGCATTCCATCTTTTCTAACCACCTTATGGATACCATATACTATTTTCACAAAATAATTCTTAAATTTTTCTAGAGACATCATTTTATCCACTTTCTTAGGGTAATCACCCACACTCTTTAAGTACATGGGAATATTTTGTAGCATAGACTTCCCCATTTAAGCTTTTTTATTTCTCTCAAATTTCCTTTGCAAATCCTCCAAGTCTACAGGCTAGCCCATGGCACCATCTATCCAAAGGCTTCAATGAATGAAACATGATCCAGTATACAAAGAATGGTTTCATCTCTCCTATGGAATGATTTGGTAGAAAAATTGTATGACTTGATTAGGGCTTTTACCAAATCAACATCAATAAAAACCTCTAAAAAAATCAATTTTTCCAAGTTCTTCCATTGATTATGCACTAGGATCTTCTTATCTCCATTATGGTAAAAATACCTGAAAAGCTCAGAACCTATGACTCTAGGGCACATAGAATCTTTTCATATGGCTTATGGGTCCATGAAAGCACTGTCATTCATAGCATTAGTATTTGAGGATCCTAGGAAAATCTTAATACATTCCTCAACAAACTTCTTAAGTTTTTTCTATCTTGTTTTCCCACTCTTAGAAGTGGAGGTCTCTACAATTTCCATGTTTTCTACTTGAATATCTTCCACTTCCTTGTCAAACATTCTAAAATAGCTTGAAAGCACTAATAAAAACTATACTCGGGCACTAAAATAATTAAAATGTACACACTGAAAACTTTGCAGTTGCTTGGATTTTGTTCTCTTTGCAAATGGTAGACTATAACTGATCAATAGAATGTCTTTATAATTTATTTTACAACATCAATGTTCCTTTTTCAATTATTTTAGCATTCTTGAGCCTTAAAAATCAACTTATTCTATCACCTCAAGGTAGCATCATCATTACTATCCAATGTTACATTTTTGGTATATTGCTTGAATCTCATTGGTTGAGATCCCTTTGTCATTTTTAGCTCAAAAAATGGAAAACATATTTTCATGTCACCTTAGGGTTTATGATAATATGATCTCATGAAATCAAAACCCTTATCACACTATTGTAAACCCTAAAAAAGGTCACTATGATTTCATGATACACTAGTTACCGCAACATCAAAACTTTCTTTTAAATACCTTATGATCTTATGATAGGTAATTTACATTTACTAGTGTAGCATCTTATCTCATTTTCCTTTGGCTTACGATCCTATGATCATGGTTTAGATGACAATTTTGTGACTTTGGCAATCATCTTTCTTATCCCTATATTGTTATGAGAAATCGCTATTGTTCCTTATCGTAGCATCATTGGCATCTAATTTCCCCTTTATGATCTCCCACTACACTACTTTTCATAGCATCATAACACCTTTTTAGTGTCCTTGAGGTCTTATGGAAAAAAAATTTTCATAAGATTAGAGAACAGGATCCATTAGTTTGCAAACTTATGTAAATACATCTTTGGTTCCACTGGCTTGACATGGTATCTACCTTTTATGTTATGTAGTTATGACCAATCAAGATGGAACATATATCATTTTTTCAATAATTAATTTCCATCTTTCTTTTTTGATTGTTACTTTATGATCTTTCAATCATCATCCCCATAGCATTGTGAGCTTCAAGTTATTCTTCCTTGTATTCATACTTTAATGATCTTACAACAAGCTACTTATCACTTGGTCATGATCTTTCCTTTCTACATCTATAATCCCATGACTACCATTTTGTCATAACATCACCCACCATGATTTAAACCCTTTCATTAGAAATTACAATGACATGACACAAAGGGGAATTTTAAGATCGGGAACCTTTTCTTTTTCAATTATGATACTATGCACATATCATATCTTAAGATCAGGGAACTTAAAACACCACTCTATGATCCTCCACTAACCCCTATGTTGTAACATTGGGAAAAAGGAAATGTGAGCTCATGACTAGATGCCAAAGCCATGATCGTAAGATTGGATCTCCATGATTTGAAAGATATACAAATATCCTACTTGAAAATACTTAGGATAAGGGTAAAAAGGTTACAATCTTAACGAAAAAATTAAATGGAAAGATAGAAACACAACCTTAGGATACCAAAATAATCCCCTATGGAAATATTTTAACTATTTGAAATGAAGTAAAATGATTTTTCTAGGGTTCTTTTGAAAACTAAAAATAAATGAGACACAAAACCCTAGCAATGAAAAATAACTTCAAATCATTTTCACAATGAGAAACAAAATTATAGTATTAAAAATGAGGGCAAACAGACTCCTAACAAGGTCTATCCTCTAACAAGGAATATTTATATCAATACATCATCTTTTGGGTACCATCCTTACCATGGTTTTCCCTCTAATCAAGGGTTTCCCTAGTTAACATATATGGTGTTATTGTGTATGAGTATCTTGTTGTGGTTTCAGTTTACATCACTCATATGGTTAAGATTGTTTAAGATTGTTAATTGTGATATTATTTGGATAAATGATTCAGTACCCACCACCCCCACCACCCCCCCCCCCCCCCCCCCCCCCCCCCCCCCCGCCCCATCTTAGTTATATCAATGGACTATATATTCTAACATTATCTGTCTCAGCATTTCCAATCTGGAGCAGGTTGTAGAATTCCCCCAAATTGTACACAGACTTTAGAAATCAACATTTTCTAGATTCACCCTACTTTGAGGTTAGTATTATCCTTCTATTTCATTCAATATTTCAAGTACATACTTTCTATAGTAGATTATAATATTTCATCCTTTCTTCATATTCTATATTATTTGATTCATTTGTGCATTGATCACTTCCTTGTAGTTAATCAAATTGGATCATTCCTTTGGGGAATTTGGGTTAAGGATAGGTTATATATTCCCCCTCACATCATATTCATATTCTATTCTATCTCATACACCTCATTCATTATTTCCTTTTATTCATTTTGGTGAACTTGACACACTTACCCTCTTTTCTTTTGTCGAATTAGATACCCTATTGTGTTTTATGTTGTTAGATTGCCTTTTATATTATCTGTTGGTGTTAGAATTATCTTTTATGTTAAATCTTGCATGCTAATTATATTTCTTGCTTTTATATTTCAAAAATAAATAAATAAATAAACACAATATCTCTATTTTTTTTTTAAATCATTCTTTATGCTTTCTTAGTTTAGTTCATTTGCATTGCATTGGTTTATGAGCTTTACTATTTCTAGTCCTAATTAAAATTTTCTAGCTAGACAAAGTTGTAGACTTATGGATACCTTTGATCTCAAGTTTTCTTCTCCTTTCCTTAGGATCCCAAATGAGAATTTGATTATTCTTTATTACAATTCTATTATGGAGAAAAACTCTTCTCACTCATCTCATGATGAGGATGATTCTTTAAGAGTTTCTCCTAAACAAGTCCAAAAACTTTCAACTAAACTTGATAAAATGGTTAATTGGCTTATGCAAGAAAACCATAATCAAGATTCTATTCAAGCTATAGAGGCTCTTAAAAAAAAAATTTGTGATAGTGATCAAGGTGTTAATCTCTTGCATGGTATTACTCACCTTGTGCATTCAAATGTTAAACCTTTAGGTCAAGAAGCTCAAGATTTAGGATTGATTCCTCCTGTCACTAGTGTAGAACCTTTGTCTATTCCTTTTCCTAGTGTTCCTAGATATACTCCTTCTTTGGTGACTATGATGGTTACCTATATTCCTACAAGTGTTCCTTATGTGTCCCTTCTTATATCACAACCTTCTTATCATAATGTTCCTTTTACTTATTCTAATCCTCTATCAACTATAGTTTCTAGTGTACCTCTAGTTGTGTCTTCAATTTCTATAGCTTCATACACTTTACCTAGTGTTTCTAATGTTTTTATTCTTTCTATTTACTCTAATGGTTGATCACTTATCAGTTTGGTTCAAACTATGTCAGCTTTACAACAACAACTTGCTACCTTGACTCAAAACAAGTTTAGTATTCCTACATGTGACATGGGAATTCCTTTATCTTGGGATATCATTTATACTCCCATTCCTCAGCAAGCTAATATGCCTCATCTTGAGACTTACAATGGTAAGGGAGACCATGTTCATCATGTTAAAAAAATTCAAATCCTTTGTAGTAATTATGCTCATGAACATAGGATTTTAGCCAAGTTGTTTTCTAGAACCTTTCATGACAAGGCCTTACAATGGTTTTGTTCCTTGACTCCTTATTCTATTGATTCATTTCCACAATTTTCTAATGCTTTTATTCAAAAATTTCAAAACAATATTTGCCCCCAAATGTCTTTGACTAATTTGATTCATTCTAAAGAAATTCCTAAGAAAAATTTGATTGAATTTATTAGTAGATTTCAGCATTTACATGCTCAAATTTCCTATGTTGTTCTTGATATTGATATTCAATGTATGTTTATTTTAAATGTGTAAAAGGATATTATAGATAAGATTATGCTTAATGAATTTACCTCTTTTCAACAACTTTTTGTAGTGCTTCATCATTATCAATTACAAGTGAGTCAATTTGAGAGCAACACTCCAATGGCTCCTATTCTTGTTGACAAAAGTGATGTTGCTCCTAATCCAAATAAATTTCAAAAATTCAACAACTATGTCAAGATAAATAAACAAGAAAGTGCAGTTACTAATCAAGTTGTTGTTGCATCTCACAATGTCACTTATGTATCCACTGCTTTTTAATTAAAACATATCTTTACCCGTCTTTTTGAATCTTTAAATTCTATAATGAATAGGTTGTTAATTGCTAACATAATTACTTTACCTCCTATTCAACCTCTTTTACCTGCTATGATTGCATCTAAATCTTTTGATCCTAAAGCTTTTTGTCAATATCATCATCATAATGGTCATGATACTGAGAAATGTATTCTTTAAAACATAAGGTTCAAGACTTAATCAACTCTAACACCTTATATATTGATAATTTTGATGGTAGTGGGAACAAATTTGTTTCTCCTCCTAATCAAAATCTTCAAATATATATGAATCCTTTACCTACACATGATACTAATACTATTTCTCAGCCATCTTCTATGGATATTGTGTATGATTCAAAGATGATGATCTTAATCATGTTGTTAATCAAGTGGAGCATGTTGTTCAATTTGTATCTCCACCTCGATCTTAGCTTCAACCTCAATTAAAACCTATACCTAAGCCTAAATTGAAGACTTAACCTAAACCTCAACAATAACTTAAGAATAAAAGACATTGGGAACTTTCAATTACCTTTGATGATTTCAAGACTATTAAAGCTCCTAATGTTCCCCTTTATATTTATGCTAGGATTTCTTAGATACCTACTCATGGTTGTCTTATTGATCCTACATCCTTAGTCAATTTTATTACTGTAGAAAATGTTTTAATGAAAAGATTGCAATACAATTTTTATGATACATTTGATGTATGGGTTCAAACTTATAATGGTTTTCTTTATCCATCATTTGGTTCTATTAATTTACTAACTAAACTTTGTGGAAAAATTGTGAACACTACCTTTTTTGTTGTTCCTACTTTTGATCAGTTTCAATTTAAGCTTGCTTTGCCATGGTTAAATGTCATGCATGTTGTTGCTTCACCTATTCATAAATATCTTAATTTTTTTCATAATGAAGAAGTGAAGATGGTTAATCATAGTTTGTATCACACTTCTAGGCCCAGGGATTATGCTACACTTGACTTCTTTTGGCCTTTATTACCAAATTCATGTCCTTCTCGACCTGATCATCTTTTCCACTCCTATCAAGCCTGTAAGCATTGTAAGTTTTTCAAGTTAATCTTACCTCCTATGGGTCTTAATCATGGAATTTTTCTACACCTTACATACCTCCTTTATCTATGCCTTCTACATTTGTTAATCAAGCTCCTCTTTTTGCTTGTCTATCTCCTACTAATCCTATTAATCCTCCTATAGAACCTATGAAGGATCCAGTAATTACTCCTATTTCTCAACAGATTTCAAACAAGACAAAATGTAATCGATCTGCCAATGAACTCTATAAGAAGCATCATGCTCAAGCTAAAGGTTGTACTTCTATTCTTCAAAAATATTTTCCTTCATTGGATACAACTATGAATGATGTGTTAGAAGAGTTTGTTGCTAATAATGATGTTAAGATGCATGATTATGATCATTCTATTCGTATCTTAGATCCTATTTTGATCAATCTAGAAGAAGAAGATACTCTCAATGATATTGATGATTATAATGATGAATATGAAATTATTGATATTGACATTGATTTACATAATATGTTTTCATCACAATTGACGCTTCCACGTAGAATCAAACATGATGATTCTTAAGAGAATCCTTGTTTGGAATTGGCTATCATTCCTACTATGTTGGATATAGTCCCATTGCAAGTTATCCACCTTCAATAAATGATATAAAATGAGATGGGGAGAGTAGGTGGCATGCTTGATTGGATAGTCCTTCATGGTAGCCTTTTGTGTGTTTTTCTACTATATTTTTTTTCCCCCATGATGTGTTTGAAAAATTTTGTTAGATTCTTTTAGATGGTCCTTGTTTCTCTATTGGTGCAAGGTGATAAAGGAATCAAACCTATTGTATTATTCCTCTATATGTATGTATATTCTTCCATATGTTATTTCATGTTATGTTGTGCCTATTCTATTATTTATATATGTTCCTTATGTAATATTCTTGAATTCGTGGCTTGGAAGCACTAATTCTTTTTCGTCTCCAAGTCATGGTTTGAAAATACTCTTCTTTGTATCTATTATGTGATCTTTCCTCCTTTGTGACTATAGTTCTAGTTTCATTGGCGAATGATGTCAATTTATTTGCAATAATATCATATGTATATTATATTATGATCATATTGTCCCCACATTAGGTAGATCCCTTTTGTGTTCTTTTTATTTTTATGTGGTATTTCCCTTGATTTGTCTTCATCTTGGGGCATCTTGTTGTGGAAACATAATGAAATGAGTTGTTTAAGTTTTCATTAAATCCATTGCTCTTGTTAAAGTGTTAGCATTGAATTTAATGTGGGTTCATATGCTTTGCTCACCTATTGCACACACACACTTTTTTATATACATATATTATTTTTCAAGATACCTTTTCTCCCTTTTTGGATTAGTGACTTAATATCCCTAAAGCATGGATTTATATTTTAGGGTCTCTTGATCCCTCTAGTTTCAAAGTTTATGATCCCTTAAGGTTGAAGGTGTCCTTAAGATTGGATCTCTTTTGCTTTTGGTTTTTACTCTTATAAAACAGAATATTCTTGAGGGTAAATCCTTGATGGGTTGACTAGTGAGTAGCCACATTCATTAAGCAGTTCAATTCCATATTTCTAGTTGCGTTGTTTCCTTTTGTGGTTCACAATGGGACATAAGTTCTCATTGGGCAAGATAATCACACTCTTTCTCTCTTTCTCTTTTTCTAAATATGTCTCTCTTATTGTGATCTTAGAGTTAATGAAGACTTGAGTCTTTGGGGGTTTGAGGATCTCTTTGTCCTTTTGATTTTAATAAGATTATATTTTCATTATGATCTACTTTACCAAGAGTTTGCATTGAGTCCATACTCTTGTCAAAGTGAGGGCTTCATGTATCATCTTAAAATGGAAGCACTTCCATGTTAAGAGTGTTTGGCCCTCCAAGAAAGTGGTTTGGGGTTATATCAAGTGCCTTGAATAGGTATTTGCATGGATTTGGTTGTTTTCCCCTATTCTACTTCTCTCTCTCTATTTTTAGCCTCTTTCTAACAACTTTCTCTATGAAACTGAGGACTTTGACTTTTTGGGTCAAGGACAACCTAAAGGGTCAAGGTAGACCTCAACCCTAACCTAGGTAAAGGATGACCTCAACCCTAACCAAGGGTAGGGTTGACCTTGTCCCTAATCCTAGGTCCAATTTTTAAGTTTTAGATGTTTTAAGATATCAGGCTTCAAAAAATTTCATTTTCCCACTTTTGAGTCAGTTGTTTAAGGTTTTAGAATTGTAAACTCTTAATTTACATTTAATCTAGGTCCATTTCTAGGGGGTTAAGGTTAATTGGGATTTAATTCTCCAATTTCAGCTTTCTCTAGAAGTTTGTGCCCTAGATCTCTATATAAGGAAGCCTTCTTCCCTCATTTTGACATCCACTTTCTATGAACCATTATCTTGCGCATCCATTATTCTATGACGTGAAGATCTACTAAAGGAATAATACAAGATATTATATTAGACAATCCACTATCAAGCATTCAAGTATTCAAGATCCAATTCATCAAGGAGATCCATTGTTAGCCATTGAAGGATTCAATCTCTATGGAGCCCTCTCATTGAAGATTTCTCCATCCACATTCATTCAAGCCTTTTCCTATGCAAATATCTTTTCAAGATTGGTGTTGAAGATCTAATTCCATTGATTTGAGACATTCAACGCAATTCTACATTCATTTGGATCATCCATACTTGTGGATTCAAGGATTTGAATTCTCCACAAGATTTTTAATATAAGCAAGGTGAATAGTTCCATTTTATTTTTTTAAATATATTGAAATTTTCATTACATTTCAAGGTTAATTCCAAACTAGATTTTAACTAAGTAAAACCCTCTGTCCAAACAAAAAACCAATTTTCTTACAGGTGCAAGTATAGGACAGTGAATTAGAGTTCAGATTTGGATACCTTTTTCACCAAACTTCCAAAATCTATGAACAAATTTTTTTTTTGAAGCAATGTAGTTCAAGGTCATTTTTTTGGGGTAAGATTGTGCCCCAGGGTAATATTGTGCCCTACTATTTGGGTCAAGGTCAACCTACCCTTGGAAGAACAAAAGTTTTATGGGTTTTCTCTATCTTGGCATTTCTAGTTCAGAGCAGGTTGAAGAATTCCCAAAAATTGTACACAAACTCTAGAAATTAGCATTTTCCATATTCACCCTAATTTGAGGTTATTATTTGTCTTTTATTTCATTCAATATTCCAATTACATACTTTCTATAGTAGATTATAATATTTCCTCCTTTATTCATATTCTCCATTATTTGATTCATTTGTGCATTTATCACTTCCTTGTGGTTAATCAAATTGGATCATCCTTTTGGGAATTTGGTTTAAGGATATGTCCTATAATCCCCCTCACATCATATTCATATTATATTCTATCACATAAACCCCATTCATTAGTTTCTTCTATTCAACCTCCTTAAACAGGTAATTCTAACCTTTTCTTGCTTAAACACCACCATAGATCTTTGGGTTTATGATTTGATCCATCAAATACAATGTATCTATTCTTTATTTTGTTTATCTCTTATTTTATAGAAAATTCTCTTGGAATCCACCTCTAAGGTCATTTACCTAATCCTCTCCTAATATTAAATGATCTAATTCATTGATCCTTATCTTCAAAACACTTTCCATATCCCAAGAAATCAACTTAGTGTGCTAGAAATTTTGATTCCTCACAAATAGTTAAAATTTTGTTCCTCATCCAACACTATGTTTTGACACTTGGTCATCACTGGGTTACTTAGTCTCTATTAAACTTCTTCCTCGGCACATACATTGTCACTTAGTTGATATTGATACTCAGTCGACACTAACTTTTCTTGAAACTTACTATAGCTTGGTTGACACTAGCATCACTCAGCATATACATAAAAAAAAAATTAATCTTCTACTCTATTGCTTGGTCAAGCCTATGCATTTGATCTATCTTTGTTCACACTTTCAAGACTTAAACATTATTCTCTTCTCCTCTTGTAGGATGATTTAAACAATCATTTTATCTTGTCAAAGTCCAACTAATCAATTGTCCATTTGTAGTTTCCTTTTCATAACTCAACCTATCCTATATATGATTTTGTTTTTAAAAAAACATCTCAAATCCTCTTCATTAATCAAATAGATATGATACTTAGATTAGATAGAAAATTGTCTCGCCAATAGATTTTACATCAATGATAACATAAAAATTATTCCAATTGTAGTTTCCAACAATCTCCCTCTTTGAAATTGACAGCAACACGTCTAAAATATTTTAGGAATACTTCAAGTTACTATACAATCCAAAAATTGTACATTCTTGAGCAACACCCTCAATGTATCATATATTTATTAATATCCTTAGTTTCATTTTGATTCATATCTCAGGTCTGGTAATACCTTAGGTAAATCTTATGAACTTCCTCTAAGTAATCACCCCCTCTTACTTAGATATCGCTACTAGATTTCACCTTCTCCCTCTATCAATGTGATCTTTATTTGTAACTCTTATATAATCTCTCCCTCTTTATATTTTATATATTCTCTCCCTCTGAAAACAATGCCAAAGACATTATCACTATCTCATGCATCTTGCTCATGTAGTTACCTTCATGTCATTTCTAAATTCTTCATATGACTAATCCATTATTATATCCTTCTTTACTACTACCTCGAGTAACTTCTAAAGTAGAGCTCTCTACATCAATGTGTAAGATAGTCTAATCAACACATGTGATGCAATGCTTCACTTTCACTTAATTAACTTTATCTACGGTAATAATCCCCAATTTATCTCTAAGATATTCATAAGAATCCTTAGGTAAAGATTTAGTAAATATATCAGCTATTTATTCTTTTGTATTCACATATTCTGATTTTACTTCTTTATCTTAAACTATCTTTCTCAAGTAATGGTAATTGATAGGAATGTGTGTTGTCTTTGTGTGCATAATAGAATTCTTTGATACGTTAATAGTGTAATCACCTAGAAATGGTCATCTAGACTATTAACCGCCTTTTTAGCATTTTTGCTAAATTAATTAATCATTTGACTAGGCCAAATTGCTAAAAATTAATTAATTTGATTATAACCTATAGTTTGATTGTATTTGTCTAAGTCCTTATTTGATTAAAAGAACATGTCCCATTTTAATTAAATAAAAGACCCCATTCTTCTAACCCACTCAATGTGCATAGATAAAGTCCTTTTTCTATTTTACAAATTAAAAGAAAAGTCTTTTTGTCTCAAATGAGAAGTCAACTTCTTTTCATTGGTTGAATTTCTCTTACACATGGATCATGCCTAAAGTCAACCCACACCCTTGATTGTATGCCATCTTGATCTTGATCTCCACTATCTATGCACCATTAAAAAAAGAGCTCCCCCTTATCAAAGGATCCACACTCTTGAGTATTGTTATGTTGTAGGTTTATCAGTTGATCTTCTCGAGAGCTTGTGGAGAACTTCTATTTTTCTTGTCTAATTCTCTCATATCATTTCATGTTAGATTAGATTCATATAGTATAGCTTCTCTTTTGTAATAATCTATCTTAGTTAGTTTAATTATCATGAATTTTTAATACTCTCATTTACTTAATATAGTTGCATCGTGCATCTCATGCTAGCTTAGTTCATATTTGCATTACATGACTTGAGAGTTTTGTGGACACTTGCATTCCTGGTCTTGTCTGAAGAACCTCCCATTGCATGGTTTGCTAGAAAGGGTTGTGTCTAAGCCGACATTCAAGAATTCCAATTCATGGGATCACTTGAATAGAAGGGTTTAGAGTGGTACACTTTCTGAGTGTATATTTTTGGCACCCACCATGGGGTAGAACACTCTTGGTTTTCTCCTAATCTAAATTTATTTTCTACATTTTTTGTTCGTTCTTTACTCTTTTATTTTTTTAGAGTCACAATATTGGGTGATACTTTCCTAGTATCATACGATATTTGTTATTATTGTTTGGTGATACATTTTTAGTAAAAGTATCACATAACCATACTAAACTTTATTACCCTTGTATAGTGAGTTGTATTGCATGGCTATACGCTAAACTATTGTATGGAAACAAATTATTGTACCCATATAGTGAAAAGTATCATACTATACTCTTCCAGCATAAAATATTGCCAAGCCTAAAACTAATTGTTGTTTGGGTGTTTTGATCATGTTTTTGTCTATATGTCAATTTTTTAGGGTCATTTATAGTCTAACAAATGTCTGCTTGTAATTTTTTATATTGTTTTGGGACTAACTCCTATTGAACTAATAGTTGTGCTTATAGGCTTTTAGCTTAAATGCTTGCATACTTACCTTAAAATAATGCATGTCAAAGCTTCAAATGCACAAAGTCTACTAATGGCTATTTTTAGGGCTAACTAAAAGCATAAAAATCAAACCCATGCTTGTATTTCCTTTGTTTTGTGTCTGGCAATTTTCTAGTTGTTTTCATTTCTTAGGCACATAAAACTTGTAATTGGGATCCTTCGGTGATAGGAAACTATGCTCTTCACCCTTGTGGTGAATCAAAAATCTTGACCCACCTTTGGATTTTGAAAGCAAGATGATTAATTGAGCTTCTTGGCATGTTTGGGAGAAACAATTAGGATAGGAGAGTATGCTCTTCACCCTCATAGTGAATCATTAATCTTGACTCTTGAGAGTGGATCCAATCTATTTTAGTTTATAATCTTTAAGAGGGTCTTCTCTTGAGAAATCAAGAGGAATGACCCAAATGGGGACAAGTGAACCCAGCTATTCCAATCCACTATAATCTCAAGGTTTCCAAGGACACAAAACCTTGGTAGATATAGTGTTTGTCTTAACTTAGTGTGAGTACTTGTGAGATTGGGACCATGAGACAAATGCTAGCAAAGAATGCTTAAGGTGTTCTTTTGGTCATGAGTTCCATTACCTATTGCAAGGTAGGGTGTCTTGTAATTGGGTGCAAGAGGAACATTACAAATGGAAGCCATTTCTAAACACTCTAGGTTAGTAACTTTCTAATTTTTCTGCTCAACTTCTTGGTGCAAGGACTAATCCTAGTGGATTACCCTAATCACCCCAAGATTTTACACTCACCATGTATGTTCCCTTGGTTATGCTTATGGAATCTCCATGAAAAATCCAATATCTCCTGTGGGTAACCACTTAGTGTGAGGTGAAGGGGCTCTTAGAGTGGGCCAAGTTGTGAGCAATGAATCTTGACTTTTAGGTAGATCTTCTTAACAAGTATTTTTGAATGTGTTGTACCTATGTAAACATTCTCACAAATCAAACATCTTGTTATCATCGATAGAAATTTGTTCTAATATCACAAGTGCATATTGGCAAGGTTGGTTTGTCCCTTGTTCAATTATTTGAGACATGCAAAATTTCCTTAGTGTTTGTAAACCATGTTGTTCTTTGATGAAAAATGAGTTCCTATATTGTGCATATAACATTCGACTGTCATCTTGAAACACAAATCCTTTTGGGTCAAAACTACTCTTTTTCACAATTCATTGCCAAACTATTGTATGGCTATTAGAGAAATATTATATGATGTTTTTCCCAAAATTTTATTGCATGACTACTATAAGTTATATCATTTGGCGATATTGAACTATATCACCCTCCTGAAGGAAAATTATCACCTAAGAAAAATGTGTCTCTTGATTACTTTAAAGTCTATTATACGATACTTTTTTGTTATCCCAATATCGCCTGGCTCTTTGAAAAATATTGTCTACTTTATGTAACTTCCAAAATAGAGTCTAAATTGTGTCTTAGTCGATCTAGGGGCATCATCACTTCATCCTACCTGAACTTGGTCAAAAATCTATGTGTTAGGTACTATTCTAAGTCAAAAAGATAGGTTTAGTCTATCATATGTAAGCTAAAAATGATCAGTAATGGTCACTTGTCAAAAATTGGTTACCTTTCTATGCGAGCTAATTGCTATCGAGCTTCTTTCTCACTCTCAACTTGTGTGACTAATATTGTAAATGCTTGAGCACTCTTGACAAGCCACTCGCTTATTGTAATGTCCTTATTTTTTAGATAGATTTCTCTAATAATAGGATTTAGAATATAAGATTAAACAAATAAAATTATAATAATATATATTTTATTATTTAAATATTATAAGGAGAAAGAGAGGGAGTGAGAAAGATAAATGAATGAATGATATAACATAATAATGATATATCATTAACAAATTATATATTATCAATATAATAAAATTATTAATAATAATAATCTATAATTTTAAATAGACAATGATATTATATTCAATACTTAATTAATCTTACTTGATTATATAAAGAGAAAAGTGATGTGTCTCTTAGAAGTATAAAACATTCCTATAAATAAAGGAGGAGATCATAGAATAAGGTAACATTCACATATGAATATCCAAGCAAAGATAAACTACATATAGATAGATTTGAATATGTAGAGCTGGGATTGGAGATATATATATATATATAATGTCAGCAAATAGAAATAAAGATAGTGCTAAAAAAATTAAGCCCCTTTTTGTCTCATTGTCAAGAAAGAAGATCCTTGTCAAAGGAGAAAGGAAGATATTTGGTTATCAAAATATATTCAAAAGTAAACATTTCATGTATGTGAAATAGAGAGTTTTGATCAAATAGTTTTAAGGGTCATAGTCCAAATAAACACTAGTGTGAAGGTTAGATAGCAAAGCATCGTGAGAAATATTCCAAAGGACAAGTAAATATGCCATGCGACATCACTCACGGGGATATTTGGAAGTGCACCATTATAGAAGAGAAAATAATAGAGAATTCATTCTTTTTTTTGCCAACTTCAAGTTATAGAGAACAATATTGTACGTGATGAAACTGTGACAAATATCTTAAGTCTTTCATCGTTGATTGGTGTTAAGCAATCTTAGCTTAGAGGGCATCATTGATGACAACCATAAACTCTTGCCTCCAATGCATGAGAACCCATATCATGCATTTTTATCCATAAAAAATGATACATAGATATGATCAATTTTCTAAAGTGAAATGGTATTCAAAGACCCTAGCACAACTAGCATCCAATCGAAGGGGAATAAGAAGAGAATACATATTATAATTCATGTATATGAGGAATTAAGAGTTATAAGGAGATACCCAATAGATCTATGCAAATACTATAAAGGAAACTATGTAAAGATGAAGCATAAGATTGGATTCTTCTTTAATTTAAAGTAATAAGAAAATAGTAAGTGTAGTTATTGAGATCTATCTAGTCAAGCATTACAATATCAAAGACATGATTTATATAAGCTTGACTCCTAAGAAGAATAAACATAAGTACACAATTTCATTGAGATCAATAAAAGAATGAAGTAAAAATTTTGAATATGAAGAAGCATCTTCAAGTTGACTTTTAGTCTGGAAATTCAATGGTTAGAAGCAAGGACATTACACTTATTCTATCTTTGATAAGTGATCATTCTTGACCCTACACACTTCAAATCTAAAACACTTCTCTCATTCTATTAAACAAAGACACATCCATACATGTCAGTCATGACTAGGTTCCAAGTTGGTAAAGGTAGTCATCCTTCTTTCACCTTCAAAAAATTGGAATCCCACCTAGGTGCCCTGATAGAAAACCTTGTGTGGAACAAGGTAAACTTTAAGGAACCCCCCTCCAATAAAAGATATAAATTATTGGCGAATCTTTCATTATTTTGAAAAATTAAATTATTTCTATTTTTGAATGCCTCAATTTTTTTATTTTAAATATTATTTATATTGGAAATTTTTTTTGAATCATAATTTTTCTATAGAAAATATTAGTGAATCTCAATAATAAGAGGAAGTTTATTAATCACCATGGAATATTACAAATCAAACTTGAACATTTTTTACCTTGTGGATTATTATGAGGATCATTACATTATATTTTAAATCAATACTTAAAACTAAATATTCATGATATATCCTTAAAATAACTAATAATTATGATACTTATTGGTGATTTAATTATAATTTCTCAAAAAATATATATTATTTATGAGAATCTAATATAATCATTTATTAAATATTGTGGCAAAACTTTGAGCTTAATTTTTTCAATAGAATAAATTATTGGGTGATTTTAAATATTTTAGAACTAAATGTTATAAAAGCTTGGCAATTTAGGTTGTCTTAAATCTTATATTATTAGCCAAAATTTCCTAAAATTAGAAAATTTATGAATATTAGCCACTAAAGATTACCTTGGTGTGGAAGATCCTGACTCTAATAGAACACAAGAAGCTAATATCTAGCATAACATGCTCTATAGCTTTGAGAACCCATTCTTAGGGGTGAAAATAGCATCCTACTCACCATGCATCCTGAGGAGATCAAACATCACTTAGAAGAACAAGTGAAAGAAAATGAAAGACTCAAAGAGGCCATACACATTAGAGAGAAAACCTATCACCAAGCTGAGCTTGATGCTCATGCACACAATGACAAAAATAGGAGAGGCTACTACAGCAACCCATTTGATAACATTCCCCTTAGTGGCAATGATGAAAATAAAAAACCTCCTTGGACTCCCATAGCCAACTCAGGAGCATGCCCATCACCACCTAGACATTCACAATCACATCATGAAAGTGATGATGAAATTACTAGTGAAGACGTGATGAGATTCCAACAAGACAAGGTAGCCCAAAAATTAGTTTTCAAAGCCTTGGAATAAAATGGGGACCAATACATTCAATATATGATAGAAAAGGAATGGAAAATCCCTCAAGACTTTGACGTGCAAAGGATAATCAAAAAATGAGAATCCATCGAGGCTGAAATTTTGAGGGAGGAAATGCAAGAACTTAGAAAACAACTTGAACAACTAAAATTCTCCAAACAACAACCTAAAACATCCTTTGTCAAATTGATATGTGCTCTTTCTTTTGATAGGAGTCTTTACATGCTTCCATTTCCTAGGGATATATAGGTTCCCAAATATGAAAAATATGATTGAAATGATGACCCTTACGATCATGTGAGGCACTTCTATGTTATTAGCATGGACTTTATGCATGAAGATACTTACCTCATGAGGTTGTTTCCTAAGAGTTTAAGAGGATAGGCCATGGAATGGATTACAAAAGTGACACCTCCTCTCAAAAAATTTTATGAACTAGTACAACATTTCATTCAACAATATTCCTATAACATTCAACATCATGTTACTATGTTGGATTTGTGCAGTATCAAACGTAAATAAGGAGAACCCTTTGCAACGTATCTCTAGTAATATAGATCTCAATACTCTAGATATCCTCAAAAAATTCATGAAACCAAGAAGATTGACATTTTTTTAGATAAACTTGTACCAAAACTTTACTTTGACCTTAGATAAGAATTTTTCAAATCCTTCAGTTCCATGGTTGAAAGTCCATACCACATTGAGGATGTTGCTTTCGGAAAAGGTGACATTGTCTTTAATAAAGAAAAGAATGGCAATATAAATGGAAAAGGCAAGAGAAAACCTTGGAATAAAAACAAATGCATTGTCAATGATGGAGTAGTGGATGCTCCTAAGACCAAGGAGTCTACTTTTTAACCTTTCTAATGTTATTTACACTTTAAAACAACAAGAGGCTTTGAAGTCTCAAGCATCTGACAAAAACAACAAATTTTCTAAGAAAATATTCGTTTACACACCTATGGTCGAACCTTATGAAATGGTCTTGGAAACCTTACTTGCAAAAAAATTGGTCATGCTTCTAGATGTCATTAAAGAGCTCACATATGTTGGCAAAGTTTTCATGGATGGACTAGTCAAAAACTTTGATCACATATCTTTCAAACAATCATTTCTAGAGTATGAAAAAGGTGAATCCTCCAAGGTTAACAAGAAAAATCATAACGTCAAGATCAACTATACATACTTTAACCCTGAAAATGTTATAAACATGATCGAACCCATTGAATATATTTGCATGATGCGTTCTAACTTTGACAAGGAACCCAATTATGATATAGATGATAAAAGGCCAAATGTCATCCTAGAATTATGAAGTGCTCAACAAAAATATAGGGAAAATTGACCTAAGGTAGTTCTTAAAGTGGCAAAATCTTCCTCCTCACATGGTGAACCACTTAATGTTGTTACTAGGGGCAATCAAAAATCATCCTTAAAAGTTACCAATGATCCTAAAAATGCCTCATTGTCTAAAAAAGTAGCTACCTCAACAATCTCTAGTTATGACCTTATTAGTCAGCTATAATGAGCCCCAAAACAAATATCCATCTTTGAATTATTAGAGCTATATCCTTTGTACAAGGATATTCTTGAAAAATCCTTATGCTCTACCAACATCCCCATAGATATTGATGCAAATTAGTTCCAAGCTATGGTGAATCACATTTCTTAGCCCCATTATATCACATTTTCTGAAGAAGATGGCTGATCTCTCACTCATCCCCATAATCTCACCCTCCACATAGAAGTCCAAATCTTTTGTACTTGCAATTATTGAGTCCTAATAGAAAATGGTGTAGGGTTAAACATTATCTCTTTCAACATTATCCAACAACTAGGCATGTCTAAATTTTCCATTGACCCTAGATGAAAGATCACCATCAAATCTTATGATGGGGTCTAAAGACCTTCTAAAAGTCTCATTGTACTATCAATCCATGTTACTCCAGTTGAAAAAGATGTGGTCTTCCAAGTTCTAGACATCCCACTCATGTATAATTTGTTGCTAGGAAGACCTTGGATTCATGATATGCATGCAGTACCATCTATATACCATTAGTGTATAAAGTTTCCTTTCAATGGTACTGAGATAGCCTTGGACACAACTTAATGTCCATTGACACACTATCTATTGTTGAAACACCATTTCTTCACAATTTCTCTTCTAATGAGCTTAAATCATCCCTAATAAAGTGTGAAAAAAAATTGAGAATGATGAGCCTAGGTATAGGAAAGTACACTCTAGGTTCTATTGTTGCTCGATCAGTTTCTCCTCGATCTTACAAGAAACCTTCTACCAAATTGAAGCCCTCAGCTTCCACTATGACCATTTTTGGCACTTTCAATCCTCAATTCCTCTAGAAGCTTAAAAATAAGACCAAGCTATTAGAGATTAGATATATATGGTAGAGGAAGATGTGGAGGATGTCTAAGTCACTACTCCTATCTCTCCTAAGAATTATGGAAAAGGATAAAAATTTCTATAAAACATGGTCTATCAAGGTCACAAGTCCTTAATTGGTAACAAAAAATATCTTATGGAACCCTTAAGTCATACTAAGGGTCACAAAACTAGAGATAGTACTAGCCTAGGCTTTGGGCTAGAAGATGAATTATCAAGATTTTATAGAAGAGCTCCCATGTTTAGAGAATTAGAAGATGATGAACCATCTTTTTCTACAATTATCCTAAAAGAAGAGGATTATATGCCTCCCACTTTTCTCCTTTGGGGAGAACAATCAATAATTACCACCAATGATGATGAGGCTTCTACTTCTAGATAGGATGAACATGATGAATCTGACCATGAAGACTCAAATAGAGGAAGGATAAGAGAGAATATTGCTCACTTGATTGCTAGGAAGCAAAGTATAGATTCTAGAGAGTACAAATGGGAAAGTCTCTCGGATGCATCTTGTGAATTAGGAGTGGATGTTATCCATGCCTCTGCTACCCAACCAAATGTATTTAAAGAGTTTAGTATAGGGTCTAATGAGTTTGGTTTGCAAACTACTTTAGTAGATCATGTTGCTCCCCTTAGATCTATTCTTAATTTGGATGCCTTTGGAACTTTCACTATAGTCTTGACCTCTAGGGTATAATTTAGTGGGTAATATTCGTAAATTGGCTAATTTTAGAATTTTTTGGCTAGTATTTTGGCTAATAATTTAAGATTTGATACAACCTAAATTGCCATAGTTTTATAAAATTCAATTCTAGAATATTTAAAATCGCTCAATAATTTATTTTATTAAAAAATTTAAACTCAAATATTCACCACAATATTCATTACATGAATAGATTTGAGTAACCTAAATATAATATATTATTGGAGAAATTAAATTGAACTGACCAATAATTATCATAATTATTAGTTAATTTAGGGATATATCAGCAATATTTATTATTCACTATTGACTTAAAGCATATGTAACGATTCTCATAACATTCCACAATGTAAAAAAAGTTCAATTTTGATTTGTAATATTCCATGGTGATTAATGAACTTCCTATTATTATTGAGATTCTTCAATATTTTATACCAAAAAAATTATGATTCAAAAATAATCGCCAAAATTAATCATATTTAGAATAAAAAATTGAGAGTTTCGCCAATATATATAATTTTGTTTTGTCAAAATAATGAAATATTCGCCAATATTTTATATCTTTTTTTGGAGGTGACTTTCTTAAAGTTTACCCTGTTGACCTCTCATGTCATCAGAGATAACTCCTTTTGCATAAATAATCTTGAAGCCTCCACATCTCTCTCATTAATCCATCCCAATCTCATAGATTGGTCTTCTCAAAGACCAAAACTACCATCTTTCCAAAATGACTATGAGATTGCATGCCACCTTAATGCTATTGAACCTATGATATATTCCACCAATTAACCCATGATTAACATGATAGAAATGGATATCAAATACATCTGTCATAAAATCAAAAGAAAAAATAAGTGGTTAGATGGCAAAAACCACTTTGTAGTAGTATATGAACCCAAAAAGAATAAAGATGTATCTAAAGGTGAATACCTCCTTGAGGTGCCTGTGAATGAGGTAATTGGTAGTTGGCTAAGCTATTTCTAGGATAGATCTTTGGTTCTCATCGAACCCATGTAGCCTATCAACTTGGGTACAAAAGAGTCTCCTAAAATCATTCATGTGGCTCAGTCTCTATCAATTGAAGAAAAGGAGAACTTCAATAAGTTCTTTCAAAAAAAGAAAATCAATTTTACCTAGACCTACTCAGATATGCCTAGTCTTGGCATTGATGTAGTTATGCACCATCTATCTATTCATCCTAGTGTTAAGCATACTAAATAGAAGTTGAGGAAGATGCACCCACATGTGGTCCTTTTGGTCAAGGCAGAATTTGAGAAACTCTTAAGTGAAAACTTTATTAGAATGATTAATTATACATAATGGATTTCCAATATTGTACTTGTGTCTAAACATGATTAATCCATTTGAGTGTGCACCAATTTTAGAGACTTGAATGAAGAATACCCTAAGAACAATTTTCCACTACCTAACATAGACATGAAGTAGATATGATCACAGGTTATGAGATGTACTATTTAATGGATGGCTTCTTTGGGTACAACCAAATCAAAATTGCCCCTAGAGATCAAAAAATAGCTTTTACATATGCATGGGGTACCTTTTGTTGGAATGTTATGCTCTTTGGGCTAAAGAATGCAAGAGCTACCTATCAACAATCCATGACCACTATCTTCCATGACATGATGCACAAAGAACATGGAAGACTATGTTGATGACACCTTACACATCTTGATGACCTTAGTTTAACATTGGATCATATGGAACAATTTCAACTTAGGCTAAATCACAAAAAGTGTGCCTTTGGTATTACATCAGGCAAATTGCTAAGCTACATCATATCAACAAAAGGCATTGAAGTTGATCTTGAAATGATGTAGGTCATCATAGAAATGCCTTCTCCTAGAAATATCAGTCAATTAAGAAGTCTTCAAGGACATTTCCAATCCATTAGGAGGTTCATTTCTCAGCTAGCTAATAAAGGTCAATCTTTTAATAAGAACTTGCATAAAGGCTCCACATCTATCTTGAATGAAGAGTGTCAACAAATTTTAGATTAGATCAAAGGGTATTTAGCTAAACCTCTAGTATTAATGCCACCCATCTTAGGAAAACCTTTGAATCTATACATCTAGGCTACAGGCTCTTCCTTGGGAGCACTCTTAGCACAAAGTGATAAAATTGGAAAAGAGCGTTCTATCTACTACATCAGTCACACTTTGGTGGCCTGTGAGATGAACTACAACAACATTAAGAAGGTTTACCTTGTAATGATATTTACTTCCCAAAAGCTTAGACACTACATGTTGGCTCACACAGTCCATCTCATTACTAAAATTGATCCCCTAAAATACTTATTGAGTAAAGTTTCACTTACCAGCCCCCTGGCTAAATGGATGATGATTCTATCTAAATTTAACATTTAGTATCTTGAATACAAAGCTATCAAGGGGCAAGACATAGTTGATCAACTATTTGATTTTCCAATAGAAGATACAATGCCTATGTAGATTGAGTTTCTTGATGCTTCCATTATGTATATCACTGAAAGAACTTGAAAAATGTTCTTTGATGGTTCTCATTGTATATGCTACTTTAGTATGCAAGAAACACTAATTTAATGAAAACAAAAGCATTAACATTAACTAAATTAACATAACATATAAGATAGACAAAAGAGGAACCCCTAATTAGGAATGTGAGCCAAATGAATGGACTCTCTCAATAGGAATTAGCTCTTTGCTTGGTAGATGAGTCTAAGTAAAGGATTGGTATGTATGCTCAAAGGGCTTCAAGTTTGCTTCAATGGTGGGGATGGGTAATGGAAATTTGGTAGCTTTGTGAGCTCTCAATTTGGCATTATAAGGGTATGGTTAAGGGCTTTGTTTTTTTAAACTAGCATTATAACTTTAGCTTAAGGATTGTGATGAAATGGCTTGGGAGGGGATCCAATTTATAGGCTAAGGACTTGAGGGTTTGAGGGCTAAGATGCAAGGATGGGGAAAAGCTCATGGAGGGCTCAAATTTCATGAGAGGAGAGCACATGGATTGTGCTTCCTTATAGCCAATCAGGGAGTGACACATGTCACAGGGTGAGAGGATGGAGGAAAGGGCAAGGATGAGTCAACAAAGGAGGCTCAAGGGATAATATCTTCATAAAGACCCTCATAAATGGCTTGTAAGAGCAATGAATGGGCTTCTAAGAGTCTTTATGGCTTTGTAAGAACATTCATGGTTGGGTGGTTGGGATATTTTGGAGGGAGTTGGCTTTGCTTGGCTTAGGAAATTCTTAAGCTTGCTTAGCGAATGTGACAAGGTTAGGGGGGGGATTAGAGATGGTTTAGGATTTAGATTAGGCATGTTAGAGATATGCAAGTGGATGGCATTCAATGAGGGTGGGTGAGTTAGTAGCTAAGCTTGGTTAGTATGGGTGGATGGGGTGGAATAGGCTGAAATGGAGGTTTAGAGATAGGCTTAGGGTGAGGATGAAGACCTTCTAGAAGAGTCTAGAATTTCCTAGGATGAGGATTAAAGTTTTCTTAGGAAATAAATAAAGTTTTATTTATTTCATGGGTTTGGGTTGAGGAGATATTCATTAAAACATTTTTAATAAACATGAGGATTAATATTTAACCTTAATTAAATATTTTGAGTTGGGATTAAGGGTAGAAAATGATGGGATTAGCTTTTAATCAAAATTAAAGAAGGATTAGAAGATTTGGAAGAGGTTAGTGATCTTAAGGAAATTGGCCAAGTTTTGGGCAAAAAATAAATTAAATTTTTTTTTTGGGATTTTTGGTCAATTTATTAATTAAATAATTAATAAATAAGGAAATAATGTTTAAATAAGATTTAAACATTTTTGGGAGGGATTCCTTAATTAAATATTTTTAATTAAGATAAAGGGATTTAATGGCATAAAAATAAATTAATTAATTAATTACTTTAATTAAGATAAAGGGATTTAATGGCATAAAAATAAATTAATTAATTAAATAATTAATTAATTAATAAATGATGTTGTCATCAAGGACTTTTCAGAAAATAAAAATACTTTATTTTTTAAGGGATTTTAGGTGTCTACACTCATACCCAGAATGGGGCTGGCCTAGGCATTCTATTTACCACACCTCGTGGTTACACAATCCCAAAGTCTTACAAACTCCTATTTCCTTACACTAACAATATTGTAGAGTATGAGGCTTTAACAAATAGGATTAAAATGGCTTTAGAATTAAGGATCACAGAGTTGCATATCTATGGAGATTCTCAACTTGTCATAAACCAAGTCAACAATGAGTATCAAACCAAAGATGACAATTTGGTACCTTATAAGAATTTTATTGATGCTCTATATAACTATTTCACATTCATAACATTTCAGAAAATTCATAGAGTAGAAAAAAAGGTTGCAGATGTTATTGTCATTCTAGAATCTATTCTCTAGTTACAAGAACATGAATCACTTTTGAAGTTCTTGGTGGAAGAATTGCGTCACCCCGCTTATGACTCCTCTAATAACCATGTGATCTGCACTATTATTGGTCACGACTATCATGTTATCCCACCATTTTTTCCTATCTATGTGATATGATTATTCCTTAAAATATCATGGGAAACCAAAAATGACAACTACTTCACAATGCCTCACACTACACCTTGGTCTCAAGCGACCTATATAGGAAAATTCTAGAGGGAATACTCCTTAGGTGTCTAGAGCTAGAAGATTCTGAAAAGGCATTAGCCAAAGTCCACAACAATATTTGTAGAACACACTCTAATGGTCTTCAACTTGCTTAGAAACTACTTAGTTTGGGCTATTATTAGCCAACCATGAAGGCTGACGTTGTTAAATATGTTAAATCTTCTAAGAAATGTTATGTTCACAATAACTTGATTTTTGCTCTTGGACGCAAACTCATACATTTTGTTACATATTGGCCATTTCAGCAATGGGCCTTTGACTTGGTAGGAAAGATTCATCCAAGTTCTTCTAATGGTCACAAGTTTATTATCATAGTGATTGAATACTTTACCAAATGGGTTGAAGTTGTACGTTCATATATTACAATAGGAAAAAATGTTGCCTTACTTGTACTTAACCACATTATTTGTTCCTATGTCATCCCATCCTCCATCGCTACTAATAATGGAGGAAAATTCAAATTCAAAAACAAGGTCCTAAAACAAGTGTGTAATAAATTCAATATCAAAAAACATTGGTCCTCAATCTACTATCCCCAAGGGAATGGCCAAGTTGAGGCCTCTAGTAAAATATTGCTCAAAATCTTACACAAAATGGTTCATAAATTAGGAAAAGATTGGCATCTATAGATCAAGATGGCACTATGGGCTTACAGGACCACTATTCATACTCCTATAGGGCCTACAACTTTTTTGTTAGTCTATGCTTCTGAGGTTTTCTTTCCCTTAGAATATGAGATTCCCTCACTACAAGTCTCCCTGCATGGGTTGATAACTAATGAAGATCATAGGGCTATGAGTATACAAGAGCTAGAAACCCTCAATGAGTGTTGTAAGGCTTCTTTCAACCATATGGGGGCTTATCAAAAGTGAATGTCTACTACCTACAACAAGAAGGTTCATCCCCGTGACTTCCAAGTGGGTGAGTTTGTGCTTAGAGAAAACCCCAAGAATTGGCAGAATAAAGAATAGAAAGGGAAATTTGAGCCCAACTAGTTGGGTCCTTACATTGTAACAGTAGCATTTGGATCTGGTGCATATCATCTTTCTACTCCTGAAGGGGAACAACTAGTTGAGCCTATCAACATTCTACATTTGAAGAAATTATATGCCTAAGGCTCATAGCTCAATTATCTGTATCTATCTATTGATCTTAAAAAAATCCTAAAAATTAGAAAATGTCTGAAAAAAATGATCATCTTAGTGAAAACATAGCAATAGTCACTTTGATGGATGACCAAAAAAATCAAAACAATCAAAAAATACAAATAAAATTGAAAAAAAATCTCAAAAAATTTTTCAAGTGGTTAAAACCTAGAAACAAGCGCTACTTGAGACCCTCGCACCTATGTCTATCAATCTCATCCATTCACTTTGCAACACATTTCCTAGCTTGGAATTGTCTCTTGTCCTCATCTCAGAGGCACAAATGCTTAGCCTATTGAGGTCTCCTTGTGAATTAGGGTTTCTTTGTGTTTCTCAACACTTTCCCCTTGACATCAAGTGTTTCTAAACACTTTTTGGATACTATACCCATAGTCTAGAATGTTGTGATATTTCTCACTATTAGATTCAAGTCTTGAAGAAATTGGTATGTGGCATACACACACACACTTAAAAATTAAACCTACTACACTATGATGAACTTTATCTTTCTTTGTGTATTATTTATGATGATTTCTTTTTTGAGCATTCCCTCCCTAATAGTCTTTCAAGGATGTCATAGACTAGAAGACTAGGGGCATGGGGCATGTTTACTTGTTTTCTTCTTGTGGATATACTTTGTTAGTCTAAAGTGCTTCAGAGTATAAATGCTCTTCCTACTTGACATTTGGGACCTACAACGTATCATCCTTGTCTATTTTTGCAAGACTGCACTCAAGGGTTATCTTGGCACTTATGCCTTGATACAAGTGTAATCTTGCTATATTAAATTTAGGGGGTCTAATTGCATTAGCCATCTTAACTTCAATGTCTTTTATACTTAGATTGGGTTCCCACACTCCTATCTAATATCGATAATATTCATATCCTCATAGTTATACTAGTGATGGTTGTGTGATCTTATGATTTCCTTAATAAACACTCAATGATGAAATTAAAGTCTAAATGTTTTGTATCCCTTACAACTAAACCACTTTGCATATTAGTTTTCATCATAGGTCCATTTTAAGATTAGTCTTACATTTTTGCATATGGGGAGAGTTCTCTCTTCATCTTTTTTCAAACATATCAGCTAATTGCTTTCATATCTCCATCACTTTCTTCTTGTTCATGTCTTTCACCTTCTTGATCTCTCACTGCATCTCTTCTCTATCTTTTCATCACAAGGGGTTAATCCAAAAATCACATGTGATCTATCCAAGAATTACATTTTCAAAATATCAATCTACATCATACACATGAGAGCTAAAATATACATTAGAGAGATCCATGAGCACATAAACATGAGCAAAAAGCTGAAACATAACATAGAAACATGAGCAAAAAATTGAAACATCCATATACAACATTCATAAAATGAGGCAAGTACAAAAAGACATCAATAAAATCCAATATCTCATAAATATATATCAAAGATGTCACAATACAATATGGGATCCAAAAATTTGGATAAATGTCTCAAAATAGATATGGTACAACAAAAATGCCTCAAGGACATTATCCTAGGCTACTCCTAACTCTAGGACTCACTCCCACCCTCCTAGGTTGGTTGGCCATGGAGGTAGAGTCTGTCTCCTATCTAGATGTTGTATAACACCCTTTGATCTACTTGCTTACTCTGAATAATCTGGCACCCCCTATCTTGGCAGAACCACACCTCTATATAATGTATAATAGTAAGAAACTCATGCCTCATGATGCTTTAACTATTTCCTAGTAGCATCTTTCTTTCTATGGAGCTCATTCTCCTATGCCCATTCATCTATTAGCTAGTGATCTTGTATAGCTAGGGAAACTCACATTGTCTATAGCTCTACCTCCAAGGCTTGGATCCTAGCATCATGGTCATCCTCCCCTCCATATCCTTTGGTAGACTACTCCTATTATGCCTCTACCTACTCCACTCTCTTACATCTCAATGGACACTCCTCATCATCATCATCATCCTCCTTCTCTCTCGTGGCCTAGGCCTACATCTATCTCCTCCCACCATATCGAGAACTACTGTCAACCTCCATGTGCCTATCACCCCTACCTTTGCCTCTACCACTATCTCCTCCATCTCCCCCTATCCTACTACTATAGGCGGGGCATCTGGTCATGTGAATCTAGGGAATGGGTGCCTCTGCATCTGATACATATACATTGGGTTTTCTCATGCATCTACCACATCTAGACAGTAGTCCCAAGGCTCCCACATCAAAGTTATTATCTCCCTCAGGGTGGCCTATTAATTTATCATAGGTAGCCAACCCTATGCATCCTCCTTGTGAAATCATGCATAAGTGGTAGTCTCTAATGAGATCCCTTATCATTTTCCAAAATAACACCATACTCAGTTGATGACAAAGTGCTCCACTATATATGAATATCTCCTGACTAGTAGTTAACTATAATGCATATACTCAAGCTCCCATACGTCAAACCATCTATGGCACTCACAATAAGGTCACTAGACAAATGAAGTGAGCTCATCAAAGAAGCATTGGTAGTAAGTCACATCTCCACTATGACTCTGTGGAATGAACCTTATATATCTAAAAAGGAAGGGCTCACTCTGCTCTTGCTTCTACACCCATAATCGAATAACTAAGATGTGCTCACACACCCATATCAAGGCCAACACTATACCACATGTCTATGTTCATCCCTCTTGGTAGGCTACCTCATGGAGCTTCCTATACATATCTGCAAGAATCACAGATCTCCATGCCATCTTCTAAGGTCACTCAAGCAAATTTGCTACTAGTTTTCCCCATCCTAGTGGGAATCCCTTCTAGCCCCTATCGATAACCGTAGCCCAAGCAACTAAAGAACACATAAGCAAAGGTAGTAGATGATCGTCTCCATACTCATCTATGAGCCTCTCCCAAGTCAAGTGGTGATGAAGGATGGTCACATCTTGAAATACCTATTGTACTATTAAATTTCCCTCTGTTGGGGTCTAATCATAATAAATTTTGTGACATGGAAAACTTGCATCAATACATCCCATATGGATATCAAAAACTTAACAAAAAATGAGAAACCAAATATAAAAACTCATCAGATCTTCATATCATGGAACATGAAGGATGCAATATGCATCTTGTAGTACCTCTTGTGTTTGTATTCTGTAGCTCATATATTTTGATTTGAGAGATACTTGGTACTCTTATTGTTCTTTGTACCTTGAGACAACTTGAGGGTCAGATGTTATATTTTGAGTCAATACTTTAGATGATATACTGCTATGCTATTCAGTTCATCATTTTTGCATGTTGATGCTATTTTGAGATGACAATAGATTTATGATGATATCTGGTTATATGGTTTATTAGACATAATTGTTGGTTATGTTATGAGATGGATTTTATGCTATGGTTATTTACTTCATTCTTGTTCTTTATACTTTCTACAAATGTGAGTGATGTAAATGGATTAATTAGTTAATTAATGCTTTAATTGCTTTAGCTATTATGTTATATACAATTGCACTTGATCGTGTGTTTTAGTGTGTAAGAATTATATCCCTGGCAATGGCACATGGAGTTAGTGATTTAGCCATTCATATTTTACCAATAACATCCCCATATGGTCAATGTATCCTTATTTAGTTGTTTTAAATTAAAACCTTTCAATGATTAGTAAATTCAAACTCATCTGCATTATGTGATTAGACCAGTGAGTGTGCCTATGCATTTAGAGGTTCACTCTATCACAAAAGTGTTAACTAATTTTCTGTGATTTTGGGTTTTCAAGCTTTAAATATTTTTGGATTTAATTTCTAGTAGCTTTTCCTTGGGTGAATTTCTATTACAGATAATAACCTATTTTCATTTGGGTTGATGTGGATTTCAGCTAATCCAGCTGACTATTTTCCATAATTGACTATTCACTTGAAAAGTGAATAAGTATTGGAAAAATGAATTCATTATTCACTTCTCACACTTTAGAATTAGAAATTTAAGAGCTAATTTAGAAATCCTCTTCTGAAGGACTGGTTTTTTGTTCATTCTGGGAGCTGTGAGCATGGGATTTTCATGAGATTAGTCTCCTTGGATCTAGCTCAGGAAGACCTTGCTTTGCCATCACTTTCAGTAGATTCAGTAGGGTATTTTTTTTATCTAGAAAGTTTTAGGATTTTCCCTTTTGCTGTCAAGTAGGGCTCTCCCATTTTATTGTTTTTATTCCATTTCAGTTTCTATTTCTTGTAGCATTATGTTAGGAGGTTGAGAACTAGTGTTCCCCTCCATTTCTATTTGTTGGTTCTACTCGGCTAGTCGAGTATGACCATTTTCCCTATTTTTGGAATGGGGGTTTAGGATTTTCAGCTGTTATGTTGGTCATTTTTGCATACAGTGTACGATTTCATTTATTTTTGGATTTTTATGGTTTTTGCACCCAAAGGCCAAATGGGTTTTAATTTCAAAAAAATTCTAGTTTTTGTAGTTTTTACCTCATTTTGTGTGCCACCCAGTTTTCTTGAGTTTTCTTGGCATGAGTTTGGTCGCAGGCTTGGACGATCCATTTGGATGTCAGTCAGACCTTTATCGCTTTTGAGTTTTGCATTGTGATGCATGTAGCATCCATCATCCCAATTATGTTTTTGATTGATTGACTTTCTACATTATGTTCTCGTCTAGTCCTTTTGTTATGATCTTCATGATGGTGATGCACCACACATGAGTACATATGTTAGGTAACCTATAGGGCCTGATCTTTCGTGGTACTTTTGAAATTTGTGATCATCTGGGATGGGTTGGGAATTTGCATGCCTACAGGCACTCATCATTGGATGAGCATGAGTAAGATAGGGTAGCATATGGAGGGGGCTTCTATCTCATAGCTTAGTGTTCATGGCATCGAAAGTTGGAAAAGGAAGCTTTATATAAGTGATAACTAAATAAAACATTGGGTGGTAATAACATTAAAGATAATAAAATACTTCAGTGTGTGAGCCTTCCGTTGAGGGAGTTGAATCCACATAGTGTGTGAGCCTTCTATTGAGGGAGTTGAGTCCACATAGATCCAAGCTTGGGCTTGTCGATGCCAAGAAACTCTCCATGATGTCAGCCCCTACTTAGTAACCCTTTAAGATGTCTGACCAAGACCTGTAGTTTATGCATTGCCTTTGTCTTGGACTCAATCATCATATTACTTGGCATGTGTGTTAGCCATGGGTGTTTTCTTTGTGTGTATTTGTGGTTGGATCATTATCTCCATCAGCATAGTAGGTGTGGACCTACAGGTGCCATGTGGTTGGGAGGTGTAACTACCTTCACCACTGCTAGGGATCGATGTATAGAAACAGTCTTGTATCCTAGTGTGACTATTGTTGGATGTGTTCACTTGGTACTTCAAGTTTTGCAGTATGCTTTCTTATGATTTATGCTTTCATTGGGATGCTTGTATATCATGTTAGATGATGTTATCTTTGATGCATTTCCTTATGATGTTGATTAACATATGATAGATGATGTTATCTTCTTATAAGATTATCTTATGCTTTACTTCTAGCATGTTAGATTTCCTTATGCTTGTTGTAGCATGTTTAGCAGTGACATCCCTATTATGATAGTACAAATGATCTGATCAGTGGCTTGGGATGTTACGTGCAGGGGATGGTTGGGGCCCACAACGGTCTTATGATGCCATTGATGGTTGGGAGGAACTATGTACTTAGTTTGGTTATTTTGTTCATTGCAATTTTAATTGTGTTATTACAGCATTTCTTTCCATTCACTACAATGTTGCTTTCTGTACTCTGCAAAGTTTTCATTCTATTCTTTCCTTTTCTATTTTATTAGATGGTTAGATATTATTTCTAGATTTCCATTCTTTAGTTATGGTTCAAGTGTTCTTGCCTCAAAATGTGGATCTTGTACTCCCCAGTGTTGGGAAAATTTATTTCGTAGTTTCCTTAGCTCTTTGTTGTGTTTTTTTCTTGCATGCTGATTTGGGATCTTATACGAGATTGCACTTTCTCACACAAGGATGCAAGTCTTTGCATGGCATGTTGGGTTTCTTCACACAAAAATGCACTTCTTTATGTGAAAACCAACATTAATTTAAGCTGTTGGTAATGCATTTCCTCATGTGGAAATGCACTTCCTCGTACGAAAATGCACTTCTTCACGTAGCATGTGGTACTTTTTCACATGAGAATCTAGTATTCTTTCGCTTTGAGTGAAAAATAGGGGCTACCTAGGCTTGTCAGAGAAAAGTTCAAATTTTGGTTTTGGATATCCTTTTTGGTTTTATACCTTCCTAGTTCAAAATAGATTTCCTAAGGGGTTTAAAATATATTTTTTAAGTATATTTAATTCCTTATACTTAAGATATATTTTAATATATCTGACATTTCATTAAAGATAGGTTCCAAACCTCTACGAGCTAAGATAAAGATTCTAGGAAATTTTAGGGCTTTAGAAATTCAGACTTAGCCAAATTTCAGGGCTTCAAGATTTTAGACTTAGCCAATTTTTAGGAGTCAACATGTGTCTATCAGCTTGGTTGATCTCTTATGATTTCTTATTTATGTTTTGGTTGTTGTGGTGTTTGGAGATCTGTTGGTGTTTGGAAGATTGTTAGTCTTCTATTGTGATTTTTATGATCCATGTATGTTGTTGACATGTGCACTTATACCTCTTTTTTTTAAATTATCTTGCTTTTCTTTCATCCTTGTTTCCAAGGATCTCTAGGTGAGGTATTACATATGGTATCAGAGCCCATGTTGCAACATTGGGATCTCTATGTTATGCTTCCACTACGGTTTTGTTTCTATTGTATATTGTTATATTGTGTTGATTATTTGATATTTGTTAGTTCATGGTTGTGACTCTTATGTTTGTGATCTAAGTGTTCTAACATTATCTTGATTGCTTCCATAGTGATGCCTCCTACACGTAGACTTGGTGGCCATGGTGGTACCCATAGTGGTAATTGTGGAGATGAACACCAAGAAGAGAGACATCAATAAAGAGGGGGAGAATAAGGTAATAATGATAATCAAAATGGTGTGGGGCCATTGATGCCAATGCTCCAATAAATACTTAATCAATTGGGCCCTCGTGTTGAGGAGCACCAGCATGATCAAAATTGGGAAGAGGGTTCCTATCATGGGGATTCCCATCACTCTAAGCATAGAGAGGAGAAATGTGAATGTGAGCATTCTCTTACTCCACCAAGTAGAAGAGGGCACCATTGGGGTGGTTGAGACTGTAATAGTGAAGATTCTATTAGGTTGGACATTATGAAGTCCCTTCAACAATCCAAACCACCAGTGTATGATGGTAAGGGAAGTGGCCTCAAGGTTGAGACTTGGTTGTTGGACATGGAGCATTCCTTTACCATGTATCCATATTCAACCAACATTAGGGCCCATTATGCAATCATGTAGTTGAGGGACCATGCATCCATATGGTGGAATATTAAGAGTTAGAAGATTTAGATTTCTATTGCAGATCTCACCTAGGAGATCTTTGAGGAGAGGTTCTAAGAGAGATTCATATCTCCTCAATTTAGAGAGGCCCATGCGGATGAGTTTCACTCACTCTAACAAGGAAACATGATAGTGGATCAATATGAAATTCGCTTCTTGGAGCTCAGGCAATATTCTTGCTATAACCATGATGACTTTCTCCTTGCTCACTATTTCATTTAGGGCCTTAAGGATGCCCTCATTGGAGAAGTCTAGATGCACCAGCCCAGAACTCTTGTTCTTGCTGTAGAGAAGGCACATATTACAGAGGAGAAACTAGCTAGAGGTTTCAGTGGTAAATCTAGTTCTCATAACTAAGTGCTCAAAATATATGGGAGGATGCACAATTTACCCAATCATCAAAAAAGGGTCAAGCCCAATTAGAACCTTTTTAGGGTGGAAAATGTCATGGCTATCAGTGGAGATTTTGGGGAAAGGATGGGTAGTCTTCTGGTACTTCTGGAAAGAAAGGTGATAACAAGAACTGGGGACAAAAATCTTAGCAGGATTGTCCTCCTCAAAGTGTTTAACAAAATTCTAGTAGAGTCAATGCACCATATCCTAGCACTACCCAAGGTGGTTGTGGGATAGGACCCAAATTTTTTAGGAATTGTTTTTTTTGTGGTCAACTTGGCCATAAATCTTATGGTTTTTCAATCAATCCATCCATAGGACCTAGTAAGGGCACAGTGATATCTAAGCCCACTATAGGAGATGTAGGTCAGAATCACAAGGTTTTTGTGGTGGTTGACAACCGTCAAGCTAAGCATCAAGGTACAATAGTCAAGGCTATAGGTACATTGTATGGTATTTCAACTTCAATTTTGTTTGACTCTGGTGCTTTAGATTCTTTCATATCACCATCTCTTGTTCAGAAATGTGGGCTAGTGGTAGTACATTAGGTCGATAGGTGGTAGGTTGAGTTAGCCATAGGTTCCAAAGTGACTATTGACTAGTTGGTCAAGGGTTGTAGTTTGAATTTGGGAACCTTCACCACCATAGTGGATCTACGTATTCTACCTTTGGGATCGTATCACATTTTGTTGGGCATGGATTGGTTAGCTTCCCATCAAGAAAATATCAATTGCCATCACAAGGTGGTATAGTATGTGGATGACATAGGTGGGCAGGTAGAACTTTTCAGAATTTAGAGACCAGTCTTTCTTTGTATGATCTCAGCTAATTAGCTAAAGAAAAGTGTGAAGAAAGGTTGCCAGTTGTTTTTGGTGTCTCTTAGTGATCTTGAGGAAGCTAAGAGCCATACGGTGACACTTGATGATCACCCACTCCTCCATGAGTATTTAGATGTGTTTCCTGATGAGATTTTAGGTATGCCACCACAACATGACATTGATTTTCAAATTGATCTTGTACTAGGAGTGGAGCCGATTTCATGAGCTCCTTATCACATGACTACTCAAGAGTTGAGTGAGCTTAGATTGCAGTTGGAGGAATTGTTGGCCAAGGGCCATATTTGTCTTAGTGTATCCCCATGGGGTGCACTAGTCATCTTCGTGAAGAAGAAGGATGGTTCTTTTTAGTTGTGCATTGACTACCGGTAGTTGAAAAAAGTGACAGTGAAGAACCATTATCCTTTACTAAGGATAGATGACTTGTTCAACCAAATAAAGGGAGCACAGGTGTTCTCAAAGATTGATCTTAAGTCGAGATACCATCAGCTTCATATTCAAGAGGCTGATATTCATTGAATAGCTTTTTATACATGGTATGGGCATTATTAGTTCATGATTGTACCCTTTGGGTTAACCAATGTGCCATCAGTGTTTATGAGTTTGATGAATGGTGTATTTTTCACTTTTCTCAATCAGTGTGTCATTGTATTCTTGGATGACATATTGATCTATCTGAAGACCATGGAGGAGCATGAAGTCCATTTATGTTAGGTATTTTAGTGCTTGAGAGACCATCAGTTGTATGGAAACCTGAGTAAATGTGGATTCTTCCAGTCTGAGGTGAAGTATTTGGGACATATCATCACTGGTGATGGAATTGTAGTGGATCCAGAGAACATCCGTGCTATCATGGATTAGCTGATACCCACTAATGTCTTAGAAGTTCATAGTTTCATGGGATTGGTAGGTTACTACTATCACTTCATGAAGGATTTCTCATGAGTATCTCATCCCATCACTTCTCTTCAGAGGAAAATGAAGAAGTTTGTTTGGTCAAACTAGTGTGAGATAGCATTTAATACTCTTAAGGAGTGTCTGACCAGTGCACCAGTCCTTGCAGTGCCTAATCCTATAGGTGATTTCATGGTTTTTATAGGTGCTTCATTGGAAGGTGTGGGTGCTATGCTAATGCAGGATGGTTGTGTAACTGCATATGAGTCTAGGAAACTCAAAGACCATGAGCTTAACTACCCCACTCATGATTTTGAACTTACAATCATAGTGCATGCCCTTGTCCATTGGAGGCATTTTCTTTTGGGACATAGGTTTGAGTTGCATAGTGATCATAGGAGCTTGATGTATATCTTTACTTAGCCAAACCTAAATGTGTGACAACATCGTTGGATGAAGTTCTTGTACAAGTATGATTTTGATGTTCATTACATTAAAGGGAAGGAGAATGTCATCACAGATGCTTTGAGTAGAAGTCAACATGAGATATCGGTGATGTCATTGGAAGTAGATTTGTGAGGTCATATCTTGTAGGCTTTGCCTAGTGACACTTGGTATCAAGAGGTGAGGGTGGAGATCAAGTCTAGGCGTACACTTGTGGAGAGATTTGTAGGTTATTTGCTTGAGTCTGATGGACTACTATGGCACATGGGATGTATCTATGTACCCATGGTAGGTGATCTTCATACCTTGGTTTTGTTGGAAGTGCATCGTGCACCATATTCCGCACATCTCAGAGTCAAGAAGATGCATGTTGATCTCAAACAGCTATACTTTTGGGTAGGGATGAGGTGCAATGTTGCTAATTTTATTGCTAGATGTCTTGAATGCCAGAGAGTGGAGGTAGAACATCAGCATCCAATGGGTCTTTTGCAGCCACATACCATTCCAAAGTGGAAGTGGGATACAATATCCATTGATTTTATCACAGGGTTGCCTATGTCATCATGGAAACACAATTGTATCATAGCGACAGTGGACAAATTGTCCAAGCTAGCACATTTTTCACCCATGAGAGCATCCTACATAGCTTCTTCTATAGTGCATGTTTTCTTGGAAGATATTGTTCATTTGCATGGGATTCCTCACTAGATTATTTTGCATAGAGATCCAGTGTTTACTTCTGCACTGTGGATGTCTCTCCAACATGCTTTGGGTGTCCAACTCAATTTTAGTTCATCTTATCACCCAAGCATTGATGATCAGACTGAGAGAGTGAATTAGGTTCTAAAGGATATGCTTTGCATGTATGTTATGGATAGGCGAGTTAAGTGGGAGGGCTATTTGTACCTTGTTGAGTTTGCATACAACAATGGGTACCATAGTTCATTTGGCATGTCACCTTATCAGGCCTTGTATGGTAGACCATGTTCATTTAAAGGACCGAGTTCTTTTGGGTCCAGAGATGCTTTAGGACATAGAGCAATAGGTTGTTCATATTAGAGAGTATTTGGTTATTGCTCAAGATAGGCAAAAGAAGTATGCAGATTCCCATAGGTTGGATCATCACTTTTCTATTGGAGACAAGGTACTTTTGCGAGTGCGTCAGAGGAAGAGCCCCATCCATTATAGGAAAGGCTCTAAGTTGGTGCCACATTTTTTCAAACCTTTTGAGATCCTTGAGAGGATTGGTCATGTTGCTTATCAACTAGCATTGCCATCTAGCCTATCGCACATCCATGATGTCTTTCATGTTTCTATTTTAAGGTAGTATATTCCAGATGTGACCCATGTTCTTGATTGGGATGCTTTGCAAGTAGCGGATGAGAAAATTACTTTGGAGCCCATTTGTATCCTATAGTAGTGGAGGTTTATCTTACAAGGTCGGGACATAGAGTAGGTAAGGGTCCAATGGGACTCGAGCAATGAGACCTCTATGACTTGGGAAGATGCTACACGACTGAGGGGATTGTACCCCTACCTTTTTGCTGGCTTCTAGGAGTAAGCCTATGCTAGTGGGGGAGGATGTAGTGCCTCTCATGTTTGTAGTCTATACCTCATCTATTTTGATTGAGAGATACTTGATACTCTTACTGTTAGTTGTATCTTGAGACAACTTGAGGGTCAGATGTTATATTTTTATTTAGTACCTTAGATTCTACACTGTTATGTTGTTCAATTTATCATTTTTGCATGTTGATGCTATTTTGAAATGATAGTAGATTTATGATGATATCTAGTTATATGGTTTATTGGATATAATTGTCGGTTATGTTATGAGATGGATTTTATGCTATGGTTATTTACTTCATTCTTGTTCTTTATGCTTTTTGTGAACGTGAGTGATGTAAATGGATTAATTAGTTAATTAATGCTTTAATTGCTTCAGGTATTATGTTATATGCAATTGCACTTGATCATGTGTTTTAGTGTGTATGAATTATATCCCTGGCAGTGGCACATGGATTTAGTGATTCAGCCATTCATATTTTACCAATGTCATCCCTATATGGTCAATGAATCCTTATTTCATTGTTTTAAATTAAAACCTTTCAGTGATTAGTAAATCTAAACTCATTTGCATTATGTGATTAGACTAGTGAGTGTGTTTGTGCATTTAGAGGTTCGTTCTGTCATGAAAGTGTTAAGTAATTTTCTATGATTTTGGGTTTTCTGGCTTTAAATCTTTTCAAATTTAATTTCTAGCAGCTTTGCCTTAGGTGAATTTTTGTTATAGATAATAACCTTTTTTTTTTGGGTCAATTCAGTGTTTAGCTACTCCAGTTGGCTATTTTCCATAATTGACTATTCACTCAAAAAGTGAAGAAGTATTGGAAAAGTGAATTCATTCTTCACTTCTCACTTTTTATAATTAGAAATTTGAGAGCTAATTTGGAAATCCTCTTCTGAAGGATTGGTTTTCTGTTCATTCTAGGAGCTATAAGCATGGGATTTTTGTGAGATCAGTCTCATTGGATCTGACTTGGGACAACCTTTCTTTGTCATCACTTTCGGCAGATTCAGTGGGGTATTTGTTTTATTTGGCAGGTTTCAAGATTTACTCTTTTGTTGTTAGGTAGGGCTCTCTCGTTTGATTTTTTTTATTCCATTTCAGCTTCTATTTCTTATAGCTTTATGTTAGGAAGTTGAGAACTAGTGTTCCCCTTTGTTTCTATTTGTTGATCTTGCCTGGTTAGTCAGGTATGAATTTTTTCCCTATTTTTGGAATGGGGGTTTGGGATTTTGAGCCGTTATGCTGACCATTTTGCATACGATGTCTAATTTCATTTATTTTTGGATTTTTAAGGCTTTTGCACCCAAAGGCCAAATGGGTTTTAATTTTAGAATTTTTCCAATTTTTGGGGATTTTACCTCTTTTTTTGTGCCACCTAGTTTTCTCTAGTTTTCTTGGCATGAGTTTGGTCACGGGCTTAGATGATCCATTTGGATATTAGTCGGACCTTTATTGCTTTTTGGTTTTGCATTGGGATGCATGTAGCATCTATCATCCCGATTATGTTTTTGATTGATTGACTTTCTACCCTATGTTCTCATCTAGTCCTTTTGTTATGATCTTCATGATGGTGGTGCACCACACATGAGTACATCTATCGGGTGACCTACGGGGCCCAATCTTTTGTGGTATTTCTAGAAGTTGTGATCATTTGGGATGGGTTGGGAATTTGCATGCCTACGGGCACTCATCATTGGATGAGCATGGGTAGGGTAGGGTAGCATATGGAGAGGGCTTCTATCTTGCAACTCAGCATTCATGGCATTAGAGGTTGGCAGAGGAAACTTTATATAAGTGATAACTAAATAAACATTGGGTAGTAATAACATTAAATATAATAAAATAGCACTTCAGTGTGTGAGCCTTCCATTGAGGGAGTTGAGTCCATACAGTGTGTGAGCCTTCCATTGAGGGAGTTGAGTCAACACAAATTTGAGCTTGGACTTGTTGATGCCAAGTGACTTTCTATGATGTCAGCCCCTACTTAGTAGCCCTTTGAGATGTCTGACCAAGACCTGTAGTTTATGCATTGCCTATGTCTTGGACTCAATCATCATACTGCTTGGCGTGTGTGTTAGCCATGCATTTTTTCTTTGTGTGTATTTTTTTTTGGATCATTATCTCCATCAACACCGTGGGTGTGGACCTACAAGTGCCACATGGTTGGGAGGCATAGCTACCTTCACCACTGCTAGGGACTAGTGTATAGAGATGATCTTGTATCCTAGTGCGACTATTGCTCAATGTGTTCACATGGTATTTTGGGTTCCAAAGTATGTTTTCTTTTGATTTATGCTTTCATTGGGATGCTTGTATATCATGTTAGATGATAGTTTTGATACATTTCCTTATGATGTTGATTAGCATATGATAGATGATTTTATCTGCTTATAGGATTATCTGATGCTTTACTTCTAGCATGTTAGATTTTATTATGCTTGTTGTAGCATGTTTAGTAGTGACGTCCCTATTATGATAGTATCGATGATCTGATCAATGGCTTGGGATGTTACGTGGGGGGGATGGCTAGGGCCCACAATGGTCTTATGATGCCATTGACAGTTGGGAGGAACTACATACTTAGTTTGGTTATTTTGTTCATTGCAATGTTATTTGTATTATTACAATGTTTCTTTCCATTCACCACAATGTTACTTCTATACTCTACAATGTTTTCCTTCTATTCTTTCCTTTGTTGTTTGATTAGATGGTCAGATTTTATTTCTAGATTTTTGTCCTTTAGTTATGGTTCGAGTGTTCTTGCCTCAAAATGTAGATCTAGTACTCCCTGATGTGGAGGAAAATTATTTTGTATTTTCCTTAGCTTTTTGTTTTATTTTTTTTCTTGCGTGTTGATTTGGGATCCTATGTGAGATTACACTTTCTCGCATGAGGATGCAAGTCTTCACATAGCATGTTGGGTTTCTTCTTGCAAAAATGCACTTCTTTGCTCGAAAACCAACATCAGTTTAAGTTGTTGGTAATGCACTTCCTCGAGTGGAAATACACTCCCTTGTGTGGAAATGCACTTCCTCACACAGAAATGCACTTCTTCATGTAGCATGTGGTACTTCTTTGCGTGAGAATTTGGTATTCTTTGGTTTTGCATGAAAAACAAGGGCTATCTAGGCTTGTCGGAGAAAAGTTTAAAATTTGGTTTTGGATACCCTTTTTGGTTTTATACTTTCCTTGTTCAAAATAGATTTCCTAAGGAGTTTAAAATATATTGTTTAAGTATATTTAATTCCTTATACTTAAGATATATGTCAATATATGCGACGATTCATTTGAGATAGGTTTCTAGACCTCTACGAGCTAAGATAAAAATTCTAAGAAATTTTAGGGCTTTAAATATTCAGACTCGACCAAATTTCAGGGCTTCAGGATTTTAGACTTAGCCAATTTTCAAGAATCGGCATTTGTCTATTAGCTTGGTTGATCTCTTATGATTTCTTATTTATGTTTTGGTTGTTGTGGTGTTTGGAGATCTATTGGTGTTTGGATGATTGTTGTCTTCTGTTGCAATCTTTATTGATCCATGTATGTTGTTGACATGTGCACTTACACTTTTTTTTAAAAATTATCTTGCTTGTATTTCATCCTTATTTTCAAGGATCTCTGGGCAGGGGATTACACTTATTCTAATGTGCTCATAGCCTCACCAATCAACAAATAGAAAGTGGTGTGCTTGATGTGCCACTGCTTAGCTAAAGCACTTAGCAACCCATGGTTAACCCATATATGGGGCAAGTGAGTTCATCCCCATACTTGATATTGTGGCCTTCTCATTATCATTTAGATGATGAAGGATGCACAACCCCACCACTTTGGGGGATCTAATGTGAAGAGAAAGAAACATAATCTTTAAAACCATGACAAAAGAACATTTAAAACATCAGGATATGCTATAAACATCATCAAAAAAGAAAAATAATAGTAAATAATACTCAAAGATGCCAAAAAAGCTCTAAAGTAAATTGTGTAACAGTTTTTACTATGTGTAGGTGATACTTTATGTTGATTATGTATCACTCTGTACTTTCCATAATACTCAAGTGATACTTTTTGTCTAGGCGATATTTCACACCATGTAAGATGACATTTTCTTATAACCGAGGTGATACAATTTATTAGGTCCTATGATAATTTGCGGTTGATTAAAATATTCTGTGATATTTCTTAAAGTACCCATTTGATACTTTTAAAGTATCGCACGATATTTTTTCAAAACCCTTAAAATATGCCCCAAAAATGTAAGAAATGCTCCAAAAGGTGATAAAATTTCAAACACATATCGGGGTCCCAAACACAAGTGGTTGGTTAGGCAACTGGTTGCACTCAAAATGGTACTTTTGGGTTAGAATACCTACTAAAGCCATTATCTCTCTCCAAATCATTCAAAAGCTCTCAAAAATACAAAAGATGAATGAATTGAAAATGGCCTTTGGACCCCTTATATAGTCCTCCAACCTCATTTTGATTCATTTTTCAAACTTCTTGAAATTTTGCAAAAATTGCACTGTTAGCTAATTTTGACGTCTTTGATCCTTTTTTAGGATTGAAATTAAAATCTGAGTTCATCTTGATAGTCAAAATTGCATTTCAAAATTATACTTTCTTCTATGCAATTAGCTGATCTTTTGAGGTCTAATCTTTGAATAATCACCAAGGCATCATCATTTATCCATATATTCATCATTTCCATACTTCATATCTACTTCATCTCACGTATTTCACTTCTAAATCGTCTTTTTTACTTGATTTGACCTCATTTGCTTACTTTATCTTTTACAGTCAACTCTAGTCAAACTAGGGCATTCTATCATTGCTTTATGGTCACTCTTTGGTTCTAATCTCATATATGTCATCATGGACTTTGCTATATCTCAATTTTCTCATATCTAGCTCATTTTTGCATTCTCTTTACCTCATTTTGATTTCAATCTTAAGGGGGTAGAAATACTCCATAATTGTTTGCTATAGCTTTCTATTTCTTAGGAGCATATGTTTGATATTTTCATTTGCTCTTGATCTATCTAATTTTTTGGGTGTTAGTAGTCTTCTTAAGTTCTAATATCATCTGTTTCCTAGTGTTTAGTACTATTGCTATTAGGTTGTACATTCAAGACATGCTATCTCTTTTTGCATTTTGTGCTTCAGAATCATATCTCTCTATCTATTATTGCCTACTTGGCTTCTATATTCTTTGATGTCATGTGTTCCTAGATTGATCACACATTAGTCAAAGAGGGGCAAATGTAATCACCTAAAAGTGGTCATCTAGACTATCAACCCCCTTCTCATGATTTTGGCTTAATTAATTAATCATTTTCCTAGGCCAAATTGCTAAAAATTAATTAATTTGATTATAACCTATAGTTTGACTATATTTTTCTAACTCCTTTTATTAAAAGATTATGTACCCTTTTAATTAAATAAAAGACCCCATTCTTCTAACCCACTCAATGTCCACACATAAAGTCCTTTTTCTATTTAACAAATTAAAAGAAAAGGCTTTTGTTCTCACATGAAAAGTCAACTTATTTTCATTGGTTGACTTGCTCTTACACATGGATCATGTATAAATTCAACCCATAACCTTGATCATCCATCATCTTGATCTTGATCTCCACCGTTTGTGCACCCTTAGAAGAAAGAGCTCTTCCCTTCTCAAAGGATCAACACTCTTGAGTATTGTTATGTTGCAAGTTTATCAGTTAATCTTCTTGAGAGCTTATGGATAACTTCTATTTTTTTTGTCGAATTCTCTCATACCATTTCATGTTATCTTATATTCATATAGTATAGCTTCTCTTTTGTAATAATCTAGCTCATCTAGTTTAATTAGCATGGATTTGTAATACTCTCATTTGCTTAATATAGTTGCATTATGCATCTAATGCTATCTTAATTCACATTTGCATTACATTACTTGAGACTTCTTATGGACACTTTAATTCTTGCTCTTGTCTTAAGATCCTCTCTCATTGCATGGTTTACTAGCAAGGGTTATGTCTCAAAGGCTCAACTGAGACCTATTCTTATTGCTCAAAACATACATTTTTACTCCATGGATAGGGAGCTTGAAGTTGACACTCAAGAATCCCAATTCATGGGATCACTTGAATAGAAGGGTTTAGTGTGGTACACTTTCTAAGTGTCCAAATAGCACTTGTGTTATCACAATAAATAACCATTGGATTAGTAATCTCTTCCTTCATACCTTTCAACAATTTCTTGATCCATATAATATTTGAACAATTCACTACTACTGCCACATACTCAACTTCAGTGGTTAATTGGGAAATGTAGTTATGCTTCTTGCTTGTCCATGAAATTAGTCTCTTTTCTAGAAAGAATGTACCACCACTTGTGCTCTTCCTATCATCAACATTTCCTACCCAATCAAAGTCATTGAATACCTTCAATTCAAACCTATCATTCTTCTTGTAATACAATCCATAGTCTTTTGTTCCTTTCAAGTATCTCAGGAATTTTTTCATTGTCATCATGTGGTTTTCCTTAGGACTTGTTTAGAATCTTGCAACTAATCCAATTGTTAATGAAATATATGGCCTACTATGAACAACATATTGCAGTTTACCAATTATTGATATGTATTGTGTCTGGTTCACATTATCAGAATCATCATTCCACTACTACATTTAGGCCTAAATTTTGATGGCAGGTCATTGCCAAAACCACAAAATGGCTCCCCTCATATGGGCATCAAACTTTTGTTATTGTCAATTGTGATCACAAGGGTGTTCGTCACAATTGTGATGGATAAAATTATCATAACTTTGAACCATGAAGGGGCAAGAATTCATGTTGAGGGCCATTATAATAATGATGTCTTAAGCTTCCAGTCCTCCATTGCAATTGTGACATCAATGTGATAGTTGCACTATGGAAGTGATGCTGATTTGTCAAATGTAGACATTATAATTGTGATGGTTTAAAATAGTTGTGTTATGCAAGTGATAACTAGCCATCAAAGCATTTCATCACAATTATGATGGCTAGCCAAATTATTAAAAAAGTGTTGCTTAATGTTTAATGTTTAATGATATGCATCCAAAGACAAGAACAATTTTGCGACTTTTGTGTTTGAGGCAAGTTGGTCCTTTTTCAACTTGACATGTCTATTTTGCAGTTTTTGTTTCTAAAATAGTGGTTAGTGATTTTTTTTGGATGTATATACAATATTCCAATGATATTGACTTGCTATAGCACTTCATTTCATATCTTCAATGGCATGTTTCTAGTGAACAAAGAAACAATGAACATGTTGCATTCGGTTAATCCATATGTGACCTTTGGGTATGTTGTTGGTTATTTATAAGCATTATGTACCATTCCAAGCACCTTGACTTGTCATGGGTATTATAATCTAATGACAACATCAAGGGACCAATTGGATAAATATGAGGGTTTCATGTTGCTCGAAGGGTTTCCATGGCTCCCTCATCCATCTCAGCAAATGGGTTAATGAAAATATTCAATGCTTCCTTCAAGTGGAAGCCATGACAAAAAAGCTAATAACATGCAAAAAAAAAAAATTTATGGACATTAGTGGGTAGATCCTTGGCTAAAATTATTGAAAGCCCTAGAATCTCCACTTCAGAATTGGCATCCTTTAATGAAATCTCAGTCTCAGATATGAGGTTAGGAAAATGTAACATGAATCAAGAAATAGTAGTAGAGGTTGTATAGAATAAATAAGATGGGTGTTAAGCATATAGCTAACATCAAGCAGATTAGTACAAAACATATCTGTAATGAAGGCAGAGATGAGAAAAGGTGAATGCAAAGATTGCAAAAGTTGTTGGATGTGTGGCTTTGTTTCAAGAAAAAACTTTGAAAAAATATTTTTGTCACTCATGGGTTTCTCATCTCCATCTTCATGTATAGTGATGTCAGGGATCTCTTCAAAGTGGTTAGAAAAGTGTGTAACTACAAGTTAAGTTATTGTTACAATTATGAAAAATACAAGCCATTTTAGATTATAATTGTCATGAACTAATGACATCCTAGTATTACATGGATAGAGAGTTTAAAACTTAGAGTCCCATACTTCCATTCAATGATTTAAAATCTAAATTTTTAATTATATTATCTGTCACGGTAAAATCTAACCACTTGGAAGAAGATTCTTAACAAGCCATGAATCATCTCAGTTCTACACATCATAATGGTTTGGTTATATACTTGGTATCATTATTGAAGTTCTACACATCATAATGGCTAGGTTTTAAACTCAGCTCTATTATTCAAGTTTTACACATCATAATGGTTAGGTCTTAAACTTGGTAATATTATTTCAGTTCTTCATATCATAATGGTTTATTTTGAAATTTGTATCATCATTTACAATCTCAACCATAATGGATCTCAATACCCTAATATTCTCACTACTACAATGATTTTCAATTAATTTCATAGAACATCCAAACCTTTTCAACATCTTTGAACTTCTTAATTTAGCGGTTTCGATTCTTCATTAAAATGTTATTGGACTACATTTCTCATGATATCTATACACTTGCATTAGCCATATTTTTGAGCTACTATTGGTCATATCAGATATTTCCTAAGGAAGAGGAATTGTAAAGAAACCCTTGTAAGATCACTACTGTAATTTGTATGGGTCATATTAATGATAGTCTATTGTCACTATCTTTCTATTCCTCCCTTAGGTACAACATTGCAAACATTGAAAACAAAAAAAAAACTTCTATCTTGATAAGTAGAAGATATTATTCATAACTAGTCAAATTGAAATTGTGGTATTTATCATAGGAATCTTAATAACTACACAATTGAATTATAATAAAAAATATCAAAATAAGAATCAATAAATTTCACTCAAATAATACAATTAAATTCTAATAAAAATATCACAATCTTGAATATTGAATCTTGTTATTATATTTTTACTAGAACAAAAAAATGTAAGGTTGTATTTTTCAATACCATAAATGATTCAGTACCCTTGGCAACCATGGAATTTCATCATTAGCATAAAATTATCAATTGAATAATGAAACAGAATAGAAAGAATGCAATTAGCAAGTGAGAGGACATAATTTAATGATAGAGAATCTAATAGGAATGATCATGTTGCAAGCATCTCATTCACCAATTGAGTGTCAATACATGGATTTTGCTAATTAAATAAATCCAATGGAATTTCTTTGGAAATCCTCCAGTCTTCTTAATCTCCACTCTACTCCTGTGCACTCATAAAAGCCATGTACAATTATCATAATTGTCATTGCACTTAAGAAGAATATGTAGTGATGTCAATGAAGAAACAAAATAGTCATAAAAACATGATGTCAGTAAATTATGCTCCCAACATGAACATTTTAGTAGAAGCACTGCAAGGGATACACACAAAAAGTAAGTAAAAAGACGAGCCAGTCAGAAAAAACTATTCAATGGGTGCTAAGCACAAGAATACTGATGCTAAAGATAGCAACATTACCCATCACATTTGGTTGAGAATACCATTCAACTCGAATCATATTTAAGTCCTTTGTCCATGGTGGGGAGTTACCTAGTGTTTATCACCTAGAAATTAGAGGTGACATTTTTAAAAATACTATTACCATTCTCCCTATTGTGCATGAATTTAATAAACATTCGTATGTAATAAGGATTCAATTTTTTTCCAAAACTTATGGCCTCATAATTGGGATTGATGTTTATAGGAAAATGTCATCTAATCTAGTCTAGTCATTACAGACATTGAGATTGATGACTATTCACAAATCTCATTGTTTCTCAAATACAAATAGTGATAAGTAAGAAAACATTGAAAGAAAACTTAAATTGAAGTATAGCATAAGCTACTCTACCTTACTTAGGTGAAAATACTAAATTATGGTAGTTTCATAACCCCAAACACTAGATCAAAGATGTGCACAACCAAAGAGCTTGCATTATTTAAATAGGCATTTATTATGGTGTTGAACAATAAACTAAAAATGTGCAAATGGCAAAGACTGAAAACTTATGGGTGTAATGAATGCTCAAATATCCATGCATAAAGAACATACACTGAATGCTCTAGAAGTCCTCCTTGTGGCTGCCAATCATGTTGTTCAAGCATTCCCAAATGTTCTATTGCTCGTTGTTTTTTTAGATTACAGTAAAAATAGATATTCAAGGGACTCAGAAACCCTTTAACAAAGACAAAAATGATATACCATGAAGCACAACTAGGTTTTACAAGGACTTGAAACCTACTATTTAAATAGTATCAAAATCAAGTTTCACAAGGACCTGAAACCATAGAAAATATCCAAAAAATAAACCCAAGTTTTACAAGGACCTAGAACCTAGTTCAAACAATAGATTAAAAACTAGATAATATAACCATAAATAGTAACCATATACTAGTACCAGTAACTAAGACCGAGACTAGAAAAAAAACTAGAGACCAAAGACTAGGAAAAGCTTCTATTATAGCTATTTGATCATTTTGACCACTTCTTTACCAATCTTTGTAGCGTCTTGAATGGAATCAATAGCCAAACCACCACTAGCCTCTGTAGCTCTCTTCCTTAAACTTTGCCTAGTTCTCTTACTTAGACCCCTAGCGACATAATTTCTTCATTGGTCCACTTTCCAAGACTTTTAGTGGTTGCACAGATACTAGATGTAACCTATTGCATTTTGTTATCGCTTTCCTTGATAAGCAGTCGCAGGTTTTGTTCATAGTCTTTAAGTTTGACTGGTATGTTCCCCACCTAGATTTCCACCTAATTGAGCTTACCTCGGTCCATATCCTAATTTTGCTACAATTTTTCCACTTTCTTTTTAGACTCATTAGCTCGTTATATAGCCATGAGTTAGCTTGTAGAATTGTATCTTCTTATAATTTTGCAGTGTGCAAAAAGGAGAGCCTAGAATCTCTATGTGGTGAGCCATTTATATCCTTCTCGATATCAACTTTGGCCAGAGACATCTCCTTATCAGTTCAATCTTCCTCCCTCAAGTTGTCCTTCTTAGCCTACTCTATCTCCTCTTTGCCATCCCTTAGTTCTTTTGAGTGGTCACTTTGGTTTTCCCCTTCTCCACCATTACCCATTTCAATAGTTTCCTCACTATTCTCCTCCTCATTCTCTTTCCCACTTTTTTCCTTACTATCTAGGTAGCCATCTAGATTGGAGCTAAAATCACCCTCATTCATATTTTCTTCTTCCTCTTGGTTTTTGTCCTCCTTATTTTCCAAGTTCTCTAATTCAGTGGCCTCTTCCACATTGTACTAAGGGGTATCCTAGGTTTCATGTTTCAGACTCCTCTTCTTACCCTTAACACTTTCATTTGCCTTACTCTTCCTAGAGTATGTTTCATTGGTAGAGCCCTTCTTTTTATCTACCAAAAGAGAAGAAACAATGGCAAGATTTTTACATTGACCTTCTATGCGAAGAATCAACCCTTCATGCAATATGGGACCCGATTCTTTTTTTCTATGGGCTTACAAACTTTGAAGAAGAGAGAATCTCAAATAAAATGGAAAAGAGAGTCTATCTTTATACCTAAAATGATTAAGAAAGACAAAATGAAACTTATGCACTCTTTTATTTCTACCATCCAGGATAAAATACTCATGAGTACATGACAGCACACCTTGCCATATGGTCTTTATCTAGTCCAATTCATAGAAATCTCCATTTTTCTCTAGGTTTTTCTCCTAATCTTCCATTTTTGGAAATTTCTTGAACTCGGCATTAGAGATACTCATTTGTTTGCTAAACTTAATGCCTTCCATGGGTAGACTTGTAATCTCCACTATGAAATTCTCGATCAATTACATAGTAACACCTTGTAGAGTGACCTTGTCCTTTGTCCAATTTTTGAATATGGGGTTTAAACCCATGAAGATGCTCCAGGAAATTAGTCACCTTCCCCTTTTGTAGAATCTTCCAAACATCCTCTCTATCCTTCCAAGCATTGAAATTTGGGGGTTCTTGTTTTTGTGGCTCTCCACCCATTTTCAAAAAATTCAAAATGCTAAACCAAACCAAAATTAGTTGAAGGTAGAAATCAAATGAATTAAGCATACAGAGATTGTTCATTAAAACAAATAAAATTCTCTTTACTCTAGATACGTGTAATGCCAGGATTGCAATTGCTTAAATGTACTTCCTTAGGGAAGGAATTCTGACACACGTATGCCCATTTCCAAAAATCATTAATTTGCTAATCTTGGCATATCTTTCCCACCATTGCATGAGTAGCATCATAATTAATGAGGGCTTTGAGATCCACATTTTTTCTAAGATCACCATTCCACACCATCTCGTGACCCATTTGAACCACATAGTTGGCAACCCAGTCTGCTACCCCATTGCCTTTGTGATAAGTGTGGGATATAATCACTTTTTCAAATTTATTTAATAAATTTTTAATTTTCATCACACTTGCCTCAATAGACCAAGTGGTTGAGTTTTTATTATTGAGCATGTTTATAATGTTTAAAGAATCACCTTCTAACCAGAGCTGAAGAAAACTAGTTTCAACAACTAATCTTATAGTATATAGAGCAGCAATAGCTTCTGCTATGTGATTATTATAATTACCTATAGGGATAGCAATAATATCAATAATCTTATCTGTATGATCCCTTAAGACTCCTCCACACCCTACTCTTCCTGGATTACCCTTAGCAGCACCATTGAAGTTTCCTTTGATCCAGCCAATAGGACGGGCCATCCATCTATTATTCAATCTTGGGTTATCTTTTTCCAAATGAGATCCTTGTGATTGCATCAGATTATCAATACAGAAAGTAAGGTTGCTTTTCCTCTAAGACTTGAAATTTTCCTTAATGGCTCTAACAATATTCTATCCAAGCACCCATCCTAGAAAATCTTTATTTCTAAAAATTTTGTTGTTTCTTTCTTTCCAGATGCCCCACCAGAGATGGGGAAGAGTTATTTTCCAAAGAAAATCCACATCAAAATCCTTTGAAGGGCACCTCCAACTTTTAAAAAAAAGTTCAACATTACTTTGATGGACCCAAGTTATGTTCCAATAGGTGAGAATAATATTCCACACTTGTTGACTATAAGAGAAATTCAAGAACAAGTGGTTTCTATCTTTGAATCCATCTTTACAAAGAATACATCTATTCACTACATTAATACCTCTTTTTTGTAGATTATCTTGAGTGAGGATTTTTTTTTGAAGCAAAATCCAATAGAAAATATTTATTTTAGGAATAAGACCCTTTATCTAGGCTTGAGACCATAAAGGTTGGATACCTTTCTCTTTTGAAGTAAACAAAGAAGAGACTTTAAACTGACCACTAGGATCAGCATTCCATATCATCTCATCCTCATGGTTTGGATATAGAGAAAAGGCATTCAGACTTAATTGTATATTAATAAGACTTTGGTCAACATCAATCAAATTCACCCAAGTATTCTCATGTCAATAATGACCCACTAAAATAGCAAACAGTTGCTTACATCTATCCACTTGAGTGGTGTCTTGAAAGTCATCAATCAGAGGATGATCCAGCAAGTAAACATCTTCCCAAAATCTCACTTTTTACCCATTTCCAATTTTCTAGGAACAACCCTTACTAAGAATGTTCTTTGTTCCTTGAATAGCTCCCCATATTGTAGATGGAGAAAGAACATCAGGAGTTGAAAGAAAATCAGCTATAGAATTAGCATTAAAAAGGTATTTATGCTTCCATATAGTGCTCCATTCCTTATCATCATGATAAGTTCTACAACCTTGTTTTGCCAAAAGAGCCTTATTCATACTTCTTATAGACCTGATCCCCAATCCTCCCTCTCTGATAGGTTTACAAATTTGATCCCATGCAATAAGAGCCATTCTCTTCCTGTCCTCAGTACCAGTCCATAAAAAATTCCTCTGAATTTTATCAATAGTATCTGCAAATTTGACTGGGATTCTAAAAAGACTCAAAGCATAAGTAGGAATACTTTGAAGGCATGCTATAAGAAGAGTAATTTTACCTGCTTGACTCAAAAGATTTCCTTTCTAACCTACCAAATTTTTATTAAACTTCATAATGAGATCTTCCCAAAAGGAATCAAGAACATTTGGACCAAGAGGAAGCCCCAGGTAAATAGAGGGAAAAGATCCAATAGAGCACCCAAGAATTTTGGTAATTTTGTTTTGTCTAAGGAAAGGAGTATTAATAAAAAAACATAGCACTTTTATTCCAATTAATCAACTAATCCAAGGCTGAGGAATACAAATTAAGAGCTTGCTTGAGATTCCTTGCTTCAATGACTTCAAATTTACCCATAAAAATAGTATCATCTACAAACTAACCATGAGAATAAGTAAGGGGATGAGAGGAAGGCTAAATACCTCTAATAACTACTTTAAGAACCAAGTTCCCTATATATCTCCCTAGACAATCAGCCATAATAACAAAGAGAATGGGGGATAAGGGGTCACCTTGTCTCAGACCTCTAGAAGGTTTGAAAAAATGAGAAGAACTACCATTAACCAAGATAGCAATGGATGAAGTAGATATCAATTGATAAATAGCTCCAACAACCTTATGATCAAAACCAAAGGCATGTAGAATTTTAGCAAGGAAAGCCCATTCAACTCTATCATAAGCTTTCGCAATATCAACTTTTATAATAAACCCCTGATTATTTGAACAAGACAAAGAGTGAATATTCTCATGGGCTGCAATAACTAAGTTAAGAATTTTTCTACCTAGGATGAAGCCATTTTGTTGAACATCAATGAGAGAAGGGAGCACAAGAAGCAGCCTAGAAGTGAGGACCTTAGAAATAATTTTGTAAAAGGAGTTGCACAAACTAATCGGTCTAAATTGGTCTGGAGAATTAGCTCCAATATTTTTGGGAATCTGACAGAGGAATGTGGAATTGATTTCCTTTAACATTTGTTTTGCTCCAAAAAATTCCTTCACAACATTACACACATCTTTTCCAACTAGATTCTATGACTCCTAGAAAAAGAACATGGGAAAACCATCTGGACTAGGTGCTTTATCTCCCCCTAAAGAATACACAGCTTTAAAGATTTCTTCTTCCTTGGGAATGGATCCTAACAATATATTATGCTCCTTCATAACTAAAGGTTGGATCACCTTTAAAAGCTCAACCTAGTGAAGAGGATTAATGTTAAGATCAGCAATCATTAAAGAAGAGAAAAAGGAAACCATTTCTTCCATAATATTCTTATCCTCATAAATCTTCAAATCTCCCTTTTTTATGTGTGATATACGAGTTTTGGCTCTATGCTTTAAAGTAGAGAGATGGAAAAATCTTGTATTTTTATCTCCTTCCTTCAACCATGTCAATCTGGATCTTTGCCTCCAATAGATTTCTTCTTTAGTGATTATATCATAATATTGGGCCAATTTTTCATTTTCCATAATAAAAGGTTCAGGAGTATATCCATCCTTCCGTATGCTATCCTGAATGGTTTGAAGTTCTTCCTTTATACCTGCTTTATTCTTAAAAATGTTACCAAAATAGTTTTTGTTCCAAATTTTAACCATTTTTTTGACATTCCTAAGCTTGGAAGCAACTCTATAGAGAGTTGTACCTTCAACATCTATATTCCACCATTCAGCCAGTTTACTTTCAAACTGTGGGTGTTGCATCCACATTTTTTCAAATCTAAAAGGGAAATTTTTCTTAATATTTTTTTTTTTAGTAGTAAAGATTAGAGGGAAATGATCTAATCCAATTTTTTGAAAAGCTTCCAGCTTACAAGTGAACTCCTTAGTCCAATCAAGTGAGATAAGAGCTCTATCAAGACGAGCCTAAATACAGTCAATTCCAATTCTCTTATTGCTCCAGGTAAACTAAATTCCATGCAGATCCATATCCATTAAACCCTCCTTGTTGATAAAATCCATGAGATCCAATTGACCTTCCAGCTGACTCACATTTCCTCCCTTTTTTCATGTTCATAAAGAGGAACACTAAAATCTCCCATAATGATCTGTTGCCCAAAATAATCATTGCTTTTTATATGTGAGAGAGTGTCCCAAACCTTTTTCCTAAGGTTCTTAGTATTGGGAGCATACATATTAACAATATACCACTCCTTATTATGATCAATACTAGTAAATTTAACCACCATAAAATGTTTACTAGCATTCAAAATAGTTCCTGAGTAATAATTATTCTTCCATAACATCAAGGTTCCCCCTGAAGCTCCTTTTGAATCACTAGCTTTTAAACAATAATTTTTAAAAGACTTAATTTGTTCAGCTTTCTCTTTTTCCAACTTTGTTTCTTGCAAAAGAAGAAAATTTGGCTTCTAATCTCTAACAAAATTCCTAAAAACATCAAGTTTATGCATACTGTTTAAACCCCTAATATTCCAAGTAATAATTTTCATTTCTATTTTTTAGGAGTAAAATCTAGAATAGTTGCTTGCCTACCATCAGCAATATTCTGCATACTTTCCATCTCTCTAGTTTTTCTAGAGGATCTTCTCCTAAGTTTATCCGAAGTGCCAACATTTGGTTTAACCTTATCTTGCTGATCCACTTTACTACTCCTTGTCTTCACTCCCTTGGGGGCTATATTACTTTTCTTTTTAGGTTTTTTTCCTTTGATTCAATTTTTGTTTCGAATCCTTCCCTTCTTCCTTCATTTCTTCAAAATTAAGATCATTCCTAAAAGGAACAATATCTTTACAATCTGACATCTCCTAAGGCATTGAGTCTGGTTCCTAATAATCAGCCACATGGAAGTTTTGGGACTCTCCCTTCTCCATCAGATTTCCAAAATTAGACTAGATTTCTGATTCTCCCTTCTCCTTCAGTTTTCCAAAATCAAACTAGATTTCCCCTTCTTCTAAAACATCTTTCTCAACAAGATCTTCCCATCTTTCATCCTTTTTTTGATAAATGACCATTTGTTTCATTAAGTCCACTGTGTCATCTACATTCTATGCAGGCATCACAGGATCCCCTTTTTTATTACTATTGTCATTTTCTTTAATAGTTACTTCCTCTTGAGAAACCAACCCCAGTTTCCCTTGTTTCTCTCTATGAGCATCTTTAGGTTTCCACACTTTCTTCTATACTTTAGTCTTCTTCACTTCCTTTTCAATATTTGAATGATTCTTACTTTTATAAGGATAGTTTTTGACCAAATGCCCCTATTTTTTATAGGCATAGCAGGAGGTTAGAAGATCTTCATAAACAATTTCCTATATTCTTTTTCCTAACTTTGAAATTAATTCCACCTTATCTGGAAGATGATTCAAGTTTTCTACTTTAATATATAGTCTAACACGTTGAATTTTAGATCTTGAAGCTGTTGCATTATCAAATGCCACTAGTTCACCAAATGAGCTAGCAATTCCTTTAAAGACATCTTCATGCTAGAATTTGAATAGGAGGCCAAGGAGTCTTGCCCAGATCGAAGTGGTTAAGAAAAAAGCATCTAATAAGTCCATATTTAGCTCCCATTTTTTAGTAGTGAGAGAGTTTTTTCCAAAAGGCCATGGGCCTCCATGCAAAACCATATTCATGTCTTCCTTGCAATTAAATATAAAAGAGAAGAATCCATTTGACATAGGGGCTATATCAACATCAGCTCGGATAAACCATTTCTGTTTAATCATTTTTTTTTGAAGAATCTAGATCTTTTTTGTTTAAGAATTTGATGAAGAAATATTAATCTTGGAGTCTCTCCTCTACTTGTACTAGGTCCAGTGCAGTCCTCACCTAATGTTTTTTTTGTCACTCTAAGTTGGTTACTAATTGTGTTAAACATCTAGAGTGTCTTGACATGGCCATCAAAGCTAATTTAGATACAATACAATATGAAAATTTATGTAATCAGTAGCTTAAAATAAGGTTCTTAACATAATAATAATCTAAACAAATAATAACAAATCTAGACTTTGACCCATAAATCTAAAATCTTTCCTATTAAGTTGTGTACCCATTATATTAGAGTTTAGTATCTTAAATTGCAATTGAACATGATGGTTTATTGGGTAAACTTACCTCAAGTTGGGAGTGTGAGAAATGGAGAATCTACCTTGTTCAACGTACACTTTGGGGTCCAATTCATGGAGCTCACTTTGATTAGTAGGGACTTGAACTTTCTATTTCCAACCAGCAGCCACAATTATCATTCCTTGCATTGAACATGATAGTAACATTTCAATCCAAACATACTCTATCAAACAAAAAATGTACTATAGAATCAACTATAACAAACCTAGAAGTTAGAAAATTTCAATCCAAAAATACTTGGAAAATATACTTACTATTCAACATAATCTCACCAAAATGATCTAGACATGTCACATGACCCACCTAAGTAGATTCAATTTTATTACAAAAAATCATCTTCACTAGTTGAGAAATTTGGAATTTTAGGATAATAGAACATACCAATATCCATGAGAAAAATATATGGCAAGATCATAGACTTGAACATGATATAATCAATGACTTCTTACAGTCAAAACTATATTATTTCTCCACATTCAAATATTTCTATTGATATGTTCTTGTTAAACATACATTTTGACCTTTCTGATACTGGTGCTACAAAATTGGCTATATATTTGTAGTTTTTGCTTTATATTTTTCCATGCTATGGTTGAAAATTTTGTTGTTGTAAATAGCTTGAACTTTCCTCTTATCAATCCCAATATGTCAATATATTGACAACATTCTTATTCACCTCTTATATGTGGACATAGATACAAATTTTCACTTTATTTAAACCAACCTTTTACAAACTTTTTGTTTGTTTCTAAACTTACCGTATTGTATATCTATTTGGATTTCAAGTGCAAAATCTAATGGACATAACTGCACACACTAGGAGCTAACACATATCACCAATGGAGATAATCTACCATATAGAGATCACATATCTATCACCAACATGGTGTCATTCATATTTTTGAACAAAGTTTAGGGTGATTTATGTGCTATGTATACTAGTATATAAATACATGAAAAAATGATAAATGTCTAGTAGCATCCCCAATGAGCATCTACAATATATGCTCCAAGTATAGGAGTGATCCAAATTTCTCTAGCCCAATAGGTTACATTCCTTGAGGAAGTCATTGTACCCTCATGCAGTTTACTTTTCAAGTAGATCACTAAGTTTAAGGCAATCCCATAGAAATCTATTCTTTCAAATACTTCATACACTACAACAAATTTCATAAATCAATGAGTTTGACTTTAAAAAGTACACATGAATTCTAATAGCAATATTATAATTTGACACAATTCAAAGAATACTCCCTAATTATCATGAATCTATCAATTAAAACATTAAAAACACCTTAAAATTAACTAGACTTGCTAATGCAAAATTGTATATGTGAATGACATCATACTATTGATTTGATAAACTTGTGAATGCCACTTTGAATCGAGAATGCATGTGTAGATGTGTTCTATATGCATGGACAATAGCCAAAGCTGAAAAAAACATCACATTTACATTTATTTAATAGGTTTATTAAGTTTTGAAAATTATAGACTATCATGCACATTAGAACTCTAGCTGCTATGGACAAGAGAATGTCCTCAACAAGCCAACACATAGAAAGTCTTCATTTACTTGCATGCTGAGGACATTACCCTTGTCTATAAGAGTCAAAATTACAATATTTCTGATGTTCTCTAACTTAAAATACCTAATTAAAGACCTCTAACAAAAATTCAAACCTTGTCCAACCACATCATCTTACCCGCCAACTTGAACCTCAACATGCTTTTTAGGAACAACCTTTGCATCCCCTGCAACTGCAATACAATATGTTTTCTTAATCCCAACACATATTATAGTTAAATTTGTATTACTACACCAAATTCAATTTGAAATGTTTACTTGTATTAATAATTCAAAAATGAAAAATTGAATAGAAAATATATACCTTTAGTACTACAATCCACATTTGAATCGACACCTCCATGGTGCTCAACTAGTGTATTAGGATTGGCAAGCTGCACTCCAATATAAATAATTAGTGCATTTATCAACAATATATACATATAAATACAATACAAATACTGAGAAATGTTAATCATTCATTTTAATACATATAAGTATATTCACTTTAAAGTTTTAAACAAATATATAGTCATCATTTCCTTACTTAAAACAAATATAATGACTTGTATTTTTGGAACTTAATATCAAATATGGTAATTTCTATAGTATTCAATTTGAAATAAAAATCAATTGACACCTCCATGTTCCTTCAAGATGTGGTGGTCCATATCATGTACTACCTTGGGGAGATCAACCTATATAAAAATGATGAAAATCAAACCTTTGTTCCATGGTTCATATGCATGTTAATTACAAAAACAATATAACAAACAACTTACCAATGGATGATAATCAAACCCCCCTTCAGTGTGACCATTTTGCCTACAATGTCTCTTAGCTATTTTTATTTTGATTCTTCTTGTCTTTAAGTCATTATAACTCTTGCAAGGACAATAAAATTTGTCATCGCCTTCTCTTTGAAAGTTTGACAACAATCTAGCAATTATCTCCATATTTTGATCAAATTCCCTTGTATTATCTGACATGATCCTTCTTCACGTGAATAACTTATTCTTGTGCCCTTATTGACTTGGTTGTACTTGTATACACTAATCTAATATGCTAGAAATACTAATCTAATGAAAGCATTTACACATTAAACTAACATAACATATAAGAGAGACAAAGAGAAGACAAAACTCAAATGAGAATGTGAACCATGGATAAGCTCTCTCAATGAGATTGTTCTCTTGTTTTTGAGATGTGTCTATGTGTAGATTGGGGATGTATGCTCAATTGCTTCAAAGTTTCTTCAAAGTTGCTTCAATGGTGGAGATGGGTAATGGCAAATTGGTAGCTTTGTGAGCTCTCAATTTGGCATTATAAGGGTATGGGTATGGCTTTTGGCTCTCAAAAGGGCATGATAACTTTAGCTCAAGGATTTTTTTTGAATGGCTTGGGATGGGATTCAATTTATAGGCCAAGGTGTAGAGGGATGGAGGGCTAAGATGCAAGGAGAGATGAAGGCTTAAGGAGGGATAGGATACACTCAAAGAAGAGCACATGGATTGTGCTTGTTTAGCACCAATGGGAAGGTGACACTTGTCACAAGGAGGATGAGTGTGAGAGGGTAGGGTAAAGGGTTGGTTAAAGGCATGATGAGTGGGGTTGAGTATGTAAGAGAGATGTAAGAGGAATGAGTGTGGAAGAGGGAAGAGTGTGGAAGATGGATGTAAGAGTCATGAGTGGGCTTGTAAGAGTATTTTATGGTTTGTAAGAGCACTCATGACTTGGTGGTTGGGTTTTTTGAGGGGAGACTTTGATTTGGTTTAGGAAAGTCTTAAACTTGTTTAGGGAATGTGACAACATTAGGGGGTGGATTAGGCTTGGGTTTAGAATTAGATTAGGGATGTTAGAGATGTGCAAGTGGATAGCATTAATGAGGGTGGGTGAGTTAGTGGCTGAGCTTGGTTAGTATGGGTGGATGGGGTGGATTAGGCTAAATAGAGGATTAGGGATAAGTTAGGGGTTTTTGGATTTGAGGATTTCATTTATCAAATAGATTTATTTAATAAATGGGGATTTTTGGAATTAGATAGAAGAATAGGATTTAATTGATAAATAATAGGTTATTTGATTTATCAATTAGGACTATAGATGATTAATTAAATTAATCAGCTAGGGGATGGCAAAGGATTAATTAAATAGGAATTTAATTAATGATGCCTTTAGAAATAAATAAATAGGATTACCAAAGCAGTGTAATCAAATTTAGGTGTCTACAGTACTTAATGTTTATATCTACACATATGGTTTTGAAAGAAAAATTTGGTATAATTAATGAGTATATCTACAAAAATATTGGACATGTTGTACTTAATGTTTATATCTACACTTATGCTTTTGAAAGAAAAAATTGGTGTAATTAATGGGTATATCTACAAAAATATTGGACATGTTGTACTTAATGTTTATATCTGCACATATGGTTTTGAAAGAAAATTTTGGTCACCTCACTCAAATTCACCATTATTCCTTTTCAACATCCCACCTTTGCATTTTATCCCTATTCATCACATTTCTCACCCAATGATCAACCCATATTAATATTATTTCTATCGAACCTAGCAATTATAGTTGGTTGACAATCATTTGATATGAAATACTTGTATATGAAAATTCTAGAAAATAGAAGTTTATTATTGTTTATATTTTTGACATGAAAATGGATCGAGATTCAACTTTGCATGCTAATGTGGCAGTCTGGCATGCTAGCAATACATGTAGGTTTCTTATGGCTCATTAAGTGCATCACTCCTTGATATTTTACTTCAACCTAAGAAAATATCCTCTTTTCCCTATTTTTCCTTGTTTAGGAGCTGGGGATGGGAGTGTCAATAATGTCATAAAATCCTCCAAAAGTATCCTAACACACTTTAAACTACCTAGGTCTCATCTAATGGCTATTGGTTAGCAGTTGAAAGCTCGACATGAATCCATTAACCAATCAAAATGAATTTGAACAACTAAATATATATAAGTAGCACCTTCTTATGATGATAAAATGATTAAAATTACACCCAAGTATTTATTTTAGTTTACACTATTTGGTTTTCATACTAACTTTTTGTACATTATTGCCACTGAAACAAATAATAAAGAAAGAAATTCAACAATATGTTATTTCTAAAATAGCTTTTTAGGATGAAACATTAAATTAAATAATTCCCTATTGTTAACAATCTAATATATATAATTTATATGGTAGGTCTAGTCATCAATAGTTTTCCATCATTTTTTGAAGCATTGTAAATTATTTATATGTGTTGCCAAAGGGTAAGACTAGCCTTTGAAAAAGTTAATCACAATTCAAATGTGCTACAAAATAAATAGAAACAAATGAAATCAATTTCAAACAACTTTAAGGCAAGGTAGAGAAATTTTACTTCTAATTCCTTATCTAAACACAAATATCTATTATCATTGATTCATTATGTTTGGGCATATCAAAATATTATCCTAAAAACAACAATATGACCCATCCCATAATAAGTTGTGGACTTAGACATGTAGCAATTAAGGAGGAAAAGAACTTTGAAGAGGAATACTTTTATGGCATCTTGTTGAGACAATTATGATGCAACTAGTTCCTAGTTCTTTGAATCTAGATTTCTTGGTGTTTCACGTATGCTAAACACAACCCACCTTTAGGCCTAATGTGATTGGAAAAAGATGACATCAAAATTTTTGATGAGAATTGGACAAACACACTCCCACAAGATTCTCCAACTTCCACCCCAAAATTTAACTAATATTTTTAACACTATACTTATGTGGATCCTAACACTTTGCAAAATAGGGTGTATGTAATAAGATTCTCAAGGTTTCACTATGATGTAGATCCTCAAGGATCAAATAAACAACCCACTCAGTTGAGCTTATAGCCATAATGTTTTATCAAGGCTTAATACATCATATTGACCAACTTCATGTTTCCATTATTGTTCACAAGGCCTGATCAAGGAAGTGATAGTCTCAAAAGGTCAATCTACTCTAGATCAGTAGGAAATATTCCAACTATTTTTCAAATTAGAAATATAATACTTACATATGACACTGCTAACACATGGGCATAACAAGTCGTATGTGCCTTGGCCTAGGTCACCAACTTTATCATGGGAACTCAAAACAAGTAAAGAGACATCCAATCCTTTGAATCAATTTTTAATTATATATATCTTTATTAGACTTTTGTTTGGTAACAACACCATACCAAATCAGATTTCAAGTCACTGTAATGATCAGACTTGCAAATGCTTTATAGTTTCACTCTTCTTTGGTCATCTACAACATCAATTACAATAGGACTCCCAAGAATCTTCTTGGAGGAAAATATATATTATAAACAATAGTTACAAAATCCCTTATAAGTAATGGAGACCCAAAACATTGAAAAGAATAAATTTTGAACAAGTTGTTAAAGAAAAATTGGACTTTCATGATTTACCATGAAAAAATAGTTTTTCAAGATCTATTTTATTGATGATTATTAACATGTGAGAAGAATCCATATCCATTAAAGGGTAGAAATAAACATTTGAGACATAAATTACATGTCTTTTAGAATTATTACAATTTGAGATATAACTTCAATAACAAATGAAAACTTTCTAGTTGTAGCAGTCACTATTTAATGACAAATAACAATATTCTCAAAATTAGAGGTTTAAAGTGAAATAAAATCTTTGTCATGCACTAGAAAATGAAGAATTACATCCTATACAACACATTTCAATTTACTATTGCAATTAATAAAAATTGATACAATAATCATGTTAGAGCCTCCATTTATTATTCATGGACACAACTCCTAGGTATGAGAACTAGTCATTTGAAAAGACATTCAAAACACTACTAGACTCTAAAGATTCATAATTTTTGGATGCTGAAAAAATGAGATATCAATCAATCTTCATCCAAACCCTTGTTAAGAAGGGTTTTGGGACCCCAATAACATTCCAACTTGCTCCCAAATCAAAGAAGGCCCCAGATAATGTGTCCAACAAAATATACATGAAGTAAATATTAAGGAATGTGAAATATTTATAAAGAAACTATTAAAGAATATGACGCAAAAAAACTCAATCACTTGGATCAACATGAATTATAGGACTAGATGAATGAAACATTAATGGAGCAAAGATTGAAGCATATAAAGAGAGAGATCTACTATATGTTAGATCTTCCATCATAGAAAATCAATTGTAATGGGCACTCACATGTATTCCAATGCATATATTGCCTTATATACACAATTGGTCAATGTTGTACCTTACAAAAGATAAAAATTTATAGGTATAATTACTCAATCTTGTACTACATTAGATAATATGTTCTCTATTATGCATAATGTTTAGCTTTGTCATTGCTTATAAGAGTGTTTCAACATTAGGAACCACTTCAACATCCTTTGCATGGTTTAGAGGTAATATCATTGTGGCAGAGGCTTCTACAAGGGAATTAACCTCATGATTATGGAATTTACATAGAAGCAGAACTTGCTTCTTCAACTATGTACACTCTCAACTCTTCATTGAAGTTAATATTCTTCCAGCAGTGAGAATAGATGCTACAAATTCTTGGGAAACAATGGACCCTAAATCTATGCTACATTTTATGGAGACATGGGAGAAGTTACTATAGGCTTTAGTACTTCATAACATTTTGGATCATATAGTGATGCCCAAATTAATAGTAGCAGTAGATACTTGGGATCCTCGTAGGGAGACTATGCCAATACATGCATGGTTACATCCTTAGTTTACATTGTCGAGCCAACATATGGAGCCTTTCTATCCAACCATTCATTATAAGTTGGGGAATGTGCTTCATGCCTGGCATGCAAGTGATGTGTTTGCATATGCAATTTTATCACCTTGGAAAATTATATTTGATCCTACTAGTTGGGAACACTTGATTGTTCATTTTATTGTACCTAATATGATGACAGATCTATCAGAATTTGTAATCAACCCAACTAATTAGAAACTAGAACAATTTAACTAGGTTATGACTTGTTTCTTTCTAAAAATATCTGCTATGATATGCTTTTGTAAAATTTTTTGTGAACTCTACCCATTATTTTTGTGTAGGGTCTTGAGGGAAGTCACTTAGCATAGGTTGAGTGAGTTTTATTGTTTTATTATTTTGATTCTAGAATATCTATCCAGATGGATCAATTTTTCTATTGTGCTAATATTTAATAAGCATCTTTAAAAAGATCTCTCTATATAAGTAAAGAGATACATGTTTAGAAGGAAATACGATACATGTTTAGAAGGAAATATAAAGAGATAAATGTTTAGAAGGAAAAGAAAAGAATATTTACATAGGTATCTCTTATCCCCTTGAATAAAATTGCAAAGCAAGGGCACAGAGATCACAAGGGTATGGCAACGAAATGCATTGATCACAAGGGCACGGCAACTTTCAGAGATCTCAACCTCTTTCATGCACAGCTCCACAATCGATCAAAACAAATGGGGAATTATGTCATGTTTTCTCTTTTATTTTTTTATAATCACATAAATGTTGCAATTATGACACCAATGTCAGCATTGCAATGGTGTCAAGGATAATTGCAAAAAAAACACAAATGACACCACTATCACAAATTATCATCACAATTTGACCCCAAATATTGTAGTGTTCTTAGATAGTTTATATCCAGTAACCATAGGTGTACTCGCTAGTTTTTAATCTTCCATTCCAAAAGTTTTCATTATCTCTTTGATATATTTGGACTGAGTAATGAAGATATCTTACTTCATTAGATACACTTGTAATTCATCAAAAATTTGATCTCACCAAACATTGACATTTCAAATTCCTTCTTCATTTCATCAACAAATTATTTTCATAATGATTTTTTTCTTCCAAATATGATATCATCAACAAAAATTTCAAATAACAATATCTCATTATTCTTGCTAGTTTTCAAATACATATTGATGTTATCATTTGTTCTTGCAAAACTAATCTTTACCAAATAATTATGCAGTCTTTCATACCATAATCTAGGGACTTGTTTAAAACCATATAAAGCTTTGTGCATCTTACACACCATATTCTTCTTATTGGTATCTACAAATCCTTTGGGTTGTTCTATGTATACTTCTTCTTCAAGTAACTCATTCAGAAATGTAGATTTGACATCCATTTGATATACCTTAAATCCTTTATAAGCAGAATATGCAAGTAGTGTTTTGACTCATTCTAGTCTTTCTATAGGGGAAAATTTTTTCTCATATTCAACACCTTCCTCTTATGCATATCCTTTGCATACTAGTCTTGCCTTGTTCTTTGTGACTTTACCTTTTTCATTGCAGCTTGTTCTTGAATACCCACTTTGTTCCAATAACATTTTGTCTTTAGGTCTAGGTACTAGGGTCCATAATTTCCTCTTTTCAATCTATTTAATTTCTTCATTCATTATCTATATCCAATCTTCATTCTCTAAAGCATATTTCACCAATTTGGGCTTAAACTCATAAAGTAAGCATGTACGACTTTTGAGTCTTTTTCTTTTCATAACACCAGACTCTTTATCTCTAATGATTTTTTCAAGTGCATAATGTCTTCTCACATATTTTGCTAACATGGGTTCTTTTCTTCTTTGTTCTTCAACAAGTTCGTCTTGAAAAATGATTTATACCTCATTATCTCTCTCTTGTTCAGGTTTTGGTTCATTTTTTGTATGCTCAACATTGCCTTCCTGATCTTTGACTTCCTCTATCTATGACACAAAATCATTTCCCTATTATTTGGCACCCATAGTCTACTACTCGACAACTAGTTGTTGCAACTTGACATTCCTAGTCTACTAAGGATCTGCAGCTTTGTTTTCTTGTTTAGGTGGAGTGCTCAGAGCACTATCATTCACATATATTAATGAATAATAATATTAAGGTTATATCTAACATTCAACTTCATTATTTTTTTTATATGCATCAACTTTCACATTCACACTTTTCACTACTTTGTTAGTGTTAGAGTTCAAACACTTATAAGTTTTTCTCTTAATGGAATATCCTAGGATTAGTAGACATGAGATTATTAATGTCAGATCCTCAAGGAAAAAATATCAATCTACCCATTCATAAAAATTTACATGAAGGATTTTCCTTAACAAAATATATTATTTCATGTTACGGTGCTTGTAAAGGAGTTGTAGATACTTCTATACAAATAGTAGATGTTGGATATCTCAAACGTAGACTTGTTGAAGTAGTAGAATGCCTCATTGTACATAAAGTAGATTGTGGTACTCTCCAAGGTATTTTTGTAAATCTTATTCAAGATCAAGAAAAAATCAAATTTTTAGCATCAAGTTTTCCATCCTATTATCCTTAAGTGATTTGAACAATTATCCATTTATCACTTTTATTCACATAAGAAATTAAAGTAGTTTTCTCATCTTCATCAAAATATTCTTTCATAGCAACTTATACTACCTCTTCATCATTACTTTTAGATCTAGTATCAGTTTCTTCTTTAGTGATATAACAAGATTTATTACATTTTTCCTTGTAGTCCTTATTCTTCTTGAAGTCTTAGTCATCTCTTCTTCTTTTATACTCTCTCCTTTCTTCCATCCTTGTCTTCTTTGTCAAGACACCTAGCAGTAATATGACCAAATTTTTTGCACAAAAAATATATTATAGGAAGTTTACCTTTGTATTTTCCTTTTCTTCTTCCAAATCTCCTAGCTATCAGTGTTTCAAGTTCATCAAGTTCATCATCTGAAGTATCACTTTCACTTTTCACATATTTTTCTTTTCCTTTCTTGCTAAGAACTAGCTATGATTTAAAATTAGATTCAATGGTAGTAGGAGTGTAATTATGAAAATTAGACATCTCAAAAGAAGTAAGCCTACCAATTACACTTTCTAGGGTTAGGTCATTACCTATTGTACATCTCAGTTCTTGTATTGTAGAAACCCTAATTACATAAATAGAATGTAGATCTCTCAATACCTTGTTGATTATTGTTTCATCCTCAATATTTTTTGTTTCTCTTCTAATAGAATTGACAACCTCTTTGATTCTTATACAGTACTAAACTATGTTCTCACCTTCTGTCATTCTTATTTCATCAAATTTTCCTCTCAAAATTTTTTATTTTTCTCTTAAGACATTATCATCTCCTCCATAAATGGTATTTAGTTTATCCCACATTTTCTTTGAATTATCATGCTCTTTTATGTCATCAAACTCAACATAGCTTAGGGTTGAAGAAATCTCAAACATTGATTGAATGTGTTCTTGCTTTTCTTTCAGTTGTTGAGCAGTCAAAGGGAGTCTTGTTATTTTCACATATGCATTGTCCAGAAAATGTAATGCAACATCACCAATACTAGCTATATGTAGCCTCATCAACATTTTCCATGCAAGAAATTTCTCCTTGTTCAACTTTGGTACCTTCCTTTTGTATGCCATGATCTTTAGCTTTGAGTACCTTCAAACTTCTCTCTACAAGCACCAATGCACAAGTTTGACTCTAGGATTTAATGTGGAAACCCAATTTGGGAAAAACCACTAGCAACATGTCACCAACTGTCATTGTTTTGAAGTGAGCCCTATTAGGAGAAAACCATGTTAAAGGTTACAAAACACACTATTAAATGTGACCTTTTTAAATGATTTAATCACCCTATTAGGAGTGCCCTTGTTAGAGGACTTTAGAACATTCCATTAGAATCTCACCCTGTTAAATAATTTATGTATGACTATTATGTCAACCTTGATTAAAGGATTTCAAATATTGTTCATTATGGTTAGAAAGTAATAGCAGGTTTTGATCTGTTGAGTACAACTCACTTTACATGTATAGATCTTTGTTCTGTTCATAAATTGATTTACTATTATACCTCCATTTTCATCTCAATTTCTAATTCACTTGGTAACCCTTCAAGCAATCACCCTTAACTTCTTCTCAACTTGATTCACCCTTCTACTTAGATTTAGTAGTCAATAACATTAGTCATAATTTCAACTTTACAAGCATCCACATATAGGCATATGTACAAACACACTATAAGTTTGCCTCTATGCCTCCTTAAATAGGTAATTATGATCTTTTTTTTCTTAAACACCACCATAGATATTACATTTTATGATTCGATTCATCAAATACAATGTATCCATTCACTATTTTTTAATCTCTTCTTTTCTAGAAACTTCTCTTGGAATCCAACTCTTGTTCAACACATACATTATCACTCAGTTGATATTGATGCTCAGTCAACACTAACATTTCTTAGCACTTATTGTGGCTTGATTAACACTAGCATCACTTGACATGTACATCAAACTTCTTTAGTCTTCTACTCTGTTGCTCGGTCAATCGCATGCATTTGATCTATCTTTGTTCACACTTTCAAGACTTGAACATTACTATCTTGTCATCTTGCAACATGATTTAAACAATCAATTTATCTTGTCAAAGTCCAACTAATCAAGTGTCCATTTATAGTTTCCTTTTCATAACTCAACCTATCCTCTAGATGCTTTTGTTATGAACAACATCTCAAATCCTCTTTGTTAATCAAATAGGTATGACACTTAGATCATATAGAAAACTATCTCACCAATAGATTTGACATCAATGACAACATAACAATTGTTCCAATTGCAGTTTCCAACACCTCATATAGTCATTGTGCATATTGATAAAACTACCATATGCTGAAATTTGATTGATAATGGATTTATTTTGAATACCTATAGTATGGATATGTTAGAGGCTATAGATATTGAGCTCACACCTATTCAACCTAATTGCATTCATATTTAGGGATTTGATAACATTACTAAGAAAACTTTGGGTATTATAGCATTGCCTATTAGAGTGGGTCTAGTAATGTTAGATATTGCTCTACATGTTATATCTAGACCTCTCACTTATAACCTTCTCTTAGGAAGACCTTGGTTTTATTTTATACATATTGTTCCTTCTACTCTTCATCACAAGGTTAGGTGTGTTTATAACAATCCTATATATACCCTTCATGTTGATGATGCACCTAATCCTTATTTAAACATAGAATATGCTCTTACATCTCCTCCTATACAATAAGTGAAGGAACCTAAAATTAAATAAGACCCTTCTTCTTTCACTCTATCTGAAGATGATTGGGGAACATTAGATTTTAATCAAACTTTTATTAGAGAGTATAGAGCTAATGACCTTTCATTCATGAAAAATCAATCAGCTTCTCTCTTTACTAACTTTGTCTCTACTTCTCGTCATGATGAATCTATTAAACCTAGTGATGAAAATTTTATGCCGTTAGGCAATGGGGGGCTTAAGCAATCTTTAAACCCCATTGATGATCATACATTAGGATGTGTGAAACAAAACATTGAATCTTATTATTTGTCCACATCCTCTCCTTTATCCTCTTCCACTAATCAAGAAATCATTTTGCCTAAACTTCTTCATGCTAAGGTGATTACCAGACTTAAGAAAGAACCATAGTCCAAAACTTATGCATCTTCTATTTTGTATGCATCATTTTTATCATGATCACTCTACTAATTATTGTCAAAATTTGCATTTTAAGATTCAACAACTCATTAATAATAATGTTAGTCACATATCTTCTTGTGATGAGTTTTATTTCAATTTGAATGTCTTTAATTAAAACCTAGGACCCTACTATGTTTCTCCATGACATGTAACATTGTTAGCCTATCTCTTGGGAGCTCATTGCCATACATGGTATGCTTTGTAAGTAGTATAATAGGTCCTTTTTTCAATTTTTTCCTATACTTGGGGGGTAATAGAACCATGTCCATCTTTCTCATTCTCTCATGGATCTAATATTTCCTTAGGTTGTGTGTTATTTTTTTATCATGTTACATACAATTTTATATTATTAGCAAGTGGGTTTTCATGGTAGATAGATAACTTACCTTGGATCCTCATACCTTTCCAAGGATTTAATTTTTCACTTCTTGCATGGTGTCTTGTTGCACTCTACCCTTCCATGACCTCATATGAATGGTGACCTCTTTGGTTTGGATTGGGTGTTGCTTATGGATACTATCTTGAGGTTGAAATTGCTTTATCCTTCCTCGTCACTTCCTTAAGATGTCAACATAAGCAATTGTCATTTTATCTTAAGGGGGGGTATTCAAGGTCCCCTTATTTTCATGTCTTGGATTTAGTTGACTAGCATGATGCAAACACTTGCTAGACCATTTGACCTTTCCTTGCATATTTTCCAATCATTCTCATAGAGTAGCAAATACAGATTCTGATTATGGATTAGGGTACTTTAGCTTTGGACACTTGCTATGCTTCCTTGATTATCCTCAAATCAATGTTTTTTTGCTTCACCCCTTCTTTTTGCACACATCTTGTGAACCCCTTTATGTATTATTCACAATCCTAAAGAAAGGATTCTCCATGCATACCATCAATTTAAGAAGTGAGCATCCTTGACATTGGGTATCTCTCTCCTTTGTACACACATATGCTAAATCTCACATATGAGTAATCCATACAAGCTCACTAAATCTCATATATAGGTAATTCATCTAGATATATATGCTAAATCTTATATATGGGTAATTCATAAGAATTTTCTAAATCTCGTATATAGGTAACACATTAAAGTACAACATGTTAAGTTCCTTACATGGGTACCACATTTCCTTCTTTTTTTCTTTGTGATTCATAATGAGATATAAATTTCTCATTAGATAATAAATCACTCCTTCTCTCTCTTCTTCTTTCAAGTAGTGATTTCTCTCTTATTATGATCTTAAAGTTAGCAAAGGCTCAATTCCTTTGGAGCTTGATGGATTCTTTTTCTCCTTGGTTGTGATAAGATTGTTTTATGTCATGTGATCTAATTTAGAAAAAAATTGGATCAAGTCCATAATATCACTAAAGTAGAGGTTATATGTATCATTTTAAATTGGAAACACTCCAATTAAATGAAGATTTAGCACCTATTTAATGTGAGATCATCATCTACTTACATCTCTCCTCCTTTCTTCCCTTTTCTTCACATTTCTTCTAAGATAAATTAGGGTAGGACCAAATAGATCCTCCTTAATGCTCCTATTTTCATGGCATAAAGCTCAAGGTATGATCTAACCATTTAGGTCCTCCCTTTCCTTTATCCAAATATTGGGAATCTATCTTCTACCCCAAAATACACTTTTCTCAATACATGTACCTGATTTTTGATATTCTAGACCTATTTGGGACATTGAGGGAATCCTAAAGGTTCTAGGCCTTGATTAGTATAGAAATAGTGCATTTGTGCTCAATTAAGGATGCAGTGCATCCCTTCTTGGGCTCCAGTTTGGATCTATTTATTGGGTCCTAAGTTTAAGGTCATTTGGGGTGCAAACTTTGAGATAACTCAACTTGTGGGAGAAGATTTATTAGAAGCCCTTGTAAACCTATTTATTTTCTCTATTATCCATCCATAAAGTACACACAATCATACACATGTACTAGCACTCAAGTTCTCAAGTATTAAGTCTTCAAGCATTCTTCAAGAAATTCCTCCATTAAAGATCAATGATTCAAACATTCAAGCACTTAAAGGAGTTTATCTTCAAGATATCCTCCAATCCATTCAAGGTCCTTTGTTTCATTTTCTTTATCCATTCATCTACATTCTTCATCCAAGTCAAATGGTAAAGATAGCTTGTTGCATTCGATTCGAGAGATCCTATTAATGTAAGGTGAATTTGTACATTTAATTTACATTTCTACAATTCAATTATTATAATTCAAAGTTAATTCCTAAACTAGGGTTTGACTAAAGAGAAACCCCCATCAAAATAATAATAATAATGTTTATTGAATGTTATAAATCTTAGATAGGTGAATAGGTTATAGATTCAAATACCTTTTTTGTCATTTTTTAGAACTATGAAATCAAAATTAGGATTAGACATAGTTGATTAGGGATGCACTACATCCCTAATTCAGGAGAAAGTCACCCTCATGCAAAATTCATCCATATTTAGGAGAAAGTTTCTCCTACAAGATCAGTGAGTAATTTTTGGATTTTGTAGATTCAATAGTTTTAGGCCCAAATCCAGCATTATTTGTATATTTGGAACAATAAAACAAGAATAAAATCAGATCCCAAAGACAAGTCTCCTAATTCCATTTGTCATTTTAGTGTCTCCATTGATTATAGATACATATCTTGTCCTTTCTCTTGTTATAACTAGGGTTTTCAAAGACTTTTGCATCTTTTCCCTTATTCTACTCACTAGGATCTAGCTTGTATTAGTGTTCATTTATCTCTTGGACAACACTAATCTTTCTAGATCTAATTTTTATAATATAATGTTTCCAAGAAAAAATTAATTGTAATATTTGGTCATATTAGTAAATTTACTCATGTTATTGTAAATCAACATATGCTTCCATGATAGAGGGAATAGATAGAGGATACACTTTAGTTGACTTTTGAGGATCTTAGTCATATTGATTAAGATAGAGTAGACCATGTCCACATGAACTCTCTAGTGATCAAGAAACTATAGTACTTAGAGGTGAATTTGTACATTTACTTTACATTTCTACAATTCAATTATTTCAATTCAAAGTTAATTCCTAAACTTGGGTTAGATTGAGGAAAACTTTGCATCAAAAAACAAAAACCATTTTTATTACACGTTACAGATCTCAGAAAGGCAAATGAGTTATAGATTTAGATACCCTTTTCTTCATTTGTCAAAATTTTGAATTTGGAACTAGGATCAAACATAGTTGATTAGGGACACACTGTGTCCCTAATCTAGGAGAAAGTCACCCTCATGCGAAATTCACCCATGTTTAGGAGTAAATCATCCCTACCATATAGGTGAGTAATTTTTGGATTTTAAAAATTCAATAGTTTCATGCCCAAATCTAGTGTTATTTGTCAGTATGGAACAACATGACAAGAAGAAAATTAAATCCAAGAGGTGATTCTTCTAATTCCCTTTGCCCTTTAAAGATATCTTTTGATTATAGATGCATGTCTTGTCCTTGTTCTCATCATAACTAGGGTTTTCAAGGACTTTTTCATCTTTTCCCTTATTCTACTCACTAGGATCTAGCTTTCATTAGTGCTTCTTTATCACTTGGACAACATGAATCTTTCTAGATCTAGTCTTAAATAATTGGGATGTAAAGGATCAACTTCTTTGACTCGTTCTTTGAGTTTTGTAACTATGTTTATGTGATGAACTTAGGGTTATTTTCCTTGATTCACATCTCCCCCTTAATAGGGAATATTAAAGGAAGATATATCAAGTTCCTAGAGACTATGTCCAAGTACAAATTCATTGTACTATTTGGTGCAATATATGAAAATTATCATTATCAAGATGGTGAAACTACCATGAGAATTGAGGATTGTATTTGAAAACTTTTGTTAAGGATTTGGTGGAAGCATATTGACATAAACATAGTATTGATGTCTTTATTTAAGTGTTGGTTGAAGAATCTCATACATTTTCTCTTTACAAGGACCAAGTTGGTTTTTTGTGCTATGGAGGCCACTGTATTTTCTCTTTTAGTATAGAAGGGATCTCCAAGTAGCTGCAATATTAGTTTTGTAGCGAGAAGGGATTCTTATAGAAGAATTAGTATCATTGGCACTACTGATGTATATCAAGACTGTTAGAAGGTTGCATTCACTAGAAGAATGTCAAGGATTGTGTGAACCTAAATTGCAAAGATAAAGGTTTTTTTTATTCCAAAGGTGAGTTGCCTATATAATTGTACAGACCATTAAGAGAGAAATTTCTTTTGTGTTCCTATATTTGGGAACCTAAAGTTTCATTTCTAGAATTAGAGGATCCTATTGTACCAAAATTAGATGAATCTTACATTCATAGAAATGGGTCAAATCCTAACTTCAAAGCATAAGAATAAAAGTGAGTTCAGATTGGTCTTAAATTCTCAAGGTGACATGACCTTGATTGGAGCAACTTGTATCTAGAAGGATGTTCATAAGCATTTTCTCCTAAATAATGAGATAAGTATTTTCTAATTATTATATATTGAATATTACCTTTACTTTTTTTTAGACCTCTTACTTATATTCTATATGTAATATAAAATAAAATATCTTTGTTCCTTGAGGATCTTCTTGCAATAAGAGAAGAATAGTGTGTTAGGAATTTTGTTGAACCATTTTTATGGATGATAACATTTGATATTATGAAACAAATTCAAGAGAATGGGTTGTTCCAATGACGAGAAGATTGTGATGGGATATTGTTCAAATATCTAGATGGTCATATAACTATTTGGTCTAGGAATTGATCTCATGACATTAGCTCCAAAGTGGTCTTGGATCTAGCACTTTTAGCCACATATGAATCATGTCCAATAAAAATAGACTCTTGGAGAAATATATCTTTGATGATTGGGACTATGATTATCCTTATATACCAAGATGGAGCTTGTTATTTCTGTATAGGCAACCTTGTATGAAGAGGTTAGGAGGTTGATTCATGTACTTGAAGCTTCAAAAGGGAACCACATTATCTTAATATCTAGTGTTTCCAAGCCTAAGGATAAATCCATAGTTTAGTATATTCACTTGTGTTATCAACTTATGCTTCCATGACATAGGGAAAAAATGGAGGATACACTTCAATTGATTTTTAAGGCTCTTGGTCATATTGATTCAAAGGGAGTAGACCATGTCGACACACACTCTCTAGTGATCAAGAAATCATAGTACTTAGAGGTGAATTTGTACATTCACTCTACATTTCTAGAATTCAATTATTTAAATTCAAATTTAATTCCTAAACTAGGTTTAGACTAAGGAAAACACCCCATAAACAAACAAAAACAATTTTTATTAAAAGTTACAAATCTCAGAAAGATGAACATGTTGTAAATTCATATAACCTTTTTGTCATTTGTCAAAATTGTGAAATTGGAATTAGGATCAAACATAGAGTATCAAGGATGCATTGCATCCTTGATTTAGGAGAAATTCACCCTTATTTAGGAGAAATTCACCCCTCCCATGTCATTGAATGATTTTTTTATTTTGCAGATTTGGTAGTTGCAGGCCCAGATACAACATTATTTGTTAGTTTGGAACAACACAACAAGTAGATAATTAGATCCAAGAGGTAAGTCTTCTAGTTCCCTTTGTCATTTTAACATATCTATTGATTATAGATAGATATCTTGTGATTGATCTCATTATAACTAGGGTTTTCAAGGACTTTACATCTTTTCTCTTATTCTACTCACTAGGACCTATATTGCATTAGCGCTCCTTTATCACTTGGACAACACTAATCTTTCTAAATATAGTCTTTTAGAATTGGGATTGAAAGGATCAACTTCCTTGAGTCTCTCTTTGAGTTGTGTAAGTGTGGTTATGTGATGAACTTAGGTTTATTTTTCTTGATTCGTGTTTCCCCCTTAATAGGGAAAATTAAAGGAAGATATATCAAGTTGCTAGAGACTATTGCCAAGTACAAAATCATTGTAATGTTTGGTGTAATATATTTAAATTATTATTTTCAGGATGGTGCAACTATCATGGGAATTGAGGATTATATTTGAAAACTTTTGTTAAGGATTTGATGGAGAGATATTGACATAAAGAGTGTATTGATGCCTTTATTTAATTGTTAGTTGGAGAATCTCAAGCATTTTCTCTTTACAAGGAAAGATTTGGTTTTTTGTGCTATGGAGGCCATTGTATTTTTCCTTTTTGTATAGAAGAATTTCTAGGTAGGTGCGATATTATTTTTTTAATGAGAAGGGATTCATGTGGAAGAATCAGTATCATTCACACTATTGATGTATATTGAGACTATTAGGAAGTTGCAATCATTGGAAGAATGTCAAGGATTGTTTGAGCCTAAATTGTAAAGATAAACATGTTTTATTATTCCCAAGGTGAGTTGCCTACACATTGGTGCAGTTTATTAAGAGAGACATTTCTTTTGTGTGCTATGTTTGGGAACTTGAAGTATCATTTCTAGAACTAGAGCAATATATTATACCAAAATTAAAGGAATTGTCTTACTGTCATAGAAATGGATCAAATCCTAACTTGAACGCAAAAGAAGTAAATTCAAAATGGTCTTGAATTTCCAAGGTGACATGACGTTGATTGGAGTAACTTATATCTTGAAGGATGTTAGTAAGTGTTTTCTTCTAAATAATGAGATAAGAATTTTCTAATTATTATATCTTGAATATTTAAATTTTTTTTGTAGAACCTTTTATTTTTATTTTTGTATGTAATATAAGAGAAATTTTCCTTATTATTTTCTTCATTCCTTGAGGATGTTCTTGTTGGAAGAGAAGAAAGGTGCATTATGAATATTGTTGAGGAAATTTTGTGAATCATAACATCCAATATTATGAAACAAAGTCAAGACAAGGGGATGTTCCAATGAGGTGAAGACTATGATGGAATCTTGTTCAAATATAAAGATCATTGTAGAACTATTTTGTATAGGCCTTGATCTTATGATATTAACTCCAAAGTGCTCTTGGATCTAGCACTTTCAGCCACATATGAATCATGTTGGATAATAACAGAATCTTGGAGAAAGATATATTTGATGATTTGGATTAGGAGTATAGTCCTATACCAAGAGGGAGCATAGTATTTCATTAGAGGCAACCTTGGATGAAGAGGTCAGGAGGTTGATATGTGTACTTGAAGCTTCAAAAGGGAATCACATTATCTTAATATCTAGTATTCCAAGCATGAGGATAAATTCATAGTTTAGTACATTCACTCATATTACTATAAATAAAGGTATGCTTCTATAATAGAGGGAATAGATAGAGGATACATTTCAGTTGACTTTGGAGGATCTTTGTCATATTGATTTAGAGGGAGTAGACCATGTTGACACAAACTCTCTAGTGATCAAGAAAATATAGTACATAGAGGTAATTTTGTACATTTACTTTATATTTCTACTATTGCAATTCCATGTTAATTCCCTAAATATGGTTAGACTGAAGCAAACCCCCCATAAACAAACAAAGACCATTTTTATTGTAGGTTACAGATCTTATAAAGGCAAACAAGTTACAAATTCAGATACCCTTTTTATCGTTTGTTAGAATTGTGAAATCAAAATAAGGATCAAACATAGTTGATCAAGGATGTTCTCTATACTTGCTTCAGGAGAAAGTTACCCTCATGCAAAAGTCACCATTATTTAGGATAAAGTCATCCCTATGATATCATTGAACAATTTTTGTAATTTATAGATTCAGTAGTTTCAAGCCTAGATCTAGCAATATTTATCAATTTGGAACAACACAACAAGTAGAAAATTAGATCCAAGAGATGACTCTTCTAATTCCCTTTTTCATTTGAAAATATCTATTGATTATATATATATGTATATTTTCCTTTTGTTCATTATAACTAGGGTTTTCAAGGACTTTTGTATCTTTTCCCTTATTCTACTCACTTAAATCTAGCTTGCACTGGTGCTCCTTTGTCACTTGGACAACACTAATCTTTCTAGATCTAGTCTTTTAGAGTTGGAATTGAAAGAATCAACTTACTTGACTCCCTCTTTGAATTGTGTAAGTATGGTTATGTGATGAACTTAGGTTTATTTTCCTTGTTTCACATTTCCTCCTTAATGGGGAATATTAAAGGAAGATATATCAGATTGTTGGAGACTATAGCCAAGCATGAATTCATTGTAATATTTGGTGTAATATATTGAAATTATTATTAGGATGGTGGAACTACCATGGTAATTGAGGATTATATTTAAAAACTTTTGTTAAGAATTTGATGGAGGCATATTGACATAAACATAGTATCAATGTCTTTATTTAAGTGTTGGTTGGAGAATCTCATAAATTTCCTCTTTACAATGACCAAGTTGGTTGTTTGTGTTGTGGAGGCCATTGTATTTTCCCTTTTGGTATAGTACCTCCAAGTAGGTGAGATATTAGTTTCGTAGGGAGAAGGGATTCCTATAGAAGAATCACTATCATTGGCACTACTGGTGTATATTGAGATTGTTAGGAGGTTACAGTCACTAGAAGAATGCCAACGATTGTGTGAACCTAAAATGAAAAGATAAATTTTCTTCTTATTCCCAAGGAAATTTTCCTACACATTGGTGCAGCTCATTAAGAGACACTTCTTTTGTGTAACTATGTTTGGGAACCTAAAGTATCATTTCTAGAATTAGAGTAGCATATTGCACCAAAATTAGAGGAATTGTCTTACATTCATATAAGCAGGTCAAATCCTAACTTGAAAGAGAAAGTATAAAAGTGACTTCAAATTGGTCTTAAATTTGCAAGGTGACATGACCCTAATTAGAGAAACTTATATCTGGAAGATTGTTGACTAGACTTTTCTCCAAAATAATGAGATAAGTATTTTCTAATTATTATATCTTGAATATTAGCTTTCTTTTTTGTAGGACCCCTTAACTATATCTCTATATGTAACATAAGAGATTTCTACCATGTTCTTTTCTTTATTATTTGAGGATGTTCCTGCGGGATTGAAGAATGGTGCATTAGGAATTCTACTAAGATATTTTTATGGATGATAATATTTGATATTATGAAACAAATTCAAGACAAGGGGTTGTTCCAATGAGGAGAAAAATATGACGGTATATTGTTCAAATATCAAGATGGCCATATAACTATTTGGTCGAACATTGATATTATGATATTAGCTCCAAAGTGATCTTGGATCTAGCACTTTCAGCCACATATGAATCATGTTGGATAATAAGACTCTTAGAGAAAGATATCTTTAATAATTGGGATTGCAAGTATCCTTCTGTACCAAGAGGGAGTATGATATTTCATTCGAGGCAACCTTGGATGAAGAGGTTGGGAGGTCAATGCATGAACTTTAATCTTTAGAAGGGAATCCATTATCTTAATAATTGGTGTTTCCAAGCCTAAGGATAAATCCACAATTTAGTACATTCATGCATGTTACTATAAATCAAGGTATGATTCCATGATAGAGGGAACATATAGAGGATACACTTTAGTTTACTTTTAAGGATCTTGATCATATTGATTTAGAGGAAGTAGAGCATGTCAACATGAACTCTCTAGTGATCAAGAAACTATAGTACTCAAAGGACTATGATTCATGAGATTAAGTTTCATATATGTATATTAAAAGACCTTTATGTGTATGCCTAAAATGTAGATGAGTACTTAGAAAGCTATTCATTCAGAATACATTATTACTAAAGATCTAAAAACTTATATTTTCTCCAAATCCTTCAACTAAAGTGAAGTTTTTACATTATTGAAGACAAACTAGAGCTATGGACTGGAGCCAGTATTGAGAGGGAGACTCAATATCATTTATTTCCTAAGATGTACCTTAATTCATCCTTCTCTATAAGAGAGAAGTTTGAAGTGCAAAACCTTGTTCCACCCTCAAAGAATATTCATGGTGGACTAATGCTCTGATAAGGTTTATGATGGATTTCATGTGAGTTATTACATGATCTTGAGAAAACTTCTTTAGAGGTGATGATCTTCCAATAAATTTTACTTGTGGTCACTATTGCTAGAAAACTTTGCACCCTTGTTTTAAGTTTGACCTAAATGAAACCTTGTGAAATAAGGAAACAATCTCCAAGTTGTGGGACTTGAACAATGAGATTGAGTCTCTAGAGAAGGTCAGCTTCCTCACTATCAGGATGCACCTAACTAATTCTTTGAAGGAAAAGAGAGAAGGAAATGCATGAAATCATACTACCTAGTCTAATATAGAGGGATGATACACTAAATAGTATGTTCAATATTATCTCTACCTAGAACTGCTCAGTTCATCAATATAATCCCAAAGTACATAGATTCAATCTGTGTTTTATCTCAACAACCACATGTAGATCCTAAACTCATAGAATTTTATAAGGAAGGAGCTTCACTCTATATCATTCAAAGGCAAAATAGATACAACATACAAGTTGAAGAATAGAAGCAACACATTAACAGAAAGCAAGAGGATATTGCACAATATTTTAATGAAAGAAAGAGGTTAAAAAAGAAGTATATTCACTCAAAGGAAAAGGAAATTACAGTAGTAGAGTATATAATATAGCTGATATAGAATCAGAGAAAAGACTAACCCTTGAAAGAGTTACAAATTTTTTCTTTATACCTTAGGCATAACTGAGAAGACTTCAACTAAAACCCTAAAACTCAACCACTATCTTCAAGTTATCAAGAATAATAACTATTGATCTAAGAAAGATTTGATTGGATGCACATCCATATGTAGAAAACCTATTTTTCACATGCAAACTTGGGCCCTAAAGTGACAAGAATGGTGGCCATAGCTGCTTTAATGGGTAGACGGATAACCATGACAGCAATAGAAAGAAATTTGCATTTACCAAGCATTGAGAACATCAAAATGATGGTTGTAGGTGATCAAAGGATTTTTTCACCATTAATAAGTCACTTTGATAGTGTTTTCAATAGTGCTAGGTCAGTTATGCCATTGAGTCAATTGAATTTAATAGTCAACCTCATTACGTGATCTTATATCTTTGAAGCATTCCACCAGATCGTCCTATTTTTTCTAACTACCATGTCAAGCCTACAATGACACACTCACTCTTATTTATTGCTTCACAACCCTACTTCTTCATTGACTACATGGCTATGTGAAACTATGGCCTCTTCATTCTATGATTTATTACTACTTCGTAGTTGTCTATCACTTTAATTTATTAACCCATGAAATCTTGTGATGACCATCAATCTGACTTCTCACATCTTTTCCATAGTCTAGAACCTAGCATTTCTTTTACCTACAATGTTGTGTTGCCTCAAATATTAATCATGTTTCCTCTTTGCAACCACTAGATACAAAGATTTTTTGAATCATGTGATGTTGCAATCAATATTTTGATTGACCACCATTTTACTTCATAGCTTCACAAGTAAAGACCCCAACTACAAATGAACCTTGTGATGTTGTACCTAGCCCTAACTCAACTATTTTGATCACATTTTGCAACCTTGTGACTTAATATTTTAACTCATAACTTAACCTTGCAAATGTATGATTAAAGTGTTTTGCTTCTTTGCCACCTTAACTTTAGGTAACCCTTAACCATGTGTGATGGAGCAATAACTATGAACTTAATTGTTGTTGTTGCCTTCACACCTTCACAACTTATCTTAAGCTTGATATTGCATGCGATCATGCAATCTCCTGCCTTTACCAAAATAGGACGTGTGTCATCTTGTCACTTTCTCTCTTTACCTATCCTTCATGCATCTTTGAAAAGCGAGAATGTGACAGCCATCAATCTAACAAGATTTTACTGTTTCTATGTAACTGAAGTTCTTTTGTCATAGTAAGCAGCTTCAACCAACTAGAACTTGCCACCTTATCAACTTGCTCTAACACATTCCTTTTGTGGCCCACACCTAAGTCTGATCCCACTATGTCCACGTGTTGAATGCTCACTAAGAATACACAAAGTGTTGATCTACATTTGATCAATAGCTCAGAAAATGTATCATTATATAGTGCTTAGAGAGGGGCCCATAGGGATAGGTTTCAACTCTTCACTTCCTCACTTTAGTTAATTTTTTGCATCTTCCAAAGGTGAGAAAGTGACGATTGTCTATTATCTAAGATCTGATGATCACAAAAAAGACTCCCTTGGGTTAAAAAACTAAAATGAAACAAAGGGAGGGCTAACCAAAGGTAAACCTAGGTTGGATATGGGTCAGGCACTAGGGTAAACATTTTTTCATGAAATTATTTAAAAAGGCTACACAAAACTTTATAATAAATATTTTTTAAAAGGTTTTAGGGCTTTATTTAAAAACTTTTCTATACAGATTTGAAAATGTGAACAATGTCATCTTTCACTACAATTTTGCAAAAAAAATTAACATGTAAAAAACAAGGCTAACATGAACAAAAGGGGGGGGGGGACTAAAATTACTAGCATTTATGGTTACTCAAAGGGGATGCTTTCCTACTAAGCATGGACCACAGGCCTTAGCAATCCATTGGGCATAGAGCCATAGAATGAGCCCTATTATGCAAAAAAAATTGTAACCTTTGCAACTGTAAAAACCTCAAATCCTTGCTATTTCACATAGAAATAGCCTGTGCTCGCATACTTATTGAAAACAAGAAAACACCTACTCTGATATTTACATGTATTTATAACAAAATTATCAAACAACTCCATTAACTAGCTTGTTGAAGTAGTTTCCCTTCCTCACAAGTTGATTTCTTATTCCATGCATAAGGGTAGTCAAGTGAATCAGCAAGTATGACAAGCATACTAATGCTGAAGATTATGAAGGTTTCCATCATTGGAGTCTTACTTTCTTGAGCAAGACTTGCTTGCTCACCCTTGTAGAGATATCCCTCATCCTCAAGGGTAAGCATGAATAGGGGCAACATGCATTGTTGCAAAGCTAGATGCCTGATGGGGCATCCTCTTGATGGTGTTGGGTCTAGGAAATCAGCCTTGACTATTTTTTTCTTTGCAAAACTTCTATCCTCTTGGTCAGAAGCGGTTGGCTATGATAGTATGGCTGGTAATGCACTCTCCTCTTGTTGTTGCTAAACAACATGCTCTTCATGTATAGGAGATAATGACTCAACCTCTATGAAAGAGTAGATAGCATCAAAATCATCTAGAAGATCATCCTAATCGTCGATCTCCTCCATTATAGCAATAATAACATGCATAGGTTGAGGGACAACCTCATACATGTCAACATTTTCCTCCTCAAGGATAGAACTATCCTTGAAATCCTCCTTTTCATCCTCCATATCATGAAGGATAGTTTGTTTCAAAAAATGTTCCTCATATGGGGAAGGTGACTTGTTAGATAGACATGAGGCCTCAAGTTCAAAGAAATTAATCTTTATCATCCACTATGTTGTCCCCATATTGCAACAATCCCTATGATGGCTTGAAGAAGAAAGAAACTCTTCTTCCTAGATTTTCCTCTCTATTGTGACATTGCATGTGGGATGAGGAGAAACATCATGCACATTGATGTGTTCCTCCTCAAGGATGAGAATTTCCTTCTAATGTCTTCTTCCTCAACCTCCAGCTACAACACATGTCCTTCAATTGGTGGCTACTTATTTTTTGTCTTTGATGTGGGAAAAGATATATCCACTTCTTCATGAACAACAAAGAAGGGACAATAATCATTTTGGGGCTCACCATCATTGAGATGTGGAGGTGTTTGAACATTAGTTTGGGGTTTAGGGTAGCTTGAAGTAGAAATCCAGGGAGGGCTACTTTGTCTAAAGCTAGTAGACTTCCTCCTTGGAGGCTCTTGCACTTTAGCTCTCTGAATTTGGGAAAACTTGAGTCTTGCCTCCTCCTCATATTTCTTCTATTTTAGTTCTTCCTCTTGCTACAACTAGAAGAGAGCCTCCTGAGCCTCTCTAAAAATATCTATAGTCTCATATACCACTTGACACACATAAGGATTAGATATCCACATCTCTTTGTTGCTACACATTACATCAATACAAGATCTCATGAGGAGCATTACGAAAGCAAATCTCCCACTATCTAAAAAAACCATAAGGATTATGAATTTCTTTAAAAGTCCTTCCCAAGTTAGAAATGCCAAGGAGCAAACCATTTGCATGGTCACAAAGCTCTCCTAACTTGGCCTTGGGATCATTATAAGGTTTGATTGGAAACTAAATAGGCCAATCATTTGATATTTTAGGAGAGATCTGACCTAAGGAGGAATTAACATATAGTCTTGGGTTTTTCCTCCCCTCTTGTTGCTCCTAGAAATCTTGGACTATGATGAACTTGGTGGAGGAAATTTTCACAAGTTCATAGCCATAGATGACATGATAGGTTGGAGTAAGATCAGCCTCTCGGTGATTTGGGTAATCATAATGGTCATAACCAAGTTGTGATTGTTATAGAGAATGGAAGGGCTGAGGAATAGACTTTTCATGATATGGGGGAAAGTGGGAAGCATCTCTATGAAGGGAAACCATGGTAAAGTATTCAAACAAGTACCTTCATATAAATCTTGAGGAAACATAAAAATTGAAAATCATACCAACACTTGGTCTGTTGAAATTGATAGATGCATAGAGTTGCCAAGGTGTTATATAACTGCCTCCAAAGGCTTATAGGATTGAGAAATACACCCAATTTCCCAATGAATGGATCTTCAAACTGGCTAACCACTAGACTTATAAACCTAAATCTGTCCCACCAGGCATGCCAAAGACTATTGTCACAAAAGTTTGCACCCTTGCCTGAAGTTTGACCTAAAGGCAACCTTATGAAACATGGAAACAATCTCCAAGTTGTGGGACTTAAACAATGAGATTGAGTCTCCAAATAAGGACAACTTCCTAACTATTAGGATGCACCTAACTACTTCTTTGAAGGAAAAGGGAGAAGGAAATGCATGAAATCAAACTACCTAGTCTAATCTAGAGGGGTGATACACCAAATAGTATGTTCAGTCTTATATTTTCCTAGAACTGCTCAGTTCATCAATATATGTTACAATCTAGAGTTCTCATTGCACCAAAAGATAGACTTTTCAATGATTGATACAACCACTAGACTTATAGAACACATGAGGTGGTTAAGCCATGTCATGAATCCTGAAGGGGAACATTGGTGGTTGGTCTAACAATTCCTCCCTCAATGTTACCTAAGGATATTTGAACCTATGACCAAGCTTTGATACCACTTGTTACAAGCTACAGTTGTCATTGCACCAAAATATTGACCTATCAATGGACAATATAACCACTAGGGGTTAATCCATGTCATGAATCTCAAAGAAGAATGTTGGTGGTTAGTCCAACAATATAATCCTAAAGTACACAGATTCAATCTTTTCTTTAACTCAACAACTACATGTAGATCCAAAACCAATAGGATGTTATAAGGAAGGAACTTTAATCTATCTCATTCAAAAGCAAAATAGATACAACATACAAGTTAAAGAATGGAAGCAACACATTAATAGAAGGCAAGAAGATAATGCATAATATATTAATGGAAGAAAGAGGTATATCAAATAATTACATTCACTCAAAGGCAAAGGAAATTACAGTAGTAGAGTATGCAATATAGCTAATACAGAATTAGAGAAAAGACCAACCCTTGAAAGAGTTACAAAAATTTCCTTTATAGCTTAGGCATAACTGAGAAGACTTCAACTAAAACCGTAAAAATCAACCACTATCTTCAAGTTGCAGAGAATAATAACTACTGATCTGAGGAATATTTGATCGCATGCATGTCCATATGAAAAAAAAAAAACTAATTTTTATGTGCAAACTTGGGCCCTAAAGAGACAAGAATGACTACCACAACTACTCTAACTAGTAGATGGATAACCATGGCAGTGGTAGAATGAAATTTTCATTTATCAAGTGTTGAGAACACCAAAAAGATGGTTGCAAGTGATCAATGAATTTTTTTGCCATCAATGAGTTGCTTTGATAGTATTTTCAATAGTGCCAGGTTAGTTGTGTCACCAAGTCAATTGAATTCAATAGTCAACCTCACCATGTGGCCTTATATCTTTGAAGAGTTCCACCAGATCATCCTATTTTTTCTAAATACCATGTCAAGCCTAGAATGATGCATTTAGTCTTGTTCATTGCTTCACAACCCTACTTAATTGACTGCATGGCTTTGTGAAACTATGATCTCTTCATTCTATGCTTTATCGTTACTTTGTAGTTGTCTATTACTTTAGTCTATTAATCCATGCAATCTTTCCCTGACCATCAAATTGACTTCTTGCATCTTCACCACAGTCTAGAACCTAGCATTTCTTTTACCTGTGATGTTGTGATACCTCAGACATTAACCATGTTTCCTCTTCATAACTACCAAATACAAAGCTTTTCTAAATCATGTGATGTTGTTATCACTATTTTGATTGACCATCATTTTACTTTGCACCTTTGCAAGTAAAGACCCTGACTACAAATGAACCTTGTGATGTTGTGCCTAGCCCTTAACTCAACTATTTTGATTACATTTCATAACCTCACAACTTAAGTGTTTAACTCATACCTTAACCATGCAAATGTATGATCAAAGAATTTCACTACTTTTCCAACTTAACTTTGGGTAACCCTTAACCCTATGTGATGGAGCGATAACTATGAACTTAACTATTGTTGTTACCTTTGCACCTTTGCAACTTAATGTATCTTAAGCTTAATACTGCATGTGATCATGTGATCTCCTACCTTTACCTTTTTGGTGAATAGGACACGTGTCATCTTGTCACTTTCTCTCTTTAGCTATTCTTCATGCATCTTTGAAAAGCGAGAGTGCAACAACCATTGATCTAACAAGATCTAATGGTTTCTATATAACTAAAGATCTTTTGTCATGGTCAGCACCTTTGACCAACTAGAACATGCCACTTTGACAACCTACTCTAACACATTCCTTTTGTGGCCCACACCTAAGTCTAGTCCCACTATGTCCACATGTTGAATGCTCACTTTCTCCCTTTGGCTATCCTTCACTCAACTTTAGAAAGTGAGAATATGCAAGAGTTGACCTGCATTTGATCAATGGCTCAAAAGATGTATCATTTTAGTGCCTAAAGAGGGGCTCGTAAGTGTCAACTCTTCACTTCCTTGCTTTAGTTAATTTTCATGCATCTTCCAAAAGTGATAAAGTGACAATCGTTGATCATTTGAGATCTAACAATCAGGAAAAAGGCTCCCTTGGGTTAAGAAACTAAAATGAAACAAAGGGAGGGCTAACCAAAGGTAAACGTAGGTTGGAGATGGATTGGGCACTAGGGCGACTAGATTTTCATGAAATTATTTAATAAGGTTGTGCAAAAATTTATAATAAAGGTTTTAGGGCTTTATTTAAAAACCTTCTCGTGTATATTTGAAAATGTGAACAATGTCGACCAATTTTAGAGACCTAGGGCACAAATGACATTAGGGAAATACAATTAGGAGGTTGTTTCTAGGGCATAATTAATAAAAGAGATGCAAACCTTAATTGTATTGATGACAACTAGATATTTCACTATAATTTTGTAAAAAAATTAACATGTGAAAAACCAGGCTAATAGGAACGGGGGGGCGGCTATTTAATGACTAAAAATTACTATTGTAAGGTTACAATCTTGACAATAGTTTAACCTACTATCTTGATTAATGTCATATGGATGATGTCTATGGGGATCACAATAGTGCATATCTCTTATGTAACTAACTAAGTAGTGTCCATACTACTATAAGTTATATTATTGAGATATGGCATGGTGGATATTGTTGAGCAGTTGTTTTGCATGATGCCAACGGTAGAAACTCTTACAAATTTCTCTCTTGAAAAGCTTATCAAATTGGCCAACTCTAAGGTTCTGAATGGTTGTTTTTTAACCTGCTATGTCGCTCAATTGAAGATAAATGTGAATGTTCAAAATGAGGCCATTGTTTGTACTTTAATCTACAAAACTTATGTAGAAATCCAATCTATAGACCAATTTATTTTATGATTTTTAATGATGGATGCAAATTCTAACAATGCAACTATATAATTTCCTATTCTAACCATGTGTTCAAAAGAAAAATAGAGTTGGGTAATAAGAAATTTGAAGTAAAATGCTAAAAATGAGAATCCTAATGGACATAAGCCAAAGAACCAATGCTTTTGTGAATTAAATCTTCACAAGGATCAAGTAAGAAACCAATGAAATTAGGAGCGATGTGTCCTCAACTCCACTGATGAAATTGTCAAAGGAAAACCATTGGATGTTTTACAACTCATCAAATCATATAGCCATGAAAAGTGCACTTACATGAGACAAATTTCTATGCAAGAACTTGAAGGTGATCCTTTCTCTAATTCATCATAAAAGAGGAATTTGTTAGCAAATGAAAAACACCAAAACTAATTGATTGTGTGAACATTATCAAACAATAAAACCATTAGCTCCATCAATATTCATGAACTAAAATTTATAAAGGAAATGCACATTCCAACAAGAAACATTGCACATAGAATGAGAGCACCAATAATATACTTTAATACTTCAAAATATCAGCCTTGAATACATAATAGTTCCATTTATTTATAATGTTCCATCTCCTTCTTAGGGGTTAGGAGTGAGGGTTCTTCTAATGCAAACAATATGCTAAAAATTAATAAAATAAAGTTAATTATATACAAATTGACTCTCAAAATGGTGCTAAGTAGGTCCCCACCCTTATTTATATCAATTAATGTGTGCATGAGCCTTTACATGACTTAAAACAATAAAAGAAGAAAGAGATAAGAAGAGAGAAGCCATGAGATTATATAAGAGTCATTGGAGCTTCAAAAATGCAATCTTGTCCTTCTCTAGATGTTTCTTGGAGTTAAACTATCATCAAAATGAACTTTTAGTGCATGGAATGCTAAAAAACCAAAAATGGTAGTTAACTGTTGACACACCACAATTGATACAAGAGCATCCTAGGGAAGTTAACAATCTTGTATGTAGGGGATTCATGCTTGAGTTTGTGGATTTATGATTCACATGGTTGGGGATATGTTCGAGGCATATTGGGGAATCTTTCCTTAAGTGTGTGTGATGTTTGGAGTCATTGTCTTGGAGTTAGAGCCATTTTAGTGGATGTTGGTAATGTGTTGCTATTTACTAATAGAGCTTTGGAGATTGCATTCATGGGCTTTGACCCATGGGAGTTGGTGTGTTGACTCTTGGATTTATATTTTTGGATGGCATGTGGACCTATATCTAAGTACGTGTATTCTTATGTGGTGTTATGAGATAGTTATGCATTGTAAACTTAGGGTTTGTCCTAAGTATTTAATTTATGTTATGTATTTAATGTTTGTGGCCAAGCCAACTTGTGTCTTGATGGATATAATTAATGTGGGTGTATTTAATTAATTTAATTGGCTAAGCTAACCTATGGCTTGATTTAGTATAAGTAGAGGGTTTTGCAAAGTCTAGAGTCATCATGATGTGGCATGGAGAAGATGAGTAGCTAAGAGGAGAAAAGTTTGAGCAAAGCTAGAAGCTAAGTGTGGCTTGGAAAACAAGAAGGTTTCTTGGTGGCTTGTAAGCACAAGTTTAGATTCTTCTTAGAGTTCTCTGCCAGGTTGTGGATCTAGGCTAGCTAGTGGTTTGGATCTTGCAAGATCTTGCAGAATTACTATTGTAATTGTTGATGTATTTGGCTATAACCCAGAAGGCCTTACAACCAGGCATGTTGGATGTAAATCTTATGATTCAATTAAGTAATTTGGTATTATTTTAGATCTAAATATTTGTGTTATCATTTTTTTCTACTATGTGGTTGTTTGTTGGGGGCTAGGACATCTCCTTTGGGGACTCTCCTACCTTGCACTGCATCAAGTGGTATCAGAGTGAAGGTTAGATCTGGTTGATTTGTTATAGAATATTTGCAAAGATCTTGGAAGATGCCTCTAATAAAATTGGACCCTAGGGAAATTGAGGATCTTTGTGATGTTGTGGAAGCAAGGATCTTAGAGAAGATTAAAGTAGAATTCAAATCTTAGATGACGTTGATGAAGATTGATATGATCATTGAGATCATGAGTGCTATAGGTGGTTTACCTCGACATATGGGTGTTGAAGATGGTTATGAGGAAGTTGTTGAAGACTTTGAGGGTTTTCGATCAAGTGGTGAAAGTAGAACTGGTCAAGTTGAGAGACCTATGAGAAATAGGGTTGGTCAGTTTGATAGATCTAGATCTTAGTTGAAGCTTAAGCATAAGATGGAGGTTTCTAATTTTTTGGGTACATTGAATCCAAAATACCTAATTGATTGGATTGGTGAATTGGAAGACTACTTTGAGTTAGAGGATATTGAAGATTTTCTTAGAGTGCGGTTGGCCCAAACTAAGTCGAACAGACATGTTGCATTTTGGTGGAAAGAATTAGAGCGAGATAGAGAAGAGGAAAGTAAAATGAAGATCACTAGGTGGAGATTGATGGTGACTAAATTGAAGGCTAAGTTTATTCCTAGTAATTATGAACTTGAGTTGTTTAAGAAGTTGTAGAATCTAAAGTAGAAAGATATGACTATGAAATATTATATAGAGGAGCTCTACAAGTTGATTATTTAGTCTAGGCACAAAGAGTTGTCTAAAGAGAAGATGGATAGATATATTAATGGTTTGAAATTCAATATTTAGGATGAGGTTGGTATGTTGAATATTGCTTTAGTTGAGGATTCTTATTAGTATGCTTTGAAAGTAGAAGAGAAGCTAAAGAGGAGACATCAAGGTAATCCTCAAGGGAAGGAGAAGTGGGATCACTTGGTGAAGAACAAACAAATTGTGAAAGATGAATCAAAACCTATTGAATAGAGAAAGAGAACATAAAGAGGTGCATTTAAGGGTACTTGCTACAGATGTGGTGAAGAAGATCACTAATCTTTTGAATGTCCTCAAGCTAGTGATAGAAGAAGTGTTATGGTGCAAAAGGTCAAAGACTTGGTGAATGAACCTAAGCAGGATGGGGATAACTTTTTGATTTGAAGATTCTTACTTGGAAAGAGGACAATGAAACCCTATTAGAGAAGGAATTTGTTTAGGACTCATTGCAGATCTAGACATAAGATCTATAATGTAATTATGGATGGTGGTAGTACTAATAACCTAGTTGTTGAAGAGATGGTTCTAAAACTTGGTTTGAAGAGGGTAATACATCCTTGTCCTTATAGGATTGGTTGGTTACAAGATAAACATGCTTTAGAGGTGAGGGAGCAATGTCTTGTTGATTTCCATATTGGGCACTATAAGGGTCAAGTGTTGTGTGATATTGTGGACATGAGTAGTTATCACATATTACTTGGTAGACCTTGGCAGTATGATTGTAGGGTTGTGCATGATTGTGTCAATAATGTGTTTGTTATCGAGAAGAGTAGCAAGAAGCATTCTCTAATTCCATTACAAAATGGTGAGCTCAATAGGAACCTAATTTTTGGTAGCTGAGTTGAGTTGAATGATTTTGAAAGGGTTAGAGATAAGCATGGAAAGCAAACCTGTTGTACACCAAAGGCAGATGTGGAGATGATAGTTGTAGAAAAGAAGTTATAGAAGATGAACAAAGGCAAGAGTGTACAAGTTGATGTGGTGGAGGACATGTATGTGAATAACTAGTTTAGGGTTTATGTGGTGAACCCTAAAAATGTTCTTCCAGCTATTAAGAACATCCTTTCTTTGCACCTAGGGTGTCTATTGCGGGAGCATCCTAAGGAAGTCAACAATCTTCTGTGTAGGGGCTTTGTGCTCGAGTTTGTGGAGTTATAATTAGTGCAGTTGAGGATCTATTCAAGGCATATTGGGGAACCTTTCCTTAAGTGTGTCTGATGTTTGGATTCATCATCTTGGATTTAGAGCCATTTTAGTGGATGTTGGTAATGTGTTCCTATTTGTTGGCAAAGCTTTGAAGATTGCATTTGTGGGTTTTGACCTATAAGAGTTGGCATGTGCACTCTTGGATTTAGATCATTGGATGACACATGGATCTATGTCCAAGTATGCATATTTTTATGTGCTCTTATGAGTTAGTTATGCATTGTAAACTTAGGGTATGTCCTAAGTATTTAATTTATATTATGTATTTAGTGTTTGTAGCCAAGTCGACTTGTGGCTTGATGGGTATAATTAATATGGGTGTATTTAATTAATGTAATTGGATAGGCCAATCTATGGCTTGGTTTAGTATAAGTAGAGGGTCTTGTGGAGTCTAGAGTCATCATGATTCAGCATGAAGAAGATGAGTAGCTGAGAGGAGCAAAGTTTGAGCAAAGCTAGAAGCTAAGTGTGGCTTGGGAAACAATAAGGTTTCTTGGTGGCTTGCAAGAAGAAGTTTATATTCTTCTTGGAGTTCTCTACCAGGTTATAGATATGGGCTAGTTAGTGGTTTGGATCTTGTGAGATCTTGTAGAATTACTACTATGATTGTTAATGTATTTGGTCGTAACCCAAAAGGCCTTATAGCCAAGCATGGTGGATGTAAATCTTATGATTTGATTATGTGAATTGGTGCTATTCTAGATCTAAATATCTTTATTATCATTGTGCTTCTATTGTTTAGTTGTTTTCTAGGGGCTACAACATCTCCTTTGGGGACTCTCATGCCTAGCATTGCATCAAAAACTATCACCGCACCTTGTTGAAAGTGCATCTTTGTGTTTGGCACTCCTTATAAAAAGTGCACCTTTGCGAAAAGTGCACCTCTAGGTGACAAGACCATAATTGAAATATTTTTTCTATTTCCACAATCTTCCAAAAGTGACAAAAAAATTGAAGTCCACAATTTTCCAAAAGTGATAGAATTTTTCTAAGTCCACAATTTTCAATTTCTAGTATCTGGGTCTTGTTGACCTTCATCTAAAATTATGTTTGGATGTTCCCTTTTGAAATTTTGGATGGAAGAGGTGATTTCTTAAGGATATTAAAATTCTAAAGTTTCATACCTTTCCCTCACTTCCATGTGGAAATCATGAACTTCTTCCCTTGGTTCTACACAATCATCTAGCTTAGAGTCCAAATCCCTTAGTGTCTCAGATTTGAAAATGTGTATAACATCGTCCTTAGGAAAACTACTTCAAATGATGCTTGAATTGTTGTACAACTATTTTCACTAAGCATAGTTGTGCTTTGGAGTCATCATAAAAAATCTCTAAGTTGGTTGCACTATAGTACTTATCCACTTCTAATAGTTGGGCATGTGTTCTCTGAATATCTTGGATATCTTCATACATAGATAACATGACCTTATTACTAGAATGTAAATTCTCAATCCAATCATCAATATTATCTAGTTCTTCTCTTGTAGAATAGCTAGAAACATTTGGTAGCTCTCACTTCCAAGTATAAATGTATGAAGTGTGACTTCTTGGGCACTCCTTAGAACTTAAAAATCATAGGTTTGAGTGTGATCTTAGTTGTTATAAAAGATGAGGAAGCCATGGTAATCTTGGGGACCTCAAGGACCTCTATATGTTTTGGATATTCATACTTTCACAACTTTAGAGACGATTTATTCTCCAAATATTCAAATTGCACACCTATGCACTTGCGTACATGCACCCCTTGGGACCTTGAGGACCTTGTGCATCTATAAGATTTCAAAATTTGAGCACTTATGCACTAGCGCACCTTCACACTTACCACATCTTCACACTAGTGCACCTTCAGGGAATTGTGTAAGGTGCTCAATTTGCCAAAAAAATCAAAGTTCCTAGATTTAAAAATGATTTCTAGGTTTTTCTTAAATGAGATCTAAGACCACTCTTGTTCATTTATTCATGATCCATTTGATGATTTATTCCCTTTTTATAGTCCAACATTGTCATGGACTTGAAGCTCCTTATGCTTCTTCAATCCAAACTCCCAAAGTGCATGAATTGAATATTTCCATAATAGTTGTATAATACAAAGAAATTATTTAGGTTCATGTGTCCAAGCTCTATATCTTTGATCTCCAAGTGCAAATTCATGAGCTAGGACTTGTATAGGACTCCATTCTAAGTGAAAATCACCAGCTTAAGCAAGATCTTTGGTGTTGATGATGATTAAGATGCCATGATAATCTACATAAAAGATGAGTATTAGTATAACATTTTTTTGGAAGAAAATGATGCAAACTAGAAAAAATAGAAAAAGGGGGAATCAAAAGTGGGAAAAAATGAAAAAATTGCACACTAGTGCACCTAGTGCACCTGTGTAGGTGCATTGGGTGCACTAAGAATCTACCTTGTGGGAGTAAGTGCTCATAGTAGAGTTGGCACTCCCTGTACACCTTATTAGGGTGGGCACATGCGCAAGGCATGCAAGTGCACACCTTGACATCATGTGTTACACTCAAAAGGGAAAGCACACCTTGAGCATGTGTGCAAGGTGTGCATGTTGCACACTACTGACTTAGTGCAAAAAAAATTGCTTTTTGGTTTCCAAATCTTGAATGACCAAAACTCACCCACCTCCTAGACCTGACTCATAGTAGTCCTACTCCTCGAGGTGTCTTGAAAGATACCCTATTTTGAAGAGCAAGTCCCTATGACTCAAAAGCATAAAAAGGGGGTCCCCATTTTCAACTCAAAATTGGGGCATGTGTTGTAGAACCTATAATGCCCTGCCCGGAGATCCTTAGAAACAAGGATGCAAATCAAGCCAAGAAATTTTTTTTTTTAGAATTATGAATGCACATGACAACATCATACAGGGATCACAATGATCACAATGGAAGACTTCACCACAACCCCAGCAACAAACAGATCTTCGAACGCCACTATCGACTAACACACACGAACAAAAGCCAACAACCACCACAATAAGATGAGGGCTCAAGAAATGACCACTCATCAAAAAAACACCAAGCTAGGGTAAAATGTAGAATCCAAAAATTTGGCTAAGCCTGAAATCCTGAAGCCCTAAAAATTGGCTAAGTCTGGATTTTTGAAGCCTTGAAATTTCCTAGAATCTATAACTTATCTCCGAGAGGTCTGAAAGCTATCTCAAAAGATTCATCACATATATTAAAATATATCTTAAGTATAAGAAATTACATCAACTTATACTTAAACGATATATTTTAAACCCCAAGAGGCTAAAACAGAAACACGAAAAATTGGATTTCAAGAGAAACCAACTGAATTCAAAATGCAACAACATAGGGTTGAAGAACACCCAAAAGGGTATCCAAAACAACTCTCAGGAAGTTCGGATCATGAAGAAAAGTGCCTGATGTCGGCACGTGTAGGTTTTTTACATAAACTGTGCGACACTTTTTACTAAGGGAGGGTGACACTTCTCCTTAAGGCGTCTGACACTCTTCCAGTGTCGTACGAAATTTCTCAAGAAGGTGTGCGATACTTTACAAGATCGTACAACACTTCTCAAGAAGGCGTGCGACACTCTTCCAGTGTCGTATGACATTTCTCAAGAAGGCATGCAATACTTTATAGTATCGTACGACACAGTTTGTATGGGTGTGTGATACATTATTATGTCGCACAATGCTGACAAAATGTCACCCATAGAAACATGAAAACACTTAAAGAACTCAAAAAAAGGGAAAAACACAGAGAAAAACCTTCACACCAGGAGTACCAAATCCACGTAAATCGAGGAATAAACACTCGAAAGCACTAACAGCAAGGAAAGAGGAACATCTATCCATCTAAACCATAATAGTAAGGAACATACTAAAAACAACATCGCAGTAAACATAAATAATATCACAATTAAAAAACAACCAAATTAAGTACGCGGTTCCTCCCAACTGTCAATAGCATCATAAGACCATCGTGGGTCCTAGCCATCCTCCATGCATAACATCCCAAGCCATCGACCAGATCGTCAGTACTATAATAATATTGACATCACTACTAAAACATACAACAATATAAGCATAAAGAAATCTAACATGCTAGTAATAAAGCATAAGATAATCCTACAGTAGATAACATCATCTATCACGTGCTAAACAACAGTAAGCAACAGATATACTACTAAAGAAAATCACATCATCTAATCATATGCTAAACATCATGATAAGGGAATGCATCAAATAAACTAACATCATCTAAACATGATATCCAAGCATTCCAATGAAAGCATAAATCACAAGGAAGCATACTCCAAAACCCGAAGTACCAAGTAAAAGCATCCAGCAATGGTCGCACTAGAACAAAGATCGTCTCTGTACACCGATCCCTAGCAGTGGTGAAGGTAGCTATGCTTCCCAACCATGTGGAACCCATAGGTCCACACCTGCTGTGCTGATGGAGATAAAGATCTAACCACAAACACACAAATCAACACTCACGCCAGACAGTATGATGGCTGCAACCAAGAACTTAAGACAATGCAAGGAGTACAGGTCCTGCTTAGACACTTAAAAAGGCTACTAAGTAGGGGTTGACATCATGGAGAGTCGCTTGGCATCAAAATGCCCAAGCTCAGATCTGTATAGCTCAACTCCCTCAATGGAAGGCCAATACACCATGTAGCTCAACTCCCTTAATGGAAGGCCAATACACAAAAGTACCATTTTATTATCTTAAGTTTTATTACTATTCACATATTTTATTAGTTATCACTTATTTAAAACTTCCTATCCTCCACCAACCCTATGGAACTAAGGTCACCAAGCTATGAGATAGAAGCCCCCTCCATATGCTACCCTACCCTGCCCATGCTCATCCGACAACAAGTGCCTGTGGGCATGCATACTCCCATCCCAACCCCAATGATCATAACTTTTGGCAATTCCACGAAAGATCAAGCCTCGCAAGTCACCCAACAAATGTACATGCACATACTCGTGTGTGGTGCACCACCATCATGAAGATCATAACACAAGGACAAGAATGAGAACACAATGCAAAACAAAACACCCAACCGAAAGCAACTCAAGAGGAAAAATTCTACATGAATCCCAAAGCCAATAAAATTATACATCATAAAATCACTCAACTGGCCTCAATCTGAGAGTATGGATTCTACATGAATCTCAATGATGTAACAAGACCAAAAGTCATGAACTTACTCAACTAGCCTTAATCTGAGAGTATGGATTCTACAAGAATCCTAGCATCCATGAAACAAAGCAAAGGTCCAACAAAAACCATAACAAAAGGTAACAAATCACTCAACCGAACACAAAGTCGGGAGTATGGGTGCGACACGCATCGCAATGCAACAAAAAGTGCAATAGTGGTCTGATTGATATCCAAACAGATCATCCAGGTCCACGACCCACATTGTGCCAAGAAAACTCGAGAAAATAGGGTGGCACGCAAAATGAGGTAAAAATCCCAATTTTTAGAAAAATTTTAAAATTAAAACTCATTTGATCTTTGGGTTCAAAAATGCCAAAAATCCAAAAATAAATGGAATGGGACACCGTATGCAAAAACGGTTAGCATAACGGTGCAAAACTCCAAACCCTCATCTCGAAAAATAGAGAAATGTTCATACTCGCCCAATCGGGTAGAACTAGAATACAAAAACGGAGGGGAACACTAGTTCTCAGCCTCCAAACAAATGGCTACCAAAAATAGAAACAAAAACGGAGCAAAAACAATAAAATAGGAAAGCCCTACCTCACAGCCAAAAGGGCAAAATAGGAATTTGAACCAGAAAATAAATATCCTGCAGAAGTAGCTAAAAATTGCGGCAATCCAAGGTTTCCCCGAGCTGGATCCAACGAGCCCAACCTCACGATGATCCCATGCCCATAGCTCCCATAATGAACAAAATAGTAAATCCTCATGAAGAGGATTTTTGAACTTTACTCTCCAACTTTCCAATTTGAAAGTGAGAAGTAAGGAATTAAATTCCTTTTTGGATACTTATTCACTTTTCGGGTGAATAATTGATTAGGGCATTTAACCAGCCAATCTAGTTAAACCCTGAATTGACCCAAACGAAAACAAGCTATTCCTATAAATAGGAATTCATCTATGGCAAAGCTGCCAGAAATTAAAATAAATCAATTAAAAATCCCGAAAACACAAAAACACATAAATCTCCTAAACAACTTTCACGACAAAGTGAAACTCTAAATGCACAGATACGCTCACTGGTCTAATCACAAATGCAAATGAGTTTGGATTTAATAATCACCGAAAGGTTTAATTTAAGCATTAAATTAAGGGTACGTCAATCATATAAGAGCAAAATTGGTAAAATATGAAAGGCTGAATCACTAACTCCATGTGCCACTGCCAGGGATATAAATCCTGCACACTAAACAACATGGTCAAGTGCAATTGCATATAATAACATAGCCAAAGAAATAAATGCATTAAATCACCTAATTCAACCATTTAATTAATTATATTAAAATAATCTATTTACATCACTCACATTTGCATAAAGCATAACAATGCAGGAATGAAGTAAATAACCATAGCATTAAATCCATCACATAACATAATCAGAGGTATATCCAAAAACCAGATAACCAGATATCATCATAAAAACACACTGTCATTTCAAAATGGCATCATCATGCGATATGATTAACTGAACGACGTAGTAGTCTAATATCTATGATACTAGAATCAAAGAGTAACATCTGACCCTCAGGTCATTTCAAATGTAAAGCATCACATGAGTAACAAATATCTCTCTAATCAAAAATATAACAAGGTAAATGTCTGCAACACATAACCAAAGAATCCAACAAGAACAACCCATTTAATTACTTAAGCATTTAATAATGATTATTACACTACATTAAAAAGGCACTTAAAATGCATAAGCAAACATAGCCATAAACATGACTAACCACTGCTACAGGAACCTAGTCCAGTGTAGCATGGTAATAGAACATAGTGCAATCTCTGCACACATCTCAGGGTAATCACGGAACAACCTCATGATACCACATTGATCTTGGTAACCACTGGAACAAACCTCAGTGAACCAAAATCACATCATAAACTCATAGATTAGTCAAAAGCATAAACAAAGCAACTGATACAGAAACATAAATTGAAACACCTCGATGGTGTAGACCACTTAGAGTCACAATCATGATCCCATCTCAACAAAAGATCAACAAGGTTGCATCCATCAGGATGACATACAAAAGTCAAATCGGAGAGGCACTACAGAACCAAAATAGATACTATGAGATGTGTCATCAATGGAGACACCATGAGAAAATATCTTCTATTATAGACATAATGAGATGTTTTCTTAAATTAATGTAAAAACATGTTTTGAGGGGACCCGAAATCTATACAAAAATTAACTATCAATAGACATTATGTTAGAAGTATCAAACCATCAAACAACTTAGGTTTTATAAGGACCTAAAACCTTAGAGAAAATACATTATAATTCAAATCAAAATCTTCAAAGGAAATACAAAAAAAATGCTAGAAAAATTGGACCAACAAACACAACCTGGACCAGCAACCACGACTAGAGACCAGAAATGACATTAAAAAAAAATAGCACCACACTAAACAAGCTCCTTCACCAATTTTACCAAGTTCTCCCAAGGCCTGTAACTTCTTCAATTGAATCCCTTGTAGTAGAAGTTGGCCCTACTTCAATAGCCTTCTTCATGCTTTGCCTAGTTCACTTTTTGGGACCACTACTTAATGAAGCAACCATATCAGAAACAAGCTCCTCCACACTTCTCTTTCCTAAACTAGTTGTGGTAGCACATAGGCCAAAAGTAACCATATTCATTTTTTTCTCGATATTTTTGACAAGATATCAGAATTTGGCCTCATAGTCCAAGAGCTTTCCTAGAATGTTCCCCACCTTGGTCTCCAAGTTCATCCTTTTGTTTTTCTCATCTTCCAAACTAACCTACAGATTCCTGACATTCTTTTTAGTTAATTGATCTAATTATATATCCAAGTATCAACCATGAGGGAGATGTTAGCTTACTGTTGGAAATGATTGAAATAATTATAAGAAAAGTTGAGGGAGATTGTTGGAATAAAATATGGAACTAGTAAAGAATGTCCTCAATCATTGTTTTGTCATTGATGTCAAACTTGCTACTTGCAGGGATGACAATTGCTTTAGTGATCCAAATACTATCAATTAGTTGATTGTCAAGGTGGAGGCAATTAATAAGATGTAACTAAAATACCTAGAAAAAGGTTGAAGTTATGATTTTGGAATGAAGGTTGAAGTTATGATGTTGGAATGAAGTACAAGGATCAGCTATGCCATTGATGAAAAAATGTATTTGATGACATACTACAAAGAATGGGCACACTGAAACACATCAAAGATTTAAGGTTTTAACTAAGTATTTTGTAAAGCTCAAACTAAGTTCATTAGAGAGTAGGATTCGGGCAAGCTAGTAAGAGCCAAGCAAGTTCTAGTTAATGCCGAGTAAAGTTCAGATGCCGAGTGGTGCCGAGTAAGTTCAAGTGCCGAGTAAGTTCAAAGTGTCGAGTAAGTTCAAGTGCTGAGTAAGTTCAAGTGCTGAGTAAGTTCAAGTGTCGAGCAAGTTCAAGTGTCGAGTTGGTATAAGTGTCGAGTAACACAGAGGTGTTGAGCACCAGTAACTCAATAATGTCGAGTTGCTGCATTATTTAGGAAATCAAAGATTCACCAGATCTAAGCCAACAAGGTTGTTATCTATAAATCTCTGAATTAAAAGGAAGATAAGAATGATGATTTGGTCGCACAGAACACCATGTAGAACATTTTTAAGATACAACTGGCAAAGTTTCAAGAAGAAAACAAGATATGGGGTAGATACATTGTATCCTACCTAATCAATTTTGAAACCCTAAAATTGAAGAGGGAGAATTGAGCGGTAAAGTCAAATCAGACTTCTATATAAGAAGACATAAGTTAATAAGAGAGCGAGAGGGGATGGAAGAAAAGGAGACAGTGGTCAAGCATAAAAGCATGAAATGCTGAAGAATGTGCCTAGGAGAAGATAGCACAAAAATTCTATTTGTATAGATGACCACAAAGATGATTGCATTGGCAGAATGAGTGAGAAGACTCAAGGAGATGAAGCTTGAGAGGAAGACAAGCAGTCAGAGCTAAAGAGAATAAAGCAAAGCATACGGATTGAACTAAAAGTGTGATCTAAAATCTGCAAAGTATGTTGTAAGTTATATCAAATTGAAAGACCATTATTGTTACTTTCTAGCAATTGTAACTGTAAGTATAAATCCTATGGACTTAGTTTGGTTTAACAGCCATTAGAAAAATCCTTTAACAGGATGACATTCGAAGTGAATGTTCTAAAGACCTTTAACCAGGCCCATTCCTAACAGTTTGGTGAAATCCTCTAACAAGGTCACATTTAACAGTGTGTTGTAAGCCTTTAACAGGTCAGGCTTTTAACAGGGCATCACTTCAGAAGAGTGAGAATCAAGTAGCATGTTACTAGTGGTTTTTCCAAAATTGGGTTTCCACGTAAATCATTGTGTCATGTGTTGATCTTGAGTGTTTTATCTTTGCATGTTGATTTACTGTAACTTGCTTATATGATTGATTTAAGTTTGAACAGATAAAAAGGGTGTGGATTCATTAAAAGTAGTAAAAAGGTATTAATAGGGCATTTGGACCTTGAATAACTGATTTACCCCCCCCCCCCCCCCCTCTCAGTTATTCTAAAGAATTCTAACAATTGGTATCAGAGCCTGACTACTGATTCAGTTTAAAGGGACTACTAGCAGAAAAGATCAAAATGCCAAAAAGAGAAGTTCCCAAGCTCAACAAAGACAACTTTTTTGCATGGCAAAGTTTGATGAAGCTACATCTTGGATCCATAGGAGATTATGCCCAAAATTCAATTGTCACTAAACATGTAGATCCAACAAGTGCTCCTACTGCAGAAAACATGAAAAACAAACAAGAACACAATCAGACAATGCTGAAAATTGCATCTACACTCAGCTATGTTGAATTTGATGATATCAAAGGATGTGACACTGCATTCAAAATGTGGAAAGCACTATCAGACATCTATGGAGGAGATCAGAATGTATAAAGAGAAAAAAGAGAAAGTCTTAGAGGAAAGTTTGACGACATGAAAATGGAGGAAAATGAGAATGCTGCTCAGTATGGTGCAAGAATAAAGGAAGTGGTAAGTGCAATAAGATGCTTGAATGGTCAACTGAATGAGGATACTGTTAATAGTAAGTTATTAAGAACCTTGCTCCCTATCTATGCTATTAGAGTATTAGCAATACAAGAACTAAGATGCATACCAAGAAATAATCTAAGCTTTGAAGGTATAATAGGTAGACTCACAGCATTTGAGTTATCTAACTTTGACAACTATAAACCTGAAAATGTTGAATCTGCTTTTAAGGCAAAGTTATCACTGAAAGATTTTGAACAGGTAAAATCAAAGAAAGGAAGAAAAATGAAGTATGTATCTAGTGACAGTAGCACTAATGAGGAAGATGTGGAACAATTGGAAGCATTGCTCGCTAGAAGATTTCACAGGGGCAAAGGAAAATTCAAAGGTAAGATGCCTATCATCTATTTCAATTGCAATGAAGTAGGTCATATTGCTGCAAGATGTCCACAGAAAAAAGAGTCCAAGGAAAGCAATAAATACAAGAACAGAAGAGATGATGACAAAAGAGATTACAAAGAAAAAGGTAAGAAGTGTTATATTGTTGAAGAAAATTCTGATGACAATGATGATGAATTTGTTTATGTAGCCATGAAGGACCAATCTGATGAAGAAGAAGCCACAGCACTGGTGACATGTATAAACAAGAATGACAGATGGATCATAGATAGTGGATGCTCACATCACATGACAGGAGACAAAAGTAAGTTTGTCAACTTTACTCAGTATGATGGAAATAGTGTTAGATTTGGTAATGATGCTCCATGTCAAATCAAAGGAAAAGGTTCCATTAAGCTCACAGAACAGATTTCATGTGATAATGCATACTATGTTGAAGGATTAAACTACAACTTACTGAGTGTCTCACAGTTAGGCAATATAGGTTGCAAAGTGGAATTTGGAAATAAAACTACAAAAATCTATGATACTGATGGTAAACTAATAGGAAAAGGAGATCAAACAAAGAGTAATTTGTTTTACCTTGATATGAATGATGCTTCTTGTCTATTTGCAAAATTTGATGATGAATGGTTATGGCATAGAAGATTATGTCATGTCAATTTTGATAATCTAGTCAACATCAGTAAAATGAAGAAAGTCAGAGGTCTACCAAAACTGAAAAAGCCTGATAATATCATGTGCAAACAATGTCAACTAGGAAAGATGACAAAATCAAGTTTCAAAAGCAAGAACTATACATCTAAAGAGATCCTTGAGTTAGTTCACACTGACTTATGTGGCCCAATGGAAATACAAAGCTACAAAGGAGATAAATACATAATGTTATTTGTTGATGACTATTCCAGGATGATGACTATTATGTTCTTAAAACAAAAATATGATGCTTTTCAAATGTTTAAGTGGTATGTGGCCAAAGTTGAAAAGGAAACTGGAAAAAGCCTAAAATGTCTAAGATCATATAGAGGTGGTGAATTTACATCAAAAGAATTTGAGATATTCTATAATGACAATGGAATCAAAAGACAAACGTCAGCTCCTAGAACTCCCCCACAGAATGGAATTGCTGAGAGAAGAAACAGATCTGTGATTGATTGTGCTAGAACATTAATGATGGAAAAGAATGTTGCTCTAAAATACTGGAGAGAAGCTGTAAGTGTAGCTGTGCATACACTGAACTGAGTACAAGTCAAGAAAGGTACAAACACAACACCTTTTGAATTATGGTATGGTTACTCACCCAATGTAAAACATTTCAAAGTGTTTGGTTGCAAATGTTTTATCCTAAAGAATACTAGAAATGGAAAATTTGATGCAAAAAGTGATGAAGGTATATTTCTTGGTTACTCCACTAGAAGTAAGGCATATAAGTGTTTGAATGTTAACACTAACAAAATTGTGGAAAGTGCAAATGTAAATTTTGATGAGCACACAGAAGTCCAAGCTGAAGAACCAAAGAAAATGGAAGAATACAGAACCTTTGTATATTCTTATGAAGGAATGACTACTAATGAGGATGATAACAATCAAATTGAAAATCAACAAGTGTTAGTTTTAGCCGATTCACAACCAGTGAATGTCGAGTTGCATTTAGAAGCCGAGTTACAAAATGAAGAAAATGCACAATCTGATTCAGAAGACAGTACACATAATGAAGAACAACCTGACAATGAAGTGCATAGTGATCCTAAATCTGAAAGATCAAACATGGAAACAAGGACAGAGCCAAGATTATCCAAATATGTAAAAAGACATCACCCTGCTGAACAGATAATTAGTGACAAAGATGCAAGACCAATGACAAGGAATAGACTAATACAAGAATCATGTCTAATCAGCAAATCTGAACCCAAGATAGTATATGGTGCATTACAGGATGATGACTGGTATAAAGCTATGGAAGAAGAAATTGATCAAATAAGGAAAAACAAAACCTGGAGTTTGGTTCCTAGACCAACTGACAAGAATGTGATTGGTACCAAATGGGTATTCAGAAACAAACTAGATGAGAATGGTGAGGTTACCAGAAATAAAGCCAGATTAGTATGCAAGAGTTATGCTCAAGAAGAAGGAATAGATTATGGAGAAACATTCGCTCCTATCGCTAGAATGGAAGGAGTAAGAACTTTACTTGCATATGCTGCCTACAAAGATTTCAAAGTCTATCAGATGGATGTAAAATCTGCCTTCTTAAATGGTATACTAGAAGAAGAAGTCTACATTGAACAACCAGAAGGATTTGTTGATGAGAACAACAAGGATATGGTGTGTAAGCTACATAAAGCACTCTATGGTTTGAAACAAGCACCTAGAGCATGGTATGAGAGACTTCACAAGTATCTAGTGCAAATTGGATTTGAAAGAACTGATGATAACAACAACATGTACATCAAAGCTGAAGCAGGTAAAGACATTATTATATCTAAAAATTTTGTGGATGACATAGTATTTGGTGGTAAGGAAGTACTTTGCAAAGGCTTTGCTGACAAAATGAAACATGAATTTGAAATGTCTATGTTTGGAGAAATCAAATTTTTTGTTGGATTGCAAGTACACCAACTTAAACATGGAATATTTGTTACACAATCAAAGTACATCAAAGAAATTCTTAAAATGTTTGGATTGGAGGAATCAAAACCAGTAAGCACACCAATGGCCACAGGAAATAAGCTGTCCAAAAATGATGAATCAACTGAAGTCAATCAAACAATGTACAGATCCATGATTGGAAAACTACAATATGTTGTGCATAGTAGACCAGACATAGCATTAGTAGTTGGAATAATGGCTAGGTTTTCTGCTAATCCTAAAGAAAATCATCTCATAGCAGTAAAAAGAATAATGAGATATCTCAAAGGGACTAATGATTTTGGTCTATACTACAAAAAGAATGGAAATTTTGAACTCAATGCATATACAGATGCAGACTAGGGAGGAAACATTGATGACAGAAAAAGCACAAGTGGAGGTACATTATTTCTAGGCAAAAGGCTGGTTACCTGGACTAGCAAGAAACAAACATGTATATCCCAATCCACTGCAGAATCAGAATATGTGGCAGCTGCAGTCAATTGTACAAACATTGTATGGCTCACACATCTATTGAATGGAATGAAAGAAGAAGTAACAAAACTGGTGATATTGTATTGTGATAATACAAGTGTTATAAACATATCCAAAAATCCAGTGATGCATGCAAAAACCAAGCATATCGCAATCAAGTATCATTATGTCAGAGAATTGGTAGAAGAAAAACAAGTGAAGTTGCAATACATTCACACAAAGGAACAAACTATAGATATCTTCACCAAACCATTGCCCAAGGATGCCTATGAATATCTTAGAGGCAAATTGGGGGTCATACCCCTAACCCAAGCAATTTAAGGCAACAAAGAAGATTCCTTGCATCAACAGGAATAAATCATTGAAATATTAATAGGTTGATGCAAAGGATGACAATAGGTACAGAAACTCCAAATCAGTCACAAGCATGGTGACAGAGGGAGAAAAACAACAAGAAGCCAAAGCTTATATTTTGCATGATAAAATTGCTACATCTTTGGCATTTATGTCAAAGAGGGAGAAATATGCAGGGAAACTGATCAAATGCAAAGAAAGAGGGAGATATATATATGAAAGAGGGAGATATATGAGATCAGTAGTGAAATACAACAAGACAACGTATACAATCTTGGTGGTAACTGAATTGATTACTTGATCAGTTTGGTTTGCCATCAATGCCAAAGAGGGAGATTGTTGGAAATGATTGAAATAATTATAAGAAAAGTTGAGGGAGATTGTTGGAATAAAATATGGAACTAGTAAAGAATGTCCTCAATCATTGTTTTGTCATTGATGTCAAACTTGCTACTTACAGGGGTGACAATTGCTTTAGTGATCCAAATACTATCAATTAGTTGATTGTCAAGGTGGAGGCAATTAATAAGATGTAACTAAAATACCTAAAAAAAGGTTGAAGTTATGATGTTGGAATGAAGTACAAGGATCAGCTATTCCATTGATGAAAGAATGTATTTGATGACATACTACAAAGAATGGGCACACTGAAACATATCAAAGATTTAAGGTTTTAACTAAGTATTTTGTAAAGCTCAAACTAAGTTCATTAGAGAGAAGGAGTCAAGTAAGCTAGTAAGAGCCGAGCAAGTTCTAGTTAATGCTGAGTAAACTTCAGATGCCGAGTGGTGCCGAGTAAGTTCAAGTGCCGAGTAAGTTCAAAGTGCCGAGTAAGTTCAAGTGTCGAGCAAGTTCAAGTGTCGAGCTAGTATAAGTGCTGAGTAACATAGAGGTGGCGAGCACCAGTAACTCAATAATGTCGAGTTGCTGCATTATTTAGGAAATCAAAGATTCGCCAGATCTAAGCTGACAAGGTTGTTATCTAGAAATCTTTGAATTAAAAGGAAGATAAGAATGATGAGTTGGTGGCACAGAACACCATGTAGAACATTTTTAAGATACAACTGGCAAAGTTTCAAGAAGAAAACAAGATATGGGGTAGATACATTGTATCCTACCTAATCAATTTTGAAACCCTAAAATTGAAGAGGGAGAATTGAGTGGTAAAGGCAAATCAAACTTCTATATAAGAAGACATAAGTTAATAAGAGAGAGAGAGAGGGGATAGAAGAAAAGGAGATAGTGGTCAAGCATAAAAGCATGAAATGCTGAAGAATGTGCCTAGGAGAAGATAGCGCAAAAATTATATTTCTATAGATGACCACAAAGATGATTGCATTGGCAGAATGAGTGAGAAGACTCAAGGAGATGAAGCTTGAGAGGAAGACAAGCAGTCAGAGATAAAGAGATTAAAGCCAAGCATAAGGATTGAACTGAAAGTGTGATCTAAAATCTGCAAAGTATGTTGTAAGTTATATTAGATCGAAAGACCATTATTGTTACTTTCTAGCAATTGTAACTGTCAGTCTAAATCCTATGGACTTAGGTTGGTTTAACAGCCATTAGAAAAATCCTTTAACAGGGTGACAATCCAAGTGAATGTTCTAAAGACCTTTAACCAGGCCCATTCCTAACAGTTTGGTGAAATCCTCTAACAAGGTCACATTTAACAGTGCGTTGTAAACCTTTAACAGGGCAGGCTTTCAATAGGGCATCACTTCAGAAGAGTGAGAATCAAGTAGCATGTTACTGGTGGTTTTTCCCAAATTGGGTTTCCATGTAAATCATTGTGTCATGTGTTGATCTTGAGTGTTTTATCTTTGCATGTTGATTTACTGTAACTTGCTTATATGATTGATTTAAGTTTGAATAGATAAAAAGGGTATGGATTCATTAAAAGTAGTAAAAAGGTATTAATAGGGCATTTGGACCTTGAATAACTGATTCACCCCCCCCCCCCCTCTCAGTTATTCTAAAGAATTCTAACACTTGCATCTTTGCTTTATAGAGAATTTTATGATTTCCCTCATGCTCTTCTCCATCCATCTCATCTAGTTCATCATAGGAATAGTTATGGTTCTCCTTACCTGGATCAACACCCTTCTCTTCAACATTATGGTCCACACTCAACAAATTCTCCATGGGATTCTGCAAACAAATAATGTGGGCTTATAATAGCTTTTAGTCCTTCTTTTCACAAAGCCCCTCATTCTCCCTTGTGTCATACCTCAAAATATGTTACTTCACAAGAACCATTTTAGTCTCTAAGGGGTTAGAATCCTTTGTCCCAATCCTTTTCTTCTCATAATTAGGGGTCTCAATAGTGTCAACCTTGATATCTAACTCCTTCTTTGAGTCAGTACTACTTTTATTCATAGTTTTCATAGAGGCATCTCCCTAGCTCTAAGAGTAACCCTTATTGTTAGAACTACAACCTCCACTTTTACTATGAATATCTTCATCCTGGTGATCTACTTTGGCCTATTTCTTATCTATCTCTAAGTCCTTTTCATCCTTTGATTCAGTCTCCAAATCCTGAATTTTGTCTTTCTTCTTACCTGAACCAAAGTCCATTTTCCTCCTTTTATCTAAAGCCATCAGCTTCTTCTTCTCAACTTTAGATTCATTCTAAGACTCCATATCTATACCTAGAGCTTCCATTTTCTTCTTTCCTTCAGAACCCACCTTACCTTTTTCACATCACTTTTCTCTATAGGGCCCTCAAGTAGTTTCCTCTTGTTCTTCACAGAAGATGTTGATGCCCCTGGAGCCTTGTCCATACAATATTCTATAGTTAGAAAGATTAGGCCTTCATGAACATGTTGACTCTCTTTTTTATAGTCAACCCTAAGCCCCTACAATAGAGAATTCTTAAGATAGTAGGGGAAGGGTATTTTGTCCTTGTGTCAAAAATGATTTAGAAAAATGAAGTGATAAGTGTGCACTCTCTTGGGCTAACCATCCAAAATGAAATATTACCTCACACATGACAAAACATCCTTGCAAATTTCCTTAATATCATCTAAGTCCATAAAGTCCCCTACTTTAACTAGTTTTTTTTCCTCCTCCAAATATTTAGGAAACTTCTTCATAGCAGCATTGGAAATTTTAGTTTCCTAGTTGAATTTAATCCTCATATTAGGGAGACTAGTAATCTCATCTATAAAGTCCTCATTAATGGTGAAAAAAACCCCATGGAGGAAAAATTTCTCCCCAACCCAATTTCTAAAAAACTATTTTGTAACATGTTGTTTATAACCATGGATTTTCTCAAGGTAACAAGTGACCTTACCTTTTTTAAGTTGTTCTCAAACCAGAGTATTCTCCTTCCAATGTCTGAAATTTGATGACTCTTACTTCCTCGACTCACCTCCCATCATAAAACCTTGATATGCATTAATATTGCATGGAGATATAAAGGCACCAAAAAAATAATCAAGATTAAAAAACTTTTGAACCAATATAATTCTTCTCCACCAACCAGAGTAAGTGCCACATTAAAATGACAATAATGAAAAGGTACCCCCTTGAAGTTTGATATGCCCCATTATTATTACCAAGGCTCTAATAATAGGAATGGAAATAATTAATTAATTTTCCCAACTAAAGCATTAGTTCCATCAAAAAGTTAATTATTTAAGCTCCATTTGAGTGCTTAAGTCATCCTTCCATATCATCTTCCTACCTAAACTAACAATGATATTAATGATATAGTCAACCACTCAATTAGTTTCCCAGTAACTATGAGATATATGGACTTTATCAAATTTATTTATGATCCCCTTTATTGCCAAAATTATAAATTCATTAGTCTAGGTTAAAGATTTTGTATTGTTTAAAATATTAATAATATTAAGAGAGTCCCCATCCAACCAAAGGTTCTAGTGACCAGCTTCCCCTACCATTCTTACCACAAAAAATGCACCAATAGCCTCAACAATGTGACTCAATGAAATACCAATGGGGACAATAATATCATCTTGAACTCTACCATACTAATCTCTTAAAACACCACCATATCTAGCCCTACGAGGATTACCTTTTGTAGATCCATCAAAATTAGCTTTTCTTCACCCATTAGGAAGAGATAGTCAAACCAATCCATATATTTTTGAATTTGGCTACACATAAAAGTTCATAGACGATTCCATAATGTTAAAATATATTTTTCTACTAGTATGGGATATGAAGTTAGCCTTTATTTCTCTAATGGTCTTTAGACCCACCACCTAAGGAGGCATCTCTTTATGCCTAAAGATCTAACTATTCCTCTCTTTCCATATACCCTAGCACAAATGGGGAAGAGAGAAGTTCCAGAGAACTTTGGCTTCATAACCCTTAATTGGGAATTTCTAGCTCTAAAAATAGTTAGTCAAATTCCTAGAATGAATGCAATAAAATTTCTAATAATTCAAAAGGATTTTCCAAACCTCTTAACTAAAACTATAGTGGATGAAAACATGATCAGAGTTTTCAAATTATCTCTTACAAAGAATGCACAGTCGTGGTCTATTAACAAAATAAAATTCTCTTTTAATTGGATTCTCAATAGTAAGGATTTTATTCTAAAGAGAATACCAGAAGAAGATTTCAATCTTAGGAAAAAGGCCTTTTATCCAAGTTTTCAACCATTAGGGGGGTGAGGGGGTCTATTGTCATGTCCCCTTTTCAAATAATTAAAAAATAATAATCTTTGCTAAGGCAAGCAGGCCCAAGAAAGTGAAGTTTCGGAAAAAGGGGGTTAATCCTTGGAAACCGTTGGACTAATAAATGAAAATTATTATTAAAATAAGTTTCATTAACCTCTCTTGGATGTGAGTTACAGAATTAAAAAAGAAAATCTTTGCTAAGGCAGGCAGGCCCAAGAAAGTGAAGTTTCGGAAAAAGGGGGTTAATCTTTGGAAACCGTTGGACTAATAAATGAAAATTATTATTAAAATAAGTTTTATTAACCTCTCTTGGACGTGAGTTACAGTTATGCCCTCTTTTAAGGGGTTTGGAGGCATTTTGGGCTCATTCCAGAACTTGATTTTGCTCATTCTTTGTTATTCTTCAGAGGCTGCCAAACCTGTGGAGAAGGAGACCCAAGAACGGGAGTTTGCAGGTTTCCAGGGAGACCCAAGAACGGGAGTTTGCAGGTTTCCAGGAAGGCTAAGGACGGGATTTTGAAGCCATTCCATGTGCATGCTCATACAGAGTTTGCCTTTGTGCTGAACAGTGCAGATTTGTGAGTTTCCGGGTGTATTTTTGTAAGAGTTTGGTGTTTCCGGTTGAGTATTTCATATCAGTTTTGGTTGCTGCTGTATTTTATACTTTAAGCTGTTAAAATAGATCTGAGTATATATATTGGGACATGATTAAACTTCTGAGATAGATTATTAGTGTTCTTGTGGTGTTTCCGGACATATTTTGTGCTATTTCGGGAGCCCGATGAGCATAGTTTTGGTCCTACATTTTCGAGCTGTTGTGTAAATGCTATACGGATCTGGAAATGTCAATTTGTGGGCTGTTATGCTGCTGAAAGTTTTGTAAAAATTTCCATTTTCAGATTCATTAATAATTTGTGAAGTTGTGAAGCTTTTAGCACTATTTTCAACATACCCGATTTGGGGTTTCTTGAGAAATTGGGTGGATCTTTGTGATAGCAGTTGTTTGATTTTGAAAATCTGATTAGAGGTGTGAAATACCATATCAAATCAGAAAAGGGGACATTACAGTGGTATCAGAGCCATGATCTTGCCAGCCTGAGGGTTTGTAGAAGTTTGCAGGTCAGTTTTGACAACTACCCAGATCTTGCATTTCAGTTTTGAGAACTACCCAAATCTTGCATGTCATAATTTATGATTGCATGTTGCTTCTAATCAGTTGCATATCCAAATCTATGGTTTCATGCTACTTCTAATCATTTGCATGTTATTTCTTGGTGAATTTGGTGGTTGTAGAAGTTTGCATGTCAGTTTTGACAACTACCCAGATCTTGCATGTCAGTTTTGACAACTACCCAGATCTTGCATGTCATAATTTGGTGGTTGCATGTTGCTTCTAATCAGTTGCATGTCCAAATCTATGGTTGCATGCTACTTCTAATCATTTGCATGTTAGTTCTTGGTGTTTGAAGAAGTTATATCCTATTGGGGTTACACTCTACTTTATCCAGAATGGACAGGTATAGTACAGAGTCTCAGAGGAAACAATCTTGGACAACTGATAGCCAGAGTCAAAACAGTAGAAAGGATGGTTATTTAGACATTCGAGATAAACTTATGAAAATAAGCCATGACATGTCTAAACAGTTGGTTGAGCACCACCGCATAAATGACATGTTATCTGACCCAGCTAAGGTGGATAAGTTGACTGGATTTCTATTTGGCAGATTTTCTCACAGGACAGATGACACAATTCCCAAGAACTTGCATGAGGAGTTTGAGAAACTAGCTGATAGCCAGGTAGAGGTCTCAGATTCTACTCTGCCACAGGAGGTGGTGGGAAAGGATATCACACAGATTGATAGTAACAGTCAACTTGATACTCAAATTGAGACAATTGTTTACAGGTCATCAAAGGGTGATGCCACAGGTATTCAAGATGGTATAGTTACAACAGGCAGTGACTACAGTGTAGTGGGTTCAGATGATGATTATGAGGATGTTGTTGTGCAGGATGGTGAGATACCTGGTAGAGATGAGCAGACATTGAGCATTCATGACTTTGCTGAGAAAGAGTACCAGGCGCAGTTAGATGCTTCATCACATGAGGTTGAGGCAGGTAGTACTTCACATGATTTATCCCGCCAGCTGAAGGTGAGTGAAGATAGTATTGTGACTTCATTACCTCATCATGATAGGTATGTGGAGTTAGTTGGTATTGGTCATATTACTCAGGTGAGGAGTTTGCTTGAGTTACCAGTTGATTCTAGTTTACGGATATGGACTCGAGATTGTTATATTGGTGTTTGGGATTCAGTTGACTGGAGATCTTTAACACTTTTTGGTAGCAGTGTTTGTTTGGGTGCTATCATGGATTTGATTAGCAGATTACACGGTGTTGTCTTTTCTTGTGCCAGTATCTTGTCTGATGTTGGTATTAGTTTTTATACACCGGTGTTGGGCTTTGTTCATATATCCAGTCGACCATACTTGCTGGAATGTGTTGATGATATTTCATATTTGGCAGTGTGTATAGATGAGTCCCAGGATCATATTGGCATTGATGACATCCAGGAGGATGCAGTGGGCAGTTTTGAAGACTTAGTTTCCTTGGGTACAGAGGAGTTGGACAGCAATGCTAATGTTTTTGATACTCCGTATGTTGATATGAGCTTTAGATTTGATTCACAGGATATGGATGGTAATACTCTAGAGACTAGTAACTTTGAGGACACTCCTTCAGACAGTGCATCAGAGGAGGTTTGTAGGAGACAGTCAAGCCAGTACCATCATGTGTCTAATCAGTTGAGAGTTAGTGACCAAGACATTGCTATCACTTGCCAACATTTCGATGCTGCTCGTCAGTTGTTAGCAGTTTATGGATGGGGTTCTCCTACTAGTGATGAGCAGGGAGGAAGTTATCTTTCCTTGACAGAGATCCACTCTTTATGGGAGGCTATTCGGATTTTGAGACAGAATTATATGCAGTTGGTAGCTGACAGATATTATCTTATGGAGTGGGGTAGTAAAGCATATGATGCATTGTTGGCCAAGGAAGATGAGGTGAGTGAGCTTACTGAGCAGCTTGAGGTGACTTCTGAGATTCTTGAGAGTACACAGTTGGCTTTCAAGGAGTCACAGTTTCATTTGGCTAAGGTGACCATGGAGTTAGAGCGACTACAGTCTTTATCTAATTCTATACAGTCACAAGCTATGGTGTTTGATGATTCAAGGATGTCCATGGCTGAGATTGTCAGAGACAGTGGAGATGGGGATGCATCCATCCTTGATACTAACATTGGCATATCAGGTTCATTCCCACTAGAGTCAGGTTTAGTTGAGTTGGGTATTGTAGCAGATTATTGTATGCCTGACAGGGTGGTGGCCTCTAGTACTGAAGGCACAGAGACTAGAGATGTATCAAAGGTCATGTGTGATGTTGGTGAGTCGACAGTTGGCATGGTTCCTGCTAGTAATACTACTCCTTTGGTGATATCTTTGGAGGTAGTAGTCAGTTCCAACATGGTTGATGATCAATTGCAGTTAGTTTCATCTGGATTACAGTTTGAGCCACTGACTGAGATTGGCGCATTCTATCAGCATTACACTGTGAGGTACGCTCATCAATTTACCTTTGATGACCATGTTGATGAGATTATGACACAGAAATGTACTTTGTTTCCTAGTGCTTATCATCAGTTATGGAATAGTTTGATGCCTCGAGATGAGAGTTGTGATGGGCACGACATGGCGACAGGTTCTGTAGTTGATAGCTTGATAATACATGACTTAGAGCAGGAGTTTTGGAGTGATGCTTCAGCAAGTGTTGTTATTGATTCTACTCCTTTGGCTATGACATCTCCTGACTTAGCTAGTGATCAGTCACAGTGGGTTGTATCACTTGTTCATGGTGAGCTATTGACTGAGGTTGGTTTTTTTAATCAACATTATATTGCAGGGTATGTACATCAGTTAACAATTGATCCTTATGCTGAGGAGTTGATGGCAGGAAAATTTGGTTTGGGTTCCATTTCTTGTTGTTTATCTTGTGATGGCTTTTCACCATCAAGGGTGCATGGGAGTTATGGTTATGAGATAGTGGCCAATGATCTACAGAGTTGTGTTGACTGCAGGAGTTGTACAGTGTGTGGATTCTCCATACTTGGTATAGTTTCATTTGAGAGCATTCACCATTGTTGCAGAGTTGGATTGTACATTCCATATAGGCCAGTGGAATGCATTGATGGTATTTACTATGTTGGTAGTCCACTTTACTTGGGTTTTGATATTCTAAGAGTTTGTGTCTCATGGGTTTTTGACTGTGGTAATGGTGATTTTGGAGTTTGGTTGAGCTATAATTGCCAGTTTGATTATGGATTCCTCTTGGTCATATTGCAGAGGATCTTGCAGGAGTCTGTGTTAATTGGTAGTAGTATAGTTCATGACTACATTTGGGATCCAGGAGGATTGATTGGTTTATTGTTTAGCCATTTCTTGAGGACAAGCAATGTTTGGGAGGGGAGGACTTGTCATGTCCCCTTTTCAAATAATTAAAAAATAATAATCTTTGCTAAGGCAGGCAGGCCCAAGAAAGTGAAGTTTCGGAAAAAGGGGGTTAATCCTTGGAAACCGTTGGACTAATAAATGAAAATTATTATTAAAATAAGTTTCATTAACCTCTCTTGGATGTGAGTTACAGAATTAAAAAAGAAAATCTTTGCTAAGGCAGGCAGGCCCAAGAAAGTGAAGTTTCGGAAAAAGGGGGTTAATCTTTGGAAACCGTTGGACTAATAAATGAAAATTATTATTAAAATAAGTTTTATTAACCTCTCTTGGACGTGAGTTACAGTTATGCCCTCTTTTAAGGGGTTTGGAGGCATTTTGGGCTCATTCCAGAACTTGATTTTGCTCATTCTTTGTTATTCTTCAGAGGCTGCCAAACCTGTGGAGAAGGAGACCCAAGAACGGGAGTTTGCAGGTTTCCAGGGAGACCCAAGAATGGGAGTTTGCAGGTTTCCAGGAAGGCTAAGGACGGGAGTTTGACGCCATTCCATGTGCATGCTCATACAGAGTTTGCCTTTGTGCTGAACAGTGCAGATTTGTGAGTTTCCGGGTGTATTTTTGTAAGAGTTTGGTGTTTCCGGTTGAGTATTTCATATCAGTTTTGGTTGCTGCTGTATTTTATACTTTAAGCTGTTAAAATAGATCTGAGTATATATATTGGGACGTGATTAAACTTCTGAGATAGATTATTAGTGTTCTTGTGGTGTTTCCGGACATATTTTGTGCTATTTCGGGAGCTCGATGAGCATAGTTTTGGTCCTACATTTTCGAGCTGTTGTGTAAATGCTATACGGATCTGGAAATGTCAATTTGTGGGCTGTTATGCTGCTGAAAGTTCTGTAAAAATTTCCATTTTCAGATTCATTAATAATTTGTGAAGTTGTGAAGCTTTTAGCACTATTTTCAACATACCCGATTTGGGGTTTCTTGAGAAATTGGGTGGATCTTTGTGATAGCAGTTGTTTGATTTTGAAAATCTGATTAGAGGTGTGAAATACCATATCAAATCAGAAAAGGGGACATTACATCTATCAACAACTTTAGCCTTAAAGACCATTGGCACTTTATATTTCTCAATAGGATGAATTCCCCAAACAAGAGTATCTTCACAATTCAAATTTATACAAACAAGATTGAGAATATTTTGAATAAGCCAAAGGTCTTGATTTTAATCCAAAAGATTCACCCATCTCCCATCTATCCATTAATTAGATACACATTCCCCAAATATTTTCTCACATCTATCAATGGTATATCTATCATTAAAATTACTTTCCAAAGGATAATCCATGAGCCAACAATTCTCCCAAAACTTCACTCTTCTACCATCTCCTAGCTTCCACCTACTTCCTAGAGCCACATTATCCTTGACCCCTTAAATTGTATTCAAAATGGATTAAGCATTAGCCACCATAGTGGAGTTAATGAGATCCTCGATAGTAGGATAATTAAATAGATATTTGTGTTACCAAATAGTACTCTATTCCTTAGAATCCTCAAAAACCCTCCAACCCCACTTAGCAAGAAGAGCTTTGTTTATGAGACTGATAGGTCTAATACCAAGTCCACTTGAGCTCTTTGGCTTACAAACAGAGTCCCATGCCACTAGAGATATTATTATCTTTTCCTCAATACCAGTCCAGAGAAAGTTCCTTTTGATCATTTCAATGGCCTCAACATGTTCAGCCAAAATTTTGAAGAGACTGAGAGAATAAGTAGGTAAACTTTGAAGGCAAGACTTGAGTAAAGTAATTTTACTAGCTTGATTTGAAAAATTACCTTTCCATCTAGCAAGTTTCAAATGGAATTTATCCACAAGAGAGTCCTAGAAAGAATCAAAAGGCTTTAGGCAAAGGGGGAGACTGGGGTAGGTACCCAACAAAGAGGCAATGGAGCATTTCATGATATTTTCTATCTTCACTTATCTATGAATAGGGGTATTAATGAAGTAAATTAAACTTTTCTCCTAGCTAGCCTTCTGGCCAGAAGCTTTAGAATAAAGATTGAGGACCTTCTTTAAAATTCTAGCTTCCCTAACAGAAGCAATACCCATAAATATTGTATCATCCACAAAATATTCATGAGAGCATGGTAAGGGTTTAGAAGAGAGCATTATCCCATGAATAGACCCATTATTAAAGAGTTCCCCAATGTATCTATCCATACACTTAGCCACATTACGAGATTTTATGCCAGTACACGTACTAAGAAAAGATATAACTATGGTGAATATCATATAGTTTATAACCTTGGGCATACCATACTCTTGATGTTATCGTTAGGCAACAGTTATACACTGTGTTGTTTATTTGGATAGAAATCATCCTTCTTGGCTAAGAGGGAGTGTTAATGATTATAGCTTTGATTAGATGATTTCAATTGATGAAATAAACTATTTGAATGGAATATTGGCCTTTAACGTTTAATATCAGTTCTTCACTATTACTGTCATGGAGTATTATTATTATTGATAATGAATTATTAATTGTGTGTGTGTATTATCATATATTATAATAATGATAATACCTTGAACAAATATCATTTCTAATAACTAGTGTGAGTTAAGATATTAACAAGAGATATGTCTATACGAGAGACATGCCTCTTAATATCATTTCATATCATACATATGTGTGTGTGTGTGTGTGTGTGTGTGTGTGTGTGTGTGTGTGTGTGTGTGTGTGTGTGTGTGTGTGTGTGTGTGTGTGTGTGTGTGTGTGTGTGTGTGTGTGTATTCTTTGATAAATTTACTCGAAACACACAAAAATAAATAAGTGAAAAGTAGAGTGACAACAATGAAATATAACATATCTCAACAACTTTAAAATCTGAAAATATATAAGTCTGCTCAACTTAACGATTTTGATATTCAAAATTAGTCGTTCTATTATTATTCCAACTACCTATCACAATACACCCATTTTTGGCATACATGGTATCATTATAACTTTTCTCTTTTAATACCAATATGTAGTTTATGTAACATAATTATGATCATTTATAAGTGTTTTTTTCTCTTGTCAATAAGGATCTTATGCATATTTTTTAAACCTAGGAGATTTATGCCTTTCAATTTACAATCTATAACACAAAACTAACTCATAATAAGGTGTCATATGACATTGAATGATATCCTATTGACATTAAACAATGCACTTTTTGTTTGAATTCCACATTTTCCCCTTAGTAAATATGTGTTTCTAATGGGGCTTTTTTTTATACCAATGATATATAGTAAGTTATAATGTTTGAAGCCATTTAATTTAGAGGTTTTAGATAGAAGACTATGAGTTTTACATATTAGGGTGTTTCTACAAAGACTATAACATGAGTGGTTCATCTATTTGGCATGGAAATCAATGTCTATGTGCTTGTGTAAATTATAATATTGGTGGTATTTTGCATTTTTTATTCATTTTTTTTATTTTTTTCTCTCGTTTTATCCTAATTTTACCTTCTACGTAGCATATAGTGTTGTGAAGGACAAGATCTATAATAATACCTCTAAGGAGGATTATATGTGGTATTTGAGATAGGTTTAGTTTGAAATTTGGATTTCAAACTCTATAGCTATGTTTTCTTATTCCCTATTCAACTAATTACCTAAACTTTTATCTATCTAAGCTCACTTTAATTATACTCGCCCACTAGATTGCCCTATTTATTTTAATTAGACCTAACCACAATATTCCCAAGTTATATTTTGAATCATTAGGTATATATTCATGATTTCTATTACTTGAGTTATTGAAGAACTTCTCATTTCATGAACTAGTTTATAAATGCTATCCCAAAAGGTTTTTTGTTGATGGTAGTTTTTTTATATTACCTGACCAAAGTCATAATATTTGCAAGATTACCAAAATGCATGGATGCCTGTGGTACCATGATCAACATAAACTAACTCACTTTGAAATCTTTTTTCTCTTTATAATAAAACATGATGAAGGTAGATAGATTACAATGTGCTCAACCTTAATTAGCGCTTGTCTTCACATGGAAGCTACTAATAAGTCTAACCCAATTTTGGTTAGCTATAATAGTGTGTGTGTGTATATATATATATATAACGAGTTATAGGAATTTGTAGCTAGTTATAATTACTTAGTTTAATAAAATATTGATTATTTAAAAGGAAGCATGAAACATTAAAGATTAAGGACTCGGCCAAAAAATTAAATTGGTCAAATCTTTGATATTAGTAATTGTTAATTTCACAATTGCACTTAGAGCACACACTTTCCCTCTTTATTTCTCTCTCCTAGGTGAAATTAAGGTAGGACCTAATATGTTTGCCTTGATTCCCCTTTTCTCTCACACATGGGCCAAGGTAGGATCTAATTTCTAAGAATCCTCATCTTTTTAGGCCTTATTTCTTGGATCTAATCTTTGATCGTCAAACCCCTATGCACATCACACCCATAAATTATGTAGTCCCTAATGTTGGAACAAAAACCCAAAAGCACAGGTTCTTGGGGGAATGGGTTGACTGACCTAGGTTGACTGGCCTAGGTTATCCTATTCCTAGAGGGCCTAGTGACTTTGGGTTCAGACCTATTTCAAATTTCTAGTTAATTCATGTGCACTACAGTTAGTTCTTGCTAGAGTAATCTCAAATTTTCACTATAAAAAGACATTAAACACCTTATTTTCATATGAAGGAAGGATAGGAGAAGCATGTGTGGACACCCCAATCTAACATAGAGAAACTATAAGATGGAAGTAAAGGGTTAATTTCTTTTTATTTCATTGCAAATAAAGGTTTTCATTTACAATTATGTATTCAAATCACAACCCCATAGAGATGAAGGGGATCATGAAGATGGGTAGAGTACTATAGTCTTGTGGGTTTGGTATGATTTCTACACTATGTTCAGGTTTGATCTTTGTATCTTCGTATCTTGCATACAATTACATGCACAAGCACATTAATATGTTAGGGTTTCACTCATTGGTTTAATTTTTAGCATTCTAGTTCTTTTAAATTTTATATCTACAATTAGGATACACAAGGACCACAGACACATACACACAATCTTCTTAATAGTTATTTGTGCAAGTGGAAATCACCAAAATGGAGGGTTGACTAAGGTAAACCCATTTATAGCCACCCACATACACAAAATATATTTAAAAACTTGTAGGATATAAATTAGAGGCTTTATATATGGAAAATAAATCTTGAGACCTTTCTAAAAAAGTCAGGTTGACTTGGCTACAATGCCTTGGGAGCATGATGACTATGTGGAATGATGTCTTGACACATTTCCTCTAGGTTGACCTACTATGAGGACCTCAACATACTTTTTTTTTGGGGGGGGGGGTTTCTATTTTATTCAAGGATTTGCAGTCAAATTTTCAATAATAAATCCAAATATGTTATTTTTAAAGCAAAAAGACATTCTTCCTTATGTATTTCAAGATAAGTCCTTCATTATTCATTTTAGTTTTTAGTATACACTTGCTATCATATTTAGATTGGATAATTTCACACATCTAGTGTCTTCAATTATCTTGCATATCTTGCTTATTTCATTATTGCTTTTACATTAGATATATTTAATCAAATATTGCATGAAAGAGGCCTTACTTGTGTACTTCCTTGATAAAACTTTGGCTTGGCATTGGTATCATTTCATCACACTTGAGCTATGATAATCTAACCTAGGTCTTGTTGAGAGTTATATTTGGAAGCCCCTCTTTCTCTTGTATTAAATAGCTTGGGGAGAAAGTGTAAAACTTTTTACACCTATTTTGCATTATCACACTCATTAATGTCACTTCCCCCCTAAATATTTTTGTGAAGCCAACCTTAACCCTTCTTATTTGATCTTGGTAGTTAGATATTTATTTTACATTAATTGCATTCACAAACTTAAAAATACAACAACAACAACAAAAAGTGCTTTGTTTGTATTTCATTCTTGGTTAAAGAAAAAAATTGCATTTTATTTAGTTTTGAATAGCTTGTTTTACTTTCAAGATGTATGATTTCTTTGATGAGTAATTTGATGATACATTTGTTAGTAAACCTCATAAGGTGTTTAGTAGTGAAGGATTAAATTAAACAAATGAAAACTTAATTGAATTCATTCCTCCAACATCTTCCTCTACATATTTACAAACTAGCCTTTACAATAGGTTTTTATCATGGCTTCCTTTGAGTGAGACTATTTGTAATATTGAGTCCATTAGACTTGTCAAATATTCTAAGCCTCTTATAACCCTCAAAATATGTCCTCCTCAACATCCTCTTATTACTCTTAAGGGTTATCCTCAAAATGATACTCCTTTAATAGTTCTTAAGGGAATGCTTGATTACACTTCAATAGTTCATACTTATTGAACACAAAATAATCATCAACCTACTATACTAATTGTTCCTACATCGTTACCCCCTTCTCAACTAATGCTACCTCAAGCACCCCATTTTCCTAGTTCCTTAGAAAAGGAATATGATCTATTTAAGCAATTAAAAGCTACTCCTACTAAGATCTCCTTGTGGGAACTTCTTCAAACAACTCCTTTTTATCATGAAGCTTTAAAAAAGGCTTTTCTACTCTTCCTATGCAACCATCTAATCAAGACAACATTTATTCCTTCTTGGAGTGTATGCATGTTGTATCCACTCCTAAAATATTTTTTATTGAATATGATCTACCTCCTAAAGAGATTTAAAATCAATATGACACTCTTATGGTTGTCATTCTCATTAATGGAAATGTTATTTGTATAACTTTGATTTAAAATGAATCTAGGTTAATTATGTGTAGCTTAAACATGTTGAAAGTTATCAAAGCTTATATGTCCACCATCAATCTTTGTGGCTTTGACAATATTTCTAAGAAGACCTTGGGAATTATAACTCTACCTATAAAAGTTTGTCTGGTTATCTTAGATACTCTAATTCATGTGATGCTTGGACCTCTCAATTATAGCCTTCTTTTAGGAAAATCATTGTTACATAGCATGCATGTTATTCCCTCCACTCTTCATCGCAAAGCTAAATTCATTTTCACAATGTGATGTATAATCATCATGTAGAGAACAAGCCTAACAATTGTTAAGTCCACTAAGGTTCATAACCTAATGAGGAAAAACAAGAAACCAAAACCGAAAATAAAAAATCAATCAAGTGAAGAACCTTCTTCTACTTTATCTAGGCATGATTGGGGTATCTTAGAATTTAATCCTTCATTTATTGTGAAATATTAGGTTTCTAACCTTTCTTTTATGAAATCTCACAAGGAATTTAAAGCCAAAAAAAATTCTTTGACCACTCTTTCAGGAGAGTTAAGTAATAGTGTTGTCATTGCTTCATCTAACAAAACTATTAAAACTACAAAACCTAATTTTTATGATGTAGTGACCTACGTAGCTCCTTTAAAAAAATTTGACATGGATGCTCATTATGGTCTTAGATATTATTTATTCATTAAGTATGGATTCAATGGTCAAGGATGTGGAAAATTTGAACAAGGAATACAAGTTCCCATAACAAATTATGGTCATGAGCACACCTATGGTTTGGGATTCAACCCTTATAAGAAACCTTCTATCTTTTGAAATGTGAATCATATTTGTAGTGGTCCTTTGAAGCTAACAAACCCACATCTTATCACATTTAATCAACAATCATTTTTTGATATCTTTTCCTTTGATGATGCTTTTGCATGATTCCTGGGGGCATATGATGACTTTTTGTCATTTCATCATAGTAAGAGAGAATCATATTATTCATATACTAATGGATATTTTGGAGAGGAAACTAAATTTGAATCATATATTGATCCTCTCCCCCCTATAGAAGATTTTTTTTAAAAAGTAATCTATTGATGACTAATATAGTAGACATGAAAATTAGTCCTAATGATCTTGAAATGGTTACGAAGGCTTGAAAATGCTTAGACAAGGATGAGCATAAGTAACTCACTAATCTTCTTCCCAGATTCTCTAATATTTTTTCTTGGATTTATTCAAACATGCCTAACATTGATCTTGAGATTCTTAGCCACAACATAGTTCTTGCATTGAATGCTAAGCCAATTAAACAAATAATAATAATAATCCTAGCATTGCTCTTCTTATCAAGGCAGAAATAGAAAAACTCTTAGATGCCAATTTTATACATCCTATAGATTATTCCCCTTGGATCTCTAGCATTATAGTTTTCTCTAAAAGAGAAAATAATATAAGGATGTGCACTAATTTTCATGATTTGAATAAGGCTTTCTTAAAGGATATTTCCCTTACCTAACATCGATTTCGCAATAGGGCACACATTATCATCTGTCATGGATAGATTTTTTTGGATATAATTGTATTTTCATTTCTTCCCATGATCAATACAACATTTCCTTCATTAATCCATGGGGAACCTTTTCTTGGGTGGCTATGCCTTTTGGATTATGTAAATAAAGTGTTACTTATCAATGAGCTATGACTTTAATATTTCATAACTACATTCATAAGATTTGTGAAGACTATGCACATGATATTCTAGCTAAATCCATGAAATAAAGTGAGAACATCCCTACTCTTAGATGAATATTTAAAAGGATATAGAAATAAAAGATGTGTTTGAATCCACAAAAGTGTGCCTTTGGGGTTGATAACTTAAAACTCATGGCGTTGACCATGTCTAATAGGCACATCAAGGTAGACATTAAAAATATTGATGCTATTGCTAATATGGCTCCTCCCTGAAACATATCGCAACTTCATAGTTCACAAGGGAATATACAATCTATTAGTAGATTTATTTATCATCCAACATATTGTACCATCCCTTTCACTTGCTCAATAAAGATACCACTTTATCCTAGAATGAAGATAATAGTTCAAGACTATCTCACTAATCGTCCTATTTTACAATCAGAACAACCTAATAAGTTATTCTTCCTCTACATCTTTGCTTCTTCTAAGGTGTTGAGTGTTGTTTTGGTTTAGCATGATTAGGATAGTAATGATTGTCCTATTTATTATATCAGTCTCACATTAATTGATTATGAGACACATTACACCACGATTGAGAAGTAATATCTTGATCTATTTTTTGTTTGTCAAAAACTCATACATTGTCCCCTTAATGCAAAAGTTAATGTTTATGTGAAGTTTGATCCTTTGAAACATCTCTTTTCAAAAATGGACTTGTTAGGATTCCTTTCTAAATGGGCCATGAATAGAGTTCAACTTAAATTTTATCCCTCAAAAATATATTAAAGGGCATGCCTTACTTAACCATGTGGTTGAGGTTCCTTCTTCTCTCTTTACATCAGAACCGATTGAATTCCTTGATTAATTTGTCTTTCCTATTGAGATAGATGACACATGGGAATTAAACTTTAATGGATCTAGATGTCAAATTGTATCTGGTGCAGGTGTCATATTAATACCCCTATCTAGGAGACTTATCCCTCTATCTTATAAGCTTAATTTTACTTGCACCAATAATATAGATGAGTACAAAGCCCTAATTGTTGGATTAAAGGTGGCTTTGTCTCTACAAATCGAATTTATCAAAATATTTAGTGATTCACAATTAATTGTCTAATAAATTAATGACACGTATCAAATAAAGAATGATAAATTAACCATTTATTAGGATCCTATTATAAGTTTTCTTGGAAGGTTTTCTATTTTCTCCATTCATACTTGACCTTGAAAAGATAATCGACATGTTGACACTATGGCTTGTGTGGAACCCTATATTTCTTTAGATGAGGGTGTGGTGATCTTTCAATTCACTATCCAAACTTTGTCAAATCTTGCGATCTCAAGGGACACCTCATTAGATTTTTCTTGTCTCAACTTGCATATTGATGAGTGGCATTCACATATCTATCATTATCTAAAGGATGGTTTATTTCACAAGTCAACTACTAGGAATTATAAAAATAGAATAAAAAATATTGCAACTTGTTGATATATAATTGAAAGGATCATTTGAGTAAGAGAACTATTGAAGAAATGTTTTTCAATCATTGTTTTGTCACTGATTTCAAACCTACTACATGTTGGTAAGACAATTGCTTATATGTTTCAAGCACTATCACTTAGTTGATTGATGAGGAGGATTTCATCAACAAGATGTAACAAAAGTACCTAGAGAAAGGTTGAGTTATGATTATATATTGAAGTACAAGAATCAATTAAGATAGTGATAACAAAATGTATTGATGATCTACTTGAGGTTACAAAATGATTGGCTACACTTAGAAAATTAAGAAGAAAAATATTGGACAAAGTTCATTTGCTAAGCTTGACCAAGCTGATAGAAGGTGCCGAACAAAGTTAGTGCAAGCCGAGCAAAAAGTCAGTTGGAGCTGTCGAGAAAACTAATAGATGCCAAGCAAGTTAGTAGATGTTGAGTGATTTTCAGTTGATGCCAAGCACCAGTAAAATCCAGTTGATGCTAAGTGTTTTCACATTAGATGTTGAGTAACATAGTATGTGTTGAGCATCAGTAAATTGATAATGTCAAGCTACTGCATTATGAAAAGATTGAAGATTCGCCAAATAAAAGCTGACAAGTTTGTTTTCTTGGAACTTGTAAGTTAGAAGGAAGATAAGATTGATGAGCTGGAGGCATAGAATCTTATGAAAACCATTTTGGAGGTGAATTCAAATGGATTCTAGGAGAAGTTTCTAGAGAAGACAAGATATGGGGTAGATACATTCCTAATCCATCAAAAACCCTAATTTTTGAGATGGATAATGAGTGGGAAAAGAGTTCTGATTTCCTATATGTAGGGATGTCTAGTCATGAAGCAAAGTTGGATTGAGGTTGGAGATTTTTGGAAGTGAAAATCTGACAAGGAGAAGGAAGAGGGTTTGCTTCATCAAGTGACCCAAGAGAAGAAGTCTGCAATGGTGAGCTAAGCAAGAAGGCTTAAGAAGGATAAATGCTTGAAGGGTGAACAAGCTGTCAAATTTGCAAATATTGGAGGCCAAGCAAAGTTGAGGGCTGAATAGTGATATGTAATCTACAAGTGAAATTGTAAGTTGTATCAAATCAAAATTCTATTGTTACTTTCTAACAATTGTATTAGATTAGGGCAAATCCTTTGGAGAAAGGTTGACTTAACAGTCATTGGAAAATTCTTTAATAGGGTGGCATTCTAAGTGAATGGCCTAAAGTCCTCTAACAAGGATCATTTTTAATAAGGTGATTGAAATCCCTTAACCAGGTCACATTTAATAGTGTGTGTTGTAACCTTCAAAAGGGTTGGCCTTTAATAGGGCATCACTTCAGAAGAGTGAAAAAAGGATTAGCATGTTACTTGTGGTTTTTCCAAAATTGGGTTTCCATGTTAAATCATTGTTCAAGTGTACTGATGGATGTGATATGTTTTATGCTTCACATTTCTGCATATTAATGTTACAGTAACATATCAGTTTAGGTTAACACATAATGAATGAATGCATGGTTGAGAAAATTTTAAGGGTTCACTTAATTGTGAAAAGTTTTATTTTGTACATCTGGACCTTGAATAACTGAGTCACATCCCCCCCCCCCCCCCCCCCTCCTCAGTTATTCTAAAAGAATTCCAACAATTGGTATTAGAGTGCAATTGCTTGAGAGGATTAGTCTCAAGGTACTAAAAGCATAAAGATTAGGATGTCAAAAAGAGAAGTACCCAAGCTCAACAAAGATAAGTTTTCTGCATGGAAAAGTTTGATGAAGCTACACCTTGGAGGACTTGGAGATTATGCACAAACTTGCATTACAATAGAACATGTTGATCCTGTAGGAGCTCTAACTGCTAAAGATTTGAAGAAAAAGAAAGAGCACAATCAGGCGATGTTGGATATTGACTCTGCCCTAAGCTATGTTGAGTTTGATGATATCAAAGATCTTAAAGTGCAAAGCAAATGTGGGATGACCTAGCCACCATCTATAGAGGAGACAAAAATGTTCAAAAAGCCAAGTCAGAGAGCCTAAGAGGTAAGTTTGATGACATGAGAATGAAAGAAGGTGAAAATATTGCTCAATATGTTGCTAGAATAAAAAAAGTTGCTAGTACAATAAAAGGTGCTACTGGTAAAATAGATGATGATACTGTCCTAAGTAAAGTCTTGAGAACATTGTTGCCTATTTATGCCATTAGAGTGTCTGTAATCCAAGAGTTAAGATGTATGCCAGGAAATAATCTAACCCTTAAAGGACTAGTAGGAAGACTCACTACTTTTGAGTTATCTAATTTTGACAACTACAGACCAGAAAGTATTGAATCAACTTTCAAAGCAAAATTGTTACTAAAGGATTCTGAGGAGGTAAAGCCAAAGAAGAAAAAGAAAGATAAAGTATGCATCCAGTGATAGTATTACAGATGAGGAAGACATTGAACAATTGGAAGTATTGTTGGCCAGAAGATTTCACAAAGGAAAAGGTAAATGCAAAGGTAAACTACCTATCATTTGTTTTAATTGCAATGAAGTTGGCCATATTGCAGCAAGATGCACATAGAAGAAGAACTTCAAAGAAAGGAATAAGCACAAAAATAGAAGAGAAGATGATGGAAGAGACTACAAAGACAAAGACAAGAAGTCATGCTATATTGTTGATGAACAGAACTCTGATGAAAATGATGATGAAGTGGTATATGTTGCAATAAAGGATGAATCAAATGAGGATGAAGCTACTGCACTTATGACTTGTATGAAAAAGAACAACAAATGGATCATTGACGGTGGATGCTCACATCACACGTTTGGAGACAAAAGTAAGTTCATTACCTTAACTTGCTATGATGGAAATAGTGCAAGATTTGGTAATGATGCACCATGTTCAATAAAACAAAAAGGATCCATCAAACTCATAGGCAAAATTTCATGTGACAATGCTTACTATGTTGAAGGATTGAATTATAACTTGTTTAGTGTGTCACAATTGAATAATTTTGGGTGCAAAGTTGAGTTTGAAAACAAATCAGCCAAGATATATGATACAAATGGAAACTTGATTGGAAAAGGTGATCAAACTAGGAGTAATATGTTTTATTTGGATATAGAAGGTGCTACTTGACTTATTGCAAAGTTTGATGATGTATGGCTTTGACACAAGAGATTATTTTGTGTTAACTTTGATAATCTAATTAGTATCAATAACATGAAAAGAGTTAGAGGTTTGTCTAAGTTGAAGAAACTAGAAAATGTATTGTGCAAACAATGTCAATTAGGCAAGATGACAAAGTCAAGCTTTAAAAATAAAGCTTATACCTCTAAGGAAATACTTGAAATTGTTCATACTGACTTGTGTGGACCTAAGTGCAAAGCTACAAAGGAGATAGGTATATTATGCTACTTTTTAATGATTACTCTAGAATGATGACAGTTATGTTTCTAAAACAAAAATTAGATGCCTTTCAAATGTTTAAATGGTACTTGTAAAGAGTTAAGAAAGAAATAGGAAAGAGCTTGAAATGTTTGAGATCAAATAGAGGAGGTGAATTCACTTCACATGAATTCCAGATGTTCTGCAATGACAAAGGAATCAAGAGACAGACATCAACACCTAGGACCCCTCCACAAAATAGAATTGTTGAAAGAAGAAATAGGTCAATAATGAATTGTGCCAAAACACTCATGATGGAGAAAAATGTTGCTCTAAAATACTAGAGAGAAGTTGTAAGTACTGCAGTATACACTTTGAACTATGTGCAAGTAAAGAAAGGTACTCACTCAACACCTTTTGAACTATGGTATGGTCATCAACCTAATGTGAAATATTTTAAGGTATTTGGAAGCAAATGCTATATTCTTAAAGATGTTAGGAGTAGAAAGTTTGATGCAAAGAGAAAAGAAGGTATATTCCTTGGTTACTCCACAAGAAGTAAAGCTTATAAGTATTTAATTACTAACACTAACAAAATTTTGGAAAGTGCAAATGTTAATTTTGATGAGTTTATAAAAGCACATGAGGCTGAAACTATAGGAGAATCAGAAGATTACAAGACATTTGTATATTATTATGAATGAATGCCTACTGAAGAAGGTGCTACAAATCATGCAGCAAGTCAACAACAAGTTTCAACAACTACCAAGTTGTAGAATGATGAGAATGCACAATCTAACTTTGAGATTAGTACACATGAAAGAGAAGCTAAAACACCTGACAAAGATGCACATAGTGATATTAAAGCTAAGACACAGAATGCCACCACAAGAATTGAGCCAAGATTATCCAAATATGTCAAAAGGCACCATCCTATAGATCAAATCATTGGAGATAAAGATGTAAGGACAATGAAAAGAAATAGGTTGAGAGGTGAAGAATGTTTGTTAAGCATGAAGGAACCTAAGACAATGAGAGATTCATTAGAAGATGATGATTGGTACAAAGTTATGGAAGGGGAAATTTAGCAGATAGAAAAGAACAAGACTTGAAGCCAAGTTCTTAGACTAGAGGACAAGAATGTGATTGGCAAAAAATGGGTATTCAAGAACAAGCTAGATGAGAATGGTGAAGTGAGAATAAATAAAGCAAGACTAGTCTACAAAGGGTATGCACAAGAAGAAGGAATTGACTATGGTGAAACATTCGCCCCTATTGCAAGAATGGAAGAAGTAAGAATTCTGCTTGCTTATGCTACATACAAAGGTTTTAAAGTTTATCAGATGGATGTTAAGTTTTCATATCTGAATGGCATATTAGAAGAAGAGGTCTGCATAGAACAGCCAAAAGTATTTGTGGATAAAAACAATAAGAGCATGGTATGTAAACTACACAAAGCCCTATATGGATTGAAACAAGCACCAAGAGCATGGTATGAGAGACTTCATACTTATCTTGTTAAGATTGGATTTGAAAGGATAGAGATAACAGCAATTTTTACATGAAGACAGATGAAGAAAAAGGTATACTATTATCTAAAATATTTGTTGATGACATTATATTTGGAGGACAAGATGCTCTATGTAAAGACTTTGCAAATCAGATGAAACAAGAGTTTGAAATGTCAATGTTTGGTGAGATCAAATTCTTTGTGGGATTACAAGTCTATCAAATGAAGTGTGGTGTATATATCACTTAGTCAAAATATGTCAATGAGACATTGAAGACATTTGGACTTGACGATTCAAAACTAGTAAGTACACCTATGGTAACGGCACTCAAGCTATCAAAGAATGATGATTCAACTAAGGTCAATCAAACATTATATAGATCCATGATTGGAAAATTGCAATATGTAGTACATAGCAGACCTGATATTGCATTAGATATGGGGATAGTAGCAAATTGTTGATATGTTCACCAAAGCATTGCCTAAGGATGCTTATGAGTATCTGAGAGGTAAATTAGGGGTGATACCCCTATCAAAGGCTATGTAAAAGATAGAGGGAGTACCCTACATCAAAACAAGCTGATATTCATTCCATACAAATTGATGCAGTGGATCTTACTTTTGGAAATTGCCTAAAGTAATCACAAGAGTTAGAATCTCAAATCAATCACAAGCAAGGTGATAGAGGGAGTAAAATTGGAGAGCTAGCAAAAGCTTATATTTGCATATATAAAGATGCCAAGTGTTGAGTATTTATCTTTGGCATTGTTGTCAAAGAGGGAGAATGTACACTAAATTGATTAAGTGCTTATTTATCAAGAGGGAGATGATCAAAGTAGATAACCAAGGGAGAAATAAGAGTTCATCATCAGAAGATTAGAAGACTAAAAGCAATAAAGAGGGAGAAAGCAAAAAGAAAGAGGGAGATATTTTGATATTTTGTTGATCCATGACAGAAGAGAATCAGATAAGAACAATATTTTTTTTGGTATTTTCTTACTATTTTAACCTAGTTAGTTTGATAGAACAAGATGTTCATCATTTATTTGACTAGTTGATCAGTTTGGTTTGCCATCAATGTCAAAGAGGGAGATTGTTGATATATGATTGAAAGGATCATTTGAGTAAGAGAATTATTGAAGAAGCATTTTTCACTCATTTTTTTGTCACTGATGTCAAACCTACTACATGCTAGTAAGACAATTTCTTATATGTTTCAAGCACTATCACTTAGTTGATTTATGAGGAGGATTTGATTAACAAGATGTAACAAAAGTACCTAGATAAAGGTTGAGTTATGATTATGTATTGAAGTGCAAGAATTAGTTGAGATAGTGATAATATAATGGATTGATGATCTAATTGAAGTTACAAAATGATTCTCTACACTTAGAAAGTTGAGAAGAAAAAGATTGGACAAAGTTCATTTGCTAAGTTTGACCAAGTTGATAGAAGGTGTTGAGAAAAGTTAGTGCAAGCCAAGCAAAAAGTCAGTTGGAGCCGAGTGAAAGCAATTTCTAGTGGATGCTAAGAAAACTAATAGATGTCAAGAAAGTTAGTAGATGCCAAGTGATTTTCAGTTGATCCCAAGCACCACTAGTAAAATCCAGTTAATGTCGAGTGTTTTTATAGTAGATGTTGAGTAACATAGTATGTGTCGAGCATTAGTAAATTGATAATGCCGAGCTACTGCATTATAAAAAGATCAAAGATTTGCCAAATAAAAGCTAACAAGTTTGTTTTCTTGGAACTTGTGAATCAAGAGGAAGATAAGATTGATGAGCTGGAGGCACAGAATCTTATGTAAACTATTTTGGAGGTGAATTCAAATGGATTCTAGGAGAAGTTTCTAGAGAAGACAAGATATGGTATCTTACCTAATCCATCAAAAACCCTAATTTTTGAGATGGATAATGAGCAAGAAAAGAGTTCTAATTTCCTATATGTAGGGATGTCTAGTCATGAAGCAAAGTTGGATTGAGGTTGGAGAGTTTTGGAAGTGAAAATCTGACAAGGAGAAGGAAGAGGGTTTGCTTCATCAAGTGACCCAAGAGAAGAGGTTTGCAATGGTGAGCTAAGCAAGAAGGCTTAAGGAAGATAAATGCTTGAAGGGTGAACAAGTTGTCAAAGTTGCAAAGATTGGAAGCCAAGTAGAGTTGAGGACTAAATAGTGATTTGTAATCTACAAGTGAAGTTGTAAGTTATATCAGATGAAAATTCTACTGTTACTTTCTAACAATTGTATCAGATTAGGGTAAATCCTTTGGAGAAAGGTTGAATTAACAGTCATTGGAAAATCCTTTAATAGGGTGGCATTGAAAGTGAATGGCCTAAAGTCCTCTAATAAGGCTCATTTTTAACAGGGTGATTGAAATCCCTTAACTGGGTCACATTTAACAGTGTGTGTTGTAACCTTTAATAGGGTTGGCCTTTAACAAGGCATCACTTTAGAAGAGTGAAAAAGGAGTAGCATGTTACTAGTGGTTTTTCCCAAATTGGGTTTCCATGTTAAATCATTGTGTCAAGTGTACTAATGGATGTGATATGTTTTATGCTTTACATTTCTACATGTTAATGTTACAGTAACATATTAGTTTAGGTTAACACACAATGAATGCATGCATGGTTGAGAAAATTTTAAGGATTCATTGGATTGTGAAAAGTTTTATTTTGTACATCTGGACCTTAAATAATTGATTCACCCCCCTCTCAGTTATTCTAAAAGAATTCCAACATAATTCGCTATGCCATCCTTGTGGATGTTATGTACAAACATTCTTATGATGGCCTTTTTCTTAGATGCCTTAGTAAAAATGATGTCCCTATGGCTTAGTAAGAAGCTCATGTGGGATCATGCGAGGGCGCATTTTGGTGGGAATTCATTAGTGAAAAGACTCCTTCACATGGGGTACTATTGGAAAACTATGGGCAAGATTCACTTTCAGTTTTCAAAATGTGCCTACAGTATCAACATCATAACAATCTCATTCATGGTCCTACTTATGTATTGCATTCACAAGTTCCACCATGGCCCTCTAGTGTGTGGGGTTTCAATCTTATTGGTAAGATTTCTCCTCCATCCTCTCATGGACATGCATATATCCTCATAGCTATTGACTACTTTACTAAGTGGGTTGAGTTTGTCCCTCTTTGCTCAAAAACTATAAATGTTATTTGCGATTTCATTCTCTAAAACATTATTGCTTGATTTAAGAACAAGGAAGTAAAGGCTTTTTTAGAAAAATATAGCATTCATCAACATTTTTCTACCCCTTATTTTCCTCAATCTAACAGTTAAGATGAAGATTCTAATAATATTATCAAGCAAATTCCTCATAAGATAGTTGATAAACATGCTAAGGATTGGCATATACAATTAATCTAGACTTTGTGGGCTTACAGAACAAGTGTTCATGTTACAACTAGAACATCTCTCTATAACTTGGCTTGGTTTATGGGATGGATGTGGTTATGCCTTTAGATTTATATATTCCTTGTTTAAGAGTTTCTTTCAAGGGTATAACTGATAAGGATTCTTTTAGAGAACAACGACTACAAGAGCTTGAAATGTTAGACAAGTAGTGAATTAATACTTTGCAGCATATCATGGCTTATCACAAAACTATCAATAAAAGGTAGAATGGAAAAGTGGTTGAATGTTGTTTTTTGGTATGTAATTTAGTTCTTTATCAAAATCAAAGGAATGTGAAAGCCCTACCTAGTGAAAAAGGGAAGTTTAGTCCTAACTGGCTATGTCCTTATATTGTCATAGAAGTATATGGATCTAGTGCATATAAAATTGTTGATATGAATGGTATGCCTCTAAAGGAACCTATTAATATTATTTTTTTATGTTGTTATTATGTCTAATCATTTGTTCATCCTTTATAACATGTGCTTTTTTTTCCCCTTTTTAGTATATCTTATGTTTTCTCAAATATGACGTAAAGATCTTAAGTGCATATTCATATAAATTCATATTTTTCCTTCAAATTTCTATGTCATTAATTATGCAATAAAATTAATCATATAAAGAGATAACATACATGGAACCCATCACACATATATATACACATCTATATATGCATATGTACACACACACACACACACACACACACATACATATACATATATATACACACATATACATATACATATATATACACACATATACATATGTGTGTGTATATACATACATACACACACACACACACACACACACACACACACACACACACACACACACACACACATATATATTTGTGTGTATATATGTATATGTGTGTATATATGTATATGTGTGTATATATGTATGTGTGTGTGTGTGTGTGTATGTATTTGTATATGTACATGTACACATACATCTACACATGCACATGCACATGCACATGTACATATACATACACATACAGATGCACATGCACATAAACATACACATACACATATATACATATATGTGTGTGTGTATGAGACTATTTTGGTATAGAAAGTAGGCACTATACAAAAATTTCTTGATAGAAAATAGTACACTGGACATCCTCCATAGGACAATGAGAGTAGGATCTCTTTGATTTGTGGTTGGATGATGAAGTTTCTCTATAGGTAATCTATATATAGGAATGACTCCTAGAGGTATTCCTCTGGCCAGCTCTAAGACCTGTACTAATACTCTCTTAGCTTGTGTTATAGCCTCTCCCTCATCAACTATAGCTCCACTACTATATGCACGAAGATATCTTGATTTTTCCCAAGATCTTATGTCCTCTCATAAAAAACCTAGAAAGTGGAAGGAATCTTTTCTAATAAGACCATGTCTATCTAGGCATCCTTCATAAAGAATCTCCACTCCTTTCTACTTATTGCATGTAACATTTATAACATATATCATATATCATAGTCATAATTTTTTGCATTAATTATCTTTAACTCAAGAATTCTCATACCTAGATCTCCCTTGTGAACCCTGAGATATGTATCTCAAGGGTGTGTTGTCGATGGTGGACAACTAGACTCTCCTTTCTTTATCTATTTCATTTGGGGTTGGGGCATCTAAATATGGGATCATATTGTTTGATATTGTAGTGGCCTAGCTACTACAAGAGATGGTGGTGGCTCATATCTGCCTTGCTATGGTCAAGATGAATCCATTGGAAGATAGTTGATAAAACATCCTAAGGACTGACATATGCAATTAACCTATACTTCATGGGCTTATAGAAGTAGTGTCCAGATCATGACTAGAACATCTCTCTATAACATGGTTTATGGGGTGGATGTGGTTATACCTTTATAATTAGCTTTTCCTTCTTTAAGAGTCTCTTTCAAGGGTATAATTAATAAAGCTACTTGTAGAGAACAATGATTACAAGATCTTGAAATGTTATATGACTGGTGAATTAATGCTTTGGAGCATATCATGACTTATCACAAAACTATCAATAAAAGGTACTATGGTAAAGTGATTGAATGTTTCTTTTTGGTATGTGAATTAGTTCTTTATTAAAATCACAAGAATGTGAATTCCCTAATGCGAGGGCACAATGCAATACAAAATGAACACAATAGGAAAGGAGAATTTTATTATCAGAAATGATATTCTAGTACATTCATTACAGCAAAAACAATCTCCACTATATGCCCTATGGACTTACAACATAATCAAATTTTGAAGAAAAACCCTTCTCATAGTACCTTCTCCCAAACTCCACAAAAAGTTACCTTTACAATGCAAGAAATGAAGTTAAGTAACCCAAATTAGGTTTAGGGTTAGGAATATATTTTAGAATATGCCATTTGGCATCTACTACCAAAGCATAAGGTTCTATAAGACACGTCAGAAGCTAGTGCAAAATCAGAAGAATCCATAAATTATAGTCCAACTTTTGAGAGGCATAACTTTTGATTTGGGACTCCAATTGATGAACCATTTACATCTATAAAAAGCTCTCTAAGTGCTCTATATGCCCATTGACCATCTTTTCTTATCTCCCCTTTTGGGTCCATATGAGGCCATTTAGTACCTTGAATTTGACTTTGAAGTGTTCTTAGGAGGTCTCCAAACAACTTTAGAATTACAATAGCTATTAGAAATAGATAATACTGAGAGGGGGGTGAATCAACATTCTATAAACTTATGCTCACAACTAAATATTGTTAATTACTTTATAATTTACACATGAAAGTAAACCAACAATTCTAAATAGTAAATATAATCATGCAAATAGAGAACTCATAACACCATTATTTGTTAACTAGGGAAACCCTGGCCAAGGAAAACCTTGGTGGGGATGATACTCACTAGATGATTCACTAAATAGTAGGATCTTGTTAAGGATATTGACCTTGTTAGGAGTCGATGAAGTGCATATAGTGTCTCAAGTCCTTGTTAGAGAACTAGGCCTTGTTAGAAGCCTAAAATCTATTAGGAGTTGCTTCAACCTTGTAGGAGTTGGTGGGTCAAATACAATGTATGCAAGAAGAGACCACTACCCTAACATGCAATTATACAATTCAATTCTTCACAAGAATAGATATACATACAATACTTTATGTTTGTTGTATTTTGCACTTCCTCTAATACCAATGGTTAGAAATAGATAATACTAAGAGTGGGGGTGAATCAATATTCTACAAACTTTTGCCCACAACTGAAGATTGTTAATTACTTTATAACTTGATTATGAAAATAAGCCAATAATGTTGAACAATAAATATAACCATGTGCATAGAGAACTCATAACACCATTATTTGTTAATTAGGGAAACCCTGGTCAAGGGAAAACCTTAGTGGGGATGATACCCACCAGATGATTCATTGAACAATAGGATCATGTTAAGGATATTGACCCTATTAGGAGTCTATGAAGTACATGTAGTGTCTTGAGTCCTTGTTAGAGGACTAGACCTTGTTAGAAGCTTTAATCCCATTAGAAGTTGCTTCAACCCTATTAGGAGTTTATCGATCAAATTCAATGTATGCAAGAATAGCCCACTGCCCTAACATGCAATTATACAATTCAGTTCTTCACAAGAATAGATATACATACAATACTTTCTATCTATTATATTTCACACTTTCTCTAATCATATAACAGATTTAGTTCCCATATCATCGACTTCACATCAATCATAGATCATACATATGTCACATAGTTCATCACATATCACACACATCTTTCTCACTTATCTTCGCAAGATAAGATCTTTACTTATACCTCACATCTTCATAATTTATTCTTAGTCAGCCTTCATGCTTTCACATGCTTGGCATAATATGAAATAACTTATGGAATATTATCCACATAGTCGGCTCATCATGACTTAGTAATTATTTTGTTACCAAAATAATTCCTCAAGTCATACAATCCAATTCTCTATTATTCTTTGTTTTGCTCTATTAAATGCCCATACTGCTATTTCAATCATAACTTGTGGTGTATTGTTCATACACACCTGCACACTGGTACATGTCAGCATGACACTTTCATAGAGCTTTCCTTAACTATGTATAAGCTAACTCTCAATGAGTTGTTCGTACACATCACATCTTCTCCTTGTACTACTGCAAATTGTCTAATACTTAGAAAATTTTTTATCTCTAAATATATAAATCATATGTTGAATACATGTTTCCATAAATGACAACCATCAATACATCTATTTGACTATATTGAAAATAAACACCCACTAGATGATTCTCTAAACAATAGGATCCTGTTAAGGATATTGAACCCGTTAAGAATATATAAAGTACATATAGTATCTTGAGTATTTGTTAGAGGACTAGGCCTTGTTAGAAGCCTCAACCCTATTAAGAGTTGCTTCAACCCTGTTAGAAGTTGGTGGATCAAATACAGTGTATGTAAGAAGAGCCCACTGCCCTAACATGCAATTATACAATTTAGTTCTTCAAAAGAATAGATATACATACAATATTTTTTGTTTGTTGTATTTCGCACTTGCTCTAATCATATATCAGATGTAGTTCACATATCATTGACTTCACATCAATCATAGATCATACATATGTCACATTGTTGGTGTTTGAAAACACTGGAGGGTTTTCAATTATCCCAATGAGAATATGACATATCTAGGGGCAGCTAACTCCCATTTTCAACACATAATTTCAAACACTAAGCCAACTATAAGGCTAGACCCTTCTTTTACTTCAGGCTTTGCAAGACCTAGGTGGGACCTCAGATTCAATTGATATCGTACCAGTGCAAAACATATCCCTGAATCTATTTACTGCAAATGAAAACCCTTATTTTTCCTAATAACCTATGTAGTAACAAAGAAGTGTAGTAGCAAATTACAACTCTATGAAATGCACAAGCTGAGTGAGGGCATCACATTTAGGTTCTTCAACATAAAATTTAAAGATGATTTAAATTTTGTTTTGATTTTATATGGGTGGGGAAAGTGGATGAAAACCAAGCATAGATAACAAACTGATGATCCTATAGTTGATCAATGTCTGATCCATTGGGCAATTCATGAATCTCCCTCATGCATTTTGGATATCTAATACTTATTCATATATTTAGATATATGATCTATCCATTCACCTTGTAAATAGACATCAATGTTCAACTTAAATCTCATTCTTACCTGATATCCTCCTCAATAAACCTGCAACCCTATTGAATATCTGAAGCATTTACATAATTCCTTGAATTACAAGCAACAATCAAGCAACATACAGTGTTAAGGGACTGCACTTATGGTCTAGGCTCTTTGTTCAAAGACCATAAAACGTCACAGCTCAACTAAGAAAGGAGACAAGATTTAAACTGAAACTAAACACTTGTTGTTCCTTGTATTGATTTCCTTGAAACAATACATAAAAATGCATGAAATTAACTCACAAAGAACCTAATAAACCAGACTATACAATGAGCAAATGCTATCATGCAAGAGAGAAAGTGGCAGGAATGAGAAGCTGATGGGATGGGAAGGGGGTATCATAGCCAAAGTAAAAGCTTCATGGTCTAGAACCAACACATCCCAGATCTTCCATTCAGAGTTCATCAATTCTAGGGCCAGTTCTACTAAATGCTTTCATTCCAGAGAAACTTTCCAATATTTTCCAACCCCTATAATGAATGAATGAAAGAAAGATATAGGAGAAAGTGAATTCCTCAATCTGATGTGAGATTGACATGTGTCCACCTAAAATTCCCTATCCTAGAAAAGAAAAGACTCTCTCTAATCTCTCTCTTCCATGGGTGAATCAAATCCCTCAACTGCTAATCATATCCTTTTTGTTTTGCCTTTCCAAATGCAAAATATCTCAGCAAAAGACAAATATCTGCTAATAAACCTGAATATGTGCCAATTTATCAAATTGAAGCCAAAACATCACAAAAACTCAAAATAATCTAGTACAAGAGTCATTGAATATCTTTATGATCTTTTTCCACTAAATTCTGGAATTGGTGACTTGAAACACCTGATAAAACATGTAGATCAACCTCTAAGAGAAAACCTCCTACAGTATGAACTAGTGGCATTCTATGCAAAATATAACTCCATAATCGGAAAATTTAGTTTCTCCCAGTTTCAGCGATATATAACATCACATATTTTGCCTCTCAAAAACCCCCAGAAAGCCAGTTTGAAAATCACCCCTCTGTTATAACTATCAGGTCTGTTTGCAACTTTGATTTTAAATTTTGAAAAAATTTAAAAGTTCTAAAGTTAAAAATTTAGGAAAAATCCCCTTTTGAATTTAAAATTCTCAACATGCATATAGCATATTTGGATAAATGATAAAAAAAATTATATTTTAAATATTTTCATTTTCCCTTTATCCTTGCATTTCGGGGTCAACTAACCAGGTGCCATGTGGTGGCCTCTGATTGGCCCACCAAGTCACCACATCATCACTCAGATAGCACCAACACATCATACCATCCAAGTCCTTCCGCCACATGTCACTTCCCCGCATGCCCACAATACTTAACTATCGCACAACTTCATATTGCGGGCTTGTGCCCACCACTGGATTCAAACATGTGGCAACATCTCAAGCCTCCCTACCACATCAGTATGCATGTACTTTGGTCAAAATTATTCTGTGGTCTTCATCTGGTCGGGCACATGTGAGGTCCTCATTATGCGCTGAAGCTCACGTCTCAAAAAGGGGATATCTTTGAGACATTGTAAAAAATGAGACTTTGATTATAAAAATGCTCAAATCAAACTAGACATGAAAAATGTGGGACAAATATTTTGTTTTTATTTCTCTATGCATTAAGACCAGAAGGCTACTAAACACTTGAAAGGTGTTTGTCTCCCATTAACCTAGTAGAGTCGCAAGGTTTGGAAAAATTCTTTCATGGCAATAGCACTTGCTCATCCCTATACACCTTCATTCAATTTCAAATAGTTTCTTCCTCTACCTTATCATGGGTAAATTGATATTGAAGAGGCGTTATGGGGTCTTGGAAAGAAATGGTAGTATTGGGCCACTACAATAGCTTTCAATTATCTGCCTTTTGAAAAAATGAGTCACCTCCTTACACTATGGACCATGGCTTCCCAACCAAGACGTGGGCATAGATACCTAAAATCCTCATATGTGATAGTGATCGTGTCATTTATTGTGACCCTATCAACATGCTTAGGAATCACGCCTTCTGCTCTAGGTGTCCCTTTTTCCAAATCAATTCCCACTATGGGCTGGAGCATTGACGTGGATTCTCATGTCGGTGGAGTTCAGCTCCCTTCAACCCCTCATACTGCTAGCAGTGACTCTTTTCCCCTATCTTGTTGTAGTTCTTTATACACCAGTTATAGACTATAATTAACAAGCAACATCTAAATTGGAGATTAGAGTAAATGTTGAAAAATCGCCACTATTTAATGTCCACCTCAAACTCTCATACTAGAAGCAAATTCTTCCTTGGCTTCTGCAACTTCTCAACACCTCCTCCCTTCAAGATAAAACTACTACATCTCGATGTTTTTCTAGATCACCCAAACTCCCCTCGGTTACCACAGCTAGCGGCTCTTCTTCTAGCGCCAGTTCCCTATTCAATGCTTTGAATGGCCTACTTCCTTGGTGTGGCTAGTGGGATGCTCCACAAAGTTCAAAATAGTTTTCATTGCCTTCCTTCCTCCAGAAAAGATGGCTCTGTCTCTTGGTCCTAGATATCTTTTGGATGTTCTTAATACAAGCTTGTCCAAAGCATGGCACTCACTAGGAAGAGCCCTATGCTATGAAGTTCTAAAAGAATCTTCTTATCCAGAGACATCCTCTTGATACTCAATCTCATGTGTAGCAATGTTAGAAACCACAAAATTACTTTGGTGACCAGGTTGTAATCCAAATTATTTCCTCTTCCTATGCAGTTGTTATATTTAAAAAAAATTATCAAGTGTAAGCCTCCATGGATCCATTTGGTCTCACCAAAAAAATTTCATACATTGAAAGTTTATAATAATCAGAAGCATTATGACCACTCTTCTCAAAACATACAAAACCCTTACTGATTGTCACAAATCTGATGAATTTAGTCGGGCCCCAAAGTGGGTCTGGCTAAAAAAAAAATTGTTTTCAAACACCTGATTATTTAAACTGATCCATTCATCATCTGATACTGATCCAAATCAAAATCCATGATTGAACTGCTAATTAAGATTCATTTTACCATTTTCTGCACACTATCAATTTAATGCCAGAAGGTCCTTTGATTGTCATTGAAAACTGATCCAAATATTTGACCGGGTTTTAAAACCATACAAACTGATTCTTTGCTCCACAATCTCTTACCCTGTCAAATCTTGTCTCATGAAAAATTTGGGATCAAAAGATATTAACTGTTGAAGTTGCCCTCTTAGAATTGTCTACAAGAAAACATGTCAAAAAATAATAAAACGCGTTCGAATTTGGCTTTGAAAACTAGGCAAACTGAGACTTAGGGAAATGAAAGTTGGGGCATTAGTTCACTACCATGAGGACAACATAAATCTATGATTTGGGTTCATGAAAAATAACTGGATGCATTTGGCGAGTGGTCAAAGTGGGCTACTTGGATTTGATGACTGGAAACAATGGCAAAAACACATTTTTTGCAAATGGAATTGACCTGGGAAAGTGTGCAGACGGATTCATCAAAATTTGCAAATTGGCACACTCAAAGTATTTTTAGAGGAAAAAATAGTGGTAAAATCCATTCGATCTCACCTATCACGAATCTCAAGTTATGACATCATGAACAGGGGTTTTGAAAAATCTGCATGTGCTAACACCAATAAAAAGATAGAAATTGCATTTGGAATTGCGTTTGAAAACTGATCAAACGGATTCATCATAAGCTAAAACTTGAAACATTACAAGTCTCTAACATCTAAAATGCAATGCAAAATGAATTTCAACATTTTGGTCAACTAGGTCAAAATTATAACACGTCAAACAGGGCCTTCCAGAATTATGAACAATGTGCATCAACATGACAAATTTAAATGACCAACTTTGAGGGATTCAAAACCTAGTCAAATGGATTCAAAATAACTTGAAATATGAAACATAGGCTCTCAGGTATAGACACTAGACATTCCCAAAGTGGTGGGTCATGACACATTATTGGCTGTGAGATATTTAGATGCAAACATGGCCTCCTGTCACTGTTTGACACTTGGTGAAAATGCATATTTGAAATTTGAACCTCACAGAATAGCTCAGAATGTCAATTTAACTTCATGGGATGCTTAGACAAGCTAAATGGAAGGTGCTGGAAGCATTGAACACCTTTTAGGCCTCAAAGGTACAACTAGGTGCCAATGCATTTATGGGCATTTAAAGGGCTTGAATTGACTCAAAATTTGAAATAGACGCTCAAAATGGGAATGCAATTTTGAGCGCCAATAGTGGCTTTGTCTAGGGATGCATGTCCCTTGTGAGCATGGAAAGGATTCAGATCTCTGATAGAAGCAGACCACACACCTGACTTCAAAAACTTCTCTCGAACAGCTTTATTGAAAGCAAAAAACAACTACCTCTACTATGTACACACGATGGCCCCGGGCCACCTAACTCAACAAAACTTCTTACCTCTTTCATATACCTAATTTTCATTCCTTTCATCATGAGGTAAGCTAAAATTCTCATTCACATCAGTTTCACCAATCAAATTAGCATCTTGAAACACACCACTTAGCAAAACTGAATTTACAACTTCACTTTCATAATGCATATAAAAACTTGTTTCATTCTCAACCACTTGCTCATTATGAAAGTTTTGATCAGCATGCACAAATATATTAGACTAAAACTGAAAATGCTCTTCATTTAATGACTTGAGTATGCTATCAACTTTGAATACGAAGGCTTCATACTCAACTTGGGGAAAAGGATCATACATACCTTCAAAAAGTGTATCCTTATGTATAACCGGATAGTACTCAAATGAACACTCTGACTTGTACACACTCATGTCATCAATATCATAATCTAAAACTAATCCATAATCTTCAAATGGTTCTTCACAATCAACAAATAAATTAGTCTTCGCATTAGAAAGTTCATCATAAAACTCATTGCAAGGTGCATACTGATTTTCATTAACAACCTCATCAAACATCTTATTCTCAATCTCATGAGATGCAATCTCATCAATATTTTCACCATCACACTCAGAAGAAGACTTGTTTGACCTCTTACAGCAATAGGATAAAGTATCATCATTAAGCCCATCCTCAATTAAATTTGAAAGTTACATGTGCTCTTCAAACAACGGGTTGACAACTCCATGTAATGATCCCTTTTGAACATCTTGACAAAAATGGGTTGATCATCATCAGTATTCTCATCATATAAAGCATTAGTATACACTTTAAAACCATTACCCATTTTGTCTTGATGGAGACTTTCATCATGTGAAGAAAAATCAAAATCATCACCTAAAGACAAACATTAACTCCATCAACAAAGCATGTAAAATATGAATCAAAGTTGTTTTCATTGTCTTCATTAAGATAATTCAAATGTCTTGCAAACCTATCATTATTTATCTTGCCAATAGATGTTGATGCATTACCCTTAGAATCATTTGTCTACTAATTATCACTGCATGTATCTTTAAGACATTCATCTACACAACTAATCAATTCATCTTTATAAATAATCTTTTTATCCTCATATTGTGTAGACGACTCTTCTTCATAACTTTCAACCTCAAACTGATTTACAAATTTCTAAAATGGAATTTCATTTTTAGATTCAAGAGAAGAACTTGTACCTTTACTCACATCAGAGTACTTACTTTCTTCATAGCTTTCTTCTTCCCAATTTGCATTTGATTCACATGAAGATGAATATGTACTATCACTGTCCTCTTCTTGATCCGAACAACAATTCTTGTCATTGTCTTCACATGATGCTTCTTCACAATACACTGGATCAACAAGTTCACCTTTATCACTTGATACATCACTTCCAACTTCTTCATCCTCATACTGAGATGAATACCTTTCCTCTTCCTGATTCATTATGTTTTCAACATAATGCAAATCATCAATGGGAGAATGAATGACTGAATTTATATCTTGCATGCATAACTCATCAAGTGAATCAACTCTATCATCTGTTGTTGTAATACCATAAACATATGCATTCAATTCAGCAAGAATGGAATCATTTCTTCTTTGCAACAAAGAAACCTCATCTACACGTGTTTAATTCTAAAAATTCAACAAGATTTTTTGCAATATTAGGGGTACTTATTTGCTTATCTAAATTCGAACATTCTATATGACATTGGTTTGTGCTTTGCACCTCATCTTGCTAGAAAACATTCCTAGAGAAGTGACTCTGGGTTGAGCCATATTTTATGTTATTCTCAATCTCTATCGATGTCATCAATGCCTGATGCAAAGTCTTAGGTTCTTTATCCCTCAATAGGTAACTCATTTTCTTATCAAATGCATCAAGATAAACCACTAAACACATTTGATCATCTGGCTTATAACTTTAAAGAATTTCATTTAAAACCTTTGCAAATCTGATATTAAATTCAGGAACTAACTCACCATTCTCAATCTGGATTTTCAAGAACTTATCAAAATAATCAGAAATGCTTACTCTTTCCCCAAACTTCTTCATGAAGGCTGAAATTAATTCATCCCAAGATGAAATTGAGCATGCTAGAAGAAAAGAAAACCAATCCCTAGCATCCCCTTCCAAAGTCTGAACAAACAACTTCATATGAATGTCTTCATGAGCAATTTCATAATCACCAACCAAGTCACTAAACAACTAAACATGATGACTGGCTAAATTTTCATGGTTCCCACTAAACTTAGGTAAATACTTTCTGAGATCATAGGGCATAGTATTTGGGAAACCATAAATGCCATTGAAATTTAACGGCATATATCTCCTAGCAGAAACAGATCTATAATTCTTATCCATGGACTGCATACTTGATGAAGGAAATTTTGACATTCTTCAAACTTAACACTCATTCATCACAAATAATCTCATAATTTATTAATTGCAGCAGATCTGGAGTTCTTTCTACCAATTCAAAACTTCAAACACACTTCAAAATGTAAAAACACTTTTGCTTAATCTACTTTCCACAAAGTATGTTGAGATGTGTTAAACCATTCTCCTACTTAGTGCTGAAATTACCACTTGATGGAGAAACTTTGTAAAGCTTACTTTCATGGAAACAAAATCACATGAAAGTATAAAATATCTTTAGTGTTGTTGTATGAAAACAATGATCTGTTGACTTGCATAGGTGTTGATTTCAATTCTTCACACCACTGATCAAATCCTTATAGAGCAGTCATCTCCTTGAGGAGAAACAAAATGAAATCACTGTTGTGATTCACTTTAACATTTAATATTTCTTGTGATAGCAAATCAACACAACACTTTAAAACTTATCAGTCAAGAACTCATATATTCTCTCTTCTTCCTTACAATTTATCAACTTTCAAATCTGCACAATTCAATTGAAATGTCTTGAAAACATTTATATGTAACAGATTTACACTGGTACAGAGATCCTTTAGAGAGTCACCACTCACAATTGTGAGAAAGATTTAATAAATATGATTTATAACACAACAGGTCTGAACTGGATTGTCAACTTGTAAAATTTGCAAATCTTTAAACACTTAGAAGAGAGAAACCATTATTAAACAATTCTAACTTTGAAATTACAATAGCACTTTGAAAATAAGATCCGGTTGAACTCATTGAAAATGAAACTTAAAAACAACATAATCTGCATTCAACCTCAAAGTTGCTACTAAAAATGGATAAAACTTCACTAGGGTGCATGATGTGGAGTAAGAAAACTGGAAAGATCATCAGAGAACTTACTGCTGAAACTTTTTAATGCACTTCTCCTGCTGTATTGAATCTCTTCTTTTCAATTCTCAAGGTTTGTCTTAAATCTGATTCAATACATTTCTCCAACAGAGTCACCATTTTGTTGGTTGACTCAGATGGTCAAAACCATACTAAAAAATAGGACTAAGATATTCAATTCACACCAGAGATTCTTTTCCTTTTAACAAGGTTTATTTTCCATCTTATCTCCCTAGTAGAGTTGCCATTTTGTTGGTTTTTGAAAATGCTGGAGGGTTTTCAATTATCCCAATGAGAATATGACATGTCTAGGGGTAGCTAACTCCCATTTTCAACACATCAGTTAAGAGACTAGGCCAACTATGAGGCTAGACCCTTCTTCTACTTCAGGCTTTGCAAGATCTAGGCAGGTGGACCTCAGATTAAATTGATATTGTACCACTGCAAAACATATCCCTGAATCTATTTACTACAGATGAAAACCCTTTTTCCTCCTAATAACCTATGCAGTAACAAAGAAGTGCAGTAGCAAATTACAACTCTATGAAATGCACAAGCTGAGTGAGGGCATCACATTTAGGTTCTTCAACATAAAATGTAAAGATGATTTAAATTTTGTTTTGATTTTATGTGGGTGGGGAAAGCGGATGAAAAACAAGTATAGACAACAAACTAATGATCCTATAGCTTATCAGTGCTTGATCCATTGGGCAATTCATGAATCTCCCTCATGCATTTTGGATATCTGATAATTATTCATATATTTAGATATATGATCTATCCATTCACCTTGTAAATAGACATCAATGTTTAACTTAAATCTCATTCTTACCTGATATCCTCCTCAATAAACCTGCAACCCTGTTGAATCTCTGAAGCATTTACATAATTCTTTTAATTACAAGCAACAATGAAGCAACATACAGCATTAAGGGACTGCACTTATGATCTAGGCTCTTTGTTCAAAGACCATAAAACATCACAGCTCAACTGAGAAAGGAGACAAGATTTAAACTGAAACTAAACACTTGTTGTTCCTTATATTGATTTCCTTGAAACAATACATAAAAATGCCTGAAATTAACTCACAAAAAACCTAATAAACTAGACTATACAATGAGCAAATGATATCATACAAGAGAGAAAATGGTGGGAATGAGAAGCTGATGGGATGGGAAGGGGGTATCATAGCCAAAGAAAAAGCTTCATGGTCTGGAACTAGCACATCCCAGATCTTCCATTTAGAGTTCATCAATTCTAGGGCCAGTTCTACTAAATGCCTTCATTCAAGAGAAACTTTCCAATATTTTCCAATGCCTACAATGAATGAATGAATGAAAGATATAGGAGGAAGTGAATTCCTGGATCTGATGTGAGATTGACATGTGTCCACTTGAAATTCCCTCTCCTAGCAAAGAAAAGACTCTCTCTAATCTCTCTCTTTTATGGGTGAATCAAATCCCTCAACTGCTAATCATATCCTTTCTGTTTTGCCTTTCCAAACACAAAATATCTCACCAAAATACAAAGATCTGCTAATAAACTCGAATATGTGCAAATTTATCAAATTGAAGCCAAAACATCACAAAAACTCAAAATAATCTAGTACAAGAGTCACTGAATATCTTTATGATGTTTTTCCACTGAATTATACAACTGGTGACTTGAAAGACCTGATAAAACATGTAGATCAATCTCTGAGAGAAAACCTCTTGTAGCATGAACTAGTGGCATTCTGTGCAAAAAATAACTCCATAATTGGTCTCTTGGTCCTAGATATCTTTTGGATGTTCTTAATACAAGCTTGTCCAAAGCATGGCACTCACTAGGAAGAGCCCTATGCTGTGAAGTTCCAAAAGAATCTTCTTATCCAGAGATATCCTCTTGATACTCAATCTCATGTGTAGCAATGTTAGAAACCACACAATTAGTTTGGTGAGCAGATTGTAATCCAAATTATTTCCTCTTCCTATGTAGTTATTATATTAAAAAAAAATTATCAAGTGTATGCCTCCATGGATCCATTTGGTCTCGCCAAACAATGTCTGTACATTGAAAGTTTATAATAATCAGAAGCATTATGACCACTCTTCTCAAAACATACAAAACCCTTACCGATTGTCACAAATCTGATGAATTTAGTCGGGCCCCAAAGTGGGTCTAACTAAAAAAAAATTCATTTACAAACACCTAATTATTTAAATTGATCCATTCATCATCTGATATTGATCCAAATCAAAATCCATCATTGAACTGCTAATTAAGACTCATTTTACCATTTTTTGCACATTGTCCATTTAATGCCAGAAGATCCTTTGACTATCATTGAAAATCGATCCAAACATTTGACCGGGTTCTGAAACAATACAAACTGATTCTTTGCTCTGCAATCTTTTACCCTGTCGAATCTCGTCTCATGAAAAATTTGGGATCAAAAGATATTAACTTTGAAGTTGCCCTCGTAGAACTACCTACAAGAAAACATGTCAGAAAACAATAAAACACGTTCGAATTTGGCTTTGAAAACTAGGCAAACTGACACTTGGGGAAACGAAAGCTGAGGCATTAGTTCACTGCCATGAGGACAACATACATCTATGATTTGTGCTCATGAAAAATAACTGGATGCACTTGGCGAGTGGTCAAAGTGGGCTACTTGGATTTGATGACTAGAAACAATGGCAAAAACACATTTTTTGCAAATGGAATTGACCTAGGAAAGTGTGCAAATGGATTCATCAAAATTTGCAAACTAGCACACTCAAAGTATTTTTAGAGGAAAACATAGTGGTAAAATCCATTTGATCTCACCTATCACGGATCTCAAGTTATGACATCACGAACAGGGGTTCCAACAAATCTGCATGTGCTGACACTAGTAAAAAGATAGAAATTGTGTTTGGAATTGCGTTTGAAAACTGATCAAATGGATTCATCATAAGCTGAAACTTGAAACATTATAAGTCTTTGATGTCTAAAATGCAATGCAAAAGGAATTTCAACATTTGGGTCAACTGGGTCAAAATTATAACACGTCAAATAGGGCCCTCCAGAATTATTAACAATGTGCATCAGCATGACAAATTTAAATGACCAACTTTGAGGGATTCAAGACCTAGTCAAATAGATTTGAAATGACTTGAAATCTGAAACATAAGCTCTTAGGTACAGACACTAGACATTCCCAAAGTGGCGGGTCATGACACATTGTTGGGTGCGAGATATTTAGATGCAAACATGGCCTCTTGTCGCTATTTAACACTTAGGTGAAAATGCAAATTTGAAATTTGCTCAAAATGAAACCTCACAGAATAGCTCGAAATGTCAATTTAACTTCATGGGATGCATAGACAGGTTGAATGGAAGGTGCTAGAAGCATTGAACACCACTTAGGCCTCAAAGGTACAACTAGGTACACATGCATTTATGGGCATTTAAAGGGCTTGAATTGACTCAAATTTTGAAATAGACGCTCAAAATGGAAATGCAATTTTGAGCGCCAACACACATCCTTCTCACTTATCTTCACAAGATAAGATCTTTACTTATACCTTGCATCTTCATAAATTATTGCTTAATCAGCCCTCATGCTTTCACACACTAAGAACAATATGAAATAAACTTATGGAATAATATCCACATAGTTGGTTCATCATGACTTAGTAATTATTTTGTTATCAAAATAATTCCTCAAGTCGTATAGTCCAATTCTTTACTATGCTTTGTTCTGCTTTGTTAAATGCTCATATTGGTATTTCAATCATAACTCACAATGTACTGTCAATACACACCTGTGCCCTAGTACATGTCATCATTACACTATCATAGAGCTTTCCTTAATTATGCATAAGCTAACTCTCAATGTGGTGTCTGTACACATCACATCTTCTCTCTATGTTGTTACAAACTGTCTAATACTTAGACAATTTTTTATCTATAAATAATGAAATGTTGAATACATATTGCCATAAATAACAACCATCAATACATCTATCTGACCATATTTCCAACAATCTCTTCCTTTGACATTGATGGCAACATTTGGGAAAACTAACGAAGTCCCAAAATGATGTCATACATAATAATAAACAAATAAAAGTAACTACATGAAATTGCCTTCAAAACATAACAATTTTATTCATGTTTTGATGGATTATTACATTCCTTATCACTCCTTTACATTGATACATAAGTACATAAGTGTACTTCCCCTTACATATACAATATACAACTTACAACTATACAATTTTCCTTCTACATAATACTCCCCTTCCAAAGAGTAAAACATTTTGACTTGATTATTTTTCTCGAGTGCTTGAAATTATAAGTGCAATCATTCCTTCAGGTTACACCCTTTGAATCATCATAATTATGGTTCAATTACAAAATAACTCATTTTCTACATTGGCACATATCCTAAGGTGCTAAAAAATACTAACCCATAAAATTGATAATGGAACTATGACAATTAGATCTCTATTTGGCCCAAATGGATATCCAGAAATACAAACACATTAAATAGAAACTAATACTAAGCATATTTTTGGGTGATACAGGATTGCCCTTACACTACTAGATGCTCCTACATCAAACACCCAAGGTAAAATGAAAAGTGACCCTGTCACTTTATAGATGGTTGAGGAAAACCCAAATGGGCAACCATTATCTTGGATAACGAAGTCAAATCTTCCAGTGATCATCCCTTCCACTTCACCAGGTACTCATCATACTACATGTTTTTGGTACTCTAGCTCACATGACTATCTTGAATTTCTTCAATCTCCCCCTTCTCAAAGGGAAGATTGGGACATGGCTCCAGTATCAACTCCTCCTCTGCACCATCTCCATGATATTATGTTAAGTCGATAATATTGAAAATAGAGGAACTATGAATCTCATCTGGAAAATCAACTTCATACACATTCTTTGAATAATGTTTCTTCAAAATCTTGCAGGGGCCAAATTTCTTCATCTTCAACTTGTTGTTGGTGTACACTAGAAATCATTCCTTCCTTAAGTAAATCATAATTAGATCCCCAACTTAAAACTCTTTATGTCTCCTCTTTTGATATGTTCTAGCCTTATACTATAGGTTCATCTTGATTATATTTGCATGTACCTCCTCATGTAGGATCTTGACATGTTCAACAAAGTTTTCTACCTCACCAGTAGTCCTCCCTCCTTGCTCCATCTTCCTCAACTCTGGTGTAGTCCTTAGACTACTCCCATACACCACTTCAATTGGCGATCTACCAGTACTCATATTCATAGAATTATTGTAAGAAATTTTTGCTTGTGGTAGAATCAAATCTCATCCTTTGGGCTTATCTCCCACTAAATACCTTATCAAATTTCCAAACTTCTATCCACCACCTCTATTTTTCCATCAATCTATTGATAATGTGTAGAACTAAATTTCAACTTTATCTTCAACTTCTTCCACAAGGTCCTCCAGAAATACCCCACAAATTTTGTATCTCTATCAAAAATTATACTTTTTGGGAGACCATGTAGCCTCACCACCTCTCTAAAAAATAAATCTGCAATATGCACTGCATCATGGGTCTTATGACAAGGAATGAAATGAGTTATCTTCAAAAACCTATCAACCACCACAAATACTAAGTCATTACCCCATTGTATCCTTGGTAACCCTAGAATAAAATCCATGGTTATTTCTTCCCATGCCCTTGATGGAATAGGCAATGTGTAATGACCCACTCGGGAACCCAAAAGAAATAAACCTAATATGCTACAAAGTTTATTGAATTATTTTATTTTTTAAAAGTTTGACAACATCAAGATAACATTAATGTGGAAGCAATATGAACATACACATCAAATACACATAAGAAATTACAGATACAATTTCAATTCCTCAAAGGTTCCTTTACGTTGAGTCACATTTAAGAAGTTTAAATTAATCAGTTTAAGTTTCAAGTACAATGTCTCATAAACATAAAGAAATAATAGATATATAATCACATAAGAAAATGCATAAGTATAACTAATACAATGAAAGTACATCTAATAAATAACATCCACTGCACATGTTGCAAGGTATGTGAGAATATATACAATACATCATAATACATGATAACATATATACATCAATTGAAAATAAGTCTCTAAGATAACAAATAAGAATGATAAAGGTACCATTGCATCATCGAACATCCAACAACTAGAAATGTGTGGGGGACCCAAATGGTAAGAAGACACTACCTCCCAAGTGCGTGGTTACCTAGTCAGGTTTCCACTCCTACCGTGCAAGGAAGATAATGAACGATCCATAAATGACTAATCAAACATAAAGCATTCCTAGGATAGGAATCCTAAAAGCCAAAACTACCTCAAAGGTAACACATACTACTCAAGAAGATAAGATACTCCAAAAGAAAGAACATTCAATCCAATACCAACATCGCATAACAAACATCATACATATACCAAGAATATATCAAATCACCAAAATTATAAGATAAATTCAATGAAATAAATCTACCTCAAGTCAAAGATCACATGACAAAAGTACAGTATCCATAAACCACCAATCACCATCAATGAAAGTAAATAACCACATTAAATGCATCCAACAATAAGTACACCACCAGAGGTACAAAAAAAATCTATAGAGGAGACTCGGGCTACATTCTAGGGAGTGTCATCACATGGTCAAACTACTTGAGTTACCCTGGACTAGTCTCTCAATAAACCCCAAGCCCTCAAGCGTTAAGTTACCCTGGACTAGTTACTCTGAATCTCGAACCCTCAACATGACACATGTAGATCTAGAGAACCCTCTCAAGAAGACGAGGCAAACTAGTCATACTATCATCCCATTCCCATCTTTAGTCTATACAAGCACTCAAGGCATGGGCAAGGCAAATATCTCTAACTTATCTTTTTAGTGTGTTTCACCAAAATATTAATTACTAGATTATCATTTATTACATAACTTACAATAGGTTACCCTAGCACTGACTGCTTTAGGTCCCGGACCCCTACTACAAGTCACTCCCAAATACATGTACCTAGACAACCTCTTCTAAGTACATAAAACATAGTTGTTTCCCATACTATAACACTCATAAAGATCAAACTCGGTTCCTTAACAAGCAACCTAAAAATAAGTTAGTTCTCCCAACCCAAGTAGACATAAATGCACCACATAAAAAAACTCATAAATGCTCTTTTACATTTAAAAGAAAACACAAGCTCATCATAATATTCAGAATAAATATACATCATAAAAGAAATCACAAAGAAAACCTCTGGTGCACATCCTAACTTGGCCAACTAAACAACCCACAAAGAAAAATTATCAAGAAAATAAACATCACAAGACTATAAATAGAATATTAGAAAACACATAGTTTTTAGCCACATGATTTAATTCCGACAATTTCTCTTATTTAGTTTGGGTCATAATGATGTGTTTAGAAATAAAGTAAGAATATACATGTTAATATAAATTGTTGTGCTAATAAACTTATTTAAAACAATAAATATTTAAATATCCAATCTTTTTGTGCATATAAAATATCATGTTATTAATTTAAATAATCTTAAATCATAAATGATTTAATTAATAATAAAAATGTATATTATTAGATTAAATAATAATATCAATTTCACTTCCAAAATATTAATTTGACATTTATTTAAGTCCAATATTAATATTTACTTCTTCTTTTTTAATTCATAATGCAACTAGAGATAAAATTATAAATTTAATTGAATTATTTATAATTTCTCTCATAAAATCAAATAGTTATTAACTAAATGATTACAAAGTGAATTCCATCACAACTTTTTTTTAAATATAATAAAATTATAATTATTTATTTATTAACTTCCCTCATGCATTAACAATTATAAAATTATTTATATGTAACTAAAAGTTTACCTAGAATTAAAGAATCACTAATACTAACATTCACTTTAACTAAATGAGTAGTATTAATTTAATTTTTGAAATTAAATTTTTTTTTTTTAAATAAATAAATCTGAAAATTATATTATTTTTTAAATAAAATAAAATAAACATGCAATTAGTATTTTCACATGTCTTTGATCTCTCAAATCATGCAAGCATACTATATTTAGTTTTTTTTTCTATTTTTAGCATATTTGTTTTTACTATACTTAGCTTTTTATTTTTAGCATATTTATTTTCACATGCATGTATCCATACTATACTTAGTTTTCTATTTTTAGCATATTTGTTTTCACGTGCATGTAACCATACTATACTTAGTTTTCTATTTTTAGCTTATTTATTTTCACATGCATGTAACATTACTATACTTAGCTTTCTATTTTTAGTATATGTGTTTTCACATGCATATATATGTTTAGTTACAACGTGCTTTCCTTTCAATTAATCTTTTGTTTTCCAAATAAATATTGCAATTAAACTATTTCATATGTAAGAATAGTATTCATCTATATTTAGAAAATTCATGATAATCACATAGTTCTAATCACAAATTTAAAGTTGAAACCCTAACTGTTCAATTTAATGTTTTCTTCCAATTTGCAATAATCAAAATTTTTGTTATATTAGAAAGGGGTTTATAAGAATGCAGTCACAATAATTTTCTATAGTTCTTTTATATAATTTTCCTCAGTCAAGTTTTCTTGATTAATAAATTTTTCTTTTCTAAAATTTACAACATAATTCTTTATTCAACAATCAATATAGTAAATTAATAAGCAATATGCAAACACTCAGGAAGACACGAAATAGACAGATCTTTCAATAAAATTATACAATGGATTTTCATACCTCAAAACCATAGCTAAAATCTGAGACAATCTATGAACGCATGCAAATCCAAACCCTCTAAAACTTTCAACAATTCTTTTGATCTCATTCTAAATTTTGTTCCCCAAAACCTATGTAATTGCAAAATGAGCTCTAGATCTCTGACAAAGAATTCTCCCCTAAATTGGGGCTCTAATTGTGCAATCACGAGAGGGAACTCACTGATCAATTATTGTTTATTACTTTATTACCTTTTACCTTTTCATGCACAACTCTTTTAGATATTTAATTACAAAATATCTTAATTTAAATAATTAGCTTTCTCCCTTTAATTAATTTTTGAAGCGTTTTAATAATATATTTATTAATTTAATTAATAACATTATTTAAAGTTTATTATTAAAATAAAAATCTTAAATAGTTATAATTAAATTAAATTAATATAACTACACCACAATTAAAACTATAACTTTATCTTTAAATTTTATTCTTTTATATTTTATTTTTCTCCAGTTTATTAATTAGTGCTTACACTAATTAAAGCATAGTTTATTATTTAAATTAATAATAATAATCAAAGCTCCTCATTTAAATGTAGCTCTAATTTAATTATTATAAATAAATAATTATAATACAATAATATTTAATATTTAATATTTTAATGTTCTAATTCTCTTTTTGTCCAACTTTCTAAATTAAATCTTTTAAATTGAAGTACATATTTAATTAATTAATAATTAATTAAATATCATCATATTCTAATTTCTCTTTAACCAATTTTTTAAATTTAGACTCTTAAATTAAAGCACATATTTAATTAGTTTTTTTTATTAATTAAATATTCTAATACTTTAATATTTTATTTTTAATCCAATAATATTTAATAATTCTCAATATTATATGATTAACTAAAATATTATAATTAAATCATTTACTAAATAAATCACATAGCAAAATCCACATAAAAGCAACATTACCAAAACAGACCAAAATTCAAAATCAAACAACACAGACAAAGATAAACTAGCGAATTTTTTAAAAAGAGTGGAAAGTCAATTATGAGTCCTCCTTGCAAGACAAGTATTCAGGCTATGACTGAGATTGGACCTGAACACTATCTCCCCATTCTTACCATTGAATTATTGTGATAAGGCATGCTTATCATGGCAATTTAGGGAAGTCAATGCTCGACACCTACATTCTGCATAAAAGACAAGGATGTAAATGTATATAAATGTATCTAAACTAAACAAGCAATGGTAGGGAGTGGTACATCATGTAGATCCCGATTAGAAGGTGACTACGACTCCCTCCCTTAACTACATCAAACATGATAAATAAAAAAGTAAAACAAACACGCACACCGTACACATGCAAGTATGGGGTAAGTGCTATAATAAATCTTGGGTATAAATCATCACATATTCAAACATGAAAACTCATCATTTGACATCATCTTGAAAGCATTCACATTTATTAACTAAGAACCATTAAAACATTATTAATGGCTAGTAATCATAATCAACAATCAACATGTGAAATATAATAAACTAAGTAATTCTTTGTTGCTATACAAGTAATCCAAATCATGAAATAATGTCATAATTATAAATCCAATCTCCTTGAAACTAACACATGCATTAAATAGGCATAAATGGGTTTGGTAAATATAATAGAAAAGAAAACTATATGTGGGCACTACACAATGGCTGATAGAGTCCAATATTTTGACTAACTCCCTTAGCTTTTTGACACACTCGAGAACTCTGCACAAAATTCTTCACATCCTCTGACAACTGAGGCCAAAAATAATGTTCACTTACAATGATGATGGTCTTGTCTTGACCAAAGTGTCATGCCATCCCTCTGCTATGTTTCTTCCTGATCAAGTTCTCCCTCATGCAACTCCTTGGAATGCACAACTGACTACCTTTGAACAACATACCATATTGGATCATATAGTCCAACCACTTAGTCATGTCTATAGTAATAGGTTCCTTACAAGCCTTCCAAGCTTCTGCAAAATTAGGATCTTTAGAGTACAAAGTCTTGAGTTCATTATATCCAACCAATTTAATCTGCATTTCTATTAGTAACAATTGTCTCCTACTTAATGCATCTATAACCCTATTAGTCCTTTCACTTCTATATTTCAATGTAAATGTATAGCTCTACAAGAACTCTACACATTTCAAATGTCGCTAATTTAATTTACCTTGGCTATTTAGGTATTGCAATGCCTGATGATTAGTATATAAAACAAATTCTTTTGGCAACAAATAATACCTCCATTTCCATAAAGCTTGAACTATTGCATAGAACTCCTGATCATAAACATAATACTTCTTCTTGGCATCATTTAATTTCTCACTAAAATATGCAATAGGCTTACCTTCCTGACTCAATACAGCTCTAATGGCACTACCACTACCATCACAATCCACCTTGAACACTTAGTTAAAATTATGAAGTGTCAACACAAGTTGCTTTGTCACCTTCTTCTTCAATAACTCAAAACTCCTTGTAGCTCCTGGAGTCCACTTGAACTCCTTTCTAAACCCTCTCATTATTTCGGTAAGGGTGCACAAATACTACTGAATTTCCTAATGGACTTTCTATAAACACTTGCCAAACCATGGAATGACCTCAGCTCACTAGCACACCTTGGAGTAGGTCATTCCAAGATGACCTTCACCTTCTTTAGGTCCATTTTGAGACCTTCAATTGATACAACAAAGCCCAAATAGATTAACTCCTTTTTGAAAAAGCTAAACGTCTTCAAATTAATCAATAATTTCTCTTCACTCAACCTCTCAATGACATTATGAATGTGTAACAAATGTTCATCCAGAGACTTACTGAAAATCAAAATATCATCCAAATAGACAATAACAAATTTTCCCAAAAATTTCTTTAATACCTCATTCATAAGTTCCATGAAGGTGCCTGACACGTTGGTTAGTCCAAAGGGCATGACTAACCACTCATATAGACCCTCCTTGGTCTTGAATGTAGTCGTTCACTCATCCCCCTCTCTTATCCATATATGGTGATAGCCACTATTGAGATCTATATTTGTGAAGTACTAATCTCCACTCAAGTTGTCTATAATCATCCATCCTTGGCAAAGGAAATTGGTACTTGATGTTTATCTTTTTTATAGCCCTAGAGTCTATACACATCCTCCACTCCCAATCCTTCTTTGGTCCTAGTACTGCAAGTACTGCACATGGACTTAGCTTTCCTAAATTAGACCTTTCCTCAACAGCTCTTGAACCTGTTGGTTCAATTCCTCAGTCTTAATAGGAGTCATCCTATGAGCAACCTTGTCAGGAAAACTAGCTACAGGGACTAAATCTATTTGATGATTGATTTTCCTTACTAGCAACAACCCTTTTGGGACATTATCAAATATGATATCTCCATACTCAATTAATAGAGCTGAGACTTCAACTAAAACTTTACTAGTACCTTCATTATCCTTTCTATGAATTAAAGCATAACATATATACTGATGTTTCATGCCATCCAAAAAATGCATTCCATCAACAAGACATACCCCATCACTATGACATACCTTTTCATCTTCCTTTGTCAAGGGTTATAACTTGTGACAAAATTTATCCTTCATTAGAGAATAGGTGTGTGCACAACCATCATATATAGCATGCCTATCATGCTGCCATGACCTTCCCAACAACAGGTAGAATGCATCCATCAATATGATGTCATAGAGAACCTTGTCATGGTAACTCCCAATCTTGAACTTCACCATACATTGTTCACTAACTAGGACCTTATGATCATCCTACACCCAAGCAATCTAATATGGATGGGGGTGTTTCTCCCTCTTGAGCTTTAGCTTTGAGACCATCTCCTCTAACACCAAGTTTTCAGTGCTCCCACCATCAATAATCACATCACAACATGTACCCTCACACTTGCATGTGGTATGAAATTAGCTCCTTCTTTGTCCAAGTTTAGTCTCACCACTCAGCAAGATTGTTTTATCAACCAAAACCTCTCCTCATTTTACATCCTCTAAATGCAGTGACTTAGCATTATCATCCACATGAGCACCCTTTCTTGACCATCAACTTTCCTATATCTCCTTCCTTGGAATTGAGGGCACCCATAGGCTCAGTGGCCTTCTTCATTATAGTGAAAACATGTACCATGGAAGCCTCCTCTTCCCAAACCTTTCCACATCCTCTACCCCTTTCTCTTTGGTCTCCAAAGTTGTAGTCACAGGAGTGATTAAAACCCTCATTCCTTTGCTTTTGGTTGGTACCCACATCTTCATTTTTCTTCTAGTCCTCACTTTACCCTCCAAAATACCTATCACCACCCCTTCCTCCTTGACCACACCCTCTTTTATTTCCATCAAAAATTTTGTTTAGCTTCTCCTCAAATTGCAAGCTAAACTAGTTTGCATCTTCAATGATGATCATGCTAACCAGACTTAGCTCCTTCTGAATGCAAGGTCTTAACCCATTAAGGTAACAAGAAACCTTCTCCTTGTTTTCTTATGCATGCCCCATTCTAATAAGGACTTGGTAAAACTTCTTCATGTATTCTTAGACATATTTTCCCACTTTCTTTAACCTTTGCATCTTCTTGAACGAATCGAGCTCGTAATCAATAGGAATGAACTTCTTCTTTAGGTTGTCAATCCCATCTTGTGATTTTCTCCTTCCCTCTTCTATTTCTCTCAAACTAAATCTCTTGCTATCAGATTTTGGCATGGACCTTCAGTCTAGCCTTCACAAACTTAACCCTATCAGGGTCCTGAATATCCTCATACTCAAAATATTCCTCCAGCTCATTAATCCATTCAATCAACTCATTTGGGTTTAGATTTCCCAAAAACATATCAACCTCAAGTTTAGGTTTTTTGCCTAGCTTGGAAATGGACCTAAAAATATTATTCTCCTCTTGTTTTAGGACTTCTTCTTCTCCTCTTTCTTGCACAACATTTTCTTCTTCTTCATTTTCCTCCTCACGTTCATTACTTACGGAAAGATTCATCCCTCTATGGATATCCTCTTGCAATGCCTGACCTTGTCTCTGGAGGGCTCTAACCTTAGGGGGAACACCTTTGGCCCTTCCACCACACTCTCTTCATGGAGGCATCTTATCACTATCTCAAAACCCACAACCACACAATCTTGGTACAAACTACCTCATAGTCGATGCTCTATCTACACACTCAGGAACTTTGACTCTGATACCAATTGACGAGGGCACAACCCAAGACAAAATGAATAAAGAAGGAAAGGAGTTTATTATCAAAAATGACATGCTAGTAAATTCATTATAGTAAAAACATACTCCACTATATGCCCTATGGGCTTACAACATAATCAGATTCTGAAGAAAAAAATCTTCTCGCAGTACCTTCTCCTAAACTCCACAAAAAATTTCCTTTGCAATGCAAGAAATGACCTTAAGTAACATAAATTAGGTTTAGAGTTAGGAATAAATTTTATAATATGTCATTTTTCATCCACTACCAAAGCAAAAGGTTATAGAGGACATTTCAGAAGTTGGTGTAAAATTAGAAGAATCCAAAAATGGTAGTCCAACTTCTAGGAGGAATAACTCTTGATCTGAGACTTCAATTGATGAACTGTTTACGCACTTTGAGTGCTTTATATACCTTAAGACTATCTTTTCTAGTGCCATTTTTTAGGCCTATATGAAGTCATTTAGTGCCTCAAATCTTACTTTCAAGTATTCTTAAGTGATCTCCAAGAAACTTAAAACTACAATAACTTCCAAATTGTAAAACCTTTTGACCTGATTTCTCTTCTGGAGTGCTTAAAATTACAAGTACAATCATCGCTCCAACTTACACCCTCTAAATCATCATAATTATGGCTCGATTACAAAATAACCCATTTTATACACTGACATGTATCCCGAGGTGCTAAAAACCACTAACCTGGAGTACTAATAGTGGAACCATGAGAGTTGGAATCTCTATTTGGCCCAAATGGGTATCCAAAAATACAAACACATTAAATATAAACTAACACTAAGCATATTTTTGGGTGATACATGATTGCGCTTACACTACTGGATGCTCCTATTGTTGGAGTTGATGAAAGCCAACTCCGAAGATGTCCAAGATCACCTGCATGTGAAAACCTATCAAAGAGAAGCCAAGGAGAGGAAGAGCATGGAGCAAGGGAAAAACCCTAAACGGACATGAGAGACCACATATGCAAACATAAGAGAAAATGTATTTACAAATGAGAAGTGATATTGTGATATGAAATACAATGAGGGAGCTCGAATATAAAGAGCTCTAGGAATCTTCTAGAACAAGCAAGAAGATGCTAGGAGATAAGTGTGACAACTAAGCATACATCCACATAAGGTGGAAAGTCCTCGAACAATGTGAGAGGATAACTATGACTTAGGAGAGAACAAACTCCCGTATGTCAACAACTTATAACTAACTCCTAGACTACAATTAATAAATGAATGCATTTACCCAAGTAAGCTTAAGTAAATAGAATAAATAATCAATAAATTAATTATTTACTCTAACACCCCCCCTTAAGTTCAACTTAGGAAAATGCCTTAAGCTCATAAAACTAAGATGAAATGCAGGATGGGTCCCGGCAACGAGGTCGTGTTAGGTACCCAAGTACAATGCAAAGAAAATGCAACCTCTAAAAATGGGGAAAGAGAGAAAACCACGTGGGAAAAACCCTCCCCAAAAAAAAGGTAAGAACCTAGTGAAGAACTGAAGAAGCCTCCAACTAGGGAAATGTCCCCTAAAACAGGAACAAGGAGTGATCATGAAGAAGCATGAAGAAGCCGCAAAATTTGCTAAACTATTGATCTGAAGAACCTCCATAGAAGAAGAAGGCACAAACCGAGCATGTCTATATGGTAGATGATCCATCTCACCGAAATGCATAGGTAGCCAGCCACTGCAATCGCCTTGTATATAGGATCAACCACTGAATACATAGTTCACACTATTGAACCATCAAACCACGAATGCATTAGAACAACAACATAACCCCCCCTTAATGTAGACAGGGTGAGATGACAGGCAACGGAGAAGGTGGGCCAAAGTCTCTTGCAGACGAACCAAGAACGACGAGAGAGGAAGAGATACATACACCTATAAAGACACGGTCAAACTGACTCTGCATGGGGCTAATGTCATGGAAGGGACACTCACTTGACAAAGGGAGAATGCCTAAAATAGAAAATAACTATCCCCCCCATGGTGCTTTATGAAAATAGTGCAAGTACAACTGACTCAAAACAACATTCATGACCCCCGAAATGCAAAAGTGGCACTTTATCTTAGTGCGATACAAAAAAAAGTGCTTCAAAATGATAGCTACAATGATCAAAATGGAAAACAAGCTGATATAAAACAAAGTACAGCCTAAAACAAAGGAAACCATGCCAAGAAAATGATCCTCGGGCCTAAGACACTCAAGATATCCATGATATAGCAAAAATGTCAAAACTATGATAGAAAGAGCATGGGCCAAAAACTAACAAAAAGGACTACATTTCTGAAAAGGTGATAGAATCAGCTTTCTAAAAATATAAAATTTTAAAAAAACAAGCATGGGACGCAAAAGATATGCTTGCCGGAGTCAAAAATAGAACTTCAAACTTTGACTAAAAACAAGCAATAAAAAAGCATCAAAACCTAAAAATACCTACGCCAAAGTCTTTGTCTTGGAACTAGCTTTTCGATGCTTCTTTTAGATCAAAAAAATACATCTGTATGCTCAAGTTATGGCTAAAAAACCAAAGGTAGGTCCAAAACAGAATCAGGAGAGGTGCATGTTAGGTTTAATGACATCATGTTGACATCAGCAAACTGCTACATTAAAATTGACAGCCACGTCAGCCATCGCAACAAAAAATAAGCCACATGGTATGCCATGTGGCAACCACGTGGAAAAGGTGTTGACATGGAAGGGGCCACGTGGCAAGGTGCCACGTGGCAGACCTGCCACGTGTCAGGCATTGTGTGGCTACAGACTGTAAAAATCTGACGTGGACGCTAGAGGTCCGTTGACTGGGTGCTGAGTAATCCACACGAGCTCTGTGCTAGAGTGGAGTACACGTGTCGACAGATGGCGCTGGTAGAGAGGATGGAGTAGATGGTGGCGCAGGAGCTCAGCGGCTCACGGGACAGAGCAGCGCCAGGGTGGCGGATCTTCGGCGAGGGCACTATCAGCAGCGAAGTGGGGAACGGGAGGAGCTCAGGTTGAGATGCCATCTGCGGTAGAGTGCAAGAGGAGGGCTGGCGGCCCCGCGGTGGCCACTGGGCAATGCTGCGGCGGCACAGCCAGAAATTTTTTTTATTTTTTAAACCTGCAACCGTACGATCCGTACGGAGAAGCCCTCAAACTAAAAAAAATTTGCCTCCCGAAGCTCTGTCTCCAAAATTAAAAATTTTTATATGAATCCTGACTGCAAATGCCTTCCAGATCCAATGGTGATGTCCGTTTGGCCCCAATGTGCTCCAAAAATTCATTGATCCCTTGATTTGAAGAAAAAATGCACAAACAAACTAGGGTTTGTGACTTCAAATCACGGCTTCAAAAATCCTTCAACGAAGCTACAGCAAGAAGGCTCTGATACCATGTTGGAGTTTATGAAATCCAACTCTGAAGACGCCCAAGATCACCTGCATGCGAAAACCTGTCAAAGAGAAGCCAAGGAGAGGAAGAGCATGGAGCAAGGGGAAAACCCTAAACGGACATGAGAGACCACATATGCAAACACAAGAGAAAATGTATTTACAAATGAGAAGTGATATTGTGATATGAAATACAATGAGGGAGCTCAAATATAAAGAACTCCAAGAATCTTCTAGAACAAGCTAGAAGATGCTAGGAGATAAGTGTGACAACTAAGCATACATCCACATAAGGTGGAAAGTCCTCGAACAATGTGAGAGGATAAAGTATGACTTAGGAGAGAACAAGCTCCTGTATTGTCAACAACTTATAACTAACTCCTAGACTATAATTAATAAATGAATGCATTTACCTAAGTAATCTTAAGTAAATAGAATAAATAATCAATTAATTAATTATTTACTCTAACACCTGCATCCCCTACCTAGTGAAAAATGAAAGTTTAGTCCTAATTGGCTAGGTCCTTATATTGTTACAGAAGTATATGGATCAGGTGCATATAAAATTGTTGATATGAATGGTGTGCCTCTAAAGGAACCTATTGAAATTATGATTTTATGTCATTATTATGTATAATAAGTTGTTCATCCTTTATAATATGTGCTTGTGTTTTTCCCTTTTGAGCATTACTTGTGTTTTCTCAAATATGATGTAAAGATGTTAAGTGCATATTCATGAAAATTCACATTTTTCCTTAAAATTTCTATGTCATTAATTATGCAATAAAATTAATTAGATAAAGGGATAATGAACATGTAATCCATCACATATATATACATATACATATACGTATGTACGTACGTACGTACATACATACATACATACATATATATATACACTAACCCGGAAGACTAATAGTGGAACCATGAGAGTTGAAATCTCCATTTGGCCTAAATGGGTATCCAAAAATATAAACACATTAAATATAAACTAACATTAAGCATATTTTTTGGTGATACATGATTGCACTTACACTACTGGATGCTCTTGCATCACCTACCTTGTAAAAAATGAAAGTTTAGTCCTAATTGGCTAGGTCCTTATATTGTTACAGAAGTATGTGGATCGGGTGCCTATAAAATTGCTGATATGAATGGTGTGCCTCTAAAGGAACCTATTAATATTATGCTTTTATGTCATTATTATGTATAATCATTTATTCATCCTTTATAATATGTGCTTGTGTTTTCTCAAATATGATGTAAAGATGTTAAGTGCATATTCATAGAAATTCATGTTTTTCCTTAAAATTTCTATGTCATTAATTACGCAATAAAATTAATCAGATAAAGGGATAATGAACATGTAATCCATCACACACACATATATACATATACATACATATATACATATATACATGTATGTATGTATGCATGCATGCATGCATGCATGCATGTATGTATGCATGCATGTATGTATGTATGCACACACACACACATATATAGATATATCACACACACACACATATATATATACATATACACACACATATATATATACACATATATCTATGTATGCATATGTGTATACACACACACACAAATATGTGTGTGTGTGTGTGTGTGTGTGTGTGTGTGTGTGCGTGTGTGTGTACATTGTCAAACTACCATGTATGGCCTAGAATGTATGTAAACACTCTCAGTGACTTAGTTAGTATGTCTATAGGACATCCTACATGTCTAGTGCATATAAACTACTTGAAGGACCATACATGTAGGAGTATACACATAGTCAGGTTGTGTCATTGGTATCTCACAAACTTCCCAATCTCATAATATAGTTGCATAAGCATGCTTTGTCCCTACATGTAGACTCTTAAATCCCTCTCTATACAACAAACAATATGTGTAAGAGGTGTGGAGAAAATGGTGCCCTTCATATTAGGCATAACCACTATGGCAATAATCCAAAGCATGATCCTCCTGAGAAGAGGACTCTATCCTAGTAAGATACCCTTCAAGCTAACCTAATCACGTCTCTCCCTCTTTATGTATGCCATCCTCATAAAATTCTCAAATTTGTTATGATCTTATCTAGTGTACAATTGACCTGTGGTCTAATCATTGATCCATTGACTAAAAAATGTAGGATCTGGTACACATCCTCCACTGTCACAATTATCTTACCCACTGGCAGATGGAATGAGTATGTATCTTCATCCCATCTCCCCATCAGAGATAAAAACATAGCATGGTGAAATCTCACATGTCGAGCTTCTCAATCAGTCATTATTCCTTGTGAAGGTAAACCAACTACCTAGTAGAGACCAATATCTCTCATAATGTACCTCTCTACTGCTCCAAACTCACTTATATGTTCTTGAATGTATATCATAACATTCAACATATAGTTCTCTCCCATGTTCACTAGCTCTCGCAACAACAAATGATGGATCTCAATCAATACACGATATAGAAATATCAATTTACACTTTCTATTTCTACATTCTAAACTATCTCAGGAACATGTCAACCTCCTTGGGAATATGTTGACTTCCCTAGGAATAGGTCAACTTGCTCCTTGGAATGCAAATCTAACTCTCAGGAAAAGGTCAGCTGGCCCTAAGGATAGGTTGACTTCCTAAGAATAGGTTGAAATCATGTCTTGTACATCAAACACACCTATCTATGCCATACATAACACTCTCTAATTATACAAGAAGAAGAAATATAAAAGGAAGATGGAAGAAAACAAGAATAGGAATCAAGACCTACCTCCTCAAGCTTTGTGCCATTCGTAATTTCCTATCAAAGCAACTCCATCCATGTCAACAACTCCTTCTCTTTCACCTTCAATAAAAATTTAACAAATGGTATCAAAAAATGAAACTTCACTTAATATAAGTTCTTTAATTACGTTACTTTTAAAATATGATTAAAAAGTTAGCTTAATTTCAATACCTTTTATCATTATTTTCATCATATATTGAGCTTGGTAGCTTTGATTTGCGCATCATCATATTCAATGGAATCATGATTCAATTACTTTTCTATCCAAGTAACTTCAAAAACTCTTTGAGTACATATAAAGTTATTTTGAAGGATACTTTTCATCACATCCCATATTTAGTTTGTTATGGTAACCATGACTCCTCATTTCACCTTTTCTAAATGAGGAAGCCAAAACAAGGGCATACAACTAGCCACAAACTTCATCATCCTTCTAGTCCTATACAATGTTTATCATCACTAACTCAGGGTTTTGTAGGGTGCAATTACTAATGTTTTCTTGCAAGTATTATGCACATGGACTTAGCTATATCCTTTTTCAATTATATTTATGTTGTTCTTACTTTATCTTGCATATGCATGCAATATCATATAATGATAAAGTTGGGACTAAATGTATCATTTTAAATAGAAAGAACTCTAATTTATTACCTTTTAACACATCTCTAGTATGTTTACATTTCATAGTTGTACTTGGAACACTCACTCTCACTCTTTCATTCTCTCTCCTTGGAAAAATTGAGGTAGGACCTAATATGTCCTCCTTGATTCCCCCTTTTTTCATGTGGTATTAGAATTAAAGAGATAGAATTAACAATTACATGCAAATACAACCAATATCACAAAGGAATAAAGCACATAGAAGATAACACAAGACACAAAGATTTAACATGGTTCACCTAATCCATGGGCTATGTCCACCAAACAACAAGTCTAATATTCTTATTATCCAATGATTTCAACCTGATTACAATCTGCAATTACTTGCAACTCGATACTATCACAAGAGCCTACTAAATCATCGCCAATATTAAAATCCCTAACCCTAAGCCATACTATACAAGCTTATTTTGATTACAACATGTCAACCAATAGCCCTGAACCCCATCAAGGATACATGGCAAGTGTACATTAATTACCTAATAAATCACCACAAGTTAACAATCTCCCACTTAGGGATTGACCAGGCTCCACAAAAAACAATAATCTCCCATTTAGAGACTGGTCCTATAGAAATATCACTACCCCGTGAGGCTCCCACTAGATCAAACCACCCTGGACTCTACTATTATTACTTTTTGTTCAATCTAGAAGACCAACCAAAGATAAAGAGGAGTTTAGCTTCTCCCTTTTCACTACCTTTGTAAACATATCTACTAGATTATCATTTGTATGTATCTTTTCCAACTTTAACTGGCCATCATCCAAAACCAACTAAATGGAATGGTACCACAATTGTATTGTTTCATCTTTAAATGTAGAGAAGAATTACTCATAAGATAAATGGTACTTTGGCTATTTGTAAATAGATAATTGTCCATATATGGGTGCCCCAACTCTTCCATAAAGAATTGAAGCCATATCATCTACTTGGTTGCCTTTTTAGTAGCAACATACTTTGCCTCAATAGTGAATAAAGCATTCACGTTCTATAACCTAGAAATCCAACTCACTATTGTCCCACCAATAGTGAAACATATCCTATAGTAATCCACTTCTTATCTAGACCCCTTTCCAAGTCCAAGTCAACATAGCCTTGTAAATCAGTAGTAGAGACCCAAAATGTAAATATTTATTGGATTTTCCTCTCAAATGCCAAATATTCTAATTGACTACATTCCAATGTTCAATCTCAAGATGACTCATATACCTACTAACAAATCCCATGACATGTGTACTATACAGTCTAGTACATACCATAACATACATTAAACTTCCTATAGTTGAATCATAAGATACCTTGGACATTTTATCCTCCTCTTTTTGTGCCTTTGGACACATCCCCTTAGTCAATTTCAAATGACTAGGCAAAGGTATGGTGGCATCTTTAGAATGCTCCATATAGGAATGTTGCAATAACTTCTCAATATAATAAGCCTATGATAATGTCAATTTTTTTTGTTTGTCTAATCTTTGCAAATTTTTATACCAAGGATTTGTTTTGTTGCCCCAAAATCTTTCATAGAAAATGAGTATGCTAGCTATTTTTTTCAATCCCTTAATGTGGTTTACATTAGACTAGATACAAGCATATCATCAACATAAACATAAAATAATGTAGATGTCATCATCCAACTTCGTAAAATAAACACAATGGTCTAAGTGACACTAAGTATAACTGTGCTCATTCATAAATTTGTCAAATTTAAGATACCATTGTTGAGGTGCTTGCTCTAATTCGTATAAAGTTATCTTCAATATGCACACTAAAGTCTCCTTAACTTTGACATCAAATCCATATGGTTTTTCCATGTATATTTCTTCATCCAAATCACCATCAAGAAAAGTTGTTTTAACATCAAGCTTCTCCAAGTGCAAATCTTCAACAACTACAATACTTAAAACAATACAAATATAAGTCATTTTAACAACTGGAGAAAACATCTAATCAAAATTAATGTCATTTTTTTTTGTGTAAATCCTTTTTCAACAAATTTGGCTTTAAATATTTTCCTACCCCCATCCTCTTCTTTTAGCCTGTAAACTCTATTTTTTTTTAATGTAAAGCCCTTTTACCTTTAATCAACTTACATAAATCCCAAGTTTAGTTTTTCAACAAGGAGTCCATTTCTTTTGTCATTGCAGACTTCCACTAAAACTTGGTATCCACCTATATAGCTTCATCATATCCTTCTAGTCCACTAAGATATATTAATAAAATAGAGTATAGAGAGGGAGAAAGTCTTTTTGGAGGTCGACTTAGCCTTGTTAACCATTTAACATTCACTGGGGTTTGTGGTATTTGTAGTTTTTTTGGTTGTAGAGTATGAGGGAGCAATGGAACATCATCTATTGGAGTATCATTTAGTACTACATAATCATTTCCTTTCTTTGCATACTGCAACAAATCTTTGTACAACATTTTCTCATTGAATATGACATCCTTGCTTCTTACAATTTTATAATTTTGAAAACCCCAAAGCCTATAGCCAAAGTCATTAATGCAATATCCATTCACATTTCTTATATTTAGCTTGCATCTTGGTTCTATTTTCATAATCTATATGTACAAATGCTTCACAACCGAAGGTTTTGAGAAAAAAATAACTCATCTTCTTACCTGTTTGTGCTTCCTCTAGAATACCACAACCCAAAGGAGTAGAAGTACCTCTATTGATTACATATACAAAAATATTAATAACTTTCCATGTGTTTAAGAGAATCCCATCATGCAACCTCATACTCCTTGCACACTCCATTATTGCCCTACTCATGCGTTCAACCATTCCATTTTCTTATGGAGTCCTTGAACAATTTTATTCCTATGAATACCATTAAAGGAACATAATTTTCAAATTCTTTGCTACAATAATTACTACCATTATCAAATCTAAGACATTTTAGTCTTTTACCTATCTCATTCTCAACCAAGCTTTTCTATTTCATAAAAAAATAAAATACATCAGATTTCTATCTAAGGAAATAAATTTATACTTTCCTAGTTGTATCATCGATGAATGTAACATTATTCAAAAAGTCAGCAAGGGAAGATACTTGAGCTGGTCCCCATACATTTGTATGCACAATCTCTAATTTCTTATTTTTATTTTCCTTCCCACTCTTCACAAAACCAAATCTCTTTTGTTTTCCATACACACAACTTTCATATAAATCTTGACACATTTCATACCTAGTAAATATTTCTTTAAATGAAGTAATTCCATACCTTTTTCACTCATGTGCCCAAGTCCATTGTGCCATAGTGTTGTTTCAAAATCTACAACAATTGTTTGATGTTCTTCCTTCTCAACTGTAGCAACTATCACTAAACTTTGGTTTTTCTCTACAACAATTAAAGTAGAAGGAATAATATGACTTGTAAAAATATATAAAGTGTCTAAGTTCACACCTTTTTCTACTACTAAGGAACCTTTTGAAAAAAATCAATTTCTATGATTAAAAGTTGAAATTAAATTCCTTCTTAGCCTTGGAACATGTCCTACCTCTTGTAGTAGCCAATGATTCCCATTCTACAACTTAATCTTAATTCTTCCCTTTCCAACAATCTGACAGGGTTCATTATCTCCCAAATAACTAGCCCAAAATCCCCTTGGACATAATCAAGCAATTAAATTCTATGTGGTATGCATTAAATGAAACCCATAAATCTAAAACCCATGAATCGTCAACATTTTATAAGGCAATAAGAAAAGCATCCTATTTGGATTTATTACTTACCATATTTGCCTCCTTGTTTCCTTCTTTTTGTCTCCTTCATTGTTCTTCTAAAACCAACAACCTTTCTTCTTATTCCCTCGTTTCCCATAGTATCAATAATCTCTTGGTCCCCTAGATTTTGACCTATCTCCCTTTGTTTTTCCTCTTGATTTTCCATAATTTATAGAATTATTTCCTCTTGAATTTGTTCTTCCTTTGCTCTGTGCATTCAAGACACTTCACAATGTAGATCCAACTAAGCTTTTCCTATGAATTTCCTCACTTATAATAACACTAATAACATCATTAAATGTTAGGGTATTAGCTGTAATAAAATCATTCAAATGATAAAATAAACCCACCTTCTACTATTTTCATATTAAATAAACACTTAATGAGAAATGCCTTGTTTGAAGTGGAAGGCTTTTCATACAACTTTTATAAGGTCTCCCTCAACTCTTGAGTTGTATTTGTTTTTGTAATGTTAAATGCCACCAATTGTGCTAGGCATAAAGAAATACTTCCAAGTGTCTTTCTATCTAAAATATCTCAGCCCTTATCTATCATGTTTTCATCTTTCTTGCCCTTTCCTTCCAATGGACGCCATAAATCCTTCTGATAAGGATAGTCCTCCATTTTCATTTTCCATAACTAAAAGTTCTGCTCATTAAACTTCTCAACCTTTAGCTTATCCCATTGCTCCCACTCAACTCTGAGACTCTCCTATAGAGGATAACTGAAACAAATTGGCTCTAATACCACTTTTTAGGATTAAAGAGATAGAAATAACAATTACATGTAAATATCACCAACATCAAAGAGGAATAAATGATACATAAGAGAACACAACAAACAAAGATTTAATGTGATTCACTCAATTTTTGGGCTACATCCACCATACAATGAGTCTAATTTCTTATTATCCAGTGATTTCAACCTAATCACAATCTACAATCACTTGAAACTCAATACCACTACAAGAAGCTATTGACTTATCACCATTATTAAAACCCCTGACCCTAAGGCATTTTTTACAAGCTTGTGTCAGTTACAACATGTTGACCAATAGCCCCAAACCTTGACAAGGATACATGACAAGTGTACAGTACTTACCTGATCAATTGCCACAAGCTAACACATAGCCTAAGGTAGGATCTAATTTCTAAGTATCCTCCTCTTTGTAGGCCTTATTTTTGGATCTAATCTTGGATTATCAAACCCTGATGCACATTACACCCATAACTTCTCCAGTCTTCAATGCTGAAAAAAAACCTAGAAGCCTAGCCTCTTGGGGAATGGGTTGACCTAGTGGACCAATTCCAAGAGAAAGTTGACTTGTTCTAGAATAGGTTGACCTAAGATGACTTATTCCAAGAGAGCCCAGTGGCTTTGGGTCTGAACCTATTTCAAATTTCCAAATAATTCTCACATACTACAATTGGCTCTTACAGGGTAATCTCAAAATTTTACTATAAGAAGACATCAACAACCAAAATTGAACATGAAGGAAGGATAGGAAAAGCATGTGTGGACACCCCAATTTGGCATAGAGCAATTACAAGGTGGAAGTAAAGGGTTGATTTCTTATTCTTTCATTATAAAGTGAGTTCATCATTTACAATCAAGCATTCAAATCACATCACCATGAAGACACAAATGGATCATGAAGATGGTTAGATTACTTTAGTCTTGGAGGTTAGGTATGATTTCTATGCTATGTTCAGGTCTCATCCTTGCATCTTCATATTTTGCATACAATTATACACATAATCATATTTAAATGCTAGGGTTTCACTCATAGAGAAGATTCTTAGCATTTTATCTCTTTTACATTCTAGATCTACAATCTAGGATACACAAGTACCACATACACACACATACAATCTTTTGAATGATTATTCGTGGAGGTGGAAATCACCAAAATGGGGGGTTGACTAAAATGAACCCCTTTATAGACACCCACGCACACTAGATCTATAATAGATTTGTAGGATATAAATTGTAAGGCTTCAAATCTAGAAAATACATCTTAGGACCTTTTTAAAAAAGTTAGGTCAACATGCCTGCATTGCCTTGGGAACACAGTGATTTCATGGAGTGTCATCTTGACACATTTTCTCTAGGTCAATCTAATTCTAGGACCTCGAGAGAGAAATTAGTTTTTGTGTTTTCTATTTTATTCAAGGATCCACAATTAGATTTTAAGTAGGAAGTTCAGATCTACTATTTTGAGAGCAAAAAGACAGTCTTCCTTGCATATTTCAAGGTCATTCATTTTACTTTTCAACATACACTTGCTATCATATTTAGATTGGACTATTTACATACATCTAGTGTCTTCAATTATCTTGCATATCTTACTTAGATCATTATTGCTTTTAGATTAGATATATTTAATCAAATAACATTGCATGAAAGAGGCCTTGCTTGTGTACTTCCTTGATAAATTTTGGTTTGAAATTGACTTCCCTTTGTCACACTTGGGTTTTACAAATCTAACCTAAGTCTTATTGAGATTTGGGCTTTGAAGCCCCTCTTTCTCTTGTATTTAATGACTTAGGAAGAAAGTGTTTAACTCGTTACACTTGATTTACATTATCATACTTATTGATGCCATTTCCCCCCCCGAACACACATGTTTGAGACTATGATTACTTATGAATGGTGAATATATAATTATGACAACCCAAATTAATCTACCCTATATTTGTTTAGAATTATGGTGACCATATTAAGGATTACAACTTTACAGTCATGTAAATATTTTTAAGAAACTCAAATCAATTGAACCTTTGTGAATTTGATTGTTCTCTAAATTTTCAAGATCACAATTGTTTGATAAGAGCTATCAATTTAATCATCATTGGTTGAATAGTCTTCATTAATGTGATGTATGTATGGAGTTTTGAGCTCACAATGTTCTTGGTCTAAATCAAAGAACATATTCTGGAGATGAGGTTGGTTTTGTCTAAATTCTTCTTATGTTTGATATTTTTCAATGTTACGTTTTCATTTATATTAATTTTTTTATAAGTGATATTGTATTGCTTCATAAAAAAGGTTTTACATTTTCAAGAGAGAAGGCCTAAAAGCCTTTATTTACCCTTTCCACCCATACATTGCAGCATACAAAAATTGACAATCTTCCCTTCGACCATGGACACAAATACTAAATCGAACTACACATCAAAACAAATAAGCCCTACTACGGAAAATCAATGTCCAACAAAAGACCACACAAGGGCTCACACTTGATGACCTGAGAAACTAAACATTTCCTCCCTAATTTTGTTGACTGTCACACCTCTTACTATGTCAACCTTTCTCTCCTTTCTACCTATAAATGGTGGTGGCACTACTCTTGGGATCTCCCTTGCACCTCTTTCTCTAACATTTCTTGGTGTCAATTTTTGCTTCCTCCTCCACTCCTCTACCATCCTCCTTTGGTCCTCCTCCCGTTGGCCCATGAAATACAACAACTCCATCCATGTTGTCCCAACCTCCCTAATCCTCTCCCAAATTGACATGACAAAACTAAAGACAATGAACAATTGCACTTCATTCACCAACCCTTCAAGGTATCTCCAAAGACCCTTTGTTGTACATAAGCCAACCCCAATATCTACCAAATCCAACCACCGTTGGTACCCCAAATGCCACTTTGGTTCCAAACATAATTCACTAATCCTTGTCACCTCTTCTTTATATTGAGCTAAAAGAAAGGCCCAAGCAAATAACAAGGATGAAATATCAACAATTTAGCCTTGGATGAAAGTCCTCTCCAATGAACTCCTTCCCAAATAATTGGTAAACCAGTCTAAAAAATTCTTCCTCGTCAGCAAAAAATACCTCAGTTAGATTTCCTTGGTGTAATTTTGTTGCAAAATCCTAGAGTATATTTTTTCATTAGCATCAACAAATAAAAGTCAGTTTCCATTTTTTACCCTTTTATTTTTCACCACCCTCTATTTTTTGATAGCAACCATAGCTTGATGGGACTACTAAATACCCTTCTGAATCTACAAAGTTTTGCTACTTTCCTTGCATCACAAAAATGATGCCATTCCATCATTGTAATTATAGCCCACAATCCAAAACTCCCAACACTTTCTTGCATAGACTTACACTTGCATCTACTTAACCAATCACTAGGCCTCATAATTGCATTATCACATTCCAAGATGAGTTTGAGTTTCATTTAAAAGACTATACTTTAAAGGGATGAAAGACTGATAAATCTAAAGCATTCCACCAACTTTGTATGCTCTAACAAATCCACTCCAATTTTATCCATCTTTTCCACTAATGCATTCCCTTTGCACCTAGTGCAACTAACTTGATAATCCTCAAATTCATCTAAAAGCCTTCGCGTCCTTCTAACATATTCATCTAGGAACCAAGTCTCCATCATACCCTTTATAATTCCATTAATCATGATCTGAGAATCATCAAAAAGATGAATTTTCTTATCACTACTTTTCTTAACCATTTGAAGAAAAATTATAGTAGCCAATGCATTTTGCTACATTATTTGACCCTTCCAGCAATGCCTTCACTCCTAGAACCAAAATATTGTTGTCTGTATCTAATATTGCACACCCTACTCTACTGCATCCCAGATTACTTTTTGATACACCATCAAAGTGAACTCTTAACCAACGGTTCCCCATCTTTCTCACATTATCCTCTCTCTCTTGAATCTCATCTAAAGGATTAGCCCTTAGTAGCCCATTAATGGGTTATATTTACTAAATTATTGTTCTCATTAAGTCTTTCTAATTTTTTATGTATCTACTAATAAATAGTTTGATCAAAGAGTTTTCATCACAAAACCTCAAAGGGTTTAATACTTTCTCTTTGAGATCTACTTGTGTGTTTATGATCTTGGAAAGAAAAATATAATGAAGGTATTGATGCAATTATATATTCTATATTTTGTTTCCACATTTTTAATTGAAATGTTATCAAGTCTTTCTTTTGACTAATAAAGAAAAATACATCGTATTATTGCTTACCATAAATTACAAATGTCTAATGGATTTCAAACTAAAAAGTAATGTGATTTAGAAGTGTCCTTGATCTATGTGTGTCATTTTGTGAATATTTACCAAGATGGAGTTGTAATCTGATCATGTCTTGAACGCTGAGTTACAAGATCATCTAAAGGTTGTTCTAATTTTTCTAGAACAATTAGTTATTAAGATTGAATTCTTTCATCTACTTTGCTATGCATTAAGTTGCTTACTTTGGATAGACCATCACATATGCAATTATATTGAGAATGGTTATAGTACCAATATTATTTTTGTTAAAACCATAACTCTAATCACATACTAGTTTGAATGTGTAGATTGCACAGACGTTAGCAATGTTAGAATACCTTATGAAATGCCTAGAATATATACTATTTCTATTGGACATGATCGACGCCCCTTCTAGTAATTAAGTGTATTAACCTTAACTAGTTTTAGTTAAGTTGTGTTTACATTTTAGTTGTCTTGACTAGGCGGCAATCTTGTAGAGACATTCTAGGCTAACCTAGATAGCATCATGTCCCTTCTAGGGACATGCCCATTTGGTATGGTATTTAGGTAGGGTGTTGTTGAAGGTTTAAGGACACACAAATATAAAGAAGTCTGCTCCTTAATCAACACTACCCTATACAAACTATTGCAAAGATAAAAACAAATTTACATCAAAATTAAAGGTGATAACTTCTCCTACTTTTAGAACATTAAGAAGATCATCTTCAACAATAAAAACCATATTATAAAAGTCTGATTTTTTAGAACAAAATTTGTAGAAACTTTACATGGTATTAGAGCTCTAGTAGTCGAACCTAGGCTCTGCAAATTAAGTAATCAGACCTTATATATATCTAGCATCATTCTCCTATCTTGAATAGCATACATAATTAGACCGAAGGACAAGTTTGATAAGAAAGAACACTTTGATGCTTGGAAATTCATAATCATGATGATTCTTGAAGAAAATGATGTAAACTAATTTGTTGAATCAACATCCAGACAACCTACAATTGAACCTCATAAATCCTTATGGATTAAAGGAAATAGGAAAGCCATTTAGATCATATTAGACAAAGTGAAAATGATATCGTACCTATGCTAAAAAAACATCAAACATCATTTGCTATGATGATTGTACTACTAAATGCATATGAGGTCAACAATGCAACTACAGTTCTCACAGGCAACTAAATCACATTCAAATAAAGAAGGGAGAATCAATGAATTCTTACTTCCTAAGGGTTGCCAGTCTAAGAGATGAACTTTCAAGTATAGGAACCATTATTAGTGACACAAAACTAATGCTGATGGCTATAGATGGATTATCATATTCATGGGAAACTTTCACACAAGACGTAAGTGCCAAAGATAAACTCCTTGACTTCAATAGACTTAAGGGAGATTATCTTCAAGGAGAATCCAGAAAACTAAAGGAAGGACGAAAATTGAAAATGGAAGATGAAAAACTTCATGTTCTTAAAATAAACTTCTATAAAGGAAAGAAGAAGCATCTCAAGAAGAAAAGGGGTAATCAAAAGAATGACAAATCTAAGAAAGATCTATCCAAAATAAAGTGCTTCAGATGTGAAAAGTTTGGACACTACAGATCTAATTGTCCTGAGAATTCTAAACAAGTGAACTATACAAATATTATTAGCGAAGAAGATAATTATGATCCTAAGAATTGTGTATTGTATTCATCACTATCAAATGAAGTCTCAAATAAAGCATGGGTGATTGATAGTGGATCGTCTAGACATGTCATAGGATACAAAGAAGCACTAGACTCTCTATTAGAAAAAGTTAATGGCGAAGTCACCATCGGTGATAATTTAGCACATTCTGTTAAAGGAATTGGAAATTGCACCTTGAAACTAAAATTAGGAAATTTTCTTCTTCTCAAAGGAGTACTCTATGTACTAGGAATAAAAAGAAATCTAATCTCAGTTGCAACACTTAAAGATCATGGACATAATGTTGCATTCATGGATGGTAAAGTCATAGCCTAGGCAAAGAGCTTCTCAATTAAGAAAGCAAAATTCATTGGTAAGAGAAAAGGGTATTTGTATGAATTAAATTCATAACCTAGTCGACCTATACAAGCCTTAATTCATGAAGCTGGAGACATAAATGAAATATGGCACAAAAGGTTAGGACATCTAAATTTCAAAACCTTATCAACTATGGAGAAGCTGGTTACTAATTTACCTAAACTAAATAAAGACCACTCAAGCATATGCAAAGGGTGTGCTCTGGGTAAGAACACCAAAAGTCCATTTCATGATAGCACTAGGAAAACTAACAATGTTTTGGAATTAATCCACTTGGATTTATGTGGACCTATGTCTCTTCCTTCTCTTGGAAGTTGGAGGATTATGGTACTATATTCTATTCATAGATGACTTGTCTATAAAAACTTGGATTTACTTCCTAAAATGCAAAGAATCAGAAGAATCCTAAAGAGATTTAAAGAATTTAAAACCTTAACTGAAAACTTATTAGGACATAAAATTAAAACTCTTAGAACTAATAATAGAGGGGAATACATCTCAGATTTGTTTAAAAGGTTTTGTAAAGAAACAATAATTAAGAGGGAGTATATTGTTCCTTATAACCAAGAACAAAATGAGGTAGTAGAAAGAAAGAATAAAACAATCATAGAAGTTGCTAGAGCTATGATATTTGATCAAAATCTAGAATATTATCTTTGGGGAGAAGCCTCTTGTACTGATGTCTATATTCAAAATAGAAGCCCTCACTCCTACCCTAGAGATAAAACTCTTGAAGAAGTATTTACTAAGGTTAAACCCAATATAAGTCATCTTAGAATTTTTGGGTGCCCTATATATATCCATGTTCCAAAAGAAAAAAGAACTAAGTTATAACCCTCTAGGAGGAAAGGTATTTTTGTAGGGTATAGTGAAACATCTAAAGCATATAGAATTTTCATACCTGGATAGAAAAATATTGAATTTAGTAGGGATGTAATTTTTGAAGAAGATCTTACATTCAAAAGAGCCCTAAGTTCTGTAGAATCCTCTCCTTTACCTAGTTTTGAAAGAAATATTGAATTTGAATCTTAGAGGGAGAACATGGAAGATATTGAAGATGAAATTCAACACCTTAATCTTGGAGAAACCAAAAATTCAAAGAAAAGACCAATTTGAGCCATTAAAACAGTCAAGGAAGCACAAGACTTTGTTGCACCTTCTAGAACAGTCAGAGAAAGCAAAAGACCCAAAATATTTTCTAGTTATACAACAAACATGAGAGAATTTTCCAAATTAGAACCAAACAATACTTCAGATGCTATTAAACATACAGCTTGGAAAGAAGTTATGACAGAAGAATACCAAACTATTATGAAGAATGATGTTTGGGAAATTATTCCAAGACCTAAAGGAAGATCTGTTGTTTCTTCCAAATGGGTATTTAAAACAAAGCATGCTACTGACGGTAGTATTGAAAAATATAAAGCCAAATTTGTAGCCAAAGGATTCTCTCAAAAAGAAGGGATTGATTATGAAGAATATTTTGCTCATGTTGCTAGATACACCTCTATAAGAGTTGTCCTAGCCATTGCAACATCAAATGGATGTAAAAATAGCATTCCTAAATAGAAAGATTATAGAAGAAGTATATTTGAAACAACTTGGAGGATTTGAAACTCATGATCCTAACATTTTTGTTTGTAGGCTCAAGAAAGCTCTTTATGGGCTTAAGCATGCTCCAAGGGCTTCCTATGAAAGAATTGATAAGTATCTCACCGGCTTAGGATTCTCCAAAAATGAAGTTGATCCAAATTTATATTATAAAAGAGATAAAGATGATATGGTAATTTTGATATTGTATGTTGATGATTTACTAATAACAGGTGGTGATCATCTCATAGATCAATGCAAGAAAGATTTAATTAGACAATTCAAGATGAAACACTTGGGACTCCTTCATTACTTCCTAGGACTAGAAGTACAACATAATTCTGACAGCATTATACTTAATCAAGGGAAGTATACATTAGATATTTTGAAGAGATTTAGAATGTGGAATTGCAAGTCTATGTCTTATGTCTATGTCTTATCTAATGGAGACTAATCTACATAAACTTAAAGAAGCAGCAACAGAATCACCTTCTATAGATTCTATTCTCTACAGACAGATGATTGGGTCTCTTATGTACTTGGTAAATACAAGACCTAATATTTTCTATGTTGTTAATGCCTTAAGTCAGCTTCTATGTGAGCCAAAGAAGATTTACCTAGTTGTAGTCAAACACATAATGAGATACTTACAAGGCACTATTAATCTTGGGCTCAAATATGAGAAAGTTGATTTAGATTTACATGGATTCACTAACTCAGATTGGGTGGAAGTGTTAAAGACAAAAAAAGTATTTCAGGATGTTGTTTCAATTTAGGATCAACAATGATATCTTGGATATGCAGAAAATAGTCTTCAATAGTAAAAAGTTCCACAGAAGCTAAATACATTGCAGCAGCAATGGCCTCTCGGGAGTAGTTTGGCTTAGAAAGTTACTTGTGAGATTATTTGGGCAAGCCATGAATCTTATGAGTATTCATTATGATGATCAGAGTTCCATCAATCTTTCTATGAATCTAGTTTTCATGACATGTCCAAACATATCGAAATTCCTTGCCATTATGTAAGAGATATGGTAGACAGGAATACTGTAAAATTAGAATACATTTGCACTATAGATTAGACAATAGATATTCTCACCAAACCACTCGCTAGAGTGAAGATAGATCACTTTAGGAAAAGATTTGGTATGGTTGAATTCTAATTCATTTGTATTCTTTAAATTATTAATAACATAATTTTATTGTTAGGCTATTGACTGTTATGGGCTCCACCATTTGCATTCATTAATTAAGAGGTGACAATCTCTGCGATAATGAACACTTGTATAAAATGCATTATGAGAGATGACAATCTCTTAGATAATGTGCTAAACAATAGAGTTCTACTATAAGATCTAGATGAGTTCAAGATCACATTGTGATGTAGACATTGTTATGTGTATAAGTCACAAATATCTTGGATATGTAGAAAACAATCTTCAGTAGTACAAAGTTCCACAGAAGTTGAATTCATTATAGTAGTGATGGCCTCTTAGGAAGCAGTTTGGCTTAGAAAGTTACTTGTGAGATTATTTGGGCAAGCCATGAATCCTATGAGTATTCATTGTGATAATCAGAGTTCCATCAATCTTTATATGAATCTAGTTTTCATGACAGGTACAAGCATATCAAAATTCCTTACCATTATGTAAGCATTATGGTAGACAGGAATACTATAAAATTAGAATACATTTGCACTATAGATCAAACAATAGATATTCTCACCAAACCACTCTCTAGAGTGAAGATAGATCACTTCAGGAAAAGATTTCGTATGGTTGAATTCTAATTCATTTGTATTCTTTAAATTATTAATAACATAATTTTATTGTCAGGCTATTGACTGTTATGGGCTCCACCATATGTATTCATTACTTAAGAGGTGATGATCTTTGAGATAATGAACACTTGTATAAAATACATTATCAGATATGATAATCTCTTAGATAATGTGCTAAACAATAGAGTTCTACTGTAAGATCTAGATGAGTTCAAGATCACATTGTGATGTAGACATTGTTATGTCTATAAGTCACAATTTGGATAAAGGAATAATTTTATTATTCTCTAGAGTTTATCCTGTGTTCTGGTAGATCTTAACTTAGGATCATGTTGTGATATAGGAATACTGGTACCTATGAGTCATAACTTGGATAAATGAAGAATTTAATTATTCTTTGAATTTATCTTGTATATTGTATTCTTTGCAATACCGGTATCACTAGTATCAATGATATGTCATATCACAAAATTAGCAATATGACATTGTATTACATGTTCACTAACACAACATGCTAATAAAAGATTCAAATAGATATAAAGTATCATTCTATGCTTATTCATCATAATTGATGATGCTAGATATGTTATCTCTCAGTATGAGTATCAAGTTAAGAGGGACTATTAAAACTATAACTCTGATCACATACTAGTCTGAATGTGTAGATCACACAGACCTTGGAATTGTTAGAATACCTTATGAAATGCCTAAAATATATATTGTTTCTATTATACATGATCGATGCCCTTCTAGTAATTAAGTTTTTTAACCTTAACTAGTTTTAGTTAAGTTTTGTTTACATGATATTTATCTTGACTGGGCGGCAATCTTGTAGAGACATTCTAGGCCAACCTAGATAGGGTCATGTCCCTTCTAGTGACATGCCCCTTTGGTATGGTATTAGGTAGGGTTTTATTGAAGTTTTAAGGACACACAAATATAGAGAAGTTTGCTCCTTAATCAACATTGTCCTATACGAACTATTGCAAAGATATAACAAATTCAAATCAAAATTAAAGGTGATAACTTCTCCTACTTTTAGAACATTAAGAAGATCATCTTAAGCAATAAAAATATATTATAAAAGTCTAAGTTCTTTAGAATAGAATTTGCAAAAACTTTACAACATTGACTAGTGTCCAAAAGAATTATCAATCTAGGTTCTTCCAAGAAATTGCATCCAACACAATTTAACCAGGTTAGTGCTTTTTGCCCTTATTAGTTTGCTTCTAAAAATAAAAGTATGGTATACGTTGCCCAAAAAAGTTTATTTAGAATGACTTGAAAATTCCTAAATGTTTACTATATCTAACAAAAAGTGTAATTTATGCATATATAAGGCCATTGAAAAATTAAATAATAGATGAAAAAAGATTCTTTGATTGGTTGAAATAGACTTCTTGCTTAAAATTTGAAAATGAATTAAATACTTTTTTTGTAAGTATCTTTGATTTTAGGAACTACATATAAGAAATATGCTAGTCAATAAGTTTTGATTTCTTTAAGTTCCCACAAATTAGGCCAATTGTGAATATTGTGTGCTATCACATATAATTAACAAAATCATGTTTTCTTTCTCGAGATGCATATAAGATATTCCCACAAATTTGATTCCTCTTTTGATGATTTTACTATAGGAAATTATCAATTTTATTTGATGAAAACAAGTATGGTATAGATAATATTTATTTATTTTTAAATGTATTTTCATGTGTAAGAAACAAGGAGTTTTTTCTAAGTTACTTGCAATGTTATTTTTATTTGTGTATAAGCTTATTGTGATATATATTATGTATCACATTTATTAGTCCCTACCTTATAGGCAAGAGACTATAGTTTTCGCCCAATTCATCCTATTACTATTTTTTTGGAAAGATCTGAAAACATTAATGAATGTTAAATGTTTAGCCTAAAAATAGATATTTTTATATTTTAATGCTATTTTTTAATTGGTTATGGCAAATTTTGCTAGTGGTTTTAAAGAATTTAAAAAGAAAATTTGATTAATATTATTGTTTAGCCATCTATTGAAAGTAAGGTGATTTAAATGAAAGTGACCACGCATTTAATTTTTATGCTTAATGGTGCATCGTGCAACCGCCAAATTGGCCATTCCCAAAAATGTGGCATTTGTCATTAATATTTTGCAATTTGTGAGCAAAAAATTTATAAAGATCATGAAGGATTTAATTTCTTCTATGTTTGCATTATATTGCTTGAGGAGGGCATAGAACTGTATTTGTTGAACTGCTTAAGAGTTTAGTATTTCATTTCATATTCTATCCTCTTTGAAATGCTATGTAACATTTCAGTTTGTATTGTGCTCTCCATTACTTTTTTTTGGTTTTGCAGCTAACCATATTGTGAATAATATATTTTTCTTGCTTTCCCAGAATACAAGTTGTGACTACATTCTAAGATTTCTACAATCATACCAGGTTTGAGGAGTGAACTCCAAATTTTGTGCACAGATTAACGCTTTTTGCTAATTTGGTAATATTGTATACTATAATAAGTTCATATTGTTCCATCTTTGACATATTATGTAGCTTTCATGGTGAAAAGGGTTTTTGTACCTTTTGAGATGAATGCTCTATTTTTGCCCTCTACAGTCGTCATTTCTTGTGCAGCCCTACCTTGCATTAGAAAACATAAATTTCAATTATATTGTAAATATGTTGAATGTTGAGTGGAAAGACTCTGAGGGAATGTCATTTGAGCTTTTTCTATGCTTTCTCTCTCTCTTGTTCGTTTGGAATTTTGCAGTATAGTCTTCACCTTCCCTAGCTCCTCTTCTCGTGGTTGCTAAAAATGATCTAGCGTATGATAATCGCTTTGTTAAAGGCATTAGGATTTTTCTCTTTTCCCTACTCCTGATTTGGCTCCAGCTCTTAATTGTTCAGGGCTCAAGGACTACTCTTTTTACCAAATCTGTTACAGAGCTAACAACACTTACAGAAATGAGGACTCAATAATGCAACACTTTATTGGACAAAAGGGATTGTAGGTACTCTCCTAGCTGAATTGTAGGATGCTCACCAGCTGACAGTGTCAGGGGTCTAAATTCTCTTTCCAACTACTTACCTATAGATAGTAGGGTAGGCAGAGGCAATGAATAAATCATCAAATGTTTTGAGTTACATAGTTACATCTTCTCTAAAGCAATTGGCAATGTATTTTGCTCTACCCCTAATGCTACTAAAATTCTTGGTGATGCTACCCCCACCTATGCCTTTAGTGCTTAAATGTCTACTAGTAATACCTATGGTTAGATTGCTAATGGATAAATTGATTCCATAATCAGTTACATTCATCATTAATTTTAACTTAGATTTAAGAAGATTACGGACCTTGCTCTCACTGCATCCTACCCCTACTTAATGTAAAGACTAGTTGAGGAGAACCATTGATCCTCATATAATTTGGGGGATCACTACATATGATTGGCCCACCCACCCTTGCAGAGCCATCCATCCTATATTCATAGCTTAGCTTAGCTACCTGGTGGTCTGATGAACCCCAGCGGTTGCATGCAAAGGAATATCGTCGCACCAAAGCAAGCTATGAATCTACCTACAAGGGGATGAGATGAAGGGTTTATGGTTCAGGGTAAAAGTACAAAGTTCTGTCACCTTTTAGGCTGACTTATTAGAACAACAAAATTTGAGTATTTCTATCCAAAAATCAATTTTGTTAAAACATATGGTCTAGATAAATTCATTCTACCTAAGTTATATATGGTCTAACACTTTTCCAAGTGGAAATGTTTATTAAATGTATGTTTTATACTAGTCTGTATCCAATTACTAAAGAAATAAAATAATTTCAAAAAATTGAAATTTCAATAACTCTTACTATTTTTTATGATATTTTATTAATAAAATATAAACACCATTTTATAGAGCTCAAAGTCAAGAATATTCTCATATAGAGTTTATAGTGTTTTAATTGGATATAGTATATTATAATTTAAAAAAATATACAAGCACATATTTTAATACTTGAAAAGATGTCAATTTTGGAAAAGAAAAAAATATTAAATCATATTCTAAAAAATAAAAAATTATATGACATTCTATAGGAGAAAGTCCTCTTCAAGAATGTTTAATTTTTCTTTTGGTTAGCATAGATTTGTTTTCAAAATTGTGGTGGGAGATGAAAACTATCGATTTCAAGCGAGTTGAAATTTGAATCATTATAAAAGAGAAAATATAGGTCTAAAGTCAATTTTAATATTTGATTGTTCTAGCTATATATGTTATATATAACATAGTCTGAGCTCAAATGGAAATAAGCATATTTCCATATAGTTTTGTGGTGGGAACTAAACCCCTAATTTTTAGTGTTTTTCAGCAACTAAGAAATCATCTAAAAAAATTAGGAAAATATATCAATTCTTATTCCAAATAATTATTAAAATTTATAATCCTAAACTTCATCCATTTCTACACATTTCATTAGTTTACTTCATTTTCAAATTCTAAATAATAACTCTAGTTTTATGCCATTGAAGGTGAACAGTTATACTTTTGTTAGCCTTTTCCTTTACAAAAGGGTGACATAGGTTTGTGCTTTTACCCTTGTGGTTTATGGTTTACCCCTATCTATATATGGAAATGGCAATCTTCATATGCAGATCATGGTGCTTACACAGGATAGAGCTTAGAGTGCATAGTTGGGGGAGCCATCTCTTAACTCTAGCACTATGGGGTACTCCCTCGGCCTCCTCTATCTGGCTAGACATCTATTAGTTACTCACATTGGCATTGGGTTGGAGTCGAATGGGTCAATACCTGTTATTCTTATTTATTTGGCTTATTGTATTTTATAGTATCAATTGTACTTACACTTATTCCCTTGGCTTGACACTGGGGGAAAGAAAGAGGTCTCTTAATGGCTCTATGGTTCACTTCTATTGAGCCTTGGCCTTGGCGTGGCACTTAGCTTACTTTCAATTTCCTTGTCCTTCCTTGGGCCTTGACTTCATTGTATTCTATAGGCTTGGCCTTGGCTAGCATTCATGGCGAAGCCCTATATAATAGAATAAGTGAAGCATTTCATTAAGGGACTACCTAACCCCCCCACCAAATGAGTCACTTTCAAGTCTTTGGTATAGTGAGACATTATAAGGTTTATCCCAAATGGAGGGTTTACTTAGATAAGGGTGAGATAAGGGAGGGTTTCTAAGGATCATATATGTGGGGTTGGCTTCACGTTAGAAGGGTTTATCAAGTAGAAACTGGGATTGTCTTACTAGGCTGACATTTCAGGACCTACCTTCTTTCAAAACCAAAATTAGTCTTTGAAGTGAATGCAATAAATTGAAATGGGGAACTCATTCTCAAAGTTTGTAAATATAGAGTATAAATCAAGTTTCTACCAAATGATTTTTAAATTTCATTACAAGGCTTAGTATCAAATTTGAGCCCTCAATGGGATCTATCTTTGTCTCACCCATCAAAACAATCCATATAAAAATGAATGATTAAAGAGTAGTATTTTTCCCTAATTTTTATATGCAAATTTTGGAT